>CM059795.1:38587047-39845677 GCA_030435695.1 Brachymystax lenok tsinlingensis | reverse complement strand
TGATATTAAGTCATCTTTAGACAGTGGGTAGTTGCTTTAATAAGAGAGAGCATATTGACTATGCACTCATATCTAAAAAAGGTACGTTATCAACCATTCACTACCATTTAGGGATATTGAACAAGAATTTAATTGAGGCAGACATAAATAATGCATGGCGATGATTAACATTTATTTTCCAAAGGAAAAGGAACATTATCACAACTGCAGAAATATTCCCCATTGCTTTTGGCAGGTTGATTGATAAGGTTTGCCTTTGAGAAGTAAAGTGAGAGCGAGAAATAGGAAGGGTGAGGTAAAATAAGAATGATAAAGAGAGAGCGGGAGGAAGAAAGAGAGAGTGCTGAGGACCTGAAGTGGCTCCACCGGGGAATGTGAGACAGGATAACAGCTCGTCTAAGTGGAGCTCTCTCTTCCACCATCACTTTCATCCATATAATGCATTATGCATTGCTCATAAGGTTTTATAAAATGTGCTTATAATCATAAAAAGGGTGTTCAAATTAAGTGTTACCAAAAATGTGTTATATAAAAAGAAAATAAGAAAACATTCAATTTTGGGGGTTTGAATAGCTGAAATTGCACATGCACCAAGAGTGTGCCTACATACTCTAGTTATGCTTCCTTCCATATGCATCCCCAGTCAGGGATAAAAGCACTGTATCCTCCTTGCTTTCCTCAAACCAGCAGCCGGTGCTCAACAAGGTGAGGTCCTTTTGAAGGGCACAGGGTGCACACAGTGGCACATGGGGCTTGGCATTGAGCCAGTGGGCCTGGCACTCACTCCAGGGTTTTTGCCCCAGCCCTCCAGCCTTAGACCTTGCAAGGATGCGTGGGCAAATGTGTATCTGTGCATGGAAGGTACCAGGACATTAGCAATGCAGTGTGCCTGTGCTTTGTCCTGCCTATCTGCCTGCCCACCTGTCTGTGTGATTATGTAATACACATTGTGTATAGACAAGCTGTCAATTTCTGGCTCTCCCTTGCCGTGACAATATATCCAATACACATCACTGTCTCTCTGGCATTATCGCTTCAATATTCAAGTCCATGATGTGATCCCATGAAATATTTCAGATGGTGTCTTTGTTCAACTTTTTTGCACAAAAGTAAAGTAATGTATCTGTCCAAAGGGCCTACAACAATAGCACAGCAGTGACCTAAATCTATTATATTCCTGCATTTCCCCTCAGTTAGTTGGTTGATAGAATAACAGTTAAGTTTTATCTCACTCTGACTCGCATAATAAATTCTCCAGTGAATGATGATGCATTGTCACATTCATTCTGAATGATGGAGCTTTCACTGGTACCACTTTACAGTCATGTTAAACACTAAGCCACTGAAATCTAAACTCTAGCACTCATCGCTTGATGATGCAACAGGACATTTACTTGTCTCTAGACAGAGTGAAACATGGGCGAACTACAGATGTAGGATCTTAAATTAGACCTACACTCACCGGACAGTTTATTAGGTACACCACCCCTATCACGAAAATGGATCTCTCCTACAGACAGTGACTCACGTGGCCATGGCTTGCTATATAAGCATGCAGACAGGCATCCAGTTACTGTTTGATTGGATGTTAGAATGGGCAAAACAAGTGACCTAAGCGGTTATAGTGTGGAACAATCGTCGGTGCCAGGCACCCCGGATCCAGTATCTCAGAAACAGCCGCCCCTCCTGGGCATTTCACTCATGACAGTGTCTAGGGTTTACTGAGAATGGTGCAACAAACAAAAAACATCCAGTCAGCGGCAGTCCTGTGGGCGAAAACAGCACGTTCATGAGAGAGGTCGAAGTAGAATGGCAAGAAACGTCCCAGCTAACAGACGGGCCACAAACAGACAAATAACCGTGCAGTACAACATTGGCGTGCAGAACGGAATCTTGGAACGCACAACTGGTCCAAAGAATCCTGATTCCTGTTGCGTCATGCTGATGGCAGAGTCAGGATTTGGCATAATGAGTCAATGGACCCATCCGGCCTGGTGTCAACGGTACAGGCTGGTGGCGGTGGAGTACTGCCGTCCAATCTGCCGCAACTGCGTGATGCCAACGAGTCAGCATGGACCAACATCCCTGTGAAACGTTTCTGACTTGTAGAATCCATGCCTCAAAGAATTCAAGCTGCTCTGGAGGCAAAGGGGGGTCCAACCCAGTACTAGATGAGTCTACCTAATAAACTGTCCATTGAGTGTATATTGTCACAGAAAAATAATCCTGCAGCTCAGGATTTTAACATTTAGTCCATAATGTTGCTTGATTGGTGGTTAGGATATTAGCTGGCCAAAAGTAGGCTGCATGAAAAGTGTTTTCAGTGAATTGATGTAAATCACAAAGCTCATCGGCATTTCCTGTGCTGCAGGAAAATTCTCAGCAGCAAAAGAGTCAAATTAAGATCCTGAATCTGTATTGACTACACTCTCTAGGAATGTTAGTGAATGCTGGACAATGTCCTTACAGCATCAACGTCACCATTAGTGCTGAATATCTCAGATATTGTGTGTGTCTCCTATTTGTCTAGTGTCGTCCAAGTGTGTGTAAAGTCTTACACAGTAACCCATTAGCTGGCCGTCCCTTCCCAATAGAGGTGAGAAATTACAGTATTCCCAGAGGATAGGAAAGCACACTTCACAGCATCTTAGCCACATAATTAATTTACACTGCTTCCATTTTAGGACAGCCTCATGAGACTGACAAGTCCTGCTGAGACTAATGTTGTCCTATTAAGAACACCTTACATTTAATTTAGAAGTCAGCAAAAGCGGGGCTGCCTACAGACAGGCTTATGGCTTATAAAGAAGAATACGAGATAATAGGTTTACTTTATTTTAAAATGTGTACTTTAGAGAGGATATATTTTGACAAAGTATATTTGATCCCCAGATCATAGCAATCCATCATGTTAAGCCTAGCGCATCAATGAGCAGAAACAACCTGTACTGTGTGTTAAGAGTTAGCAGACCCTTAGCGTGATATTTTGATTAATGATTCTATCAATTTAGACAGAAAAAAACATATGTTTTTCGCAACTGTCACTTAAATCAACCATGACCATCTGCTTCAACAAACAAGAATGGATAGATAGATAGATACATTAATAAATACATTTAGGAAAGGTTAAAGGAGTGTAGAAAACAAGTTGCTGGCTTCTATGCTCAAGAGTGGTGGAGGAATTGTTGGTTTTAAACCCACTACTTGACATCATAGGTCAAAAGGCACAAAAGGCCCAAAGCATAATGTTTTCACCTCCATGTTTGATGGTGGGGATGGTGTTCTTGGGGTCATAGGCAGCATTCCTCCTCCTCCAAACACAGCGAGTTGAGTTGATGCCAAAGAGCTCCATTTTGGTCTCATCTGACCACAACACTTTCACCCAGTTGTCCTCTGAATCATTCAGATGTTCATTGGCAAACTTCAGACGGGCATGTATATGTGCTTTCTTGAGCAGGGGGACCTTGTGGGTGCTGCAGGATTTCAGTCCTTCACGGCGTAGTGTGTTACCAATTGTTTTCTTGGTGACTATGGTGACAGCTGCATTGAGATCATTGACAAGATCCTCCCGTGTAGTTCTGGGCTGATTCCTCACCGTTCTCATGATAATTGCAACTCCACGAGGTGAGATCTTGCATGGAGCCCCAGGCCGAGAGAGACTGACAGTTCTTTTGTGTGTCTTCCATTTGCAAATAATCGCACCAACTGTTGTCACCTTCTCACCAAGCTGCTTGGCGATGCTCTTGTAGCCCATTCCAGCCTTGTGTAGGTCTACAATCTTGTCCCAGACATCCTTGTAGAGCTCTTTGGTCTTTGGCCATGGTGGAGAGTTTGGAATCTGATTGATTGATTGCTTCTGTGGACAGGTGTCTTTTAGACAGGTAACAAGCTGAGATTAGGAGCACTCCCTTTAAGAGTGTGCTCCTAATTTCAGCTCGTTACCTGTATAAAAGACACCTGGGAGCCAGAAATCTTTCTGATTGAGAGGGGGTCAAATACTTATTTCCCTCATTAAAATGCAAATCAATTTATAACATTTTTCACAGGCGTTTTCTGGATTTTTTTGTTGTTATTCTCTCTCACTGTTCAAATAAACCTACCATTAAAATTATAGACTGATCATTTCTTTGTCAGTGGGCAAACATAAAATAAATCAGCAGGGGATCAAATGCTTTTTCCCCCTCACTGTAGGCCTAAGGTTTTTATCAAACGTAAAAAGTGGCCAAAAAACATCTGAAAATTAAGCACATTAATCCACTTAACAATGGGTTTAGAGCCTAACTGGCATACATAAGTAGCGTGTGAGTTTCAAATTTGGGGAAGACCATTTTCACCAAAATAATGCACCTTCATAATAAAAGCTTTACATGCATAAATCGCATTTGTGGTCACTTTTGATAATGGTGTTTTCCCGCTAATGGAACATTCCTGCTTATAGCCTAATGTCATGGGTGCATTGCTGCGCTTATGTGAAGAAATAGCCTAATAGTTTATCAACATTTTAAGCTAAACATTCTGATCCGTTGTGTCAGCCACATTGCATACATTTTTGGGGGGGATGCTAGTGGTTCTATAATTTTGGTATCTTTTGCATCCCTACAACTGTCCCAGACTATGTTTGGAATATTTATTTCTCGCACAGAATAGGTCAAAAAAAAATGATATGGGGGATAGTAGATTGACAAAGGCTAGTGCTTTGCTGTAAGTTAGGCCTACTCATCTTGTTGGCTGATGAAAAGTAAGCGTGAACAGTTCTTCCAATATCTTCAATATGCATCTCGGAATTGGATAAGGACGCGCACAGTTGCGTCACCCATGTGTCGGTCTTCACTAGTAGCCTGTGAGAAAGACCCGATCACGCAGCCCTCAGTGAGTGCTTCGGAGCAAATTCGAGGCAATATCAAGTGCTTGTCAAATTGTGAATTAGAGACTAATTAAGTGTGTACAGCCTGCGCAAAAAAAACTAAGCAGAGCTCATGCCTTTTCAGTGACTTTGCATCATTAGAGTCACATGATGCAGCCTTACAATGTATTAAAAATCTAAACATATAGCCCAACGTTTGTAGAACAACTAAAGTTACATTAATAACTCTAAATTAAGCATATAGGAGTAGCTATTTCTTTGTTAAGCGCTCAACACAGAATAGCTGCATGTGCGCACTCCCTCAAATCGTTTGGAGAAAATATTGATATTTTATTCAGCTTTGTTCAATTGTATTCTTCATACTATAATATAAAATAATGCCAAGGAATTCTAAGCAAATCTTGTCTGCTAAATTAACTAGTGTAGCCACATCAAATAATCTGGCATAGCCACATCAGGACCTAACATATGGATAACTTAGAATATGCTATTCTGTTCTTCTGAAATAGACAACATTTTCTTCATATCATGCTTCATTAGACCGGTCTAAAATAAATAATGGATTTATTGTGAAGGTGTATGCTATATTCCATGGATTTATTAGACTTTTTAAAATGTAGATGTTCCAAAGGTCTGCATCAGTGACTTGTAGGCTGTGTGTGGAAGCCAGGAGTTACTAAACGTGTTTACTTTAACTAAATGGTCAATTACCGTGAGACAGACAGTTATTTGCTTGACAATCACCGGCTGACGAAATTGTGACCGCCACATCCTTAGGTATGACGCTACAAGCTTGGCACACCAGTATTTGGGGAGTTTCTCCCATTTTTCTCTGCAGATCCTCTCAAACTCTGTCAGGTACGATGGGGAGCGTCGCTGCACAGCTATTTTCCAGTATAAGGTCCTGAGGGCTCTGGAGCAAGTTTTCATCAAGGCTCTCTCTGTACTTTGCTCCGTTCATCTTTCATTTGATCCTGACTAGTCTCTCAGCCTTGAAAAACATCCCCACAGCATAATTCTGTCACCACTATGCTTCACCGTAGGGATGGTTCCAGGTTTCCTCCAGATGTGATGCTTGGCATTCAGGCCAAAGAGTTCAATCTTGGTTTCATGAGACCAGAGAATCTTGTTTGTCATGGTCTGAGAGTCTGTGTAGACTGTAGTCTTTCTGGAAAGTTCTCCCATCTCCACAGAGAAACTCTGGAACTGTCAGGTTCTTGGTTATCACCCTGACCAAGGCCCTTCTCCCCCGATTTCTCAGGTTGGCCAGGCGGCCAGCTCTAGGAAGAGTCTTGGTGGTTCTAAACTTCTTCCATTTAAGAATGATGGAGGCCACATTTTTTGGCACCCTTCCTCAGTCTCGGAGCTCTACTGACGATTCCTTCGACTTAATGGCTTTGTTTTTGTGTGAGCCTTTCAAATCATGTCCCAATCAATGTAATTTATCATCTCAAGGTTGATCAATGGAAACAGTATGCAATTTTGAGTCTCATAGCAAAGGGACTGAATACTTATGCAAATAAGCTATTTGTTTATTTTTTATACATTTGCATTTTTTTTTTTTTACTGTTTTCACTTTGTCATTATGGGGTATTGTGTGTAGATTGGGGAGTAATTTGTATTATTTAATCGATTTTGGAATATGGCTGTAACGTAACAAAATGTGAAGGGGTCTGAATACTTTCTGAATGCACTGTAAATAAACAATGATATGTTGCTGAAAATAAAGGCAGACAGATGGCCACTGTTTTGTAATAACTTTCACTATGGTTTTATAGATGTGCACCAAAAGTGCATTTCACAAGTTTCTTTGACTTCTTAAATGAGAGAAATGGAGAATGTAAGTTGTCACTTCATATACAAAATTGAATGTGCTTTTTCATGTCTAAATGGCAATTCAAACGTTGTCATAGTGTTTATTCTGTGGAATTCCATATATGCGTAGTTGTGGACTATGTTACACTGTGTGACTGAGACAAGGATGAATACTATGAACATGTATCTTACTGTGTCAAACACATTTCTGAGTAAACGCACACCTGGGAATTCCCACACCTTGTCTTTTGAAAGTCTTAAATTAGATGTTTCTGTACATTTGAGACGCTGTTATTTCAAGGCTCATTATCTTACAAATAACAGAGAGCAAAATATTGTGCTCCAATTTCACGGAGCTGTCAACAATAATGAATTGTGTTGAGTATGCAAAATTGATGAGAACGCTTTGTAAATCCACCTGCAAGTCTATAGCATTATTGTACGGATATTAACAAGAGAAACCCAAGATTTAATAGGATCATATTAATCTGCCCACTCATACATGTTATGAAAAGCTTCCTGCAAGGACCATATAGACAGGTGGTGTAAAAAACATCATAGTTTTATGATGTATTAGGGACAGATCACAATTTACTGGGGATGATGGGTGGTCCAAAATAAGGGAGGGTTGTTTTGAGGAGGGTTGCGTGGTTTTTTTATTGGGCACAGGGGAGGGTAGTGTTTTTTTTCTTCTGGTTAACATTCGCTCTTTTGCAGGTTTTATTATATAATTTCTTCCATCCTAGCCACATTACCTCATCTGCTTGCATACGCCTCCGCTATATTAAGGTGTTATGGTACTTCCCTTATGCACTACGCTTTTCAGTGAGCTAACTTTTACTATACTACAGGTCAGTAGTCTACCAGTCTAACCTGCCCTCTATCCACTATTCATCGTGACAATAGCGGTAAGTGGAACGTTTGCCCAGATCTGCAATAGTCTAACTAGCAATCATACCACACATAAAAGCATTCAAAGCTGCATCAAATTTCAATATGAAATCGACAAGAACAAATAGGAATAGCTGATAGGCAGCGGAGAGGCCAGATGCATCATTGCGCATGAAAGAACCATGAAGACATACAACACACAGCTCAAAAAGGTCCCATATTGATCTTGTTTAGGGACACTACAGATATCCTACCTAGACTAGCCTTCAACACCACAATGCAATGAATAATTTCATTATTGTTTTAAAGGGAGTACAAAATTCTACTCTAGGCTGCAGTGAAAATGTAATTTGAATAACGGGGCAAAAGCCCTGTGATTTGAATGTTTCATTCGATTTGAAATCGGTTTTGAGTCTACTCTCAACAGTTTATAAGGTCTAGAAAAGGCACAGTAGAAGGCCATTCCTAGTGCTGATACTGAATGCGCTGTTTTAGAACATCATTCTCCCAAATCGTCCTATAATAATGTGGCCACATATGCTCCCGGCAGGCCCAGTTACTCAGGAACACATGCTCTGCCTCCTCTCCAATCCGAGTGGCTATTCCTAGCGCACCTAGAACCGAACATTTCAATATAGCCTAAATAGAGTGAGCAAGAAAGGAGCCTTGATATTTTCCATCTCTCTGGATTTAAGGATTAACTTCTTTTCACTCAAGCCACAAATGTGTTTACAGAAGTGTGTTCTACTCACGTGCAAAGAGGGCTTTGCTGGGATGCCATTACTCCATTTGCGTGGGAAACATTGTTGTTAAGGGGGCTTCCCTTTGCCCTTGCGAAAGTGGTTTCCCTTTGGGAATATCTAGCCAAGTCACTGTTTCTGGATACTTTTCACCAGTTGAGATGTGGGCGCTACTTACTTTAACTGAAATTCTACATTTGTGTACTGTGCTCAATTTGCAACAGAATCATCAAGACCCTGTTCCCGTGCCTCTTCATCAGAAGATTTTCTGGCAGCAGTCCACGGTAATTTAAAGTATTCCACTATTCACTTGTGACTGCATACAGTCTGGCTACTACCAGCAGCAATTCTGTAAAGATACGGTTAAATAAAAATAATAAGTATTATTATTAGCTGCATACTTAGGTAGTTATTTTGAAAATTCGCATCTCAAATAGCTCAATCCTCTTCATCACTGGGACCTGCTGCTCATCAGTCTGAAAGTAACTGCAATATGTGCAACTTAGTTGTAGTGGGAGGTTCTCCATAATTACATAAAGTGGAATGTTATACAATGTTGATCGTAAAAAATATATATAATATATTTATATACATATAAAGAATACAGTTGAAGTCGGAAGTTTACATACACTTAGGTTTGAGTCATTAAAACTAGTTTTTTGGGGTTTTACAACCACTCCAAAAATGTCTTGTTAACAAACTATAGTTTTGGCAAGTTGGTTAGGACATCTACTTTGTGCATGACACAAGTAATTTTTCCAACAATTGTTTACAGACAGATTATTTCACTTATAATTCACTGTGTCACAATTCCAGTGGGTCAGAAGTTTACATACACTAAGTTGACTTGGAAAATTCCAGAAAATGATGCCATGTCTTTAGAAGCTTCTGATAGACTAATTGACATCATTTGAGTCAATTGGAGGTGTACCTGTGGATGTATTTCAAGCCCTACCTTCAAACTCAGTGCCTCTTTGCTTGACATCTTGGGAAAATTAAAAGAAATAACTGTACACCTCCACAAGTCAGGTTCATCCTTGGGAGCAATTTCCAAACGCCTGAAGGTACCATGTTCATCTGTACAAACAAAAGTATAAACACCATGGGACCACGCAGCCATCATACCGCTGAGGAAGGAGACACGTTCTGTCTCATAGAGATGAACATACTTTGATGCGAAAAGTGCAAATCAATCCCAGAACAGCAAAGGACCTTGTGAAGATGCTGGAGGAAACAGGTACAAAAGTATCTATATCCACAGTAAAACGAGTCCTATATCGACATAACTTCAAAGGCCGCTCAGAAACGAAGAAGACACTGCTCCAAAACTGCCATAAAAAAGCCAGACTACAGTTTGCAACTGCACATGGGGACAAAGATCGTACTTTTTGGAGAAATGTCCTCTGGTCTGATGAAACAAAAATATAACTATTTGGCCATAATGACCATCGATATGTTTGGAGGAAAAAGGGGGAGGCTTGCAAGCCGAAGAAATCCATCCCAACTGTGAAGCACGGGTGTGGCAGCATCATGTTGTGGGGGTGCTTTGCTGCAGGAGGGACTGGTGCACAAAATAGATGGCATCATGAGGTAGGAAAATTAAGTGGATATATTTAAGCAACATCTCAAGACATCAGTCAGGAAGTTAAAGCTCGGTCGCAAATGGGTCTTCCAAATGGACAATGACCCAAAGCAAAGTTCCAAAATTGTGGCAAAATGGCAAAATGGCTTAAGGACAACAAAGTCAAGGTATTGGAGTGGCCATCACAAAGTGATGCTGACATCAATCCTATAGAAGATTTGTGGGCAGAACTGAAAAAGCGTGTGCGAGCAAGGAGGCCTACAAAGCTGACTCAGTTACACCAGCTCTGTCAGGAGGAATGGTTCAAAATTCACCCAACTTATTGTGGGAAGCTTGTGGAAGGCTACCCGAAACGTTTGACCCAAACTGATTCAGGAACAGTTTGCTCCTCACTCCTGTCCTCTGGCAGTGACAGTTCTCTGGTTCATTCTGGACTCGATTCACCATCTTTCTCAGGATTTTGGGCTTGAAAAATGTAATCAAACTCAATGTCCTTTTGTTATCCATTTTTTAAATTTGACTTTCCTACGTTTGAAATTCAATAGGGAGACGACTAGCCTAGGCTGCGTGACATGATTACGTAGGGACCTCTTCACTAGCTGACCACCATTACCAAGGCCTGTTTCAAGATCAGTTTAACTTGTTAGGGATTGGCAGCTGAGGGGTCGGTTTTGGAGAGCCTGGCGTGCTCAAAGTAAAATGCCTCCCATTCAGGCCCAGAAAATAGGATATGCACATATTTGGTACCACTGGATAGGAAACACTCAGAATTTTCCAAAACCGTTAACCATTTGTCTGTGAGTAAAACAGAACGCATATAGCAGGCGAAACCCCGAGGAATTTCTGTCCTGGAAAAAGTAATTTTGACACATTGCTCATTTGGGAACCCCTCCCTCATGAAAATGACCATATAAGGGCATATGAATGCAGTACCCATTGCTTCCTTTAGATGTCAACAGTCTGGAGACAGTGTAAGTTTTCATTTTGGATGAATAAGACCAGAGAATAAGAGCAAACCAGGAAGTCACTCATTTATGTCAACAGTACCCATTGCGCGTTCCCGAGAAGGCGCGCTGTGTCTTTTTTACCGTCGTTATCGATCAGTTTATATTCCGGTTGATTTATAATAGTAAATATACGTAAAAGTGTTCCTAAGGATACATTTAAAACTATGTTTGATTGTTCTTGGACAAGTTTATAGGTATAAGATGAACGAGTTTGCGTCACGTTTCAATGGACTAGTGGAGGCTGTCGTTTCTGATTATAATGCGCAAACCAAATGGAGATTTATGGATAAAATACATTACTTTTTCTAACAAAAGAACCATGGATTGTCTTCGTTGGACACTTAGGATGACCTCAGCAGAAGTTCTTCAACAGGTAATTGATTTGTTTTCGCTGTGAAATGTGTTGTGTGTGTGTGCCATGATGGCTAATCGATTCATGGCTATGGGAAAAATATGTGAGGTGCTAGCCTCAAACAATCAAATGTGCTGCTTTCGCTGTAAAGCCTTTTTGAAATCTGACAACGCTGTGATATTGCCAGGAAACAGAGCTTTTGATGAGTATGGAACACTTGTATATTGGTGGATGTTTAATAATTCAACTTTGGGATTTTGAATTTGGCGCCTTACATTTCACCTGGTAGTGTCGGGAGCAGCCCGCTAGCGCCCCAGTGATCCCTGAGAAGTTAACCCACCTGCCCTCCCCATTCCAAGATAGCGTAGCAGTGCAGATGTCGTTCTCCCGTGTACATTTCAGTTTTTTTCGTCTTTCTTTGTTTATATTTCATCTCTTTTTCTATTTTTAAATTAAATATACCTTCTGGCAACCCGCCTCACCCAACGTGATACGGATCTGCTATTTTTAGACCTCAGAGCCAGAACCTCCATCAGAAGCTAGCCATCAGAAGCTAGCCATCAGAAGCCAACTAGCTACCAGCTATTCAGTCATTGTTAGCCATTGCTAGCGGCCTTTACCTTTAGCACAGACACCAGACGCTTTTAGCCTGGTTTTTCTCCACTGCAACACCGGATACCTGCTGTAAGCCCTGGACCATTACTCTGGATCATCGCCGCTAGCTAGCTGCTACCGAGTGGCCCAGTCCCGAAGCTAGCCTTGAGCCAGGCCGATCTCCCGGCCTGCTCAGTGGACCCAATGATCACTCAGCTACACAGCTGATGCCTCCCGGACTCTTCACTAACACGGCTAGAATCAAAGAATTAACCGGATTCTTGCCATAAGCTCTGGACCTTTGCATCGGATCATTGCAGCTAGCTAGCAGCTACCGAGTGGCTATAGCGGCTAACGCCCAGAAGCTAGCACCAGTTGCCTTGTTTGCTAGCCGGGAGATGCGCCTGGCTCGCAAACTAAATTACTCCAGCTACTTACTTACTGACTTTATTGTCCCCATGGGGAAATTTTGTTGCAGTGTCATGTACACGTTTAAAGTGCCATTTAAATACAAAACAAAATTGACAATACAACTTTCATAACAGTTACATACCAATAACATTTTAAAAAAAGACTTGCCTGCTGGCCTTACTGAGTCGATAGGAACATTAGCCCGAGCTATTTAGGAGGGATATCACACCTGGCACAAATGATTTTCTAGTTCTGTTTTTCTTGCGGAGGGGTGCCCTATACCTGCACCCAGAGGGGAGTAGTTCAAAGTCCGGGTACAGGGGATGGCTTGGGTCTAAAATGATTTTGTAAGCCCTGACCTTAAAGATCTCATCCAGGCCTGTCTGTTTGACTCCAAGTACCTTGCTTGCTGTGGTGATAATCCTTCTCAGCATATTTCTCTGGCTGACAGTGGCATTGCCAAACCAACAAACAATACAAAAAGTTTAAATACTCTCAATAAAAGATTTGTAAAACAGAGTCAGTATAGTACAGTCTACATTAAATGGTCCGCGGTCAAACAACCACCCCTCATCACTGTCAAACGCTCCCTAAAACAATTCTGCGAGGAGGCCTTTCTAAACGACCTGGCCCGGGTATCCTGGAAGGATATTGACCTCATCCCGTCAGTAGGGGATGCCTGGTCGTTCTTTAAAAGTAATTTCCTCACCATCTTAAATGTAGAACTGAGAAGAGAGATATAGCCCTTCGTTCACTCCAGACCTGACTGCCCTCGACCAGCACAAAAACATCATGTGGCGGACTGCACTAGCATCGACTAGCATCGAATATGCAACTTCTCAGGGAAGTCAGGAACCAACACACGCAGTCAGTTAGGAAAGCAAAGGCTAGCTTTTTCAAACAGACAATTTGCATCCTGTAGCTCTAACCCCAACAAGTTTTGGGCCACTAAAGTCCATGGAGAATAAGAGCACCTCCGCCCAGCTGCCCACTGCACTGAGGCTAGGAAACACTGTCACCACCGATAAATCCACGATAATCGAGAATTTCAATAAGCATTTCTCTACGGCTGGCCATGCGTTCCTCCTGGCTACCCCGACCCCAGCCAACAGCTCCGCACCCCCTGCAGCGACTTTCTTGCCCAAGCCTCCCCTGCTTCTCCTTCACCCAAATCCAGATAGCAGATTTTCTGAAAGAGCTGCAAAACCTGGACCCGTACAAATCTACTGGGCTAGACAATCTGGACCCTCTCTTTCTAAAATTACCACGCTCAAGGTACTAAGCGATATCATAAACGCCATAGATAAAAGAAAGATACTGTGCAGCCGTATTCGTCGACCTGGCCAATGCTTTCCACTCTGTCAATCACTGCATTCTTATGAGCAGACTCAACAGCCTTGTTTTCTCAAATGACTGCCTCGCCTCGTTCACCAACTACTTTTCAGATAGAGTTCAGTGTGTCAAATCGGAGGGATTGTTGTCCGGACCTTTGGCAGTCTCTATGGTGGTACCACAGGGTTCAATTCTCAGGCTGACTCTTTTCTCTGTATATTTTAATGATATCGCTCTTGCTACGGGTGATTCCTTGATCCACCTCTACGCAGACGACACCATTCTGTATACATCTGGCCCTTCTTTGGACACTGTGTTAACTAACCTCCAAACAAGCTTCAATGCCATACAACACTCCTTCCGTGGCCTACAACTGCTCTTAAAAACGTTAGTAAAACTAAATGCATGCTCTTCAACCGATCGCTGCCCGCACCCGCCCGCCTGACTAGCATCACTACTCTGGACGGTTCTGACTTAGAATATGTGGACAACTACAAATACCTAGGTGTCTGGCTAGACTGTAAACTCTACTTTCAGACTCATATTAACCTCTCTAGGAGCGGCAGCTGGGGTGACGGTTTTGGAGCGTCTGGCATGCCCAAAGTAAAATGCTTGCCATTCAGGCTCAGAAAATAGGATATGCACCTAATTAGTACTATTGGATAGGAAACACTGAGGTTTCCAAAAGTGTTAACATAATGTCTGTGAGTATAACAGAACTCATTTGGCAGGTAAAAACCAGAGAACATTCCATCCGGAAATGTCATTCTGGTGGCTTATGGCCCACTTTGAGAGACAGCCTATTGAAAACCCTTTATATCAGGACACTGAATGTAGTACCTATGGCTTCCACTGGATGTCAGCAGTCTATATATAACGTTTCAAAGCAATCGGAACTAATGTGTTGAATACGCAGGGGTTTTGGTGAGAGGAGCTCTTTTTCGGTTGCACGTTTTTGGGCGCACGTTTGGCTGAGCGGTCCACTTTATTTGACGTTTAGGTGACCATCCAGGTGAAATATTATCACTTTTATTCATAAAAGATAAGCTAAGGATGCATTTTAATTGCTTTTTGTTTTGTTGAGGAAAAGTTTATAGGTTTAGTTGAACGCGTTCTCTTCACGTTGGATTTTCTGAACACAAAGCGCCAACCAAACGGAGATTTATGGATATAATAAATGACTTTTTCTAACCAAATACCCATGGATTGTCTTCGTTGGACACTTAGGAAGCCTTCAGCAGACGTTCTACAAGAGGTAAGGCACAGGTTTTCCCTGTGAAATGCATTTTCTATGGACCGCGCTGGCTAATGAATTCATGGTAATGCAAAATATTGAAGGTGCGTCAAACAATCAAATGTAGTGCTTTTGCCGTAAAGCCTTTTTTAAATCTGACAACGCTGTGATATTGCCAAGAAGCAGAGCTTTTGATGAGTATGAAACACTTGTATATTGATGCATGTTTAATAATTCAACTTTTGGATTTTGAATTTGGCGCCTTGCATTTCACCTGGTAGTGTCGGGAGTGCTAGCGCCCCACCACTCCCTAAGAGGTTATTAAACATCTCCAATCCAAAATTAAGTCCAGAATCGGCTTCCTATTTCGCAACAAAGCCTCCTTCACTCACGCTGCCAAACATACCCTCGTAAAACTGACTATCCTACCGATCCTCGACTTAGGCGATGTCATTTACAAAATAGCCTCCAACACTCTACTCAGCAAACTGGATGCAGTCTATCACAGTGCCATCCATTTTGTCACCAAAGCCCCATATACCACTGCGACCTGTATGCTCTCGTCGGCTGGCCCTCGCTACATATTCGTCACCAGATCCACTGTCTCCAGGTCATCTAGAAGTCTTCGCTAGGTAAAGCTCCACCTTATGTCAGCTCATTGGTCACCATAACAACACCCACCTGTAGTACGCACTCCAGCAAGTATATCTCACTGGTCATCCCCAAAGCCAACACCTCTTTGGCCGCCTTTCCTTCCAGTTCTCTGCTGCCAATGACTGGAACGAATTGCAAAATCGCTGAAGTTTGAGACTTATATCTCCCTCACTAACTTCAAGCATCAGCTATCTGAGCAGCTTACCGATCGCTGCCGCGGTACACAGCCCATCTGTAAATATCCCATCCAACTACCTACCTCATCCCCATATTGTTTTTATTTACTTTTTGCACAGCAGTATTTCTACTTGCACATCATCATCTGCACATCGATCACTCCAGTGTTAATTTGCTAACTTGTAATTACTTCACTACTATGGCCTATTTATTGCCTTACCTCCTTACGCCATTTGCACACACTGTATATAGACTTTTTGTATTGTGTTATTGACTGAACATTTGTTTATCCCATGTGTAACTCTGATGTTGTTTGTGTCGCACTGCTTTGCTTTATCTTGGCCAGGTCGCAGTTGTAAATGAGAACTTGTTGTCAACTGGCCTACCTGGTTAAATAAAAAATGTATTTAAAAAAAATAACCTGAGTACAAATAAAAGAGCAGGTCTGGAATCAATGTAGCAGGATAAGATGATTACACAGAAGGATCATCGCGCTTTTACATGGTATTTTGGGGGGGTGGGAGAAATAACGAGGAGGCAACTTAATTTAAACGCTAATCGCTTTTATTAGAATGTTAACAGTGCGAACAGTGAAACAATTAATAAAATCATGCCGCGAGAGGTACCATATCCAGGCAAATAGGTGCTCAAATTAAGCACTGGTTGAATTCAGTCTTGTTTGAATCTCCACTATAAGTAAAGTGGCTCCAAACATCTACATTTTTTCTACCAGGAGCTTTTACTACTGGGAGAGCAGTCATGCCTTAATTGCAACAATGATTTGTTGCCGCCATATTGCAAATAACACTGAAAAGATCAAGCTCTCCAAGAACTCTTGTCCAGTCTATTTACTAGTCAGATTTTAGTCATAGATAATTTCATCAACCCAAATGAAAAATCTAATCACCCATCCCTTTTGGGCTTGCCTGAGGCTGCCGTCGTCCAATCGTGCCACTGCATAGAGAAACCACTGAGATCTATGTTGATAGATTGAGCCAGCCAATTTTCTGCAAAGCATATACTATTTCAGTTTTTCCAAGTCTCTCTGATAGGAGACTCTCGAATGAAACTTATCATTCTTATTCTCCAGTCTACTGGATTTGAAGTCAAAAATCGAGGTTAGTAACGGTCAATCTGATGTCCAAAGGTGCTAGGCGGTCATATGTGATAATAGTATGAACTTTCTGTACAAATAAAAGTAAAGATAAACACAAAAAAAGGTCACTACATAGCAAAGTCGGGATGGAACTAGAAGGATGTGAGCCTTCTCCATTGGCACCATCTTTTCATCTTTACATGACAAGAGGACAGGGCTGTGACGGTCATGGAATTTTAGATGATGGTTATTGATAAGCCAAATGACTAGTCTCTGTAATAACCGTTCAAATAGCGATATCTACAGTACCAGTCAAAGGTTTGGACACTCCAACTCATTCCAGTTTTTTTTTTTTTTTTTTTGTACTATTTTCTACACTGTAGAATAGTGAAGACATCAGAACTATGAAATAGCACATATGGAATCATGTAGTAACTAAAAGTGTTAAAAAAAATCTACATATATTTTAGAGTAGCCACCCTTTGCCTTGATGACAGCTTTGCACACTCTTGTATTCTCTCAACCAGCTTCATGAGGTATTCACCTGGAATGCATTTCAATTAACAGGTGTGAATTTGTGGAATTTCTTTCCTTCTTAATGCGTTTGAGCTGTGTTGTGACAAGGTAGCGGTGGTATACAGAAGACAGCCCTATTTGGTAAAATACCAAGTCCATATTATGGCAAATAAGCAAAGAGAAACAACAGTCCATCATTACTTTAAGACATGAAGGTCAGTCAATCCGGAAAATGTCAATAACTTTGAAATGTCAATAACTTTGAAAGTTTCTTCAAGTGCCGTGGCAAAACCCATCAAGCGCTATGATGAAATTGGCTCTCATGGAGACCGCTGCTGCAGAGGAAAAGTTTTGCAGTCCAGAAATTGCAGTCCAAATAAATGCATCAGAGTTTAAGTAACAGACACATCTCAACATCAACTGTTCAGAGGAGACTGCGTGAATCAGGCCTTTATGGTCTAATTGCTGCAAAGAAACCACTACTAAAGGACACCAATAAGAAGAAGAGACTTGTTTGGGCCAAGAAAAACAAGCAATGGACATTAGACCGGTGGAAATCTGTCCTTTGGTCGGATGAGTCCAAATTTCTGATTTCTGGTTCCAACAGCCGTGTCCTTGTGAGGCGCAGAGTAGGAGAACGGATGATCTTCGCATGTGTGGTTCCCACCATGAAGCATGGAGGAGGAGGTGTGATGGTGTGTGGGTGCTTTGCTGATGTCACTGTCAGTGATTTATTAAGAATTCACGGCACACTTAACCAGGATGGCTACCACAGCATTCTGCAGCGATACTCTATCCCATCTAGTTTTCAACAGGACAATGACCCAACACACCTCCAGGCTGTGTAAGGGCTATTTGACCAAAAAGGAGAGTGATGGAATGCTGCATCAAATGACCTGGCCTCCACAATCACCCGACCTCAACCCAATTGAGATGGTTTGGGGTGAGTTGGACCGCAGAATGAAGGAAAAGCAGCCAACAAGTGCTCAGCATATGTGAGAAGACTTTTGGAAAGCATTCCAGGTGAAGCTGGTTGAATGAGTAGGTGTCCAAACTTGACTGAGTAAAAATGGTTACGACAGTTATTTTATTTTCATGATGGTCTTCATCCATACCCGTCGGTTATACAGTCATTGTGCCAGCCCTAACAGAGAAGCAATATAAATCAAAGCTAAATTATATACAGTAGTACACAATACTATTGATTGAGTGCAAAAAGACCTTACCAGAGACAGAGAGTCCGTCATGGGGCCGTGAATTGTTAGTGAGCTTGCATTGTTTATGAAGCTGGATGATTTGATTAAGTTTGACAAGGACGTGACCTGCTCTGGGCTGTGACAGAGAAAGTGCACTAATAGGAATGCTACTGTATGAACAGATCACACAGATTTAGCTTGATCAGTGGATCTACCAAAGTATGACTATACTGTACACATTTATGAATACATCTCATTCGAAAAAAGGGGTCCAGTAGTTGAATTCATGTTCATCACAGATATATATATATATACATACATACACACACACACACACACACACAGTGGGGAAAAAAACTGTTTAGTCAGCCACCAATTGTGCAAGTTCTCTCACTTAAAAAGATGAGAGAGGCCTGTAATTTTCATCATAGGTACACTTCAACTATGACAGACAAAATGAGGAAAAAAAAATCCAGAAAATCACATTGTAGGATTTTTTATGAATTTATTTGCAATGTGATTTTCTGGATTTTTTTTCCTAATTTTGTCTGTCATAGTTGAAGTGTACCTATGATGAAAATTACAGGCCTCTCATCTTTTTAAGTGAGAGAACTTGCACAATTGGTGGCTGACTAAATACTTTTTTGCCCCACTGTGTGTGTATATATGTATATATGTATATATATATATATAAAATACGTGAGTGGACACTATTTTCTACACTGAAGAATAATAGTGAATACATCAACTCTATGAAATAACACATATGGAATCCATATGGAATCATGATCGTGGACCACAGGAAAAGGCGGGCCGAACATCGACGGGGCTGTAGTGGAGCGGGTCGAGAGTTTCAAGTTTCTTGGTGTCCACATATACCAAGACAGGTCCAAACATACCAAGACAGTCGTGAAGAGGGCACAACAAAATATTTTCCCCCTCAGGAGACTGAAAAGATTTGGCATGGGTCCCCAGATCCTCAAAAGGTTCTACAGATGCACCATCGAGAGCATCCTGACCGGTTGCATCACCGCCTGGTATGGCAACTGCTCTGCATCTGACCATAAGGAGCTACAGAGGGTAGTGCGAACGGCCCAGTACATCACTGGGGCCAAGCTTCCTGCCATCCAGGGCCTATACAATAGGCGGTGTCAGAGGAAAGCCCATAAAATTGTCAGAGACTCCAGTCACCCAAGTTATAGACTGTTCTCTCTGCTACCGCATGGCAAGCGGTACCGGAGTGCCAAGTCTAGGACCAAAAGGCTCCTCAACAGCTTCTACCCCCAAGCCTTAAGACTGCTGAACAATTAATGAAATATCCACTGGACAATTTACATTGACCCCCACCACCATTTGTTTTGTACACTGCTGCTATTAGCGGTTTATTCTCTATGCATAGCCACTCCCCACCTACAGGTACAAAATCAACTAACCTGTACCCCGCACACTGACTCGGTACCGGTGCCCCCTGTATATAGCCTCGTTATTGTGTTACTTTTTATTTTAGTCTACTTGGTAAATATTTTCTTAACTCTTCTTGAACTGCACTGTTGGTTAAGGGCTTGTAAGTAAGTATTTCACGGTAAAGTCCACACTTGTTGTATTCGTCGCATGTGACAAATAGTTTGATTTGATTTAAGTAACCAAAAAAAAAAAGTTAAACAAAATCAACATATATTTTATATTCTTCAAAGTAGCCACCCTTAGCCTTGATGACAGCTTTGCACACTCTTGGCATTCTCTCAACCAGCTTCAACTGGAATGCTTTTCCAACAGTCATGAAGGAGTTCCCACATATGCCTAGCACGTCTTGGCTGATTTTCCTTCACTCTGCAGTCCAACTCATCCCAAACCATCTCAATTGGGTTGAGGTCGGGTTATTGTTTAGGCCGTGTCTTCTGATGCAGCACTACATCACTCTCCTTCTTGGACAAATAGTCCTTAAAAAGCCTGGAGTTGTGTTGGGTCATTGTCCTGTTGAAAAACAAATGATAGTCCTACTAAGCGCAAACCAGCAAAGCACCCCCATACCATCGCATCTCCTCCACCATGCTTCACGATGGGAACCACACTTGCGGAGATCATCCATTCACCTACTCAGCGTCTCACAAAGACATGACGGTTGGAACTAAAAATCTCCAATTTGGATTCATCAGACCAAAGGACTGATTTCCACCGGTCTAATGAACATTGCTCATGTTTCTTGGCCCAAGCAAGTCTCTTCTTATTATTGGTATCCTTTAGTGCTGGTTTCTTTGCAGCAATTCGACAGGGAAGGCCTGATACACGCAGTCTGTTGAGATGTGTCTGTTACTTGAACTCTATGAAGCATTTATTTGGACTGCGATTTCTGAGGCTGGTAACTCTAATGAACTTATCCTCTGCAGCAGAGGTAACTCTGGGTCTTCCTTCCCTGTGGCGGTCCTCATGAGAGCCAGTTTCATCAAAGTGCTTGACGGTTTTCGCGACTGCACTTGAAACTTTCAAATTGAAATTTTCCAGACTGACTGATTGTCTTAAAGTAATAATGAACTGTCGTTTCTCTTTGCTTATTTTAGCTGTTCTTGACATAATGTAGACTTTTACCAAATAGGGCTACCTTTGGTATACCACCCCTTCCTTGTCACAATACAACTGATTGGCTTAAACGCATCTCAGGTGACTACCTCATGAAGCTGCTTGAGAGAATGCCAAGAGTGTGCAAAGCCGTCATCAAGGCAAAGGGTGGCTACTTTGAAGAGTCTCAAATACAAAAATTTGTTTAACTCTTTTTGGGGTTACTGCATGATTCCCTATGTGTTATTTCATAGATTTGATGTCTTCAGTATTATTATACAATGTAGAACATAGTAAAAATAAAGAAAACCCCTTGAATGACTAGATGTGTCCAAACTTTTGACTGGTACTGCATGTAAAATGTGTTTGTAGTTTGAAGGTTAACATCCAAAAATCAATAAGCATATAAATAATTCAACAAATTGCCTAGAGTACTATCGAAATGGACCCTTCAATAGCACAACACCAGATGCCCACATGGAGTTCTGCTTGACATCTCATTTGAGTGACAGCACCTCCTACACAGCAGTGTTCTCCTGATGTCATCACCCAGGGGGGTGCAGTGCCCCCTATAGGTCCTGTGATGCAATCGTGGAACAGATGGAGTGTTAGTCATGTGGGATTGCTAGTGACTCTCACTCTCGGTGTGTAGGGGCCACCACTTACGATCTGCATTGCTACCTGTCCTGGCTATGCTGCGTCTTCATCCAGTGCAAGCTTTCTCATTAAGTGTAATTCAGAGTCCACAGATGCAGAGAATGGATAGTCCGGCATCCCATTGTGACATAGCTATGCGGCTCTGAGACCACTATCCATGGGGGACGCACAGTCCATACACGCCCCTCCCCAAATTCCCAACAAACTCGGCTCCACATACATGTCTCCTATTAATGATTATGTGTTGATGTCTTGGAGAAGCTGCTTGAGAATTCCAAAAGTAGGCTATGAAAACGAACATCCAATATTGTAGAACACTGCTGTTCATACACGTACACATTTTGGACTCTGATAGACGCTTTAGTCTCTTACTTCTGTCACATCACCTCGGAGTTAGTTAGTTATCACTTTTGAGTGCTAGACTGACTCCTACTGACAAACATTGCTAATGAACTTGGAGTGAGCAGTGAGGTCACCCCAAATACAGTATTGGTGCCATTGTTGTATGAATAAATATTGATACACCCCTGCAATGTAACTGTTTCAGCTTGTGCATTGACTTTCAGAAGTGAGTTTGTGTGCACAGGCGTAGGATCAGGCGTAGGTTTTCAGTAAAATGTATGTAAATCATGAAGCTCATCTGCATTTCCTGCGGTGAAGGAAAATTATCAGCAACAAAAGAGATTAAATTAAGATCCTACATTTGTATGTTTGTGATTGCATGAAGAAGTAGGTACAATGTGACATATGAGGCTAGTTTTGATAATGTAATCTACTACATTGGGCTAATCCTAATAAATATTACCTGCACAACTTAAATATTACCTGCACAACTTATATTTTACCTAAGTAATATATCAATACCAGAATTAATTCAAGTCAACCCCCCGAGTTGTAATACTGGACACACTCTCGTCTCCGTTGATTAACATGTCAAAGTCCCTCACAGACGCTGCATTTCTAGCTGCGACAGACATTGAAAAGTGTTGCCGTTACCCTGGAGAATATAGGCAGCTCCTTAGACATGGTCCCAGAATTATCAATATTAATTTCATTGGCTAGGATCAAAACGGCATATGACAGTTAAGTATTTGAGGCGGCAGTTCATATGAGACGTATAATTCACCCGAGAACCTAGATCCAACTGAAGCAATCATCACAACAAACACAAAAGACAGTACATCTCTCTTAGCATTCCTAATACATGCAACATATCATCTGCATATCACTTGTATTCTGCATTATATGCTGTTGCCAATGCAAGCTTTTCTTCGCATCAATTTCTGTCAACATCAAAACCCAATAGAAGAACGTTTTAGCAACCCTGTGGGAGCTTGGGAGACAACTTAGCAAGGATCACATTGAGCTAAGACCAAAACTTCTTAGTAGAATCAACAATGCCTGGACCGACTTTCCTCCACTGTGTTTCACCTGAATATTTTCCAACAGCTTATATTGACAGTGACAGACCACTTCTCGGAAGAGAGAAAGAGAGGTGAGCGGGGGAAGAGAGAGAGGCAGTGTGCGATTGTCAAATGTAAAACTGTTGCTACAGTGCATCACTTCGAAACAACAACACAACAGCCAGCGAGCGGGAGATGGAGAAAAATAGATGGGACAGAAGTCTTACCTGGGAACACTAGCAGAGCAAACACCCACGACAGGATGATGAAACACATGGAATTATACATTCTTGCAATTTAATCAGTTGACAGCGATGGACACTTATGTTTCTTCACCCTCTTCTGTATTATTGTTCTTTCAAGAGGAATGCAGTCAAGAGTGCTGTTTTGCTCTCCTTCCCAATTCTCAAATGTTTCAGCTTTTCCTTCGACTGGTGTTCTCTATGCTGAAGGTTATTTAAATCCAGTGCAGGTTGTGGCAGCATGCAGCGAGTCCTCATTCAGTATTCACACACATACGCAGGGACCAATGCTCTGAAAGCCAAGGGAGAGGGGGGGTCCACCTCTGCTCCACTCTCATTGGTCAAGGCTTTTGGCTGTCAGTCAGAACCAGCCATTGCTCTGTTCTTGTACTATTGGTACATGAGAAGTTCCACATACTTGGACTGATATCAAAGTTGGAACATCTGGAAGTAATCAGCCTCGATGCCAACTATACAAAACGTAACGTTATGACTATAACTACTGTTCCCTGGAGGAGGGAAATTAGGTACCACATACTATGGTTGAGTCGTACTTTCGTGACTTTGGTTGAAGGATCACGCCAGACAAGGCCAATCAAATTCGAGCTAGGCTGGAAGCCCCGCCTTCCACTGTTGATAAACGTGAGCCTCTGATTCATTCCTTCAATTTAATACCACTCTTTACCGAGCCTCAGGGAGCAGAGGTTATAGTCATAACGTTACGTTCCCTTTCAGTCAGTCAACTTCGGTACAACATACTATGAGGAAATATAATCACGCCCCAAGCCGACCCCAAAGGATATTCAATTAAATGGCCCATCGAGACCTTGGGAATATAAAGGTTCTATATGACATTTTTGTAAAGAAATTAGTTAGTCAAATATAATTGCTATTTACTTTATCTTGGTAAAATAGTGTTATTCTGTCATTTAAGTTTTCAAATAGACACAGTTTTCAAAAAAACCGCCGCAGCACAAATATCTCCTACAGTCAACCCTTTAAACAACACCCAAGACTCTGACAGACCCCTGGTGGAGTGGGCGTGTACACCGCTATGTAACCCTTGGCCTTTGTTGCTATATGCCAGGGAGCTAGCCTCCACAATCCAGTGGTAGAGACACTGTTTAGAGAGTGCCCTGCTGTGTGCTGGATTAGAAAAACAGACTAAAAACTGGTCACATAACCAGATACCGTGGGTCTGTTCAATGTACGTAAGTAAAGCTTGTGCTGAACACAGGACAAATGTGACCAGATTCAAGAAACTAGGCGTATGTCGCGACTTCACAGGAGAGCTGTTGAACGTAAAAAATATTTTTTGATCAAAATGCGTTTTTTGGCAGAAATGCCTTCTCGAACATATGAACTTTCATGTGCCTTAATGGCAAACTTGTATGGCCATCTGTAAATATGAATACAAGAGCAACCTACCCGCCAGCCATGATTGGCTGAGATAATGAGTGGGCTGGACATGCCGAGAGATGAGTTTGGATTGGTCTACCATATAGCACGCGTCTGTCTATTGGAGCTGGTCAGTATGTTTAGATAATCGTATCGAACGCATATTTTACATATTACATATTTTTTTTTATTGCGTAGTAAAACTGCATAAACATAATGTCAAGTTAAAGTGTACTATAAGCTAGCTAACGTTATGTGTATGCTTTCCACTTTCTGGAGGACCGAGTTTTAAAATCAGTGGAATCGACTATGGTAGCTAAGGAGGTGGAGAAAACACCAGTCTGGATTACATCGTCAAACTAAGGCAACCATGCATGGCATCAGACAGGAGACGCGTCTAACAATGATGTATACTGGTTAGATTTTCAGATATTACATGTTTCTAATTTTGACAGAAAGTGGTTTCATTTCAGGTGTACTGTTAGCTAGCTAACGTTAGCTGGCTGGGTCGCTAGCTAACGTTATGTGTATGATCTTATTCTTTGTATCTCAGACACATTTGCTTGACTAGTTATAGCCATAGAACCTGGTTGGTTAGCTACCTGCAGATTCATGCAGGATAGTAACGTCATTAGTTGTGATTATGGTCCATTGTTTAGCTAGCTACATGTCTTAACAGAAGACTCCACATTTTGACAAAGTATTTTCATTTAAAGTTAAAGTGTACTGTTAGCTAGCTAGCTAACGTTTGCTGGCTGGCTCGCTAACTAACGTTATGTCATGCGCTGGGATTCGTTGTTTACCTAGCTAGCTATCTAGCTACATTTCTTAACAAAAGACTCTCGTCTTAGTGTGCCAGAGCGCAGAATATCTGATGCATTTTTGAACGCTCAACAGCCGTTGAATATGTCCGGTGTCAGTAAACGTTGGCAACAAAGCGTAAATCAATTGTTGCCAGCAGCACAGTTACAGTCACCAATGTTTTGGATAACATGAAAAAAAGCCTGAACAGCTCTGCTAGGATGAGTAAAATGGTCAGAGTGGGGTGTTCTCTCATTATGTGTCTGGAAGTAGCTAGCCAATGTTAGCCAGTTAGCTTGGGTGCTTGACTGTAGTTGTGAGGTCAGAGCTTTTGGACCAACCCTACTTATTGGCCAGAGTGTCCAGTGTGCGCACATGGCGCGAAACCACAGATAGGACGAGTAATGTTCAATGAGCTGTTCACTCTCTTAGATGTCTGGAAGTAGCTGGCAAGTACAGAACGGTTGGATCAACCCTTAAAGAGATTGGTGGGGCTAAGTTTTAAGAGGGTGTTAACAGTGCTGAATGGGTGTAGACAAAGAAGGCTTCTCCAATAGTAGTACCAAAACAATGAAAGACGATTTTCTCAAAAGTGAGTTCACAAGTTGATCAACTTTCAAAGCAGAATTACTTTCCCATTGTTTCCTCGAATGCAGTGTATGATATACCATTTAGTAGCTCTGAGTCTCTACTTTTATCCAATGTAAAACACAGAAATTCAAATTTTGCTACATAAGACTGAATCCAGATGGTGAGTCACATATCCTATGTTGCTCTTAAGAAGCAAAAGGACCTGTAGCTAAGGACCTGTAGCACATAGCTATGACTTTCGGGGCAAAGGCTATATTTGGACGCCACATCACCTTACCGTCACCCGGGGGGATCTAAGTGCAGGAAAGGTGTACGGATAACGCATGGAGGTCCTTAACACATTTAACCGAGGCCAAAGCCAGGGAGGTTTTGTAGGAGAGGATCTTCAGATGCACCAACTCAAGAGGCTCAAAGGGGGCCAGACACAGTGCCTCCAAAACCAGCGGCAAGTCTCATGTGGGCACAATAGGTTTAGAGACCGGTTTGAGACGACGTACACCTTTCAGGAACTGCACAACCAGGGGGAAGGCCCCTGGTGTGGCTCTGTCAATTCAATTATAGCCCTCATGGCAGAAATGCGTTAAGGAGGGTCCGAAGCCACTAGTGTGCCAGAGCGTCCGTTCCCAATGGGGCACTTGGGTCCCTCATTAATAAAAATAGATGACACTGCACGTTTTCTCATTTTCCCTAGCGAACCTCCTATATCTGGGCAACTACCTAGGGATGTAGTCTGCACTCCTAAAGAAGCACTCCTTTAAAGGCAGACCTGTACCTGAGTTAAGGCAACTTTTGGGGTTGGCCGTTAGGCCGGCCTCTCGTAGGGCTCTCAGGACTACGTCTTGCCATGGTCCGTTCTGAATTATGAATGATTATGTCATCCAGGTAGGCTTCTGCATACTCACGGTGGGGTCGCAGTATCCGGTCCATCGTCCATTGGAAATGGCCGGAGCTCCGTGCACCCCGAACGGAAGGACCATATAGTGGAATAGTCCCTCTGGGGTGTAGAAGGACATATTTTCTTTGGCGGGTTTTGCCAGTACCCCTTGGTCAGATCTAATGTGGAGATAAAGTGGGCAGGCCCTAATCTCTCGATTAGTTTGTCTACTCTGGGCATGGGGTGAGCTTAAAACGTTGAAATCTTGTTTAACTTCCGGAAGTCATTACAGAACGAGGTGCTACCATCGGGTTGGGCAATAGTACAATGTGGCTAGCCCAAGAACTGTGGGATTCTTCAATGATGTCTAGTTCTAACATCTTCCTCACCTCCTCTCAGATGGTCTCTCTCTTAGCCTCTGGGATGCGGTATTGCCTTAATCTCACCTTCTTTCCAGGTTCCGTGATGATGTCGTGCTGGGCCACTGTGGTTCTTTCCGGTATCCATGAGAAGACATCCGGGTGTTGGCTGATCAGCCCCTGGAGATCCTGTTGTTGACTGGGGCCAAGCTGGAGACCCAGCGGCACCTCTGGGAGCCTTGGGGAGGGGGGGGGACACTAGATAGGGCAGTCACTCTCACCCGGGGAGGGGCATGTCACTGCTTTAGCAGGTTCACGTGATAAGCTGGGTAGGTTTGCATCTCCCTAGTTGATTTACTTTGTAGTTCACCGCATTCACTCATTCTAATATCTCATATGGGCCCTGCCACTTGGCCAGGAATATGCAGTCGGGGGTGTTGATTAGTACTAAGACCAGTTTTCCTGGAGTGAATTTGCAGAGTCGGGCCCCCCTGATTTGGCTCACCTTTATCATCCTGCACATTTATTTTAATACCCGGGACATGAAGCACAATCCTTAATCGGTCAGGACTTCTTCTGCAATCCCCACACGACTGAAGAGAAGAGTTGTTCTACTATTTCGTATCCCACTTTCAGAACCAGATTTGTATATATTTGTTTGACCGAAAAATGTGGAAAAGAACGATCATTCACCCCCTCTACTGGTTTTCCACCGACAGCTCCCACCCTCGTCCTCGCCTGCTCCAGGTTGGGATCGGTGAGTTGGGCAATTCAAAAAATAAGTAATTGTTCATATTTAGGAAACTTTTGAGAACCATACAAACTTCAGCAGACAACAACCAGGGGGTGAGTACTACCACTAAGGGGCAGTTTCTTTGGCGCAATGTAAAACAGTCTCGTGTTCCAATTGTTTGTTTAATAATCAAATCAAATCAAATACACATGGATAGGAGAGTGTAGCGAAATGCTTGTGCTTCTAGTTCCGACTATGCAGTAATATCTAACAAGTAATCGAACAAATTCATAATGTGTATGTGACCAATAACAACCTTATACACACAAGGGATGAATAGAATATGTACATATAAATATATGGATGAGCGATGACGTGCGGCATAGGCAAGATGCAGTAGATGGTATAGAACACAGTATATACATATGAGATGAGTAATGTATGATATGTAAACATTATTGAAGTGGCGTTATTTAAAGTGACTAGTGATACATAATAACATGAATTGCGACTTCCCACAGTATGTTGTACCGAAGTTGACTGACTGAAAGGGAACTCAAGTTTTTTATAGGAACACAAGATAATTTTATAACAATTCATGATCTCATTGGCAGGTAGGGACACGATTTCCTTATTGGCCAATGACTGAACGTAATCTTTTTTTATGAATTGATGCTATTAAACAATGTAACACTGTTCAAACTGGTTCAGAATACCTTGCCCAGACAGACCAGTTTATGTAATCAATTAAATTGTGTAAGCTTTAAAAAAAAGATCTGGACTGATCTCCCTCTCATCTGCCTTTAAGTTAATTGGGTATTAGAAATTAACTTATTAATGTTGTGTGAGTGAGTCCCTGCTAGACCCAATTTGATAATTCAATCACTTTTCATTATATTCTGAGAATCTCTATTTATTGCAGAACATAGCCATAATTACGCGCTATGGAAAATGTCAATTTTGATCAGGTTTCATATCGAGCTTCAAAAATGAAATGAAAGTGTATTATGGAGCCATCACCCATCACTGTATCATGTCACCTCAAAAGTCTAGAACAACAGTACACCTTCACCCAGATATAATTTCCTCCTGTGTGCTAAGATCCCGGTTGTTTGTGCTCTTGGCTTTTCCAAGAACAAATCCAGAGCTCTTTGTAGTCTGTCTTTAAAAAGAGCTTCCATAGAATTACACTACGTAGCCTACATATCAATGCATACACACAAACTATCTAGGTCAAATAGGGGAGAGGCCGTGAGGTGTTGCTTTATCTGTTTTTTATCCGTTTGCTGTTTATTTGAGCAATATGAGATGGAAGGAAGTTCCATGCAATAAGGGCCCTATATAATACTGCACGCTCTCTTGATTTTGTTCTGGATTTGGGGACTGTGAGATAAGTCTGTGTGCCAGAGCTGTGTGTAAGTTGACTATGCAAACAATTTGGGATTTTCAACACATTGTTTCTTATAAAAAGAAGAAGTGATGCAGTCAGTTTCTCCTCAACTCTTAGCCAAGAGATACTGGCATGCATAGTATTTATATCAGCCCTCTGATTACAATGTAGAGCAGAACGTGCCGCTCTGTTCTGTGCCTGCAGCAGCTTAACTAGGTCTTTCCTTGCAGCACACGACAGGACAATAATAAAGATTATACAAAACTAGAGCCAGCAGAACTTGCTTTTTTAAGTGTGGTGTAAAAAAAGCAGAGCATCTCTTTATTACGGCTAGATCTCTCCCCATCTTTACAACCATTGAATCTACAGTATATGTTTTGACCATGACAGTTTACAATCTAAGGTATTGCCAAGTAATTTAGTCTCCTCAACTTGTTCAACAGCCACACCATTCATTACCAGATTCAGCTGAGGTATAGAACTTAAGGAATTATTTGTTCCAAATAAAATGCTCTTAGTTTTAAGACTGCAACTCTTTGTTAAGACTTCATTAGCTGTAGTTGCTGATGGGTATATGGTTGAATCATCTGTATTCATGGACACACATGCTGTTTTTAATGCCAGTAGGTCATTGGTACAAATATAAAAGAGTAGAGGGCCTAGAGAGCTGCTCTGCGGTACACCACACCTTACATGTTTGACATTAGAGAAGCTTCCATTAAAGAAAAAACTTTGAGTTCTATTAGATAGACAGTCAGGATCACCACTTTATTTTAAGAATGTGAAATGTCAGAATAATAGTAGAGAGAATTATTTATTTCAGCTTTTTTTTCATCACATTCCCAGTGGGTCAGAAGTTAACATACACTCAATTAGTATTTGGTAGCATTGCCTTTAAATTGTTTAACTTGGGTAAAACGTTTCAGGAAGCCTTCCACAAGCTTCCCACAATAAGTTGGGTGAATTTTGGCCCATTCCCCCTGACAGAGTGGTGAAACTGAGTCAGCTTTGTAGGCCTCCTTGCTCACACATGCTTTTTCAGTTCTGAAAAAAGTTTCTATAGGATTGAGGTCAAAAAAAGAGGTCAGGGCTTTGTGATGGCCACTCCAATACCTTGACTTTGTTGTCCTAAAGCCATTTTGCCACAACTTTGGAAGTATGCTTGGGGTCATTGTCCATTTGGAAGACCCATTTGTGACCAAGATTTAAACTTCCTGACTGATGTCTTGAGATGTTGCTTCAATATATCCACATAATTTTCCTACATCATAATGCCATATAGTTTGTGAAGTGCACAAGTCCCACCACAACATGATTCTACCCCCCTTGAGCTTCATAGTTGGGATGGTGTTCTTTGGCTTGCAAGCCTCCCCCTTTTCCACCAAACATAACGATGGTCATTATCGCCAAACAGTTCTATTTTTGTTTCATCATACCAGAGGACATTTCTCCAAAAAGTACGATCTTTGTCCCCATGTGCAGTTGCAAACCGTAGTCTGGGTTTTTTATGGCAGTTTTGGAGCAGTGGCTTCTTCCTTGCTGAGCGGCCTTTTAGGTTTCAGGACTCATTTTACTGTGGATATAGATACTTTCCTCCAGCATCTTCACAAGGTCCTTTGCTGTTGTTCTGGGATTGATTTTCACTTTTCGCATCAAAGTACATTCCTCTCTAGGAGACAGGCTGCGTGGTCCCATGATGTTTATTCTTGCATATCACTGTTTGTACAAATGAACGTGGTACCTTCAGGCGTTTGGAAATTGCTCCCAAGGATGAACCAGACTTGTGGAGGACTACAATTCTTTTTCTGAGGTCTTGGCTGATTTTCCCAAAGAGGCACTGTGTTTGAAGGTAGGCCTTGAAATACATCCACAGGTACACCTCCAATTGATTCAAATGATGTCAATTAGCCTATCAGAAGCTTCTAAAGCCATGACATAATTTTCTGGAATTTTCCAAGCTGTTTAAAGGCACAGTCAACTTAGTGTTTGTAAACTTCTGACCCACTGGAATTGTGATACAGTGAATTATTAGTGAAATAATCTGTATGTAAACAATTGTTGGAAATATTACTTGTGTCATGCACAAAGTAGATGTCCTAACCGACTTGCCAAAACTGTAGTTTGTTAACAAGAAATGTGTGGAGTGGTTGAAAAACAAGTTTTAATGACTCCAACCTAAGTGTATGTAATCTTCCAACTTCAACTGTACTTTTTCACATGACTGTATCACATTTTTGACTGCACTGGGCCCTTTAAAGACAACAACAAGTTAAATTAAGGGTAAAAAATCATTGCATCTCCTCGGTTCAAACCTACAGTTTTCAACATACCACTCACATCTATTTATCCATTTTGAACAATACGAGAAACAGCTGATTTCATTATACAGCTGTACAAAAAATATATATTTAATTATCAAACTGTAGAACTAATTGCCTAACTCCTAATTAAAATTCACTGACTAAATAAAAATGGACTGAAAGGTCCAATTTCAACTAACACAGATAACAAAAACATCAAAACAGATCAATGTGCAGGTTGAACACCTTCGTCTTCGATGAGTTTTAACAGCGGCTGGCACCCAATAAATCTTGCATTACTAACACCTACTAGATTGGAGTGTAACTCCTTTTATACTTTGCTTGAAAAAAACAAATAAATCAACAAATATCCTACCATTTACACTCATTAAAAACCCACCATCCTACTCCACTATTTAAACAAATCTAGTCCTACCTCAGGTCAACAGACTGAAAGGACAGGACACCACTACTCAACACACCCTGTAACTCTTCTGATGGCAAATCTCGTACACCCAAATACTTCTCTGCAGCTGCCACCACAACCTCTATTTTCTGCGACTTACGTTCCCTCCCTGCAGTACAGTTGATACTGTAACTATTGTGTATGCTAAAAAGCCAATCTTACTGAAGCATATGTCACTCGGTGGCCTATCCCTCTGTACTGATCTACTACTCACACAAATTTTCTACAGGATCCTTCCTCTCTTGATCCAGCTTCCTCAACTTTCTTTACTGCTTCAGCATTTGACACCCTCTACTTTAACCCTGATAAACTCAATCTGCCTCTCTCGCACCGGACATTTCTGATCCCCAGCACCATGGGCACCCCTACAGTTAACCCATACCGCTTATTTCTCCAATGCTACACACTCCTTTGAATCATGCCCTTCTGCACACTTCTCACACCTAGAGACCTTCCTACTACGCACTGCTGCCACATGCGTGACAATTTAATGTATTCGGCACATAAGCTTGTACGGGATAACTGAAATACCTTAAAGTCACTTTGCTGGGCAGAGACTCAACATCAAAACTCTAAAGAACAGACAATGACTATTCTGCTCCACAACTCACGCCACCGACTCTGAGTCGCACGTATAGGCTATAATAAGATCCTCTCAAACTTTGTTGAATAACCAACTATGACCTAGTTTCGTTACTGCACAGACACCTAGGCAGCAAAGAGCACAACTGTTGAATTTGTGTAGGTTTTTATGGAAACCTTCCCTTGACTTGAGGTACTGGAGTCTGAAATGTTACAGATGGTGCTCCCTAAGGTAACCTGCCACTCTGCATTTCCATCCCAAAAGATGGCCTGAGTCTAGCCCTGTGGCAAGCAGGGAGAACCCTCATGAAGGAATCATATACAGTAGGGTCCGGAATTATTGGATCCCTTGATAAAGATGTGCAAAAAAGACTGTACAAAATAATACAAATACTGAACTGTATTGTATGCTCAAAAAATATGATAATATGATGCGAAAATTGAGGTCTCACCGCTCACACCAGGCCTTCGAAAGAACAATGCAGAAAATACCTCATCCCTACTGTAAAATATGGTGGTGGATCTTTGATGTTATGGGGCTATTTCGCTTCCACTGGTCCTGGGGCCCTTGGTAGCCCTTTACACTCACACCTCTATACTGGTTAAAAATGACAGATTTGGGCAATGATAAACTCCTAAATTGGAACGCAGTGGCTGTATAGTAACATGCTATACATTACGTCAGAGCTCTGGCGTTGTGCTTCATAGCACTGTATAGATTTTGACTGACAGCCGGTCTGAACTTGAGCACCTTGCACGACAACAAGATGCCCACCACTTTTTTGTTGTCTGATTGAGGGAAATACTGTAAATTAAGAGGACTCTCTGTATTTTCAAAGATGAGACATTGAGGATTATAATAAAATAAATACCAATTTGATGTCATATAAGCAAGCCAAAACACCCGTGAGTCCAAATATACACTTCACATTTCCATATCATAAAACTCATGTCATAGACTGGGTGAACGTCTATGCGCACCAAATTTATGATCTGTTTCCCTGAATTGCAATGCTGAAGCCTAACACTGTAGTATCGTATTTTATAACTTAGCTAGTTGGTAATAGAACAGGCTTTCAAATGATGCCCACCTGACCTAGATTGCGATTTATAATGGACTGTTTTGGGATTCCGTAAACAACAACCGTAGTAGTGTGATGGCGGGGATGCAGGGTGGTGTTCCAAACAAAACAACTACAAGTGTGCTTGCTCGAGCTCATCACCGGCATAGCTAGGAGAGCTAAAACAAACTCCTTATAGTTGAAGACTCTTCTTTGAGTTGTAAGTGCATTGAAAAGACTTAGGAATTGTGCACACTTTGGAGAAGCGTGTGGCCACTTGGAGACACCAGTTAGTCCTCTCACTCAAACCCTTGTAATAGTCTTAAGTTGCACTTACCCCACATTTTCCAGAAATATTCTTATCATGTTACTGAATGTATCCAGAATATTTTCAGATTTTGATATCAACAAATGCGGTGAAAGTACAGTAAATGTAAAATGCACAAAAAAACAACAGTGGAATGTTTGGATTTGGCCTTGAGTCAGGTGAACTGTTGTGTCCACACCTCTGGCCTAATAATTTCTGTTCCCTTTCAATTGCTACCACGGTTATACATATGCTTTTCATATTTCTTCTGTAAGAAGCATTTCAATTTAGCCATTTCCATATATGCCAATTCCCACAAGATAAAAGGTTAAGGTCAACGATGGCATCATAAACTTTACCAAGTACCAGGACATTTTAGCCAAAAACCTGGTTGCCTCTGCCAGGAGGAAAGTGAACGTGGATCTTCCAGCAAGACAGTGACCCCAAGCACACATCAAAATTCACCCAATTTATTGTGGGAAGCTTGTGGAAGGCTACCTGAAACGTTTGACCCAAGTTAAACAATTTAAAGGCAACGCTACCAAATACTAATTGAGTATGTGTAAACTTCTCTACTATTATTCTGACATTTCACATTCTTAAAATAAAGTGGTGATCCTAACTGACCTAAGGCAGGGAATTTTACTAGGATTAAATGTCAGGAATTGTGAAAAACTGAGTTTAAATGTATTTGGCTAAGGTGTATGTAAACTTCCGACTTCAACTGTAAGTACACCCCCTGGAAAGTTGTCTTTTTTAAAACATATTTGGACAGACGGATATGTAATCTTCACCTAAACTCTATTGACAGATAAAGGAAACCTAATCTAACAAATGACACTGAAAGAATTTTTTTTGCAATTATTTATTAATCAAAAATCAACAGAAATGCAATTCCATAGTGCGATAAAAAACAAGTACACCCTTAGCTTCAATGGCTTGTGTTGCCCCCTTTGGCAGAAATAACTTAATGTAGCCGTTTCTTGTAACTGTCTATCAGCCTCTTACGTCGACTGGGAGGAATTTTTGCCCACTCTTATTTACAGTACTGCTTCAACTGTGTCATGTTTGAGGGCTGTCTTGCATGCACGGCCCGCTTCAAGTCCACCCACAGCATTTTGATAGGATAGCAATCTGGGCTTCGACTCGACCATTCCATAACCCTCCATTTCTTCTTTTTGAGCCATTCTGTTGTAGCTTTGCTTTTGTGTTTTGGATCATTGTCCTGTTGCAAGATCCATGTTCGGTTCAGCTTTTGACAGATGGCCTCAAGAATTCTCTGGTACAATATAGAATTCATGGTTGACTCAATGTCAGCAAGTTGGCCAGGCCATGAGGCAGCAAAGCAGCCCCAAACCTCCATGCTTTATGGTTTGTATGAGGTTCTTCTGTTCAAAGGAAGTGTTTAGTTTTTACCACAAATGGTGTCTGGCATTGCTGCCAAACAACTCCACCTTTGACTCATCTGTCCAAAGCACATTGTTCCAGTAGTTTTGGTCTTTACCCAGTTGTTGTCTGGCAAACATCAGTGTCTTGATGTTCTTTTTTGAGAGCAGAGGCTTCTTCCTTCTTACTGTAGGCCAAGTTTGTGCAGTCTCTTTCTGAAAGTCGACTCATGCACTTCGACATTGATTGTAGCAAGAGAGGCCTGTAGATCCCTTGATGTTACCCTGGGTTTCAACTTCTTAGGGATCGGCTCATGAGGTTACCGTTTTGGAGAGCCTGGCGTGCCCAAAGTAAAATGCCTCCCATTTAGGCCCAGAAAATAGGATATGCACATATTTAGTACCATTGGATAGGAAACACTCTGTTGTCCATTTTCCAAAAGTGTTAACCATTTGTCTGTGAGTAAAACAGAACGCATATGGCAGGCGAAACCCCGAGGAATTTCTGTCCTGGAAAAAGTGATTTTGACACATTGCTCATTTGGAACCCCTCCCTCATGAAAATGACCATATAAGAGCATATGAATGCAGTACCCATCGCTTCCTTTAGATGTCAACAGTCTCGAGACAGTGTACATTTTCATTTTGGATGAATTAGACCAGAATAGAAGAGCAAACCAGGAAGTGTACTTTTTATGTCAACAGTACCCAGCGCACGCTCCCGACAAGGCGCGCTGTGTCTTTTTTACCGTCTTTATCGATCCGTTTATATTCCGGTTAATTTATAATAGTAAATATACGTAAAAGTGTTCCTAAGGATACATTTAAAACTATGTTTGATTGTTCTTGGACAAGTTTATAGGTATAAGATGAACGAGTTCTCATCACGTTTCAATGGAGTAGTGGAAGCTGTCGTTTCTGATTATAACGCGTGAACCAAATGGAGATTTATGGATAAAATACATTACTTTTTCTAACAAAAGAACCATGGATTGTCTTCGTTGGACACTTAGGAAGACCTCAGCAGAAGTTCTTCAACAGGTAATTGATTTGTTTTCGCTGTGAAATGTGTTATGTGTGTGCCATGATGGCTAATGGATTCATGGCTATGGGAAAAATATGTGAGGTGCTACCCTCAAACAATCAAATGTGCTGCTTTCGCCGTAAAGCCTTTTTGAAATCTGACAACGCTGTGATATTGCCAAGAAACAGAGCTTTTGATGAGTATGGAACACTTGTATATTGGTGGATGTTTAATAATTCAACTTTTGGATTTTGAATTTGGCGCCTTGCATTTCACCTGGTAGTGTCGGGATTGGGGCGCTAGCGCCCCAGCAATCCCAGATAGGTTAAAGACTTCTATGATCATCTTTCGGTCAGCTCTTGGGCTGAATTTGGTGGGACGACCTGTCCTAGGTAGATTGCCAGGTGTCTGGAATTTTCTCAATTTGTAGATGAGCCGTCGTACGGTGGAATGATGTACTTCGAATTGCTTGGAAATGGATTTGTAACCCCTCCCAGACTCATAGGCATCAATAATATTTATTCTGAGGGCCTCAGGTAGGTCTTTTGATCTTGTGTTACCGCACACCCATATGGTTAAGACCAAACCAAACCAAGTTTCTAATCGTTATGGAAGGCTGGACCCTCCTAAGTTTCTGTCTAATGATTTAGCCATTTTATGTGAGGGTAAAGATAGGGATGTATAAACTTTTTACACATAAGGAAAATGCATGTGTTAAATTGGGTTACCTTTATCAATGAATATGGTGGGAATTTAGCTCAAATATCCACTTGTCCAAATACGTAAAAATAAAATAAAAACTTTCCAGGGGGTGTACTTACTTTTTCACATGACTGTATATACTAAACAAAAATATAAATGCAACATGTAAAGTGTTGGTCCCTTGTTTCAGAAGCACAAATGCTTATTTATCTCACATTTTGTGCAAAAATGTGGTTACATCCCTGTTATTGAGTATTTCTTATTTTCCAAGATAATCCATCCACCTGACAGGTGTGGCATATCAAAAAGCTGATTAAACAGCATGATCATTACACAGGTGCACCTTCTGCTTGGGACAATAAAAGGCCACTCTAAAATTTGCAGTTCTGTCACACAACACAATGCCACAGATGTCTCAAGTTCTGAGGGAGTCTGCAATTGGCATGCTGACTGCAGGAATGTCCACTAGAGCTGTTGCCAGATAATTTTCTGTTAATTTCTCTACCATAAGCCACCAATGCCGTTTTAGACAATTTCGCCATACTTCCAACCGGTCTCACCATGCCAGTCGAGGCCCTCCACATCCAGCTTTTTCACCTGTGGGAGGGATAGTCTGAGTCCAGCCACCCGGACAGCTGATGAAACTGAGGATTTCTGTCTCTAATAAAGCCCTTTTGTGGCGAAAAACTCATTCTGATTGGCTGGGCCTGGCTCCTCGGTGAGTGGGCCTCTTTCTTCCCAGTCCCATCCATGGCGGTGCCCCTGCCCAGTCAGGTGAAATCCTTGTGAATAGTGAAGATATCAAAACTATGAAATAACAGATATGGCATCACGTGGTAACCAAAAAGGAGTGACTAGATTCATGAGGTAGTAACCTGGAATGCATTTCAATTAACAGGTGTGCCTTGTTAAAATGCGTTTAATTCAATCAGTTGTGTTGTTAGAAGGTAGGGATGGGATACAGAAGATAGCCCTATTTCGTAAAAGACCAAGTCCATATTATGGCAAGAACAGCTAAAATAAGCAGAGAAACTACAGTCCATTATTTCTTTGAGCCAAATTTGAATAACTTAAAAAATGTATTCAAGTGCAGTCGCAAAAACTATCAGGCGCTAAGATGAAACTGGCTGTCATGAGGAAAGGAAGACACAGAGTTACCTCTTGCTGCAGAGGATAAGTGCATCAGAAATTGCAGCCCAAATAAATGCTTCACAGAGTTCAAGTAACAGACACATCTCAGCATCAACTGTTCAGAGGAGACTGCGTGACTCAGGCCTTCATTGTGGAATTGCTGCAAAGAAACCACTACTAAAGGACACCAAGAAACATGAGCAATGTTCATTAGACCGGTGGAAATCTGTCCTTTGGTCTGATGAATCCAAATATCCGATTTTTGCTTCCAACCGCCGTGTCTTTTTGAGAAGCAGAGTAGGTGAATGGATGAACTCTGCATGTGTGGTTCCTACTGTGATGCATGGAGGAGAAGGTGTGATGGTGTGGGGATGCTTTGATGGTAATACTGTCTGTGATTTATTTAGAATTCAAGGCACACTTAACCAGCATGGCTACCATAACATTCTGTAGCGATAGACCATCCCATTTGGTTTGCGTTTAGTGAGACTGTAATTATTTTTTAAACAGGACAATGACCCAACACACCTCCAGGCTGTGTAAGGGCTATTTGACCAAGAAGGAGAGTGATGGAGTGCTGCATCAGATGACCTGGCCCCCCACAATCACCCAACCTCAACCCAATTGAGATGGTTTGGGGTGAGTTGGTCCGCAGAGTGAAAGAAAAGCAGCCAACAAGTGCTCAGTATCTGTGGGAACTCCTTCAAGACTGTTGGAAAAGCATTCCAGGTCAAGCTGGTTGAGAGAATGTAAAGAGTGTGCAAAGCTGTCATCAAGACAAAGGGCGGCTTATTTGAAGAATCTAAAATATACTATGATTTGTTTAACACTTTTTTGGTTACTACATGATTCCATATGTGTTATTTCATAGTTTTGATGTCTTCACTATTATTCTACAATGTAGAAAATTGTAAAAATAAAGAAAAACCCTTGAATGAGTAGGTCTGGCCAAACTTTTGACTGGTACTGTATGTATTTTTTTTTTTTTTTACAATTTTAATTAAAACAATCACAGTAAGATATTTCATTGTTACCCAGAAATAATTTGATTTTGAGTTAAAAATGGCTGCATTGTACCTTTCATACCATCAGAAAAGAGGCAAGGGAAATCTAACAGTAAGCAGTTCTAGCTGATTGCAGGACTGTGTTGAGAGAAATGTATCATTACTAATCATGCCGAAAGATCGGCTTGCAACTTAGATGAGAGAATATGGGCTGATTACACATTAAATGGGCAGAATCCTATCTAATTCATCACTAAACAAGTTGGCAGACATTTGTATAATTTGCATAGCGTATTTATTCATCTGATTGCTTTTCTGGGTCAGACAAACCAACATGTGACTAAGCTGTAGGTGGACAGGGTATCTAATCAGCGAAACACTTCTGGTTTTTAATCAAGTTTGCACGAAGATGGTGCTCGTTTTTGCTCAAACTGTCAAGATGTCTTTGATGTTACATTACACGCAGTCTAACAGTTTTCACACCAGAACGATCAGAAGGGAAAACAAATAAAATATGAAAGCAAGAGAGGATCGTTGTTACACATGATCATTTTCAAATTGTTTTCATCTTGTCACTCAGTATTCTCTATCTGTCTTGTCTGTTCGATTTTGCCGATACTATACTGTCTCCTTTTTATTTCTCAGACAAGGGAGCAAATCTACAGCTCCCAATTATCTGCAGCCATGAAATTCTTTGAAAGACTGGTCATGGCTCACATCAGCACTATCATCCCAGACACCCAGGACCCACTCCAATTTGCATACCGCCCCAACAGATCCACAGATGACGCAATCTCCATTGCACTCCACACTGCCCTTTCCCACTTTGACAAAAGGAACACCTACGTGAGAATTCTGTTAATTGACTACATTTCAGCGTTCAACATAATAGTGCCCTCTAAGCTCATCACTAAGCTTAGGTACCTGGGACTGAACACCTCCCTCTGCAATTGGATCCTGGACTTCCTGACGGGCCTCCCCCAGGTGGTGAGGGTAGGCAACAACACATCCGCCACGCTGACTCTCAACATTGGGGCCCCTCGGGTGCATGCTTAGTCCCCTCCTATACTCCCTGTTCACCCACGACTGCGTAGCCGCGCATGACTCCAACACCGTCATTAAGTTTGCCGACGACACAACGGTGGTAGACCTGATCACTGATGATGATGAGCCAGCCTATAGGGAGGAGGTCAGAGACCTGGCAGTGTGGTGCCAGGACAAGAACCTCTCCCTTAATGTCAGCAAGACAAAGGAGCTGATCTTGGACTACAGGAAATGGAGAGCCGAGCACACCCCCATTCACATCGACAGGGCTGGAGTGGAGCGGGCCGAGAGCTAATAATCTATGGTCCAAACACACCAACATGGAAGAGGGCACGTGAAGAGGGCACGACAATTGTGGTGGTTAATTTCTTTACTATCAAATGACGAGAGACAAACTTATCACACAAGTCAGAGTTATACTTAAAATACATATTTAATAGTAAGAGCTTTGCTATAGCAATGGCTTCTCAAGGAATTCACCACTTTCTCTGATGGTCCGTTGAGAGCGCCAACACAAAAGTACAAAGGTCTTTTATAGCCAAGATACACCTCTTTCAACCTACATGACGAACAACGGATATATAGAATGGGTCATAAGGTTAAGATCTGTATGAAAGATACCCATAATGCATAGCAGACAGTATCTGCTGTGTCAACAGTGTTCATTGTATAGACCAGTGTCTGACCCTCCAACTCCAAACTGGAACCATCTCTCTCTGGTACCATATAGAACAGAAACATTAACTCATGCTCTGGAATGCTCTTTAGGTTTTATCACCCCAAAAGACATTGTAAATCTCATCAGTGTTATCTCCCAGAGGCCCCATCCTCAGTAGAACACACACACAATAGTTAACAGAATACTCTATTCATTTAAAATAAAACAACCATTTGATGTAATAAAAGTATTATAACATAATCTTGCAATTTTTCCCTGACACAATGCCTCTTCTCCCTCAGGAGGCTGAAAAGATTTGGCATGGGCCTTCAGATCCTCAAAAAGTTATACGGCAGGACCATTGAGAGCATCTTGACTGGCTGCATCACCGCTTGGTATGCAACTGGTTAGCATCCGACTACGCTACGGAGGGTAGTGCGTACAGCCCAGTACATCACTTGGGCCAAACTACCTGCCATCCCAGATCTCTATACCAAGAGCCACAGACTGTTCTCTCTGCTACCGCATGGCAAGCGGTACAAATTCACCAAGTCTGGAACCAACAGGAACCTGAACAGCTTCCAATCCCAAGCCATAAAACTTCTAAGCAAGACTGCTAAATAGCTAATCAAATGGCTACCTGGACTACTTGCATAGACCCTTTTTTGCACTAACTCTCTTGCACTGACTCTATGCACACACACTGGACATTACCCACACACTCACACATACTTACACTGACACCCCAACACACTCACACAAAATATTTTGGGACTATGTCAACAATGGACTAATGAAACAACACCAAAAGATAGTTTTTGGGTGGAGTATTCCGTTAATGCCTAACTTTAACCCTAACCTTAAAAATGTGGAGTTAATACCTAAACCTTCCACACTTTTGGAACAACTTCGAAATTTGACATTGAGAAACATGGATTAATGTCTAATTCTGACGTGAGACGGTGAGAGCTTGTTGCTACATACGCCCACACCTACATTACATGCACACACATGCATGTTGATGCCACACACACACACACACACTTTCATCACATATGCTGCTGCTTGTCATTTTACCCCTATCTATATGTACAGTACATAGCTAACTCAATTACCTCTTACCCCTGCACATCGACTCGGTACTGGTACTCCCTGTTCATAGCCATGTTGTTTTCTACTCCCTATATATAGCCACATTGTTTTTACTCATCATTTGTATTCGTTATTTACTGTGCCAAAATGTATGTTATTTATTAAATGTTTTATCTTATCTTTAACTCTGCATTGTTGGAAAAGGACCCGTAAGTAAGCATTTCACTGTTAGTCTACACCTGTTGTCTACGAAGCATGTAACAAATAAACATGTATTTGATTTGATTGATTTCAGGAAGGTTTTGGATCCCGTTGTATAAAGCTTGTATAAAGTTGAATCATGGGGATTGTTGAAGTGTCACGATCCTCGGAAGGGACAGACCAAGGCGCAGCGAAGTATCCAGTATACATGTTTATTTAACAAAACGAAACTCACGTAACTGGGCAAAACAATAAAACAGAACAAAACGAAGATCGTGCATAAACATAGACTCACATAAACAACGAAGCTATGCATAAACAATAACCCACGACATACTATTGAAAACCCCAAACATATATATGGTTCCCAATTAGAGACAACGACACTCAGCTGCCCTAATTGGGAACCATTACTAACATAGAAATAGAACACCTAGAACTCAAAACCCTTCACCAAAACGAAACCTAAACACGCCAGCCTAAAACTCTGGCCTGGACGTGACAGTACCGCCCCCCCCCAAAGGCGCGGACTCTGACCGCGCCACAAAAGTCCATGGGGGGGTCTTCGGGTGGGTCTTTTGATCCCAGGTGGCGGCTCCACTTAATGTCACGCACCGGAGGCCCTGGGCTATTAACCAGAACTCTGGTGCGAGGAGCAGGAACCGGCCATGATGGGCGCCGTGATAGGCTCATGACGAGCACTGGGACTCTGATGCAGGGAGCAGGAACCAGCCGTACTGGACTCACGAAGCTCACTGGGACTCTGGTGCGAGGAGCAGGAACCGGCCATACTGGGCTCACGATGCTCACTGGTACTCTGGTGCGAGGAGCAGGAGCCGGCCGTACTGGGCTCACGATGCTCACTGGTACTCTGGTGCGAGGAGCAGGAACCGGCCGTGATGGGCTCATAACGAGCACTGGGACTCTGGTGCGGGGAGCAGGAACCGGCCATACTGGGCTCACGATGCGCACCGGGACTCTGGTGCGAGGAGCAGGAACCGGCCGTGCTGGGCTCATGACGCGCACTGGCACTCTGGTGCGGGGAGCAGGATTGGGCCGTGTAGGACTCATTACACGCACTTGGACTCTGGTGCGGGGAGCAGGAACGGGCCTTACTGGGCTCATGACGCGCACTGGGACTCTGGTGGGGGGAGCAGGAATGGGCCGTGCTGGATCCACGACGGGCACAGGAATCCTGGAGCATGGAACATGGACAGGACGTGCTGGAGTCCACGGCGGGCACAGGGATCCTGGAGCGTGGAGCAGGGACAGGGCGTGCTGGGTCCACGACGGGCACAGGGATCCTGGAGCGTGGAGCAGGGACAGGGCGTGCTGGGTCCACGACGGGCACAGGGATCCTGAAGCGTGGAGTAGGGACAGGGCGTGCTGGGTCCACAGCGGGCACAGGGATCCTTGAGCGTGGAACAGGGACAGGGCGTGCTGGGTCCACGGCGGGCACAGGGATCCTGGAGCGTGGAGCAGGGACAGGGCGTGCTGGGTCCACGACGGGCACAGGGATCCTGGAGCGTGGAGCAGGGACAGGGCGTGCTGGGTCCACGGCGGGCACAGGTATCCTGAAGCGTGGAGTAGGGACAGGACGTGCTGGGTCCACAACGGGCACAGGGATCCTGGAGCGTGGAGCAGGGACAGGACGTGCTGGGTCCACGACGGGCACAGGGATCCTGGAGCGTGGAGCAGGGACTGGACTTGCTGGACTCTCTAAGCGCACAGGGGGCCTGGTGCGCGGAGCCGGAACAGGACGTGCTGGACTCTAAGCGCACAGGGGGCCTGGTGCGCGGAGCCGGAACAGGACGTGCTGGACTCTCTAAGCGCACAGGGGGCCTGGTGCGCGGAGCCGGAACAGGACGTGCACAACTGCATAGCACGGTGTCTGCTCAGTGCGACGCTCCCTCCAGAGAGCACGAGAAGTTAGCTCAGGAGTCCCTCCTGAACCGGCCAAACTCCCCGTGTGCCCCCCCAAAAACGTTTTGGGGCTGCCTTTCGGGCTTCCTAGCCAGGCGAGGTCTAACAAACTTTTCCTTCTCCGGGTTCCATACTCCATATCGATCCTCATAATATCGCCGCTCCGCTATCGCTGCTTCCAGCTCCTCTCTAGGACGGCGATATTCTCAAACTGATCCCATGGTCCATCATCCTCCAGTTCTTCCTCCCAAGTCCTGAACTCCCGGGTCTCTCGCTGCTTGGTCTTTTTATGGTGGGTTATTCTGTCACGATCCTCGGAAGGGACAGACCAAGGCGCACCGAGGTATCCAGTATACATGTTTACTTAACAAAACGAAACTCACGTAACTGGGCAAAACAATAAAACAGAACAAAACGAAGCTATGCATAAACAATAACCCACGACATACTATTGAAAACCCCAAACATATATATGGTTCCCAATTAGAGACAACGACACTCAGCTGCCCCTAATTGGGAACCATTACCCCAACATAGAAATAGAACACCTAGAACTCAAAAAAACCTTCACCAAAATGAAACCTAAACACGCCAGCCTAAAACTCTGGCCTGGACGTGACATGAAGGTCAGAACTTATACATTTTTAAAGGACCAATGCAGGTGTTTTTATCTCAATATCAAATTATGTCTAGGTAACAATTAAGTACATTAGTGTGATTTAAAAAAAATAAAAAATGGTCAAAAAAGAAACAAAAATTAGCAGAGGACAATTTCTCAATCTAAAATTTAGCTAGGACTGTGTGGGAGTGGTCTGAGTGGGGTTATTGGCAGAGAGGTTTGGAACCATGAAAGGCCAAAACGCTATCGCACCAAAACAGGCTGAAACTTCAGGCAGTCTTTTTAAACAGCTCTTACACTAAAAGAACGTTATCCTAATTTTCACAATTTCACAGTATTATTGCAACCTCATAGTGTGGAAATATATCTAAAACACTGAAAAATCAAATGTTTTGACTGCACTGGGCCTTTAAAGGTGTATTTTAAAATACTAGAGATGCGGGAAATCATGTTGTCATCATTTTGACAGATGTGTTTGCATATCAAACATACGTAATATGTTAATGCTGACAACACTCTTAACTATTATCTGATGAATATTCAGTAGTTTTCTAACATTTCAATAACTTGGCTCATAGCATCAATGATCATGACAGATAGGGTACGGAGGTAGTAACCTATGTCCTTTGCAGGTGGCAATACAGTGGTGTCAATACACATGCATCCAAATGACAGAGGAACCAAAGTGACAATTTGAAATGGGGCCATTGCAAACGTGTGACAGTGCCTTGTCTTGTTGAAAGCAACAAACATGATTACATAGTCCACAAGCTAGGTTAGCATGATGACAAACACAAACTTTGTTTTGAGACACTTTCCAGCCTTGGGGTTTGCCAAGGGCACGCACAGGAAGTGGTGCACCTTGGAGAATGGTTTTCCTCTGGCGAGGCGAGAGCTGTCCTCAAGGGGATATGGCATACGAGGAAGTATTTGAAATGAAACAAGGCTGTAGCGAGTTGAAGCCTGAAGCGGGAGACTTTTCATCTGCAAAGAATATTAGGCTACTCGTGCCAAAATGGGGTCCCACTGGGCAGATGTCATTTCAACATCTAGTTTTGATTGACTTTTGGTTGAGTTGTCAACTAACATGAATTTCAATGTGAAATCAACCAACAATGTCACCATGTCATTGGATTTAGGTTAAAAGATATGAAATTCCCTTACGTTGATGACTTATTGTAAATCCAATCAGTTTTCCACATTGATTCAAAGCGCATTACAATTTAATTGTTGAAAGGACGTGGAAATAATGTTGATTCAACCAGTATTTGCCCAGTGGGGTTAACATTGAGGTTTAAATTTATGTCCAGAGTGTACAGTGCATTCGGAAAGTATTCAGACCCCTTGACTTTTTCCATTTTGTTACGTTACAGCCTTATTCTAAAATCGATTACATTTATTTGTTTCCTTATCAATCTACACACAATAGCCCATAATGAAAAAGCGATAACAGGTTTTTAGAATTTGTGCACATTAATTAGAAATAAACTAGAAATTGAGCTCAGGTGTATCCTGTTTCCATTGATAATCCTTGAGATGTTTCTTCAACTTGATTGGAGTCCACCTGTGGTAAATTCAATTGATTGGGCATGATTTGGAAAGGCACACACCTGTCTATATAAGGTCCCACAGTTGACATTGCATATCAGAGCAAAAGCCAAGCCATGAGGTTGAAGTAATTGTCTGTAGAGCTCCGAGACAGGATTGTGTAGAGGCACAGATCTGGGGAAAAGTACCATAAAATGTCTGCAGCATTAAAGGTCCCCAAGAACACAGTGGCCTCCATCATTCTTAAATGGAAGAAGTTTGGATCCACCAAGACTCTTCCTAGAGCTGGCCGCCCGGCCAAACTGAGCAATCAAGGGAGAGGGGACTTGTTCAGGGAGGTGACCAAGAACCCGATGGTCACACTGACAGAGTTCCAAAGTTCCTCTGTGGAGATGGGAGTACCTTCCAGAAGGACAACTATCTCTGCAGCACTCCACCAATCAGGCCATTATGGAAGAGTGGCCAGAAGGAAGCCACTCCTCAGTAAAAGGCACATGACAGCCCGCTTGGAGTTGCCAAAAGGCACCTAAAGACTGCCAGACCATGAGAAACAAGATTCTCTGGTCTGATGAAACAAAAATTGAACACTTTGGCCTGAATGCCAAGTGTCACATCTGGAGGAAACCTGGTACCATCCCTACGGTGAAGCATGGTGGTGGCAGCAACATGTTGTTGGGATGTTTTTCAGCAGCAGGGACTGGGAGACTAGTCAGGATCGAGGGAAAGATGAACAGAGCAAAGTACAGAGAGATCCTTGATGAAAACCTGCTCCAGAGCATTCAGGACCTCAGACTGAAGCGAAGGTTCACCTTCAAACAGGACAATGACCCTAAGCACACAACCAAGACAACCCGGACTTGTTCCCAATAGAACATATCTGGAGAGACCTGAAAATAGCTGTGCAGCGACACTCCCCATCCAACCAGACAAAGCTTGAGAGGATTTGCAGAGAAGAATGGGAGAAACTCCCAAATTACAGGTGTGCTTAAGCTTGCAGAGTCATACCCAAGAAGACTCAAGGCTGTAATCATTGCCAAAGGTGCTTCAACAAAGTACTGAGTAAAGAGTGAATTCTTATCTAAATAATGTATATTTCAACAACAACAAAAAATAATACATTTGCTAACATTTCTAAAAACCTGTTTTTGCTTTGTCATTATAGGGTATTGTGTGCAGATTGACAAGGGAAAAAACTATTTAATCCATTTTAGAATAAGGCTGTAACTTAACTTAATGTGGAAAAAGTCAAGAGGTCTGAATAATTTTCAAATGCCCTGTACTTACATGTACAGTACCATTTAACATTTTTGACACACTTACTCATTCAGTTTATTTTTTTATTTTTACTATTTTTGTAGAATTATAATGAAGACATCAAAACTATGAAATAACACTTAGTGAATCATGTAGTGTCCAAAAAAGTGTGAAATCTAATCAAAATATATTTTATTTTTGAGATACTTCAAAGTAGCCACCCTTTGCCTTGATGACAGCTTTGACATCTTGGCATTCTCTCAACCAGTTTCATGAAGTAGTCACCTGCAATGCATTTAAATTAAAAGGTGTGCCTTGTTAAAAGTTAATTTGTGGAATTTATTTTCTTCTTAATGTGTTTGAGCCAATCAGTTGTGTTGTGACAAGATAGGGGTGGTATACAGCCCAATTTGGTAAAATACTAAGTCCATATTAGGGCAAGAACAGATCAAATAAACAAAGAGACACAACAGTCCATCTTTACTTTAAGACATGAAAGTCAGTCAATACGGAAAATGTCAGGACCTCATCAAGCGCTATGATGAAACTGGCTCACATGAGGACCGCCACAGGAAAGGAAGACCCGGAGTTACCTCTGCTACAGAGGAAAAGTTCATTAGAGTTAAAGGCACCTCAGATTGCAGCCCAAATAAATGCTTCACAGAGTTCAAGTAACAGACACATCTCAACATCAACTGTTCAGAGGAGACTGCGTGAATCAGGCCTTCATGGTCGAATTGTTGCAAAGAAACCACTACTAAAGGGCACCAATAAGAATAATAGACTTTCTTGGGCCAAGAAACACGAGCAATTAGACCGGTAGAAATCTGTCCTTTGGTCTGATGAGCCCAAATGTCTGATTTTTAGTTCCAACCGCCGTACAATTTATAACGTTTTTGACATGCGTTTTTCTGGATTTTTCTGTTCAAATAAACCTACCATTAAAATTATAGACTGATAATTTCTTTGTCAGTGGGCAAATGTACAAAATCAGCAGGGGATCAAATACTTTTTTCCCCTCACTGTATCTTTTTGAGACGCAGAGTAGGTGAACGCATGATCTCTGCATGTGTGGTTCCCACCTTGAAGCATGGAGGAGGATGTGTGATGGTGCTTTGCTGGTGACGCAGTCTGTAATTTATTTAGAATTCAAAGCACACTTAACCAGCATGGCTACCACAGCATTCTGCAGCAATACGCCATCCCATCTGGTTTGCGCTAAGTGGGACAATCATTTGTTTTCAACAGGACAATGGCCCAACACACCTCCAGGCTGTGTAAGGACTATTTGACCAAGACGGAGAGTAATGGAGTGCTGCATCAGATGAACTTGCCTCCACAATCACCCGACCTCAACCCAATTGAGATGGTTTGGGATGAGTTGGACCGCAGAGTGAAGGAAAAGCTGCAGACAAGTGCTCAGCAAAGTGGGAACTCCTTCAAGACTGTTGGAAAAGCATTCCTCATGAAGCTGGTTGAGAGAATTCCAAGAGTGTGCAAAGCTGTCATCAAGGCTAAGGGTGGCTACTTTGAAGAATCTAAAATATATTATGATTTGTTTAACACTTTTTTTGTTTACTACATGTTATTTCATAGTTTGATGTCTTCACTATTATTCTACAATGTAGAAAATAGTAAAAAATAAAGACAAACCTTTGAATGAGTAGGTGTCAAAACCTTTGACTGGTACTGTACACATGACCTCAATTACCTCGACTAACATGTGCATGTGACAAATACAATTTTATTTTATTTGAATACTGAAGGAATTCAAAATCACCATCTTGGGTGAAGGCGAAGACAAAGAAGGCAGAATCACTTTCCTTAAATACAATCGTGGCCAAAAGTTTTGAGAATGACACAAATATAGATTTTCACAAAGTCTGCTGCCTCAATTTGTATGATGCCAATTTGCATATACTCCAGAATGTCATGAAGAGTGATCAGATGAATTGCAATTAATTGCAAAGTCCCTCTTTGCCATGCAAATTAACTGAATCCCCAAAAAACATTTCCACTGCATTTCAGCCCTGCCACAAAAGGACCAACTGACATCATGTCAGTGATTCTCTCGTTAACACAGGTGTGAGTGTTGACGAGGACAAGGCTGGAGATCAATCTGTCATGCTGATTGAGTTCGAATAACAGACTGGAAGCTTCAAAAGGAGGGTGATGCTTGGAATCATTGTTCCTCCTCTGTCAACCATGGTTTCCTGCAAGGAAACATGTGCCGTCATCATTCCTTTCACAAAAAGGGCTTCACCGGCAATGATATTGCTGCCAGTAAGACTGCACGTAAATCAACAATTTATCGGATCATCAAGAACTTCTAGGAGAGCGGTTCAATTGTTGTGAAGAAGGCTTCAGGGCGTCCAAGAAAGTCCAGCAAGCGCCAGGACCGTCTCCTAAAGTTGATTCAGCTGCGGGATCGGGGCACCACCAGTACAGAGCTTGCTCAGGAATGGCAGCAGGCAGGTGTGAGTGCATCTGCATGCACAGTGAAGCAAATACTTTTGTAGGATGGCCTGGTGTCAAGAACAGCAGCATATTAGCCACTTCTCTCCAGGAAAAACATCAGGGACAGACTGATATTCTGCAAAAGGTATAGGGACTGGACTGCTGAGGACTGGGGTAAAGTCATTTTCTCTGATGAATCCCCTTTCCGATTGTTTGGGGCATCCAGAAAAAAGCTTGTCCGGAGAAGACAAGGTGAGCGCTACCATCAGTCCGGTGTCATGCCAACAGTAAATCATCCTGAGACCATTCATGTGTGGGGTTGCTTCTCAGCCAAGGGAGTGGGCTCACTCACAATTTTGCCTAAGAAGACAGCCATGAATTAAGAATGGTACCAACACATCCTCCGAGAGCAACTTTTCCCAACCATCCAGGAACAGTTTGGTGACGAACAATGCCTTTTCCAGCATGATGGAGCACCTTGCCATAAGGCAAAAGAGATAACTAAGTGGCTCGGGGAACAAAACATCAATATTTTGGGTCCATGGCCAGGAAACTCCCCAGACCTTAATCCCATTGAGAACTTGTGGTCAATCCTCAAGAGGTGGGTGGACAAACAAAAACCTACAAATTCTGACAATCTCCAAGCATTTATTATGCAAGAATGGGCTGCCATCAGTCAGGATGTGGCCCAGAAGTTAATTGACAGCATGCCAGTGCGGATTGCAGAGGTCTTGAAAAAGTAGGGTCAACACTGCAAAGACTCTTTGCATCAACTTCATGTAATTGTCAATAAAAGCCTTTGACACTTGAAATGCTTGTAATTATACTTCAGTGTTCCATAGTAACATCTGACTAAAATATCTAAAGACACTGAAGCAGCAAACTTTGTGGAAATTAATACTTGTGTCATTCTCAAAACTTTTGGCCATGACTGTACATCCGTAATGGAAATAAAATTGCCATTATTAGTGTGTATGCTCAAAATTCATACGATCCTACATTTTCTGTTTCTCTGAATAGCATATTGTTAGAATTAACTGAATTCCAACTAGTTATTGGGACAGACATAAATGCCATTTTGGACATGTGGGATTATGACCACATTGATGCCTGGTGAGCACATTATTCAAAAGCCAACGAATACATGTTCTAAACAATAAGCAAGAAAAGTTAGCTAGCTATGTTTCTTCAGCTGCATTGCAAATGCTTTACATCCACTGTTTCAGAATGAGGAGTCTCTGAAACACTAAAATTATAATTTCATACTCATGTCCAAACATCCATAAAGCTAGCTAGCTAGCTGGCTAATGTTAGCTAGTCAGCTAGCTTGCTAAATAGTGAAATTAACATTTTCGTAAATTAACATCATGAAAAAAAATATATATAATTGTTTGTCTCTACATTAACTAACATCTTCCTCCCAACTGTACTTTTTTCGCATGATTCGTTATGACGTTATAATTACTTACATTTGCTTCTGTCCTAGTATTTTTGTCATTGCTGAAGAAAGTATCCAGAGTTAGGTCGCAGAGCGTCAAATTCGTCATGGGAACCACTCGATATGATTGGTTATCGCCCAGCGTTCGCTGATGATGATTTGCATAAAGTTTGGAAATGCTGAACTTTTTCACCGCCTCCCATGCTACGTTCGCGACGCTAAACGGTCCCCCGCCCACTCCGATTCTCACTGCTTAAATTAATGGGAAGCGGTGTTTCACCATGCGATACCGCCCCTAGAGTACGCGGAACGTGTTATTAGTCTCTAGACGGGACGACAACAGTTTGGGATAGGGAGCGAGTAAGAACACTGGTTGGCATCCTTACTCTTTCGTATAAAAGTGAAATTAGTTCTGTATTCATATCTCTCCGAAATGAAACTTTATTTTCCTTTGTGTGCTACCTATGCACCTATGCAGGTGAGCCCATACTGCTCTCTCATCATGTCTAAGGGTGTCAGATTTAGTGCCGTAGGACTGGCTTCCTACTGATGTGTACACAACACTTCTTAGCCTGCTGTCTGCTCCCCCCAAAGTGAAACGCCTGGATTTCTGTGGCAAATTTGCAACTGAGTCAGCAGTAATCTGTGTCCTCATGAGAAAGGCATTTGCTTGATAAAGGCAAATTGACCGTCATTAATATAGATACAGTAGATACAGTTGAAGTCTGAAGTTTACATAAACTTATGTTGGAGTCATTAAAACTCGTTTTTCAACCACTCCACAAATTTCTTGTTAACAAACTATAGTTTTGGCAAGTCGGATAAGACATCTACTCTGTGCATGACACAAGTCATTTTTCAAATAATTGTTTACGGACAGATTATTTCACTAATAATTCACGGTTTCACAATTCCAGTGGGTCAGAAGTTTACATACACATAGTTGACTGTGCCTTAAACAGCTTGAAAAATTCCAGAAAATGATGTCATGGCTTTAGAAGCTTCTGATAGGCTATCATTTGAGTCAATTGAAGGTGTACCTGTGGATGTATTCAAGGCCTACTGTCAAACTCAGTGCCTCTTTGCTTGACATCATGGGAAAATCAAAAGAAATCAGCCAAGACCTCAGAAAAAAAATTGTAGACCTCCACAAGTCTGGTTCATCCTTTGGAGCAATTTCCAAACACCTGTAGGTTCCACGTTCATCTGTACAAACAATAGTATGCAAGTATGAACACCATGGAACCACGAAGCAGACATACCACTCAGGAAGGAGACGTATTCTGTCTCCTAGAGATGAACGTATGTTGGTGCGAAAAGTGCAAATCAATCCCAGAACAACCGCAAAGGACCTTGTGAAGATTCTGGAGGAAACAGGTACAAAAGTATCTATATCCACAGTAAAAACGAGTCCTATATCGACATAACCTGAAAGTCCGCTCAGCAAGGAAGAAGCCACTGCTCCAAAACTGAAATTAAAAAACCAGACTACGGTTTGCAACTGTACATGAGGACAAAGATCGTACTTTTTGGAGAAATGTCCTTTGGTCTGATGAAACAAAAATAGAACTGTTTGGCCATAATGACCATCATTATGTTTGGAGGAAAAGGGGGGAGGCTTGCAAGCTGAAGAACACCATCCCAACCGTGAAGCACGAGTGTGGCAGCATCATGTTGTGGGGGGGCTTTGCCGCTGGAGGGACTGGTGCACTTCACAAAATAGATGGCATCATGAGGTAGGAAAATTATGTGGATATATTGAAGCAACATCTCAAGACATCAGTCAGGAAGTTAAAGCTTGGTCGCAAATGGGTCTTCCAAATGGACAATGACCCCAAGCATACTTCCAAAGTTGTGGCAAAATGGCTTAAGGACAACAAAGTCAAGGTATTGGAGTGGCCATCACAAAGCCCTGACCTCAATCCTATAGAAAATGTGTGGGCAGAACTGAAAAAGTGTGTGTGAGCAAGGAGGCCTGCAAACCTGACTCAGTTACACCAGCCCCACCAGCCATTGGAATGGGCCAAAATTCACCCAACTTGTGGGAAGCTTGTGGAAGGCTACCCGAAACGTTTGACCCAAGTTAAAGGCAATGCTACCGAATACTAATTGAGTGTATGTAAATTTCTGACCCACTGGGAATGTGATTAAAGAAATAAAAGCTGAAATAAATAATTCTCTCTACTATTATTCTGACATTTCACATTTTTTAAATAAAGTGGTGATCCTAACTGACCTAAGACAAGGAATTTTTACAAGGATTAAATGGTAAGAATTGTGATAAACTGAGTTTAAATGTATTTGACTAAGTTTTATGTAAACTTCAGACTTCAACTGTAGATAGAGAGATAGTAGTTATTTATGTAAACTAATTTTCAGTGTTAGCTGCTTGATGCGCTATTCTATAAAACAAAAACAACTGACATAAAACACCCTTAACCTACAGAAACGTGTGTTTATACTTAAAAGGAGATAATATGATGTATTTGTGTGTACAAACAATATATATATAGATGAATTGAATTTTTTCAGACAATTCAACATTTTAATTGGTCAGATTTTTGGGGTAGAAACCTGACATATAGTGGAAATGTAAACCTATCAAAGATTTACGGGAGACTTTCTAACATTTATTCTTAGGGTATCTCACAGGCATCTTAATGATGTCAATTCCTGTCACACACGTACCTTCATGTGATTTTATCCAAAATGGTGACTTAATGTCGCTCGCACCGAATTATATTTTTTCGGACAAAAGTATTTGAAACCTTTCTGCCTAAACTTTCTTACCCATACAGACGTATAGTGCAATAGACACTTAAAAAAATAATTCCAGAATAATCGTTTGACAGTTTTGTTATGGTTTTAGATGTTTTATTACCATTTATTTAGATTACATTTGTCTTCAGACAGTCGCTCCTTATGACTCTGTGTCACATTTAACCATTAACTCTTTTAGGACTCAATAAAAGAGAAAGGGCATAGTTACATAACATAAAATGTGTATAAATTGGTTGTTGATTTTGGAAAATATGTCATACGGACACCAAGATATGCACGTCACATTGACCCAAATAGAGCTCAGGAGGAATACTGCCCATCCAGGTGATTTGCCCTTTTCATGCTAATGCACTTCCGAGTTCATTGAGAGAGATTTGGGCTCCCAGCGAGGTGGTTTCCTCTGTCGAGAGAAGAGGATTTCTTAATTATTTTAGAAAGGATGTTTTGTCTGGCTTGGTGTAGCTTTACAATTAGAGTTGTAAAGTTCTTCATAGAAGCGGAACAATCTTTGATTCATTTGGGTTCGAAAAGTAATTCCACAGTTTCAGATTCAATAGTTGTTATATCAGCTAATTGATCATTATACAAAGCTTGTTGGCCAGTAAACGACTGGGACGATTATCATAGAAGTAATGATTGAGTCTAACTTGATGGATGGCAAATTCTGCTCTTTGTCTTATCAATAAATGACGTTCTGTCTTGAATTTGGAAAGTGTAAAACGCTCTAACGCAGTTAAAAACATTTCCAATTTTGATATCTTCTTTAATTGTCTTCTTAGGGAGCAGCTCCCGAGGGGACGGTTTTTGAAAGCCTGGTGTGCCCAAAGTAAAATGCTTCCCACTCAGGCCCAGAAAATAGGATCTGCACATATTTAGTACCATTGGATAGGAAACACTCTGAAATTTCTAAAAGTGTTAACATTTTGTCTGTGAGTATAACAGAACGGATATGGCAGGCACAAACCCGAGGAATTTATGTCCTGGAAAAAGTGATTTTGACACATTGCCTCATTTGGAACCCCTCCCTTATGAAAATGCCCATATAAGGGCATATGAATGCAGTACCTATTGCTTCCTCTGGATGTCAACAGTCTCGAGACACTGTTTTGATTCTGTTTAGTTGCTTTAGATGGCAGAAGAAGAAGAATTAGGAAGTGGCTTCACAGAAGTCAACAGAAGAGAACGCGCGTTCCCGGCTTGCGCGCTCTGTGGTTTTTTCCTTTCTTATCGCCCAGTTTATATTCCGGTTGAAATATTATACAAAATATACATAAGTGTTCCTAAGGATACATTATCAATGATGTTTGATTGTTCTTGGACAAGTTTATAGGTATAGGTTGAACGAGTTCTAACAAAACTGAGATTTATGGATATAATACATTACTTTTTCTAACAAAAGAACCATGGATTGTCTTCGTTGGACACTTGGGAAGCCCTCAGCAGAAGTTCTTCAAAAGGTAATTGATTTGTTTTCGCTGTGAAATGTGTTTTGTGTGAACCGTGATGGCTTATGAATTTATGGTAATGGGAAAAATATTGAAGGTGCTACCCTCATTTTGAATTTTAATCTAGCGCCCCACCGCTCCTTAATAAGTTAATTGTGATTTACTCAACCCAGATGCAAATGCTGTTGAATTTTTTTAATGAAAACCTTTGGTGGCATCCCACAGAATCTGTTTTTTTAAAACAGATCATTAGGAATTCATTTAGTTCAATTTCAAATTGTAGTGATGAAACGTTAAAATGCCATCTTGTGGCTGTTTTAGGCAATTCTTAAATTTGTAATTGGCAGTAGTAGTGGAGGATAAAAATACCTGTATGCCTATGGATGTGTAGCTAGCCATGTAGCCGATCTGTGTATGGACCCTGAAACGTTTTTAATAAATATTAGTTCAGAACAGTGGTTTTAATTGCTTCCACCAGTTAGTCATTAATTGCAGAAAATGACTGTTACACACAACTGTTACATATCAATATTATATTATCCAGCTAGCTATGAGCCTAGCTATGAACCTCAGCTATCATAGCCAGTTGTACTGACTTCAAGACACTCTGAATGGGATCAATGAAGCCTATGGATTGAGTAGATTATAATATAACTTTCTCGTGCCAAGGATGTCATATATACACATGTAGTTAATACCAAGCATGAGTTCCCCACATTGTAGCCTGTACATTGAAAACATTCACTTATCATGTACTCTACCTTGGCAAATAAAGCTGCGGTTCAGGTATGAATGTCTGTGAGACATTCCTTTTCAGTCATATCCAATACCAGGAGTATTACACGGCAGTCTTTGAATGATTCTGTGTCTGCATGTAAGTATTACAATTATACACCTCACCAGTGTTTACCAATCCTGGTTCTTTGACATCAATGGTCACACATTGTAACTCTGTGGTATACTAGAACACATGACTAGTTAAAGGCTGATTTGTAATTCATATATACAGGACCAGAATAAAAAAAACTGTACACCACACGTCCTATGCATCATGGAAATACAGGTTCATCTCACCATCTCATTTCCTTCATCTGTACTAATCTGATGACACAAAATAGGTGAGGTATTTCATCAAATGAGAGACTTAATTTCAACAAGTAGAGAATGTGAAAAGCTTTATTGAAATAAGTTCACTATCCAACTGTTATAAATGCATAATACATGCATGCGTTATAAATATTATAATTGTAATATTGGTGTGCATTATAAAAACAGAGAGGAAGAAAAGGAGGTGGGGAGAGAGGTGTGAGAGTGTCAAAGGGAAAGAGATAAGAACAGAGGAGAAGGGAAGACAGCATATGATTAATGAATTACAGTGCTACTAAACTTAATATTCTCTCAGTTCATCACAATTACATAATAGTGTCGCTAGCGGTGTCTCCCAACCAGCCCTGGGCCACCGGTTGGCCCGAGGGTTATCTTTGAGCGGATGAGGTAGTGATGACTACCTCATCTCCCCCTCTTCGGAGGACACATATCTTTTTAATTTTTTATAGCTTTTCTGTTACACACAGTGCTGCTTGAAAGTATGTGAACCCTACAGGGCTGGTCATTATTTTGCTATAAAATTTTAAATAAACATATAAAATCCGTATCTAAACCCCAATTCGCAATAATAAAGACATTTCAAGTAAATTACAGAAACAAAAACATATTATGTATTTTAATTGTTTTTTTTTAACAAAAGTGGTTTATTTAACAGGGACTGAGATTTGATGTGTGCAGAAATATGTGAACCCCTTCAATCAATAACTTGTGGCACCTCTACTAGCAGCGATAACGTGAAGAAAATACATCTCCTACAGCCAGTAATCAGTCTCTGACATCTGTTTTGAGGGATTTCTGCTCACTCCTCTTTACAGAACAACTGAGTGAGGTTTGAGGGGTGTCTGGCATGAACTGCCCGTTTCAGGTTCTGCCACAGCATCTCGATTGGATTTAGGTCAGGACTTTGACTTGGCAATCCAAAGCACCAATCTTCTTTCTCCTGAGCCATTCGTTGGTAGATTTGCTTACATACTTTGGGTTGTTGTCTTGTTGAAAGACCCATTTTCAGCACAGCTTTAGCTCCTTGACTGTTGGCCTGACGGTCTGTTCAAGAATCTCCTGGTGTACCTCAGAATTCATGGTTCCCTTAATGATGTGGAGTCGTCCAGGTCCAGATGAGGAAAAGCAGACCCAGAGCTTGAGATTCCCACCACCATGCTTGACTGTTGGGATACAGTTATTTTGGTGGTAGGCAGTGTTTGGTTTTCGCCAAACATAGCATTGTTGATTGTGACCAAAAAGGTGAATTTTGAACACATCGGTCCAGAGAATGGACTTCCAGAAACCTTCAGGTTTGTCCAGGTGGTCTCTGGAAAGTTAAGACGGGCAGTTTGGTTATGTTTTGACAGCAGAGGCTTCTTCCTAGCAAACCTCCCATAAATGGCATTTCAATTCAGTGTTATTTTTATTGTTGAAGCATGCCCAGTTTCCTGAGATGCAGCAAGGGAGGTCTGCAAATCTCTGAATGTTATGTTTGGGTTGGCTTTTACTGATTTATTATTGTTCTTGTGGCTCTTGGGGATATTTTGGAAGGGCGTCCACTTATAGGCCGATTTTCTGTCATGTTAAATGCTTTTCATTTGTAAATTATTTGCCTCACAGTAGACTGAGGGAGCTCAAATCTTTTTTAGATTATTTTATCGCCTTCCCCAGACTGATGTGCTCTCACTACCCTAGTCCTGATGTCCTATGAGATCTCCTTTCCTCTCTGCATGGTGTGCTTTGCATTCACCTGGATGGGTAAACCCAAACTAACCAGGTTTCTGATCTCTATTCATCAGAGTTCCACCCAAACAATTTCCTAATGTCTTGTCTGTGACTGTCATTAAATGTGAAGACAGTTCTTTTATTAAATCAATTCTCTATGTGTAATTATTATTACGTGATTAAACTAATCATGTAAACTTTAATTAACTAGGAAGTCGGGGCACCACGTAATTTCTTTTATAGAGTCTCGAATTTCGAATCGACTCTTCAGATATTTTCAAATATGTTATCATTTAGTCTTCCATTAATGATTATTAATTGTTAGCTCATTAGTCTCATTCCAAACGTTGTAAAATTCTTGGTTATCTGCACGATCCCTAGTTTCCATAATGAATCAGAAATATACAAATTGGCTTAATTATGTATTTACTAACTAAATAAATAATCACAGAAATACATCACAAACAAACAGTAAATATTAGTTACTAACAATTATAGAAAAGTCCCTAGTGGGCTAAACTGATATGATGATAGGAAAGGGGTGGGGACTGAGAAAGAGCGGGAAAGACAAAATGGATTCACTAAACCCAGTCTATAATTATGTTCATTGAAATGCTAATCCATTGCACATGAACATCCGCTCATTCAAGAATAATTGCAATGTATATATGTTTACGCCCGTATGTCATTGTTGTCTTCTTTGTTGGAATCCTCGATCATCCTGTAGGGTTCATCAGAGTCTCTGGTTAACTTTCCCAGAAGTCACAATGTATTTTGTGGTTGTAGGTGGTTAGAATGGAGAGTACCATTTGGAAATGTTCTCATAGAATAGATGCTTCGGCAGTTGTCGGTATTCTCATTCATTAGCTGCAGACTGTAGCCAATGCTCCACGTGGTATGGTCTTGTCCTTTGGAGTTTTCAACATGTCGCGTCAGCTGCATGTTTACTAGTCTGGTGTGAATTTCTTCAGGAGTGGGTTTTATCCTCTGTCAAAGAAGGGGAGGTTCTATGACGCCTAATGTGAAGTCTGGGTTCACAGGGGTGTGGACACTGACAGGTTAATCTTTATATGAAAATACATACTCTCATTTAGAAGGTTAATATCACATTACATCTTTTCACAAATAGTTCCATGTTTAATCACATACGTTTCACAATATTTAGATGTAAACCTAACAGCTGGGAAATGTACACTTTAAGAGATACCGTTATGTGTGTTTCCTGTCCTTCATGAGATCATAAAATGAAACACACTCGTCATAACTGATACTTAAGTGTCCATGGACCATTCCCACATTCTCTAAATTGGAAATAGTTTAATTCTCCCATTTTGGGGATTTAGGAGTTTGGCCAAGTCTCTCTTTATTCTGGTAGACTCTCTCAGTACTGCATGGCAGTTTCTACCAGGTATTTATGACCTGTTGTAAAGTCAGAGAGAGAGAGAGAGAGAGATATTATTTACCCACCTGATTCTACTTACAGTTGAAGCAGGAAGTTTACATACACCTTAGCCAAATACCTTTAAATTCAGTTTCACAATTCCTGACATTTAATACTAGTAAAAATTCCCTGTCTTAAGTCAGTTAGGATCACTACTTTATTTTAAGAATGTGAAATGTCAGAATTGGCCCATTCCTCCTGACAGAGCTGGTGTAACTGAGTCAGGTTTGTAAGCCTCTTTGCTCGCACACGCTTGTTTAGTTCTGCCCACACATTTTCTATAGGATTGAGGTCGAGGTCAGGGCTTTGTGATGGCCACTCCAATACCTTGATTTCAAGCCATTTTGCCACAACTTTGGAAGTATGCTTGGGGTCATTGTCCATTTGGAAGACCCATTTGCGACCAAGCTTTAACTTCCTGACTGATGTCTTGAGATGTTGCTTCAATATATCCATATCATTTTCCCTCCTGATGATACCATCTATTTTATGAAGTGCACCAGTCCCTCCTGCAGCAAAGCACCCCCACAACATGATGCTACCACCTCCGTGCTTCACGGTTGGGATGGTGTTCTTCAGCTTGCAAGCCTCCCCCTTTTTCCTCCAAACATAATGATGATCATTATGGCCAAACAGTTATATTTTTGTTTCATCAGACCAGAGGACATTTCTCCAAAAAGTATGATCTTTATCCCCATGTGCAGTTTCAAACTGTAGTCTGGGTTTTTAATTGTGGTTTTGGAGCAGTGTCTTCTTCCTTTCTGAGCGGCCTTTAAGGTTGTCGATATATGACTTGTTTTACTGTGTATATGGATACTTTTGTACCTGTTTCCTCCAGCATCTTCACAAGGTCCTTTACTGTTGTTCTGGGATTGATTTGCACTTTTCGCACCAAAGTGTGTTCATCTCTAGGAGACAGAACACATCTCCATCCTGAGTAGGATGACGGCTGCATGGTCCCATGGTGTTTATACATGCGTACTATTGTTTGTACAGATAAACGTGGTACCTTCAGGTGTATGGAAATTGCTCCTAAAGATGAACCAGACTTGTGGAGGTCTACAGTTTTTTTCTGAGGTCTTGGCTGATTTATTTAGATTTTCCCATGATGTCAAGCAAGGAGGCACTGAGTTTGAAGGTAGGCCTTGAAATACATCCACAGGTACCCCTCCAATTAACTCAAATGATGTCAATTAGCCTATCAGAAGCTTCAAAAGCCATGACATGGAAGCTTCTAAAGCCATGGAATTTTCCAAGCTGTTTAAGGCACAGTCAACTTAGTGTATGTAAACTTCTGACACACTGGATTTATGAAATAATCTGTCTGTAAACAGTTGTTGGAAAAATTACTTGTGTCATGCACAAAGTAGATGTCCTAACCAACTTGCCAAAACTATAGTTTGTTAACAAGAAATGTGTGGAGTGAAATTGTAACCAGCTTGTTTAAGAAAGGGCGAATACATTAAACAAAATTTTATTTTCAATTAGTTGGAAATTAGAATTTGTTATCTGTACAAAGGATCTTTTTTTTGAGCCTTTCTTAATAATCTATTGGATAACCATTTTTGGTTTAATTATAACTTATGTATAAGTGAAGATTTTAATGAGAGGTTATTTTAGCCCCCCAAACTCATATTCATTATATAAATAGGCATATTTAATTTTGTCTGGCTCAGCATTCCAAATGAAAATAAATATTTTCATGATTTAAAAATGTGTTGTCTGGAGTAGGCAGTAAGTAGGTAAACTGTGACAGGACCAGATAGTTAATCAATGTTATTTTTCCATAAACAAACAAGTATTTACCTCTCCATGGAAGCAGAATCGTATCTATTTTTGCAAAATTTCTGCTGAAATTGATTGTGGTAAGTTTGTTTATATAAACATTTTTGAGATATAAATAACAAGTATGTCTACTTCACCATCCGCCCATTGTATTGGTAAACTTTTAATGATCCAATAAGTAATATGGTACACTTGTCATACTAGTAACCAATATTTACTATTTTACACCTGGGGCTGCTATACATAACTTAAACCCATTGTTTAAGAGATTCACCGGAATTTAAGTAATCAAGGCATTTATATATACATTCTAGTCATACTTTTTCAAACACCTTTTCAAAAAATTCTATGAAGACCAGGTCTGGTATCTTTGATGTTTCATAATGTTCAATTGTTAATGTGCTGACATCACCCTTACCTGAACAGCACCCTCACCTGAGAAGTAGAAATCAAAGGGATAGAAACTGGGAATTACAGCAGTTGACATATATTACATTACCAAAAGTATGTGGACACCTGCTCATTGAACATCTCATTCCAAAATCATGAGCATTAATATGGAGTTGGTGTCCCCTTTGCTGCTATGACAGCCTCCACTCTTGTTGGAACATTGCTTCCCTGCCCTGGACCCCCGCAATACTGCTTCCTTGGATTCTGCTCCGGACCTGCTTACCCTGCCCCCACTCCCCTTGCCTCAGCCTCAGCTCCTGGTTCCCTGCTATCTGCCGAGCTTCCCCTGGCCTGCACCCCATCTCCCCCCCGCTTTTAATAAATACCTTAGTTACCTTATCCCTGTGTCTGAGTCTGCACTTGGGTTTATCTGCTCTGCCCCGCTTAACACTACCAATAAAAATTATAAAACAATTTATCTTTTGTCTCTGTGCTTTCATAATTTTCCTTCAATTCGCAATTGGCTGTATCTATCTATGTACTGTATCTGATGCTGTCTGGATAAAAATAATACGACGTGTGGCCAGTGAGATTTATGCCAGTGAGCATTTGGCCTTCGTTGACAAAATTCTTTGCCAATCAGCGTTCAGCTGATCTCAACTGTGGGTGGTCCTAGCGCAGCATAACACCCTGAAGGGAGGCCAGTTTTAATATGGTGTCACACATATCACATCAAAAGCAGAACCTCATTGTCAGAAGAAAATGTCTGTTTCTGGAATTGGTTTCTGGTCTGTTTGTGACTTATTGTCCTGCAGTAGCTAGCTAGCTAAATCTGCCCTTTCCTAAGCCATGGATGAAGATGGGGATTTGGACTTGGTGTTTTTATTTAAATTCTTCGTAGAGGCCAATGATTAGAATGGCAATTCTGATCTAACCATAAATTCATACATTGTGCAACTGGCCTGAGACTATTGAAGTTCATGTAGTAGGCTCACGTTAACTAGCTATCTAACTTAGCTGGTTTAGCAAGCATTTGCGCCGGGTAGCCTAGTATAGGACATAAATTAAAGTGTGTACTACTCAGTCATAGATCGTTTTGCCAACATGAAAAAGAGGAAGGCCTTGGCGTTACTCTAGTCTACAAGTAGGGTGAGTCAACATGTTTTTTCTACTTGCGCGCGCACACACATGCAGCGGAATCAGTACCATGGACAGCCACATGATATTTAGCAATGTTGATTGGACTTAATTGTTTTTGGTATCTATACGTTTTATCACTATATTCGACTAATCATAAACTAAGCAAAAAAAGAAATGTCCCTTTTTCAGGACCCTGTTTTCAATGATAATTTGTAAAAATCCAAATAACTTCACAGATCTTCATTGTAAAGGGTTTAAACACTGTTTCCCATGCTTGTTCAATGAAACATAAACAATTAATGAACATGCACCTGTGGAACTGCCGTTAAGACACTAACAGCTTACAGACGGTAGGCAATTAAGGTCACAGTTATGAAAACGTAGGACACTAAAGAGGCCTTTCTACTGACTCTGAATTACACCAAAAGAAATATGCCCAAGGTCTCTGCTCATCTGCGTGAACGTGCCTTAGGCATTCTGCAAGGAGGCATAAGGACTGCAGATGTGCAATGTCTGTACTGTGAGACACCTAAGACAGCGCTATAGGGAGACAGGACGGACAGCTGATCGTCCTCGCAATGGCAGACCACGTGTAACAACACCTGCATAGGATCGGTACATCCGAACATCACACCTGCGGGACAGGTACAGGATGGCAACAACAACTGCCAGAGTTATACCAGGAATGCACAATCCCTCCATCAGTGCTCATACTGTCCACAATAGGCCGAGAGAGGCTGGACTGAGGGCTTGTAGGCCTGTTGTAAGGCAGGTCCTCACCAGACATCACCGGCAACACCGTCGCCTATGGGCACAAACCCACCATCGCTGGACCAGACAGAACTGGCAAAAAGTGCTCTTCACTGACGAGTCGCGGTTTTGTCTCACCAGGGTTGATTCACGTTTATCGTCGAAGGAATGAGTGTTACACCGAGGCCTGTACTCTGGAGCGGGATCAATTTGGAGGTGGAGGGTCAGTCATTGTCTGGTGCGGTGTGTCACAGCATCATCGGACTGTGCTTGTTGTCATTGCAGGCTATCTCAATGCTGTACGTTACAGGGAAGACATCCTCCTCCCTCATGTGGCAGCCTTCCTGCAGGCTCATCCTGACATGACCCTCCAGCATGACAATGCCACCAGCCATACTGCTTGTTCTGTGCGTGATTTCCTGCAAGACAGAAATGTCAGTGTTCTGCCATGGCCAGCGAAGAGCCCAGATCTCAATCCCATTGAGCATGTCTGGGACCTGTTGGATCGGAGGGTGAGGGCTAGGGCCATTCCACCCAGAAATGTCTGAGAACTTGCAGTTGCCTGGGTGGAAGAGTGGGGTAACATCTCACAGCACGAACTGGCAAATCTGGTGCAGTCCATGAGGAGGAGATGCACTGCAGTACTTAATGAAGCTGGTGGCCACACCAGATACTGACTGTTACTTTTGATTTTGACCTCCCCTTTGTTCAGGGACACATTATTCAATTTCTGTTAGTCACATGTCTGTGAAACTTGTTCAGTTTATGTCTCAGTTGTTGCATCTTATGTTCATACAAATATTTACACGTTAAGTTTGCTGAAAATAAATGCAGTTGAAAGTTAGAGGACGTTTCTTTTTTTGCTGAGTTTATATTGCCTAGATTTGATTGTGTTTAAATGTTTACGTTGAAATGGTACTAGAATAGCGGAGGCAGTGCTCCTGTTTTATGTGTACTGACTTGTTGTAACTCTCAGTGGTTCTAAATCAGTAGTTGTTTCGTACAGGGTTTCCCAAACTCGGTCTTGCCTTTTTTTTCCTGGCTTGGTTTCCCCAGTGATTTTACTCACATACCACTACTGCAAATATCCAACACATAGGCTAGCATCCAGATTGGAGCTGTAAATACAATCAAGACGGTCAAATGGCAGAGTTGTTTGTTTGGCACTGTTGATCAGCACACATTTGGATTAAAAGGGCAAGAAGACAGGAGAAGGAGCGTACTGGAATTTATTTAGGATGTTCGAAACTGGTGAGTTTTTCTGATGCTAGCAAGCATGCTCTACAGTAGCTTAGGTTTGTTTTCATCCACTTATGACTGGCAGCCTGGATCAGCAGCAGGTCTGTTGTTGCCGAGCAACTTAATTGCTCGACCCAGTGTTAGAACACTGAGCTTCGGCTGAAAAAGATGTTAGCATTGTCAGCATTGCCTGCAAAAATGTAGCACATTGTTGGTTCTTGATGGACAGAAATGAGCACGCAAAATTGGCATGTGGTTCTCGCTAACGGCCAGGCAGCTCATTACGAGAGGCGGGGAGTGTGTTGTGTACCTTCAAGTTCATTTGCAATTTCCATCGACATGGGTGTCATATTGGCTTAGATATTGTTACGTTCCCCAGCAAGAAAATCAAATAATGTCACTCACATAAGAGGGAACTAACAAACAGTCACTGACCACAACAAATTTGAAACAGGTGGGGTTTTAGGAAGGGTTCTGAAAGACACTCATATGGGTGTCCACTGAAAGTTGACTAGCAACAGCAACTTGGACCTAAAAGACACCCACCATGACCGCCCACTAAATTTGCCCAAGAACAGGCAAACAGCATTAAAACCCACACCAAACATAGACAGGAAGCAAACCAAAAAGGAAGCAAAATGAAAATATGGAAGAAATCAAATACGGAGAGACAATTAATGATGTTAACCCTCCACATCTCTCAAGACAACTGGAGCACTGGGCCAGCACAGGTGAAACACCTTCCTACATACTGACTAACGAGTTGACACCAATCGGTGCGCCCCATGTGCTAATGTCCAACCTCGAAATATACATGGAAAAACCAAAGCCTGTAACAATCTGATGGTGTCATATTATTAATCACCCCCACAATAATATGAGGGGCACTGTAATGTCAGGACCTGACAAAGTTTGATTGAAAAACACATGGCCGTTGGCAGATCAGGAGATTAGCAAATCATCATAGGAGCTCTATTCATATCTGACCTTTTAATTAACATTGGAGTGGACATGGCCGGTCCTCTTGATGTGGGTAGTTATTTTTCCCAGGCAGCCAGGGGAGGTGGGGGTGTGAGATGATGTCTGTCGAGTTGTTTTGTTTTCCTAAAGGAAAGAATTGGGGTGGATGGATGAAGAGGAGGGGATGGTTTATACATGGAATTGCTGCATCACTTATGGCTGTGGGCAGGTTACTGCGAGCAGCAGAGGGGACAGTTCTTCTCTTCTGCTATTCACACACTGAGATAATTCCATGTTCCAACCTTTTGTTTCCCCTTTCGTCCTCGGTTTGCTGTTCTCCACCATTAATAATCTTTGAACCGACAGAGAGGGAGTAGGTGCTAAATTTGTTGATGTCATGCTTTGTCTTAATCCTTTGTTGTTCTTGCTTTGAGAACAATGCCTCTGTGTAGGTCGATATCTTTCATTGTCTAATAGGACGAGTACAGAATTTAATAAAATTGCTATTGTGCATGTATTAACCCTACAGCCTTTCTATCGCCAACGTCTTACTCCTCCTAATTCAAGTAATAGAGATCCGCAATGGATTGCAGAAAAACTACAGTTGTCTAAGTGAGTCCTTTCTTTGCGCAGGGCGTGCCGGGTGGAAATTAGAGCACCAAATCAACAGGGTGAGAGAAATGAAAGGGGGGTTTGTCTGCCCTTAAGATAATTGCAAGCTGTTAATTGAAGGCTCTGATCTGTCAGGGCTGGTGAGTGGGTCCACACGTACACACTGACAATCACCTGCCATATCAAAATAATTATTGTTGTCGATGGCTCTATTCAGGATCTAATCAGCCCTATAGGGGGAATGAAAGCTCCAGTGTTGGAAATAACATCAGATTATGTATTTGGTTCAGCAATATGTGACTCTCTAGCTGGATTCGGTCTTATGTACAGTGAGGGAAAAAAGTATTTGATCCCCTGCTGATTTTGGACGTTTGCCCACTGACAAAGAAATCATCAGTCTATAATTTTAATGGTAGGTTTATTTGAACAGTGAGAGACAGAATAACAACAAAAAAATCCAGAAAAACGCATGTGAAAAATGTTATAAATTGATTTGCATTTTAGTGAAGGAAATAAGTATTTGACCCCTCTGCAAAACATGACTTAGTACTTGGTGGCAAAACCCTTGTTGGCAATCACAGAGGTCAGATTTTTCTTGTAGTTGGCCACCAGGTTTGCACACATCTCAGGAGGTATTTTGTCCCACTCCTCTTTGCAGATCTTCTCCAAGTCATTAAGGTTTCGAGGCTAACGTTTGGCAACTCGAACCTTCAGCTCCCTCCACAAATTTTCTATGGGATTAAGGTCTGGAGGCTGGCTAGGCCACTCCAGGACCTTAATGTGCTTCTTCTTGAGCCACTCCTTTGTTGCCTTGGCCGTGTGTTTTGGGTCAATGCCCTGGCTGAGGGAAGGAGGTTCTCACCCAAGATTTGACAGTACATGGCCCCGTCCATCGTCCCTTTGATGTGGTGAAGTTGTCCTGTCCCCTTAGCCGAAAAACACCCCCAAAGCATAATGTTTCCAACTCCATGTTTGACAGTGGGGATGGTGTTCTTGCGGTTATAGGCAGCATTCCTCCTCCTCCAAACACGGCGAGTTGAGTTGATGCCAAAGAGCTCCATTTTGGTCTGACCACAACACTTTCACCCAGTTGTCCTCTGAATCATTCAGATGTTCATTGGCAAACTTCAGACGGGCATGTATATGCGCTTTCTTGAGCAGGGGGACCTTGCGGGCGCTGCAGGATTTCAGTCCTTCACGGCGTAGTGTGTTACCAATTGTTTTCTTTGTGACTATGGTCCCAGCTGCCTTGAGATCATTGTCCCTGTCATCCTTGGTGAGCTCTTTGGTCTTGGCCATGGTGGAGAGTTTGGAATCTGATTGATTGATTGCTTCTGTGGACAGGTGTCTTTTATACAGGTAACAAACTGAGATTAGGAGCACTCCCTTTAAGAGTGTGCTCCTAATCTCAGCTCGTCACCTGTATAAAAGACACCTGGGAGCCAGAAATCTTTCTGATTGAGAGGGGATCAAATACTTATTTCCCTCATTAAAATGCAAATCAATTTCTAACATTTTTCACATGCGTTTTCTGGATTTTTTGATTGTTATTCTGTCTCTCACTGTTCAAATATGCCTACAATTAAAATTATAGATTGATAATTTCTTTGTCAGTGGGCAAATGTACAAAATCAGCAGGGGATCAAATACTTTTTTCCCTCACTGTAACAACATTTGTAGCAACATTACATTGGACAAAAGTAGAGACTCAGAGCGACAAAATGCTATATCATACACTAACTAAATTTTTGAGGAACAATGGGAAAGTAATTCTGCTTTGAAAGTTGATCAACTTGTAAACTCACTTTAGAGAAAATGGCCTTTGAATGCTTTGGTATCTAGTGAAGAGCTCTTCTTTGTCTACACCCATTCAGCATCATTCACACCCTCTTAAGCTTTAGCCCCACCCATCTCGTTTCACTCTCAGAGTGCTCAGAGCGCACACTTGACGCTCTGGTCGATGATTTGTCAGCTAAGGAGCCAGCCAGATAATGCTAAGTACCTAGCTAACAGTACACTTTAGCATAAGACATGCAGCTAGCTAGCTAGGTAAACAATGAACCTAGCTAGGTAAACAACATGTAAGATCACACACGTCACGTAAAGCTAGAGTATCTTACCTGTATACATCATCATGCATGATGGATGCGTCTCCCTGTCACGGATGCCATGCCACGGTTGCCCTTAGTTTGAAGATGTAATCCGGAGACAGGTGATTTCTCCATCTCTTTCGCTATCATACACTAATTCCACTGATTTCAAAACTGTATCCTCCAGAAAGTGGAGAGCAACACTTATGCAGCTCCATTATACAATACATTTTTTAAAAAGCCGCATTCGACAGGTTTACCAACACTCACTGGACTCTTCCCACACACTCACAAACACTACACTGACACTTTAAAAAAAAAAAAGCACACACCTGTCTATATAAGGTACCACAGTTGACAGTGCATGTCAGAGCAAAAACCAAGCCATGAGGTTGAAAGAATTGTCCGTAGAGCTCCGACTGACCAGTTTAAATAGACAGAAGTCTTCTATATGGCAGACCAGAAAAAAAAAACATTTAAAGGGCTCTCCTGTCAAGAGCGGGTCACATATGTGAAGTATGGGCCACATATGTGAAGTATGTACAATACAAACAGGATAAAAAAATGCCATCATGTTGGAAATCTAGTGTGAATTCTACATTGCATCCTATTCCCAATATAGTGCACTACTTTTGACCAGAGCCCTATGGGCCCTTTATATGGTGTCATTTGAAACACAACCATAGAATAAACAGCAATTCAGGCTCTAGTGCAGGGATATCCAACAGGTTGATTGCAAGCTACTAGCAGCTTGCAGCCCACCTATGAGTAGCTCGCCAAACCATTCTGAAAGTACATACATTTTATACGTTTTCAAAAGCAAACTGTCATAAACAAATATTAGATACCTCAAGCTACCGGCTACTATCTGATCAAAGCCTCATTGACATTATCCCACCCCTGGTTAGCCACAAGTAGTCCTTTTGGGTATTTATATTGTGTTTGTGTGGCCTTGCACCCAGTTTAAGTCAACATTGGCTCTACCATATCCTTGCAACTGGTGGGCATTACATCTGGCGTAGTTGGCAGGATAGGGCACTGGGTACAGGTCTGGAAACACGTCCGAAGTACAGCTGCGTCAGGTTGGTGCAATTTGCTTGTTATATATGGAGAACATTACTGCATGGTTTGTATAGTGTTTGTATCTAAAATGGATGAACTGCTATGTTGTATACCTAATCTGTTGTCCCTCTGTCCATGTATGCATGAATGACGGTGGCCTGATCACAGATGACAATAAGATAGCCTAAAGGGAAGAGGTCAGAGACCTGGCAGTATGGTGCCAGTACAACAACCTCTCTCTCAACTTCAGCAAGACAAAGAAGCTGATCGTTGACTACAGAAAGTGGAGGGCCGAGCACGTCCCCATTAACATCGACGATACTGTGGTGGAGTGGGTCGAGAACTTCAAGTTCCTCTGTGTCCACATCACTGAGGTACATCACTAAGGTCTATCATGATCCAAACACACCAACACAGTTGTGAAGAGGGCACGACAATGCTTCTTCCCCCTCAGGAGGCTGAAATGATTTGGCATGGGCCCTCAGATCCTCAAAAAGTGCTACAGCTGCACCTTGGAGAGAATCTTGAATGGCTGCATTACCGCTTGGTATGGCAACTGCTTGGCATCCGACCGCATAGAACGTAGAGCATACGGACCAGAACATCACTGGGCCGAGCTCCCTGCCATCCAGGACCTCTATACTGTAAAGGCGGTGTCAGAGGAAGGCCATAATAATTGTCAAAGACTCCAGCCACCCAAGTCAAAGACTGTTCTTTGCTAATGCACGGCAAACGTTACCAGAGCGCCAAGTCTTGGACCAAAAGGCTCTTGAACTGCTTTTATCCCCAAGCCATAAGACTGCTGAACAGTTAATCAAACGGCTACCCTGAACTATTTGAATTTACCCCTTTTTCACTGACTGACTATTGCACTGGACTCTTCCCACACACTCACAAAAAACCAAGCCATGAGGTCGAAGGAATTGTACGTAGAGCTCAGAGACAGGATTGTGTCGAGGCACAGATCTGGGGGAGGGTACCAAAACATTTCTGCAGCATTGAAGGTCCCAAAGAACACAGTGGCGTCAAATTATTCTTAAATGGAAGAACTTTAGAACCACCAAGACTCTTCCTAGAGATGGCTGCCCGGCCAAACTGAGCAATCGGGTGAGAAGGGCCTTGGTCAGGGAGATGACCAAGAACCCGATGGTCACTCTGAGAGAGCTCATGGGAGAATCTTCCAGAAGGACAACCATCTCTGCAGCATGCCACCAATCAGGCCTCTATGGTAGAGTGTCCAGATGGAAGCCACTCCTCAGTAAAAGGCACGACAGCTCGCTTGGAGATTACTAAAAGGCACCTAAAGACTCCCAGACCATGAGAAACATGATTCTCTGGTCTGAAGAAACCAAGATGGAACTCTTTGGCCTGAAGGCCAATTATCACGTCTGGAGGAAACCTGGCACCATCCTTAAAGTGAAGCATGGTGGTGGCAGCATCATGCTGTAGGGATGTTTTCAGCGGCATGGACTGAGAGACTAGTCAGGATCGAGGGAAAGATGAATGGAGCAAAGTACAGAGAGATCCTTGATGAAAAGCTGCTCCAGAGCACTCAGGACCTCAGACTGGGGTTCACCTTCCAACAGGACAACGACCCTAAGCACACAGCCAAGACAATGCAGGAGTGGCCTCGGGACAACTCTGAATGTCCTTGAGTGGCCCAGCCAGAGCCCGGACTTGAACCCGATCTAACATCTCTGGAGAGATCTGAAAATAACTGTGCAGCTTCACCTCCCCATCCAACCTGACAGAGCTTGAGAGGATCTGCAGAGAAAATGGGAGAAACTCACCAAATACAGGTGTGCCAAGCTTAGCATCATACCCAATAAGACTCAAGGCTGTAATCGCTGCCAAAGGTGCTTCAACAAAGTACTGAGTAAAGGGTCTGAATACTTATCTAAATTTGATATTTCCGTAAAAAAAAATAATGTTTTTGCTTTGTTATTATGAGGTATTGTGTGTAGATTGATGGAGGGAAAAAACTATTTAATCGATTTTAGAATAAGGCTGTAACGTAACAAAATGTGGAAAAAGTCAAGCGGTCTGAATACTTTCCGAATGCACTGTATGTATGTGTATGTTGTGCCTTCAGAAAGTATTCACACCTGTTATGAATTATATGTTTAATGACTAAATGTTTTATGTTTAAGTAAATACTAAGAATATTCCATTCTGAATATGTATGCAATAGAGATAGGGTTATAAGACAAATGGTAATCCAATTGATGTGTGTGTCTAGAAATGTATATTGTGTGGAGAGTGGAACAAGATGGTACAACTTTCCAGAAGGAGTCTGTGAGAACAAAGAATTCTTTGTGAAACTAGATTGTAGGAGAGGCCTTCTCGTCCTTGGGAAGGGAGGAACTGATAGGAGGTCTGGAATTGACTTATGTTGCAAGATGGTGTTATGCCGAGGGATGTACTGTGGGAAAATATTATTTCCTAGAGAGGGTGGAGCATTTGTATCTTTTGTATTCAACTTGTACAATATAAAAAGACTGTGTTCACCTTTGAAATGCAGAATTCTCATGAATAAATAACCTGACCAAAATTGCAGATATGGGACTTTGTCTAATTTGTCATTAACTAGAGCTTTACAACCTCTAGGAATTATTCAAAGCCTGATTGATAGTTTGTCAACAATTGAGACCAAAATTCTCATGACAACACCCCATTACCTTTTACACATGTTGTTGTGTTACAGGCTGAATTGTCACTGACCTACACACAATACCCCATAATGTCAAAGTGGAATCATGTTTTTAGAATGTTTGTGTTCTTGTGGACGCAGGAGGTGGAGAGCCAGCTGCTATGTTGATGATGATGCCATGGTGTGACCTTGGGACTATAAGGTTCTCTGACATTTTGGTCAAGTTATTTGAATAGAGTTGCTCTTTAGGTGGTCCTTTACATGTGATATGTCAGATTGTATAAAAGTACATTTACGATAAAAACATTTGAAAAAATCTGAAAGTTCTATCATTGCAAACACCTTTTAACTTGATGCTATAAAGGTTCTATGTCACGTCCAGGCCTGAGAAGACAGGCTGGCGTGTTTTGTTTTGTTTTGTTGTAGGGTTTTTTTCTGTTCTAGGTTATCTATTTCTATGTTGGGGTAATGGTTCCCAATTAGAGGCAGCTGAGTGTCGTTACCTCTAATTGGGAACCATATATATGTTTGTAGTTTGTGGGTTCTTGTTTGGTCATAGCTTTGTTTGTGTGAATAGTTAAGGTCAGCGTTACGATCTTCGTTTTTGTCCCAGTTACGTTCGAAATAAATATGTATACTGGATGCCTCGCTGCGCCTTGGTCTGTCCTTCACGGAGATTGTGACATTCTATCTGCAATCATGGGTTGTCAATCCAAAATACTTTAATTCAGAAAGTGGGTGTTTAATATGTAACCTGTTCCATACAAAATGACAACATCTCTGATATCAAATGTATGTACAACACTTTGTTTCCTTTGAATTTGCAACAGTTTGCTTGTGGTGTCCCTTTAGATTCATAAGACGGTGCAAAATTCCCCGCTTCACCATTCTCTCCCTCCATTGCCAGCCATGGTGAGAATGTCCTAAATATATATCACACACAAATCCATTAGCGATTCAGCTTGGGAATCCTCAGGTTGTCATGGAGAATAGAGAGGCATTCAAATACATATCATTCCAATTGAGATGGCGGAGGAGAAATAAACCACTCCACATTGGGTGAAAGGGTCATTAACATTCACTGTTCTGTTAGAAAATTAGCAACAGAACAGTAGCCAGCATGTCGTTGGCAAGTAAATTAAAGAGCATTACAAAAATAAATGTCTCATTTTCTGGGTTCTCTATATGGCAAGTAAAGATTTGTCTCTTTTCCATCGCATCAATTTGTGAATAATGTAACTGGGGCTAGACTATTAATTGGGCCTCAAACTGATATCCAGACTTGTCTGAGACCCAGCTTATTAGACTTGGAACATCTGAGAGGATCGCTTCATTAAGGATTACACACATAAGGAAAACTCAACAGATGAGAAGTATGACGCAATAAGCTTGCTTTTCACATAAGCAGGCATCCAAGATTATATAAATCAAATATAGTGTGTTGTACTGGTACTCCTTGTATATAGCCTTGTTATTGTTATTATTGTGTTGCAATTTTCTGTTACTATTTCCTGGTTGCCTAGTCACCTTTATCCCTACCCACATGTACATACTGTATTATCTCATACCCCTAGACATTTACTCAATACTGGTACTCCTATGTCGTGTTTTTTATTAGCAAATATTTGTCTTACTTTTGAACTCTGCACTGTTGGGAATGGGCTCGTAAGTAAGCGTTTCACTGTAAAGTCTGCATGTGTTGTATATGGCGCATGACCAACAATTGTTTTTGTTATTGTGCAATTAAACACAGAAACAACTTCCTAAGTAACTGTACCTTTGTTGATGACTGGAACAAGTCAAGTGATGTTGCATGTGCCTTGCAGTGGTTGTGTAATATTGCATAGTATTTACCACCTATAACAGGAATACTCAAATCCAACACTCGATGTGCACTGTATTGCTTGTTCTTTTCTCCAAGGCAGTTAATTGATTGTCACCAATTGGCCTTGTATTCCTCTGATCTGGTGTCCCAAGTCTGACTCCCTGACTAGATGGGAATCAAAGCACATAAAGCCTATTCAGACAGAGTTGAAGCAACAAAATGTCAATGTACAGGACATAATATGCATATACATTTTTCTATTTACATTAGCAATGGAATGTCATGTGTCGAGAAAGGCTACGGGGGCTTGGCAACGTGACGTTCTTGCTCCACAGCTCAAATTTACCTTAAATATCACAGTAACCACTAAGCATGCAAACTATTCAACTAGCTATGCGAGCAACTTTTCATCAACCATATTACACTCTTCAATAATGCTGCTCGTGCTCCCGAGCCACCACTGGTTCGAATCCAGGCTGCATCACATCTGGCCGTGATTGGGAGTCCCATAGGGCGGCGCACAATTGGCCCAGCGTTGCCCGGGTTTGGCGAGGTAATTAACTGACTTGCCTAGTTAAATAAAGGTTAAATTTTAAAAAAGCAATTCACAAGCATGTGCAGACAACTAAATGGTTTATTTTCTCATCCTTACACATTAATTTAGCTGCAAGACAACACAGCCGAAGTGACACAGCTAGTTAACAACATATGCTTAGTCAAGTAACTTCAGCATAGCAAAAATAAACGTTTACCCCTCTCATACGAATACAAAATTACAGTGACATTATCAATTATCATAGTGCCATTCATATTATACAGAGCTACGTAGCTAGCAAGCTAAACAAAATGTCTGTATCCTCCTCACATACTACTAGCTAACTACTGCTGATAACTTAGCTACTAAGTTATCAGCAGTTCTACAAAAGTGAACATTAGCTGAACCATAGCTAGATGGCATTTCAGCCTACTGTATTGAATTTACCTTAGAACAAACCATGCTTCATTTCATCAAGATCATGCAAGTCATTACATGACAAAAATAGAATTGTGACTGAAAAAGTTGTTAATTCACTGAGAAGCTGCTGCTTGCGTTCCCTAAAAAGGATGTTCTCAGGCTTTGTTACAGACTTTGGTTTTTCATTTATGTTTTGAGGTTGGACTTTAGCATGTATAGCTTGTTAGCACGTAGGGTGCACCGATTGGTGTCACCTCGTTAGGCAGTATGTGTTACACCTGTGCTGGTTGCCATCTCGTTAGTGGGAAGATGTTTCACCTGTGTTGCCCCAGGTGCTATTTAAGAGTGGCTGGCCCAGTGCTCTTGATAGATATGGAGAGTTAACACCTTAAATTGGCTTTCCCTATTTTGAGTTTTAGACAAATATTTCTTTATCTGCTTACATTTGCGCCATCTTTTTTGGTTTGTTTCCTGTCATTAGTGGCGCAGCGGTCTAAGGCACTGCATCACTGCGTCACTACGGACCCTGGTTTGATCCCGGGCTGTATCACAACTGGCCGTGATCTGGAGTCCCATAGGGTGGCGCACAATTGGCCCAGCGTCATCCGGGTTAGGAGAGGGTTTGGCCGGGGTAGGCCGTCATTGTAAAATAAGAATATGTTAACTGAGTTGCCTAGTTAAATAAAAAAATTAATCAAGTTTGGTGTGGGTTTTTCTTTTGTTTGCTCTTCTTGGGCAAAATGTGTGGGTGTCTTAGGTGCCTGTTGCTATTGAACTTTGGACACCCCCATGAGTCTTTCAAAACCCCTCCTGACTCTTGGTTAGTTCCCCCTTCTGTTTAAGCGGAATTATTTGGTGTTTTTTATTTATTTATTTTTTATTTCACCTTTATTTAACCAGGTAGGCAAGTTGAGAACCAGTTCTCGGTTACAACTGCGACCTGGCCAAGATAAAGCAAAGCAGTTCAACACATACAACAAAACATAGTTACACATTGGAGTAAACAAACACTCAGTCAATAATACAGTAGGGGAAAAAACGAATCTATATACAATGTGTGCAAATGAGGTTGCTGGGGAACAGAACAGCAGGCATTTTTTGGTCCATTAAAATAATATCAAATTGATCAGAAATACAGTGTAGACAATGTTAATGTTGTAAATGACTATTGTAACTGGAAATGGCAGATTTTTTATGGAATATCTACACAGGCATACAGGCCCATTATCAGCAACCATCACTCCTGTGTTAGCTAATCCAAGTTTAATCATTTTAAAAGGCTAATTGATCATTAGAAAACCCTTTTGCAATTATGTTAGCACAGCTGAAAACTGTTGTCCTGATTAAAGAAGCAATACAATTGGTCTTCTTTAGACTAGTTGAATATCTGGAGCATCAGCATTTGTGGGTTTGATTACAAACTCAAAATGGCCAGAAACAAAGACCTTTCTTCTTAACTCGTCATTCTATTCTTGTTCTGAAAAATGAAGGCTATTCCATGCGGGAAATTGCCAAGAAACGCTGTGTACTACTCCCTTCACAGAACAGCGCAAACTGGCTCTAACCAGAACAGAAAGAGGAGTGGGAGGCCCCGGTGCACAACTGAGCAAGAGGACGAGTACAGAGTGTCTAGTTTGAAAACAGACGCCTCACAAGTCCTCAACTGGCAGCTTCATTAAATAGTACCCGCAAAACACCAGTCTCAACATCAATAATGAAGAGGCGACTCCGGGATGCTGGCCTTCTAGGCAGGGTTGCAAAGAAAAAGACATCTCAGACTGGCCAATAAAAAGAAAAGATTAAGATGGGCAAAAGAACAGACTCTGGTCAGAGGAACTCTGCCTAGAAAGCCAGCATCCCGGAGTTGCCTCTTCACTGTCTTGATAGTTTTTGCAACTGCACTTAAAGAAACTTTCAAAGTGCTTGAAATTTTCCAGACCTTCATGTATTAATTGAAATGCATTCCTAGTGACTATCTCATGAAGCTGGTTGAGAGAATGCCAAGAGTGTGAAAAGCTGTCATCAAGGCATTCTATTTGTTTGATTGCTATGCAGGCTGGTAATGTGCTTGGCAATCTCTTGCTTGCTAGATAGACATCTATGGCTAACACAGTCGCGTCAACTCTGCAGATAGAATAACATCAAAGTAGCAGCATTTGCATTTGTTTAAGCTCTTTTCTAGTGACATTTATTTGGATACACATACCTACGTAGTGCCTGTTGGGGGATGACACCCACACAGTCAATTTCATCTATTTAACCCTTTCATGCGTGAGTTCCAAATATCTCTAACGGTCGCCCCAGCATGAGTTTTTTTATGCACGTGATGATGTTAGAACGTTCTCTCCATTCCAGAATGTGATTGTTATTCAATAGTACATTTAATCCGTGCTGCCCTCAAACCAAGGAATTTAAACTGTTTTTATTTATAGGCTGTTTCAACTTCAAATTATTTTCGAACAAGTTTTTATTTTCTAAGAACAGTTTGAATTGAGGTGTGTTCCGCCTCCTCATTTTTGGGACATTTCTGACCTGGACAAAATTCCCCAAGCACTTCATAATTGTTTGTGCAGTTCAAGTCTGCAGACATTTGCTCATCTCGCGTCGGAACAGGATCTGCACACGTGTTTTCAATTACAGGTGACAAATCATGCATTCCAATTCTTGCATAGATTAATGGGCACATATTCTGTGTGTAAAATATTCCAGCTGTGTAGCCATGTTTGTTGACATACAATGCATTCTGGGTTTCACGTAATCGTCTGTTTGACCAAAGATGTTATAACAAAATGAGGTAAGGGTTCACAAATTTTTTGAGGACTTCCAGAAATGAATAGTGGGATGTGAAAGATGGTAGACGACACATCCGTTCAACGTGCATACTATAAACACACCAAACTCATCTTGTTTTCTCCTATTATCTTTGGTTTCTGTGAGGAAAAAAAGCATGGCTGCGCGCTGAAACTAATCGTTGTTTACTTTCTATTTCTCAAAAGTGTTTTACCTAATTAATTCGATCAATGGTGAGTTCACCCGTGATGTGATTAATTATACATAGTAATTGCTATCGCACTAGCGCCCCACTCCCGACACTACCCGGTGAAATGTAAGGCGCCAAATTCAAAATCCAAAAGTTGAATTATTAAACATTCATCAATATACAAGTGTTGCATAGTCATCAAAAGCTCTGCTTCTTGGCAATATCACAGTGTTGTCAGATTTTAAAAAGGCTTTACGGCGAAAGCACAACATTTGATTGTTGTGGATAGCACCTACAATATTTATACATTAGCATAAATTCATAAACCAGCGCGGTTCACACACAACCCATTTAACAGCGAAAACAAATCCCTTACCTTTTGAAGAACTTCTGCTGAGGGCTTCCCAAGTGTCCAACGAAGACATCCAATGGTTCTTTTGTTAGAAAAAGTCATTTATTATATCCATGAATCTCTGTTTGGTTGGCGCGTTATGTTCAGAAAATCCAACGTCGAATCGCCTATTGAAACGTGAAGAGAACGCGTTCAAATATACCTATAAACTTTTCCTAAACAAATCAAATACCAGTTATAATGCATCCTTAGCTATCCTTTTATGAATATTAGCGATAATATTTCACTCGGATGGTCACCTAAATGTTATATAAGTAAAATGCAGTGGGGCGTGCATCCAGTCTCGCGCCCGGGAAAACTTGTTGACATTTTAGGTCCCCTTACCATTTCCTGTTCCTATCCGTTCCTCTTACTCCAATCACTCTGTCTTTGTATATAGACTGTTGACATCTAGTGGAAGCCATAGGTACTGCAATCCAGGAGCTGGATTGCCTTGAAGTCAATGGGGAGAGTGTCAAACAGAGCAAAGGTCACCAAAAGCTGCATTTCCGGATGGATTTTCCTCTGGTTTTTGCCTGCTATATCAGTTTTGTTAATCTCACAGACATTATGTTAACACTTTTAGAAACTTCAGAGTGTTTCCTATCCAATAGTACTAATTATGTGCATATCCTATTTTCTGAGCCTGAGTGGCAGGCATTTTACTTTGGGCACGCCAGACTCTCCAAACCCGTCACCTCTGCTGCCGCTCCCTAAGAAGTTAACTAATTCATATTGTAGTTTATGTCAGCCGAGAGTTCGAAAATGTGACCACATGTGTTGCGTCAATCTTTCCTCAGTTAGCGCTAGGACAAATGTAGCCTACATTTTTCTGGTTAGGGTGATTGTGTTATGCTGTAGCTACTTCTGTGAATGTCTGAACATTGCATCCAAAAATAAACTGCTCACATTCTGGACATAAGTTTGTAAGGACTGTGTTAGTGTAAATAGTTTCTGAAAAAAGTGTGGCCAGCTCAATTGTTGATTGTTGTCATTCAAAACTGTCCGTTCTAAATGAGCGCTCTAAACAAGCTTACTAATCACAAGGATGTGATCGTACGCTTCAGGGACCACTGTAGAACTCTCTCACCCATGTGATGGTACGTGTGAAAGGGTTAAATAGTTTTAAAATGAGAAAGTCATGTCTTTTCTTATGTTTATGTTATTCATAGTTTGGTTGATAGCTGCAATATTACTAGCTACATTTAATATAATATTACTACCAAAAAAACTTTTTTTGTGGTAGTGGGGGAGGAGGAGGGGTTGGATTCTGCCCCTAAAATGGCAGCTTTGGCTCAGTTCAGGCTGCCAGATCTGGACCGAATGACTTGGGCCTAGTCTGCACTGTCATTAATTTCGGACTCGGGCTAGATACGGCTGCTATGCTCGGGCCAGCAGTAAAGATCTGGCTTGCCTAAATCAGGCCTTAGTATATTAATTAAATGTTTAACAATGGTTGTTCAAAATGTTTGCAATAAAATATAGTTTTCATATGTTTTTTTTTTACATAGATGTAATTTCCATCACTACTGTCACGACTTCCGCCGAAGTCGGTCCCTCTCCTTGTTCGGGCGGCGTTCGGCGGTCGACGTCACCGGCCTTCCAGCCATCGCCGATCCACTTTTCATTTTCCATTTGTTTTGTCTTTGGTTTCTACACACCTGGTTTCAATTCCCCAATTACATGTTCATTATTTAACCCTCTGTTTCCCCCATGTTTTTGAGCGTTATTGTTCCTGTTAATGTCAGTCCATATTTGGTGGGCATGATATTGTTGGTACTTTGTCATTTCCTTTAGTAAACTACATTGTGTTGCTCATCTCTGCTGTACTGCGCCTGACTCATTTGCACCAGCTACACCCGGCACCTGACAACTACCCATATTTTTTGGGTAAATTAGTATATTATGTATACTTTACATTGATTTGTTTTAGAAAGGGAAATCACATGGTTGTTATCATAATCTCACCAAAAGGTTGGGTGAAAATTTATATTTTTTCATGATAAATGTTTTCAGCTGTCACCAAGGCAAGTTTATATATTCAGTCGTTGTGTTTAATTATTAATATTAGGAAAACCTTAATCACTTAAAATAATATTATATTCACGTTAATGTACAAATGTATAATAGATGTGTTATAATGGATGTTTAATGACGTGATGGAAATAACATTTGTCTATGGCTGTCTGGGAGAAAGGACAAAATATATACATTATTGAATAGTACGATCGCAGTCATTATTAGATATTGTTTCTAGACAAATCAAAGACAATTATAATACTTCTGGTAAAATGGTGTTTCAATAAGTTTTAATTTCTGAAAGCTTACAGGGCAAAAGTGCCCGAAGTTGCAGAATCACCCATATGCTGGTGTGGATCTGAGGGGTCCTTACATAATTTGCTGGAGCTAGTTTGCCCAATGAATGGTTTATGCAAAAGCACAAGTAGCCATAATTCATTTGGCCAAAGAAAGGGAGGCAGACAGAGCAAGAAATTGTAAAGGCAGTGACTTGGCAGATTCAATAGAATGTTTAAGATTTTAAACAGCCAATAATATCCCTTTCTTCCATAATACTCATTGTCATTGAATTGCTAGTTCCACAATGACTGGAGGGATTCTCTTTTAAGCGTATGATTTATGGTGATGGTACTAAGAAAACAGCTTTGGTGCATTATGGCACATAATTATGCTAATTGTTTGACAGCAAATGAGGATGTCTATGATCTGAGACAGACATGTCGAAAGATTTTACGATCCCCTGAAAAAACATTGATTGGATCAACATTTGAACAAAACTGTTGTCATTGTCAATGTTTCATCTATCAACTGAAATACAACTGTAGTGCAATGGTTAAAGAATGTGCATGTATCCTCCTCTAAAAACAAAGTATTTGCAGTAATGCGTCAAGTATCAGTTTAATGATAGAGGGTGTATTCATTGTGGAACGTGTTCAGGTGAAGTACATCTACAGTGCAGTACATCTATTGCAATGAGTATAAACTACTGCCTCAGGTATACTGTACAATAAATAATGTTTTTCAACACTTTACCCTCACAACACTTAGCAGTGTTTTTCATGTAAGTTGGCATTTATTGGGATGACTCATGTACATGTACCAGAGGCAGCTCTGCAGGGTAGTCACTAGCTTGCACAGCCACAGTCACAGCCCGACATTAACCTTAACCACACTGCTGACATTATGCCTAACCCTAACCTTAAATTAAGACCAAAATGCACATTTTTGTTTTCAGTTTTTTTTTACAATACATAACCAATTTTGATTTCCATCTAGTGGAAATTGCTCATCTTTGCCTCCAAGACAAGATTCATCCCAATAAACGTTGAAAAACGCAGGTTAATATATATATTTTGGAAATAAATAACCTTGACTCACACTTAGTGGATCAGTCAAGTGGCAGGTTATTGACTACTAATTTTAGCACTCGGCACGAGTCAATGATTCTCAGCCTCACGAGTCCAGACGTATCTGCTGCCGAAGGATAAGCAGCGTGTCCCAGTTCTGATTTCTGAAATGATTTATTCTGCAGTTTTATAAATTGGTGATATGCTTTAACTGGTTGAGAATATTCCAATGTTGCAGCATACAGTATCTATTGCAACATATGAGTAGGTCAATTTCAATTTCTACGGAGATGTGCAAAACAGCTTGTTTGCATACATTTTAGAGTGCTATGGAAGCCATCAAAGCATTACTCTACTCGAAGAAATCACTCAGATCCTTCGACAACAACCTGCTCATACTAAACTCATTATTAGAATGATGGAGTTCAATTATAATGGGTGTTTAGGAGATAACTTTGCTACTTTGGGATATAGCTCTAGTCTCAATTTGGCACACGCAGGAGGGTTGTTATGACAGTCATTTCAGCCCAAGGGTGATTGAATGAGCATTGCAGATGCAATTATTTTCAGCTGTGGAGTTCTTAAATTGTCTCTCCCAGAGAATAATGAATTAAGGGGATTTGCCAACGAGGTACAGACTTCTACCTACCACATTTAAAATGGCCCTGGGTTAGACATTGTGAAATTGAAATGCGACAGGAGTAGGAAAATAAACATCAAAAGTATATATATTTTTAAGAGGTTTCCTTTTATCACAAACTTCGCCCTACAGGACCATAAATATCTCTAAAAAGGCTTGGATTAGGATTGGGCCTAGACTCGTTTCCTGTTTATTTTAAACCAAGACAGTCAGTGATTGGTGATCACAGCAGCCCCAATATAAGGATATTATCCTATGCAGACTAAACCATCTCCAGTCACAACTCTGAATCAAAGGTTATCTCAACGGATTTTGATATCAGAAATACGACTTAATTTCATTCATGTGCTTTTTGGTCAGAACAATTCTTCAACTAATAAGTTGCTTATAATAAATTAAGCTAGTTTGCTTAACATTGACAATATGCTCAAACTAGCTACATTACCCTTATTGTAATTATCAAAAATATACACTGCTCAAAAAAATAAAGGGAACACTTAAACAACACAATGTAACTCCAAGTCAGTCACCATTATTAGTCAGTTGTACAATCAAATGCCTTCAACTGAAATGTGTCCTCCGCATTTAACCCAACCCCTCTGAATCAGAGCAGTGCAGGGGGGCTGCCTTAATCGACATCCACGTCTTCGGCGCCCGGGGAACAGTGGGTTAACTGCCTTGTTCAGGGGCAGAATGACAGATTTTTACCTTGTCAGTGCGGGGATTCGAACTTGCAACCCTCCGGTTACAAGTCCAACGCTCTAACCACTAGGCTACCTGTCGCCCAATCACACTTCTGTGAAATCAAACTGTCCACTTAGGAAGCAACACTGATTGACAATAAATTTCACATGCTGTTGTGCAAATGGAATAGACAACAGGTGGAAATTATAGGCAATTAGCAAGACACCCCCAATAAAGGAGTGGTTCTGAAGGTGGTGACCACAGACCACTTCTCAGTTCCTATGCTTCCTGGCTGATGTTTTGGTCACTTTTGAATGCTGGCGGTGCTTTCACTCTAGTGGTAGCATGAGACGGAGTCTACAACCCACACAAGTGGCTCAGGTAGTGCAGCTCATCCAGGATGGCACATCAATGCGAGCTGTGGCAAGAAGGTTTGCTGTGTCTGTCAGCTTAGTGTCCAGAGCATGGAGGCGCTACCAGGAGACAGGCCAGTACATCAGGAGACGTGGAGGAGGCCGTAGGAGGGCAACAACCCAGCAGCAGGACCACTACCTCCGCCTTTGTGCAAGGAGGAGCACTGCCAGAGCCCTGCAAAATGACCTCCAGCAGGCCACAAATGTGCATGTGTCTGCTCAAACGGTCAGAAAAAGACTCCATGAGGGTGGTATGAGGGCCCAACGTCCACAGGTGGGGGTTGTGCTTACAGCCCAACACCGTGCAGGACGTTTGGCATTTGCCAGAGAACACCAAGATTGGCAAATTCGCCACTGGCGCCCTGTGCTCTTCACAGATGAAAGCAGGTTCACACTGAACACGTGACAGACGTGACAGAGTCTGGAGACGCCGTGGAGAACGTTCTGCTGCCTGCAACATCCTCCAGCATGACCGGTTTGGCGGTGGGTCAGTCATGGTGTGGGGTGGCATTTCTTTGGGGGGCCGCACAGCCCTCCATGTGCTCGCCAGAGGTAGCCTGACTACCATTAGGTACCGAGATGAGATCCTCAGACCCCTTGTGAGACCATATGCTGGTGCGGTTGGCCCTGGGTTCCTCCTAATGCAAGACAATGCTAGACCTCATGTGGCTGGAGTGTGTCAGCAGTTCCTGCAAGAGGAAGGCATTGATGCTAAGGACTGGCCCGCCCGTTCCCCAGACCTAAATCCAATTGAGCACATCTGGGACATCATGTCTCGCTCCATCAACGCCACGTTGCACCACAGACTGTCCAGGAGTTGGCGGATGCTTTAGTCCAGGTCTGGGAGGAGATCCTCAGAGACCATCCGCCACCTCATCAGGAGCATGCCCAGGCGTTGTAGGGAGGTCATTCAGGCACGTGGAGGCCACACACACTACTGAGCCTCATTTTGACTTGTTTTAAGGACATTACATCAAAGTTGGATCAGTCTGTAGTGTGGTTTTCCACTTTAATTTTGAGTGTGACTCCAAATCCAGACCTCCATGGGTTGATAAATTTGATTTCCATTGATAATTTTTGTGTGATTTTGTTGTCAGCACATTAAACTATGTAAAGAAAAAAGTATTTAATAAGATTATTTCATTCATTCAGATCTATGATGTGTTATTTTAGTGTTCCCTTTATTTTTTTGAGCAGTGTATTTGTCATCTTTTGGTTGAAAAGGTAAAAGGTCAGTTTCCCACATGTAATTCCGATTTGGAGAGTCGTTCAATAGAAACACAGCATTGGATTCAGCAAAACATTTATAAATGCTGAATGACATTGAGATAATGCGATAAGAAGCTATTTTCACTTTGAAGAGTGGGGAATAATGGTGAATCCGACTATTCGATAAATAAAAGGCAAACAAACCCAATAATGTGGGACTTTTTGTGAAAGATGAGAGGCACTCCAATGTAATGATTTGTTAATAACGCGCGCACAACAGCCTCTCACAGGAAATAAACGTAATTAAGGCAGACAGTTGGGACATGAACCATTTATCTTAAACATTTGCAACCGCTCGTAATCTCTCCTATTCAACCGCCCTAAAGGCCCAAATTGTGAATGGAATGGAATCAGCTAGGTGACTGAGTGCTTGGCTTTATGGAGGGAGGAACCATTGGTAGCTAGAGTGTAGGTGGAGAGGAGCGCCAGGATGCCCGCCTAACTGTCGGGGTCCAGCGCATAAAGAATCTTTGTGCTAAATACTGTCCCTCGTAAGCACATGTCAGCCGCCCATCAAACAGAGATGGTAATTAGTAGGCGTATGGAATGACAGACTGCCTATAATCCCACACATTCCCTGGCAAGGCCCTCTGGGATACAGCAGGGCAGGCCATCTGGGAAAGGAGGGTTTGGGAAACGGGCCCAGTCTGAACCAAGCCCATCTTTGAAACAGTACCATTGTCATCTGAATCACGGTTTCGCCCACAGGAGCAGACTGGGACAAGAATTCAGCCTTGGCATTTCAGCTACACCAGCCCACATCCCCCCAACCTACCTGCTGAGTGCCTGCACCCAAATGTTGAGAACTGATCACCACACAGCCCCGAATACCCTGCCAGTAATACAGGAAGGATACTTCCCTTGTCACTGCAGCTTGCCCAGAATGACCAGTTAGCTGTGCAACCTGGTCAGGCGCCAGAACTACAGTATAACCCCTACCAAGGGAGGACTGGGACAAAATAATTCAGCCACAACATGAGTCATAAATGAACACACAATTTATAAATAAAGTTAGTCACCATTATTAGTCAGTTGTACAACCAAATGGCTTCAACCAAAATGTGTCTTCCGCATTTAACCCAACCCCTCTGAATCAGAGAGGTGCGGGGGGCTGCCTTAATCAACATCCACGTCTTCGGCGCCCAGGGAACAGTGGGTTAACTGCCTTGTTCAGGGGCAGAACGACAGATTCTTTCCTTGTCAGCTCGGGGGTTCGAACTTGCAACCCTCCGGTTACAAGTCCAACACTCTAACCACTAGGCTACCTGCCGCCCCTGGTTTATTACAGACCCTTAAAATAAAGTGTTACCGGCAAAACATTAACAAACTGGTATTATATAAGCCAATGGGTACTGTTTTGGCAGTAGCCAATGGCTACATTATGGAACTGGTGGTCTCTCCCTCGCTCTGTTTTCTTCTATTGAATTCAATATACAACTATCTGTGTGTCAAAGAACGATGTCGGGACTAGTTTATGTTGATAGAGTTCCAGTGTTGTGCTTAGTTTGAAAGGGCTGTGTGCGTATGCATATTTTTCTGCCAAGAAGTGACAGGCCTTTCAACGAATGAAATAAGCAGAAGATAGGCGGGACTTTCCAGCCTTCAGTGCAGCGGCTATGTAATGTAATCTGACACCAGAGTCACTTGTTTCTACAACTCATAAACTCAGTCACTGGGCTGAAGAGACAGACTCAGAAGCGATAAAATAATTAAAATACACAGACAGAATTGACCTTCATTTTAATACATGATGACTTGTGTTTAGTAAAAAGCACTGTATAAATGTCTAGTAGATGGCTATTGCCTTACCTATGTGTTATTAAAGGCAATCTGATGACTTGTTATGCTATGTTGCAAGTAACCTATTGTCTAATTGTTCCACCAAATCCCCCTAACTAGCCTACTATAGTAGGTATGAAATATATTTCATGCAATATACAGTCCAGCCAAAATATTAGGGCTTACAGGCAGTAGTAGACTACATGATCTGAGTGAGTGTGCATGAGTGTCTTTCTCTGTTTTCTTCCTACTTCGACTGCACCACAGCAGATGATCAGTCATTTCTCACAGACACTCGGACTAGCAGAACCATAACTTTTAGCAAATAAGTCGCTTAAATTCACACATTTAATTTCACACATTTCACACAACGCTCTAACCACTAGGCTATCTGCCACCCCAACCTGTGGTGATACATAGGTGTACAGAGGCCCATTATCAGCAACTATCACTCTTGTGTTTCAATGGCACGTTGTGTTAGCTAGTCCAGGTCTAACTTTTTCAGCACCACACTTCCGTTTTGACTGAGTGACTGACTGTCAGAGTGGGTCTCACTCTCTTTGATGATGCGAGTTTTACTTTGAATGTGAATTTGCGCCACCTCAGCTCAGCCAATCAGAAAACCGGGTTCCGGCTGTTGCCCACTGGTCAGCCAAATGCTCAATATAGACAATTATGACAACAGAGAAACGGCTGTGTCCAGTATATATTTATATATATACATATAGGTATACACTACCGTTCAAACGTTTGGGGTCACTTAGAAATGTCCTTGTTTTTGAAAGAAAAGCACATTTTTTGTCCATTTAAAATAACATCAAATTGATCAGAAATACAGTGTAGAATTTATGGAATATCTACATAGGTGTACAGAGGCCCATTCATCAGCAACCATCACTGCTGTGTTCCAATGGCACGTTGTGTTAGCTAATACAAGTCTATCAGTTTCTTGGAAATTTCTCACATGGAATGGCCTTCATTTCTCAGAACAAGAATAGACTGCCGAGTTTCAGAAGGCCATTTTGAGCCTGTAATCGAACCCACAAATGCTGATGCTCCAGATACTCAACTAGTCTAAAGAAGGACAGTTGTATTGCTTCTTTAATCAGAACAACAGTTTTCAGCTGTGCTAACATAATTTAAAAGGGTTTTCTAATTATCAATTAGCCTTTTAAAATTATAAACCTGGACTAGCTAACACAACGTGCCATTGAAACACAAGAGTGATAGTTGCTGATAATGGGCCTCTGTACACCTATGTATCACCACAGGTTGGGGTGGCAGATAGCCTAGTGGTTGGAGCGTTGGACTAGTAACCGAAAGGTTGCAAGATCAGATCCCTAAGCTGACAAGGTAAAAAAGTCAGGTGTTCTGCCTCTGAACAAGGCAGTTAACCCACTGTTCCTAGGCCATCATTGAAAATAAGAATTTGTTCTTAACTGACTTGCCTAGTTAAATAAAGATATTAACGTTGTCTACACTGTAATTTATTATCAATTTGATGTTATTTTAATGGACAAAAAAAATTACATTTCTAAGTGACCCCAAACTTTTGAACGGTGGTGTATGTATTTGAATTTTTTTATTATTTTTGTGTGTGTCAATTTTGACAAGCTCACCCTAATAAATTATGGCATTTTCCAGAATTTTCAGACTCCCATGTTCACCCACACATTTGCATAATTTGCTCGAAGTTCTCATTCCCATCTTTTAATTAGGAGCTTGTTATGATTGTGGCGGCGGCAGTCTGGGATGGTTATAATGCACACTGACACTGAAACATTACTCAAACACTGTTAGTGTTACTAATGGAATAGTACAGAGACTATACAAGACATTGAGTTTGGAGCAGTGTCTACATGAGATTCTGAGGGGTATCGACCCTCATTTTGTCAGTAAAGTTGACTGACACTGCCTAGTGCCACCTTATTTTCCTTTTTCTGTGTACTGCAGATGTGTTGGGAGTATTCACATACACCGAGCATACTGCATAGACTGCTGCTCCATCTCTGGGGGGTATAGTGTCTGCTTTCAGCCCTCTGTTAATGCACCTCACTCCCCACACTCTCTCTTTCTTTCTCGCTTTGATTACAGCGATGTGATGTCTCATCTAGTGAGAGAAATTTCTCCTTGGTGGAGACCCTTAGCATTCGAGTGTTGTTAGTTCACACGTGACTCATTGTTGGCAGCGCTAGGCATCTGCCATCTCAAACATTGAAAACACGTTAGCATTACCATGAAGCCCCTTCCAGTTAATTTGCATGTGTTTGAGTGATGGCTCTAAATTGAAATGAGGATAATTTCTCTCTTTCTGACCGTTCAGCCTCATCGCCTTACAAATGTAGCCAGACTATGAAATAAAGTCTTAACTTTCTAAAATGTCATTTAAAACAGACACCATGAGTTTAGTCACTTTTGGCTTGTCTGTTTTTTAGATAAAGTCAGCATATTAGTGGCATTGTTGCAAATAAATCAAAATGAGTCCAAAATGAATGCTTAGGGTATCAAGATGGTGCGCACATGACAGTCCACAGAAAGGTGGTTAGTGGCAGGAAAGAAGGCATGGAACACTAAACCCTACTGTCACGATATTGTCGCCGGAGGGGATGGCTGCCATTTTACAGGCTCCTAACCAACTAAACAACTGTGCTATTTTGTGTTTTTTCACATTGTTTGTAACTTATTTTGTTGCTGCTACTGTCTCTTGTGACCGAAAAGAGCTTCAGGATATCAGAACAGCGATTACTCACCTTGAACTGGACAAAGATTTTTTCTTAAATGAGTCCGACGCAAAGGATATAATGCTTCTCCGAGACATAGGCCAATTCCCATCATTCGCGTGAAGAAAATATAGAAATACAGGGGGCGGAGATTGGAGTGCCTTGTGAGAATTTGTCTGCAAGTGGGTAACCCACCTCTACTATCCGTTCTATTGGCCAACGTGCAATCAATAGAGAATAAACTGGATGATCTCCGCTCGAGACTATCCTACCAACGGGACATAAAAAACTGTAATGTCTTATGTTTCACGAGTGGTGTCTAAACGACGACATGGATAATATACAGTTGGCTGGTTTTTACGTGCATCGGCAGGACAGAACAGCTACGTCTGGTAAGACAAGGGGTGGGGTGTGTGTCTATTTGTCAATAACAGCTGGTGCGGAATGTTTAATATTAAGGAGGTCTTGAGGTATTGCTTGCCTGAGGTAGAGTACCTCTTGATAAACTGTTACCACGCTATCTACCAAGAGAGTTTTCATCTATATGTTTCGTAGCTGTCTATTTACTGTATAAGGCCACAAGCAAACAAGAAAATGCTCATCCAGAAACGGCGCTCCTAGTGGCCGGGGTCTTTAATGCAGGCGAACTTAAATCCATTTTACCTCATTTCTACCAGCATGACACATGTGCAACCAGAGAGAAAAAAAAACTCTAGACCATTTTTACTCCACACACAGAGACGCATACAACGCTCTCCCTCACCCTGTATTTGGCAAATCTGATCATAATTCTATCCTCCTGAATCCTGCTTACAAGCAAAAATTTAAGCAGGAAGTACCAGTGACTCGCTCAATACGGAAGTGGTCAGATGACGCAGATGCTACTCTACAGGACTGTTTTGCTAGCACAGACTGGAACATGTTCCGGGATTTATCCAATGGCATTGAGGAGTATACCACATCAGTCACCAGCTTCATCAATAAGTGCATTGACGACAACATCCCCACAGTGACCGTACATACATATCCCAACCAGAAGCCATGGATTACAGGCAACATCCACACCAAGCTAAAGGCTAGAGCTAACACTTTCAAGGAGTGGGACACTAATCCGGACTCTTATAAGAAATCCTGCTCTGCCCTCAGACAAACCATCAAACAGGCAAAGCGACAATACAGGATTAAGGTTGAATCATACTACACCGACTTTGACGCTCGTCGGATGTGGCAGGGTTTGCAAACTTTTACCGACTAGAAAGGGAAACCCAGTCGTGAGCTTCCCAGTGACGCGAGCCTACCAGACGAGCTAAATGCCTTTTATGCACACTTCGAGGCATACAACACTGAATCATGCATGAGAGCACCAGCTGTTCTGGATGATCACACTCTCTGTAGCCCTTGTGAGCAAGACATTTAAACAGGTCAACATTGACAAGGCCTCGGGGCCAGACGGATTACCAGGATGTGTACTCAGAGCATGTATGGACGAACTGGCAAGTGTCTTCACTGACATTTTCAACCTCTCCCTGACCGAGTCTGTAATACCTACATGTTTCAAGCAGACCACCATAGTTCCTGTGCCCAAGAAAGCGAAGGTAACCTGCCTAAATGACTACCGCCCCGTAGCACTTATGTCGATAGCCATTAAGTGCTTTGAAAGGCTGGTCATGGCTCACATCAACACCATCATCCCGGAAACCCTAGACCCACTCCAATTAGCATACCGCCCCAACTTTTCCACTGATGACAATCTCAATCACACTCCACACTGCCCTTTCCCACCCGGACAAAAGGAACACCTATGTGAAAATGCTGTTCATTGACTACAGCTCAGCGTTCAACACCATAATGCCCACAAAGCTCATCACTAAGCTAAGGGCGCTGGGACTAAAGACCTCGCTCTGCAACTGGATCCTGGACTTCCTGACAGGCACCCACCAGGTGGTAAGGGTAGGCAACAACACATCTGCCATGCTGATCCTCAACACGGGAGCCTCTCTTGGGTGTGTGCTTAGTCTCCTCCTGTACTCCCTGTTCACCCACGCCAAGCACGACTCCAACACCATCGTTAAGTTTGCGGACAACACAGCAGACAACGATGACAACAATGAGACTGCCTATAGGTAGGAGGTCAGAGACCTGTCAGTGTGGTGCAAGGACAACAACCTCTCCCTCAATGAAAGCAAGACAAAGGAGCTGATCGTGGACTACAGGAAAAGGAGGGCCGAGCACGCCCCCATTCACATCGATAGAGCTGTACTGGAGCGGGTTGAGAATTTCAAGTTCCTTGGTGTCTACATCACCAACAAACTATCATGGTCCAAACACACCAAGACAGTCGTGAAGAGGGCACGACAACACCTTTTCCCCCTCAGGAGACTGAAAAGATTTGGCATGGGTCCTCAGATCTTCAAACAGTTCTACAGCTGCACCATTGAGAGCATCCTGACTGGTTGCATCACCGCCTGGTATGGCAATTGCTCGGCATTCGACCGTAAGGCGCTACAGAGGGTAATGTGTACGGTCCAGTACATCACTGGGTCCAAGCTTCCTGTCATCCAGTCACCCAAGTCTTATACTATTCTCTAAGTGTCAAGTCTAGGTCCAAAAGGCTCCTTAACAGCTTATACCCCAAGCCATAAGACTCCTGAATACTTTATCAAATGGCCACCCCTTCTATTTACATTGACCCCCTTTTGTTTTTACACTGCTACTACTCTCTGTTCATTATATATAGTCACTTTACCCCTACCTATATGTACAAATTACCTCGACTAATCTGTACCCTAGCACATTGACTCGGTACCAGTACGCCCTGTATATAGCATTGGTATTGTAATTTTATTGTGTTACTTTTTATTTATATTTTACTTTATTTTGTAAATATTTTTTTACTCTATTTATTGAACTGCACTGTTCGTTAAGGGCTTGTAAGGAAGCATTTCAAGGTAAGGTCTTCACCTGTTGTATTCGGCGCATGTGACAAATACATTCTGATTTTTCAGTGGAGGTGGACCAGCCTTTGCCAGAGAACATTTTAATCAAGGAACAGTGTAGAAGCAAAGTGTTTGATGTCTCCACCGTGTCTCCACCGCCTCAAGTTCCTCACTTGTCCTTGTGGCAAGGTGAGGATATTGAATGGTCACATGATGAGGCGCTATGGGGCGGCAGGTGCTTCATCTCAATAGCACATATAAGTATGCTTACATTGCATGGATGCAATATCTGCATTGCTTGCTCATTGAGGTTTTAGGCTGGGTTTCTGTACAAGCACTTTGTGACATCTGCTGATTTAAAAAGGGCTCTATGAATACATTTGTTGATTGAATTTGAGGTAATATGACAAAATGTACAAATGAGGAGTCGATCATTTGTTTGGAGGACGTAGTGTTTTTACAAATGGTAAAAATTCAATACTGTGATTTATCGATTGTGCATTCCTTAAAGTTATTATAAAGTGTTAACATATTAAATATCAAAACAAGGATGCAGTGGTGGGATAAAATTATCCGGCCTGAAATCAACAGCTCCTACAAGGACATTGAGGAGAAAATCTGTGTCACATCGCTGACACTTTGTCACCATTTGGAGGGAAAATTACAAGGTAAACAGAGTAAAACCACCAAAATTGTTGTTTTTATTTATGGAGCTTGTGTGTTTGATTAACCCACTGGACATTGAATCTAGGTTGTCAGCCCAGACAGTGTACTTGGCTAAACCTAGGGGTTTGCTCTGGGAAGCAACAGCTGTTCTCAGGTGTTGGGAATGGCGATGTGAATGCAACAGCTAAAATCAACATAGAAAAAAGGTTGTTTTCCTTAATATCGCTTTCATAGAGGTGTACTTTACTGGGACACGTACAGTAGTCTTAGCTAACTGAGTAGTGAAAAGCTTTCCATCAACTGCTGACCTGTTCCATGTGTCCAATTTTATTGGACACATATTTAGCAAAAGGTAGATTCCACTGTAACTTACAATTGGCTCATTAGATATTAAATCAACCAGTCTTTGCCAAGGGTTTAATTGAAATAAATATATCACTCTGAGAATTCATCATAACACAAGGTGTCTAAACAAATGCAATGTATGTTTCTTCCTCCTTTCAGGTTCATACCGATTCATCCAAATCAGAGAACAATATGGCTGCTTAATCTGTTGCCAAGAAAACATGGCCAAATTGATTGACCCAAGTTAAACAATTTAAAGGCAATGCTACCAAATACTAATTGAGTGTATGTAAAGGATCAAACATTTTGCCAAGGACGGAGGTTTCACAAACAAGGAGATTGCTCGCTGTTCTGGCATATGTCCAATCTGTTCTGTTGTCCCATATAATTTCACGCAGTGGTGTAAAGTACCTAAGTAAAAAGTACTACTTAAGTAGTTTTTTTGTGGTATCTGTACTTTACTATTTATATTTTTTTGCAACTTTTACTTCACTACATTCCTAAAGGAAAATGTTCGAATTCACACACTTATCAAGAGAAAATCCCTGGTCATCCCTAATACCTCTGATCTGGCGAACTCACTAAACACATGCTTAGTTTGTAAATGATGTCTGAGTGTTGGATTGAGCCCCCTGGCTATCTGTAAATAAACGTGTCTGCCTGCTTTGCTTAATATAAGGAATCTGAAATGATTGATACTTGTACTTTTACTTTTGATACTTAAGTATATTTTAGCAGTTACATTTACTTTTGATACTTAAGGATATTTCAAACCAAATACTTTTAGACTTTTACTCACATAGTATTTTACTGGGTGACTTTTATCTTTACTTTTACTCAAGTAGAACAATTGGGTACCCTTTTGCTAACCTATTACCTTTCAAAGATATAGGGATAGATTTAATCCGGCATGTGTGGAAGATCAGCGTTATAGCATGATTTGAAATGTAAAAGGTCATTTACAATTGAGCTGACGTAGTGTTTAACATGTTGTCTTGTGACAAGATCCCAACGCTGCCACCATACTATATGTCAAACAACTAATATGTGCGGGTTTGTATCAGCTGTACAGTATGATTGACTTCTTATTGACTTATTTAGATGATGGTTGAAAGAGAATGTTACCAATATGTTTGTCATAGAACAAACCAGAAAACCTTGACTTTTAGGCAACGTAATAACTGGGTGCATTTGTTCTGTACATTAGTATAATGAGGACATTCTTAATCACTAAAGTTTCATATTTCGATTTCAAAGTGATAATTGCTTAGACCACCATGTGTGACACAGGACTCAACAATAGATTTTTATGTCTGAGAAAATGTACTTTTTTTTTAGGCATTATCTGTTATTTTCTACAAGCAGACTCAAAAGGTTTCTAATTGCATTCCAAGCTGAATTCCATTTATTTGTTGTTAAAACACATGGGGCATGTTTTGTGAAAGAAATTGCTTCAGGGGTGTTTTTTGACCTGCTTAGTTATTATTATTTGATGTCTGTCTTAAAAGCATTGATGGATAGTCTCCTGCACACTTACATAGTAACTTCAGTCTACAGCTACAAGCAAACATAGTCCCAGACCTTGTCGATTCACTACAGACTCAGGAAAATGGACATGCCATCATGTCTGGACAGAGTTGATGGCATTAATATTAAATGTGTTGATGATACCATACAACCCTTTGCTTAACTACATTTGGAGCTATTACATTGAGGCGAAAGTTTCATTTGGAAGGAAGGCTTCCACCCTCAGTCGTGATTAAATTTTCCCTTTACTCATTTGGGAACATCTAAGGCTTTCATCACATTGGCCAGGTGGAAAGAGAGTGCGATCTGACGCGGGTATATATTTCCTGCTGTATAATTTAGAGTAACAAACTACTTGGGTCAATATGCATAATTCGGTAACACTTTACTTGACACGGTTATAACCATGTCATAATATGTAATAACTGACATAATGTCATATGGTCAAACCACTCTCATGACCCATATTTACACCTGTTGTGACATATATTACATTATTTTTATGGCTGGTTATGACACCTATATAAGAGTGTCCAAACCCACATTTATTCAAATTAGTTTTTTCCCTGACAAGAAGATTCCTTTAGTTTGAAAGTTTGTTTCTTAAATCCTTTGTTGTTGTAATCAATTCTTTACAGTCATGCTTTTTTCATCAACTTGTAGAAAATACACTTCATGACACTGTCATGAAGCATTATGACGACCCTGTGCCACTTTACTTGGACTAAGAAAATACACTTTATGACACTGTCAAGAAGCATTATGACCATCATAATGCCAGATAGGCCTATCAAGTACACGCCCTTATATCAGTCTTCACTGGGGGCTCCCGAGCGGCGCAGCAGTCTAAGGCACTGCATCTCGGTGCTAGAAGTGTCACTACAGACCCTGGTTTGATTCCAAGCTGTATCGCAACCGGCCGTGATTGGGAGACCCATAGGGTGGCACACAATTGGCCCAGCGTCGTCCGGGTTAGGGTTTGGCTGAGGTAGGCCGTCATAGTAAATAAGAATTTGTTCTTAACTGACTTGCCCAGTTAAATAAAGGTTAAATAAAATAAAAAAATTAAAGGGTGTCTTGTCCTGCTCCTGAAATCTGCTTCTGCATTTATCCCAGTCATCTGTAACAGAGCATTGTGGGAAGTGCATGTCTGACATCAATATGTTCGCAATTACAGTGATCATTTTACATGGTCAATTAAAAAAATTATGACTGTAACATAAACATACTGTTGACACGTAGGTTATGGTGTAATGTTTTGCCTTATGTGGTAGGTTTTGTGGGTTTTTACATTTTTGCAGGTGTCATAACCAGTCATAAAATGACTACCGTGGTAGGTTTTGTGGGTTTTGACACTTTCGTAGATGCCATAACCAGCAATAAAATAACTACCATGGTAGGGTTGGTGGGTTTATACACTTATAATTAGGTGTCATAACCAGCCATAAAATAAACCAATATATTTCCCAACAGGTCTAAATAGGTCATCAAATTATATTTGTCACATGTGCAGAATGCAACAGGTGTAGACCTTACTGTGAAATGCTTACTTACAAGCCCTTAACCAACAATACAGTTAAGAAAATATTTACTAAATAAACAGATGTAAAAATATACAGGGGGTACTGGTACCAAATCAGTGTGTGGGGTACAGGTTAGTCAAGGTAATTGAGGTAATATGTATGGTACATGTAGGTAGGGGTAAAGTGACTATTCATAGATAATAAACAGTGAGTAGCAGCAGCGTTAAAAAAGAGGGGGTCAATGCAAATACTCTGGGTAGCCATTTGATTAACTGTTCAGCAGTCTTATAGCTTGGGGATATAAGCTGTTAAGGCGCCTTTTGACTTGGCGCTCCAGTATCGCTTGCAGTAACAGAGAGAACAGTCTATAACTAGGGTGTCTGGAGTATTTGTGGCCTTCCTCTGACACCACCTGGTATAGAGGTCCAGGATGGCAGGAAGCTTGGCCCCAGTGATGTACTGGGCCATACGCACTACCCTCTGTAGTGCCTTGCGGTCGAAAGCCGAGCAGTTGCCTTACCAGGTGGTGATGCAACCAGTCAGGATGCTCTCGAAGGTGCAGCTGTAGAACTGTTTGAAGATCTGAGGACCCATGCCAAATCTTTTCAGATTCCTGAGGGGGAATAGGCATTGTTGTGCCCTCTTCACAACTGTCTTGTTGTTTGTGTGTTTGGACCATGATAGTTTATTGGTGATGTAGACACCAAGGAACTTGAAGCTCTCGACCTGCTCCAGTACAACCCTGTCGATGTGAATGAGAGCGTGCTCGGCCCTCCTTTTACTGTAGTCCATGATCATCTCCTTTATCTTGATCACATTGAGGGAGAGGTCGTTGTCCTGCCACAACACTGTCATGAAAGTGTTATGACCGTATTAGAACAGGTTATGACAATTATTTCAGCTGTTAGAAAATATTATGACATGCTTATGACTGTGTCACAATGTGTTATGACGCTGGGTGTCAAGTAAAGTGTTATCCATAATTCTCAGTAACAGTACATATAACAGCTTAAGGGGTGTGTTTTGCAAGTATCTTAGCTATCCAGCCCAGTCACTTGGGGAAATTGTGCAAATGAATGCGATTTTGTAGTAGGGTGGTACTGTAATACGCAATTCTGTAGGGTGATATTGTATTAAGTGTGATATTGAATGTTTGGAAAGTAGAAAACAAAAAATACACAAGCCGGTTTGTAGGTGGGGTGCTAGATGGTTGTTAACCACAGGTCTGCAAAGCGAAAGCTTCCAGGTTTGTGTTCCCATTGGTGCAAATTAAGTTCTTGGTTTAGCGTTTCTATTACCATCATTATAATTATTTCTTTACCCCCTTTTTCTTCCCAATTTCGTGATTACGAAATGACTCCTTGCTGCAACTCCCCAACGGGCTCGGGAGAGGTGAACGTCGAGTCATGCGTCCTCCGAAACATTATCCGGCAAATCAGCGCTTCTTAACATCCGCTCGCTTAACCAACGTGTCGGAGGAAACACCTTTCAACTGACAACTGAAGTCAGCCTGCAGGCGCCCGGCCCGCCACAAGGAGTTGCTAGAGCGTGATGAGCCAAGAAAAGCCACCCCCAGCCTAACCCTCCCCTAACCCAGACGACGATGGGCCAATTGTGCATCGTCCTATGGAACTCACGGTCACGGCCGGTAATGACACAACCCCAGGCTGTAGTGACGCCGCAACACTGCACCACTCGGGAGGCCCTTGTTTCCATCACTTTTAATAGTTGTTTTAACTATCCCTAACCCTAATCTCAACCCTAACACTTACCCACTAAATGAACTCACTCTCATGTAAAGGGATAATGCAAAGTTTTTCTTACCCGAGTCAGAACTCATGGATGTCTCTGCATGCAGTTCGAAGGAAGTTTCATGAGTCAATGCTAACTAGTGTTAGCGCAATGACTGTAAGTCTACCGGTACAGCTACCTTAATTGTAAAGTCATTTAAGAACAAATTCTTATTTACAAAGACGGCCTACCGGGGAACAGTGGGTTAACTGTCTTGTTCAGGGGCAGAACGACAGATTTTTAGCTCAGGGATTCGAACCTTTCGGTTACTGGCCCAACGCTCTAACTACTAGGCTCCTGACACCCCAAAAAGCTCTTTACAGAGCTATAGCTAATAACTGAGTGTGTAGCACTAAAGCTAGCCAGTTTGCCAATTGGTTGTAGACAGGACCTGAATCCCTGTTAGATTGAAGAGAGGCTTCCATTGTAGGCAGAGCATGGGCCCCAGATGCTTAAACCAGCGATCGCAGCCATTTATAATCCAGACAAATAATGAGCAGAGGTGCACCATTTAGTCCTGGCAGAGCCCTGGCAGATGGCTGCAACAGAAACCCCATCTGAACACAGCACAAAGCGATGTACTAATCACTTCCAACAAGTGCAATAAACATTTACAGTATGCAAATGTGTAAGATGCTGTCACTTTTTGGACTCACACACACACACAAACACACGTCATGCTTGTTCTCTCACTCTAAATTTTTCTCTTTATTTCACACACACAAACACACACTTCCTGCTTGTTAATTTGCAGCCCCAGTTAATTTGACACTTCACACTAACATTGTGTGTAAGGATACACAAGGGAGAAAGGGTGAATATCAGTGTCGTTCCAAAAGAGTCAAATTTCAATGTAGTCTGTGTTTTATACCTCTTCTTTTCTACCGAGAACCAGCCTATTTAAGCTAGCGGGAAGCAAAAATTTCTCTCTAATTTGTGTCTGCTGAGCACAAACTTGAGCATTGTGAACACCCAGACATTGGTCAAGTAGGCTACTGTGGCTATTTGATCATACCAATGGAGAAAATATATCCAATACCATTTTAACATGGAAATAGCTGTTCTATCATTCAGCCTACAGTAGCAGACAATGTGTGGTGTTCAATGTAGGCCTTCATTCCATGAGACAAAAAGAAACCAAAAAAACATGCAGGGTTTGACATTAATCTCTTTATCCACTTGTCCTTCAGACAAAATGTTGAAAATAGTATTGTGTTTGTGTAAAATGCATCATTATTTCAATACCATTATTACAGAGAATCAGACAAATTATGCCACCCTCTGCCTATTGGCTACTTAGCTTAATCGAGTCTGTCTCAAAATACAACACTGCTCCTTTAAGACAAAAAAAAAGCTTGTTACCTGACTTGCTTTTCAAAATGTACAAGTTTTGTGCTCTTGTGGGAATGATTTACAAATTATATATAACTGGGCTAATAACTCACTAACTAGCAAAGGATATGAACAAATGTGCACATGTGGCTAGATGCAGCTCTCACTTTGATCTCAAAACAAGCGCATCTACTCACCACTGCTCATGCTGCAAACTCAGAACAGTTCAAAGTGAATGGCACAGATCCATATGGCACTGGTCTATTTGCATATACTGTAGGCCTACTGCAGCTCTAATTGGTTATGCCGCACCGGTCTGTTTAGAGTAAGGGCTGAGTCATTTGTCAGTGCAATAGAATCATACTCCAATGCGTCTGCTTCCAACAATATCTTGCGTAGTTAGTTTTGCATATTAAGTCTTGCATAGTTTGTTTTGTTTCGGTATGTTGCATTGAAACTGGCTAAGATTGCGTTGATTCGATCACAATTCCCACAGTAAAGAGACATGTTGATAGTGTTAACTAAGGGGGAAATGTTGAGTGAATTTCACGTGTGCAGCTTAGAGGAAACATTGGCGGCATGGCCTCCAGATTTTTTTAGAGACGCCTACCCGAGGTAGAACAAAACACAACCATGTTTTTCATCTCTCTGTCTTCTATTTATGAAATGAGTCGTTGTGTAAACATATTTTACTGCAAAAGTGGTTAAATTAAACAAAAAACCTGCAGAATAATGCATGGTTGGATGGGGGATGGGCCACATAGTCTCAAGTAACCCAATATTGGAAGCTTTGATATTACAAAAATTTGCAACACAAGTTTTAAACACAGAGAACACAATAGGCGGAAATGTTTATGATGAATGTAAGCTTTACTTTTTGGTAGCTGATTAATAGACAACTTTCCAAGTCAAATTTTCTCTCATTCAGTGCTGTATGATCCTGCCGGAAAAAAAACATATTTTGATGTTGTGGCTATTTTAATCGGCTCAGACATCGAAATTAAATGTTTTGGGGTACAAGGTTCCTTGAAGGATGTTGTATCTTTATCCCCTACTATTGCAATTTAGTCAGAATGCCACCATAGCTTATCTAAGGGGCCACACTGGATTTTGCCTCAAAACCAATATGGCGTCCAAAATCCAATATGGCTGCCATAACACAATTTGAAGGTCAAATTATTTGTAAATATGAAGTTTGTCGATAAAAGGCATTTTTTCTGAATTGTGTACAACACTCATGCCCATAAAGACTGTTTTGGTGTAAAAACATTTTATTCTGAATCCAACATAATTACACGTAACACCTTCGCCTGCATATACACTGCCCTGGTTTATTTTTTATTGTGTTATTCTTGTCTTTCAAATGGTTTCATACAGCTCTTGGAATAACTATGAATAGCACTGTCATGGCTCTGTTATGTTTGAATAGCTGAAGCCAACTAGCTTTTCAATGTGTGTTCATGTTTATCATGACACAAGCACAGAGTAGCGTAACCAAGTTACAGGAAAGCAACCTCAGCCAATCTAGTAGCATATATGTACAACTCTAACATTTCCTGTCTTTTCCACGCTAAAATTATGTATGAAGAGTTGATTCGAAGTCTTTGAGGTGACTAGGACGTCTGTCCTAACAGAGTGAGGAGACAAAGTAGCCAGTAGTAGCAATGGGCAGATTAGCCAGAAGGGCAGGATCGTCTTTTATTAAGGTGGGCTGGTCAAAATGTACACGTACACACAAAAAAACTATTATAATAATTAAACATACAGTGCCTTCGGAAATTATTCAGACCCCTTGATGTTTTTCATATTTTATTATGTTACAGCCCTATTCTAACATGTATTAAATAAAAGAAAATCCTCAGCAATCTACACATAATAACCCATAATGACGAAGCTAAAACTGTTTTTTAGAAATACCGAAAAACCTTATTTACAGAAGTATTCAGACCTTTTGCTATCAGACTCGAAATTGAGCTCAGGTGCATCCTGTTTCCATTGATCATCCTTGAGCTGTTTCTACAATTTGATTGGAGTCCAGCTGTGGTAAATTCAATTCATTGAACATGATTTGGAAAGGCACACACCTGTCTATTTAAGGTCCCACAGTTGACAGTGCATGTCAGAGCAAAAACCAAGCCATGAAGTAGAAGGAAATGTGCGTAGAGCTCAGAGACAGGATTGTGTCGGCATAGATCTGGGGAAGTGTACCAAAAAAATTCTGCAGCATTGAAAGTCCCCTCCATCATTCTTAAATGGAAGAAGTTTGGATCCACCAAGACTCTTCCTAGAGCTGGCCGCCCGACTAAACTGAGCAATCAGGGGAGAAGGTCCTTGGTCAGGGAGGTGACCAAGAACCCGATGGTCACCCTGACAGAGTTCCTTTGTGGAGATGAGAGAACCTTCCAGAAGGACAACCATCTCTGCAGCACTCCACCAATCAGGCCTTTATGGTAGAGTGGCCAGGCGGAAGCCACTCCTCAGTAAAAGGCACATGACAGCCCGTTTGTAGTTTGCCAAAGGGCACATAAAGACTCTGAGACCATGGGAAACAAGATTTTCTGCTGATGAAACAAAAATGGAACTCTTTGGCCTGAATGCCAAGCGTCACATCTGGAGGAAACCTGGCACCATCCCTACGGTGAAGCATGGTGGTGACAGCATCATGCTGTGGAGATGTTTTTCAGCAGCAGGGACGGGGAGACTCGTTAGGATCGAGGGAAAGATGAACGGAGCAAAGTATAGAGAGATCGTTGGTGACAACATGCTCCAGAGCACTTAGGACTTCAGAATGGGGGCAAAGGTTAACCTTCCAACAGGAAAACGAAACTAAGCACAGAGCCACGACAACACAGGAGTGGTATTGGGTGTAGATGGATGATGAAAAATAACAATTTACTACATTTTAGAAAAATGTGGAGAAAGTCATGGGGTCTGAATACTTTCCGAAGGCACTGTATATAGAGTTGAAGTCGGAAGTTTACATACACTTAGGTTGGAGTCATTAAAACTTGTTTTTCAACCACTCCACAATTTTCTTGTTAACAAACTACAGTTTTGGCAAGTCGGTTAGGACATCTACTTTGTGCATGACACAAGTAATTTTTACAACAATGGTTTACAGACAGCTTATTTCACTTATAATTCACTGTATCACAATTCCAGTGGGTCAGAAGTTTACATACACTAAGTTGACTGTGCCTTTAAACAGCTTGGACAATTCCAGAAAATGATGTCATGGCTTTAGAAGCTTCTGATAGGCTAATTGACATCATTTGAGTCAATTGGAGGTGTACCTGTGGATGTATTTCAAGGCCTACCTTCAAACTCAGTGCTTTTTTGCTTGACATCATGGGAAAATCAAAAGAAATCAGCCAAGACCTCAGAAAAAAATTGTAGACCTCCACAAGTCTGGTTCATCCTTGGGAGCAATTTCCAAACGCCTGAAGGTACCACGTTCATCTGTACAAACAATAGTACGCAAGTATAAACACCATGGTACCATGCAGCCGTCATTCGGCTCAGGAAAGAGACTTGTTCTGTCTCCTAGAGATGAACCCACTTGGATGCGAAAAGTGCAAATAAATCCCAGAACAGCAGCAACGGACCTTGTGAAGATGGAGGAAACAGGTACAAAAATATCTATAGCCACAGTAAAACGAGTCCTACATCGACATAACCTGAAAGGCCTCTAAGCAAGGAAGAAGCCACTGCTCCAAAACAGCCAGACTACGGTTTGCAACTGCACATGGGGACAAAGATCGTACTTCATGGAGAAATGTCCTCTGGTCTGATGAAACAAAAATAGAACTGTTTGGCCATAATGACTATCGTTATGTTTGGAGGAAAAAGGGGAGGCTTGCAAGCGAAGAACACCATCCCAACCGGGAAGCACGGGGGTGGCAGCATCATGTGGGGGTGCTTTGCTGCAGAAGGGACTGGTGCACTTCACAAAATAGATGGCATCATGAAGCAGGAAAATTATGTGGATATATTGAAGCAACATCTCAAGACATCAGTCAGGAAGTTAAAGCTTGGTCGCAAATGGGTTATGCAAATGGTCAATGACCCCAAACATAAGTTGAAATAAATCATTCTCTCTACTGTTATTCTGACATTTCACATTCTTAAAATAAAGTGGTGATCCTAACTGACCTAAGACAGGGAATCTTTTCTAGGATTAAATGTCAGGAATTGTGAAAAACTGAGTTTAAATGTACTTGGCTAAGGTGTATGGAAACATCCGACTTCAACTGTATATATTGCATTTCATACCATCTATTGCACCTTGCCTATGCCGCTCGGCCATCGCTCATCCATATAATTATATGTACATATTCTCATTCACCCCATTAGATTTGTGTGTATTAAGTAGTTCTTGGGGAATTGTTAGATTACTTGTTAGATATTACTGCATTGTCGGAACCCAGAATCACAAGCATTTCGCTACACTCACATTATCTGCTAACCATGTGTATGTGACTAATAACATTTTATAATTATTATTTTAAGAAATTATAATAATTAGGGGGTAGATCAGTTTTTTAATATTGCAGAAAGATTGTGGCTTCTACCAATGTAATTGTCTGCATCATTTCCAATCCCTCCTATGATTTTCCCCTAACCCTACTTCCAGCTTATAAATACTTTATACATTTTTCGGACACCGTATATTTTACATTAGTTATCTTTTTGTTTGCTTTTAGTCCCATCCTTCAGCTACCCTCAACCCCTCCTATCTATCTCTGAACACCATCCAGTTTTGATGTCTAGCTGCCATATATTTTGCCGCTGTGATGTTTCACAAAAGTTCTGAACCTTTCTATTATCATATTTTCTACAGATTGTTTCACAATTGTTTTTAGCCAACACCATGTATTACAATTAAGGTCAATTCAGGGACTGTCTATTTTAAGTATTTTATCAATATTTATTCGCTTCTGAATCTGTCTCTTCAGCCCAGGCAGTGAGTTTGAGCTGTAGAAACAAGTGACTCTGGTGTCAGATTACATTACATAGCCACTGCACTGAAGGCTGGAAAGTTCCGCCTATCTCCTGCTTATTTTATTGGCTGAACTGCACGTCACATCTTCGCAGAAATATACGCATACGTGCACAACACACTCAAACGAAGCACAATGCTGGAAATCTATCCACATCCACACAAACTAGTCCCAACATTGTTCTTTGACAAACACAAAAGGTTGTATATTGAATTCATTAGAATATAACAGAGAGAGAGAGAGAGACCAACAGTTCCTTAATGTAGCCAATGGCTACAGTCAAAACATTCAGGAACTCTCTCTCTCTCTCTCCAATTGAATTATATGTGGCCTAACATTTAAACACTTATCTAAAGTGGGCAGGGGGGGGTAACACACTTGAAATGCACTACAATTCCACAACTACCTAATACACACAAATCTAAGTAAAGAAATGGAATAAGAATATATACAGTACATATAAACATATTGACGAGCGACATAGGCAAGATGCAATAGATGGTCATTTTATTTTCTTATTTAAGTTTTAAAATACAGTATATAAACGTCCCTTTGTCAGGACCCTGTCTTTCAAAGATAATTCGTAAAAATCCAAATTACTTCACAGATCTTCATTGTAAAGGGTTTAAACACTGTTTCCCATGCTTGTTCAATGAACCATAAACAATTAATGGACATGCACATGTGTAACGGTCGTTAAGACACTAACAGCTTACAGACGGTAGGCAATTAAGGTCACAGTTATGAAAACTTAGGACACTAAAGAGGCCTTTAGTCCCTGCTCATCTACGTGAAAGTTCCTTAAGAATGCTGCAAGGAGGCATGAGGACTGCAGATGTGGCCAGGGCATTAAATTGCAATGTCTGTACTGTGAGACGCCTAAGACAGCGCTACAAAGAGACAGGACGGATAGCTGATAGTCCTCGCAGTGGCAGACCACGTGTAACAACACCTGCACAGGATCGGTACATCCGAACATCACACCTGCGGGACAGGTACAGGATGGCAACAACAACTGCCCAAGTTGAACCAGGAAAGCACAATCCTTTCATCAGTGCTCACACTGTCCGCAATAGGCTGAGAGAGGCTGGACTGAGAGCTTATAGGCCTGTTGTAAGGCAGGTCCTCACCTGACATCACCGGCAACAACGTCGCCTATGGGCACAAACCCACCGTCGCTGGACCAGACAGGACTGGCAAAAAGTGCTCTTCACTGACGAGTCGCGGTTTTGTCTCACCAGGGTTGATGGTCGGATTTGCGTTTATCGTCGAAGGAATGAGCGTTACACCGAGGCCTGTACTCTGGAGCGGGATCGATTTGGAGGTGGAGGGTCCATCATGGTCTGGTGCGGTGTGTCACAGCATCATCGGACTGAGCTTGTTGTCATTGCAGGCAATCTCAATGCTGTGCGTTACAGGGAAGACATCCTCCTCCCTCATGTGGTACCCTTCCTGCAGGCTCATCCTGACATGACCCTCCAGCATGACAATGCCACCAGCCACACTGCTCGTTCTGTGCATGAATTCCTGCAAGACAAGAGTGTTCTGCCATGGCCAGAGAAGAGCCTGTATCTCAATCCCTTTGAGCACGTCTGGGATCTGTTGGATCGGAGGGTAAGGGCTAGGGACATTCCCCCCAGAAATGTCCAGGAACTTGCAGGTGCAACTGGCAAATCTGGTGCAGTCCATGAGGAGGAGATGCACTGCAGTACTTAATGCAGCTGGTGGCCACACCAGATACTGACTGTTACTTTAGATTTTGTTTTATCCCCTCTTTGTTCAGGGACACATTACTCAATTTCTGTTAGTCACATGTCTGTGGAACTTGTTCAATTTGTCTCAGTTGTTGAATCTTGTTATGTTCATACAAATATTTACACGTTATGTTTGATGAAAATAAACGCAGTTGACAGTGAGAGGACGTTTCTTTTTTTTTGCTGAGTTTGCTCACAAAATCAAGCTTCGGCAGAAGAATTCTTACATTCATATGCAACAACTTCAGGCCACTCTGACTACTTAACTCGGCAGAGGTAAGAATGTCAGGACCTGGGTTAGATTGCACATTTCCAGACAATATAGGCAGCAAGATAATGGCAAGTCTAGATAGTTTTGGGGTTACAACATTCAGGGTTACAGCATTTGGATTAACACAGGGCCCCCCCCAGGGGTGTGTCCTAAGCTGTACTCCTTGCACGACACCAACTTCATCATCAAGTTTGCTGACGACACCACAGTTGTAGGCCTGATAAACTGACTCATCGCTGTTGGTTATCCGGACAACAACCTCTCCCTCAATGTCAGCAAAACAAAGGAGTTGATTGTTGACTTCAGGAAGCAGAGAAGGGAACATGCCCTGATCTGCATCACCGAGACTGAAGTAGAGAGAGTCAGCAGTGTTATGTTCCTCGGTATCCACAAAGCCCCGAGGACATGACATAGACCAACAACACCACCACTGATGTCAAGAGGGTGCAACAATGTCTCTCCTTGGGAAACAGTGTTTAAACCCTTTACAATAATGATCTGTGAAGTTATTGGGATTTTTACGAATTATCTTTGAAGACAGGATCCTGAAAAAGGGATGTTTATATGGATAAAAACTGCCGACCCTGATGTACTTATGCTTTCTGAAACCTTCTAAAATGACAGACAAAAATATTGGCAATACATGGTTACAATGTTTTTCGTACAGATCGTAAATCTAAGGGTAGTGGTGTTGCTGTATATGTGACAGACAAGTTCTCAGTGGTCGTTCTGACTTCTGTTACTAAACCTAAGCAATTTGAATATTTGTCTTTGAACCTAAACCTTGGCTCATCTTTAAATATTGTTGTATCTTGTTGTTATAGAACTCCATCTGCTACTGTTGGCTCTCTGGATTGTATTTTCGAATTTTTACCACAGAATGTCAATTCTGAGTTTGTCCTGATGGGTGATCTGAATCAGGACTGGTTAACATCTAGCTCTGAACTCAAAATTCTATGCAATACCTTCAATCTCACTCAGATTGTCAACAGTGTAACTAGGTTGAATATGAAATATGCTCTGAAATCCTCTTTGATTGATTTGATCTTAACCAATACTCCTCATCGTTAAATGCTTCTGTTGTTTTTGCAAATTACATAAGTGATCACTGTGCTATTGCCTGTGTGAGAGATGGTAAAATTCCTAAGAAATCTCCACGTGTCATTACGAAAAGAAACTGGAAGAGGTTTGACATTCAAGGTTTTTTACATTATGTATCTAGCATTGACTGGAATAGAATGGAATTAATCCCTGATGTTGAACTAGCCTTTTCTTACTTCCACAACGCATTCCAGAATGTATGCAATACATGCCCCTTTAAAAAAAATCTGGATTAATTAAGGGCTGAGAGAACCCTTGGTTTACTAAGGAACTTACTAAAATCATAAGGGAATGAAATGCTATGTGGGCTAAAGCAAGAGGGACTGGTTCGGCAGATGATTGGATGGCTTTTAAACAGCTTTGAAATATGGGTGTGGCTATGATCCGTAAATTGAAAGCAGACCACTACCTGAAATCTACTTCAGATAATTTTAATAATAATAATATTGCCAATAATATTGGCAAGTAGTGAAAGGTTTGGTGTGCAAAAAAAGATACACAGCTTCCCAAACAATTGTTGGTAGACACACGGAGAGAACCTCCATTCGGAAAGCCTTGAATCAGCATTTTCTAGATGCAGGCAGTTTATTTGAAAAGGTCAAAAGGTATAATTGAGCCCCCTATGAATTAACCTGACGCCCCTGTGCACTCCTTCAGCCCTGAAAGAAATTGATGGAAAAAATCCACTGGCCCTGATGAACTAGACCCCTGCTTCCTACACCTAGCTGCAGACATCATTGCTCCCCCTTAACATGTATTTTTAACCTCACGCTTGATGAAGGAAATCCCCAAGGTATGGAAATCTGCTTTTGTACTGCCTCTCCTGAAAGGTGGAGATCCTTCGCTACTTGACAACTATCGACCCATATCAAAATTGTCTGTACTGTCAAAGGTACTGGAGTCCTTAGTTAGTAGGCAGCTAAAGGCCTGCTTCCAAAAAAACATCTTAAATGGAATGCAATCAGGTTTTAGGTCTGGCCACAGCACTGTTTCAGCAACATTGAAGGTTTTAAATGACATCCACTGTGCTCTTGACAAGAAGTAACATTGTGTGTCTGTCTTTATTGATTTGTCGAAAGGCATTTGAAACTGTGGACCATGCTGTGTTAATGCAAAGGTTAAAATGTTGTGGAATTACTGGTAATGCTCTAGATTGGATTATAAATCGTACACAATGTGTAATGGCGGATGGTTGTAAATCTGAGTCCATAGAGGTGTGCTCAGGTGTTCCGCAAGGTTCTATTTTGGGCCCACTGTTGTTCATTTTGTATATCAACCACATTGGGGATCTTATTGAAACAGTGGATGTTCATTTTTATGCAGATGATACTGTTCTTTATTCAAGTGGTAGTAGTTTATCTTTAGCTTTTGAAAATTCCCAAAGAGCATTTAACATCATACAACAGAATCTGTATGATTTAAAGCTGTTGGCTGGTCGTCATTGGCCTTATGTAGGCTTAAACACTCGTATACACTGATTTATAAGGCCATATTGGGTAAAATGCCATTTATCTCTGTTCTTTTTTAATCAGGTCGGTAAATAAATATCAATTACGGTCCCATTCTTATTTGCTTCTAACAGTACCAAAAATTAGAACAGGTCATGGTATAAATAGTTTTAGTTACTCAGCTCAGTGGTCCTGGAATTCTCTCCAGAACATTTTAAAATTGGATGATCTAGTTTCGTTGGTGGAGTTTAAACATTTGATCATATCATATAAGAGTAATTGTCTTCAGAACAGCTGTTTTTTAGTCAATACTTTTTTAACCTAATATGTAATTGTTGTACTGTATGTGTGTTTGTAAGTTGTTTTGTCTGAAACGTTGTTCCCCCTGCTGCTATTGGACCAGGTCTCTCTTGGAAAAGAGATGTTATCTCAATGAGAAAAACCTGTTTAAATAAAGGTTAAAACATTTTTTTTAAAGACTCAGTGTGGAGGATGTGTTATTGCCAATCCTCACAGCCTGTGTTCTGCCTGTCAGGAAGTCCAGGACCCAGTTGCAGAGGGTGGTGTCCAGATCCAGGGCTCTGAGCTTGGTGTCGAACTTGGAAGGAACAATAGTGTTAATCAGCACAATAGTTTTTAGAGTTCCTCTGTCCAGTGTATGTGTTCTTTTGCCCATCTTAGTCTTTTATTTGTATTGGCCAGTCTGAGATATGGCTTTTTCTTTGCAACTCTGCCTAAAAAGCCAGCATCCCGGAGTCGCCGCTTCACTGTTGACGTTGAGACTGGTATTTTGCGGGTACTATTTAATGAAGCTGCCAGTTGAGGACTTGTGAGGCGTCTGATTCTCAAACTAGACACTATAATGTACTTGTCCTCTTGCTCAGTTGTGCTCCCACTCCTTCTATACTGGTTAGAGTCAGTTTGCGCTGTTCTGTGAAGGGAGTAGTACACCGCATTGTATGAGATCTTCAGTTTCTTGGCAATTTCTTGCATGGAATAGCCTTCATTTCTCAGAACAAGAATAGACTGATGAGTTTCAGAAGAGAGGTCTTTGTTTCTGGCCATTTTGAGCCTGTAATCAAACCCACAAATGTTGATGCTCCAGATACTCAACTAGTCTAAAGAAGTACAGTGTTATTGCTTCTTAAAATCAGGACAACAGTTTCCAGCTGTGCTAACATAATTGCAAAAGGGTTTTCTAATGATCAATTAGCCTTTTAAATGATAAACTTGGATTAGCTAAAACAATGTGCCATTGGAACACAGGAGTGATGGTTGCTGATAATGGACCTCTGTACGCCTATGTAGATATTCCATAAAAAATCTGCCGTTTCCAGCTACAATAGTCAATTACAACATTAACAATGTCTACAATGTATTTCTGATAAATGTTATGTTATTTTTATGGACAAAAAAAAGAAGCGTGGATCATCATTATTTGGACATTATAGATTAATAAGCCAAATATGTTTATGTTCCAATAACATACAGTATTTAAAATAATACGTCTACCGTATTGCGGATCTGTTTGGACAATTTGCACATTCGGATCAAAATTATTGTTAATTAATAGCATCACCCCTTTTGAGTTACTTCGCCCCTGGGAGAAGTATATTTGCCCCCCAATCCTTTTTCCACCCAACTTCATCTAAAATTGTTGAATGAGTTTCCTGTAAACGATAAATATTATATTCCTTCTCATTTAGCCAGGTGAATACTGATTGTATTTTATTTTCTGCTAAGCCATTACAATTATAACTGGTTATACTTATTTCACCATAATGAGATACAAGTTTCAATTCAATTTATCATTATTTATTTGTAAACTTACCATTAAAAAGTACCATGATGATTGAGTGTCCATATAGCTGTACCATGATATTTGCACTGCTGAGTTTACATACATTTTTGGCAAGTCAGTTAGGACATCTACTTTGTGCATGACACAAGTAATTTTTCCAACAATTGTTCCAACAATTGTTTACAGACAGATTATTTCACTTATAATTCACTGTATCACAATTCCAGTGGGTCAGAAGTTTACATACACTAAGTTGACTGTGCCTTTAAACAGCTTGGACAATTCCAGAAAATTATGTCATGGCTTTAGAAGCTTCTGATAGGCTAATTGACATCATTTGAGTCAATTGGAGGTGTACCTGTGGATGTATTTTAAGGCCTACCTTCAAACTCAGTGCCTCTTTGCTTGACATCATGGGAAAATCAAAAGAAATCAGCCAAGACCTCAGAAAAAAAAATGTAGACCTCCACAAGTCTGGTTCATCCTTGGGAGCAATTTCCAAACACCTGAAGGTACCACGTTTATCTGTATAAACAATGGTACGCAAGTATAAACACCATGGGACCACGCAGCCGTCATTCCGCTCAGGAAGGAGACGCGTTCTGTCTCCTAGAGATGAATGTACTTGGATGCGAAAAGTGCAAATCAATCCCAGAACAACAGCAAAGGATCTTGTGAAGATGCTTGAAGAAACAGGTGCAAACGTATCTACATCCACAGTGAAACGAGTCCTATATCAACATAACCTAAAAGACCGCTCAGCAAGGAAGAAGCCACTGCTCCAAAACCAGCATAAAAAAAAGCCAGACTACGGTTTGCAACTGCACATGAGGACAAAGATCGTACTTTTTGGAGAAATGTCCTCTGGTCTGACGAAACAAAAATAGAACTGTTTGGCCATTATGTTTGGAGGGAAAAGGGGGATGCTTGCAAGCCGAAGAACATCATCCCAACCGTGAAGCACAGGGGTGGCAGCATCATGTTGTGGGGTGCTTTGACGCAGGAGGGACTGGTGCACTTCACAAAATAGATGGCATCATGAGGAAGGAAAAGTATGTGGATATATTGAAGCAACATCTCAAGAAATCAGTCAGGAAGTTAAAGCTTGGTCGCAAATGACTCAGTTAACGCAGCTCTGTCAGGAGGAATGGGCCAAAATTCACCCAACTTATTGTGGGAAGCTTGTGGAAGGCTACCCGCAATGTTTGACCCAAGTTAAACAATTTAACTTCTTAGGGAGCAGCACACGAGGTGACCGTTTGGAGACCCTGGCGTGCCCAAAGTAAAATGCCTCCCATTCAGGCCCAGAAAATAGGATATGCACATATTTAGTACCACTGGATAGAAAACACTCTGAATTTTCGAAAAGTGTTAACATAATGTCTGTGAGTAAAACAGAACGGATATGGCAGGCGAAACCCCGAGGAATTTCTGTCCTGGAAAAAGTGGTTTTGACACACAGCCTCATTTGGAACCCCTCCCTTATGAAAATGCCCTTAAGGCCATATGAATGCAGTACCTATCGCTTCCTCTGGATGTCAACAGTCTCGAGAAAGTGTTCAGATTCATTTTAGATGCTATTAGAGCAGAGAAGAAGAGGAATCAGGAAGTGCCCCCATAGATGTCCTTTACAAGACAACGCGCGCTCCCGCCAGGCAGGTTCTTTGTTTTTTTCCTTTCTTATCGCCCAGTTTATATTCCGGTTGAAATATATTATGCTATTTCTACATAAAAGTGTTCCTAAGGATACATTTACAATGATGTTTGATTGATCTTGGACAAGTTTATAGGTATAAGTTGAAAGAGTTCTCTTCACGTTTCAATGGAGGAGTCGACGCTGTTTTTTTCTGATTATAACGCGCCAACCAAACTGAGATTTATGGATATAATACATAACCTTTTCTAACAAAATAACCATGGATTGTCTTTGTTGGACACTTTGGAAGCCCTCAGCAGAAGTTCTTCAAAAGGTAATTGATTTGTTTTCGCTGTGAAATGTGTTTTCTGTGAACCGTGGAGGCTTATAAAATTATGGTAATGACAAAAATATGTTAGGTGCTGGACTCACGATGCGCACAGGGAACCTGGTGCGGGGAATAGGAGCAGGCTGTGCTGGACTCACGATGCGCACAGGGGAGTAGGAGCAGGCTGTGCTGGACTCGCGATGCGCACAGGGGACCTGGTGCGAGGAGCAGGAACAGGCTGTGCTGGACTCGCGATGCGCACTGGGACTCTGGTGCGGGGAGCAGGAACGGGCCGTGCTGGACTCACGATGCGCACTGGGACTCTTGTGCGGGGAGCAAGAACGGGCCGTGCTGGACTCACGATACGCACTGGGACTCTGGTGCGGGGAGCAGGAACGGGCCGTGTTGGACTCACGATGCGCACTGGGACTCTTGTGCGGGGAGCAGGAACGGGCCGTGCTGGACTCACGATACGCACTGGGACTCTGGTGCGGGGAGCAGGAACGGGCCGTGTTGGACTCACGATGCACACTGAAACTCTGGTACGGGGAGCAGGAACGGGCCGTGTTGGACTCACGATGCGCACTGGGACTCTGGTGCGGGCAGCAGGAACGGGTCGTGTTGGGCGCACTGGGACTCTGGTAAGGGGAGCAGGAACGGGCCGTGCTGGACTCACGACGCGCACAGGGATCCAGGAGCGTGGTACAGGGACAGTACATGTTGGGCCCACGACGCACACAGGGATCATGGAGCGTGGTACAGGGACAGTACATGCTGGACCCACGATGCGCACAGGGATCCTGGAGCGTGGAGCAGGGACAGGACGTGCTGGGCTCTCTGTGCGCACAGGGGGCCTGGTACACGGAGCAGGGACAGGACGCGCTGTGCGCGGAGCAGGGACAGGATGTGCTGGGCTCTCTATGCGCACAGGGGGCCCGGTGCGCAGAGCAGGGACTGGACGTACTGGGCTCTCTAAGCGTACAGGGGGCCTGGTGCGCGGAGCCGGCACCCTTCTACCTGGCTGTTCACTCACCCTCGCCTCACAGATGGGAGCTGGAATGTCGCGCACCGGGCTGTGGGCACGAACCAGAGACACCGCACGCAGAGCCGGCGCAGGATATCTTGGTCCAAGAAGGTGCACTGGAGACTTAGCGCGCAGAGCCGGTACCACTCTTCCAGGCAGCACACACTCACCCTAGCCTGACAGATGAGTGGAGCTGGAATGTCGCGCACCGGGCTGTGGACACGCACCGGAGACACTGCAAGCAGAACCGGTGCAGGATATCCTGGTCCGAAGAGGCGCACTGGAGACCAGGAGCGCTGAGCCGGCACCACTCTTCCAGGCTGCACACTCAACCTAGCCCGACAGATGAGGGGAGCTGGAATTTCGCGCACCGGTCTATGAACGCGCACTGGAGACACCGTGCGCATCACAGCATAGCACGGCGTCTTACCAGTGCGACGCTCCCTCCAAAGAGCACGAGGAGTTAGCTCAGGAGTCCACCCTGAAAACTGCCAACCTCCCCGTGTGCCCCCCCCCAAAAAATTGGGGGGCTGTCTCTCGGGCTTCCTAGCATATCTCTCCTTCTCTGGGTTCCATGCTCCATATTTAGCCTCGTAATATCTCAGCCTTTGCTGCCTCTAACTCCTCTTTAGGACGGCGAAATATCCAATATCTCTTCCCATGTCCAGGACTCCTTGTTCTCTCGCTGCTTGGTCCTTTTCTGGTGGGTTATTCTGTCACGATCTTCTATAGTGACGGATCAAGGCGCAGCGAGGTATCCAGTATACATACTTTATTTACGTAACGTAACTGGGCAAAAACAATAAACGAACGAAGATCGAGACAAAAGGAACATTACATAGACTAAACACTTAAACTATGAACCAAACAATAACCCACAAAACCCTAGTGCAAAACCACAAACATATATATGGTTCCCAATTAGAGGTAACGACACTCGGCTGCCTCTAATTGGGAACCATAAACCCAACATAGAAAATCACACCTAGAACCAAAAAACCCTACACCAAAAACGAAACTAAACACGCCAGCCTGTAAACTCAGGCCTGGACGTGACACATTAGTAGCTTTTAGAAATTCCTTGTATATTATGCTCACCCACCCGGGGGTGACCAACCCTGCCAGTCATTCTCAGACTCTTGAGGGGGCGATGCTTCTTTAGTGGGTCTCTGACCATGTTTTTCTTTGTCGTGGCTGAAAAATAGGCTAGTTGCAGTAGGCCTTTTTGTGGGTCGCTCAGGTGGGTGTCTAGGGTATAGGGTTGGGGACCATTCCATCATGATAGGACAATAAATAAATAGACTAGATTTGTAATGCATTTTAAAATGTATATCCCATATCTGCACAAATTGAAAACTCTCTGTCACAACTCCTGCTCACAGACACACATGGGCTCTGGCATTTGCATCCATTTTCACCCACTTAACTCACCACACTTTCCCAATCAGAAAATCACACACACCCAACATATTCACCCGCTCATACACACATACTGTGCCTTCTATGTCCTCTGTTTTCTTTGTTTTTATCTCTACCATGTTGATTTCTACCTAATTTCTGACTTTTGAGTTCCTCTTCCTTATATTGGAAGATGTATTATTTCAATAATTGTCCTTTCTTCTAATGCTGTCTTATTTTTATATAACTACTATAAATAGAACATGTTGAATACTCTCTTGATGGTACAGTGTATTTGTAGTTTATTTCTTTATCAATTGTTGTATTTTTTTGTTTTCCTGTTTTTTATTACATTCCCTTCCATGGATAGTACTTGGTGTTCCATTGCTCGACTTCTCTATTGGAACTTGTATTATTTAGAATAGCCATGGTGAAGTCTTGGTGTCTCAGAACAGTTGGTTATCAATGTACATTTTATCAGCCATGAGAGCTACACATTTCCCTTTTAGTCTATTCACTTTGAAGAGTCGGTACAGAACTTTGCGCCGTTCTGAAATTTCATTCGGGAACTGATCATTCATGCCTATTTTCGTGCCAGCGAGTCTACTATTACATATTTATTGATTACTGCATTGATGAATTTAGAGCTTGCAAGAAAGGCATTTCACTGTACTTGTGCATGTGACATTAAAACTTAATTTCAACCACCCGGTATAAAATGTATGCTGAATTTCATATTTGATTACACATTTTACCTTGTTTCAATGTAGTAAAATGGTATGTTTGAATCTGGTTCCTTCGATGCAAATCAATCAATCAAATGTATCTATATCAGCTGATGTCACAGAGTGCTGTACATAAACCCAGTCTAAAATCCCAAACAGCAAGAAATGCAGGTGTAGAAGCACGGTGGCTAGGAAAAACTCCCTAGAAAGGCCAGAACCTAGGAAGAAACCTAGAGAGGAACCAGGCTATGAGGGGTGGCCAGTCCTCTTCTGGCTGTGCCGGGTGCAGATTATAACAGAACATGGCCAAGATTTAAAAACTTTCATAGATGACCAGCAGGGTCAAATAATAATAATCACAGTGGTTGTAGAGGGTGCAACAAGTCAGAACCTCAGGAGTAAATGTCAGTTGGCTTTTCATAGCCGATCATTTAGAGTATCTCTACCGCTCCTGCTGTCTCTAAAGAGTTGAAAACAGCAGGTCTGGGACAGGTAGCATGTCTGGTGAACAGGTCAGGGTTCCATTGCCGCAGGCAGAACAGTTGAAACTGAAGCAGCAGCCCGGCCAGGTGGACTGGGGACAGCAAGGAGTCATCAGGCCAGGTAGTCCTGAGGAATGGTCCTAAGGCTCAGGTCCTCCGAGAGAGAGAAAGAAATAAAGATAGAAAAAGAGAGAGAGCATACTTAAATTCACACAGGAGAAGAGAGGAGAAATACTCCAGATTTAACAGACTGACCCTAGCCCCCCCGACACAAACTACTGCAGCATAAATACTGGAGGCTGAGACAGGAGGGGTCGGGAGACACTGTGGCCCCGTCCGACGATACCCCCGGACAGGGCCAAACAGGCAGGATATAACCACACCCACTCTGCGAAGCACAGCCCCCACACCACTATAGGGATATCTTCAACCACCAACTTACCATCCTGAGACAAGGCCGAGTATAGCCCACAAAGATCTCCGCCACGGCACAACCCAAGGGGGGGGGCACGAACCCGGACAGGAAGATCACGTCAGTGACTCAACCCACTCAAGCGACGCACCCCCCAGGGACGGCATGGAAGAGCACCAGTAAGCCAGTGACTCAGCCCCTGTAATAGGGTTAGAGGCAGAGAATCCCAGTGGAGAGGGGAACCGGCCAGGCAGAGAGACAGCAAGGGCGGTTCGTTGCTCCAGTGCCTTTCCGTTCACCTTCACACTTCTGGGCCAGACTACAATCAATCATAGGACCTACTGAAGAGATGAGTCTTCAATAAAGACTTAAAGGTTGAGACTGAGTCTGCGTCTTTCACATGGATAGGCAGACCATTCCATTAAATGTTTTGCTCTATAGGAGAAAGCCCTGCCTCCATCTGTTTGCTTAGAAATTCTAGGGACAGTAAGGAGGCCTGCGTCTTGTGACCGTAGCATACGTGTAGGTATGTACGGCAGGACCAAATCGGAAAGATAGGTAGGAGCAAGCCCATGTAATGCTTTGTAGGTTAGCAGTAAAACCTTGAAATCAAACCTTGCCTTAACAGTAGAGAGGCTAGCACTGGAGTAATATGATCAAATCTTGGGGTTCTAGTCAAGATTCTAGCAGCCGTGTTTAGCACTAACTGACGTTTATTTAGTGCTTTATCCAGGTAGCTGGAAAGTAGAACATTGCAGTAGTCTAGAAGTGACAAAAGCACTGATACATTATTCTGCATCATTTTTGGACAGAAAGTTTCTGATTTTTGCAATGCTACGTAGATGGAAAAAAGCTGTCCTTGAAACAGTCTTGATATGTTCGTCAAAAGAGAGATCAGGGTCCAGAGTAACGCCGAGGTCCTTCACAGTTTTATTTGAGACGACTGTACAACCATCAAGATTAATTGTCAGATTCAACAGAAGATTGAGACCTAGAACATGCATCTCTGTTTTGTCCGAGTTTAAAAGTAGAACATTTGCCGCCATCCACTTCCTTATGTCTGAAACACAGGCTTCCAGGGAGGGCAATTTCATCGAAATGTACAGCTGTGTGTCATCCGCATAGCAGTGACCTTATGTTTCTGAATGACATCACCAAGAGGTAAAATATATAGAGAAAACAATAGTGGTCCTAAAACTGAGCCTTGAGGAACACCGAAATATACAGTTGATTTGTCAGAGGACAAACCATCCACAGAGACAAACTGAGATCTTTCCGACAGATAAGATCTAAATCAGGCCAGAACTTGTCCGTGTAGACCAATTTGGGTTTCCAATCTCTCCAATAGAATGTAGTGATCTAAAGTCTAGGAGCATGAGGACAGATGCAGTGCCTCGGTCTGACGCCATTAAAAGGTCATTTACCACCTTCACAAGTGCAGTGCTATGATGGGGTCTAAAACCAGACTGAAGCGTTTCGTATACATTGTTTGTCTTCAGGAAGGCAGTGAAGTGCTGCGCAACAGCTTTTTTTTTTTGTTTTGAGAGGAATGGAAGAATCGATATAGGCCGATAGTTTTTTATATTTTCTGGGTCAAGGTTTGGCTGTCAAAAGGGATTTGTCTGCGGACTTGGAGTGCCATCCGGACCGGAATGACGGATGTACGCCATATCATCTTAAGTCAGGTCCTATCATGCATTTATTTATGACCATGTCTGGGCAGAAAGATGACTGGTGCTCTGGTAATACACCAAATCCAATCAGCTGGTTTCAGAAGGTTTCATCTCAGCTTTGCCTCATTTCATGTGAAAAAGTACAAAAAGTAAAAGAGATTTGGAGGGAGAAAAAGAGAGGTGCAATCAACTATAGGTGATTGTTGAAATATACAACACTGGTGCTCATTTAAATATTTTAACTGATTAGTATTATTTGATGTGCATGGAGCAATAATGGGTTTTACCTAAGTAATTCTCTTCATAAATAGAATAATGCCTAGGTGTCTAAAGGTGGTCACCTTGGCAACAAGATGTTTGTGGTGGGTCAAAATAGTTATAAATGAAATGTAAGGGAGATACCTAGTCAGTTGTACAACTGAATGGTTTCAACTGAAATGTGTCTTCCGCATTTAACCCAACCCCTCTGAATCAGAGAGGTGCGGGGGATGCCTTAATCGACATCCACGTCTTCGGCGTTTCACGGTGGGTTAACTGCTTTGCTCTGGGGCAGAACGACAGATCTTTACCTTGTCAGCTCTGAGATTTGATCCAGCAACGTTTTATTTACTGGCCCAACACTAACCACTAGGCTACCTGCATTTTAAATTAATAATTTTAGTTCTCTGTATATTTTCTATGTAAGCTATCAGATAATTAAGTTTAATCTCTGCGTTGTGCTAATGGGCTCGATCCCTGATCGGCCACACAACATTCCATTAATCTATTCACATGGAATAATTAAGCGTTAGCTTGGTTTACCCCTAATTAAGTAATATTCACCCCTGGATAATCTGTCTGGTAAACTGGTTCAGACTCTCCAGTCCAATTATACTGTTAATCTGGCCAACTAAATGAATCACTGACTATGCTGTAAATGCAATGCAGTTTTCCCCTATATGTGAAAATGCTTTGAGCACCTGGAAAAGTACTATACATCTGTTAGGTTCTTATTTTTCAGAGTAAATAACTCACGGACACTAGAGAAGCTTGAACCAAGTTTGAAATCTTCCCAAAGGTTCTGTACCGCTGTAATCAGACAGCAAGACATTCCTCCTCATCATAGTTATATACATTCGGGCTGAAGACACTACCTCCCTCCAATCATTAAAGTTTGTGCCCTCCTTCAAATCTACATTTTATGGTCCTACAGGAAATGAGTTAAAAGGGTAATACCAAACCTTTATTACTCCCTTAAGGGAACTGACCTCACCTCCTGACCTCAACCCCTCCTTCCTCTAGTCCACAGATGTCCATCTGTCTCTCCTGTATCAACACGGTGCTCTACTCCCATCCCCCAACACATTCCAACACACACCACAGCTTTCTGTCTTTCTACAGAGGCCCAGTCTCTTTCTATCACTTATTTACTATTCTCAATGTTCAAAGTTTAGCCGATTCAAACACATCAAATCCATTAGTTCTACTATAATGGCGAGGAGATTATTTTAGGGCAGTGCATCATGTAAATGCCTCATCACTGCAGGGCAAAACATGGCCACGGTGACCCAATATTATGTTAATGTTGCATCAGAGGCCTGACCTTGCCTGGTTACATAATTTGTTTAACTGACACAGGAATTGTTGCACCTGTGTGGGGCACTAACAGGTAAAAGATAGAAAACCTGCAAATGGTTGAATGAATAGAGAAGTGGGTCAAAAAGGAAGCTTAAAAATGTCATCTCTAGGATACGTAAATGTAAAGAGTCCTTCATGTCTATGAAGACGTGGGGTGATTAAGTATCACATTTTAAGGTATGACCCAGGTGCAGACAGTGTTGAAGAAACAAAAGTATTTTCTTTAAACAGGGGCAGGCAAAGGACAGGTCAAGGCAGGCAGGGGTCAATAATCCAGACAGGGTTTATGGCACCGGAACAGCAGGCGGGGGCAAAGGTGCACCGGAACCAGAGTGGAGGCAAAGGTGCAGGCAGGTTCAGGGTCAGGGCAGGCAGGAATGGTCAAAACTCGGAATTTAGAAAACGGGGACTAAAGCAAAGACAGGAGCAAGGGAAAACACTGGTAGGTTAGAACGAACAAAACAAAACTGGCACAGACAGAAAGAAAACACAGGTATACAGTTGAAGTCAGAAGTTTAAACACATTTAAACTCAGTTTCACAATTCCTGACAATTAATCCTAGTAACAATTCCCTGTTTTAGGTCAGTTAGAATCACCACTTCATTTTAAGAATGTGAAATGTCAGTGATTTATTTCAGCTTTATTTCTTTTATCACATTCCCAGTGGGTCAGAAGTTTACATACACTCAATTAGTATTTGGTAGCATTGCCTTTAAATTGTTTAACTTAGGTCAAACGTTTCAGGTAGCCTTCCACAAGCTTCCCACAATAGGTTGGGTGAATTTTGGGCCATTCCTCCTGACAGAGCTGGTGTAACTGATTCAGGTTTGTAGGCCTCCTTGCTCGCCCACGCATTTTCTGTTTTGCCCACAAATTTTCTTTAGGATCGAGGTCAGGGCTTTGATGGCCACTCCAATACCTTGACTTTGTAGTCCTTAAGCCATTTTGCCACAACTTTGGAAGTATGCTTTAGAAGAAAAGCGACCCGAACGAGGCACTGATGACGTAATCGTTTGGCCTTCAAAACGAGGCGCACTAAAGACAGTCGTGTGTCAAAGCGTATTCATCTGCCAACACTGCTGCCTGGGCCAATGTAGCCACTTTCTGTTCATTTAAATGAACTAATATTCTACATAGAGAAATAGGAATCAACTTCTGACTCCCGAAATGGAGGGACTAAAGCAATGAGCACACCTCTATGGACTCAGACTTACAACCATCCGCCATTACACATTGTGTACAATTTATAATCCAATCTAGAGCATGACCAGTAATTCCACAACATTTTAATCTTTGCACTAACACAGCATGGTCCAAGGTGTCAAAAGCCTTTGACAAATCAATAAAAGACACAATGTAACTTCTTATCAAGAGCACAGTGAATGTCATTTAAAACCTTCAATGTTGCTGAAACAGTGCTGTGGCCAGACCTAAAACCTGATTGCATTCCATTTAAGATGATGTTCTTGTAAGTAGGCCTTCAGCTGCCTACTAACTAAGGACTCCAGTACCTTTGACAGTAGACAATTTTGATATGGGTCGATAGTTGTCAAGTAGCGAAGGATCTCCACCTTTCAGGAGAGGCAGTATAAAAGCGGATTTCCATAACTTGGGGATTTCCTTATCAAGCATGAGGTTAAAAATACATGTTAAGGGGGGAGCAAAGCAGCTAGGTGTAGGAGGCGGGGCTCTAGTTCATCAGGGCCTGGGGATTTTTTTCCATCAATTTCTTTCAGGGCTTTACACACTTCTGAACCAGAGAAGGACAAAAAGGAAAACCTGGCGAAGGAGTGCACAGGGATGTCAGGCAAATTCATAGGGGGCTCAGTTATACCTTTGACCTTTTCAAATAAACTTCCTGCATCTAAAAAAAACTTGTAGATGGTTGAGGCAGCCATGGTACACAGCAGCCTACTGAACACTCGTAAACTAAACAAGTCACCCAAACTCACAACCTATCACCACCAATCACAGAGAGCTCAGAGCAGCGGGGGTCTGGTGGGTTTAAAGATCCCGGATGAGCCCCCATTATGTTACGCACGCCTCTTGGAGGAGGGAACGCAACACGCTGCTACACTCAACTCCCCGTGGAGTGAAAGAGGTGTGTGATTGTAGGTGCGGGTAAGAATGACAGGGGCAGAGAATATTAGCGTTTACAGGGAATTTATTCTTCCTTCATATGGTAAAGTGGGGAAAAGGGGATGAAGGAACCAAAGAAAGTAAAAGAAAGAGCCCCCTCTCCTACCGACCCTCTACTTACCCATCTTAGCACCACCTGACGCGCTAACCAAAATAAAGGGGGTAGTCTGCCCAGGTCTTACCTAGTGTGCATAGACAGAGTTCATACTACGGGTATATGTATGCCCGCAGGCCTCTTGCCTAAACACTCCCAAGGTGCCTTCCCCTTTCCTCCTGGGAACAAAACCAGAATAATTACTAACCTAAAGTGAGCAATTTCAGTAATCAAAAGCACAGTTCTTTTGACATACACATACCTCTGCAGGACCGGCTACAAAATACTTCACAACAAATTATACAGACCAACAACGAAACACAGGACATACAAAGAAGCTCGCTCTCCTAACAAAGGAACACTGGCTTTTATCCAGCTGGAGAAGGAGTATGTAATTGAAAACAGCTGTTTCGCCTGACGAGAGGGAGGGTTCAGAGCTCCAATCGTTGATGGGGCCGAACAATCAGCTGCTTAGAATCCAGGAAGCCATTTCCTGAAATAGACACATACAAACCCAAAACAACACAGAAACTGGGGAACGTAACACGGTCGGTGTTGCGGAAGCGAAGTGACCCGGGCCTTACTGAACCCCTCCGGAGGTCCAAGCCCCCAGGAAGATGTCCCGGGGCAGGTAAAGCTGACTTCAGGCAATGAGTGTGGAAGAACAGGCTCCAGCCCATGATGGCACCAGTACACCAGTCAATCGAGGGATTGTGTCGCTGGAACCAAGACAATCCCAATACCACGGGAACCTGCCGAGACTCAATTTGCGGGAATTGGATCCTGTCGCTGTGGTTCCCCAACACTCGTAGGTTGATGGGGGTGGTATGGTGGGTGACCCGGCCTATAGAGCGGCCGTCCAGCGCTCTAACATCAATGGGAATGGAGAGAGATTGAGTGGGGATGCCTAACTCAGACGCCAGGGTAACGACCATAAGACTCATATCGGCCCCCGAGTATCTGGAGTGACTTGGACTGGTCCCCCCAAGGCAGGGTGGCATGGAGAGGTGGGCGAGTAAGGGTAGAAGCAAAATTGTGCTTAAGACCCACCAGACTTCAGTGTGTTCAAGACAACTGGGAACTGAAAAAAATTAGCTTGACTGGGAAAAATGGTCATCCAACTCGGAATTTCAAGTCGGAAAACTCAGGCATCTTTTTAGAGCTACAACTTTCCGAAAATCACTGACGTCATGATTTGTTCTTTTTTTTTGTTCCCAGTTGTCTTGAAAGCACAATAATATTAATAATGAATCGATTGATTGTGACTCGATGTAGTCGGTGGTACACTTTGCCGACACTCCTCGCAACTCAGTAGAGATTGCTTTCAGAAAGTATTCACACCCCTTTACTTTTTCCACATTTTATTTTGTTACAAAGTGGGATTAAAATGGATTTAATTGTCATTTTTTAGTCAACAATCTACACAAAACACGCTGTAACGTGAAAGTGGAAAAAATTATGAAAAATAAAACACTAATATATCTTGATTAGATAAGTATTCAACACCCTGTGTCAATACATGTTAGAATCATCTTGGCAGCAATCACAGCTGTGAGTCTTTCTGGGTAAGTCTGTAAGAGCTTTGCACACTTGGATTGTACAATATTTGCACATTAATCTTGCTGAAATTCTTCAAGCTCTGCCAAGTTGGTTGTTTGTTATTGCTAGACTGCCATTTTCAATTCTTGTCATATATTTTCAAGACGATTTAAGTTGAAACTGCAACTAGGCCACCTTGGTAAGCAACTCCAGTGTATATTTGGCCTTGTCTTTTAGGTTATTGTCCAATTAAAAGGTACATTTGTCTCCCAGTGTCTGTTGGAAAGAAGACTGAACCAGGTTTGCCTCTAGGACTTTGCCTGTGCTTAGATCTATTCCATATATTTTTATCATAATAAACTCCCTAGTCATTGCCAATGATTCGCATACTCATATCATGATGCAGCCACCACCATTCTTGAAAATATGAAGAGTGGTTCTCAGTGATGTGTTGTGTTGGATTTGCCCCAAACATAACGCTTTTTATTCAGGACATGATGTTAAGTTCTTTGCCAGATTTTTTACTTTAGTACCTTATTGCAAACAGTTTTGCAAACATGTTTTGGCATATTTTTATTCTGAACAATGTTGTTGATCCTTCCACAGGTTTCTCCTATCACCGCCATTAAACTTTAACTGTTTTAAAGTCACCATTAGCCTCATGGTGAAATCCCTGAGCGGTTTTATTCCTGTCTGGCAACTGAGTTAGGAAGGACGTTTGTATCTTTATAGTGACTTGGTGTATTGATGCACCATCCAAAGCGTATTTAATAACTTCACCATACCCGAAGGGATATTTATCGTCTGCTTTTTTTTATTTGTACCCATCTACCAATAGGTGCCCTTCTTTGCGAGGCTTTGGAATTCCTCCCTGGTCTTTATGGTCTGAGTTTGAAATTCACTGCTCGACTGAGGGACCTTACAGATAATTGTATGTGTGGGGTACACATACTGTACAATTCCAAAACATTTTAAACAGTATTATTGAACAGTGTGAGTCCATGCAACTTACTATGTAAGGTAAGCACATTTTTACTCCTGAACTTATTTATGCTTGCCATAACAAAGGGGTTGAATACTTACTGACTCAAGACATTTCAGCTTTAATTGTTTATTAATTTGTAAAACATAATCTAAAAACATTATTCCACGTCGCCATTATGGGCTGTGTAGGCCAGTGACAAAAAAATCACAATTGAATAAATGTTCAGGCTGTAACACAACAAAGTTAGGAAAGTCAAGGCGGAATACTCTCTGAAGGCACTGTATATATGGACGGAGTTGAGTTCACTCAACAAACCAAACCCTAATCCTAACCATTAGCTAGCATGCCTCAACTAAACCTATACCCCAATCCAAACAACTCGCTAGCATGCCTAAACAAAACCTATACCCTAATCCTAACAACTCGCTAGCATGCCTAAACATAACCTATACCCTAATACTAACAACTCGCTAGCATGCCTAAACGTAACCTATACCTCAATCCTAACAACTCGCTAGCATGCCTAAACGTAACCTATACCTCAAACCTAACAACTCGCTAGCATGCCTAAACGTAACCTATACCTCAAACCTAACAACTCGCTAGCATGCCTAAACGTAACCTATACCTCAATCCTAACAACTCACTAGCATGCCTCAATTTAGGGCTCAATTAAATCCGTAGCGTTGATGATCTGCTCTGTAGAGCAATTGAAACTTCGGATTGATGTTTACTGTAAATGCAGTCTCTGCAAATGCAGGAACATTGACTTTACATTTCTGCCATGCTGTAGCACAGGTCCTCAGCGCTATGTATTGAATTGAGCCTTAATTAACCTCTCACTGTTGATGAACCTGGCTATATGCATGTCTATGGGGTCTGACTTGAAACTACAGATAGTAGGCATTTCTTCAGGGTGTTATTTCTTGATGATTATACTCATCCAAAATTAATGTGGAGGACTTGTAGAAGTGCAGAGTGGGAGGGGATGTCTAGGAAAAAATAATGACCACTTTTCTCCACGTACTTCTAACTTTCCTTTTCGCCCTGGAAGAACTTCAACTACTTTGCCAATGAATAAATAATGGTCTAGAGAGTTCTGCTAAATATTACAGAGTCATTCATTCTGGCCAAGGGAAAGAAATGCAATCTATTTCTCAAATGATCAATTACCCCATGTAATAGGTTATTGTTTTATGGCTCACTCCCAAAAGCCCGGGCATTAATCTAAATCAATAGTCTATCAGCGTGATTTAAATAAATGATTGGTGCCTTCTATTAGCAACCAAGCTAATTTCCCCTTCTCTTGGCTTTAATAACTCAGTGGAACAATGGCCTCTGTTCTGAGAGCAAATACTGAGGAGCTGCTGTTAACTCATATTCCATTCACTAACAAACCACTTAGTGTTGATATTTCAATCCAGTTCTTCTAGTCAAATATGTTAATTTACTTTATTGTTATTTTCCATTTCCTTCTCATTGGAAGTCCTCAACGATGTGTTTTACAAGAAATGGTGAAAGCCCCACACATATTGTGAGACTTTGTGCTGTGCCAAAGTTTCCAGAACCAATAGTACCAGGAGGAGATTATGTAAACAAAGCATAATAAGAAGGAGAAATTAAACATATTAATTACTTCTGCAGATGGCTTTTGGAATCTTACCCATCGAGATAAAGCTGTTTTTGGTTGCTAATGCCTGCGGTGGAACAACTTAGTTGTGTCACCAAGAGCAGACTGATAGAGTGAACCGGAAACAAGTCAAAATACTGGTTTCCTCCAACTAAAAACACTATGATGAAGGACAGGCAATATGGTGGCAACTCCACCCAGCCTATATATCTAGCCAAACTGATTTAACTTGACAAGGGATTTCAGATCAGGTAGTATACAATACAATGACTTCCGGCGCCGACAGAAATGGCAGCCTATCTTCACGTTCTCAAGGAAACCATGCAGTATTTTGTTTTTTGTATGTATTACTTCTTACATTGTTACCCCGGGAAATATTACGTTTTATTACATACAACCGGGAGGAACTATTGGATATAAGAGCAACGTCAACTTGTGAAATTGTTAGATTACTTGTTAGATACTACTGCATGGTCGGAACTAGAAGCACAAGCATTTCGCTACACTCGCATTAACATCTGCTAACCATGTGTATGTGACAAATCAATTTGATTTGATATACATTATTGATTTGCTGTGACCAGTTAGTACAATTTTGATTCCCTGAAGCTTAGCATATACTTCCCAGTCAAAACACTTTGCACATACAGTTGAAGTCGGAAGTTTACATACACTAAGGTTGGAGTCATTAAAACTCATTGAGGCAAGTCGTGCCTTCGTCGATGATTGGTCAACAGTACTACTCCTAGCAGGAATGGGCGGATTTGATTATGTTGTGCGGCTGGGCACCGGTCTATGACCCGTGACGTCAATGGGCAAAAGTGATGAGGGACGAGCGCCCTTCTCAAATGGAATAGCAATCTGTGCCGTTCGGTCATGTTTTCAACATGGTAACATCGTCCAGAAACATACAACATCTATTTTCCATGAAATATGTTTACATTTTCAAACTGGTTTTCATTGGGAAGGCAGATAAAGTGTTTTTATCAAAAGAAAATCGCTTTTGCATTTGAAAACACAGAATCCTACTCATTACTCCAAGTGCTTAATTACGTCAATTTTGTTTTGAGCTGACTTTTCCTTCCGGGAAGTCCAGGTTCCAAAAGGAATGCAATCAACTTTCACGCAGTGCAAAACACACCTACCCAGGCACCCAGTCCAGATTAATCGGAATCCCCTCAGTCGGAACTATGGACGGGATTATTCAATGAAGTGTTTGTTGTCATTTAATGAGAGACAACTAGATTTCATGCAATTTTTTTCACTAGAGAAATACTCCAAACATCTTAGATGTAAATTTGCATGACTAAGACTTCCTTGGCCAAAATATATGACATGTTTCTTAATCTATTTTGAGGAAGTGTTATGTCTGTTGTTGCTACGGTGGCTCAAGAGAGACAAACAACAGCTTTTTTCTAGTTTTTCAAGTGAAGGACTTTAGGAAGTATGCGACGACATAGTATAGCCGAGGTCTGCTAGGAGCATACTGAACCTACATATGCGGGCGCTTTTATGTTTCCATAAAATCTAATTTTAAGCAGGAAGTACCTAAAGCAAACACAGAACTGCCATATTACCCGAGCGGTAATATGTCAGTGTGAATTTGTAAGCGGAGACTGTCAGATGTGGTACATTAGGCTCTGCAAGGCAGGACATTCCTACAGAACACTGGCTGAAAAATCTATTAGCAATGCTGATTTATACAGTGGGGACTCCAGCATGTTCAAATAACAGCTTTTGTCTCTCACTGTCTTCCCTGCCATTGTACACAGAATTCACGATTAACCAGGCCTCCTACAAATGTGCGCAACTGCGAAACCCTTTTTTGTACGTTTAATTGGTAGGTACGTAATAAAGTTGTATTGATTACACATATGTCCAGTCACAGAGATTCCCCCTGTTTATCTACCCCACTATATGGCCTTATAGGCCTTAGCCCAAATATATTTTTGAAGCTCATCATATCTTTACTATGCTTAAGGATAAAACTTCAGGTCATCCACACAGCCACAGATCTGGCCAAGCAGAGATTCACCAATACTGCTTCATATGTACATGGAAAAGAGTGTGTCAAGTTATCGACACCTACTGTCACGTCCAGGCCTGAAAAGACAGGCTGGCATGTTTTTGTTTTGGTGTAGGGTTTTTTATGTTCTAGGTGTTATATATCTATGTTGGGGTAATGGTTCCCAATTAGAGGCAGCTGTGTGTCGTTGTCTCATTGGGAACCATATATATGTTTGGTCATAGTTTCGTTGTGTTGTCAGTCTATGTTAGTGTTACGATCTTCGTTCATTTTGTTAGTTTGCCCAGTTAAGTGTGTTTCGTTTCGTTTAATAAAACATGTATACTGGATGCCTCGCTGCGCCTTGGTCTGTCCCTTATGAAGATCGTGACACCTACGCAATAATATAAGCTGGCAAGTCGCATTTAAAGATACAGTCCCTGATCTTAAGCGCTTACAAATTCATGACATATCATACGAAATTGATGACGTAGTACACCATTGTGCACAATTTTTTTTTAACATCTTACAACATGCAGACTTTATCCATCAAGACAACACAGAGCTTATGATTCAAAAAGGTCTTAAACAAAGACAAGTCTCATATCCAGGGTGAATACATTTTTATTAATGTATAAAGGACATCACACAGGTGTGCCAAGTGTGTGTGGCAAATGAGTGCCTGTGTGTACATGTTATGTGTGAGTGAGTGTGTGTATGTGTGTCAGTGTACGTGTGTGTGCATACAGTCAAAGTGTTAGTGCAAAAAGGGTCAATGCAGATAGTCTGGGTAGCTATTTGGTTAACTTTTTACAGTAGCAGTCTTATGGCTTGGGGGTAGAAGCTGTTCAGGAACCTTTTGGTCCCGGACTTATCGCAGCATCATGCTGTGGGGATGTTTTTCAGTGGCAGGGACTGGGAGACTAGTCAGGATCAAGGCAAAGATGAACGGAGCAAAGTACAGAGAGATCCTTGATGAAAACCTGATGCAGAGCACTCAGGACCTCAAACTGGGGTGAAGGTTCACCTTCCAACAGGACAACGACCCTAAGCACACATCCAAGACAATGCAGGAGTGGCTTCAGGACAAGTCTCTGAATGTTCTTGAGTGTTCCAGCCAGAGCCCGGACTTGAACCCGATCTAACATCTCTGGAGAGACCTGAAAATAGCTGTCCAGCAATGCTCCCCATCCAACCTGGCAGAGCTTGAGAGGATCTGAATGGGAGAAACTCTCCAAGTACAGGTGTTCCAATACATTTGCAAACATTTATAAAAACCTGTTTTTGCTTTGTCATTATGGCGTATTGTGTGGTTTTTAAATCAATTTTAGTATAAGGCTGCGACGTAACAAAATTAACAGGGGTCTGAATACTTTACAAATGCACTGTTTGTGGATGTGTGTATGCCTGTGTGGGTGTATGCATCAGTGAGTGCATGTGTGCTAAGGTGTGAAGAATCAGAGCAGTTGGTCAGTCCAATTAATATGCCCGTAAACAAACCAGCTAGATGGTCTGCGCATGCTCTGAGGACGCGGCTAGGGATGCAGTCTGGGCCGGCAGATGTGCAAGGGTTCATTTTAAATGTCTTACTCACGTCGGACACAGAGAAGGAGAGCCCACAGTCCTTGGTAGTGGGCCGCATCTGTGGCACTGTATTATCCTCAAAGCGGGCAATGAAGGAGTTTAGTTTGTCTGGAAGCAAGATGTCGGTGTCCGTGATGTGGCTGGTTTTTCTTTTTGTAGTCCGTGATTGTCTGTAGACCAGCATCCCGGAGTTGCTTCTTCACTGCTGACGTTGAGACTGGTGTTTTACGGATACTATTTAGACCACAAAAGACATTGAGACTTCTGGGAAAGCTAACCAGAGACTTTCTGTCGATTGACTCTCCAGCAGACGGACCGGATTCCAACAGAGAAGACAACAACGACATACGGGCATAAATATATACATTGCAATTATTCTTGATTGTGCAAAGGATCAGCATTTTAATGATTATTATTATCCACTGTGTTCAGTGAATCCATGTTGTCTTTCCCAGTCCCCACCCCTTTCCTTTGTCTACCAAGCTGTCATATCGGCTTAGCCCACTAGGGACTTTTCTATCATTGTGAGTAACTAATATCTACTGTTTGTTTTATGTATTTCTTTGATTAGTTAGTTAGTTAGTAAATAAATAATTAAGCCAATTTGTATATTGCTAATTCATTAGGGAAACTAGGATTCGTGCAGATATCCAAGGGTTTGTGACGTTCAGTATTGAGAACTGATGAGGTAATAATCATAATACATTAATGAGAGACTAATCGATCAGATATTAAAATATCTGAAGTGTTACGGTATATTCTGAAAATTATAACTCTGTAAATCCTCAACATTTTCCGTGGTGCCCCGACTTCCTAGTTAATTAATGTTTACATGATTAGTTTAATCATGTAATAATTAAACCTAGAGAATTTATTTGATAATATACAGTCTTCACATTTAATGACACGACACTACTTTCTTATGTCATTCTCTCTGGCAGAAAAAGTTAAACAAGTGTTGATAGGGGACAGAATGCGGTCGGACCATCAAATAATTGGCATACACATTACTCTTACAGAATTGCCATGTGCCCAAGGATATTGGAAATGTAATCAATAGCCTATTAGATGAAAACTATTTTTTCCCCCCACATAACATAGGTACAGCAGATCCCCTTGTTGTATGGGACACTTTTAAGTGTGCTTTTAGAGGCCATTTAATTCAATACTCATCTTTAAAACAAAAGCAATTCAGGTCAAAAGAGATCATATTAACAAAAGAAATAGAGGATCTAACAGTACAGATAGATAGAAATAAAAACTGTACCATAGAGCCACAGACAAAGTTAGAGGAAAAACAAAAAGAATTGGAGGAACTTATTCAAAAAATATCAAGTGTAATATATTATAACAATAAAGCGAACTGGTTGAATATGGGGAAAAATGCACCAAATTATTATTTTTTATTCAACATAGAAAAGCTACAAATAAGTCACCCATGATTCAAATTATATTTTGAAAGAGGAAGCAAAGTACTTTAAGCATATGTTTTTGTTTCAGTTTCCACTAATCAAAGTTAATTGTAAGGATTTTTTTTCTATTAATAATGTAAAATTAACAGCTGTACATGTGCGGGCCAAATTACAGGGGATCTTCTTAATGCAATTAAAGCCTTTAAGTCAGGAAGAACTCCAGGGCTGGATGGCATACCAGTACACCTTGTTTGATGTACTCAGAGGACCATTATTAGCATGTTATAACCACTCCTGTAAAGATAAACAAGAAGGTCTGATTTCACTATTACTGAAACAGGATCCAAGTGGTAAATATAAAGATCCAGTTCATAAAAAAATGTGGAGGCCCATTACACGTCAGTGTTGTGACGCAAAAATACTAGCAAAAAGCATAGCGCATGGAATTAAAAAGGTACTGTTCGATGTTATTCATCCTAATCAGACAGTTTTTTTACATGGACGATACATTGGAGATAATATTAGACAAGTAATGGAAACAATAGAACACTATGAAACAATTGTTGGAGAATCATACCAGAAGGGAAAACATCCAGATCGTTGGCGTCATGGAGGGAATTGAGACAGGAGTCAACCTTGTGAAATTTGTCTCCGACATGCTGGTGGAAGTGATGGGCAACGGTGTCTGACAAGCCGCCAGAGCTAGACCAGCCGCACAGATCCCTCGCCCTCAAACCCAACTCAGGGGAGCGGCCTGGGAAGATCATAGCCCGCTTTCATCATTACCAAGATAAGGAACATGCAATGCGCTGGGCGCAACCAAAATTCCGTGGCCAAGATATATACGATTCTACCCGGACCTGAGTGCCAACCTTGTGAATAAATGAGCTGAATTCAAGGACATCAAAACCTATCTGTACAAGAAGGGGATAAAGTTTCAGCTCCTACACCCTGCCCGTCTTCATGTCTTTTACGAGGGAGAGACACTAATTTTTGACACACTGGCCGAGGTTAAAGCATTCTATGTCAGGCACATAGAGTAAAATTGATCGAGGAAGGCTAGTGGTCCGACTGGCTAGCCATGGCGGGAGGACTATCTGGCTGGCTGGATAATTTGCTAGCATTTGCTGGCTGGCAATGGACTGATTTTCATGATATCCACTTGTATTTTACTTTTCACATGAAAGCATTTAAAAAAATATATATATTATTCTGGAAACACCTGATGACATTATTTTATTTAGTTTAATTTGACTGCTATAACACGTCACCATCAAATTGGCCGGCTAGTGGGAGTTGGCAACAAGATGATTGCTTAACTCCAGTAGCACCCAGGGATATCTTTTATGTCTATACTTGGCTGAGAAGATTTCAAACAACAGGGACATTTGGCTGACTTGATAGCATGGCTAGCTATGCACAACAAAAACTGGAGTGCTCAAGATCTGACTGGGCTATTTGAATGTGGAGGTGGATTTACCTAATTACTTCTCTACCATTTCTAGCGACTAGCTAGCTGAGACATAGCTTGACATATGGACAACTACCTAGCTAGCTACAGTGCATTCGGAAAGTATTCAGACCCCTAATCAATCTACACGCAATACACCATAATGACAAAGCAAAAACAGATTTTTAAACATGTTTGCAAATTGATTAAAAATACAAAACTGAAATATCACATTTACATAAGTATTCAGACCCTTTACTCAGTACTTTGTTGAAGCACCTTTGGCAGTGATTACACCCTCGAGTCTTCTTGGGTATGGCGCTACAAGCTTGGCACACCTGTATTTGAGGAGTTTCTCCCATTCTTCTCTGTAGATCGTCTCAAGCTCTGTCAGGTTGGATGGGGAATGTTGATGCACAACTATTTACAGGTCTCTCCAGATATGTTGGCTGGAGGACATTCAGAGACTTGTCCCGAAGCCACTCCTGTGTTGTCTTGGCTGTGTGCCCAGGGTCGTTGTCCTGCTGGAAGGTGAACCTTCGCCCCAGTCTGAGGTCCTGAGCACTCTGGGGCAGGTTTTCATCAAGGATCTCTCTGTACTTTGCTCTGTTTATTTGTCCCTCGATCCTGACTAGTCTCCCAGTCCCTGCCGCTGAAAAACATCCCCACAGCATGATGATGCTACCACCATGCTTCACTGTAGGGATGGTGCCAGGTTTCCTCCAGACGTGACGCTTGGCATTAAGGCCAAAGAGTTCAACTTGGTTTCATCAGACCAGAGAATCTTCTTTCTCATGGTCTGAGAGTCTTTAGGTGCCTTTTAGCGAACTCCAAGCGGGCTGTCATGTGCCTTTTACTGAGGAGTGGCTTCTGTCTGGCCAGATTGGTGGAGTGCTGCAGAGATGGTTGTCCTTCTGGAAGATTCTCGCATCTCCACAGAGGAACTCTGGAGCTCTGTCAGACTGACCATCAGGTTCTTGGTTACCTCCCTTCTCCCCCGAATGCTCAGTAAAGGTCTAGGAAGAGTCGTGGTGGTTCGAAACATATTCCATTTAAGAATGATGGAGGCCACTCTGTTCTTGGGGACCTTCAATGCTGCAGATTTTTTTTTACCCTTACCCAGATCTGTGCCTTCAACACAATCCTGTCTCGCAGCTCTACGGACAATTGCTTCAACCTCATGGCTTGGTTTTTGCTCTGACATGCACTGTCAACTGTGGGACCTAATATAGACACGTGTGTCCTTTTCCAAATCAATTTTGGAAAATTTACCGCAGGTGGACTCCAAATCAAGTTGTAGAAACATCTCGAGCATGATCAATGGAAACAGGATGCACCTGAGCTAAATTTCAAGTCTCATACCAAAGGGGAGGAATACTTATGTAAATAGGGTATTTCTCTTTTTTGTTTTTAATACATTTGCCAACATTTCTAAATACCTGTTTTAGCCTTGTCATTATGGGGTATTGTGAGTAGATTTATGAGAGGAAAAAATATAATTTAATACATTTTAGAATAAGGCTATAACGTAACAAAATGATGTCATTTGGATTAGCCAATGCTACGTCAGTGTTCCAGGCATTCGTCAACGAGGTGTTCCGGGACATGCTTGGACGCCAGGTGGTCGTGTATATTGATGACATCCTGGTTTACTCGGCTACCTTGAGGAGCGCATCGCTCACGTCCGAGTAGTCCTGGAACGCCTCCTGGCCAACCACCTTTACGTCAAGTCGTGGAGAAGTGCCAATTCCATCAGGAGGAGGTCTCCTTTTTGGGTTACCAGATCGGCCCACAAGGAGAGGAAGATGGATGCTGTCAGGTCATGGCCAGTCCCAACCACCATAAAGAGGTTACAACGGTTTTTGGGATTTGCCAACTTTTAGCTCGATCGCCTCTTCTCTCACTTCTCTCCTCAAGGGTGGTCCCCGGAAGTTGGGATGGAATTCTTCAGCTGACGAAGCCTTCCACCTGCTGAAGTGTCGTTTCACCTCCACCCCGTTGACAGATAGCCTTACATTCTTGATAAACTTGGGAATACATTTTTCTGTCGATGATAGCAAGCTGTCCAAGCCCTGCCCGAGGCAGCAAAGCAGCCCCAAACCATGATGATCCCTCCACCATAGTTTACAGTTGGGATGAGGTTTGATGTTGGTGTGCTGTGCCTTTTTTTCTCCACACATAGTGTTGTGTGTTCCTTCCAAACAACACAACTGTCCACAGAATATTTTGCCAGGTGCTCTTTTGCGAACTTCAGACGTGCAGCAATGTTTTTGTGCAGTGGCTTCTTCCATGGTGTCCTCCCATGAACACCATTCTTGTTTAGTGTTTTACTTTTGTAGACTTGTCAACAGAGATGTTAGCATCTTCCAGAGATTTCTGTAAGTCTTTAGCTGACACTCTAGGATTCTTCTTAACGCCATGGAGCGTTCTGCGCTGTGCTCTTGCAGTCATCTTTGCAGGACAACTACTCCTAGTGAGAGTAGCAACAGTGCTGAAATCTCTCCATTTATAGACAATTTCTCTTACCGTGGACTGACTTTTAGAGATACTTTGTAACCCTTTCCAGCTTTATGCAAGGCAACAATTCTTTAATATTAGGTCTTCTGAGATCTCTTTTGTTTGAGGCATGGTTCACTTCAGACAATGCTTCTTGTGAATAGCACATTTTGTGAGTGTTTTTTATGGGGCAGGGCAGCTCTAACCAAAATCTTGTCTCATTGATTTGACTTTATTTTACCTTTATTTAACTTGGCAAGTCAGTTATGAACAAATTCTTATTTTCAATGACAGCCTAGGAACAGTGGGTTAACTGCCTTGGGCAGAACAACAGATTTTTACCTTGTCAGCTCGGGGATTCGATCTTGCTACCTTTCGGTTACTAGTCTAACGCTCTAACCACTAACCACTAGGGTTCCTGCTGCCTCAGGTAGGAAGCCTAGTGACTCCAATTAGCTTTTGGAGAAGTCATTAGCCTAGGGGTTCACATACTTTTCCCAACCTATACTGTGAATGTTTAAATGATGTATTCAATATAGACAAGAAAAATACAATAATTTGTGTGTTATTAGTTTAAGCACAAAAAAAAGTCATGTTTGAATTGGCTTTGAGTTAATCGTAGACCTTGACCATACATATGAGAAATATCACATTCTGCCTTACTGATAATAAGCTATGTGTGCATCTGTTCATTCACAAATTCCTCATCAGGGAGCTGGATGATGCAGACAACAGGGAGGGGATGAGGCTGATGTTTCAGTGAGAGCCAGGGTTGTTTTTACCAGTGACAGAATGGTGAGCCACCACCCACACATGCACCTGTGGCAACTGCAGGGAGATACCTTCAGACAGAGAGTATTGCGGTCAGGGACCAGACCTCTGTGTAAGCCAGCTGCCACATTTCGCCCATTACTGCCTAAACAATGGATATTTACATTTGCACAGGCAGTATAGGGTTGATGTGTTGGCAGTGGCTGATGCAGCAGAGCCTGGAGATGAAGCACAGGAGTACCGGCATGCTGCCTACACACAGTTTGTGATGTGGTGTAGGAAACATAGTTGTCACCCCCGCATGGTGCCCTTGGTGCAGGAAACAGGGTTGTCACCCCTGCATGTTGCCCTTGGTGCAGGAAACAGAGTTGTCATCCCCAGGTCCTGTGTTTGGAGAATCAGGGGCAAGAGAGAGCGCTTGGGCATGAGGGAGCGTGCGTGAGAGAGCTAGAATGTAAACAGCAGAGTAGTCAGCTGCTAGCTATTTGTAGACAATTTTTTAAATGTTCTACTGAACAAGCATCTTCATCATTAGTATTGTATCTGGATCAACTCGACCCGAAAAGAGAAGTGAGAAAAAGAGGTAAGTGTTGGGGGTCGCAGACGACTTGCTGATTCCAGCCTGAGGAGTTAAAATGCAATGTGATCAAATGCAAGTTAACCCTTAGCTACCAATAAAAACAGTGAACTGAGAAATGGCTAAAACAGAAATTCAGAATATAACCAGATCAAAAACATTGATGATCGAGAACCTTGTCACATATCACCTAACAAGAAATAAAAGATGTGTGTGTCAGCCCAGACATAATATACACCCCTAGAGGGATGGGAGGATTAGAGGAGGGTAAGGAGGCCAACAATATATTTTAATAGAGCTATGGTTGACAGTTGGTCCGGTGCAAGACGTAGCAGCATAGGTGGATCAATGGATCTAGCTCTGTAAAGACCTCTATAGACTTAATCTGAACTGTTTAAAGGCCCACTGTAACATGATCACCCCATTCGAATAACCTCACATGTACACCACTGATCACAATCTAAATCAAAATAAGGTTCAGGTTTGAAGCATAGGGTTTAGGGGGTATGCTATGCTCTGTGTTTCAATAGGCTAGAATCAGGTTGTCACTCTCTTATTTTGTCTTCTAAACCAATGACTTGTTGGCAAGTTGGGATGTGTGATGTCACTTTTTGTGAAGAGCCTTTTAGGAGGAGCTGCTTGGCAAATTGAATGGGGCAATCACGTGATGATGGTGAGGCTTTAATTAAGTAATGTGCTCTCAAAAGTAAGGTCATGTTTACAGAGCAGCCAGGGAGGTCTCCCTCTAGTTGGTTGATAGTTTGAGGCTTCAGAGGGGTCTTTAAAGAGGTCCAGCAGCAGGGGTCTTGGTCCATCAGGGGCCATCTGTTAATCTAGAGATGTATTCCAACAGATAAGTCAGAATGTTTTTAATTCTTACTATGAGGGGCAAAGAATTCTGTAGTGCAAAAACTAAATGAAACCACTTTCAAATTCTGTAATTGTAATGTACTTGGTATATAACGGTGTGTGACCTGGCTTTCTCACAGGGTTGCTGAGCTGGAGGAGGTTTCTGGAGCTCCTGCATAGTCTCGAAGTTCACCCAACGCTATGGGGTTGGGAAAGAATGAGGAATGTGAAGGTTTATTATACTGATACAGTGAAATTATAAAAAGACAACTATTCATTGACTGCATAGGTATCATCTCCTACAGGCTTTGTTATAACTCACTCTGAGGTCTGATATCTACCTGATATTCCTGCATTCAGGTTTTTACTTACCTAGGCCTCTTCTCACGTGGTTGTTCGAGGAATAAGGGGTAGGTGTCCAAGTCTTCTAGGGTCTTCGGCCCTTAGGGTTCTTCTCCTTGGCATCTCGCCACCAGATTCCAACTGCTTCCTCAAAATCTTGCAATGGTGGTCCGTAATGTATCCATATGTCTTGAGTGAGTAGACACTCCAATGTTTAGCTTTTTTTTTTATATAGTCTTCTAAAGCTATAAATCAACATAATTTGAGAGTATGCATTGTGTTCTAAAATATATATACATATTTTTTTACTTTCAAGGACAGTTAGTAAGGTCACAGATCTTGCAATCTGAGTACAACAGAACTAATAAGGTTTTGCATCACCTCCCTCAATGGTTTAGAGAAAGGAGATTGGATGGTTTACAATACACTTAGAAGTTCCTGTTTTATAGTCAATGCCAAAATATTTCTTGCATCCCACGTCCTTGCCTACTTCTCAATGGTAGAAGAAGGTCCAGGGTCACTCCCATCGGACCCTCTTCTCCAGTTGGTTTTCAAAAGGAGGCAAGAAGAGAGGTTGTAAGCAATTCAGGAAATATTCATTTAGAAAGACCCTGTGTTTGGCCAATGTGTGAGTGCGAACAGCTGCGTGGGCCAGACTTGAAAAGTGATGTTCTAAACTTCCTTCTCTAACCTATCGACTTCAAATAGAGTGGGGACTTACGCCTTGGTCCATCTGCGTTCTGCCTGGCTGGTCTGTCCTTGTGAAAGTTGTAATCTAGTGCTGCCAGCAGTGTTCTGGCCTCAGACTGGTGGTGAAAAGAAAAAACGCTTGCTGGCGTACAGCAGAATATGGTTCTGGTAGGACTCGAGATCTGCTGTTGATCTGAAGAAAAAAAAAGAAAAAAAGAACACAGACATGTCATAATGAATGCGTCATGAAATAAACTAAATTGCAATCTTCCTTTGGCTGTGTGCATGTCAAACATCACCCTAATGCAGGGTTTACCTACCCATCTCCTCTGTGACCAATAGACCAATATTTTGAAACATGTTCTGGTGGTCCTAGAGGACACATGCATAAATGGACCATTATCTGTAACCAATTCCTAAATAAGGGGAAGGATTCTTGAGAAAGTATGTAACACCTTGTGTTTAGGACGATGTGTGTGAGAGGCTGATGTGCTGGAGAGCCCTTTTTGATTCATTCCTTGGTGTAGTTGTCCCACAGGCAGTCATGTTTACAATGTCACAGTGTCCATGTGTGTTCATTCACCACCTGGTCTCTCCACGGGTCCTGAAACATACAATTGCAATGCATGTCTTACACGTCCTCAGTCTGGCCTGTAATAGTAAAAAGAACAGACAACTTTACGTCTGCAAAGTTCTGCTGCTTTCTTTCTGCTGTTTACATACACTTAGGTTGGAGTCATTAAAACTCCACAAATTTATTTTTAACAAACTATAGTCGGGATAGGACATCTACTTTGTGCATAACACAAGTAATCTTTCCAACAATTGTTTACAGACAGATTATTTCACTGTATCACAATTCCAGTGGGTCAGAAGTTGACATACACAAAGTTGACTGTGCCTTTAAACAGCTTGGAAAATTCCAGAAAATGTCATGTCTTTAGAAGCTTAGAAGGCTAATTGACGTCATTTGAGTCAACTGGAGGTGTACCTGTGGATGTAGTCCTATCTTCAAACTCAATGCCTCTTTGCTTGACATCATGGGAAAATCAAAAGAAATCAGCCAAGACCTCAGAAAATAAATGGTAGAGCTCCACAAGTCTGGTTCATCCTCATCCTCAGCAAGGAGACGCGTTCTGTCTCCCAGAGATGAACGTACTTTGGTGCGAAATGTGCAAATCTATCCCAGAACAACAGCAAAGGACCTTGTGAAGATGCTGGAGGAAACCATATGAAGGTATCTATATCCACAGTAAAAAGAGTCCTATATCGACATAACCTGAAAGAACGCTCAGCAAGGAAGAAGCCACTGCTCCAAAACCGCCATAAAAAAGCCAGACTACGGTTTGCAACTGCACATGGGGACAAAGATCATACTTTTTGGAGAAATGTCCTCTGGTCTGATGAAACAAAAATAGAACTGTTTGGCCATAATGACCATCGTTTTGTTTGGAGGAAAAAGGGGGAGGCTTGCAAGCCGAAGAACACCATCCTAACCGTGAATCACGGGGGTGGCAGCATCATGTTGTGGAGGTGCTTTGCTGCAGGAGGGACTGGTGCACTTCACAAAATAGATGGCAGCATGAGGATGGAAAATTATGTGGATATATTGGAGCAACATCTCAAGACATCAGTCAGGAAGTTAAAGCTTGGTCGCAAATGGGTCTTCCAAATGGACAAAGCATACTTCCAAAGTTGTGCCAAAATGTCTTAAGGACAACAAAGTCAAGGTATTGGAGTGGCCATCACAAAGCCCTGACCTCAATCCTATAGAAAATGTGTGGGCAGAACTGAAAGAGTGTGAGCGAGCAAGGAGGCCTACACACCTGACTCAGTTACACCAGCTCTGTCAGGAGGAATGGACCAAAATTCACCCACCTTATTGTGGGAAGCTTGTGGAAGGCTAGCCGAAACGTTTGACCCAAGTTAAACAATTTAAAGGCAATGCTACCAAATACTAATTGAGTGTATGTAAACTTCTGACCCCACTGGGAATGTGATGAAAGAAATAAAAGCTGAAATAAATCATTCTCTCTACAATTATTCTGACATTTCACATTCTTAAAATAAAGTGGTAATATTAACTGACCTAAAACAGGGAATTTTTACTAGGATTAAATGACAGGAATTGTGAAGAACTGAGTTTAAATGTATTTTGCTAAGGTGTATGTAAACTTCCGACTTCAACTGTATATGAAGAAAAAAATAACGGAATGTTTTTCTTTATTACGGCTACCCATATAGAAAACTGACAACAATACATTCAGCTTTAAGATAGTAGCACCTCCGTAAAATCGTCGCTCTATCATGCACCCCCACTGTCTGCACTAAAGGTCTACGCTCCAGACTGATCATGCTCGGCCAGTGTACCAGCTCATGAGCACAATTTTACACAAAAGTAAGCTACTTAGTAAACAGTCTCTGTGACTTGTAAATCGTTTTTTTACCTCAGCTAGCATCAAGCGAACATATACTCTCACTTGTAAATCACATTCTTCTCAGTTCGACCCAAAACCTTTCCTAATGTGATAAAACCTTGACAAAGTTGTTGAATAGAATGTTATTGGAAGTTCTGTTACATACCTGTAATAGTAAAAAGAACAGACACAAGTTTACGTCTGCAAAGTTCTGTCACTTTCTTTATTCTGAAAAATGGTGGATACGCTTGGCCAGAACTTGCTGTTTCAGTGCAACACCGCAATCTATTGGTCTGATGGACTACTAATGCTAAAGCATGTAGATTATGCCATTTAGATTCCTTAATACAAATACATAAAAAATTGGTTTAAACAAATTGGGTGTCTGTCTTTAGTGACTTTGTTTAACTCATTGCACTCTCTCCTCCTCTTTTTGATGACTCCTGGCATCTATTTGTTTGTCTGTCTATAGTCAAGTCAATTTCTAGTCAGTGTCTAGCATGTCCAGACAAGTGGTGTTCCCTCGTGCCAGTAACCTCCTTGTAACACTGGATAAGTCATCATGTTTCCACGCATCATGTAAGAATTAAGCACAACTGCATTTGCTCCTTATCTCCATGACTGGTATGACGGTTGTCCCAGACTCTCATTGCTAAACATTTCTCTGGGCCTTCCAGTGCACATGGACCTTCTCACAGGTAAGTCTTCCTTTCCATTGACCTCTTGCTGTTGTACTAGCGCAACATCTTGGAGTTCCTCCTGAATTTCATCCTCCACTCCATGCTGTTCAGGTCCTTCAGACTGTTGCTGGATCTGTTTTATTTCCTGTGCCACTGAACTCCTGAGCAGTAGCTTGCAGTCTGGTACGCCACTCTGGTTGGCTTGGTTGTGGTCTGACATCTCTCTGATGGACCCGCGGACTGTGCTGGTAAGTATAGTAGCTTTCCTCATCATCTGAACTGTCAGATTCTTGGTCAATCATGTTACTGTTTGTTGTCTGTTTTTGTCTTGGTGTTGTTCTTTTCACAGGTTTGGTTGGGGTGTCTTAATGCACTACCAAGTCATTTACAGGTAACAGGAGGTTCTGATGCAGCACACAGAGGTTTGTCTCCAGACTCTGACTGGATCTTGTACACTGGACCCTCTCTAATTCTCTCCACAACGCTGTATACTGTCTTCTCCCAGTAAGCACAGTTTCCCAGGGCCACCTCTTCACCTGGCTGTAGAGTTGCACCACTGACACCTTTGTCGTAGTACTTCTTCCCTTTCGCTGAGGACTTTGGACTCCTCTCAGAAGCGATTTTGTATGAGTCTTGCAACTTTGTTGCACACTTTTCTGCAAATGTTTGTTGGGTTCTTGTCACGGTTTCTGGTTCGAGGTTGAACAGTAGGTCGATAGGAAGGTGTGGGGCTCTGCCATACAGAAACGTTGTGAGTATCCTGTTGCCTCGTACAGCTCAGTGATATTTCTTCATGGGTCATCACTTAAATGGCAGAGACCATGGTTTCAACAGCTTTTTCTTTTACATTAATTTCCTCACTCAGCAGTGCACTGAGATTGACACCATCACTGTTTTCTCTGATGAGTTCCTCTAAGACATTAAAGCCTAGTAGTGGACAGTCTACAAAGTCAAAGTCACCATTATTAGTCAGTTGTACAACCAAATGCCTTAAACCGAAATGTGTCTTCCACATTTAACCCAACCCCTCTGAATCAGAGAGGTGCGGGGGGCTGCCTTAATCGACATCCACGTCTTCGGCGCCCGGGGAACAGTGGGTTAACTGCCTTGTTCAGGGGCAGAACAACAGATTTTTTTCCTTGTCAGCTCAGGGATTCGAACTTGCAACCCTCCAAAGCTCTAACCACTAGGCTACCTGCCGCCCCGTTTACACAGCTCTGACTAACTAGCATAGGCACTTGCGTGGCCATCTTCCCATCTTTACTACTCAGAAGCTCCATGGACACTTCGATCCATCCTTCAAAGGGGACAGTAGTGCCGTTTGCTGCAGTCACGTGGAGCTGGCCTTCAGTTAACAAAGTCTCAAGGTGTTGGATCTCAACACTTGGCAAAGTGCTCTCTACCCAGGCCCTCCCTACAATGCTAACCTGTACCTCAGTGTCTAACAACATCTCAACTTTGACTCCATTACATAGGCATGAGACCATACATATATTGCCAATAAGCTGTGCGACGAGTTTCATCTTGGGTGTCTTAGGCTGAGTGTGTGTTGATGTTCCTGTGTGTGCACGTGTAGCTGGTTTCTGCACAGTTCTTCACACAGTTGATTTGGAGTAGGGACGTTTTGTTTGCAGCGGTCACTGCCTGTCCCTCGCTAACGACATGGGCCCGTTTCCCGACAACTGTCTCGTTAGGCAGCCGACAGCTCGGTGTCCACAATGTAAGCAGTGGGGGTAGCTTTCAATTCCCTGCTGGACACAGTCTTGACATTTACCCTTAGTGTGGGCCCTGTCTGTCGTCGTTGCTCTGGATGGTGGTAAAGAGGCATATCTCGGTGTCTCTCTTGTCGGTGCTGGGAATATCCCTGGGCCTCACCTCTTGTCTGACCTCTGGAGGGTGGGAGATGTGTGTACCCCTGGGCCTCACCTGCAGCAGGTTTAATATTTTTATCCAGGTTTTAAGCCAGTGCAGACACTGTTGCAGTCAGCTCCTGGATGGCTGTGCGATTGGCCTTAACTTCACCATCAACCTGAGTGGGGGAAGTCTGGTCACAATGTTCACTGTCCCCTTGTTGCTGTGCTGAGTTGACATTTACTGGTCTGTGTCTGGCACTGCGACCTAGACGTCTCTGTCTATCTGCTTCCTCACTGGCTGATTGTGTTATCTGCTCGAGGATTAAGTTGTCAGTCACACTACTATCAGAGGTATATTTCTTGAGGTCATCTCTGATTTTAGTATATTTTTCACTGAGCCCTTGGTAAAGTGTGTGAAGCAACACACCCTGTACCAGCTTCTTGTCATAGTCAAACGCATTACCACTCTGCTGTGATGCGAACAGTACACACTGTGAGCCCCATTAACCTATATGCAAACTGCTGAGGCTTTACCCTGTCCTGCCGTATAGCGTTACTCAGCTTCTGAAAGAGCTCTGTGCTACTTCTTTCTCTGAGGTGAGGCCTAAAGAAGTGTTTCAGCTCCGCTACAGTAAGACCCTCTTTGTCAACATGTCCCTGAAAGTACCTGGCTTGATTACTCTTACAACATTTCTGACTACCTCTGACTCAGGATATTTCTCTCAGAGACCCTCATCAATTTGTTTACATATACAACTGTAATTAAAATCAGAAACACAATCAGAGATTTGGCGACCATGTATCTTAAATTCTCTACGGGGAAACAGCATTGCTACATCAGTAACCCTCATCAAACCCAGATACCTGTTCTGCAACCAGGGATGCTGCATGTGCTGACCCATTGCTCACAGTGTCTTTGGTTGTTGATGTGTTGTTGTCAGCTGGTGTAGTGCCATTGTCAACCAACCTCTTTTGACCATGGGGGGTTTATTTATTTAATGCATTATACTGCCATTGTACTATGGTAATGCACAATTAATAAAGATGGTATCATATGATAATTATTGGTACCATTTAACATAATTGTGGTACAATGGCAGTACCTGTAGGGGTTGCGTAACTGGTTGCATAGAAGTCAGGCGCAGGAGAGCAAAACTGGGTAATAAATGTAATCGTTTAATAAACAACCCAACGGTTCAAACAACACGAGAGAAAATGGGCACAAAATAGCCCGTAATGTACCACCCGTAATGCACCGACTTCGGCGGAAGTCGTGAGAGTACCATGGTAGTATCATCATACTTCAAAGCTAAAACAATGGTACATTTCCATGATTCATACTATGGTAGTACCATGGTACATTGTAAAGGTAACATTGAGTTGTATCCCTTTTGCCCTCAGAACAGCCTCAATTCGTCAGGCCATGGACTCTACAAGGTGTCGAAGCGTTCCACAGGGATACTGGCTCATGTTAACTCCAATGCTTCCCACTGTTGTGTCAAGATGGCTGGATGTCCTTTGGATGGTGGATCATTCTTGATACACACGGGAAACTGTTGAGCGTGAAGAACCCAGCATTGTAGCATTGTAGTTCTTGACACACTCAAACCGGTGCGTTCGGAACCTACTACCATACCCCATGCACAGGCACTTAAATATTTTGTCTTGCCCGTTCACCCTCTGAATGGCACACATACACAATCCATGTCTAAATCGTTTTAAAGCTTTTAAATCCTTCTTTGACAGGTGACATCAATAAGGGATCATAGCTTTCATCTGAATTCACCTGGTCAGTCTGTGATGGAAAAAGCAATATAAGATAAAAAAAATATATATTTTACTTTTCAACGTGAAATTTTCAGTGCAATATCAATGTAAACATAGTTCTGATGATTGATGTAACAACCTGTTACCAAGGTTGTCATTGCTTGCTATTTGGGGTTTTAGGCTGGGTTTCTGTATAAGCACTTGGTAACATCTCTTGATGTAAAAAGGGCTTCATAAATAAATTAGATCTGATTTGAAATTTTATTTGATTTTAAGTTAAAGTTGTACCCTAATTTCGATATTTGCAACGCTGGTTGGAATGAGATGAAAGACAAAAAAACTGAAAACTTGAGTGTGCATAACTATTCACCCCCCCAAAGTCAATACTTTGTAGAGCCACCTTTTGCAGCAATTACAGCTGCAAGTCTTTTGGGGTATGTCTCTATAAGCTTGGCGCATCTAGCAACTGGGATTATTTCCCATTTTTTAAGGCAAAACTGTTCGAGCTCCTTCAAGTTGGATGGGTTACGCTGGTTTACAGCAATCTTTAAGTCATACCACAGATTCTCAATTGGATTGAGGTCTGGGCTTTGACTATGCCATTCCAAGACATTTAATTTAATAAATCTTCTTAAGGCTAGGCGTCCCGCTAGCGGGACAACTTCCGGTGAAACTGGAGGGCCCGCAATTCAAATAAATAATCATAAATATTATGGATATTAAACATTTAGGAACATACAAGTGTCTTATATTGGTTAAAAGCTTAAATTCTTGTTAATCTATCTGCACTGTCCGGTTTACAATAGGCTTTACAGCAAAAGCATGCCATGCGATTGTTTGAGGACGGCGCCCCACATCAAAATATTTTTCCACTGGCACAGGTTTAATAAATTCACAAATAGTGATTAAATATTCACTTACTTTTTGAAAATCTTCCTCTGATTTGTCATCCAAAAGGGTCCCAGCTATAACATGTAGTGTTGTTTTGTTAGATAAAATACTTATTTATATCCTCAAAAGTCTGTTTAGTTGGCGCCATCGATTTGAGTAATCTACTCGTTCAACATGCCAAGATAGGAATACAAAAATCTTCCCCTAAACTTTGTTTCAACAAGTCAAAATACATTTCTATTTAATCCTCAGATAGCCAAAAATGTAATTAAACTATAATATTTCATACTATAATATTTCATACGGTCCTCTTCCTTGAGCTCGGCATACACAAATTTCCAAATCTGTATCCCTGTGGTAAAATGTATTATTCTTCCTCATTTTGGAAGAAACAAGGATGAAAACCTTGAACATTGAGTACTGGCATCCAGTGGAAGCCATAGGAATTGCATCCTGAGAGCTAGATTTCAAAATGACCCTATACTTTCCATTGTAAGAGCATGTGCTCTCAAAAAATAATTCAGGTTGGTTTTTCTTTGGGTTTTCTCCTACCATATCTATTGTGTTATAGTCTCCTTCTCAAACGTCAAAGTGTCTTCTTTCCAATGGTACCAATTATATGCATATCCTGGCTTCAGGGCCTGAGCAACGGGCAGTTTACTTTGGGTACGTCAGTCAGGCGGAAATTGAAAAAAAAGGACCCTAGCCCTTCCCTGCTGGAAGGTGAACCTCCATCCCAGTCTCAAATCTCTGGAAGACTGAAACAAGTTTCCCTCAAGAATTTCCCTGTATTTAGCGCCATCCATCATTTCTTTAATTCTGACCAGTTTCCCAGTCCCTGACAATGAAAAACATCCCCACAGCATGATGCTCCCACCACCATGCTTCACTGTGGTGATGAGTGTTCTCGTGGTGATGAGAGGTGTTGGGTTTGCGTCAGACATAGCGTTTTCCTTAATGGACAAAAAGCTACAATTTTGTCTCATCTGACCAGAGTACCTTCTTTCATATGTTTGGGGAGTCTCCCACATGCCTTTTGGCGAACACCAAACGTGTTTGCTTATTTTTTTCTTTAAGCAATGGCTTTTTTTCTGGCCACTCTTCCATAAAGCCCAGCTCTGTAGAGTGTACGGCTTAAAGTGGTCCTATGGACAGGTACTCCAATCTCCGCTGTGGAGCTTTGCAGCTCCTTCAGGGTTATCTTTAGTCTCTTTGTTGCCTCTCTGATTAATGCCCTCCTTGCCTGGTCCGTGAGTTTTGGTGGGCGGCCCGCTCTTGGCAGGTTTGTTGTGGTGCCATATTCTTTCCATTTAATGGTGCTCTGTGGGATGTTCAAAGTTTCTGATATTTTTTTATAACTCAACCCTGATCTGTACTTCTCCACAACTTTGTCCCTGACCTGTTTGAAGAACTCCTTGGTCTGCATGGTGCCGCTTGCTTGGTGGTGTTGCAGACTCTGGGGCCTTTCAGAACAGGTGTATATATACTGAGATCATGTGACACTTAGATTGCACACAGGTGGACTTTTTTTAAACTAATTATGTGACTTCTGAAGGTAATTGGTTGCACCAGATTTTTTGAAGTAATTTTTTTCATTTCACTTCACCAATTTGGACGATTTTGTGTATGTCCATTATATGAAATCCAAATAAAAATTATGCAACAAAATAGTGATGCAACAAAATAGGAAAAACACCAAGGGGGATGAATACTTTTGCAAGGCACTGTAAAGCCTTAGTCTCAGCACAACAAAGTCAGTGTAAGGCCAAGGTCCCGTTAGGGTGGCATGTCCTTAGTCAATGGTGGCGTGGTAGTACGGCACTGTGTGCAGAAGTGACCTCTTTTTCCATGTGGAACACCCCTCTCTGGTGGTGAGGAGGAGAAATGCATTTATTATCAAGCGCTGGGTGATATGTTCCATAGTTGTTGTAGAGAGTGTGTGAGTGAGTCAATAGTATAACGAAAAAGTCAAACTTAGTGTAAGACATGTCTGTATCCTAACTTGAGATTGGTGCCCAAACCTTCCATTGACACCAATGCATGATTTATGCAAATATCAAAATGCACATTTCAAGTTAGAATTCAGTCCCATAATGAGCTCATGAAATGCCTATTGCTCTAAATAAAAGAGGAAGAGTTAATGATTAAATTGGATACAAAATTATTCTGGCTTTACGCAATGACTTCAATAAAGCATTATTGTACATTGGAAACACTCAACTTTGACGTTCACATGCATCAAAAGGACTTGCAGCAACAGTGAGAAAGGCAAAGTGTTAGCCAACGTGTCAGTCTCCCTTTATCAGCGTGAAAATGTCACCCGTTTGACCCTCTTTAATGTGTCCTTTACCGAGAACTTGCTTTACACAGGGATTAAGTCCTGTCCCAAAACTCACAATAATATGTATGAATGTCTGATAGATCGCAATGAGGAGTATTTCAAATGGTTGAAAATCCCAATAATGGCAACCTTTAAAATTAATCCTGTCAGGCTAGAATGACTGCATGCGAGCATGCCCTCAGAGGACAATATCACAACCATTACAGGCATACTTTCCCAAGCCCCTATCAACGTAGAACATATTTCAAGAAAGCATTACCGTTGGACAGAAGCGAAATCATTTAAGGACAAATGTGTTTTTTGTTGAACAAATGTAATTTAGCCTGAAGAGGACACTCCCTGGCGTCTCTGATCATAGCCTGGCACAACCAATTGATGCTTATGTTAATACATTGGATTCAATGGTAAAAGATGAGTGTCACAGGGTTGATACTTATGCCAATACATTGCAGTCAATGGGAACATTTTGCATATTTCTGACTGGGGGACCATCATGACCTGGGGGGCCGCATTCGGTCTTCAACAAGGTCCGGAGAGCCGCACTGATAATTGGTTATATTTCCTTGCCATCAAAATTGGCAAAAAATTGTCCTCTATCCATTCTTTATGGAATATTTGATGCTACCTGACAGTCTAGTGATTTTTAGCGAGCTGGACAGTCAAGAAACTGTATAAATGTAGATCCATTGACTGTGCACAGTGATTATTAGTGAACTGGACAGTCAAGAAACTGCTTGAATGTACAAAAGAAAGTATTCACAACCCTTAATTTTTCCATATTTTGTTGTGTTACAGCCTGAATTGATTACATTTAGATTTGTTTTTTCACTGGCCTACACACAATACCCCAGAATGTTAATGTGGAATTATATTTTGAATTTCTTTGAAACAAATTAATTACAAATTAAAAGCTGAAATGTCTTGAGTCAATAAGTTTTCAACCCCTTTGTTGTAGCAAGCTTAAAGTTCAGGAGTAAAACTGTGCATAACAAGTCACATAAGTTGCATGGACTCAATAATAGTGTCTAACATGAATTTTGAATGACTACCTCATCTCTGTACCCCACACATACAATTATCTTTAGGTCCCTCAGTTGAGCAGTGAATTTCAAACACAGTTCCAACTACAAAGACCAGGGAGGTGCATTTATCCGTAGATGTAGGTATAAAAAAAGCCCTTTGAGCATGGTGAAGTTATTAATTGCACTTTAGATGGTGTATCAATACACCCAGTCACTACAAAGATACAGGCGTTCTTCCTAAATCAGTTGCCGGAGTGAAAGGAAACCACTCAGGGATTTCACCTTAAGGACAATGGTGACTTTACAGAGTTTAATGGTTGTGATAAGAGAAAACTGAGGATGGATCAATAACATTGTAGTTACTTCACAATACTAACCTAATTGACAGAGTGAAAAGAAGGAAGCCTATACAGAATAAAACAATTCCAAAACACACATCCTTTTTGCAAAAAGTCACTAAAGTACTATAATACTGCAAGAAATGTAGCAAAGCAATTAACTTTATGTCCTCAATACAAGGTATTATGTTCTGGGCCAATCAAATACAACACATTACTGAGAACCACTCTCCATGTTTTCAAGCATAGTGGTGGCTGCATCATGTTATGGGTAAGCTTGCCATCGACAAGGACTGGGCAGTTTTTGGGGATAAAAAAATGTATGTAATGGAGCTAAGCACAGGCAAAATCCTAGAGGAAAACCTGGTTCAGTCTGCTTTCCACCAGACACTGGGTGTCACGGATCCCTCCGGAACTTTCATTATGCACACCTTGCCCCTATTCCCAGTGATTAGTAATTGTATAAGTGTGAGTCTCTGTGCTGTGTGTTGTGGCTTTCGTGCCATTGTGGATTGCGCAGATGATTTACGGGTCTCGTCATATGTGTTAATCATTGTGCGCTTGCGTTATTTATTCGTGGTACTCATAGCTCTTTTGTTAAGGTTTCAACTGTCACACCCTGATCTGTTTCACCTGTCCCTGTGATTGTCTCCACCCCCTCCAGGTGTCGCTTATTTTCCCCAGTGTATTTATCCCTGTGTTTCCTGTCTCTCTGTGCCATCTTGTATGTTTAGTCAAGTCAACCAGCGTGTTTTTCCCCGTACTCTTTTGCCAGTCTTCCCGGTTTTGACCACTACCCGACTCTGGACTACTTTTCCGCCTGCCTGATCATTCTGCCTGCCCTGACCTTGGATCTGCCTGCCCTTCGCTACCCATTGGACTCTAAACTGGTTTTGACCTTTTGCCTGTACACGACCATTCTCTTGCTTACCCCTTTTTAGATTAATAAACATGTCTGCATCTGAGTCTCACCTTGTGCCTTGATATCAACCCTGTGTTTTGTATAGTGTTTGTTTGGTCTTCGTTTGCATGGCACACTGTAATGTGGGTCAATAAAAAACCCTATTACGCATTCCTGCGCCTGACTCCCAATCCCTTTATACCAACGTGACACTGGGATATGAAATCACCTTTCATCAGGACAATCACCTAAAACACAAGGCTAAATCTTCATTGCCGTTGCTTACCAAGAAGACAGTGAATGTTCCTGAGTGGCCTAGTTACAGTTTTGACTTAAATTGGCTTGAAAATCTATGGCAAGACTTGAACTTGGCTTGAAAATCTATGGCAAGACTTGAAAATGGCTGCCTAGCAATGAAAAACAATCAATGTGACAGAGCTTGAAGAATTTAAAAAAAGAATAATGGGCAAATATTGTACAATCCAAGTGTGCAAAGCTCTTAGAGACTTACCCAAATAGACTCACAGCTGTAATCGCCACCAAAGGTGCTTCTACAAAGTATTGAATACTTATGTAAATTAGATATTGGCAGTGGTGGAAAAAGTATCCAACTGTCATACTTGAGTAAAAGTAAAGATACCTTAATAGAAAATTGCTCAAGTAAAAGTCACCCAGTAAAATTGTACTTGGGTAAAAATCTAAAATTATTTGTTTTAAAACATACTTAAGTATCAAAAGTAAATATAATTTCAAATTCCTTATATAAGCAAACTAGATGGGCACAATTTTCTAGTTTTTTTTTTTATTTACGGAAAGCCAGGGGCACACTCCAAGACATGAACAAAGCATTTGTGTTTAGTGTTCTACAAACAAAGCATTTGTGTTTAGTGAGTCCGCCAGCTCAGAGGCAGTATGGATGACCAGGGATGTTTGGTTGATACTAAGTGCGTGAATTTGACTATTTTCCTGTCCTGCTAAGCATTCAAAAAGTACTTTTTGGTGTCAATGAAAATGTATGCAGTAAAAAGTACAATATTTTCTTATTGAATGTAGTGAAGTAGTCAAAAATATAAATAGTAAAGTAAAGTACACATATCCCAAAAAACGACTTAAGTAGTACTTTAAAGTATTTTTACTGAAGTACTTTACACCCCTGGATATTGACAAGACAAAAGATGGAAGTGCCTTTGAACGGGGTATGGTAGTAGGTGCCAATTGAATGTGAAGAACTGTAACGCTGCTGGGTTTTTCACGCTCAACAGTTTCCCATGTGTATAAAGAATGGTCCACCACCCAAAGGACATCCAGCCAACTGACACAACAGTGGGAAGCATTGGAGTCCACATGGGCCAGAATCACTGTGGAACTCTTTCGACACCTTGTAGAGTCCATGCCCATACAAATTGAGGTTGTTCTGAGAGCAAAAGGGGGTGCAACTCAATATTAGGAAGGCTCCTAATGTTTTGTACACTCAGTGTATTTCTACTCTATAGACCTACTGCATTGGAATACCCTAGAGCAGCCTTTTCAAACCTCTCCTTGGGGACCCCCAGATGTTTCACATTTTGGGTGTCTCTGAGGAGAGGTCTGAAAAGGGTTGCCCTAGAACTCACAGAAAAAAAGTGCCCAACCCACATATAAATAGATTCCATTATGACAAATTGTTTTACATGTGTCATCAAGAAGTGATTGATGTCACAATTCCGATTTCTCACACCTTTTTTGCCTCTAAACACCGATAAAGGCACAATATGAAACGAGAGTCTGGGTCATGAGTACACCAGTGTTTCCTAATAAACCAACTCTGATTGTTACTTGTCAAACTTGTCGAACCCAGATTCTTTGACATGACCTTAACCGGGTCCTTGCGCTTACATGGCACCTGCTTAATTTCCTTTAGAGCTCCTGTTCTGTTGTCAATCAATGGGGGTCAGGCGAACGCCGAAAGAGGGGAGAGGGAAACATTCTCACCTTTCAGAGTCCTGCTAAACAGCTTGTGGTATTTGAGTCACAGTTGTCAACTGTTGACTGACTGCAAGGTCAGATAATTTTCTTACACACTAACCAATAACTGACGTGCTTTGCTTTGACACGTGAAGGTACTTCAGCTGCCACATGCTAATGCTTGAGTCACAAAGTGTCTGGTGTTCTGGCAGGTGAGGTGAGATCTGGGGTAGCATAGGCCTTAAGATTCGACATTTAGAGGGGAATTTCTTATTTTCCCTTTAGGGCCACTGAGTTGTTGGCATATGTACAACAAACTCTTCTCTAACAAACGACAGTTTTCTGTACTCACTAACTGCTGTAGCGCTGAGTTATCATGAATTGTTGTGTGTTTTGTGAGTACCCCGATTACTCCTTTAACTTGGGGATCTGTCTTAATTTAGCAGTTTCCTGGGAACAAGGTGAGCTCTAATGATATGGTCAGAAGCTGGAGCTGGAGGTCACTCCGGTTCCCCCATCCTCTTTCCCTTCCTCACCCCAACTGTTATAATAGCGGATTAAGGGACCATTACAGCGGTCTAGCTGTAGCAACAGAAAACAGTGACAGAGTGCATTCGCCATTGGAATCCTCATTCAACATGAAGGCAGCATCCATCATTCCCATATGCTCGTTATTATCCCGCTCTCACTGCCGACCTAAAACATCAATCTTAATTGGATATTAGCGTGACCGCTTGCGACACTCGCCCCCATAAACCATAGATCATTGCCACACACAAAAGCAACAAACAGACGATGAGAGAAAATAATTGGCAAGCATTATCCCCTCTCAGCGTCGATGGGATCGCTTGCTCTGTGTTGAGGGAGGAAGGGTAGGCCAGAGAGATTTGGCCTAACATTAATTGTCTAATGGCACACATTCAATCAAATGTGTTTCGAGCAAGTGCTTGGTACAATGTGATTGTGCTGGTATACTGCAAGCTGTAATAGAGTACATCGTCAGAAAATAATCAACTGAATGATAATTTGGGTTTGTGCTCAGTGGGATCTGGCTCTATAATATAATGCTTGTAAATGTATAACGTTTACACACACACACACACAATAACATGACAACTTGCATGTTGTTCCTCACAAGTTATATTTATTTTGTTTGGATGAATATCAAAACAAGCTTATCCGTGATGCAAGTTGCAATCCTGGAGCCTTAGAAACCAACTTGCATCATCCTCCCTATTACACTCAACTGTGCCCCCCAGTGGAATGGTGTCAAACAGCTGATGCCGTAAGTAATACAAAACAGAAATACCCACAACGACCATATCTTTGTCCATTTGGATTAATGAAAAAAAGGCATTTTATAATCCCAGGAAACATCAAGTAGTCTTCTATCTCCTCCTCTCCTGTAGCGCACTGAGACTCCCCACCTTGTGTTTCGGAGAAGAAACTCCTAATGATCCATCTTTTATAATTGGACTTTCACAGGTGCACTTGTCCACGGTTGATGTTGCATTAGTTATTCACCCACTTAACTCCAAGAGACCCATTATGTCAAAAAGCCTCCAGGCAACCTGTTTCACCTTTTGTCTTCCATGAAACTAATTATGTTATTTGCTGTGCCGCCCTGATATGTGCTCCTTCATAGCTGTGTGACTGGCATTCAATGCTGTGACTGGCATCTGGATGAGCACAGCTTGCTTTGCCGTCTTCAGCGCTGTGTATTGCGATCCATGGTCCGCAGACCCAGTTGGAATGGAAGACGAATTTCATGAATTTCTATCTTTGCTCTCTCTCTCTTTTGCTCGATCTACCTCAGCAGTGCACAATGTCAGTCTTTCAGGGGTTGTAATTCTGCATGGTTTTGTTCCTTCCTGACACTTAATTGATCAATTAGTGCAACTGTTGGACCAGAGAGTGCCGACACCTGGTTTCCAAATATCAGATGCTTATTTAAATGTCTAGAGCAAACACCAGCAAGCCCTGCGACTGTCAAGAATGTTTAAGAAATGATCTTTCTTTGTTGATTTGTTTTTATTGACTAACCTCCCTGTGAGAAAGGGGAGGGACAGTGTGTGTTTGAGAAAGGAATGCTAACTTTTACTTTCTTCTTATAGCTCAGATTATATTCAGTCCAAGAAGGAAGGAGAAAATACAATAAATAAATATTTGCACATATGATCTGTGTAGATACAGTGGGGGAAAAAAATATTTAGTCAGCCACCAATTGTGCAAGTTCTCTCACTTAAAAAGATGAGAGAGGCCTGTAATTTTCATCATAGGTACACTTCAACTATGACAGACAAAATGAGGAAAAAAAATCCAGAAAATCACATTGTAGGATTTCTTATGAATTTATTTGCAAATTATGGTGGAAAATAAGTATTTGGTTAATAACAAAAGTTTATCTCAATACTTTGTTATATACCCTTTGTTGGCAATGACAGAGGTCAAATGTTTTCTGTAAGTCTTCACAAGGTTTTCACACACTGTTGCTGGTATTTTGGCCCATTCCTCCATGCAGATCTCCTCTAGAGCAGTGATGTTTTGGGGCTGTCGCTGGGCAACACGGACTTTCAACTCACTCCAAAGATTTTCTATGGGGTTGAGATCTGGAGACTGGCTAGGCCACTCCAGGACCTTGAAATGCTTCTTACGAAGCCACTCCTTCGTTGCCCGGGCGGTGTGTTTGGGATCATTGTCATGCTGAAAGACCCAGCCACGTTTCATCTTCAATGCCCTTGCTGATGGAAGGAGGTTTTCACTCAAAATCTCACGATACATGGCCCCATTCATTCTTTCCTTTACACGGATCAGTCGTCCTGGTCCCTTTGCAGAAAAACAGCCCCAAAGCATGATGTTTCCACCCCCATGCTTCACAGTAGGTATGGTGTTCTTTGGATGCAACTCAGCATTCTTTGTCCTCCAAACACGACGAGTTGAGTTTTTACCAAAAAGTTCTATTTTGGTTTCATCTGACATTCTCATCTGATCCTCATCTGGATCATCCAAATGCTCTCTAGCAAACTTTAGACGGGCCTGAACATGTACTGGCTTAAGCAGGGGGACACGTCTGGCACTGCAGGATTTGAGTCCCTGGCGGCGAGTGTGTTACTGATGGTAGGCTTTGTTACTTTGGTCCCAGCTCTCTGCAGGTCATTCACTAGGTCCCCTGTGTGGTTCTGGGATTTTTGCTCACCATTCTTGTGATCATTTTGACCCCACGGGGTGAGATCTTTGCGTGGAGCCCCAGATCGAGGAAGATTATCAGTGGTCTTGTATGTCTTCCATTTCCTAATAATTGCTCCCACAGTTGATTTCTTCAAACCAAGCTGCTTACCTATTGCAGATTCAGTCTTCCCAACCTGGTGCAGGTCTACAACTTTGTTTCTGGTGTCCTTTGACAGCTCTTTGGTCTTGGCCATAGTGGAGTTTGGAGTGTGACTGTTTGAGATTGTGGACAGGTGTCTTTTATACTGATAACAAGTTCAAACAGGTGCCATTAATACAGATAATGAGTGGAGGACAGAGGAGCCTCTTAAAGAAGAAGTTACAGGTCTGTGAGAGCCAGAAATCTTGCTTGTTTGTATGTGACCAAATACTTATTTTCCACCATAATTTGCAAATAAATTCATTAAAAATCCTACAATGTGATTTTCTGGATTTTTTTTCCTCATTTTGTCTGTCATAGTTGAAGTGTACCTATGATGAAAATTACAGGCCTCTCATCTTTTTAAGTGAGAGAACTTGCACATTTGGTGGCTGACTAAATACTTTTTTCCCCCACTGTATATCAGTAGAAGAAGGAGGGGGTTTATTTAACCAGACAAGTCAATTGAGAATCAATTCTCATTTTCAATAACAACCTGGCCAAGAGGCATAACATTGCAAAAGTGAACAGGACAAAATAAAATTACACAAAAAATGAAATAAAATACACTATATAGGCCTACAGAGGAAAGGTACAAATTCATCAAATATACAACAATGAGAAATATTCACAGTGGGTTAGAGCAGAAAAGTCCAAAGCAACACAGCAGATTTGAAGATCAGCAGGTAGATTGATCAGATAGCATGCTCAGTTTTGAGTTTTTGAAGGAGTGTGGTGGGGTGAATGTGTTACATTTGGTTGACAACATGGGATCAAAAGTCACTTGGATCAAAGCAGCATTGTGAATGCAAAGGTTATAGTTAATTCCTCTTTCCTTCTAGTCTTAGAAATCCAGACCTAGGGAAAAAGTACTCTTCAGACAGACATCTCTCCTAAAAAAGGGAGGTCCAATCTGGTCCCGCGAGTGGTTTGAGTAAAAAATAAAAGATAACCCTATATATTCTAAAATGAATAAAAACGCTTATGGACTAATGTTCATACAGTTTCTTGACCGTCCAGCTGGCTAATAATCACTAGACAGTCTGGGAGCATTGAAAATTCCATAAAGGTGGATAGAATGCAAATTTTGACGGCAAGGAAATAAAACAAATTTTTTGGTTGAAGACCGAATGCGGCCCCCGGGGCAGAATTTGTTGACACCCCTGCCTTAACATGTCACCATTTGTAAGGTTGTTACATGTGTTGCCCAGAAAAGGGAATGATTTCACTGTGGTCCCAAGTAGATTGTTTGTAGATGTTCAATAACTGTCAACTACATTTCAACTAACTACTGACCTTAACCCTTATCCTAACCATAAACTTAACCCCTAGCCATAACCCTTACCTTAATTACCCTAATGCTTATTCTAAACCTAACCCTAACCCTAACCGTAACCTTAGCAAGCAGTTGTTTATCAACAGATAGTATGACAATCTTTAAATAATCTATTGTATATGGGACAATCCAAATAAAGTGTGACCATATTTTTGTCCACCTCACTTTTCAATAGACTGTGTGGTTTGATTTTATTGTTAGACTGATAACTATTGCATTAATTGACTCTTCACATGTTGGCCACATTAGATCTTTACTTAGATCTGCCATATATATATATATATATATATATATATATATATATATATATATATATATACACATATATATATATACATATATATATATATACACATATATATATATAATATATATATATATATATATATATATATATATATATATATATATATATATATACACATATATGTATATATACACTTGAAGTCGGAAGTTTACATACATCTTAGCCAAATACATTTAAACTCAGTTTTTCACAATTCCTGACATTTAATCCTAGTAACAATTCCCTGCCTTAGGCCAGTTAGGATCACCACTTTATTTTAAGAATGTGAAATGTCAGAATAATAGTACAGAGAATGATTTATTTCTGCTTTTATTTCTTTCATCACATTCCCAGTGGGTCAGAAGTTTACATACACTCAATTAGTATTTGGTAGCATTGCCTTTAAATTGTTTAACTTGGGTCAAACGTTTCAGGTAGCCTTCCACAATAAATTGGGTGAATTTTGTCCCATTCCTCCTGACAGAGCTGGTGTAACTGAGTCAGGTGTGTAGGCCTCCTTGCTCGCACAAGCTTTTTCAGCTCAGCCCACAAATTCTTTATAGGATTGAGATCAGGGCTTTGTGAGGGCCACTCCAATATCTTGACTTTGTTGTCCTTAAGCCATTTTGCCACAACTTTGGAAGTATGCTTGGGGTCATTGTATATTTGGAAGACCCATTTGCGACCAAGCTTTAACTTCCTGACTGATGTCTTGAGATGTTGCTTCAATATATCCACATAATTTTCCCGCCTCATGATGCCATCTATTTTGTGCACCAGTCCCTCCTGCAGCAAAGCACCCCCACAACATAATGCTTCCACCCCTGTGCTTCACGGTTGGGATGGTGTTCTTCGGCTTGCAAGCCTCCCCCTTTTTCCTCCAAATAAAACGATGGTCATTTTGGCCAAACAGTTCTATTTTTGTTTCATCAGACCAGAGGACATTTTTCCAAAAAGTACTATCTTTGTCCTCATGTGCAGGTGCAAACTGTAGTCTGGATTTTTTATGGCGGTTTTGGAGCGGTGGCTTTTTCCTTGCTGAGCGGCCTTTCAGGTTATGTCGATATAGGACTCGTTTTACTGTGGCTATAAATACTTTTGTACCTGTTTCCTCCAGCATCTTCACAAGGTCCTTTGCTGTTGTTCTGGGATTGATTTGCACTTTTCGCACCAAAGTACGTTCATCTCTAGGAGACAGAACGCGTCTCCTGCCTGAGCCGTATGACAGCTGCGTGGTCCCATGGTGTTTATACTTGCATACTATTGTTTGTACAGATGAACGTGGTACCTTCAGGCATTTGGAAATTGCTCCCAATGATGAACCAGACTTGTGGGGGTCTACAAAAAGATTTCTGAAGTCTTGGCTGATTTCTTTTGATTTTCCCATGATGTCAAGCAAAGAGGAACCGAGTTTGAAGGTAGGCCTTGAAATACATCCACAGGTACACCTCCAATTGACTCAAATGATTGCACTTAGCCTATCAGAAGCTTCTAAAGCCATGGCATAATTTTCTGGAATCTTCCACGCTGTTTAAAGGCACAGTCAACTTAGTGTATGTACACTTTTTTACCCACTTGAATTGTGATACAGTGAATTATAAATGAAATAATTTGTCTGTAAACAATTGTTAGAAATTACTTGTGTCATGCACAAAGTAGATGTCCTAACCGACTTGCCAAAACTATAGTTTGTTAACAAGAAATTTGTGGAGTGGTTGGAAAACGAGTTTTAATGACTCCAACCTAAGTGTATGTAAACTTCCGACTTCAACTGTATAAATACACATATACACTGCCGTTCAAAAGTTTGGGGTCACTTAGAAATGTCTTTTATGGAATATCTACATAGGCGTACAGAGGCCCATTATCAGCAACCATCACTCCTGTGTTCCAATGGCACATTGTGTCAGCTAATCCAAGTTTATCATTTTAAAAAGGATAATTGATCATTAGAAAACGCTTTTGCAATTATGTTAGCACAGCTTAAAATTGTTGTCCTGATTAAAGAAGCAATAAAATTGGCCTTATTTACACTAGTTGAGTATCTGGAGCATCAGCATTTGTGGGTTTGATTACAGGCCCAAAATGGCCAGAAACAAAGAACTTTCTTCTGAAACTCATCAGTCTATTCTTGTTCTGAGAAATGAAGGTTATTCCATGAGAGAAATTGCCAAGAAACTGAAGATCTCGTACAACGCTGTGTACTACTCCTTTCACAGAACAGCGCAAACTGGCTCTAAGCAGAATAGAAAGAGGAGTGGGAGGCCCCGGTGCACAACTGAACAAGAGGACAAGTACATTATAGTGTCTAGTTTGAGAAACAGACGCCTCACAAGTCCTCAACTGGCAGCTTCATTAAATAGTACCCACAAAACACCAGTCTCAATGTCAACAGTGAAGAGGCGACTCAGGGATGCTGGCCTAGATGCTGGCCTAGGCAGAGTTGCAAAGAAAAAGCCATATCTCTGTCCAGTGTCTGTGTTCTTTTGCCCATCTTACTGTTTTTTTTTATTGGCCAGTCTGAGGTATGGCTTTTTCTTTGCAACTCTGCCTAGAAGACCAGCATCCCGGGGTCGCCTCTTTACTATTGACGTTGGTGTTTTGCGGGTACTCTTCAAAACAAGGACATTTCTAAGTAGACCCCAAACTTTTGATCGGTAGTGTATGTATATATATATATATGTATATATGCGCTATAGAAATGTTCTTATTATTATTTATACCATGGCATTGTTGAATACTTGTTTCTGATTGGCATGAAGGGCATTCTATAGTATGCATTATTTTCCTTCATACAATGGGTGGGTCTCATCCTGATTGGTTAAAACCACATTCCAGCCAGTGTCTATTTCACAAGTTACCACCGGCTAAATCTATGACGTTGAAATGCCTATTTACTCTGTTCCATCTCACTGCACTATCCACTGTCTCATCAACCCTGCCAGGAAATGCATAAACTTGATCTCCACTATAAAAAGCATCCAGACATCATCTCCCATTTCTTTTAGACTAGCATTTGGTTTTCAACAGCAGAGATATGTATAAACCTTGCTGTCTGCCTCTCCGATCTTTTCAATATTGAATTGCGAACTCCACCGTCCCATATAAAGTGAATGTGTCTGAATGAGACATACAGCAAATTGAGCTGGTTGTCATAGCCACATACGTATATATTTTTCAGTTGACTGGCTAAATCAATACTTTGTTGCGAAAACTAAAATCGATGAGTGGAACATGACTATGGATGAATGGGAAAAAGAGATGGCAGTAATACCCAGGCATGCAGATTTGGGGTATACTGAATTGAATGACCTGGAGAAAAGCCACAACAACAAAAAAGACAATTAAGAATAAGAAACTGGGCCGTCTGGTGCTTCGAGGGCTGGCTAGCAGAGAAGAAAAAAAGTTTTGACTTCAAAACTGTCACTAAGGAGGAGTTTAACATCCTTGTCCGACAGTTTTATGTAAATGAACGACATGGGAAGGGGGAACAGTATTTTATCTCCACCCAAGGAGAGGAGAGTGTATCGGGGACTCGATCTGGTACACATCAGAGCCGATGGGCGTGTACTATCTGGCAGCACTTCTACCCAAGATCTGCAGGGCAGTGGGAACAACTACATACACAAATCACAGCATCAGGACCACGACAGTCCAGGAACTGGCCAATGCTGGTTTAGAAGCGAGGGAGATTATGTCAGTGAGTGGGCATCGATGCAAAGGTTCGCTCCATAGCTACCAGCGTCCGTCACTGTCAGACAGAAAACGCTGGAGCAACATCCTGGCCGAAAACAAAGAGAACACTGCAGCACCATCAACACGCAAAAGGCTGAAGAAAAGGCAGCAGAAGTAGTAGCACAGACTCCGACAGATATTTTAACCAATGCACCATCCAGGGGAATGTACAGATTAATGTAACATACAATAAGTAGCTATAGCTATGTCAGCTGTGGTGGATAACAGAGTGAATGTATGGTTTCATTTACTAAAATCAGCTCACATGAATGTCATGGATTGTCTTTCTTTGTCTGAACAGTGTCCTGACGAGAGCACATTTTCTCTGCCAGGCAAAGTTACGCATCATAAGCTCATTGTTATGGATGTATCCAAATACATCTAACTAGAAAACAGCTTAAACAAATGCAAATGCAGCTACTTTAATGTTATTCTGGCTGCACCTTTTGATGTGACTGTAAGTTAGTCGTAGTTGGCTAGCTAGCAAGCAAGGGATAGAAATGTTGCCAGCCAGTACGGCAATGGAACATTTAGAACGAACGACTGGGTCGCCTCTATAGATACGGAATGACTAGGTCACATCCATAGATACAGAACAAAAAGACTGAACAACTGGGCCGCGTCTCTAGCCTAGGGTTGCCAACTGTCCCGTATTAGCCGGGATGTCCCTTATATTGCGCTAAATTGGTTTGTCCCACACGGGACCTCCCTTGTCCCGTATATTCACCCAATCACAGTATAGCGTAAACGCGCCATTTCCTGCAAAGTAATTTCTGTTGCTGTTCGGTCAGTTTGGCATATAAAGGAAATATGGATAAAGCTGCAAAAAAGAAAAGACTGTGCAGCTACAACAAACGATGTGAAGCAAAAACGATGTGGGTTAAGCCCGTCAGTGGTGACTCGACGAAAGCTTTCTGTACTTTATGCCGTCGGGAATTCTCAATTGGCCATGGATGGGAGAATGACCTAACTCAGCATGCATCCACAAAAATGCACAAGGCCACGCTAGCTAAAGGTGCTAGCAATATTGGTGCATTCTTCGTTGCGTCTACTGCGGAAATGGCCAAAATTGGAAAACATCACTCCGTTTACCAGTTATTGAGCAGTGCGAACAATCGCATTCTGAAAGCTAATTGCCCAACTCACATAGCTCACAATGCCTGCAGGGCACACCTGCAATCAGCTGTCAGCGGATATTGAGACAATTGTTTTAAAGATCTACAGCCCCTTCTCAGTATCTGCTTCCCGAAGAGAGGAACTGCGTGCATTTTTTTGCCTTTGTTGACATTGAGTGGCGTGAAATTCTGCGACATGTTTGCACACGATGGCTCTCTCTTCATCCAGCTGTCGATTGTCTCCTGCAAAGCTGGCCAGCTCTTATTTCATACTTCAGGTCCCTTGGGGTGACCTGTCCTGTGGCACTGAAGAGTATTTTTGAGTATGAAGAAAAAACGGAATCTGCTGAGATTTATCTGTGCTGTTTTTGACCAACACGTAAAAAAGCTGGAGGAAACAACGCTCTGCATCACAGATGTTTACGAGGAAGTCCAAAAGTTCAAAATGAAGATGCTTCAGCGGAAACAGGACAGCTTTTTTGGATACCAGACCAAGCAGCTGATGGACAAACAATTGTCAGCACAAAGGTCCAAGTAGCAACAGGACTTTGAAGTTCGATGACACTGTCATTACATACATTGACAAGTGGTTTGATTTCTCACCAAAAAATGTAATGGTGAAACTGAAACCGATCGGCTTCTATGAGGAAGTCTCCTTCACGGACCTGGAGCAGGTGGTGGTTGCCTTCAAAATGACAGAGACAGTCAGTACGGACCAAATCTACGAAGGGTTTTGTGCTAGCCGGGAGGAAATACAGAAAGCCAGACAGGATACCACAAAATCCACCAGTGAGAAGTGGGTGGCTGTTTTCCAAAACCCAGGGAAAAGCCAACTTGATCAACATGTTCAGGATTGTCTCATTTGTCCTCAGTGTGCCAGGCTCAAATGCTTTTGTAGAGAGGATTTTCTCTCTGATGACCATTAAATGGTCAGACTCAAGAAACAGATGCAGCACAGAGCTGATCAAAAACGTATAATATCTGTGAACTGTGACTTGTCATGTAATGACTTCTCTCTGGCTATGCAAAAGCACAGAGGACTGCTTGAATCAGTCAAGAGCAGCAACAAATAAGTTGACTTGGCGAGTGACTCATGCCCCTCCTTTCCTCTTATGCATTTGAAATGCATAATTTTTTTTGTTGCTGTAAAGGTCCAAATTGTGATTTCTTTGATCATTTATTTAGAGGTTTATTCACATACGTTAACATAATGATACAGTTTTAGTAAAGCTATAGACTAAATGGAATATACGTTTTGCCTTTCCAATAGGCTCTATGCATTATACCGCCTCCAACGTTCTAATTTACTTCCTACCGGGTTGATGACTTCCGGAGCGATTTCTGCTATTGTTTTTATCATTAGCTTACTAGCTATCTAACGGTCATCAATGAATTTCTAACTGAAATAGTTCGCAATGACTACGTTTACATTACAGCCCCGCGAAGGAGGTGCTAGTGAACATTGTTCAGTGCCTCTATGTTCAGTTTCTTCCAAATATAATGGTATTGTGAGCTTCCATAGTTTCCCGGTCGATGTAGAGCTCAGAAAATGGTGGTTGGTGGCAGTACGTCGTGACAACTTTACAGTCACCAAACACACAAAGGTGTGTAGTACACATTTCGTCGAGAGTGACTTTGTTGAGGGAAAAATTGGGGGCGACAATACCTAAAAAGAGGTATTGTTCCTACAGTCTTCGCGTGGAACTGGCACATTCAAAAGAGACCTGGTGTTTGGGAAAGAAGACTGAAACCTCCTGCTCTGATTGAGGAGGATGAAGAACAAGATGCGCTGCCTATGGACTGTGCCGTCTCTTGATCCGGTCCAGACACATAATTACTGTGCAGTCCCTGAACCCGAAGCCCTGGACATGGCCCTAATGGCAAACCATGAGCACATAAGAGAAATTGAGGAGCTTCGAGCCAAGCTGGAGAAACTGACCGCACAACACGGCTTTGGTCTACAGCGATTTGCTGGTTCTGACGAGGATATACGTTTTTACACAAGGTACGATAATTATTTATTATCCTGCATTACTATTGTTTATTATTTACTATTAATTATTATTATTATCCCAAAGTCCATCTTACCTTTAAGAAAATGTCCATTGTTATTTAAACTAGGCTAGCATATCTTAGCATAAGTAGGCACATTGAATGTATATTGTCTTTACATTAGTTTTCAGTTAACCCCCAAGAATGCTCCCAGGTCATCGCTGCAAATAAGATTTGGTTCTTAGTCCACTACCCAGGTTAAATAACGGAACATTTAAAACGTATTCAGTGCTGTAATGATAGCTGCTGTGAATTACAGTACGAATTGCAGTAACAAGAAAAACAGGCTACAACAGCAGCTATGTCATGCCCCCTCTTCATCTCTGCATACCAGATCCCTTGAACGTCCACTCAGCTAGGCGGTCAGCTGAGGTCTCTCCCCTAACATGGCAAACCTCTCAGAAACATCTCCTTAGCTGATGCCATTCCGGGCTGCTGCTCTGCTCCCTTGTAGCAACCTCGACAATCTCGTAGGTTGTCTCTAATGCCTCTAACTGCTCCTGATGGCTAAGGACGTAAGCACACTGGGAAGACTGAAGCCATCTAATGGAAGTATTGGTGGAGAAGGGGCATCGGCAATCTTCACAATTTCATAAGTCTTTGGCTGTGGAAGTTGATAGGACAGCACACTGCCAGCTTGCACTGGCCCAAAGGCGGACTCAACCAGGGGCATGACAGCTGACATTTCCATTGTTGTCACAAGAGGGGCAGTAAGTGGAGAAAAGTTGGCATACGTTTCTGAGACGCAGAGAAGGTCCATGTCAGGCATGTCTCCATTGAGTGCTTTGTAGAGAGAACTTCTGCAAAACATTTTAAAACCTTATCAGGTTGGAGAGATTACTGTGAAAGACTCGTGTACCTTTTCCAGAAACAGCACAAGCCAGAAAGTTCAAATAAAATGGATTAAAATATACAGATTTATAGATTACATATTTCCCCCCAGTCTTTGTCCCAAACATTTGTCATTGCATCGTAAAGACGCCACTGTTTAGGCTTATCTGGATACAAAAAAAATCACAAGAAAATGTTTTCTAAAATGTTTCCATTCTCCAACTTACCTTATTCCATCAGCACATGAGTTAGTAGGTTTACGGAACTCTCCCATCAACCGGACCTGGCTTCACACCCTAATTAACAAGGATTTACTGTTACATACGCTGAATACTTTTCAGGTGCATTCTTTTATGGATATTGATAGACTCATAAGTGTTCTTGGCTTGTGCCAACACTGTTCTGTGTCTGTGCAGCTGTGAACTTGTGGTGCAGCAGGAATGTTTAGTGGAGAGTAGTGCGCTGTCTGGTAAAGAAGGGCCACCAGATGATTGCACATAGCACTTCCTGCAACACAGGAGCAGTGGCTTTGGACCACTATCACTGGTACGGAGTGCTTTAACACCGTCTGTGAAGTGAAGATAAGTGTGATGAAAGACTTAAGTGAGAAACAAGAATGATGTGGCCCATAAATAACAAACATAGTAGTGTCTAGTCTTCTTAACTAGGGGCTCATTTAACTATACAGGAATACACTGTCTCAATAACACAATTACCAAACAATGCATCAACAGATATTTACCAAATAACCTGTTAAGTGGGCAATTCTAAATTGGGATTGGGACCCGACCCATTATTAATATCTATCTATTGATAAGATTAAACATTGACACGGTCTCGAACACATTTTCACCATGATGACAGTGTCCCACAGGAGATGTTTAACAAGGTCCCTAGTAGCAATCTATAACCTGTCCCTATTCTCATGCTGTGCGGCTTTTCAGTCTTCCTCATGGACCTGTGACAGGCAGCCCTCACGGTGAACTCCCCTGTGAATGTATCTTTGTTAGATACTGTTTAGAAGACATAAATAACAATTATTTTTAGTTAGCAAATAAAGCTAGCAAGCATAACTTAACCAAGCTAACGAAAATACACACATTCTCAGGTAGATTCTGTCAACGTTACATCATTTTACGAAGTAACTAGTTAGCTACAGTTAATAGTTAAATTAGCTAGCTAATATGATTGTAGCTAGCTAACGTTATATCTGTCACTGACTTGGTAGTCACCTTCATAGTTGTCTATGTAGCTTCCTATATACATCTTGAACCCCTTTTCATTCTTGCTAGCTGGAGGCTAATTTAACAATTCGATGTACATCATTAGTATTTATTTGAGGCAAGTCCTGAAGACACCTAGTAAAAAACTGCGACATAGTGGTAGCAACGTTATATCGTCGATAACAACTAGACTGACTTCCGTTCTATAGTATGCGCCACCAGAAATTGCCACGTTCAACGTTCAATCATGGAATGTGCATAAGGGCTATAGAATAAGAATATGAATATACACTGTATATAGCTACAGTAGTTGCCGTGGTAACCAAACAAACAGACTTGCTAGTTGAGCTTACCAAACCATCAGTCCTACTGTAGCTTGTGTGAGGTTTGAGAATATGTTTCGTTTGCTACACATGAATGTGTTTGAGCTAAGGCTGACAAGTTGTGGAACAGTACAGTGGGTTGTGCAACATATGGTGTGACTAGTTGAAAAGCTGTGTTTAACCTTGAGCAAGAAACAGTATGTTGAAGCTATTGACACATGCATGGAAACAATGTTGCAGACAGCAGACTGTCAGTTTTAGGTTGAGACACAAAAACAGGGACTGAGCCTGTGGCCTCAGTAACCTCGGACAGCTGAAGTGCCAAGGGGTTGGGACCAACCTGTGCGCCCACGATAGGCTGAGTAAGTCTAAAACCACGCTCAGCCTCTACTCTGACAGGCCAGCTCAGAAGCAGGAACTATCACTGTCAGAGTATTTAAGAAGAACTTTGTCAGGAACAGCCCAGTTCTCTGTTTGCCCTGCGTGGTGTTACAGTGAACCCGTATATACGAAAGATTGCATTTACCATTTATCGCTTGACTATAATAAAAAACATAGAACATATTCAGTGACTCTGTGTCGCAGTCTAAAACTTAAGTTTAATGAATTTATTCATACTATTTCATCCCGACACAAATCTAGGGTTGCTAGTAGGGTTGCCAACTTTCTCACTACCAAATAAGGGAGAAAATGTGGCGTGCATGTGCATGGTGCTACGGCGGGGTGGGTATGGTGTTGTGTGAATAAACTTGCTAGCTACTTCATTGGATGTTTCTAGTGGCAAATGTGTTAAATTATCACCATGGTATAAAATGGATAATCAACTCCGGGCTCTATGCATTCTCTGGAAAATAATGCAATTCTGTGGAAGGTCAGTTGAACTCCGGCTCAGTGTTGCCAACTCCTCAGTAAGGAAAGTAGCTATTGTCTGTCCTAAAAGTCGCTAAATGACGTCATCACCTAATTTGCATAATTGGCCATGTAATTGTGATGGATGCTGTAAGAGAGAGGAAGAAAGTTCATTTGTAGTTCTAAACATATTTAGGGTGTGTTTTTACTCACTTTTTGTCTCTCCCACGACTCTCTCCTAGATCACATACCAGCATGGAACAATGTTCAGCGATAGCTAATGGCATGGTGGCCTCAGCCTTTTTTGCAGAGTATTTTTTTTAACCATAAATGGCAGCTTGTTTTGGGTGGAACTGTTATAAGGCTTTGCCTTTTGAGTATGTTTTTGAGTTGTCATGTTTTTTTACATTACTAAGTTTAGCGTAGAAATCTGCCTTACACTACAGGCAGCCTGCCCGTGTATCATCTCCAATAAACGGCTTCAACCAGCCTTTGAATTCAGGGTTTGATTCCCACTCCTTTCTGTATTTTTGAGTGTACAGTTTAGACTGAGACATGATGAGCTAGCCAGCTAGATGTTTAGCTTATGTCACAGAGGCACACACACAGTGGACAAGGTGAGTAAGTGACTGAGGCTGTGTGAGTCAAATGCAGTGATATATTTTTGTGCAGTGATTTATTTTAGACAAAGAACATTTTACATTTACATCCCGCCCTGAATGTAAACCAGGGCGGGATCAGCCAGCGGATGCAGTCTGGATGCTGAAGGGTGAACATCTCCTGCTCTGACTGCAGCTGGGAGGGACTGCTGCGCGAGGACTGGGCGTCCTGGGCAAATCAATTTATAACATTTTTCACATGCGTTTTTCTGGATTTTTTTGTTGTTATTCTGTCTCTCACTGTTCAAATAAACCTACCATTAAAATTATAGACTGATCATTTCTTTGTCAGTGGGCAAACGTTCAAAATCAGCAGGGGATCAAATACTTTTTTCCCTCACTGTAACTGCTAGCCTACCGCCATCGCACATTTGCTCTTCTTTCAAACTACACGTGAGTTCTTTTGGGCTGCTGTATTTAACATTCAGAAAAAAAGAGCCTGCATCCCTCTTCGAATAGTCTATTGGTATAAGAAATGCTAAAAAAAATGTACCTCCAGCAAGCTATTCTAGTCGAGTATATCACCATGAGTATAGTGCAAAGGGATTGTTAACGTGCATAAATGATAAGGATGTTTATTAGGCAGTGGTTTTTACTGTGCGGTCCGTGGTATGACAGTCACAAAGTGTCAGTACCAAAAGGCAATAAGGATCTTTAGGGGTCAAACTCCTGTGGCTATGGCTGCACAAGTAACATTTTGACATATTGGCTGAGTCCCAACTGACCCTGTGGGGCCTGGTCAAAAGTAATGCGCTATTGGGGTGCCATTTGGGACACAACCTATGACAGTCCACCCAAACCACATTGGGCAGAGACAATATGATACTTTATTCAACACTTAAAATATCAATCCTGGTTTCCCAACCCTGGTATTTATCAATTCTTAACCCCACTGCCTATAAATGAGTGAATGTGGAATGTGTGAATTTTGGTTGTGAATCACAGTCAGGATTGGAAGTAGGAAGAAAACATTAATTTAATATAATTGTATTACAATAAATATATGTGTGGTGCGTAAGAGGAGATAAATAGAGTTCAAAAGTACGTCAGGGAAGACGAGATCGACAAATGTTTCTTCTTTTAATTACAAAAGGTGCTCAGGTGCAGCAAATATTTCTGCACAGATTGTTTACATTTGCACCTTTGCTTTTGCAACTAAGTCAAGCATTTTTTGGAGAGTGAGCACATTTAATTACAGATGTAGGATCTTCATTTGATCACCCTGTTGCAGGAGAACTTTCCTGCAATGCAAAATCTAGTGTATTTGAGGTTTAAGCTTCCCTATCAAACCCTACAAAAATGTCCATTCATTATAATCGTTCATTATAATCCACATAATAATTCACATTTCCTGTTTCTTTTCCTGCTTAAGCAAACTGCCGCAAATTAAGATCCTACTTCTGTAACTACTCACAGTTTTTCTATTTATGAGGCAATTAATTTACAATATGATTCACTAGTGGTAAGGAAAGGTTTCCACCTCATTAGTTATCCACCGAACATCAGAATGTGCTACAGCAGTTGGACAAGAAATGTTTCCCTCACACAAGCTGTTCAATACAACAGTCATAAAAATAACTTTATTCATTACAAGTGTATCTGACATAGAGCATATCAAATGTTACCTGTAGACGTTTAACAGATACAACTTTACCTTTTGACAAATCACAAAATCTAACAAGTACAGTACATAGCATGTCCATAAAGGACAAATAGGAAATCTGAGGTTGAAATTAAGTTGAGTCCCAACGACACAAAAGCTCAGTCATACATAATAAAATGACATCGCTCATCTCAACCAACAAGCTTTTCGTTCTAATGGAGGCTTTTTGGAAAAATGTATCTGAGTACAGAACACCGTCCCTCACTTCAAGTTTTAAACCTAGCTATACTGAACAAAAATATAAATGCAACATGTCAAGTGTAGTTCCCATGTTTTATGAGCTGAAATAAAATATCCCAGAAATGTTTCAGTCACAAACAGCTTATTTCTATCAAATGATGTCCACATCCCTGTTAGTGAGCATTTCTACTTTGCCTAGATAATCCATCCACCTGACAGGTGTGGCATATCATGAAGATGATTAAAAAGCCACTCTAATTTCGTCACACAACACAACGTCACAGATGTCTCAAGTTTTGAAGGAGCGTGTAATTGGCATGCTGACTGCAAGAATGTCCACCAGAGCTGTTGCCAGAGAATGAAATGCTATTTTTTCTACCATAAGCTGCCTCCAACGTTGTTTTAGAGAATTACAACTGCAGATCACGTGTTACCACTCCACTCCAGCCCAGGATCTCCACATCCGGATTCTTCACCTGCGGAATCGTCTGAGACCAGCCACCCAGACAGCTGATGAAACTGAGGAGTTTTTCGGTCGGTAATAAAGCCCTTTTTTGGGGGAAAGCGAATTCTGATTAGCTGGGCCTGGCTGCACACCTGCCCAGTCATTGAAATTCATAGATTAGGGCCTAAAAATCTATTTAAATTGACTGATTTCCTTAAATGAACTGTAACTCAGTAAAATCATTGAAATTGTTGCATGTTGCGTTCCTATTTTTGTTCAGTATATTTTTCCTTCATCACCTTGATTTGTGTCACATTGATGGTTCAGTCTATTGGTGATTTAGTCATTTTTACATGATGCAGTCTCCTTCAACTCATGGTACCCCTGGTGGTTTGTCTCTGTAAGGAGACAGAGAGGGGAGTTAGGAGTGGAAAAAAACACAAATTGTACCTGATCACTTGCCATATTTACTAATAAAAGCCTCTTTTAGAAGAACAGGCTGTCCGGTCATTGGAAAAACTCTCTAACACATAATAGTTATTTATATTAGGCCTACTGGCATAGTAGTTTGACAATTTAAAATAAACCATTTGTGTACAATTAATATTTGTGCAAAGCATTTCTGTATCAAAGCTACTGAGAACATATGGTATATTCTAATGTTCCCTAAGTGTGGATGGAAAAGTTTATATCAAACCTGCTATCTCAAGTCAAGTCCATTACTGCTTTTGCCTCCTCATTTAATATTCAATAAGAGTATAGTGGCTATTCAATGAAAACTGCTTACACCACCACCCGGTACTCAGTCAGAGTACTGTAGCTGACTATTTAATTTCAGCTTCATCTGCAGTCTTGCAGCGATTCCTCACTTTATACATCCAAAACGATAGAGACGAACAAGCCCACTAGCAGAAAACATTTGAGAGTGTAGATAAGCGTTATGGCACTCACTCATTTTCTCCTCCACCAGTGGCCTGGACTCGGTGCAGTTGACAGCGTTTCCCCGGGCCGCTCCTAAGATGGTCATGATGTCCACCAGGTTGAGCTTCCCTTCCTCCTGCAGCTCCTCCACGTCCTCCTCCAACTCCTGCGCCATCTCGGCCCTCTCCTCGATCTCCTCTGCCGTCAGCATCCTCACACCATTCCTGCCATTCCCCTTCCCAATCTGCGGGGGCGCCAGTGAGCATATAGCCCTCAGCCTGCCATAAGACTGCAGGTGCACCACGTTAGTGCGCAGAAACAGTAAAAGAATGTTGAGGTCGTTGAGCGGGCAGCCCAGCTTGCGACCGCTGTTGAGGCCCAATGCGGGGAGAACCTCATACACCGACAATAGAGTCGTATCCCAGCAGAAGAGGCGGACCAAGCCGAACAGCACAATAGGCACCAGCAGGACATAGATAGCGCCGTTAGCCACACTAATCACCTGGAAGACCAGTTGGCCAGGCATCTTGCACTGGACCAGCTCGGGAACCCAGTTTTGGTCACGCAGCAGGCCCGTGCGGACTAAACAGCTGAACTCGTCCTGGCGGAAGGCAGACAGGTGGAAATAGACAAGGTAGAGGCAGGCGGCCGACATGAAGGTGAGCAACAGGAAGCCGCGCAGAAAGAGCATGCTGACAAGGAAGTAGGAGCCGTGCTTGCTCTGCATGTACCTCTCCAGCAGGGGGTACTCGAAGTAGCGCTTCCTCTTGGCCCTGAAAGAGACCATGGAGGAGATGTGGTTAGAGGACAGATGGCTCAAACACACTTTCATGTTATTGGCTCTGTTGTTTGATAATGGAGGTTGTATGAGCATCTAAGGCATTTATCATAGTATTCAAGATTTAAATAATCAGTCACATGACTGTAGTTGAAGCTTAACTAGTGTCTTGTTTTCAGTTTCCATTTTCAGATACTTTTGGCTTTTATTTGCTTACTTTTGCTTTTGTGTTTAAAGAAAGCACTGATAAAAAAAAAGGTCAATGACCACAGCCATGGGAATTACAAACAAAAAAATCTGTTCTGGAGGCAAGCCGAAGTTTGGAGACAAAATCTACACTCCTTCGTCAGTGATTGGTCAACAGTAGGGATTCTTCAATAAAGTCTTTATTGTGATTCAATGAGAACTCTTTTTTGATTTACATTTTTTCATTGATAAATACTGGACCAAACATCTTAGTTAGATGTAAAATTGTGCAACTAAGATCTCCTTGGCAAAAACAGCAACATTTATGACAGACTTCTTGAGTTATCTTACATGAATTCTGATTATTTTATGGAAGTGTATACTGGCAACGGCTTCTCAAAATAGACAAACAGTACTATTACTGCTTTTTTCTCATTTTTCAAGAAAATATATTTTCACGGTGTATGCAAGCACACACGTTGGGTGCCAGCCAAACTGAAGCATGCTGACACCTTTAGCCTGCTTACTTCCCCTCTTCCCCAAAATCCTCCCTCAACAAATCTCTGCCTCGGCCTATCTCTGCCACACCCACTCTCACCTCTCAAGCTCGGCTTGGAAGGTGAGTGGGTTCTGGGTGTTCTGGCGCATCTCCAGGATGCTCTGAGCCAATCGTACGGAGCGGTTGTAGGACTTGTCCAGCTCGTCAATGATGAAGAGCAGGTCAGAGCCCAGCGATGGCATCACCAGGAAACGCCAGATGAGGGCAGGAAGGTACATCATCATGGTCATAGCCAACAGAGAGTACGGGAAAATCTGAGAGGGAGGGAGGGAAGGAAGGTGAGAAAGAAACGAAGAGAAAGGGAGGGGATCGGAGAGGTAGAGGTAGAGGGTAAGAGATGATGACAGAGAAAGGATAAAGAGTGAGAGAAAGTGAGATGAAGAGAAGGGGAAAGGGAAAAAGCAGGAGGAGAGAAAGAGAGTAATTTACAGTCTACATTTTACATTTTTAATGAGAAAGATTAATTACTTTTAATGGATGCTCTTTAATGTGACATTAAGGAAGCAAGAGGCACTTTCCATTAAAAAGTAATGATGATTAGTGTACAAAGTAATGGTAAAAATCCAGTGCTCCCTATCTCTCTCCATATCTACTCACAACCTCACTTAATTTTGTAGTGGAAGAATGAGAGAAGGTGATACTCGCGACTGGTGACTTCCAGGCGCCATTGTCATGTTTGGATTGTTTCAAGAGTTCATAAAGAACTACACATGTTGAAATGTTTCATTGTACTGTAAGTGCTATGGATTTATTGTTACAGGGAAGCTGTGTTATTTTGTTCATCGGATGGCAGATAAAGGAGCAACACTGGTTAAATTCGAATCTGGGTGTGTTCCTGTCTTTTGTTTTTACTAGCAAAGTGCAAAGAAATACTAATTCAGGTTGGGCATGAGTTTCTGCTTGAATTTGGTTAAAAGGGCAGTGAATTTGCTCATATTTTGAGAACTTGCTACCAAGCTCCTGTGTGTACCACTTACAGTTACCAAGTCAGAAGTTTACATACACTTAGGTTGGAGTCATTAAAACTTGTTTTTCAACCACTCCACACATTTCTTGTTAACAAACTATAGTTTTGGCAAGTCGGTTAGAACATCTACTTTGTGCATGACACAAGTAATTTTTCCACCAATTGTTTACAAACAGATTATTTAACTTATAATTCACTGTATCACAATTCCAGTGGGTCAGAAGTTTACATACACTTACATACACACTGTGCCTTTAAACAGCTTGGAAAATTTCAGAAAATTATGTCATGGATTTAGAAGCTTCTGATAGGCTAATTGACATCATTTGAGTCAATTGGAGGTGTACCTGTAGATGTATTTCAAGGCCTACCTTCAAACTCAGTGCCTCTTTGCTTGACGTCATGGGAAAATCAAAAGAAATCAGCCAAGACCTCCACAAGTCTGGTTCATTGTAGACCTCCACAAGTCTGGTTCATTCTTGGGAGCAATTTCCAAACGCCTGAAGGTATCACGTTCATCTGTACAAACAATAGTACACAAGTATAAACACCATGGCACCACACAGCCGTCATACCGCTCAGGCAGGAGACGCGTTCTGTCTCTTAGAGATGAACATACTTTGGTGCGAAAAGTGCAAATCAATCCCAGAACAAGGACTTTGTGAAGATGCTGGAGGAAACAGGTACAAAAGTATCTATATCCACAGTAAAACGAGTCCTATATCGACATAACCTGAAAGGCCGCTCAGCAAGGAAGAAGCCACTGCTCCAAAACCGCCATAAAAAAGCCAGACTACGGTTTGCAACTGCACATGGGGATAAGGATTGTACTTTTTGGAGAAATGTCCTCTGGTCTGATGAAACAAAAATAGAACTGTTTGGCCATCATGACCATCATTATGTTTGGAGGAAAAAGGGGGAGGCTTGCAAGCCGAAGAACACCATCCCAACCGCGAAGCATGGGGGTGGCAGCATCGCATCATGTTGTAGGGGTGCTTTGCTGCAGGAGGGACTGGTGCGCTTCATAAAATAGATGGTATCATGAGGAAGGAAAATGATGTGGATATATTGAAGCAACATCTCAAGACATCAGTCAGGAAGTTAAAGCTTGGTTGCAAATGGGCCTTCCAAATGGACAATGACCCAAAGCATACTTCAAAAGTTGTGGCAAAATGGCTTAAGGGCAACAAAGTCAAGTTATTGGAGTGGCCATCACAAAGCCCTGACCTCAATCCTATAGAAAATGTGTGGGCAGAACTGAAAAAGCGTGTGCGAGCAAGGAGGCCTACAAACCTGACTCAGTTACAACAGTTCTGTCAGGAGCAATGGGCCAAAATTCACCCAACCTATTGTGGGAAGCTTGTGGAAAGCTACCCAAAACTTTTGACCCAAGTTGAACAATTTAATGGCAATGCTACCAAATACTAATTTAGTGTATGTAAACTTCTGACCCACTGGGAATGTGATGAAAGAAATAAAAGCTGAAATAAATTATTATTCTGACATTTCACATTCTTAAAATAAAGTGGTGATCCTAACTGACCTAAGACAGAGAATTTTTGCTAGGATTAAATGTACATTTAAACTGAGTTTAAATGTATTTGGCTAAGGTGTATGTAAACTTCCGGCTTCAACTGTATGTATCACTTAATAAATGTATAATTTATTTAATGTACTATGTAATTGTTTGAGTGTCAATTCTTTAGTGACTAATAAATCCTATTAATTGATTTGAGTAAATGCATTCCTTGTTTTACAGAGTAATTATTTGATTGACTATACACTTATAATTTAGTACATCTATTGGTAGTTGTTATTTACACTATACACTACACATGATTGGGTACCACCTTGACATCTCTGATCTGCTTGCCTCAATAAATTAATGCTAGGACATCGGTTGTCAGGATTAGCTATTTGTATCTAATCTCCTAAAAATTATATAACTGTGTAAGTTAGACACATGGTCATTATAGTCATACTGAGAGGTGATGTGAAGCTTGCTACCTTGACTAGATTCCTCCAGAAACGTACACGGCCTGTTGCATTTATTCACATAATATTGGAGTCAGATTGATTAATGTAGTTTATTATTCTATTCAGCATAATTTCTACATATTGGTTGGATCATTTCCACACCCTTACAAATGGTGACTCATCCAGTTGATGGGAATTTCCATTACACTACAATTTCCCACAATGAACACCCAAAACTGTGTACTGTAGCAGCTCCTCATCAGCCGCTTCTGAACAGACTGCCCACCAAAATGCACATCAAAATATACCAATGGACACAGCACACGGCTAACTCCATCACTATACCCATGAGCATGAGGTCCATGTCTTACTTGGACAGCCCAGTACTGACAGAACTGCTTAAAACCCATCGTTAAGTGCATGTCTGAGCTTTCAAACGAAACCGCAGGTTGTTAATGTCTTGTCAAAGTTTAACAGTGTTTTGTCTGGAGAAATTTTTAAATGTCTCTTTTAAAAAGACATTCGGTTTCTCTCTTAAGAATGTACTGTCAGTGCATATTTTTGAATTGGGGATCTTCCAACAACATTGGCAAATACAGGTATAGCCCACAAAATACCATTGACTCTTCACCCACTTATTTTACACTGATGTCATTTATCACCTGACAAAGAGCAACTATTTACAGTAGTTTTATGACCTAATTTTGTCCAATTCCTGTGCCGCATTAAGGTGTGTGCAATTGTCTCTCGTTCCACCATGACAGAACACAGCAGGCCTTACTTTGTGCACCCAGAGAGATCGCTCCTCGAAGTTTCCATCTGTGTCAAACTCATGGTGCATAAGGGAGTCCCAGCAGTACGTGTCCACATAGGCTGCCTGCCTGGCTGTGAAGTTGTTCGGTGGGAAACAGCTGATCTGTGGGCCTAGAGGAAAAACAAATATAGATTTGAACTATTTTAAGCTCAACAATTGCACTGGTCCAGTTTGTAAAGTTATTACAATAACATAAAGATGCATGCATGTGCACACACATAACATACTTGCATGCATAAGACATAAACACACACCACAGAGAGAGTTTCCATAATGTGCCTTAAAGCTTTTCAGAAGATTCCTTTTTCCAGAAGCAGAAAGGTTAGCCCTAACAAATCTAAATCATATGCTTCTAAATGGAAACTTGAGTTTTTAAACAGGGTGGTATTACCCTCCTAATGTGTGGGTCTTTTTCAGAACGAGCCCTGCCCGTTCCACCATACAGATGGTTTAACCACAGAGCCAAGGGTCCACTCCCTTCCATTCAGCCCATCTCCTCTACAGCAATGCTGGGAGAGCAGGGCAGGGCGACAGGCAAAGGGCCACTTCAGAGAAAACCCTGAGATAAACACAGGACACCCTATTTTTATACACAGACTCCAAATCTCCACATCTGTGAGAGTCTCCTAAAAGAGGTACACCCAACCATCCAGTAGGCTTCAGCTGCACCACCAGTGTTATGGTATTACAGATAACTACATGGATGGATTACATGTTACATGATGTGCGTACATGCGTTTGTGTGTGTGTGTGTGTGTGTGTGTGTGTGTGTGTGTGTGTGTGTACGTGACATTGAGATAACTGGGGACATGCTGTATCCAAAATGGACTATGTATTACAAGACCGTCAGGTTACAAGGGAACACAGACGGCAACAAAGCATGTTCCTTCTACCACTGGGCGACAGTTTGACAAAGAACCCCTATTGCCATCCCTATCTTGCTTGTTACCCATTGTACAACAAGGGCTCCTTCTCACCCAGCTATTTGTAGCTGGGGGCAGAATTCTTGGCTGCTGCAGCAGGTGCACACAACACAGACAACAGAGACACCACCAACCAGACAAAAGAGGAAGCAGACAACAAACCAAGCTAGATAAGGAGGACCAAGAGCCCTCAACCGTTCCTAGACTGGCCCTCGTTCTGCAACATCTCCCAGTTAATTAACATATCATTTAATTTGACTTCGATCGAGAACTGCAAAAGGAGTAGGTTGCCAGTAATTATCAAGCAACACGGCGCCAGCGAACGCTGCTCTCAGTCATCCTCCTGCCAATTAGCATCTGGAACGGCTGATTATAGTCCAGCTCGATGGGAAGACGATCGTTAGCTCAACGTCAATGAAACAAGGAAATAAACTTGCCTGTAAGTAGCCTGTTCTGTGTGCCACTACCACACACATTGTTATGTTAGTGTTATTGTTGCAGTTGACCACGGTTGGGGTCCAGTACATGTCAACTCAAGTCAGAAAACAAATGGAAATTATATGAATAAATTGAAAAGAGACCTTATAGTTAATGAGAAACGTTACAATTAACTTTTGAATAGTTGATAGAATTGTCTCCATAACCCTTAAACTACAACCAGGACCGTTTGAACATCCAGTGCCCTCATGAACCCTCCATTCACAAAAGTGCGGTGCAAACACTGGTTTGTGACTGGATCTGAATCGCTAACTCCCTTGCCTAAACACAGATTCTCACTGCCGTACAGTAAAGGGGAAAAGACAAATGAGAAGAGACGGGAGAGAGAAATATGAGACAAAGGAAATGAAAACGGAGGAATATTGACCCAATGATACAGGGGACAAAAGAGGCATGAGAAAATAGCAAAAATAAACACAGAAAATGGAAAGAGGCAAAAAGATAGGAAAGGAAATAATATCAGAGAATGTACCAAATGTGATTTGCAGCTAAACCAGAACTAGAAGAGAGCGAGAGAGACGGAGAGACAGACAGAGAGAGACAGACTGACCGATGGAAATTTCACGGGCGAAGGCCATGGACACCAGCAGCAAGGGCAGCCCCACGGACACAAACTTGATGACCCTGTCGAGCGGCAGCTCCAGCTCCAGGTGACTGATATGGTTGCCCCCGGCGCCGTCCCGGAGCAAGGCGTCCGACAGCATGGCCTGCGCGGCTGCATTAGCGATGGACATCTTGACGCCTAGAGATGTACAGGGAAATGTTGGATTTACTCCCAACTGAGTCCACTGAGACCTGGGAGAACTGAGTTTTACACTAGTAGAGAAAGTTTTGTTGTTGTTGCATGGGCCGGATTAAATCCAAACTGGCAAGCGGAGTCCACTGAGACTTTATAGCACTGAGACCTAGACGTTTCTGGGTTAGCTAGGGGAAATACATTTGTCGTACCCTGTAGAGTATTAGAATGTACTTCGTATTCAGTTGTTTCTTTTTTCTATTTAATGTAATGGTATTAAACCACTAGTATTATAGTCCTGATATCCAATCTGAGAAATAAATTGTTTAAATTTAACTAGGCAAGCCAGTTAAGAACAAATGATTATTTACAATGTCGGCCTACACCGGCCAAACCCGGACAACGCTGGGTCAATTGTGCGCCGCCCTATGGGACTCCCAATCACAGCTGGTTTTGGATTCGAACCAGGGTGTCTGTAGTGACACCTCTTGCATTGAGATGCAGTGCCTTAGACCACTACTCCACTCGGGAGCCCCAAATTAAACTAATATTCAATGTGTGAAGTAATCATCAAAACTCTATGCAAAACTATGGCAAAGGATGAGAAGAGAAAATTGTTTCTCAGATATTTTTCTTCAATTGACAATACTGTAAATACCAAACATGCATCAAAGTACTTTAAACCATTGGTATAAGTACCACTTATTCTACACATCTCTATCTTCCTAAATGTCAACAGCCTTTCAATCATTTCCATTCCACATCTTCTACAATACAATGATAAACAGCTTCCATGTTACCTTCAATCCGTTTTCTCTTTCTAGTGACCAGTGACTGCAGGATGGAAATCCAGTAAGGAAATGCAGTGAGACAACTGAACCAAACGCCTCTCTGAAGACCAGAGCTGTGTTGGTGAGGCCCTTAAGTTGTCCGGGAGGACCCTGCTATTTGACAGGCTGGGACTGGGCTGGACTGGGCCTGGCTCCTGGGTCCATGGGTCTAATTACTGCTGATGTATGATAGTGCCCAGATGGCAGTGGTGTCTCCGCAACTCCACGGACCTACAGGGCTGGCTGCTGTGTGGTGCGTCTGGGATGGGAGGAGGGAGTGGCGACTGTGTGTGTCTGTACTTACGTGTGTGTGTGTTCACGCATGTGTGTGTGCATATGACACACTGCCCAGCCTCTTCACTGAGGTCCCAACCATGCTCAACTGCCATGGCAGCAGCCCACTTCAAACAAGGCCCAAGCACCAGTGGCTTTTCCTGTCTCTGTCATTTCCCCTCTTATTTATACCTCAGGTTGGCTCCAGAACTGCTGCTGCTGCTGCTAGCATACAGCATTGAGAATGGTAGTTACAATTAGGCCCTGTCTGCTACAGCTATTTCAGTGCTGCTGCTAGGATGGATAACTTTAGAGGAACTGAATGACTGGTAACTTGTGCAATGTAGAACAACTTGCCATACCACAACTACCCTAATGGCAATCATGGAATGCTTGGTCATATGTAGTCCAAATACAGATACAATGATTTTAGGAATTTGGGGTATTTTATTACGTTAGTGTGTGTGTGTGGTGGCCATCTACGATGAAGTAGGTCAAGGATACAAGTGTGTATATGAATGTCTGAAATCAATGTATAACGGCCATCTACAGAAGATCATAGACTTGTATCATATTCAGCAAATGTTTTTTGATACTCTCTGCTTACAGTATATGGGTCACCCAAATTTAAAGGTGGGAAGACATTTGGGTGGTAGTCCAGCAAGACCAAATCACAGGCTTGATTAACAACCAGAGGGTGGGATATAAGAGACATGACAAGGAAAGGTGGGAGGTTGCTCTACATTGAGGCCGTTTAGTCTGAGCTTCATCTGTAATTTGTGGAGAACTGTGGTTATTGTCTAATACAGAAGTGGTCTTTCTTGTTTGCAAAGCAGAGGCCCAGTGTTGGGTTACTGTCAGCGTGCAACAGGTAGTGTGGCTTGTGTGAACTTTTCTGACAGGAGCAATGGGGTAAGATTAAACAATGAACAACAGACACACAACAGACATATCTTTAGCCCTTAACAGTGTACAGTTGTTTTTGATGTAATTTGTACTATTTTGATTGTAATACCCAATCTGGCCACAGGGAGGAGAGGTAGACCTGTCACGATACTCACAAAGTGTCTATAGTAAGCTGACTGAGGCTGTCCTAATATGCACACACCTTCCTGCCTCAGAAAGAATACTCAAACTAGAAGCTTTATCTATTTTAATTATAAAAAATGGTCTATTGAAACAATAGATTATGACAACAATGTGCACAAACCCAAAAAATGAAATCCCTATTGTCACTTGCTCTGGAAGAACAATTCAAAAAGTAAGCAATCAAGAAAATGTATAATTAAGCAATAAGGCACGAGGGGGTGTGGTATATGGCCAATATACCACGGCTAAGTGCTGTTCTTACGTGCCTGGACACAGCCCTTAGCCGTGATATATTGGCCATACACCACAAACCCCTGAGGTGCCTTATTGCTATTATAAACTGGTTACCAACGTAATTAGAGCAGTAAAAATAAATGTTTTGTCATACCGTGGAATACCACGGTTGTCAGCAAATCAGAATTCAGGGCTCGAACCACCCAGTTTATAATGAAGAACATACTTCACAAAGACCAATCTCAATGAACATTCAAGAACAGGTTTTTCTTTTCTAGACATTACATCAGAAAACGGGTGGCTTAATTTTGTGGATTTCATTTAGCACAAAAAGAGGGTTGAAATTAGTTTTCACAGTTTCTTTAAATCCTTAATGTAAAACATAGAGAATCGTTTCAGGAATTTAACTCTTCCCTATAAATATGCAGGCTTTCCCTTTAAATTGTCTTTTTCTTGCAAAGGTTTTCACTTAATGATGTTAGTTATTTGAATTGAGGATTCAATTCCATGTCTCTCCATGTTGGTATGTTTTTTTTTAACTCGTTGAGACACTGTTACCAAGGCAGTGTTCTGTTTGTAGTGTGAATCCTCAATGTGACATACAGTATTTCTTTCAGTCTTGAGATTTTGTCACCTTGGCTGGCCATCGGTAACTTCGATTAACTCAGATTCACTCAAGCGTTTTCTCAATTGCAAGACCTCCAGAACATCACAACAGTTACTTTGTGCCTTCTACAAAGGTGCCATTTGAATGGTCTTCTGAAAGCTCCAAGAAAATGGTTTATAAATATGCAAGCCTTCAGCAATGTAACGCAAACGTCAAAACATCTACTATACAAACTTTGTGCACTTTTTGCTCTTGGCCTCAAAGAATTAAATGTTTTTTTAATCATGCCCGAAAACATCAATTTTGTTGCAGCGAATAATAGCTCGTCATCAACATTATGAAAATGTGTGTGGAAAACATAATGACAACATCGTGTTTATTGAGTCAGTCGGAAACGGACTAAGGCTTGGATGATTCCAAAGCATGGAACCCAAACGTGACGGTCAGGTAATAGACCTAAAAAACAAGATCACAATCAACTCACATTCAGCGACTCGTAGTTGTCATTGTTTTGTCAGTAAGAAAACATAAGAGGTTTGGGGTGACCCACTAGTCCACAGAGTATGGTGTCCATTTTAGGACACCTTCAGGCCCATAATCCTCATATAGGATCTTCCTTCTTAAGAGTTCTGAAGGGACGGATCTGTAGTTTCTAAACAGACATCCATGGTAGAAAAAACAAAAGGCCCATTCAAGGTGTGACTGTTGCCTGAATCTAGGGGCTGGTCAGGGGGTAAGATTGAATGGAAGTGTGGTTTGTGGAGGGAAAGTATGAGCTGAATCGTGTTCATTAGGGCACCGGTAACAAAACAAATGTTTCTTAGTGGAGAAATCCAGGTAGTCCCTTTCTGTCTCAGTCTGTTTTCTTCTGTTTGGTGACTACTGAACACAACCCAGGTGTCAAAAGGTCACGTTGTCCTTTAACACCTCTCATTACTCTAGCCCCTCTCTATGCTCCATGCCCAGATCTCTCCTTCCTCCGCCGCCGGATATATGTCTCCCTCCCTCGCTCTCTTCCTCCTCCTCATCTTCCTCTTCCTCCTCCATAACTTCCTCTTCCTCCTCCTCCTCCTCCTCCTCCTCTTCCTCTGTGCCATCCATGGAGTCGTCGGTTCCCCCCAGCATTGCTTGCTGCATGGCCAGGGTGGCTGAGTCAGAGGACAGGGGCTGGAGGCTGTCCAAGCCTAGGGGGTCTGTATGAGAAGAAGGAGAAGCAGGCAACGCAGGGTTAACACACTACGAAACACACAAACTTGACATTATAACTGCCTCCGATTCTATGTCCTTCTCATCAAAGTGTGCACTCATTCACACCCCCTAATGGGATTAAAAGGAATGAACTGGTCTAATGTGGTGGAATCACTATAGCCCATGCCAATATTCAATGTATTGTATTCACTGATCCATTGCTTTTAAATGCAAGTGCACACTATCTATGCACATTGATGCAAAATTATTACCTTGATAAAGTAGGTTGAAATAACAAGGAAACTATGTTGAAATATCAAGACAATCATGATGAATCAACCAATCTTTAGCCAGAAACAGACGAATAGACATCGACAGAGCGTTTGAATGGTTTAGTGACGTACTGTCAGCGTTGTTAGAGTGAGGTCCATGTGTCTGCAAGACGCCAGCCACAATGGAGTCTGGCCAGAAGCGCTGGGTTGGACGGTGTTGGGACTTCATCTTCTTAGCCTTGGGAGCTGGGTCTGGGTTACTGGCATCCAGCATAGGCTGGAGGATGCGCCTGCGAGCGTTGATAAACCTAGAGAGAGAGAGAAAGAGAAAGAGAGAGGGAGAGAGAGATGCAGGGGGAGAGAGGGAATTGGAGAGGGAAAGGGAAAGAGACCAGTGTGAGAGTAACAGAGACATACCTTTTTTCTCTGTAAGAATGTTGTACTCTACGATAATGAGAGCATTTGTAGACCAGTAGATGGCGCCACTATGCTGTGAATCACCATCAGGTGATAAAGCATAGCACTGAAGTTTGAACTCATCAACATTCACTCTGAACATTCAACATTTCTATTGATTTCATCCATACTTTTAGCAAAGCTGATTTTCATCTCATAGTGCATTTGCAGTGGTAGTATTACAATCTTACCAGTTGTTGACCTGTAATAATGTCAGATTTGTTTGTCCTGCAATCTGTCTTTTCTCGTCCTCTGTTGGGTAGGGATGCTACAAAAGGGAAAGATTTAAGATATTTAGGATGCCATCAGTAAAGTTTAATCAATTTCAATTAGTGGTTTTGTGAATGACCCTCCCCTCACCCCTAAACTCTCAACTTCCCTAAACCTTTGACCCATGCCCCAACACCCTGTATTCTCAGGCCTTGGCCAGAAACAATCCTTAGCCCCTAAATCTAATTCTTCATAGCCTATCTGAGGGAGTGGAACTACCATATTGCTTATACCTATTCAATTAATTCATGGAGATATTAAATTCATTAATTCAGATCACTACAAGTGCTTACGGGGTAGAAGCTATGTGGGTTGTCTCTGGATGAGGCCTTTAGTCATACACAGCTACAACCCTGACATTATTAGCTCTAAACCCTTCACCCTGATTATCCTCCATAGCTTGACTCTTCTCAATAACTTCTTCTATAGCTTAACCAAAGACATAGGGATGAATATTGGCTCTGTTGCTACTGTAACTCCAACACATTAACATTGATGTGAACACTAATGTTGCTAGCTCACCATGAGATGCTGGAAGAGCCAGGAGCGCATGATGTTGGTGGCGTGCTTGGGCAGGACCCCTCTCTTGTTCTTGTGCTTCTTGTCATCACTGTCCAAGAGTGAAGCCAAGTCCAGGTTTACCTTGGATGGAAGAGAGGGATGGAGAGAGGGATGGGGGTGTTATTGTTGCCACGGTAACAAAGAGAGAGTGCCAATTATCCGTCTCTTTGGCAAGGGCAGAACCGCCCTCTTCACCATCGCCATAGCAACCCGATTTGAGTAATGATACTTAAAATAAAAGGCGAGAAAGGAACGTCGATTCACAACACCCTTGACTCAGAGAAATCTAGGAGGCCGGTCTGATCTAGCTGAAAGAACTACGATGAGAAATCTGCCTAAAAAAACCTCACAAAGATTGTACAAGTAGATAGCTTGTACAAGTAGATAGCTTGTAACTAAAACTTTGGCTTTGATAAGTTTTGTTTCAACTCCGTGGGTGGTTGAGAAAATTATGAAAAATAACTTTATCAAGAAATTGCTGATTTCTGTTTTACAGTAGAGTTGGGTGGGGAGTACTCAGTGGCAATTAAGTAGTTTAAACCATGTGCATGCACACACTGGCATCAACAAAACACATGCACATGCATGTGCGCGCACGCACACACAAGACCAATGGTCCTCTATAGCTCAGTTAGTAGAGCATGGCACTTGCAACGCGTCTGCTAAATGGCATACAAAATAAAAAAGGCATCTACAGTGGCATGAGATCACTATGCATGAATTCCAAAATGTCTTTAATCTAAGAATGTTCACCTCTGGTCCACACACAAAATAAATATTTCCTATGGCATTGGCACAAACAGTATCGAAGTGAGGATCCTTCATTCATATTTAACAACCCATTTGCAATGCCTAAAACACTTTTGAGGCAAAAATATGAAGATTTCATCTGGACCATGCATAAATTGGCAGGACAAAATGCCTAAATAAATAAATATACTCAGCTAAAAATTATTCTTATCAATTTCATGCAGGCATTGGAAAGCATAAAAAGAAAGTATAAAAAGGATAAAAAACAGGTTTTCCTCTAGGATTTTGCCTGTGAGCTCTAATCAGATTATTTTTTACCATAAAAAACTCCCTTGCCAATGACAAACAAACCCATAACATGATGCAGCCTCCACCATTTCTTTTCCACATTTTTTTGCAGTTTTACTTTAGTGCCTTATTGCAAACAGGATGCATACAGTGGCTTGCGAAAGTATTCACCCCCTTCGCATTTTTCCTATTTTGTTGCATTACAACCTGGAATTAAATTCGATTTTTGGGGGGTTTGTATCATATGATTTACACAACATGCCTACCACTTTGAAGATGCAAAATATTTTTTATTGTGAAACAAACAAGAAATAAGAGAAAGAAAACTGAAAACTATTCACCCCCACCCCACCCCTCCTCCCCCCAAAGTCAATACTTTGTAGAGCCACCTTTTTGCAGCAATTACAGCTGCAAGTCTCTTGGGGTATGTCTCTATAAGCTTGGCACATCTAGCCACTGGGATTTCTGCCCATTCGTCAAGGCAAATCTGCTCCAGCTCCTTCAAGTTGGATGGGTTCTGCTGGTGTACAGCAATCTTTAAGTCATACCACAGATTCTCAATTGGATTGAGGTCTGGGTTTTGACTAGGCCATTCCAAGACATTTAAATGTTTCCCCTTAAACCACTCGAGTGTTGCTTCAGCAGTATGCTTAGGGTCATTTTCCTGCTGGAAGGTGAACCTCTGTTCCAGTCTCAAATCTCTGGAAGACGGAAACAGATTTCCCTCAAGAATGTCCCCGTATTTAGCGTCATCCTTCATTCCTTCAATTCTGACCAGTTTCCCAGGCGATGAAAAACATGATGCTGTCACCACCATGCTTCACTTTGGGGATGAGGTTCTCGGGGTGATGAGAGGTGTTGGGTTTGCACCAGACATAGCGTTTTACTTGATGGCCAAAAACCTCAATTTGAGTCTCATCTGACCAGAGTACCTTCCAGAGTACCATGACATTATAACTGCCTCCGATTCTATATCCTTCTCATCAAAGTGTGCACTCATTCACACCCCCTAATGGGATTAAAAGGAATTAACTGATCTAATGTTGTGGAATCACTATAGCCCATGCCAATATTCAATGTATTGTATTCACTGATCCATATGTTTGGAGAGTCTCCCACATGCCTTTTGGAGAACACCAAACGTGTTTGCTTATTTTTTTCTTTAAGCAATGTTTTTTTTCTTCTGGACACTCTTCCGTAAAGCCCACTGTGGAGGTTTGAAGCTCCGTCAGGGTTATCTTTGGTCTCTTTGTTGCCTCTCTGATTAAAGCCCTCCTTGCCTGGTCTGTGAGTTTTGGTGGGCGGTCCTCTCTTGGCAGGTTTGTTGTGGTGCCATATTCTTTCAATTTTTTATTAAAGGATTTAAATGGTGCTCCATGGAATGTTCAAACCCAACCCTGATCCACAACTTTGTCCCTGACCTGTTTGGAGAGCTCCTTGGTCTTCATGGTGCCGCTTGCTTGGTGGTGCCCCTTGCTTAGTGGTGTTGCAGATGAATATTTTTGCGAGGCACTGTATTTTGGAATGTTTTTATTCTGTACAGGCTTCCTTCTTTTCACTCTGTCATTTAGGTTAGTATTGTGGACTAACTACGATATTGTTGATCCATCCAAAGTTTTCTCATATCAGACATTAAACTCAGTAACTGTTTTAAAGTCACCATTGGCCTCATGGTGAAATCCCTGAGCGGTTTCCTTCCTTTCTGGCAACTGAGTTAGGAAGGATGCCTGTAGTGACTGGGTGTATTGTTACACCATCCAAAGCATAATGAATAAATTCACCATGCTCAAAGGGATATTCAATGTCTGCTTCTTTTTTCACCCATCTACCAATAGGTGCCATTCTTTGTGAAGCATTGGAGAACCTCCCTGGTCTTTGTGGTTGAATCTGTGTTTGAAATTCACTGCTCAACTGAGGGACCTTACAGATAACTGTATGTGCGGGGTACAGAGATGATGTAGTCATGTTAACCACTATTATTGCACACAGATAGTCCATGCATTTTATGTGAGTTCTTAAGCACATTTTTACTTCTGAACTTATTTAGGCTTGCCATAATAAAGGGGTTGAATACTTATTGACCCATGACATTTCAGCTTTTCATTTTTATTTAATTTGTAAAAATGTAGAAAAACATAATTCCACTTTGACATTATGGGGTATTGTATGTAGGCCATTGGCAATAAAAAAAATGTAATTCATTTTAAACTCTGGCTGTAACACAATAAAATGTGGAAAAAGTCAAGGGGTGTGAATACTTTATGAAGGCACTGTAAACATATGAAACACACACACATACACACGGCACAAAATAAGCTTTATTACAGGTGCAGCTGGGGTGTCACGTGGAAATCCCTCCCCCTATCCCCCTCGGCCCTGGGAATTTGTGTTCCGGGAAAGCAGGGTTGAATTAATTGGCGGCACCAAGCCGGGGAATCATTACCGGGAGCTTGTCGGTGATGTAGCTACGGGGCTGCACTCTATTCCCAGACCACGTGTAGAGTGCCGCCTCGGCTGGGTCCTGGGTATTCACTGAGGCCGCCGCTGTCTGTCAAACACAGAATTACCTGCCTGGCTGACACTGTGGCTTTCTAATACACCTGCAGAGCAGTGCACCCCACAGTCTACTCCATAGGCGAGCATACGGGTGGTCTGACAGTCTCATATATGGACCACCTATGTAAGGTTCTTCAGGGCATGGGGATTGCAGGAGTTTAAAGGGACATGCACTCGCAAACTCTGACATTTAGAGCTTTCTTTGCAGGTGTGTTGGACTTCAAATTAAAATAAACAAGTCACTTGTTTATTGTACTAACATTTTGTCAAGGAGGAAAGGTTAGTACATAGGCTAAAGGCTGAAATGTTACCATAATAAACAAGTGATACCTTGCAAAAACAGTGTGCTGAAATTTCATAAGTTAACCAATGACACGTTAGCTATTACACTATTACTCTAATATTCATTTCACACTGTCGTAATATGTTCATAACAGAGAGGACCACTATTTGATGACAGCTAATGGCAAGCAAAACAATGATATGAATGACATTGAGAGTATTTGGAGTTATCGTTATCCATCTCTACATTATGGCAGGAGAGGAAGGTATATGCTAGAAGAGCAGCTGACGGCCTCACCTGTGAATTCTGGATCTGGATGGTCCCTTGGGGGAGTCCCTGGGTTAACACTTGCCCTTGCGATGTCACCATGGCAACCGGCTGATACAAGGTGCCACCTGAGGGGATAATTTGCGGTCATAAGAGTCGAGTGGCTTCTTCTTCTGTGAAAAGCAGTTGGCCTTGCACCATTTCGTCTCGAGAACTCTATTATCTAACCCTACCAAAACAATAACAACAACAACATGTAAACAAGGAAGGCAAAAGCACGTCGGTGCGAATGAAGCACGAAAAAAAAAAAAATGTATTCTTTCATGAGATGTTCTTTTGCTACTAATTAGCACTAATTTCGATTCTCTTAATCATGGGTATTAATTTGAGCTTTGAATGTCTTGCGATCAAAGAGAAAGCTGGAATGAGATTATTATTCTGAGTTGAAAGGGATTTCCGGAGGGCAGGGGTAACATTTCGCTGAACATAATAACAAAAAACCCAGCCACACTTTTGAGTGATATACACTACATGACCAAACCCAGATTAGTCCGTCGGACTGCCAGATGGTACAGCATGATTAATCACTCCAGAGAACGCGTTTCCACTGCTCCAACGCGTTTCCACTGAGTCCAATGGCGGCGATCTTTACACCACACCAGCCGAGGCTTGGCATTGTGCATAGCCATCTTAGGCTTGCGTGCAGCTGCTAGGCCATGGAAATCCATTTCATGAAGCTCCCGACGAACAGATCTTGTGCTAACTTTGCTTCCAGAGGCAGTTTGGAACACAGTAGCGAGTGTTGCAACCCAGGACAGACAATTTTTATGCGATTCAGCACTTGGCAGTCCCATTCTGTGAGCTTGTGTTGCCTACCACTTCACGGCTGAGCCATTGTTGCCCATAGAAGTTTCCACTTCACAATAACAGCACTTACCGGGGCATCTCTAGCAGAGGAGAAATTTTACGAACTGACTTGTTGGAAAGGTGTCGTCTAATGACAGTGCCACATTGAAAGTCACTGAGCTCTTCAGTAAGGCCATTCTACTGTCAATGTTTGTCTATGGAGATTCCATGGCTGTGTGCTCGAGTTTATACACCTGTCAGCAACGGGTGTGGCAAATTTAAAGGTGTGTCCACATTTTGTATATATAGTGTAGAACACCTTCATTAACACAAAATGTATTTTCATAATTATATGTCAGTAGCCTACATTTGACGTAGGATATGATGTGACCTACCAGCAAGCAGTTGCTGAAATAATAATTGATAAATACTTAATGCAAAACATTGTGGCTAAACCTTCTCTCACCCTAATGTTGTTTCAATTCTAAATGTTGTGCATGCAGGGTAGAACACTTTGAACAATTTGTACATACACTGCAATTGTTTCTGCCTATGTCACTACAATGTAGAGGTATACGGGACACTTGTTGTATGATGTAATATCAGGGAAGGTGAGGTACCCATAGAACTGGGTTGAGGAAAATGGAAAGGCTTCTCACCTGACACCACCTGGGAGTTGATGGTAGTCATGGCAATGTTACCCTGCTGCAGGGTCCCGGTGGGCACCATGATACCCGAGGAGTTGACAGAGCTGGAGACTGATGTCATGGACGGAGAGGATGTCTGGAGGAGGTCCTGGTGAGGTCAGAGGTCATAGGAAGGGAAGGAACCAGCAAGGGGGTTGAGAAGGGACGTTCAGAACTGAATGTTGCAGATAAAAACGCCATACATAGAGCTGATGATTCCTTAGTGCTACATGTAGGAGACATGTGTGTTCTTCAAAATGTATTTCTGTCCAAACGTTACACAATGTGTTAGGCTAATTAATATGGCTCAGATGTTTGGACACAAGTATAATGGTCTTTCAGAAAGAAAAAAAAAATGCAGTTGGCTCCTTCAAAGTGCATACCAGATACACTATGTTTAGAGTTTGTACGTACAGTTGTAGTCGGAAGTTTACATACACTTAGGTTGGAGTCATTAAAACTCGTTTTTCAACCACTCCACAAATTTCTTGTTAACAAACTCTAGTTTTGGCAAGTCGGTTAGGACATCTACTTGTGCATGACACAAGTCATTTTTCCAACAATTGTTTACAGACAGATTATTTAGAAGGCTTTAGAAGCTTCTATATCGACATAACCTGAATGGCCGCTCAGCAAGGAAGAAGCCACTGCTCCAAAACCTCCATAAAAAAGCCAGACTACGGTTTGCAACTGCACATGGGGACAAAGATTGTACTTTACAGAGAAATGTCCTCTGGTCTGATGAAACAAAAATAGAACTGTTTGGCCATAATGACCATCGTTATGTTTGGAGGAAAAAGGGGGAGGCTTGCAAGCCGAAGAACACCATCCCAACCATGAAGCACGGGTGTGGCAGCAAAATGTTGTGGGGGTGCTTTGATGCAGGAGGGACTGGTGCACTTCACAAAATAGATGGCATCATGAAGATGGAAAATTATGTGGATATATTGAAGCAACATCTCAAGACATCAGTCAGGAAGTTAAAGCTTGGTCACAAATGGGTCTTCCAAAGTTGTGGGAAGATGGCTTAAGGACAACAAAGTCAAGGTATTGGTGTGGCCATCACAAAGCCCTGACCTCAATCCCATAGAAAGTTTGTGGGCAGAACTGAAAACGCATGTGCGAGCAAGGAGGCCTACAAACCTGACTCAGTTACACCAACTCTGTCAGGAAGAATGGGCCAAAATTCACCCAACTTATTGTGGGAAGCTTGTGGAAGGCTATTCGAAACTTTTGACCCAAGTTAAACAATTTAAAGGCAACGCTACCAAATACTAATTGAGTGTATGTAAACTTCTGACCCACTGGGAATGTGATGAAAGAAATAAAAGCTGAAATAAATCATTCTCTCTACTATTATTCTGGCATTTCACATTCTTAAAAGAAAGTGGTGATCCTAACTGACCTAAGACAGGAAATTCTTACTAGGATTAAATGTCAGTAATTGTGAAAAACTGAGTTTAAATGTATTTGGCTAAGGTGTAAGTATCATTCCGACTTATACTGTGTGTGCATGCGTGCACCAGTGCGCATATGTGTAAGTGTCCGCCTTACCTGCTGCAGGCTAAGCGAGGTGTGCGAGGGCGAGTAGGGCCCGCCCAGGTCATTGCGAAGCAGGTTATCGCTGTGCATCTTGGTCTTGAGGCAGGTGATGTAGCGGTTGCAGAAGTCCTTGCAGAGCTCGTTAACCTTCTCCAGCTCCAGAAGGTGTATCCTCAGCACCTGGATGGCCTTCACCATCTCGGGCGGGGGAGAGAGAGAGAGAGGAATATAAGCAAGCTCAATGATTGGGGGAAGGAAGGACGCTACATGCTAGCCTGAATGCTAGTCTAGTTTGGCTCAACTTTAGCTAGCTCTACTGTTGATTTCTCCAGCTTTAGAAAGGTTTAACCTTAGCAGACCTGTGTTCAAATGCATTTGTATTCGAGTATCTGGTAAAAAAAAATATTTTTGGTGTGTATTTGAGTATTTACAAATACACAGCCAAAAACATGTACTTTTATTTGAGTATTTGAACAGTTATTTGATAAATTGTATTTAACAGGATTTTCAAATACTTACTTCAAATAATATTTTCAAATATCTGGATAAATGCATGGGAGTGTATTTGAGGCAGTGTATTTTAATTGTTCAAATTCTTTCCACGTGTATTTCCAAATACATTAACATTTTCAACTTGTCTTTTCAAAAGAAAATATATCTGAACACTTATTTCAAATGTATGTGAAAGTAATTGAGATATTTGAAAAAGTATTTGAAACCAGGACTGAACCTGATCCCCCTGGATGGCCTTCACCATCTGAGAAGAGAGAGGCAAAGCCAGCAGGCTCAACGACTAGGGAAGTAGGCTACATGCTAGCCTGAATGCTATGCTCGCTCAACATTGGCTAGCTCCATGGTTGCCTTCTCCAGTTTGAACCAAAGGTAAATAATAATATTGGCAATAATGTTCCCAGGGGCTAGGGGTTGTTTCTGGACAGCCCCCTCATGTGCCTTACAAATTATGTGCTAGCCCTAGTCAGTCTCTGAACGTTCTCAGATAGCCCTTGACATAACACCTGCTAATCCATGAGCCCTCTCAAAATCCTTCACCATGATCCAAACTTTGTCCTTTTTCCAACGAGGCTTCTCCTCCCAGTGCTCACTCCCTCAAAGTCAGCACTCAAGGGCACCAGAATGGGGCGGAAAAGTGCTTGGCCAAGGAGGAGATAAATCTGCCAATTACTGCCGCTTGTTTAATCGGGAGCCAAGTGCCATCTCGGCCAGTCAGCTTCAGCATTACTGTCCTGTGGAAGAGTTAGTGTGTGCCAGGGCCAGTCCGCGGCCGGCACCTCGTAAAGCACACAGATGTGGGGTTAATTGACTGCCGCACCACTTGTCGGCCGAGTACCCCCATAATGATGAGAGCCGACCTTCCATCTCTCTCTCTCTCTCCCCAGCCACCTTCCCTATTTCTCCTCATTTCTAATTACTGCTAGCTGTCATGGAAGGGTGGGAGGGAAATATCATGAGGGGGGAGAGTGGGAAAGAGGAAGAGAGAGAGAAAGGGTGAATATAAATAAATATTGAGAGAGACAAAGGAGATAGAATGGAAAGGGGTAGACGTGGCTGCATGTGTGAGAGAGAGAGAGAGAGAGAGAGAGAGAGAGAGAGAGAGAGAGAGAGAGAGAGAGAGCGAGCTAATTGATAGTCTAGAAGAGAGAAACATGTACATGAGAAAAGGTGATAGAGGAAACAATAAAAATGTATATGAGTGGGAAATAAAACGGGGCGTATGTGAAAGGGATATGTAATGACTGCCTCCGCCAGTAGAGGAAGCAAATCCTCCACAACATTAGTAAGCTACGTTAGACTATTGAGATGCCTCCTCAACATGAGGAAGCCGATAGACTATTGAGATGCCTCCTCAATCAAGAAGTCACGCTAGACTATTGAGATACTTCAAAGCCACGTTACACTATTTAGATGCCCCCCAGGCAGGGTACTAACCAGGTTGTCCAGGTCGGGGTCCTCGCTGAAGAATGGCTTGTGGTCCTGCTCCTGCTGGTGCACAAAGTTCTCAATGTCCACATCGAAGCTGGCAGAGGTGATGCACTCAGAGCCCTGGGTGGCCTGCTCACACTTCTCAAACAGCAGGGCCAGCAGTGGAAATAGGGGATGTCTGGAAGGATAGGAGAATACAGGAATTAGTTAGACTCTATACCTGCTCTAGCTGTATCTTGATTGCCATATCAGGAGTAGTTCCAGGTGCAAAGAGGGAAAAACAACTCAGTTTGAGAAGAGGAAATGTTGTTTGTTGTGGATACTGCTCTCGCTGTATCAGTATTTGTGGTATGTGTATCATGTTTACAGTCTGAGGTCGACAATGCTCCTTTTAAATGCAATGTTCCTGCGTTCTCTGAAACCACGTTCACAGTAAAGGCTCAATCCGAAATTACCTTTAAATGGGAAGACTGAAGTTTGAAGTTTCGTTGTGCATTGTGTTCTTGATACAGTATTGTTGTACTGCAACATTGCTCTATGTCTTACACCCAGGAACCGCATAAGCAAGTTAACTTGATTGTTAACTCCACTGACAAATGCAACAGACAAAGCAAACGGTAGACACTGAGATGATCTACTGCACACCCAGCCGCAAGGCTCAGTAAAGGTGCAGGAGTAATCCACAGGGCACACACTGGTTGAATCAACGTTGGTTCCACATCATTTCAATGAAATGACGTGGAACCAACGTGGGATAAATGTTGAATTGATGTCTGTGCCCAGTGGGAAATGCATACAATTGAGTGAAAAAAGAGCCTCCACACACTTCAATCAGACGCAATTAAAACTCTGAAATTGCATCTGATTGAAGTGCTCGGAAACTCCTTTCTCACCTCCAGACAAGCAAACAAAATAATGAACAAACTGTTTGACGCAACCTCGTATCACTGTGTTATCAATAGTTTGGATTGGTGTTGCAAAAGTCCCCAAAATTCCTGCTTGTTCCCTTCTGATTCTGTAAATCTTCAAACCATGAATTCTGAAAACCTGGGGCTTTTGGGATAGTTCTTGGGATTTTGCAACCCTAGTTTGGATAGTTTTCTCATATTCCATAGGACATTTAGTTCTGGTATGAATCAATATGAAGACGACGTTAAGTAGTGATGATATGGTCCATTGCGATAACAGTGAATGTCACCTACATTGTTACCATCTGTCTTTTATGGCACAAAGGTCAGACCACTCAGTAATATGGTTCAATGATCCATCTGCAAAGCCCCCTCTGTTTAATATAGTAGTTCCAACTTCTGTAACTCAGGCAATAATGCCTGCTCAATGTTAAGGAGAGAATATACAGTATATCAATGTTTTGGCAGAATTCCCAGAGTTAGGCAAAGTTTATGGATACTTACGTAGAATTAACTGGACAAGACTAAAACAGAAAACAATAGCAAATCAAACTGAATAGAAGATAAAAACATCTTAATCACTCCTTAATAACCATACAAATGCCAGGACAAATCCTTTGACTGTGCGTGTATCACAAAACTATTCAAACACTAAGAAGCACTTCATCAAGCACACTATAGTACCAATAACCTTTATAGCTTTACGTATTTCATGCTGTAAAACCCAAAATATCAGAGGCACCTCATAACATGAAACAACATGACAATTAATTAAAAATCTCCCAAAAAAACATGACCTCCCTGCATCCGTCTCTGTACTAAAGTGGTGTGTGTGTGCGTGTGTTTGTGTGTGTACGTTGGTCTGTGCCTACGTGTAAGCATGCATACATCCATCGGCGTACATGCACGCGCGTGTGTGTGTGTGTATATGTGGCGCGAGAGAGTAGGTAGGTAGGGGGGAAGTGGGCATGCAGCACACAGGGCTACTCCAGGATGCTGGGAGAGTGGGCCCCTGCTCTGGCTCTAACCCATGGCTCGCAGCCTTTAATAGCCCACTATATTAGACTCTAATCTGCCTGATCCCAATTTAATGCGGCTCCCTCGGCCAGACGTGAGACGAATACTAAACAGGAGGCCATGCGCAGAGCGCTGAGCTGCAGTCCCCCCGGGCCTCATTCACAGAGCGTGCGTGCGAGAGAGAGCGAGAGAGAGAGAGAGAGGGGTTCAGTATAACTACTTCCTCCCTCTGAAACCACACACAGAGGAAGGGGATGAAGGAAAGAGAAGATAGAGGATAGGAGTGGAGGGGTAAGGGAGAGGGGCTAGCTGCAAATGGGTAATATGTTCATCATGGCTTGTTTTTCAGGTCCTATGCTATGGCAGGTGTTCAATTATTTAACTTGCTGGTGATCTAACGCACAGTTCAGACGCCAAACTTATGGCAGAGTGGAACTGAATAGAAATTAAGAGCGGGCAGTTGAGAGCTTTTCATGACATACTGATTGGTTTCATACAACCGATCTCAACACTACAGTTGGTTTTGGGTCGAATTCAGGCATAACAGCGACCTCTTCTGTGCTAAAGAAACGACCAACTTTAGTGCACTACTAAAGGCACTACTAAAGGCACTACTAAAAGGCAAAGACCAATCGCATACCTGTGCAACACGGAAGTTAATGTTTGAAACAGTGAATATGATCGGTTTACTGTGTCTCGGTTAACGTAACATGTCTCCAGATTTTATGACTCCCTTTTAACTAAGGAATCACGAAGCGTCTTCTCATCCCTAAAACAAACCACGAGGTATGTTAGCGATGGCGATATTACTGTGCAACGTAAACGTTCTATTTTCTTCCGAGATTGCAAAGTAATTCATATGTTGATGTAGTGCCCATCCGTTATGAATGCTTCAACCTCTGTGTTGAGATGTCATGTTTTTACCGTCAGTTGCTGGTTTCAAAGAGCACCAAAAACTACACTAACCATGAATAAGCCTTTTAGCATTTCTGCCACCACAGAAACAGACCCTGGGTCTGTTCTAACGCGTCCACATGTGAATCGAAGGGGGAATACTCTTTTCACGCCTAATTGGTCGGCGCTGTACATAACGGTGGGCGTAGATTTCAGTGGAATCCACACAGTATCGAGACATAGACAAGAATTTGCTCATGTTCGGCTCGTGGAATCTTTTTTAACACACTGCTAAGCCATAGAGTACAGTTTGGCTAAACTTAACTACAGTAATGGATGTTACAGTTTCATCAGGGAGCCCCAAAGATGAAGTAAACACATGTAAATTGCTGAATTCACATTATGTTTGCTATTTCATGCAGACACAGAATAGAAAGCAAAACAAACTATTTTGTTCTCAAATATCGCATTGGTTGAAGTTGAGAGATATCATTCACGCAAAGTAACGAGACTGGGTTCTGTAAGTATGCCTCCAGGATAATATGGTAAAGTTGGTCTCATGTATTGGACCATAAGAAATAAATAAGACAACAAAAAAAAAAATTAGCCATCCGATTAACAGTTTTTAATGAAGCCAGCAATGCAAATAATTCCTCTCAGCGATTGACAGGTATTATTGCATGTTGACTAACCAATCTTAGTGAAATTAGATTAAATCTCACCTACATTGTTACCATCTGTCTTTTATGGCCACACACACACACGTGCGATCAGTTTCCTATATTTCATTCAGGTAAATTTAGTAGATTGACATTTCTTGTTGGCTAGCAATCAAAACTTTACATTACACATCTTTCCTTTTGGCAATGAAAAATGCAAAAAAAGAGGGGCCGCTGTTTTGGCATCAAATGAAGATAGAAAGAGAGGTGATCCTGAGTGGCGCAGCGGTCTAAGGCACTGCATCTCAGTGCAAGAGGTGTCCTTTTAGTCCCTGGTTTGAATCCAGGCTGTATCACATCCAATTGGGATTGGGAGTCCCATAGGGCGGCGCACAATTGGCCCAGCATAGTCCAGGTTTGGCCGGGGGTAGGCCGTCATTGTAAAGAAGAATTTGTTCTGACTTGCCTGGTTAAATAAAGGTTAAATAAAACATTTAATCTGAGAAGGGGGAAATGTATAGCAAAGTAAGTTGTAGCTGGGTAAAAACATCATACTACAAAAAACCAAGGCACTCTTGTGGAAAAGTTAAAAAGCCTTTATTTTAGTGGCTATTGCATAGTAAAAATGAAAAAAGATACACGAACGCGTTGCGACTCACAGGCCTTCTTCAGGGTGCACAGCAGTGACAGGTGAAATTAATGACCAGAAATTAAAGGGGGGAGTGGAGAATATTAACCAATAGATGAAGAGGAAATAAAGCAAAAGTATGTACTGATATGCAATGGTAAACTATAAGTATTAACCCACCATAGTTTAAGTTATGAATGAGGTCCCAGGCGGAGGGTTTCCGGTTGAAAGTGGATGTGCATCGGACAAACCGCGGCCACTGTAATGTATACCACCGCCCACGGAGTGAAAAGAGTGTGTCCCAATCCGAGGCCATGATTGTGCTTCCGTTGTGGGTGTTGTAGCGAAGCAACCTTTATTTGCATGCAATTAACATATATTAATATGCATTACCATTTCTCCCGACACTGGAAGAACTGCTCTGGCGAGCTGCATGAAACAGAGGCGTGCTTCACCCATACCACGCCCAAAGAGCGGCAGAGCCTGCCAAACTATTGTCAAAGGTCTGACGAGGCAAACTACCACTGCATGGTTTCAGACAGCACTCTATCCACGCTATTCCAAAGAGAAGTGACGTATTTTTTAGTTTGGTGAGGCGATGGAGCGGTGTTTGAACCAGGGTTAAGATATCTAAGTGTTATAGACAGATATTGTCTTGTGAGAGTAAAAATAGGTCCGTGTATTCAACTAATCTAAAATGAAAACCCAGATAAATATAGCAATTTATCATGTTATTGATTCCAATAGCCATTCTCACTGGTGATGGTTTTCAGCTCTGGAGTGAAATGTTTGTTCCCCCTTCCTCGGTAGTGCTTTCTGTAAACACACAGACAGGCGCACGCACACACAACTGATGTAATGGAGATATGATGCCGTGGGGCTTCTTCTCATAACCCCGGGGAATTACGGGTACACAATAGGTTTTATTGGCCGACTGGCCCACACCTCCAACACCACAGTAGGAGAAAAACGGTTCTTCTCCACAATGAGTCTGGATTTGCACCCCTTGCCGACAATTTATAGAACGCGAACATATTCTGACCATTCTGATTTGTCCCAGAATCTGATGGGTTGAGCCAGAGCTGGCCTACATGATGATGTTATCAACTTTGATACTCTGATTGGTTAGATTTGTTAGAGACGATCCAAACGCTGATTCATTTGTTTTGTACGACTCACCCCTCATTTTGAAGTCACACAAACGACTTCTAGGATGGCAGTTTCAGACTGAATGTATGTAGCGATTGATAGAGCAGCGGAATTCAATTCAGGGTGAGTTCTCTGGCAAATAAACAATAGCAGTAATTACACAATGTAAGTCCTTATTTTAGATGGAATTATTAAACGGTAAGGCTCCAGGCACATAACAGTCATGGACCTTTTGCCTGGTTTAGGATGTTTGTCCTGGTTTTACGTTCAATCAGCTGCTCAGGTCGGTGCATGTAAATGTGGGCCTACCAAGTAATGAACATGCAAATATTTTCTCAGTTCTATTGAGTAATGTGTCACATTTTGTTTCCCTTGATTTAATGGTCACTATTTCGGTACTTCTGTACGCCTTAACCCCAACTGTGCAAATTGTTATCATTTTATTTCTTATACTCATAGCTTGAATGGAGGCTACACGGTTTCATGCTTAGGGTAGATCAGTGAGTGGATCGGACTGAGGTGAATGCACACCTTACCTGTATGTCTTTCTGATACTAAGGCTGTCCTAATATGGACACCATTTAGCCCCACATCGGGCACCAAAAACCAGCCAGTCTCTATCTGCAGTGCGACGGAATGGAGATGGCCGACAGGGGGATCGTTACCCGGGCCATAAAAGAGCCATTTACAGGACGGAGGGAGGGAGCGTGGAGTCAGTCAGCACAAAGTCTCTCCTCCTGCACCAACCGAGCCACGACAAAACACCCCACCGAAACGGTCCTCCATCAATCACACTCGCACGATACGTGATCACTTAAACATTAAGGATGGGGAATGGTTATGAAAAACCTACCCTTTTTCTGCAGTATCATACGTAAATCAATAGGCATGGGTGTGCATCCGAAATGGCACTCAATTTACTATATTGGCACCCTATTCACTATATAGTGGTCAAAAGTGGTGCACAACATAGGAAATATCGAACGCAACCATGATGTGATATTAATTGCGTACAGGTTTGTGGCCTTGCTGTCATTAGCAAGGGTGTGTGCCTTCTGAGTTTATATACCTTGGCTTATCGATCTGTACTTGTAATTGTGGGGACTTATTTAGTCATAAGGTCATTTTTCAGTCCTCTCTCCATATAAAATGGGAGTAAATCTGTAAGCATAAATACCTATAGTAGAAAAAAACGCTTCTTGTTGTAAAATCAAAGTATTTCCGTAATTCGACAAAACAGTGCCGCCCCTCAAGAGCGACCATGTTTTGCTATTCAATTTTTTTTCTCTGCCACTGTTTTTGTTGGGGAGCTTTCGGCAACCCACCCAGGGGGTGAAGGGGGCTAGAGGAGGGGGTGAGGGGGGATGGCTCTATCTGTGTGTTCACTGTGTTTGCCATTCTAATCAGTCCTGCCATATGCCCGGGCGCTTTATTAGGACCCAGTTTGTGGCAGGAACCACGCTGTGTCTGCTCTCGACAAGGCCCTCTCCCCCAGGCTACATGTCTGAAGCACACCCTGTGCAGGGGGCACACATACACGTGCACGTGCGCACGCACACACATGCACGCACATGTACGCAAGCAAGCATGCACACGCACACAGAAACACACGCACCCACAGTGCCTCCTCCTTTTTCTCTTTTACTTCCTTCCCTCTGTCTTGTCCTCCCACCTCCCTTCTGTATTTCTTCCCTCTATTTATTTCTCGGTCTCTCCTATTGTCTCTTTCGCTCTCTTTCTTCCCTTGTCCGTCCCAGGGGAGAACGACTGGAAGTTCAAGGCCGACCGCGGTACTGCAGGCATTGTTAGCAGAAAACAGGATCTCCTAATTTTCCATAGTGAATGGAAAAATGTCAATCTTCGTGGTTAACCTTCGTGTAAATAAAAAAAAAAATCTAAGACAATCATGGTACCAATAATTGCTTCTAATACACCGATGCATGTCCTATAACTGATTATTTTAAGATCGCACACAGAGGAAGTTATAAGGATAATTTAGTTGCTAATGGCAGCCTGCAGTACCCCGGTTGGCCTTCAACTTGAGTTACTCAATGAGAGGGGGCAGCACTGAGCTAGCCTGTAACGTCACTTCCTGGAGTAGCCCCAACAACACATGTTATGTCTCCATGAGGATATTGTGAGGACAGTGTGGTGAAGAAGGCGCAACAGCGCCTCTTCAACCTCAGAAGGCTGAAGAGATGTGGTTTGTCACTGAAAACCCTCACTAACTTTTACAGGTGCACAGTTGAGAGCATCCTATCGGGCTGTATCACCGCCTGGTACGGCAACTGCACCGCCCACAACCGCAAGGCTCTCCAGAGGGTGGAGTGGTCTGCACAACACATCACCGCGGGCAAACTACCTGCCCTCCAGGACACCTACAACACCCGATGTCACAGGAAGGCAAAAAAGATCATCAAGGACAATAACCACCCGAGCCACTGCCTGTTCACCCCGCTTCCATCAAGAAGGCGAGGTCAGTACAGGTGCATCAAAGCTGGGACAGAGAGATTGAAAAACAGCTTCTATCTCAAGGCCATCAGATTGTTAAATAGCCACCACTAGCACAGAGAGGGGGCTGCCTACCTACAGACTTGATATCATTGGCCACTTTAATAAACGGAACACTAGTCACTTTAATGATGCCACTTTAAGAATGTTTACATATCTCGCATTTCTCATCTCATATGTATACACTGTATACTGTATCCTTCACTATCTATTCTTTACTATCTATTGCATCTTAGCCGCTCTGTCATATATTTTATACTTATATATTCTCATCCCATTCCTTTACTAGATTGTGTGTATTAGTTTTTGCTGTGGAATTTGTTAGATATTAGGTTTTGTTGTGGAATTGTTAGATACTGCTGCTAGAAGCATAAGCATTTTGCAATAACATCTGCTAACCATGTGTATGTTACCAATACAATTTGATTTGATTTATCCATTCATATATACAGTCATTGTTGGTCCATCCTCCCTCCATCACCTGCAATGCGGGATAGATGGACAAAGCCGGCACAGGGTGTAGTGACTGCGGTATGGAAGATCTGAAGTGTGTGTGCGTGCGCGCATATCTGCCTGCGTGCTTGTGTTCTCTGTCTCTGTCACAGTCCAGTTGTAGAGAGCAAGTGGGCCCATGGGAGACGGAGGCAGATGGGCTGGTGTGTCACCTTCCTATCATCAGAGCGTGACACTTTCATTGATCCAGTGAAGCCAGTGTACTCTTTTCAAGTTACAGTTTGTATTCACCATTCAAACTGTCCAGGCCGTTTAAATCTATTCAGTCATATCAGCTGTGATTGTTAATGTTCCTGTGACTAACGTTATTGAAAGATGCTTACTTCCACAAGTACCTAGTTCTCCGTATCCGTAACAATATCAAAGTTAAAATTGCTTGACACACTCCCCCACGAATATCCTGCAGCCCTTCCTCTCTCAACCTTCTCAGTCAAGTCAAACGGTGAGGAACCAGCCAGATATCAGACTGATCATGCCAATAAACCACTGGGCTCTGACACGAACACCTTTCAGCCAGCCCGCTGAACTCTCGAAGGGAAGCCTTTTTTAAGGAACACGGGTGGCTAGCTTTGCGCCATCAAACAGCGCTGGTCGTTAGGATGGTGGGAGCGGTCAGATGGGAGACGAAATAGCGGCGAGAGCTTCACAGCGGTGAAGGTAAACAGACTTTATGGTGCATTACTGAAGTCTGTGAGCAGACATCCTGCATGGCGCCCCCATCCCAGGGCCCTGTCAAATTAAAAGCGTTCCCATGGTGTATGATATGGGATGTCTTTGCCTCGCCGCTGCACCTCTTGGCTCTATGGATGCACACACGCGTGTGCTCGCTAACACACAAACACACACATACTCTCTCATTCCTTGCTTCCCTGTGAATCCGTCCATCCACTGGAGTTCAATAAGTGGCAGCAAACACACACTTCAAATTGCATTTGTCACATGGTGTAGACTTTGCCATGAAATGCTTACTTACTAACCCTGTCCCTACAATGCAGAGTTAAAAATTAAGAAATTGAACAAACAAAAATAGAAAAATAATAACACAATAAATAACAATAACCAGACTATGTCTTGTCTCAATGCAACACACTCGGGAGGATCAGCATTAGAAGGTTTCAGCAAAGACCCACTACGGTGTAGAGTGACACACCACATACAGGGCTTTGGACTGCAATTTGGGCCCATTTGAAATAGGATGGCACCAATGCCAAAGGTTGAAAATAAAAGGGTTATAGCATGTAACGCTGTTTTCTTTCCATTTTGAGATTGAGGATGTATGACAAATATGGGACTTTTGTGTGAAACAGAGTTGTGGTCCATTTTGTCAAATGTTCTGTACTGTGCTTCAGAAAGTATTCATCCCACTTGACTTATTCCACATTTTGTTGTGTTACAGCCTGAATTCAAAATGGATTAAAATGTTGTTTTTTTGTCACCCATCTACAAACAAATACCCCATAATGACGAAGTGAAAATATATATTTTTTACTTTGCCTGTGATTAGCTCTATTCTGTTTCTTTTTATCCTAAAATTACTCCCTAGTCCTTGACGATGACAAGCGTATCCATAAACTGATGCAGCCACCACCACGCTTGAAAAATATTGAGGAGTGTTGCTCATTGATGTGTAGTGTTGGATTTGCCCCGAACATAACACTTTGTATTCAGGACATAAAGTTAATTTCTTTGCCAATTTGTTTCCAGTTTTACTTTATTGCCTTATTGCAAACAGGTATTTGATACAGGCTTGCTTCTTTTCACTCTGCTTTTATTCTGTACAGGCTTCCTTATTTTCACTCTGTCATTTAGGTTAGTATTGTGGAGTAGCTACAATGTTGTTGATCCATCCTCCGTTTTTGCTATCACAGCCATTAAACTGTAACTGTTTTAAAGTCACCATTGGCCTTGTAATGTTTGTGCTTTTCTTATAACTAATTTCTGTGTTCTATTCATGTGCTGTTCTAATAACCAATTTCTGTGTTCATGCAAGTGACTGATTTAACCGAACCCTCCCTTATCAGTATCTACAATTTTGGAGTACGCCCAGACCTTGTTTTGAGAACGAATGAAAGATATCTCAGTTTCAAGGTCTCAGCATAGAGAGAAGAAGCGTCGTGAGGTATTGGTCTGCCACATGTTATGAACCAGTATTGGTCGGTCACATGAATGAAACAAGATGGTAATGATTAATTAATTATGCTAAATAATGCAAATATAACTTGTCTGTGTATAGCCATATATAAGACAACTGCTGGTACTTCCCAGGGGGAGCTCCTGATTGACATGTGTACTATGGTGCATTGAGTTGGTTGGAACCTCTCCAGTGCACTGACGAATAAAGGATGATTAATTTAAGATTGACTTCGAGTGTCCCTGTGTAAGAATTTCCATGACAGCCTCATGGTGAAATCCCTGAGCAGTTTCCTTCCTCTCCGACAACTGAGTTAACTTCACCATGCTCAAAGGGATATTCAATGTCTGCTTTTTTTTGTTTTTTACCCATCTATCAATAGGTGGACTTCTTTGCAAGGCATTGGAAAACCTCCTTGGTCTTTGTGGTTGAATCTGTATTTGAAATTCACTGCTCAACTGAGGGACCTTACAGATAATTTTATGGGTGGGGTACAGAGATAGTCATTCAAAAATCTTGTTAAACACTATTATTGCACACAGAGTGAGTCCATGCAACTTATTATATGACCTGTGAAGCACATTTTTACTCCTGAACTTTCAGACTTGCCATAACAAAGGGGTTGAATACTTATTTCTTAATACTTAAGAAATGTCAGCTTCTCATTTTTTATTAATATGTAAAATGTTCTAAAAACATAATTCCACTTTGACATTATGGGGTCTTGTGTGTAGGCCAGTGACATACATACATTTTAAATTCAGGCTCTAACACAACAAAATGTGGAAAAGCACTGTAGGTTTCAAGGTCACTGCATGTATTTTAACTTCTTAATATACAGAACATTTTCTCAATATACCCACCCATGAAGGCAGAAATAGTTGGCACATTGATTCTGTGAGATACTGTATGTTCCTGTTTTCCGTGTGAAACAAGCAAACGAACAGTTCATTTAAGTTTTACTACTGTTTTACATATCAAAACAAAGTAGCTAAATTCTCCCCAACCAACATTTCACTTACAACATCACAAAGACGTGCACAACAAATAAAACAATGCCTCTCGTTCAGCCTCCATCAGTTGGGCATAGTGGAGCGACCTCTGGAAAACAGACCGCCTGCTAGCTCGCTAATAAGACAAGCCCAATCTAGCGCTCGTTAGGCTAATTACAGCTATCACAAGTTGATTCCGCCTGTAATAATTACGCGGCGACTCGTCAAAGAATAGAGGAGCTAGACAGGTCCTCCGCGCACAGCAAACTCACTATCCAGGCCATTAGCGAAAAGAAATGACGTGTGCACAAACATTAATAAGAGAGAGATGCTGCACACTTCCTGGATAAATTACAGGGATGCTAATTCGAACTCTGGTATCACTTTGAAAACTTTCCAACCCCCAAATGGCGGCGGAGAATTGGAACAGTGCGGAACAGGGGAGGAGCAGCTTTTTTTGGATTGAGAATGTACAGTATAAGTTTCCCTTGCATCATTGACAGTAGAGGGAGGGAGTCGAGACAATGGCTTTGGAGGCTACATTTGACTCATTGAACACATGCTTTAAAGTTGTGTATCAGTCTTCTATTAATTATAGCACAGTATTTTGTCATCAAGGCCATCCAAATATAAAAACAAGCATTCTGTCTTTAATCCAAGAAGGTTTCCAAAATGTGTTCATCAATTGGCACAAACAGAATATGTTCATTTCTGATTTGATTTAACCCACAATATATGTGACGAGTTTGCTTTTGGCATTGCAGTAGCATGTGCTGAGTGTTGTGCTGTGTGTTGTGCTGTGCTGCTGCATGGTGTGAGCACACTACAGGAGATGATCAATAAAGACGGAGACAGGAAGCAGGTCTCCTCTGCCTGTGGATGTTTAGAATGTTGTAAGGACATTTGGACGTGTCAAAGAGGATGAAAAGGCAACGTTTTGAAGCTCCTTTTTTGCTTTTCCGTTTCATACCTTTCAAGTGGTATAGTTAGCTGTCTGTGTGCGTGTGTGTATGTGTGCTTATTTATATGTGCATGAATATACTGTACATACGTTTGTGTGTGTGTGTGCGTTCATGTGTGTGTGAGCATGGCTGCGAGCCCGCCTGTGAGTGTGTTTTCAGGAGGGACTATAATGAGTGAACAGGCAGCGTGGGCCTGGGGCTGTGTCTTTTCCAGCACCCACAGCCCCTCTCAGGCTGGCTGCTCACATCAAAGACAAGCCTTGTATCTCAGAGGAGCTTAGAAATTCTGCCCCAGGCTTGGCGAGGCCTTCACAGCACTCGCCTAAGGGGCCTGAGCTGGCCAACCATGGGGCCAAGAGCACACTCAGACAAGAGCAGTGGATAACCACACTAAGGGAGAGCCAAGGAGCCAGGGCAGTGAGCTGAACAAAGAGCATGCAGTGTCATCATAGAGTTTGCTGAAGATGTATTTTTCTTGGTAGCACAAAATAGAGGTTTGTTGCTGGAGCATGATTTCTCATTGGGAGATTGCTGAACATATTACACATTTCTGTGTTCTGTGAATAATTTACTTCATTAACAGATAATAAAAGCCCATTATGAAAGTACATTAATATTCAAGTGACGAGTTAGGAGAGGAGGATGTTTTTGAAAATGTATGTTTAGTTTTCAGTTGGCAGCAACTGTCTATTCACTTAATTACTCTTACAAGGACTTCCTAATTGCTATACTGCACTTGAAAAGAGCATTCCTTACACGCTATGTACCACACAATAGGTTACACAAAACCCAGTGCCCTGGAGAAAATAGAGAAAACCAACCATCATCGTGCTCAATCTTACCTTAGCATTGGGAGTGTGTACTAAATGTGTGTGTGTGTGTGTGCGAGCGTCCATGCAGGCGTGCGTGCGTTTACAGAACTACTGTTTAAAGCCACATGTTAACCTTAACCAAACAGAAGAGGACAGGTGTCCTTTTTGATGCCTGATGGTTCTCAAGATCTCCTCAAGGGAGTTTTGCCTCACCACTTTTTGGAGAGCTTAGTGTGAATGAATTAACAGAGAGAACGTACAGTATATAGCACAGAAAATGTACAGTATATTGCACAAATGTATTCTTACCTGTAAACGGCTCGCTTATCTGACTCCAGCTGGGCCTGGGGGTCAAGGGTCACACTGATGGGGGTATTCCCAGCCTCTGAGGATGCTGAGATGTGGACCTGTTGGGCCTTGGAGTTCTGTTGGGTTGTGCCCGTCATCTGAGGGCAGAGCAAACAGAACCACAGGGAACTTCAATACATAGAATGGTAGCCCTGGTCCCAGATCTGTCTGTGCATTAGCTAACTCAGAACCACAGTTAACTGCATAGACTGGTAGCCTGGTCTCAGATCTGTTTATGCATTCAGAACCACAGTCAACTACATACACCGGTTGCCTGGTCCCAGATCTGTAAGTGCATTAGCCCTCTTCTGGCTGGGCTTTCTACTTAGAAAACTGGGTTTGTGTTCCACTATCTCATCTCTAGCAGGCACACACACACACACATTATCAGATTCTGTGAACTACATGAGAGTGGATAGACAACCAGCTTGATCATTCCACATGGCCTATGAAAGATGGGCGTGTTATTTTGATGTGATGGTCTGGATGTGTACAATGCATCTCTTCAATCGTGTCGATCCCCTACCCCCACCTCTTTCTCCATCTCCCACCCCCTCCTCCCGTCTCCTTTTCCCCCTCAGCCTTTGGAGAGAAGGAAATGGGTCCTCCATCCCCCCTGTGTTGGTTTGGGGAGGAAGCATCTTAATCTCGGCTCCAAATGGGAAATAAATTAGCTTCTTCACACTTAACTAGCTCTCATTTGCATTTTGTTGCCTGCGCTGACTGTGGCTTGGGAGCTCTCCCCTGTCACTAATCCTCTGGGCGGAAGGAGACAGTGGTAGAGTGGAGACAGGGAGGGGGATGGCGAGGCTCTGATTGAACCTGCTCTACTTCCTTCTCTAGAATACTGCTTAGCTAGGATAAGGTTAAAGGACAACTTTTCAACCTCATATGTGACTCGTGTCAGGATACTAGGCGTATGTCGCGGTCACTACCATTTGAACGTAAACTTTTTGGGCAGAAATGCCCTCTGGAACATGTGAACTTTCATGTGCCTTAATAACAAACTTGTATGCCATCTGTTAAGCCACAGAAAAAGTAAGCAACCTTTCCGCTAGCCATGATTGGCTGAGATAATGAGTGGGCTGGACATGACGAGACATCAGTTCGGATTGGTCAGCCATATAGCACGCTTCTGTCTATTTGAGCTGGTCAGTATGTTCAGGTAATCATCCTGTCTAACGCATATTTTGTTTTTTAAATATATTGCGTAGTAGAACTGCATAAGTGTTGCTCTCCACTTTCTGGAGGATCGAGTTTTGAAATCAGTGGAATTAGAGGATAATAGCTAAGAAGTTGGAGAAAACATCTGTCTCCGGATTACATCTTCAAACTAAGGGCAACCATGGCATCCTTGACAGGGAGAAGCGTCCATTCTTGATGTATACGGGTAAGATAGTCTAGCTAGCTACATTTTCAGATATGACATGGTTCAAATTTTGACAGAAAGCCTTTTTCCTTTCAAGTTAAAGTCTACTGTTAGCTAGCTAGCTAAAGTTAGCTGGCTGGCTTGTATGATCTTATTATTCGTATTTCAGAGCCATTTGCTTTGCTATTTATAGCCTAATGTTAGCTAGCTAACATCAAACCTGGTTGGTTAGCTACCTGCAGATTCATGCAGGGTAGTAACGTCATGATTTGGGAGTATGGTTCATTGTTTACCTAGCTAGCTAGCTACTATACAAGTAACTATTTCAATAGAATGACACTGCGACAACTGTTGATAGACGAAGCTGGTAAATTCGCTCTGGCTATCTACTCTGATTTTCAACATCCGCTGAATATGGCCGGTGTCAGTAAAGGCAAAAAGCGTAAATTGTGCCCGGCAGCAGCACAGTTACAGTCACCAACGCTCTGGATAACATAAAAACAGCCTGCCCAGCTCTGCTCGGGCGAGTAAAATGGTCAGAGTGAGCTGTTCTCTCATTTGTGCCTGGAAGTAGCTAGCAAGCTAGCCAGCATTAGCCAGTTAGCTTGGGTGATTGACTGGTGTTGTTAGGACAGAACACTCGGATCAACCCTTAAAGAGATGGGTGGGGCTAAAGCTTAAGAGGGTGTAAACGATTCTGAATGGGTGAAGACAAAGAAGAGCTCTCCAGTAGGTACCAAAATATTCAAAGGCCATTTTCTCAAAAGCTTATCAACATTTCCTCAAATGCAGTGTATGATATACTATTTTGTAGCTCAGTGACTCTGCTTTTATCTAATATAAAAAACACAATAAAAAATGTTGCTACCGAATCAAGGCGGTCGGTCACAAATTCATTATTTCCAGCACCATACCAGCGTCTACATACACTACCGTTCAAAAGTTTGGGGTCACTTGTTTTTGAAAGAAAAGCAAATTTCCAATTTGTCCCTTAAAACAACATCAAATTGATCAGAAATACAGTGTAGGCATTGTTAATGTTGTAAATGACTATTGTAGCTGGAAACGGCCGAATTGTTGGAATATCTACATAGAGCCAGTTTGCACTGTTTTGTGACGGGAGTAGTACACATTGTTGTGCAATTTCTCACATGGAATAGCCTTAATTTCTCAGAACAAGAATAGACTGACGAGTGTCAGAAGAAAGTTATTTGTTTCTGGCCATTTTGAGCCTGTAATCGAACCCACAAATGATGATGCTCCAGATACTCAGCTAGTCTAAAGAAGGCCAGTTTTATTGCTTCTTTAATCAGAACAACAGTTTTCAGCTGAGCTACCATAATTGTAAAAGGGTTTTCTAATGATCAATTAGCCTTTAAAATGATAAACTTGGATTAGCTAACACAACGTGCCATTGGAACACAGGAGTGATGGTTGCTGATAATGGGCCACTGTACGCCTACAGTATGTAGATATTCAGGACATTTCTATGTGACCCCAAACTTTTGAACGGTACAGTATGTGAAAATGGCGCGTTTCTATGATCTGTGGTTAAAAAGATAAGAGGAAAGGTCCTAAAAAATGCCATGGCAGCAGCTAAAACGGATCCCTAATAAATACAAAAGTCTCATAGCGTTTGAAAATCAATGTTTTTAAAATGTTTTAACTTAGGATGATGTCATCGGGTAGAATTATTTACTTTATATATTTTTACTACAAAACTTTAAAAAGCTGCGTTCACACTGTCATTGTGTTGGAGATAATGAAAATGAAGTTGAAAAGTGGTGGATTTGCCCTGTTGGTCTAAGGTTGACATTGAGGTAGGTTAAACTGCACCTAGATCTGCAGTTAGGTCTAGCCTATACTTTAAATGCTTATAACAATGTTTGTTTGGAAGTGCATTTGACTAAAGACAAATAAAATACTCTAGAATGTTTTCTGTAAGGAATTTTCCATTGATTATTTACATTCTAATCCATTTCCTTAATTGACTGAAATGAACCCCAACCCTGAGCTGACCACTAGAGGTGTACTGACCTGTTGGCTCTCCTGGTACGATGGTGGAGGAACGCTCTGAGTGGCCATCATTGTTAGTGCTGGGGACACATGTTGCATCATGGGACAGATTCACATGGAGACCTGCAGGGGGACACAAACACACATAGTGTTAAGAGTACATTATCGCCTCCCGAGTGGCGCAGTGATCTAGCTGTGCCACTAAAGATTCTGGGTTCGAGTCCAGACTCTGTCGCAGTCGGCCGCGACCGGGAGACCCATGGGGCGGCACACAATTGGCCCAGTGCCGTCCGGGTTAGGGGAGGGTTTGGCCGGCAGGGATGTCGTTGTCCCATCGCGCACTAGTGACTCCTGTGGCGGGCCGGGCGCAGTGAGCGCTGACACGGTTGCCAGGTGTACGGTGTTACCTCTGACACATTGGTGGCATTGTGTCAAGAAGTAGTGCGGCTTGGTTGGGTTGTGTTTTGGAGGACGCACGGCTCTTGACCTTCGCAGAGTCCGTACGGGAGTTGCAGCGATGAGACAAGACTGTAACTACCAATTGGATACCATGAAAAAGGGGTAAGAAAATAATAATAAATAAATGAGTACATTATCATTTAAACATCGGGTGTTGGTCTCCTGAGTGGCGCAGTGGGAGTCCCATAGGGTGGCGCTCAATTGGCCCAGTGTCGTCTGCATGTCATTGTAAATAAGAATTTGTTCTTAACTGACTTGCCTAGTTAAAAGAAATAAAAAAAATAAAAATAAGTGCCCTCTAATTGCTGGTCCAGGGTCAAGCCCTGTACTCATAAAGCATCTCAGAGTAGGAGTTATGCTTTTTAGACCATGATAAATAAGACTACATTGACATGGGGGCAAATGATCCTAGATCAGCACTCCCACTCTGGGAAGTGTTATGAACACCCAGGTATTTACCTAATCAGCTTCAGTGGATGGTTTATCCTTGCTACTTTCACTTTTACCATGCTTGGTGCGTTTCTATGTATACTGAACAAAAATATAAATGCAACATGCAACAATTTCTAAGATTTTACTGAGGTACAGTTCATGTAAGGATATCAGTCAATTGAAATAAATAAATTAGGCCCTAATCTATAGATTTCACATGACTGGGAATACAGATATGCAGAGATACTTTAAAAATAAATTAAATCAAATGTTATTAGTCACATGCGCCCGAATACAACAATACCTTACAGTGAAATGCTTATTTACAAGCCCCTAACCAACTTTGCAGTTAAAAAAACATGAATAATAATAAGAAAAAAGGAAAAAGGAACAAGTAATTAAAGAACAGCAGTAAAATAACAATATACAGGGGGTACCGGTACAGAGTCAATGTGCGGGAGCACCGGTTAGTCGAGGTAATATGTACATGTAGGTAGAGTTATTAAAGTGACTACGCATAGATTATAACAGAGTAGCAGCAGCGTAAACGAGGGGGTGGGGTGGTGGGGGCAATGCAAATAGTCTGGGTAGCCATTTGATTAGATGTTCTAGAGTCTTATGGGTTGGGGGTAGAAGCTGTTTAGAAGCCTCTTGGACCTAGACTTGGCACTCCGGTACCGCTTGTCGTGCGGTAGCAGAGAGAACAGTCTATGACTAGGGTGGCTGGAGTCCTTGACAACTTTTAGGGCCTTCCTCTGATACCACCTGGTATAGAGGTCCTGGATGGCAGGAAGCTTGGCCCCAGTGATGTACTGGGCCGTACGCACTACCCTCTGTAGTGCCTTGCGGTCAGAGGCCAAGCAGTTGCCATACCAGGCAGTGATGCAACCAGTCAGGATGCTCTCGATGGTGCAGCTGTAGAACCTTTTGAGGATCTGAGGACCGATGCCAAATCTTTTCAGTCTCCTAAGGGGGAACAGGTTTTGTCGTGCCCTCTTCACGACTGTCTTGGTGTGCTTGGATCATGTTAGTTTGTTGGTGATGTGGACACCAAGGAACTTGAAGCTCTCAACCTGCTCCACTACAGCCCTGCCGATGAGAATAGGGGGGGTGCTCGGTCCTCCTTTTCCTGTGGTCCACAATCATCTCCTTTGTCTTGATCAGGTTGAGGGAGAGTGCATGGATCCGAAAACCAGTATCTGGTGTGACAACCATTTGCCTCATGCAGCGTGACACATCTCCTTCCCATACAGTTTATCCACAAAATGATTAACTTGCTATACAGTATGTAAAATGCAGCTTGTGTTGAGAATGAGTGCGCAGCAGTTGTCTGGTTTTAGCGCCGGTGCTGCTATGATCTCTCTCTCTTTCTCTCTCTCGTAAAATTCTAAACTACATAGCACCTCACAAAGTGCAAAAGCAATGCAAAAATGTACCTACAATAGATGCAACATCACAGAACAGGTGACATTAAATAACACTCAACAAGATAACACACAATAAGGGATCAGTGCCCTTGTTTTCCCCATGTAGTGGATGGTAGGTTGTAGTTATGAAACCAAGCCAACTAGTGTACAATTAAAGCTCCAGTCAGTGGACTAATTGCTTTTGTCCAGAACTGGAGGAGTCCCGCAGGGTTGTGTTCTGTACCTGATGGAGTTATAGGGTCTCTGGAGTTAACACACACACACACATGCACACGCAAGAAAACACATACACGTGCACACACACAGGCACTATTCCCATGTAAAGCACAACATCAGTGAAACAGCATGTACAGTCATGAGCATGAAGGTCCCTTTGGATGGTAGGGTATGAATCACATTAATTGCTGGTGTGGTTACAGGAAGATTGGGAGCAGTACTGTGGAATAGATGATACAGAAATTTGTCATGCTTACTAAGAAGTCTGAACTTGCAAGGTATAATTGGTAACAGCCAGAGAGGTCTAGGAGTTAAGTCAGATTGAGATTGTGAGTCATACCAAAACAAGGCTAGACACAGGAAGTCGCATTGGACTGAACCATTTCAACTCTATTTTACAGAAAGAAAGGGCAAAAACAGGGTACAAATACCCATGCTTCCATGCAAATAACTGAGACATTATAAAATGTACTTTAAAAAACAGCCATACAGATGTAGGATCTCAATTTGAGCCAGTTTGCCACAGTAGGAACATAATCTTGCAGCAGCAGGAAATGTGAATTATTATGTGGATTATAATTACACCTAATGGACATTTTTGTAGGAGTTGATACATGTTCCCTAAGGGAAAATCAAATAAATTACAAACTTCAGAAGCATTTTTAAACCTCAAATACACTACAAGTTTAAAATGTCCTGCACTACAGGAAAGAATTTCTGCAACAGGTTGGTCAAATTAAGATCCTACATCTGTATATTATACCCAGTCACCATTTACATAAAGAATTTCCCTGCTCTACTCTGAATAGAAACAGTGTCTTTGAGTTTGAGAGTGCACAAGACAGCACAAGGACCCAGACAGCCAGACAAGAGAGGAAGTGACGCGAACGGCTTCTCATCTCTCCCCCAGACACAGACAAGGAGACACAGATGACGGGCGTGCTCCACTAGTGAGCTCATCCCATCCTATCCTAGGACCCGGCCTGGCACCAACGTGTGTGGAAAAGTGCCCCGGGAGGCTCTAAAACACAACCACCCATCAACTCAGCCAGCCCCCCACATAACTCAACACAGCTTTTAAACACAACATCTTGCTAATGATATTATTAACCCTCTATCGACACCTATGTCCTCCAAATGGTTCACATCTCACCTCACATCTTCTAAGGCATTGTTGTACAACCACCCCCAGAATGGATCCTGGCTCTGAAATTGCACATTTTAGTTCATCTGACGAGCTCGGGTCCAAATCATACAAACTGAGGATGATGGGTGTGTGTGAGTGTGATTTGTATACTGATTTCTCTTCCTGGCTTGTGTTCTCGTTCCAAGTGGTATCACCTAAAAGGTATTTCCCCTTTTATCGGTCCTCATTTTAATTGCAAATGCAGGGTTGGTAATTAAATGGAAAATTACACAGTTGGAACATAATCTTGCAGCAGCAGGAAATGTGAATTATAATGTGGATTATAATGCAGGTAGTCTAGTGGTTAGAGCGTTGGGCCAGTAACCGAAAGGTTGCTGGATTGAATCCCTAAGCTGACAAGGTAAAAATCTGCCATTCTGCCCCTGAACAAGGCAGTTAACCCACTGTTTCCCGGTAGGCCGTCATTGTGAAATAAGAATTTGTTCTTAACGGACTTGCCTAGTTAAATAAAAAGTGTAAAAATGTAAGACTAAAAGATAAAGCAATTCCAATTATTGCACAGTATTTGAAGTGGTCTATCAAGTCTCCCATTCCTCAAGGAATGCAGTAGGCTACCTAACACAACCACATGCACCCGCAAATAAACCAAGGGGTCAATTAACAAGACCTGTATTTTTATCAGGTCAAATATAACACCCAAATGGACAACAAAACTGTCCTTGTAGAATGGTAGGGACACATTTTCCCCTTTCCCAAAGAACCACTGATCAGTGCCAGTAAGTAATTCCACTTTAAGACCCTCACTGGACCAACTAAGAGGAATATGGCTACACCATAAACCACTAAGTACGTGCCAGTTGTTTGAGGACCTAATGTAGGAAAGGTTATGTGTTTAACAAAGAGCACACCACAAATATTTCCATTCTAAACCGTAAAATTGGCCTACATCAATTTGACACAAAGCCATTCAGTGGCCTAACCACAGTTTGACACCAATACCCTTAGTATTGATAGAAAATCAATATCCGGTCACATTTTATGTGATTAAGTCCTATACCATCCACACTTGACTTAATCACATCACATCCTACTGTATACCATCCACACCTTCTCCAGCCCAACCATTTCAGATCTGTGATTACTTAAAGGAAGGAACGAAAGAAGGATGCATTTCTGAGGTATTCGAACAGGGCCCATGTCTAACTAGGTGGCAGGAACGTTAAGTTCGATCGATGAGCCTTAACTGGAGGCCTCCTGCTCCTTGAGAGCCCAGGCTGAGGAAAGGTAAAAGATGTCATCGATAATTCTTGACATGACCTCGGACAACAATCGTTAGCTCCTGGGTCCGGGCTATTGATGAGGCTGGCTGGGGAGGGTGGAAGCACTACAGTGTCAAAGCTGCTCATGTAGCTGGCTGGCTCTGAATTTCTCGGTTTCTGCAAACAGAAAATATTGTCACACTCTCTTTCTCTATATATCGTTTTCTCTAACACTTGCGCCCATACATGTACACACACACACACACTCACAAACCACACACACACACATTCCTGTTCCTCTTTTGATAATACTGAGCCAGTGTCAGATTTCTACCAAATGTCAGCCGCAGTATTTAAACAATTAACTCCCCCACCAAAAACAAACAGTATAAGAAGTGTTAGTAAGAAATTAGCCAGAATCTTTGAAGTGCAAAGACCTCTCCAGTGACATGTCTGACACAGCGATTGGGCACTCTTGAACACAGCTCTGCTAGGTTTCCCAGCAAACAGAAAATAGGTGATGCCTGCAGTCAAGGGAATGTGGTCAGATGAGTGTTTACAGCACACACACTTCATCCAAATACTCTCACGAGTGGCTTTACACAAAAGTCTGGTAAGGAAACCATGTGTTTGAGGATGTTGCACGATCCTTTTTAAGCACACACATAATGACAAACTATCAACAGCATAACACAGATTTACTTCAAGACCGAAGCCAGATATGATTGCTTCAATCTGCACAATGCCTGACTTAGAGACTGGCCCCCGTTGGTTTTCTCAGTGTCCGATGTTAAGAGAACATGTCGGAATGTGGCAGTTTAACATTTATTTTGTAGTTATGATTTAAATTGCCCATTGAGGATCATGAAGGAGAAAACCACTGAGAGACTACAACCACAACATTTGCTTGAGCCAAAGGGCTGCCATTCCTGAAACTGAAATCCCTTCCCCCCTTTCCATTTTCTCCATCCCGTTACCGAGTTTCCTGGTTACGGACATGACCTGGGAATGCAATGAATAACATTTGCTTCGGAGGTGACACGTAGCCCAAATATCATGCATCTTAATGTCCTAAGTCATAGCAATAGCACAGATGAATATGGGTATCCAATTACGGCTCATTCTTAGAGGTAGATTTGCAATGCAAAAGGTAAGAGGAGAGGAGACCTTGGTGGGTATTCAACATGTGAGAGAGGACGGGCTTGGCAGGCGGTAATGAGGTTGGGGAAGGGGGCACCACGCACACTTTTGTTCACACACACACACACACACACACACACACACACACGCTCACACACTTACAGAATTGTACACATACACTCGCACACAAACACACATCCTTTCGGTATCGTACACATACCGAATCGTACACATACACCCCACACTGTACAGCCCGAGGCGGGTGGGCCCAACAGCGGTCCTCCGGCCTTATAGCCCCCAGGCTAGGAAGAGGCTCACATCACGGGGTCTAGCCTTCTTCAACCTCTCCCAGTCTCCTTACTTAGCATTCATCCTATTACCATTCGAAAGACACACACACACACACACACACACACACACACACACACACACACACATAGATATTCACACACACTCACACACACACAAACTGTGGGGGTAATACCTTCAGAAGCCCAATGTGGATGGTTTTGATGCTGTCGCTTGGTGAAGGACAATCATAGACATTGTTATAGACATAAGTTCAGCAGAGGTCACTGCACAGATACTGCTGAGGGAGAGACTTTGTTGCAGATTGATTTGTTTTGTCTTCACCCCCGATGGTGAAATTGTATTGATGAATCCAGCAAAGAACTGTAGAAGTTAATTAACTCATGTCTGACAAGTTTGCATAGTGCAATAATGTCCATTGAATTTTGGGAAAACCTATCTATGAACCACCTGTTTATAATGCCACATAGTGAAATATAAAGCTTCTTATAAGCATTCATAATAGCTCACAGCTCCTTTTAACAGCTTTTATAAATGCATTAAGGCTATAGATTCATTCAAGCATCAAACAAATAGCATAATGCATCATACAGACGAATAGTTCCTTATAAGACCCTATATGAATGCATGAGTGCGTATAATGCAGTTATAAGTCAGGTGACTCACAGAAAGTGTTTCTGAATGTCCACTTCCAACCCTTTCATACAAACCAGACAAAATGACCTTGAATGATAAATGCTACTTCCTAGTGACATAGTTCTTTAGTAGATTTCGTGATAATGTCCTTTATACATTTAAATGTGCCACATAAACATAAAAAACACCCTACCATTTCCCAGGAGTATTTTACGTCCACATACAACAGCATCAGTCGCCCAATCTGACTCCAATTCTTGTTTTCTTTGTATTTATGCAAATGATTGTTTGGATATTACAGATTCAGATGTGATTGCATTCTGTCCTGCTTTTTAAAATTAGATTAAAGATTTGACTATGGATGTTGATGAGACTACTACAGTGTGGTGAAATTTGTGTAATTCCCTAAAGGCGAATGGTTCGCATGCAAATAACCTTATTAGCATATCTAAAAGCTCTTATTATAATTAGGTTGTTTTTTTCTAAATAGGGTACACATTACCCTGGGATGAAAAGGAGAGAAATATACATGTTTCACACAAAATTGAAAAACCTGAAAACTGTATAAACTGTATAAAATATGGATAAAGTGCAGACACGCGTTCAACAGGGGAAATAATTCACGAATGTTAGCTAACAATTATAATAATAATTTATCGGATTTACATAGCGCCTTTCCACCTACAGTAGGTGCTCAAAGTGCTTTACATTGTCTGAGGGGAAACACTCACCTCGTCCAACACCAATATGTAGCACTCACTTGTGTGATGCACGAAAGACATTGTTTGTGCCAAAAAGCTCACCACACACAAGCTATCATGGTGGAGAAGTCAGGAGTGATATATGCCTATTAAGAATGATGGGGTGATTAGGTGTCCATGATGGAATGGGGACAGGTTTGTTATTTAGACACCGGGGTTAACACCCATACTCTCACGATAAGTGCCATGGGATTTTGTATGACCACAGAGAGTTAGGACACCCATTTAACGTCCCATCCGAAAGAAGGCACCCTACGCAGGGCAATTTCCCCTTCACTGCCCTGGGGCATTGGGATCTCCTTAGACCAGAGGGATGAGTTCCCCCTACTGGCAACAACACGTCTGCCACGCTGATCCTCAACACTGGGGCCCCTCAGGGGTGTGTACTTAGTCCCCTCCAGTACTCCCTGTTCACTCACGACTATGTGGCAAAACACGACTCCAACACCATCATTAAGTTTGCTGATGACACAACAATACTACCCCCTGCCAGGACAACAACCTCTCCCTCACTATGAGCAAGACAAAGGAGCTGATTGTGGACTACAGGAAAAGGCTGGCCGAACAAGCCCCCATTAACATTGACGTCAAAGTCAAAAGTCAAAGTCACCATTATTAGTCAGTTGTACAACCAAATGCCTTCAACTGAAATGTGTTTTCCGCATTTAACCCAACCCCTCTGAATCAGAGAGGTGCGGGGGGCTGCCTTAATCGACATCCACGTCTTCGGCGCCCGGTTAACTGCCTTGTTCAGGGGCAGAACGACAGATTTTTACCTTGTCAGCTCGGGGATTCAAACTTGCAACCCTCCGGTTACAAGACCAATCCTCTAACCACTAGGCTACCTGCCGCCCCTAACATTGACAGGGCTGTAGTGGAGCGGGTCAAGAGTTTCAAGTTCCTTGGTGTCCACATCACCAACGAACTATCATGGACCAAACACACAAAGACAGTCGTGAAGAGGAAAACAACACATTTTCCCCCTCAGAAGATTGAAAAGATTTGGCTTTGGCAAAAAGTTCTACAGCTGCAGCATCGAGAGTATCCTGACTGGTTGCATCACCGCCTGGTATGGCAACTGCTCGGCATCTGACTGTAAGGTGTTACGGAGGGTAGTGCGTATGGCCAGGTACATCACTGGGGCCAAGCTTCCTTTCATCCAGGACCTACAGTTGAAGTCGGAAGTTTACATACACCTTAGCCAAATACAATTAAACTCAGTTTTTCACAATTCCAGACATTTAATCATAGTAAAAAGTCCCTGTCTTAGGTCAGTAAGGATCACCGCTTTATTTTAAGAATGTGAAATGTCCGAATAATAGTAGAGCGAATGATTTATTTCAGCTTTTATTTCTTTCATCACATTCCCAGTGGGTCAGAAGTTTACATACACTCAATTAGTATTTGGTAGCATTTCCTTTAAATTGTTTAACTTGGGTCAAATGTTTCGGGTAGCCTTCCATAAGCTTTCCACAATAAGTTGGGTGAATTTCAAAAAGGCTTTACGGCGTAAGCAAAACATTTGATTGTCTGAGGACAGAGTCCCACTCCAAAACTCAATTAGCATAATAACATAACCAGCAGAGGTGTCACAAAACTCAAAAATAGCATTAAATCATTTGCTTACCTTTGATGATCTTCTTCTGATGGCATATCAAAGCGTCCAGGTTACACAATAAAAGGTCCTTTTGTTCGATAAAGTTCCTCTTTATATCCATATAGCTCCGTTTGGTTGGCGCGTTTTGTTCAGTAATCCACCTGCCCAAAGGCTTTCATCCATGCAGACAAATGATATCACAAAAGTACCCGTAAAGTTCGTGGAAAAAAGTCAAACAGCATTTGTAATCAATACTCAGATACCCTAAAATGAATATACACTATAATATTTCAGACGGAATATAACCTGCTGAATAGAAAAGAAAAAGGGCACGCATTCCCTGTTACGCGCAAAATCCAAAACAGGACACTAGTTGTGAACTCAGGAACAAGTGGTCTTACTCCCTTGATTTTCATGATTGAAGAGTCCAACCTTTTTCTAAAGACTGTTGACATCTAGTGGAAGCCATAGGAACTGCAATCTGGGGGCTAAAATACCCTGCATTGAATAGCATGCCAATTGAAAACAGTGTGACATGACTGATTCAGACATCCCGGATGGATTCTGCTCGGGGTTTTGCCTGCCATATCAGTTCTGTTATACCCACAGACATTATTTTAACGGTTTTAGACACTTCAGAGTGTTTTCTATCCAAAGCTACTAATTATATGCATATCCTAGCTTCTGGGCCTGAGTAACAGGCAGTTTACTTTGGGCACGTTTTTCATCCGAACTTCAAAATACTACCCCCTAGCCCTAAGAAGTTAAGCCATTTTGCCACAACTTTGGAAGCATAATTGGAGTCATTGTCCATTTGGAAGACCAATTTGCTTTAACTTCCTGACTGATGTCTTGAGATGTTGCTTCAATATATCCACATCATTTTCCTTCTCAATGATGCAATCTATTTTGTGAAGTGCACCAGTCCCTCCTGCAGCAAAGCACCCCCATTACATGATGCTGCCACTTACTTGCTTCACGGTTGGGATGGTGTTCTTCGACTTGCAAGCGTCCCCCTTTTTCCTCCAAACATAAAGATGGTCATTATGGCCAAACAGTTCTATTTTTGTTTCATCAGACCAGAGGACATTTCTCCAAAAAGTACAATCTTTGTCCCCATGTGCAGTTGCAAACTGTAGTCAGGCTTTTTTATGGTGGTTTTGGAGCAGTAGCTTCTTCCATGCTGAGCGGCCTTTCAGGTTATGTCGATATAGGACTAGATTTTACTGTGGATATAGATATTTTTGTACCTGTTTCCTCCAGCATCTTCACAGGGTTCTTTGCTGTTGTTCTGGGATTGACTTGCACTTTTTGCACCAAAGTACGTTCTCCTTCCTGGGCGGTATGACGGCTGCGTGGTCCCATGGTGTTTATACTTGCGTACTATTGTTTGTACAGATGAACGTGGTACCTTGGAAATTGCTCCCAAGGATGAACCAGACTTGTGGAGGTCTTGGCTGATTTATTTGATTTTCTCATGATGTCAAGCAAAGAGGCACTGAGTTTGAAGGTAGGTCTTGAAATACATCCACAGGTACACCTCCAATTGACTCAAATGATGTCAATTAGCCTATCAGAAACTTCGAAAGCCATGCCATCATTTTCTGGAATTTTCTAAGCGGCACAGTCAACTTAGTGTATGTAAACTTATAACCCACTGGAATTGTGATACAGTGAATTATAAGTGAAATAATCTGTCTGTAAACAATTGTTGGAAAAATTACTTGTGTCATGCACAAAGTAGACAAAACTGCCAAAACAAAGTTGCCAAAACTATAGTTTGTTAACAAGAAATGTGTGGAGTGGTTGAAAAACGAGTTTTAATGACTCCAACCTAAGTGCATGTAAACTTCCGACTTCAACTGTATATACTAGGCTCCAGTCACCCAAGTCATAGATGGTTTTCTCTGCTACTGCACGGCAAGCAGTACCGGAGCGCCAAGTCTAGTACCAAAATGCTCCTTAACAGCTTCTACCCCCAAGCCATAAGACTGCTGAACAATGAATCAAATGGCCACTGTACTATTTACATTGACCCCTCCTATATTTGTTTTGTACACTGCTGCTACTCGCTGTTTATTATCTATGCATTGTCACTTCACCCCTACCTACATGTACAAATTACATCAACTAACCTGTACCCCCGCACATTGACTCGGTACCGGTACCCCCTTGCATATAGCCTTGTTATTGTAATTTTATTGTGTTACTTTTTATTATTTTTTACTTTAGTTTATTTGGTAAATATTGTCTGAACTCTTTCTTGAACTGCACTGTTGGTTAAGGGCTTGTAAGTAAGCATTTCACAGTAAGGTCTACACCTGTTCTATTCAGTGCACTTCCAGCAGCATCTGGTCTCCCATCCAGGATCGACTCTGCTTAACTACAGAGGCAAGCCAGCAGTAAGTTGCAGGGTTAACTTAAAAAGCTTTGCCACTGTTATTTGACAGATACAGTAGATCAAAGTTCTATTTGTTTCTTCAGTGGCAAAGCTTATAGGGAAAACGTAATATAATATTGGAATATCTAGCAGGTGAACTACGGTATAAGAATAATTTAATTCCAGAGCTCTCAATCAAAATAGGCAGATTATTTCAGAGTAGATTGCCATTTTCAATCAAACTTCCTGTGCCCCATAAAAGACATGCATTAGCCAGCCTAATAAAGACCATCTAAATGGCCTTCTTTGTGTATTGACATTATTTTCCAGATGAATTCGAAAACATTCAACCTATTAGTTCCTTTCTGTTTTGAAACCTTTAGGCATGTTTTTTCCTCTCTCCCTTCCTCCCTTATAGACTTTCAAATCCAGTCAAACAGCACTTTGAGGGACTTCCATTTGTAGATCTTCAGTGCATCCTCCTACACACCACATAGCTTTCATTCTGTGAGTTGTGCTAAGCCGGCTCTGAATGTACCAGCATCTTGATGTTATTAGCCCGACGCAGGGCCGAGCAGGCAGCGTGTCCCGCGGTTGACACACAGCAGTCGCATTTCCTCCTTAAGCTGATAAAAATCGGAATATTTAAGGCTGAAAATTCTGCCTGAAATTGGAACTCCTGAGCTCGGCTAGAGGAGCGTAATCTTCAAAAGTTTGCTGTCTTCCAATCGTTTTCCCCTGGCCCTCTCTCTCTTCTTCTTCTACTCTCATGTTCACAGGCGATACGCCGGTCGTAACATTGTGTGGCTTATCTGCTATTGCATCTGCAAGGCCGTTTTAAAATGGATACCTCCTTATCGGTGGATGGTTAGTGAGCGAGGCCACAACTTTAGGTGGTGGTTGTGGTACATGACAAATACTGTAACTGAGTGACATGGATGGTGTAATACACGTGGGCCCTACATCAGATGAATCATGTGCAAGCCTGTCCTGCTGTTCAAGCTTAATAATTGAATAAAAAAAATCTGTCATATAAATTTTTAACATTGAATGTGATTCAACCAGTGGCGGTCGGTGTCATTTAAGATTTAAAAACAATATGGGCCTTATTTCTATTACATCATATTGGATGACTGTCATTCATATTCCATTCACCCAGCTCAATTTAACATCCATAGGTTTAGGCTACTAGATGATACTCAAATTTTCCCTATACCCATCATGAGGTTGCTACAACCTAGCCTACGAATTAAAGTTTAGAACGTAGGTGCACAGGTCGAGAGAAATTAGAGTAATTAAGGTGACAGACAGTGACACATTCAATACTGCCTTGTACACTCTTGCCTGAATCTAGCTGATCTAGGGTGTAATCATTAGTCCAACAGTTGCAAACAAGTTTCTATTGGACAAATTCAGGTATGTTTATTCCCGTTTCGTTCCGTTTGCTTCTGTTTAAGAAACTTTTTCAACAGAATCAAAAACCTCCTGATCACACGCAAACACAGAACTAGCAGCCAAATATAAACCGCATGATCACTTTGCTCATTGTATATGTAATTCCTTCTCGCATCTACGCTCTCTCTCCTCCTCTCACCTTTTCCCTTCACTTGTGGACTTCAGTGCACAATACAATAGCTGTCTGTGACCAGGCAAAAAACACTTTCCAAGCCAAACTTTCATACCATAACCGCTAACCACAGCCTACATCGTTGTCACCATATTAAGGTCATAGTCAACATATAGTAGCCACTAGAACTAACGCGCTAGAAAACCCGGTACAATCATGCAGTACTGTGTACAGCAAGCAGTTTAGCAGTTACACCGGCAGGCCCCGGTGGCAATAAATGAATAAAACCAAAAGCTTACCTTGACTTGGAAGAGTTCCAGTGTTGGATAGCATTAGCCAGCTAGCTAACTAGCATCCCTCTCTGTTTTAACTGGGTGTGTGTGTAGGCTACACTAGTTAGCTAAGTAAGTGAAAGTAAAAAATAGATATGCTATGAAATATAGCTAGCTCTCTCTGTCTTTAATTTGTTCAAAACTGTTAAACTATTGTATTTTTCTACTCACCACATGTTATGCAGTGCAGTGCTAGCTGTAGCTTATGCTTTCAGTACAAGATTAATTCTCTGACCTTTTGATTGGGTGGACAACGTGTCAGTTCAAGCTGCAAGAGCTCTGATAGGTTGGAGGAAGTCCTCTGGAACTACTGTGTAAGTCTATGGAAGGAGTCTCCTAGGTTGTTTAATATTTCACTTGTTTCACTTTTTATTCACAATAAAAATTGCTATTTTCCCAACACTCTGGCTCATCTACTGGTTTAAAAAATCAGTCCGGGATCTTAAGCACTTACAAATTCATAACATATTGTACAGTATGAATTGGAATTTGTAACATATCATAAAATATATATTTTTTTTGCAGTAACATATTGTCCAAAAAGGATGATGTAGTACACAATTGTGTTTTGCCTTGAGCAGTACTTTCAAAACTCCTGGCAGAAATTATACAAAAGCTCTGGAGCATTACTTTCAGGGGAGCATGACTCGGTGTCCCGTGCCCTTAGATCAACTTCAAACACCTTTAGACAACAGCTTTCAGAGCGAATATTAGGTATACAACACCAAACATTGACACGGAGGGTAAATAAAGAGTTTGCAAGGTTGACATGAGTTAAATGAACGGCCAGTGCCATGCCATGCCATGCCCTGCTTGGTGCCACATTTTGTAGAGGTATTGGCAGGCATGTGGCAGCGGAGGGGAAGATTAAGAGCACCTAGTCATCTGCATGCAGAGGATTCCATCTCTCTATCCTCCTTCCATCCCTCTATCCCTTCCCCCTACAAAGGACAAGCGACAGGGAGTATTTGAGGAGAGCGGCGGGGGGGGATAATGAGTAGGGGATTATCAGGTGGGTGGGAGGGTGTAGAAGGGTTGGGATGCGCAGCTTTGATTGTCAGCAGATTCCTGGTGGAGAGGGTTTGAGGCCCCCTCGTCAGGGTCTGGATGAGCCGCCGAGGGGGGTCAGACTATTATAGCAGGTGGAAGAACCAGGGCAAGGTGGATGACATGTGTGAAGGTGGTAGGGAGAAAGACCTTCACCCCATAAGGGTGTTCGTAGGCAATGTGTGGTTGGACCCATGAGGAAACCGAAGGGTAACCAATGCTTGGTTGAGCTTAATGAGAGATTGGTCCACAAAGTCTAAAAGCTGTCTGAAAGATAGCTAGGCTACTGAATATGCTTGCTAATTGAGATCCAGTTCGTGCATGCTCCCTTCAAAATGATTGAAAAGTGAACAACTATTATCCCTATATACAGTTTCATTCCCTGCAACAATGAACCGCTACCCTCATTTTCTCTCTTAATCCAGATGTATTTTTTCCTGTAAAATGTCCACAACCATTCGCAAGGGCCTGGTAATTATGATGTCACTTGCTGATACAAAAAAAAAACAGATTCAAACGATCACTGTGGGTATGCCATAAAGTTGAAAAAAAACGGTGTCAGGGGCACTTGGAGAGCATGGAGAGCCGTCTAGAACACAAACCAGGCAGTGGGGAAGAAAGAGACAATAAAAAGTAGGCCAGAGCTCTGAAATGAGAGGGGCGAATAATGAGGGATACGCTGGTGTTTGCTGCTCTTGGCACCGACAGCTGATGTTTGTCTTTGTGTCGGGGAAGGAGCCCAGCCGAATGGAATCCTTGGAAACACCAAACAATCCAATATTACATTTCCTCTCTCAAATGCCACAGGGAGCGGAGGGGAGCATGTGTGGGGTGATGAGGGAGAGAGGGGGAGTGAGAACGCCAGAACTAGAGAAAAAGAGAGAAAGGGAGTGTGAGAGAGGAAGAGAGACACAAGTAGATTAAGAAAGAGAGAGAAGGTAAGAGATGAAAGGAGCCAGATGGAGATAAAGAGAGAGAGGAGAGAGCAGCCAACACCAGAGAGAACAGAGACATTGGGGACTCAATATTACCAATGCTGTTTTAAAATAGAAAATGCACAGCTATCATGAGCCAGCGATTAGAACTGAACAGGCAAGTTTCTGCAGGTGCATCAACAAGTTCCTTTGATATTTTAAGGAGAAATTGTGCACAAATGTAACATTTTAAAAGCTTGTTATATTAAATAAAGTTCCCTTTAATATAGACCACATTGAAAATTCTGTAAATCAGATTTTCAATATTTTAACCCAAGTTTAAACCATCATTGTAAAGCCCTAGTTATTTTGTTGCTTTGACAACGTCATTTTTAAAATTTATTATTTACTTAATGTGATTAGTGATACATTTTAAGGTAAAATAAAAACCTGCCCAAGGTCAACCCTGTTATGTGAACTGAACTCTTGTTTCAATATGGTGAAACTATTCCTTTTTAAATAATTTTTCAAAACCAGGTGAGCTGGTTTTACTTTTTTTGGCCATTTGTGGTGTTCTGTGGTGGAAAATTGAGTGGGTTGAGCAAAACACGTCACACATAGAAATGTTTTCACAAAAAAAATGGTGAAGCTTGCATTGAATTGCCCCTCCCTGTTGCGCACAACAAACTTCCATTCCCCTGTCACAAGGGGATTTATAGCTGATTGAAGATGAAATCATCAACACTGTTACAGTCAACCCTGTTACCTTATTTGGCATTTACTATAGATAGTTTTTTATTTAACCTCTTAAGATGGGGGGAAAAAATGTATTAAGTTGAACATGTGCTCTTTATGACAGAATTTAAATTAGGTGAAATAAAAAAAAAAAATTGTTCAACAAGTTACACTACTCAAAAGGCACCTAATTGGTGTAATGACCCTAATATGTTTGTGAGCCAATCCACAGGAAAGTCCCAAATGAAACGTCTACAACACTATCTTTAAGTCCGCAAAGTCAAAACTCCTTCCTTTTCCTACAACTCGGGACTATTTACTTTGCCAAAATCCTCATCAAGGCTAGTATGTCTGCATCGAAGCCAGAGCTGTGTGATCCCGGTTAAATATGTAGCCTAGCCTCTGCGGCTGGCCTGAAATTACAGTCTAAATTCCCATTGGATTGGAGGGTTAGTAAGGGGGGGCAGCATGAAATGAATTAAAACAAATCTGTTTCAACCATACATGGACTTAGCCCACGGTTTTAACCCAGCTATCCTATCCCTCCTCTGGGCTTTTGGAAGCCTTTGGAAGATTACGAAACAGGGCCTTTCCCAAGCCATCAGCGGGGTTCTATACATTAGTCCACAACGTAGCAAACAAATGTATAACTGAAAGTGAAAACAAGCTTTTCTTTTTGGCCAAGTTCAGGTATTTCCACTTGGTTTCGATCAATTTTCTTCTGTTTGTTGCCTAATGAACACTACCCACGGCTCCATAGTTACCCCTCACTCCCTATAAGGTTAGGGGAGGGTTTGGTCGGGGTAGGCCGTCATTTTAAAATAAGAATTTGCTCTTAACTGACTTACCTAGTTAAATAAAGGTTAAATATTTTTTTTTAAATAAATTGCCCAGGCCCAGCCCCAGCCAAAAGGACATCTGGAGTGCATTAGAGCTCTGAGGACATTGGATCTCCCCCGAGCGGCAAGGCTGGATGGGTGGCCCACTGCAGACCCATTTTAGCAACAGGCCCAGCCCTTTGTGATTGATAGGGGGCCTGCCTAGAGGAGTCCCCGCACACTTAACACTCACAAACACTGCAAATGCCACACACTGCACACACTAAACACTCAAGTACAGCATACTTCATACTCCACATTATATGCTGAAGAGTTCTAACATGTAGTGTAAATGTAGTTTTATATTTATCACTCACATTAGTGAACACTGCAAATGTCAGAAAGTGTGACGTTAATACTCATGGGCAGATTGCACACAGTTAACACTTTTAGAGTGTTGCACATATCACTCATTGCTAGATTCCTGAACTCTCAAAACTCATGCACGCACTACAACACAAAGAACTTGAAAGAATTTGACAGTACTATTACGAAAATGATTTGACAGATTCTTCACAACGTTGCTACACTTCATTTTGCAGTCTTAATCTAAATGATACTGCACATAAGAGACATGATCTGTTTACAAGCAAACATCACGTTCAAGTGATGCAAGCGTATCCTCACATCAAAATCCCTGTAGCAGAATAGCTATACACTGATGTTGGGAACTTGACAAACTTAACATTGAGTGAGTGATGAACAATGAGTGAGTGATGATCACGAAAACACACAAGACTGATGGATATAGCTATGCTCGATAAGTATATTATTCTAGCTCTATTAGTTATATTATACCTTGCCTCGCTATCTTGCTAGCTAATCAATCCTCCGATGACAGCTGCCATGTTATAGGCGCTAACCATCTGACTACGTATTTGTTAACTTGCACCCCTTGCAAACAAAACATGAATTTCACGTGAACACATGGGATCACAATTTTATGTGAAGTTAATGTGATAGAAACTACAAGTGAAAACATGATCACATGTGAAGTGTTCCAAAAACAGATGTATTCACCTGATTTTACATTAAACGATTTAATGTGAAATCAGGTGAAATTAACATGAAATGAATTTCATGTTTATTTCAAATCACATGAAATTGCATGTGAAATTATGTGATTTTCCACGTGTGAAATAATGTGTTTTTTCTGTAAGGGAGAAGCTGCATCTGAAGTTGGATGTTGTATTCAATCCAATGTAAACAAGCCCCTTTCTGATGTCTTTTAACAATGAGGCTGAGAAATGGCTCTATACTCGACTAGAACTTTCAAATCAATTGCAGAATCGGCCCAATTCACAGGAACTTCCCAGCGGCGTGCCACACACCACACAGACGAGGTTGATCCATATTTCACGTTTGATTATAAGATAGAAACGAAAGAATGAGGGGGGGTGGGGGGCTCCATCAGCCTTCATGCCAGAAGATGGGGGGAGAGGCAGACCGAGACAGACTGAAAAGAAAGGGAAGAAACAGGCGACATTTAGAGTAAATGGCATCCAAAACCCTCTCCAATTATCTTTGCCAGCCACGCCAGCGAGACTGACTTAATTAAAATGACTTGAGAGGGAGGGGAGCAAAAGGAGCCGCCAGTGATTGAGGGGGCAAGGCGGGTATGTATCAGCGGCGAGCACAAAGCTTGGGCGTCGGGCGACTGCCGACAACACTCCCTTTTCAATTCTGACATCAAAAGAAAATAAAGAAATCATAATAAAAAAAGAGAGGCCCTTGCCGTTTGGAGTCATGTAATTGTACTATTCAAATCCAATGTTTTTATCGTCGTTCAGATATTCTAAAGAAGAAATGTATTTATACAAAAAAAAGAGAGAATAAAACTGATTTTATTCCCCCTCCAAATCCCCCATAATCCTGTTGTGTCTTTCTGAGGCTGCCTCTGACGGTGACCTTTTTGCAGGGAGCCTGTTACCATAGAAACCCCTCCATTCTTTGTGAATTTCTGTCACCATTTAGGCAAAAGTGGTGACCTTAAGATAAATAACAAGCATTCTGTTCCCCTCGTCTAAATCAAGTGTTGCTTGTGTGTCTTACTTTCCATATAGAGCTGCAGGTGAAGCGTGAGGGCCTCTTCATTTAGAAAAGAACAAAAATATTCGGACAATTGTTCATGTACCATAACAATAGACGGTTGGATTCGCAATTTCCTTTTGTCTTAAACTGATTTATGATTATCAGAAGGTCCATGCCAAGCGTTTCTCCTTCCAGTTAAAGCAAAGCCCTGATCAGCAGATACAGTGGCTCAAGTGGCACCGCATCTTGGTTAACACCTGTTACTCTTTCTGTTACTGTTTCTATTGTCTCCTCTGCTGATTTGAATCTTAACTCTATTAAACAAAACCCTACTTAGAGATTTTGTATATAAGGATGGTGTGTGGAAGCTTTATTCTAAAGTTTTTGTATGACCACAAATATATACTCAAATTCACAGGTTGATGGCGATTGCCTACCGCAGTGTAAATAGCTTTGATGCGGTCTGCAGTTCGAGACTACAGTGTAACTGTTAGAGCAACAAACTTATCTGAACCAGCTGAATTCAAACAAAATAAACGTACTTACATAAAAAGCTATGTTTATTGAACTACAACGTATTATGAAAGAGCATGACTTTTCTTGGAATAGAGCTTGCTTAGTACAGTGTGTAATATAACAAAAATACTCAACGTTTTGGGATGGGGTTTTTGTTCTAATCCCCACTGGTCGGAGTGTTGAATACAAGCCGGCACTCAATAAGTTACATTTTTTACATATAGTGTTTCAGTCATTCAAACACTGCCTCACTGCTTGTGGGGAATGACTGAGCTAGGTGAGGGGTTGAAGAGAGAGAGAAAGAGAGAAGGAAGGGTGGGAAGGAGGAGGAGGGGGTCGGGTTAACATGACAACCGCTGTTTTGGCAGGGATAAAACCAAGCTTCTCTCTCACCCCTCCCTCCTTTCCTTATCCTCTTTTTCTCCCTCCTCTCCCTATCCGTCACTCCCTCCTTCCTATTCAGCTCACTCTTTCTCCCTTTCTCCGTCTCCCCACTTGGGGAGAGTCGCATTCCCCTGTGTTGAGCTCAGAGGCGAGCCGGAGCGCAACTCTCCTCTCAGTGGCAGGATTGTTCTCAGGGCTCTAGATCCTCCTCCGGTTGCCGTGGAGACCTCCATACCACAGCACTGACCCTGGAGGTTTGGGTCTGTTTTCCTCCAAGCAGGAGCTTCTGGCAGCTGGAGGACAGCTGTTAGTACCAGGGCCAGGCGTCAATCGGCTCCAGGCCTACAACCACCCACAACAAACACTGGGCACACACAGAGTACACTGTCTTGTTATGTTGACTGTGTTGATGTAGTAAATATTTGCTTAATCCTATTTTCTTAAAACTGCATTGTTGGTTAGGGGCTTGTAAGTAAGCATTTCACAGTAATGTCTACACCTGTTCTATTCGGTGCATGTGACAAATACAATCTGATTTGATTTGAAACATTGAAATGTTCAATTGTCTTTTGAGGATGAAACGTGTCGTTTTTCACCACAAACAGATGCATATTGTAATTGGGTTGTCTTTTGTGCAAATCCCGATTTCTCACTTCCTGTGAATGGACTTAGTAGCCTTAATACTCAATGGCGACAGAATGTAGCAAAGCCAGATTAGAAGCTAATGCTCAGTTCACAGTATACATTACACACTGGGTCTAAATGATCCTGTACGTAAACCCTTTATTCGCTGTGTAATAGATTTTGGCAGGACCCTCTTACAGAGGAGTCAAAAGGCACATTGAGCTGAATCCCACAGCAGGACAATCGTAGCGGCATTAAGATGGTGCAGAGGATTAAAGTATGGGAAACTGATCCTCAACCGCAAGCTGCAATGTAACTATTCCAATAGGGGTTCTCCAAAATGGTGGACCAGCTTCACATGCATACCAAGGGCAGACTGATGACAGACGAGGGCATGTTCATATCTATTGCATGGGTATCACTACCAAATACATACATACTGTATACTGTACATGTCTGGGTTAGAAAACATCACAACACATGATGCATCACATTGGCAGTGATTGGCTCTCACTCATCTCCACTCCATTCATTGCTGCTGAAAAAGCTATTCTTGTAGCACTTTGCATGCCCTCTTCTTGAGTTGAGTACTTTCCTTGTTTCTGAGTGCATCGAGCACTGCCATATCCCTCACTGCACAGAAGCATGAATACTACCCCAATCTCAGTGCAACACTATAAATGCTTTAACTGGGTATAACATCTATGTCTGTTAGTTTCACCAGTACTCTTTTTGAAATGAGTTAATATATTAGTTAGTATCTATTGTACACATAGTTGATGAGAACATGAACTGTAATATTAGACTTGGTATTGATCTGCTTAACATCCCAGAGATAGATGAAAAAAATGATTTTATTGTTAAGTGCTACATAATTCAAGCATGGAATACATTTTAACAACAAAGACATACAAACATTCTGAAGAAAACAAACATTTTACTATAATTCAAATACTACAACAAGTCTAGAAGCTCCCAGACTTCCTATAAAACCTTCCACCCTTCAGGCCTGCCTTATCTTTCAACAGCGCTCCAACACTTGTCTCTTTCTCTTGTATGTATGTTTTACATGGATGAGGTAGGAGTTGACGTCAAGGTTCGAGTTGTAGAGAGTTTTGCTGCTTCTTTTTTCTTACCAGGGTAAAAGAGCTACGTTGCTGAGTCTTTTGGCTCTTCCTCTCCATCTGTTTTGTTTTCTTTCCATCGTCCCTTTTTGATGAGCTGGGTCTTCAGTCCCCCCAATAAAATCCCATTAGCTCTTAATGAAGTCGGGCTCGCAGCCTCTCGGCCTCACCTCATTTAGCACGATTGTCTGGTGGCCATCGGCATGGAGGCAATTACAGCCGCGCGGCGAGAGTAATTGGATATGCCGACAGGGGCCCCAAGAAATGGGGAATAAATAAAAAAAATATTCAAACTAATAAGCTTCCATTCAGATGGTGGTATGGAGGAAGGAAGGGGTTGTGGCTAAGTTAAATCAACATAATTAGGGTTGCTGGGTTGGTGGGGAAACGAGAGCAGGGTTGGGTAGCTAGCAGGGTGAGGAGATGAAGGGGTTTCACTGGGGGATGATGGTTGAGATGGCAAGAACGATGGGATGGGAGATGGAGGGGTAGCTAGCGTGCTGCTAACGCTAATGATGAAGGGCATACGGGTGAACTCGAAATTACCTGGCAAAAAGGTTGCAGGAGTATATATTATAGGCGCACGTCAATTTGTTTTCTTTTTCCGTTTTGTCTAAATATTATTATTTTTTCGTTCCATTATCGAAATGACAGCTAAATCGTTTAATTTCTTAGGAAAATGCCCTTATCCCAGGCGGCACCCTAGGCTCACAGTATCACAGATTCTCCACTAATACGGCATGATATTTACAGAGGTGCAGGTTCAATTACTTTCTCTAGGGTATACAGTGCATTCGGAAAGTATTTAGACCCCTTGACTTTTCAAAATGTTGTTATGTTACTGCCTTAGTCTAAAATTGATTAAATAAATGTTTTCCCTCATCAATGGGTGTTTCTACAACTTCATTGGAGTCCACCTGTGGTAAATTCAATTGATTGGACATTATTTGGAAAGGCACACACCGGTCTATATAAGGTTCCACAATTGACAGAGCAAAAACCAAGCCATGACGTCGAAGGAATTGTCCGTAGATATCCGAGATAGGATTATGTTGAGGCACAGATCTGGGGAAGGGTACCAAAAAATGTATGCAGCATTGAAGGTCCCCAAGAACACAGTGGCCTCCATCATTCTTAAATGGAAGATGTTTGGAACCACCAAGAGTCTTCCTGGAGCTGGCCGCCCGGCCAAACTGAGCAATCGGGGGAGAAGGGCCTTGTTCAGGGAGGTGACCAAGAACCCAATGGTCCGTCTGACAGAGCTCCAGAGTTCCTCTGTGGAGATGGGAGAACCTTCCAGAAGGACAACCATCTCTGCAGCACTCCACCAATAAGGCCTTTATGGTAGAGTGGCCAGACGGAAGCCACTCCTCAGTAAAAGGCACATGACAACCTGCTTGGAGATTTAAAAGGCACCTAAAGGACTCTCAGACCATGAGAAACAAGATTCTCTGGTTTGATGAAACCAAGATTGAACTCTTTGGCCTAAATGTCACGTCCTGAGGAAACCTGGAAACATCCCTACGGTAAAGCATGGTGGTGGCAGCATCATGCTGTTTTTTTAGCGGCAGGGACTGGGAGACTAGTCAGGATCAAGGGAGAGATGAACGGAGCAAAGAACAGAGAGATTCTTGATGAAAACCTGCTCCAGAGCACTCAGGACCTCAGACTGGGGTGAACCTTACAACAGGACAACGACCCTAAGCACACAGCCAAGACAATGCAGGTGTACCTTCGGGACAAGCCTCGGAATGTCCTTGAGTTGCCCAACCAGAGCCCGGACTTGAACCCGATCAAGCATCTCTGGAGAGACCTGAAAATAGCTGTGCAGCGACGCTCCCCATCCAGCCTGACAGAGCTTGAGAAGATATGCAGAGAAAAATGGGAGAAACTCCCCAAATACAGATGTGCCAAGCTTGTAGCGTCATACCCTAGAAGACTCGAGGCTGTAATCGCTGCCAAAGGTGCTTCAACAAAGTACTGAGTAAAGGGTCTGAATACTTACGTAAATGTGATATTTCAGTTTTGCTTTTTTATACATATGCAAAATTTCTACAAACCTGTTTTTTCTTTGTCATTATGGGGTATTGTGTGTAGATTGATGAGGAAAAAAACTATTAATACATTTTAGAATAAGGCTGTAACGTAACAAAATGTGGAAAAAGTCGAGGGGTCTGAATACTTTCCGGATGCACTGTACATTGGATTTCCTTGTGGGATTGGAAATGGCAGCCTTCACTATTTCATTTTCTGTAAAGACAGTGGGAGGTGGAGGGTGCTTCAATCTAAAATAACCTTAGTTGCCTCACCTGAGAGCGAGCATTTCAGATGTAGTCTGTTTAATGAGGTTGGCTTCCATCTCTGAATTGCTATGCTAACCTTGCTATGCATGTGTTAGATACTTCATATGTTAGATACCATTTGGTCAACAGGATACTGTACACAAGGAACTCATGGGAGTCCTCATGACATTTCTTAAACAGTTGTAAGGACACATCTAAACATAAAACATATAGCTTTGATTCCAACAATGCTAAATTATCTGTAACTAACATCTACCTTTGAGATGCTAGTCATTGGCCACATGCTAATGTTAATGCTAACAATACAATTCCCTACCACCATTTATGTTGTCCTCCTTGATAGAAAAGAGGGGGAAATGAGAAAGTGGACTTCACACTAGAGAGATGAAATGAATTGAATGAAATGAAAGATCCAGAACATTGGGATCCAGTACTCTTGGCACATGGCGAGCCCCCTCTTGGTGCCAGATGCCTGGGCATTTCCCTTGGCTCCCTCCCTCCCCCCTCCCTCCCTAAGCTGAGTGACAGGTGGCAGAAACCTGATCACCAAACACAGGCCTTCACCAGGGGCACCTCCACCAGAACCGAGCAGCCTACCAACACCCTCCACAATGGGGTAGAGGTGGCTGAGAACTGGATAGAACCAAACCCAAGAGGGAGTTAGAGGGATGCAGGCAGGGAGTGGGAGAATGGAGGAAGGAGGTGGTTACAATGGAGCCTTTGGCTAGAAAGAATGCAGAGACTACAAGTCTATTGTGGGCGGTCTGCTCCTACAATAGTCGGGGAGAGTCTCCTGAGGGGGCATCCACCATAGCAGGGCAAACGGCTGCTGTCGACAATGCTCTCTCAAGGACACTCCCAGGCATCGCCTATGTTTAGACCTGGCCCCACCTGGTGACACTTCCCCTAAAACCCCACAACACACAGCGATACAATGCAGGTAGACTTCTTGAGATTATACACTGGGACTTTTTGGTTATTGAAACACATGTTTATTGCATGTAGTTTTACAGGCTCTATCTTTGTTAGGAATGACAGCAAAGGGAACTAGAGGAGAGGAAGACAATGTTTGTATTTTTATCTATCTATCCATCTTAGAATTGTTCTATCATTGGTCATGATACTGGGAAAGCATATTGCAATGTCTAAAGGTTTCACATTAATCCATCCAGACCGGTGTGGATTGGGTGGACAGCACAGGAGGTTGGTGTCACCGTAATTGGGGAGGACTGGTTCATAGTGATGGCTGGAACGCAATAAATGGAATGGTTATCGAACTCAAACACACGATTTCCATGTGTTCGATATCACTCCATTCCAGCCATTCTCCCCTCATGAGCCTCCTGTGGTGGACAGCTGTGTTTATCAGGATCATATACTGTAGCTGCATGATCGCTGCCCATTCATTGATACAATAACAAGATGATGTGAAGGAAGAGAAAGAGCTAGGTAGCCATGGACACTGTTCATAAGAGACTATCATCTCATGGATGCCATTCCATTGAGGAGAGACAGTGGTACCTGGTGTGAATGGCTGTCACTTCCCTGGCACAGAATGCTAGGTTAAAACCTATAAGGACTATCAGAAGTGCAGGCAAGCAGCTAAGCGCACAAGATCAGCAGCGGGAGGGAGCAACACAAGCCTCATCCACTCAACACAACCCTTCTCTCCTCTCCCCACGACTTTGGAATGAAAATGTTTATACAAACAAACACTCCGCGCGACAGGGTGAGATGGCAGCTCCAGCCAGGAGGAGATTTAATTAGCAAAATCTCGTTAGGTCTAACAAAATTAAGTGTAAAACAATCCTCGGCAGGGCTCCGAAGAATCCATACAGGAGAGGAGAGGAGGATGCAGCGGCTGGGAGCGATTAGGGCCGGGAGGATATGGAGACAGGCAGTGCCAGTGCACCGTTGTTGTGGCGGGAAATGGCTTGGAATATCCAGCTGCTTTGCACTCAATTAAAGAGACTTCCCTCTCTTTCTGCCCTCCAACCCCCCACCCCCTTCTCATCCTATTCCTACTAAAAATGAGTTCACCTCCCTGTTGCCTGTCATTATAGTTCACAGTAAAGCCCTCGTCTCGAACTCTCCCCACAGCTTCAATTAGAACTCATCAACTCCAGTCAATTCCATCCTGGCCAGATCAACCATTAAAGACACAAATAGTGTTTTTAGAGTGAATCTAACTGCTATTAAAAACATGAAGGGGGAAAAGCAGCATCCAAACTTTGGGCAATAAACTCCCTGTGAGAAGTAAAGTTAACTTAAAAAGTCAAATTGGGAAATACAACTTAGTCTGCAGAATTAGGAAGAGGCCTTAAATGATTGATGTCGATCTAGGTCAACCGAACCGCAGCGGAGTTGAGTCAATCAAAGAGACTTATAGTAACTACTCTTGCAAGTTAGTTTTTTTAAGGTAGGAGTTACACTTAATTGTGTGCTCTTAGTCTTAGCCTTCATCATGGAACGATAAAAACACTTGGAGTTGGATCTGAAGAAGCAGCTTGACAGTATTAGATGTACCAGATGTGCTGCTAAGATGTGTTGTTAACACCCCATTAGTTAGTCATGCGTATGTGTATAAAACACATGCCTAAAGACTACTCTTAGGCCCTCGCTAAATAAACCTCTTGTTTAATGGTGCTGTAAACAAACATACCGTACGTAAACAGTAACTCTAGTGAAGAAGTCTTCAAGTCCTACTTCCCTATTTCAGGACTGTGAAAAGGTGATGGGAGAACTTACAGTTAGTTTGCCTTCGGCAACACAGCAGCAGTCAATGTTGTTGTCGTCTGCTCTTCCACGCCTTAGTGTCCGGTCCTTCACACAAAGTCTGCAAAAAAACATGTATGTATAAAGTCAATTTTTAACATATCCCACTTACTGTACACAAAAGAAGGCAAAATCAGAAAAGTAGTTGTAATTTCACAATGATAGTGGTCTGGGTTGTTTTCTTATGTTTACAGTTTTATTGGCATTAAAATACCGCCATATAATGGGTGTGAAGAGTGGTGAGGAGAAGCAGTCTACCGTGTCCAGAAGCGACATCACCATTCATTTTCTGCATTCAGGTTCACTCAAACATCGTTTTAAGCTTTGTTTTACTACTGACAGTTACAGCTGATTTCAGAATTGTATATTGATTCTCTCTCTTTAAATATTTGTCATCTGATGTATTAGTTTCAGTCTGAATTGTTTAATCAAACTTTTAGCCGCCAGCTCCAGATATCAGGGAATAAAAACTATAATCTATGTCGCATGTGCGCCCAGCTATATCATGAGTAAGTGCTATCTGGGATATGTGGGATGTCCCTAACCTAATCCTAACCTTAAACCCTTCCCTTACCCTAACCCTTACCTAACCCTAAACTTAACCATTTAAAATGTCAACTTCAATGGGGTAGGACGTCCCAAGGAGCCCGGATAGCACGGACCCTATATCCTGTCCCGAGCTTGTTTTCCCTTGCTAAAATATCTGGCTAGCTGAACTATAGCTGTGTTCGAAAACCCATACCAACATACTGTATACTACATACTTAATGAGTATATACTATATACTATTAGTTCGTTTTAGTATACTGTAAACGAACAGTATCGTTCAGTTGAGCTTACTAGAGCTTCGCCTGTCTACCGGAAGTTGATGTTGTTGCTATGCAACCTCTTGCTAGCTTAGCATAACAAATGACTAGCTAAACGTTTTACGATTTTGGGTGTGTTGGTGAATTCAATCCGGAGTGCGCTCTGGGCGTTTGTAAATTCAGAACTCCCACTGGACGCTCAGGCGGAGGAGTAGGGTTGATCAGAAAGCACCCAAGCTAACTGCAGTGGTGGAAAAAGTACCCAATTGTCATACTTGAGAAAAAGTAAAGATACCTTTAATATAAAATGACTCACGAAAAAGTGAAAGTCACCCAGTAAAATACTACTTGAGTAAAAGTCTAAAAGTATTTGGTTTTAAATATGCTCAAGTATCAAAAGTAAATGTAATTGATAAAATATACTTAAGTATCAAAAGTAAAAGTAAAGTATAAATCATTTCAAATTCCTTATATTAAGCCAACCAGACGGAATCATTTTCTTGTTTTAAAAATGTACAGATAGCCAGGAGCACACTCCAACACTCCGACATAATTTACAAATGAAATATGTGTGTTTAGTGAGTCCACCAGATCAGAGGCAGTATGGATGACCAGGGATGTTCCCTTGATAAGTGCGTGAATTGGACCATTCAAAATGTAATTTCGGGTGTCAGCGAAAATGTATGGAGTAAAAGTAAAAGTTGTCAAAAATATAAATAGTAAATTAAAGTACAGATAACCCAAAAAACGACTTAAGTAGTACTTTATAAAGTATTTTTACACCACTGGCTAATGTTGGCTAGCGACTTCTAGACACAAATGAGAGAACACCTCACTGACAATTCTACTCACCCTAGCAGTGCTAGTTAGGCTGTTTTCATGTTATCCAGAGCGTTGGTGACTGTAACTGTGCTGCTGGCAACAATTTAATTACGCTTTTTTTGCTGATGTGTACTGACACCGGCCGTTTGTAAAATTCATCAGTTATTCTGCACGCGAATGCTCTGAAATTAGAGTAGATAGCCAGAATTAACAATGTCCATTGAAACGTACAGTGACCACTTAGCTAAGAATGATGTGAATAATCAAGTCAATAAACGTTGGGTAGTTAGTTAGATAGCATATAGTACATATACTGCCTGGCAAGTTCGATGTACTGTAGTAGTAGCCAACTAACGTTAGGTAACTAGCTAATATGCCGGTACATACTGCTGTACTGCTATGTGGTTCGTAAGGACAGCGTAGCTAACAAATTGTCAGCCAACATAACATGTAACGTAACTTATTTGAAAATGTAGTTCTTTATTACATTGCTCATCATTTTGTTAACATTTATCATAATTACTTAAAGCAATGAATTTGTATCCGCTCTCGTCGGACTTCGGCTTCATATTTTCAACATTTTCTTCAAATTTAGAAAACGTTGTGAAGCCATGCCCAGTTCTGAAGAATTGCATTACGGGCCCTAAAAGTACGGAAAAACTGTCCACTGCATGTATACTTCATACTTTGGCGAATTTAGCACGACATCCGGGGACTTTTGGCATACTAACTATATGTATACTATGACCAGTAAGCATACTATTTATTCAATTCATGTCACAAATGGTAAAAATGGTTAGTGTCACAAATAGTATGGTTAGTATGAGTATTCGAACAAAACTTGAGCAAGTTTTTGTCATCATTGTCAAACTTCATAAATACTGCACCCTCAACTTAAAAAACTCATTTGCTAGTTATACAATCATGTAACTAAGACAATCGCTAGAAATAAACTTGATTTATTGTTTTGTTGAATAGTCATGACTGGTTCGACCTATCTATCGTGTCGTAAGACAATTGTGGCAAAAGACACCATTGCTACTTAACGAGTATCCAAGTTCAGTTTTGAGATCCACCGGTTTCAGTGACGTAGGCTTAGCTAGACATTTCTCACTGGTCTTGGAACTGTGACAACGGGCAGCCTCTCCTCGCTTGGCTCGATGGGAGATGTAGTGATTTTGCCAACACAGACAGATATGTACACAGTCTTGTACCCTTAATCTTTCTTAAACTAAATATCGTATTTGTTGATTTAGGCCATCATTGTAAATAAGATGTTGTTCTTAACTGACTTGCTTTAAATAAAGGTTAAATAAAAAAATAGCAACTCTACAGAGCATCAATGGCTACAATTAATGGCTAAATTACTTCTGGACACGAAGGGTCCACGTTGGTCTTCCTCCTTCTCACCACTCTATATGTCTAATATAGAATATCTTGGCTGCAAGGAGACTTAGTCTTTTTTAGACATATTGCTTTGTGCCTAGTACCTCCATAGGCTCTTGGACTCATTTCGAGGAGTTCTGGTGCAGTGCAGGAAGTCAGTATGCACATGTAACCGATTTAAGTTCAATCTTCCATTTAGGATTGGACACCTGATCTTTCGCTTGACCGGCTAGTCATGTATCCTGTCAGTGGGAGTATGCTGGGCTTCCCAGCAGGCTAGCAACTCCAGCTGCTACCTGCTAACACTGGAGCTCTGAACAGATAATGTTTACCAAGACCTGCACTACTCAATTGGGACTGTGTGTGAGGTATAGGCTTGGGAGCTTGGAGACTGGATATTTAACAGACAGGGGAAGGGGGGATGTACATACTGCAGCAGTTACATGGCTTTTTCGTTTCCTTCACTTCAAGACCACTAACAAGTTAATTAAAGGACTGGATAGGATTCCACCATACACCATTTTGCTTCAATGTATAAACTCATTTCAGACCAGTGCTCATGAAAGGAGACAAGGAGAGTAGGCTTTTTTTTGGGGGCGGGCTATCCTCTGGCCTGGGTTGTTCACTTCACCAACACAACAGTCACCCAAGGAAGATCAGGGGAGGTGGAAGGGGAGGCATTTCTAAGGTTTCCTCCAGCTACAAAGAAAACATTTTAGCCTGGTCTGTAATCCCTCTGGAAGCTTCCCCCCTAAGCTCCGGGACCAGCAGTGGCCTTCCTCTCCAGCCACTCAACCCGGGCTGTCCTTCCTGTTGACGTCAAAGTGAATTAAAGCGGGCCGAAGCAGCAGCGGCTCCCGCCGGGGGGCTGGAGGGCTAATCACTGTGTTCCTCGCAAACCACAGAGGAAGCATTAGCATTCCTGAAGCAGCAGACCACCACAGCAGACCACCACACCAACCCCACTAAGGCCTGTCAGCCTGGTCGGCTGGCTGGGCCCCCAAACAGACACGGAGAGGAGAGAGTGGGCCTCTCTGACTTGGGAGAGGGGGGAGGTGGAGAGCGTTAGATTTTTCCCACATTCAGTCACTGTCTTGGTCTCAGAGTCTCAAGTAGTCTGGCATGTCGCCTTGTGCAAACAGTTCAGGCCTAGCACACACACGCTCACACACACGCACACACAGTCCCCCAGTCTAGGAATTCTTCATTAAATTGAACAGTGGGAGGATGGGGCGCTGCTCTCGGGTTACGTTTTGACTTGATTAAAGCTGAAGGAATTGGACACGGCAGCAGCGCACCCCATGACAAGTTCTTGTGCTTTCTGTGAGTTTTTATCGCAGCCCTGTACAATATTTGTTCTCGAATAATGGGATGCGCTCGGCTGCTTCAAACTTGTTTGCGGCCACACGTTACGAGACAATTCAGCTCATTTGCTCCATTAGTTTTTTTACTATTCACATTGTGGAGTACAGGCAGTCTATTTTAGTTTCAGGCAAACATGTCCAGAGAAGATATAGCAATAATGTAGGTAATGAATATTCACTAAATATCCTATAATCGTACACAGACTCAGTACACATTGGTATATTCCAGATGGACCTCTTTAAGATCCCCAAACTCTCCTCTTTGGAAGAGGAAGGTCAAGGTGAGCAGGGTGGACCAAAGGACTCATTTCCCACAATCCCTTGCCAGCAATAGCCCCCCAGCTGTTCAAAGCCTGCAACAACAGCTGCTCAGAGGTTCAGTGCTTCATGTTACTATGACAACAGTGGACTGATTCATATGCACAGTCTCTCTGTTCTAATAACGAAAGTGATATTATGCCATAATTTAATTTCCATAAAACACAAGAAAAGCGAGCAAGGTTTTTCTACACAAAGATGCAGGGCATGAAGAAGCTAATTAATTTTGCATTCATTTTGGAGTTCTGTAGCACATGCACATGCACCCATGCCCCACAAAAATACACAACCCACACTTGCAACAAACACCAAACAGAATTTAACTGTATCTATAGAACTAACATTATATAAAATTATACAGTGGTTTCTACACACACTCAATGGGACCTTAATATTCTGTCATGCTCTACAGCTGTACAGAATATCACACAGATCACTGTCAAACAGGATGTACAACAATGATACAATTTTCTTTCCTCTGGCCAAACAGGAAGTGAGGTCATTTGGGGATTTCTATAGGGTGCTGACACTATAAGAAACGCAGAAGAGTACTTCCCCACATTTACAGTATAAAGCCTATAGATGACATAAACAAATAAACTCTTTCAACTGTCTTTCATAAAAAGCTATTATACCAATATGTCTCTACCCTTTTCAGAAGGTAATAAAGCATTAACTATTTATGTAGTCATTATTTCAGGGATGGAACTTATTTTGGCCACAATCAATAGCAATAATCAATAATTTTGACATAAGACTAACCCTTACCGTGCAAAATATATACTTTTTCACCATCACACACACAGGTTATTTTGAAACACGCACTATGTACTTAACATTTGGAACAGCACAGAATACATTTGCATGTGTTTAGGAGTTATTCTAAGCTCAATATTGGGGACCATTACTAGGTCAGTATGACTAAGACTGTGTTGTTTAAGGGTAACAACTATAGAATTCCAGGGAGCTTTGGATGACAATGGTAGGTATTCCCATAGGGGTAACAGTATACTCCTTGGCATCACGAGGGGTTTACCCCAATGTTTAAAGAGCAAGAAGCTAATAATAGGCAGATGTGGCAGACAAAGCACAGGACACACACATAATATACACACACCGCACGACACCATATCCACCCTTAAATGCATACACAAAACAATACACACGTGTATACAAACACACACACACACTGATCCAAATACAGTTGCTAGGGAATGTCTACACAACCCTTGCACAGTCTTCACATTTTGCTGCCTTTTGCTGCCCTAAAAAGGGATTACGTTAGATTTTTTTCCCTACCGATCTTCACAACCTATTTCACATTTTAAAAGTGAAAGAAAAATAGAAAATGTTTGAAATTAATAAAAAACATACATTTGTATGTCTTCACACCCCAGAGTTATTACTTGGTGGAAGCACCTTTGGCAGCCATTACAGCTATGAATCATTTTGAATAAGATTCTACCAACTTTTCACAACTCTTAAGTGATGGACATTTGATGGACAGCAATATTCAAACCGTGTCTCTGATTTTCAAGCAAATTTCAAAAGTCAGGACTGAGACTGGACCACTCATGACCACTCTTAGAAAGCCTTTCTGGTGTGTCTTTGGCATTAAAATGTGTGTAATTGTCCCAGTTTTTCTTATAACTTTTTTACCGGGCTTTGCTCCTTTCATATTTATTTTGATCCTGGCAAATTCCATAACAAAACTTGAAAATACAGAGGATGTCATGCAGTGGGTGTAGCTGGTGTAGGTAGTCAGGCACAGGAGAGCAGAGATGAGTGTACTAAGTACTTTACTAAGGCAATGTACAAACAGAACGCAGCCGCGTCACAAAACAAATGCCCAAAACCAAGTAAGGAAGCACAAAGTACAAAATACACGTACAAATACCGGCTGCACAAAGCACGTGTGAAACCATACAAACCCGGCGTAAACCGGCATGCCAACAAACAAAAAACAAGACAAAACAAATGGAAAATGAAAAGTGGATCGGCGATGGCTAGAAGACCGGTGACGTCGACCGCCCGAACGCCGCCCGAACAAGGAGAGGAACCGACTTCGGCGGAAGGATCAATAACATTGCATTCACTCCACATAACTAGACAATGTTTGAATATTGCTGTCCATCAATGATTCCATACAAAATGTACTGAGCTTGAGCAATTTTGACAAAAACAATGGATATGTAGCCCTAAGAGTAGTGCAAGGTTAGTAGAATCGTATTCAAAATGATTCACAGCTGTTTTGCACGGTAATGGCTGCCAAAAGTGCTTCCACCAATTATTAATTCAGGGGTGTGAAGACATACACAATCAATACATCTTTGTTCAAAAAAAATATTAATGAGGAACATTTTCTATAATATTTTTTTACGTTGAAAGCAAGCTGTGCAAGGGGTGTGTAGACTTTCACTAAGCTCTATCCACTATCTATACTTTATATCTACAAACAATTGCGAGTGAACACCAAACAATACATACAGTACCAGTCAAAAGTTTGGACACACCTATTCATTCAAGGGTTTTTATTTATTTTTACTATTTTATACATTGTAGAATAATAGTGAAGACATCAAGACTATTAAATAACACATATGGAATCATGTAGTAACCCAAAAAGTTTTAAACAAATCAAAATATATTTTATATTTGAGAGTCTTTAAAGTTACCACCCTTTTCCTTGATGACAGCTTTGAACACTCTTGGCATTATCTCAACCAGCTTCATGAGGAATGCTTTTCCAACAGTCTTGACAGAGTTCCCACATATGCTGAGCACTTGCTTCTTTTCCTTCACTCTGTGGTCCAACTCATCCCAAACCATATCAATTGAGTTGAGGTTGGGTGATTGTGGAGGCCAGGTAATTTGATGCAGCACTCCATCACTCTCCTTGATCAAATAGCCCTTACACAGCCTGGAGGTGTGTTTTGTGTCATTGTCCTGTTGAAAAACAAATTATAGTCCCACTAAGCACCAACCAGATGGGATGGCGTATCGCTGCAGAATGCTGTGGTAGCCATGCTGGTTAAGTGTGCCTTGAATTCTAAATAAATCACTGACAGTGTCACCAGCAAAGCACCCCCACACCATCACACCTCCTACTACATGCTTCACGGTGGGAACCACACAAGCGGAGATCATCCGTTCACTTACTCTGCGTCTCACAAAGACAAGGCGGTTGGAACCAAAAATCTCTAATTTGTACTCATCAGACAAAAGGACAGATTTCCACCAGTTTGTTTCTTGACCCAAGCAAGTCTCTTATTCTTATTGGTGTCCTTTAGTAGTGGTTTCTTTGCAGGAATTCGACTATACTAAAGTTTTAGCAAATTGATATCCTTATTTTCAACGGTGCATGTGCAGACGTAAAGGGTAAAGCAAAAGGTGTGGGGATGAACCATTTGAAAGTCAAGTTTGAGAGATATGAGCTTTGGGGTGTGGTCACTGGTCAGTCAGTATGCCCTGATGCAGCGCAACTGTAAATTACTTCCATCTTCCCTTCTAGATTTTCTAAATGATTTTCCTCTAGATAAGGGACTGTTACATTACATATGAGGAGAACTAAATAATTCCTCAATATAGTGTTTAGAAATGGTGTTTAAACTAGCCATATCTATGGCCTTTTCGCTAATAAGACCAAACAACTCGACCCTTTAGTCCCAGATGATACATGTCCATTTTACAATCTGTGTCAATCCTATTTCATGATATGAAAATGCTATTAAATGCCACATGATATGACATGTCCTAAGGCGTCCATGCAGATTATGCTATTCCATCACTCCCTCCCCAATGTAATAAAACTGAAGGAGCTCACTTGCTACCGCACATAACTCGTATGATCTGAACCATGCTCCTCGGCCCCCATGGGCCTTGTTGGGTCGGCCTCTCATGCATCATATGGTCTTTCGCTTCCACTGGAGCTGAGCACCAGAGCAACCTGGCTGTCGGCCAGCCAGCCCAGGCCCCAGCCCTATCCCCAGTCCCTCAGCCTCAGCTCTATAGACGTAGCTCCAGCCTTAGCACTAGAACGTAGCTCCCAGACCCATCCCAATAGCCCCCAGACCCATCCACATCCCAATAGCCCCAGACCAATGAGCCCTATCCTCAGCCCCATAGTCCCGGCCCCATCCCTAGTCCTAGCCCCAGTTCCAACCTGTCAGCCCAGCCCAATCAACCCCTGCTCAGACATCTGGACTATGGGAATGAGATCTGGTGAGTGCATGGGGGGGAGGGGGCTGAGGGAGAGGAAGGAGTGGATAGGGATAGGGGTAGGGGTAACGGAGGGGAAAAGACTGAGGCACTGATTCCTCAGGCTTGGGGATGGATTAGATGGATGGTGGATGGACCCTCCTGTAGCGCACAGTAGGCTGGCTGATCTAACGCACATAGGGGGACACTAAAACTATCTTCCCCTGGTGGAGTCTTCCCTCTTTTCGGAGGGTCAGAGACAGACATGCCTGTTTCATATTCCTCCATTGGGCCTCTGATGAGCCCACAATTTCTCTCAGACGTTCATTTGTTGTCTCTCTGTCTAGCAGAAGGGAAAACGAGCGGAGGGAAGAGGGAACATAATGAACTTGGCAGAAGAAGGGCAAGATCCTGAAAAGTCAAGACAGTGCGGAATTCCCCGACAGTGTCTGAAATCAGGCTTGCTGGCTGACCTTTAGCCTGTTTTTTCCTCTCTCTCTCTCTCTCTCTCTCTCTCTCTCTCTCTCTCTCTCTCTCTCTCTCTCTCTCTCTCTCTTTCTCTCTCTCTTCAAGTGGAAAAGAAAAGGTTAACCCTTTCTGAGGCACATTGGAATCGGGGGCTTCGCCCGGCATTTGTATGTACAGAATAGATGTGTGTGCATAATCTAGTTAATCCATTTTCTATGCAAGATGTGCATGCATGATCTAGCCAACTTAATCCGTTTTCTACATCTGAATATTCTGTATAGATGCAGTGCTTGAAGTGGGTTGATAAGGTGTTGATACTCTTTCATTTTGCTGTACAAGGGTCAATATTTTAGAATGAATATTTTATAAGAGGTGCTGGTACTCAAGCAGTAGAAACTTTGAGGTGCCGACTCAATTCAAACTAGATGTATCATGAATGTGCTTGTCTGTTTGTTTCTGAGGACATGATGTATTTAAGAGAGCAGGGAAAGCTGAGAGGTGCGCTGCAATGTATTAAATGTCTATAACAGTTTATAAATACTACCACAGCAGGGCGTCAGTGGAACCAGGGACAGCAGCCAGCCTGTTAAATGGCTGCTACACGCGCACGCGCACACGCACACATGCACACACACACACACACACACACACACACACACACACACACCAGGAGACTCAAGAGGAAGGTACAAGTGATCCTCCACCATTCTGCTCTTTACTGGGGACATTTCACCTCCAGTAAAGCTGCACTGACACGCAGTTTCACAGCTCCACCTAAGCACTGGTCTTGGATCAGTTTTATTTTCCAGTTACCTAAACATACCCATTACTATTAAACAAATACACCTGACCCCAGATCAGCACTCAGGGGCTACAATGTCCATTTACACCATACTGACCCTGGAGAGGGCCAGGTACTCGCCACAGGGAATGGACCTTGACCAGACAGACGCCGAGTACCAGATATAACTGCTGTCTGTGTGGAAAGGCTTCTCTCCTCACCCTGCTAGACAGGGCCAGACTAAAGCATTTGGGGCCTCTCATTGGCTAGAATGTTCCCACCTGATCTCACCTCCTGCCGCCTGCCATCCATCTTTGAGGGCGTGGGGCATTTTTAATTTTTTGCTGTTTTATAGCTTATCTTTAGTTCAAATTTCCCCATTTGTGCAGTTTTAAAGCAATTCTACACATTTTGCTATGAGGCTGAGAGAAAATGTTGCAGTTTTAAAGGTAATGTCCTGCAATTCTACCCATTTTACTATCATATGCTATCTGGCGGCCCCCTGGAGGTCGGGGGTCCAGGGCACGTGCCCTGCATGCCCGTCCAGTAATCTGGCCCTGCTGCTAGGCCTTGTCATTCTAGCACAGACATGGCAGCGAGCCACAGACACTCTAGCTGCTGTGTTCAGCTTCACACCAGTCGCTCTACACTACACAGCAGCTGTTTACATTTATCTTTTAGAACAGAGCTGTCATCAACCTTTTCAGGGACACCATTATAAAGTTATAGAAACGGGAGGGACTGAGGTCAAGTGGAAGATGGGGGTTCACCACTAGGTGACATAGCTGGTGTTCTCTAGTGCCACACAATGGCGCATTTTGTGAGCCCGCCGTGGCTCCTTATAGGTGTCGTGTTTCATCTCTGACCTTACGATGGTTGGGGAAGCAGGTTGATTGGTTGGTCACTGTCTTTAGAATGATATGGTGGCAGAGACTGGCGGTTATGTGGTTATGACTCTGGTAAGCTCACCGGATCAGCCAATGGCATTATGTTAACGTTCTGACGTGACTAGTCTCTTGTGACAGACAAATTGTAAGGACCAATGCCGGAGATGAGAATCAGGTACGGGGAGTCAACATTTAATCAGGAAACAGACAAAGACCAAGACAAGGACAGCGTCAGCACACGGGTACAAAACGACAAACGACAATTAATGCTGAAGCAGGGAACAGAGCGGGGAACCAGACAGATATAGGAGAGGTAATGACAGAGGTGATTGAGTCCAGGTGAGTCCAATAATCGCTGATGTGCGTGACGGGGAGAAGGCAGGTGTGCGTAATGATGGTGGCAAGAGTGCGTAATGCTGGGGGCGTCTGGCGCCTTCGAGCGCCAAGGTGGGGGAGCGGGAGCAGGCGTGACAGAAATTAAATATTTTGACAGATAAGATTTGGTTCTGGGTGTTTAGATGACATGCCATTTCGGTCCAAACTGTCCAGTCAAAGGTGATAAAAGTATTTTGTTACAGTGAGTTGGTGGTGGAGCAGGTTGCAGAGAGGTTATAAACAGGTTGCAGTGGGGTTATAAACACACTGTATGTATACATGGTCTCTTATGGCCACTGAAAAGGCATATAGTTGCTCAACAAAGCAGGCAGAAAAAAACCTCCACAGTCATCTGGTTATCAGTGTTTTTTGTATTATTCATTGGGGAAAAGCAGGGTTGGGGTCAATTTGATTTAAAGGCTGTCAGTTCATGAAGTGATTGGATTACAAAATTCAGAATTGAAAAAATATTGAAATAAATACCTTCTACTTTTCAGTTTGTTGAGAAGTAATTCGAAATAAATTAAAAAAAAGGTTTTATTGAATTGTTATTTCAGTTTACTTTCTGAATTGACTGCCTGTAACTATAATTGACCCAAACCCTGGTGAAAATGTAAGATTTACCACAATAGAGGGTGAAAAACATGTCTGGACTGTTTATTCCTGTACAGGATTCATCCAGTCATTCATGACAAGAGGAGGACAGTGCAGCGAAATCAGAAAATAGAAAACAGTAGCTTCAATTCTGTTGACGAAAGCTGTTATCAGCAGCTCCAAAATCCCCAAATGTCTTGGTCTGATAGACCTCTACAGAGAACTGTACTCTACACTTCCTAAAAACATGAACATGTCTGCTTTAAAAAGTCAGTTTAGTGTTAAGCCACTGGGCCTTAACTTGGCAAGAAGTTCCAAACCTGTATCGAAACCGTGCAGTTCGTTCTTTGCACCGCAACTTCCACAGGCCAGAGCGGAGCTATCAATACATACGAGATCAAAGGACTCTTTCCTTGTGAATGGAGTGTAGCACATCTGTGATGTAAATCGACTAAGATCTATCTACCAGAAATCAGAATTAAATCATGTCTATCTTTTTGTATTTGCTGAAGAACAAAGTAGAACAAGAACAAAGTATAGAGAAAGAAAATGGTATGATGAAATACATTGCTATTTAACTGTGTTAAATTTGTTTCAGTAACTCTCCCTTTTCAGGGACAGCGGGAACAATAGGATCATTAGAAAAGCAAAGCTCATATCGCAGCACATATCCTAACATACTAATTACCCGGCACACAGTTTGAATCGGTTTATTATGCATGAAATAATCTAATGTGATGACTGCAATAATTATGTGCACACATAATAATATAAAAGAGTGGTAACAAATTATAGACAGACGATACCAAATGGGATTAGTAAGCTGTAGTGGAGAAATGCTCAATGAAAGACTAGGTTGAAAATGAGTGCTCCCACCAAACACTGAACATTCCCAGAACATTAGCTAAGATTCCCAATAAGTTGTAGTTAGGGGTTTTGCTAACATTAGGATGACAACATCACCATTTTTTTTAATGAAATATCCTTGGAATGTTCTAACATTCACTAAAATGTTCTACACAAAATCTGTAACAACTACCACAGAACCTTCCACATAAGTTATCATTAGGTTTCCAGGTAATGTAATAGCACAACGTACCAGTAATGTTTTCCCATCAAAACAAAATTGGTTCTGTGAACATTATAGGAATGTCCTGTGCAACCAAACTTAAACATTGTATGAATGTCATCACAACTAAGCCTATTTCGTGTTTTGGGAACCTATCTCTTGTAATGTACCCACACTGTTCCCACAACCGAATTAAATGTTCTGGGAACTTTTAACGAACTCAGAAATGTTGCTCTGTCAACATTCTTGCAACATCAAAGGAATGTTTTGTGCACCCTGATACAAACTTTATCTGAATGTCAGCACAACTAGACAGTTTTAGTGTTTTGAGAATCATATCCCAAAATCTTTCCCACAACACAAAGAAACATTCTGGGAACCTTTAACGAACAGATGAAATGTGTTCTGGGAACATTATAGTAACATTGGGTGAATGTTTTTTCCGACAACCTAATGAAACATTCTGGGAACCTTTAAAGATAGGATTAAATGTGTTCTAGAAAAATTCTGGCAACATCAGGTGAATGTTTTTTGCACCCTAAAAGAAACATAGTAAAATCCTCCACACAACTGGACAGTTTTTGAGTACTGGGAACATATCTTTTGTGATGTCTCCTCAATGCTCCCACCAGACTGTTTCCACGAACTGGAAACATTCTGGGAATCTTTAAAGAACAAATTAAATGCGTTCTAGGAACATTCTTGCAGGCAAATATTTTATACAAACATTCTATAATCAGTTTTTGTGTTATGAGAACATTTGCCACAACCTAATGAATGTTCTGGGAAATTTCACAAAACCAATGTTGGTTTGCTGGGCTGTCTACATACTACTACACATAATGGACTACCGAGCCTGAATTAACATCTAGAAAATATCTGTGCCACGATACTCGTTCCACATGGATGCTGGCCCATGTTGACTCCAATGCTTCCCACAGTTGTGTCAATTTGGCTGGATGTCCTTTGGGTGGTGAACTATTCTTGATACACACAGGAAACTGTTGAGCATGAAAAAGCCAGCAACAATGCAGTTCTTGACATTCAAACCGGTGCGCCTGCCTACAACCATACCCTGTTCAAAGGCTCTTAAATCTTTTGTCTTGCCCATTCACCCTCTGAATGGCACACATACACAATCCATCAATTGTCTCAAAGTTTAAAAAAAATCCTTCTTTAACCTGTCTCCTCCCCTTCACCTACACTGATTGTGGTCCTATGTGACTCAGTTAGTAGAGCATGGCGCTTGGGCATGGCGCTTGCACCGCTAGGGTTGTGGGTTTGTTTCCTGGGGCCACCCATATGTAAAATGACTGTAAGTTGCTTTGGATAAAAGCGTCTACTAAATGGCATATATTATTATTATAATACTGATTGAAGTGGATTTAACAAGAGACATCAATACGGGATCATAGATTTCACCTGGGTTCACCTGGTCAGTCTATTTCATGGAAAGAGCAGGCGTTCTTAATGCTTTGTATATGTAACATTGGGCTTTAAAGGGTTAATTTATTACTCTAAAGCAACCCTGATAAGATGTTTTGTTTTTGGCATTTAAAGACAATAGTAAATGTCTAATCATTTTAATATGAAATAGTTCATTTTATAGTATGTTGATAATTACTGAATAACTGGAAAATAGGAACTGAGGCCATTGTTTTAAGACACTGAGTGAAATCAATAGAGTTCTCTTTATCTCTTGGTACAATGGGCAACATGTACAATGAAACTACTAGCATCCTTTTGTTGCTAATTGCTCTGTGTGCAGATTCCTTTAGAGTCTGATATGATAATCCCAAGAACGCACACTATTTCCCAGAGCCTCTGCATCCACATGATAAATCTGCCATGTTCTTGTTTACAATGTGACTTGAAAGGCAACAACTTGATGCCCTGGGCCCCTCAAACGTAACAAATGTGAAAGGACATAAAATAAGAAGTGGCATGTGTTGTTTGGAACAGCCAGTGGGAAGTTAGATGCGAGTTGAGTCATAAAAACGCAACCATTTCAGAACTGAAATGTGGTTAGCCTTAAACGTCTTACAAACACACAGCTTCCATTCACAAAAGGTGTGTGTGGGTGTGTGTGCCACTACGAATTCAAGGCATAAAAATCTCCACATCCATACACAGTCATTTCATTTACCTTTGACTGCATTTCAGGTTTGGATTTCATATTAAATCCCTGACTTTACTATATTTCAAGCCTGAATGAAATTTCTGGACACAAAGTTCAATGGGATCTCCATAAACATGTCACTAAGCATTTCCTGTTGAGGAGTGAAAACCTGCACTGAGTAAACCTGATCTTCTTGCAGAAGCATTGAAAGAGCAGCAAGATTCAGACATTCCCAACCTATACTGCAGAGCAACTGGCCAAAACGTTACATTTTCACATTAGTGATGTCACAACAAACCTACTTTGATTCTCTACAAGAAATTGTATTTAAAGAGGAATCTTGCAAGAATACTCTGTGTCTTAACAAGGGAAGCAGCTGCGGGAAAATTCCAGACAAAATAAAAAAAAACTGTCATGAGGAACAGAATCGAGCCTAACTGACTAAAAGTTAAGTGCTAAGGGGTTGACTCTCAATGCAATCCTGTAGCTTTAAAGTTACGGTATAACATCAACAGATTTTTTACTCACACATCCTCAGAGTGCCACTCATAACTAATGGGGTGAGAACAGGAGAGGGAAAAGCAATGACTGGGAATACAGCAGATATGGCCGTCTGAATGAACTGTGCACGTTTCAAGTTGACAGCTTCTCAATTTTGGTTTTAAAATTCCTCAAAGACGTTAAAGTAATTTGAGGAACTCGGGCTCCCCCTGAGTGGTGCAGCGGTCTAAGGCACTGCATCTCAGTGCTAGAGGTGTCACTACAGACCCTGGTTTGATCCCTAGCTGTATCACAACCGGCTGTGATCGGGAGTCCCATAGGACGGCGCACAATTCGTCCAGGTTAGGGGGAGGGTTTGGCCGGGGTAGGTCGTCATTGTAAAATAAGAATTTGTTCTTAACTGACTTGCTTAGTTAAATAAAGGTTCATAAAATAAAGGAAAACTGTGTATGAATAGCCAGCAGTTATCTGATGATGCATTTCTCCAACCTATACAGTAAATCAATGTTAGTTATTGCAGAAAGAGACACCTTCAAAGGGTATTAACTTCTCTGTTTTAAGATTACGTAACAGCATGGGAAAAGGTACACAAACTTAACTTTGTACAACAGTATATTTCAGATACTTAAAGGTTGAACATTAAAGTCTACACACCCCTTGCACTGTTGTCACATTTTTCTGCGTGAAAAGAAAAAGTTAAAATAAAAAATATGTCTTCATACCTCACAGTTAATACTTTTGGCTGAAATTACTGCTGTAAATCATTTTGAATAAGATTCTACCAAATGTTGTATGGAGGGTGGTACTCAGTAATGTGTTGTTGTCACAGGTCAGGGTTTGTTCCTGGAGTGTACTACCTGTGGTTGCCACTGGAGAGCACCCATGGGTTTCCTCTAGTATCCAGGTGACCCTGATTGGGCTTATTGGGATCACCTGCTGGATGACTATTTAGGTTCCTCTGTGGACTGGGCCAGTTGCTCAGGTCTCATGTTTTGTTCAGTGTTCCCTTGCTGTGTTGTTTTGCTATGAAGACCTTAAGTAAATATTCTGGATTTACCCTTACCTCTGCCTGCTGTGTTTCTCTGCACCTGGGTCCAAGTTTGAACTAGCACTATTGTCACAGTTGTATTGGATTTGCAAACAGGATGCATGTTTTGGAATAATTGTATTCTGTACTCTGCCAATTAGGTTAGTATTGTGGAGTAACTACAATGTTGTTGATCCATTTTGTTGATCCATCCTCAGTTTTCTCCTATCACAGCCAATACACTCTGAAACTGTTTTAGAGTCACCATTCGCCTCATGGTGAAATCCCTGAAATATTTCCTTCCTCTCCGGCAACTGAGTTAGGAAGGACGCCTGTATCTTTTGTAGTGACTGGGTGTATTGATACACCCTCCAAAGTGTAATTAATAACTTCACCATGCTCAAAGGGATATTCAATATATGCTTTATTTTTACCCATCTACCAATAGGTGCCCTTTGCGAGGCATTGGAAAACCTACAGTACCTAGTCTTTGTGGTTGAATCTGCGTTTGAAATTCACTGCTCGGTTCAAGGGCATTACAGATAATTATGTGTGGGGTACAGAGATGAGGTAGTAATTCAAAAATCATGTTAAACCCTATTATTGAACACAGTGAGTCCATGCAACTGATTATGTGACTTAATAAGCAATATTTTACTCCTGAAATGATTTAGGCTTGCCATGACAAAGGGGTTGAATACTTATTGACTCAAGGCATTTCAGCTTTTCATTTTTAATTAATTTGTTAAAAAAAAAAAAAAAAACATAATTCCACTTTGACATTATGGGGTATTGTGTTTAGGCCAGTGACCCAAATCTAAATGTATTCCATTTTAAATTCAGGCTGCAACACAACAAAATGTGGAAAAAGTCAAGGGGTGTGAAGACTTTCTGAATGCACGGTATATCCATTGTTTTTTCAAAAAATTGGTTGGGAATCATTGATGGGCAGCAATATTCAAACCAGGACTGAGTTAGATGTTAGATGAACCTGCCTCAGTCTTCTGAATACCTAACCCTGGGATATAATTTAATTTTTCAGTACAACAATAACACATTTTAATGCCAAAGACACACCAGAATGGCTTTCCAAGAGGTGTTGGGTGTTCTCATGGGTCCAGTCTCATTACTGACTTTAAATCTGCTTGAGTTGAATATTGCTGTCCATAACAACATTTTATGAGCTGGATATACAGTATGTTTCCCTAAGAGTTGGTAGAATCTTACTCAAAAAAATGTACATCTGTAATTGCTGCCAATGGGGATTCCACCAAGTATTAACTTTGGGGTGTGAAAACATACACAATCAAGACAGCTTTGTATTTTATCATTATTCATTTCTAAAATGTTCTATACTTTTTCTTTCACTTTCAAAATGTGGAGCAGGTTATGTTGATCTGTCGGGAAAAATCTAAATTAATCCGTTTTAGATTAAGTTTTAAGGCAGCAAAATGTGATAGCTGTGCAAGGGGTGTACTTTCACTAGGCACTGTATATATTGACAAGCTGGATTTCGAGAATAGCTCACTTCCATCCCTAAAATAGACTGAGACAACGAGTTCAGCTTGCACAATGCACAAAACCATGGAATCATTGGCTCAAATTCTAGAAGAGGTAGCTATAGAGGGGCCTATATGTTTTTGCCTAGAACCCCTAAATCATCTATGTCAAAGCCGAGAGAAGCTGGAAGCTTTACAGTCTCCCTGCGGCCAAAATGCCTTAATGCATTATATTACAGTGATAAAATGGTACTCCTTAAAGTATTTTGGAGAGTCAAAGTCTAGTAAAACATAAGACATAACATTACCAGGGAGAAATGCACTCCCACTAGTCAACGTTCATATAAAATCATTGCGCTTTTACAGTAAGGGGTTGAACACATTGAGGAAATAATTTGTGGTATTACCACTAAAACTCATTACAATAAATGATTCTGATGTCACCGTTTAAGCAATGCTTTCAGTCCATTGACGCAGTGCTTCTGCTATAACAAAGCCCATGAGAAAAACGTCCTTGATTTCCTATGTCAGACGTTGCATCTGGCTTTTGATAATAAACCTCTATGGACCCCATAGGGAGAGCAAAAACAAGGTGCACAAATAGATTTGCAGGAAAGGAAACTCAAATATCGACTAATGTTAAAAAGCTAGGAGGTGGGGGTACAGAGGGAAAATGTTGTCGTCCAAACCAATGATATCCTGAAGAACAATGCTTTGAGAAATACAGGAACTAGAAGTGGCAGAAAGCAATGAGTGATGTCATTCCAGTAAACTGTGAATGATGGCACTTTTTAGGACAAAATAGCATTTAAGCGATTGCATCTTTTCATTGGAGCTTTATACTATTTTTCCAAGTACAGTCTACTACTGTATGGTGTCAATCATCAACATGAGGCAATGGACAAACCGGATTCCATCAAGACAATTGCAGAAGAAACTCCCTATTTTGGCACGTGGCTACAACCACTATGGAGAAACTCTCTCCATGTCGTCTGCGTCTCAGCCAACGTTTTGTAACACAACTGGTCGAAATTTCCAGCAAACTCGACAATGACACTTCACACCCCAAAACTAATTGAGGGAATATGAATGGTAGCTCTAGCTGCAGCTTGAACCTACTTTCCAAGAGTCTCCCACTAAGGGTTTAATATTTTTAAGCAACTTCAGGTTTACCATTTTTGCCAATACATTTATGTATTTTTGGAGAACGGAGAACACAAATGTGCACCAGCCATAGCGGTTTTACCTCACCCTGCTCAGCTGTTACTAAAATAAAATACATTCTGGATTTAGTGGCAGACTTCATATTTCTCTCTGTAAGGCTGTATTAATTTATTAGGATTATCTGCATTCCACCAGAGATAAGAATCAAAGAAGTTTCAGGTTTGCAGTCCTGTCTTTAAACACAGAATAAATAATAAGCTGCTGTTAATTTATTTAACTTTTGATCCTTGAATAATAATAATCATTGCAGTCTAAAATACGATGTTGATTTTGGTTTGAATAATAATAATAACAACAATAATAACAATAATATTGTAAAGATGTTTACATTTACCTCAAATTAACTTTGATTTGAATTGTATAATATAACATTGACTGTAATCTACCAAACTATAATTACCTCCACTTCAGCTAAACACAATTAAAACATCAGCATTCTGTTTTGTGAGTTTTGTTTAGTTTCCAGAATGTCTCCCTGTTGATACTTCATCATTCTAAAAAATGGCAATAAAATCAAAGTGCTGATGCTAAAATCATTAGCTAATGACTAAAACCTTTGTTCAATGTTATATTACGCTGTGCTGTTTTATAGTTATCTCCAGCCATGAGGGTTGTCTGGACAACCTCTATAGAACCATATAGATCTGGCCTAGTATTTGGTGATCTGTTGATTTTGGAAAGAATGTTGTTAAAGTCATAGGAAGAAAATCCATTCACATCTGCTGGTTACTATTCAGCAGTAGTGGCTTTGGAAACATCCTCGAAAACATCTTGGAGAGTTCTAATGCATTTTCATGACCCTGTCTATTTTCTGTCCTTCTGCAGACTGAGCAAGCTGCAGCAAAAGATCAGCCAATAGCACATGACACGAACAATATTGCGGATCGTTAAATACGCCCATCGCTCCTCTCGGAGCATAAATCAAGCAAATCCGTTTCCTCTCCGTGTCAGTCCCCGATGACGGACTTAGAGTAAGAGCGATGCCCATGCTGCAGTAGTGGGGGAATGGGGTGAGGGGTAAAGTATAAAAGCATGCAGGGTCCTCCTTTCACTGAGCCTTCGGACAGCTAAAGCAGGCCTCGTCATTCCTCAGGAGAGCAATAGGGATCAAGATGGCTTGGTGCCTGGCCGGTGAGGGCCTCTGATGTAAGGGCCACAACATGCATCCCAACTGCTCGAGGTGTACTGGTGTGCTGCACTTTTGAGGCCAGTGCTGCGGAGAAAAAGGCCCAACTTATTCAAGGGGATAGAACAAGACCTTAGTGCACTCCAAAGGGATATACTGTACCTACCCAGCAGACTAAGGCCTCATGAATTATTCCAAACAACATGCATACTTTAGGGTCTCTCTCTTTCTATCTCTTCATCTGACTGCTAACAAGAAGATGAAATGGGGCTTTTCAGGGCCGGTTCCAGGCATAAGCGACATAAGCGGTGTGATCAAAATAGGGGGGGGCGATGACTCAGTTGGGGTTTCAACTTACTATTGAGAGTAAGAATAATAGAATACACCAGGTGCAATTTTCGAAATTTGGTTGTGCATCAGTGGTTTTTCTCTTGTTATGTCAGTCACAGACAGTCACTCAATTATCGATGCTAGCTAACATTTTTTTTGATTGGTAGTTAGTGTAGCCAGCTAAACTTGTAGTAATCATGGCCGAATGGGGGCCCAGACCTCCAGGCCTAACACGTCTTTAGTCATTACAAAATGTGTAGAATTGCAGGAAATGTTATTTAAAACTGCAAAACATTCTCTCTACCCCATGGCAAATAGGGTAGAATTGCATGAAATGTGTTATAAAATTGCAATGTTTTCTCTCCACCCTATGGAAAAATGTGCAGAATTGCAGAAAACTTGCTTTAAAACACTAAAGTATTTTGCCACGGGTGGGGGGCCCAACCAAATCTCGCTTAGGGCCCCCAAAAGGGTAGAGCCTGCCCTGGGACTATTAGTTAGAACGAGACCTGAAAAACATTGATGATATTCACAGAGAAAATGATGTATTTGTTACTTTGGCACTATGAAGGAGGTGGTATTAGGGGCTACGGCAAGGAAAGAGCAGCCATTTGCATATCACTTCAATTTTCTCAATCGCTTTATGGCCATACATAAATGCACAAATTGGTTAATAACAGATGCTGTTCTTGCTCTGTTTATGTCATTAATTTAGTGCAACTGAATCACTTTATTAGTGATTATCCTCAAAAAGCTGCAGGAGAGCACAGCATCGCACCTAATAATGTAATTTACCCATAAACTGGGGAATGGGAATATGCAAATAATGTATGGGTGTTTTGTATCTGCAGTTTTGCCCCTGGGCTGCTTGTCCCATGACACAAATCATCAATTAGGATCCCAGCAGGGTTTTGGAGCATCTAAATTGTGTGTGTGTGTGTGAACAGCTTCAATATGTCTGTAACTCAATTGGAGGGATGCAACACCTTTCTTCCATTAGAAATTCCCTAATTTGGTGTTTTGTTGATGGTGGTGGTAAACGCTGTCTCAGGCACCGCTCCAGAATCTCCCATAAGTGTTAAATTGGGTTGAGATCTGGTCACTGATCTCAATGGCCTATGGTTTACATCATGTTCATCAAACCATTCAGTTACCAGTCGTGCCCTGTGGATGGGGGCATTGTCCTCCTATGGTGGCATAGCCATGGTAGCCAAAATAATGGCCTGCCCAGCATTTTTATACATGACCCTAAGCATGATGGGATGTTAATTGCTTAATTAACTCAGGAATCACACCTGTGTGGAAACACCTGCTTTCAATATACTTTGTATCCCTTAGTTACTAAAGTGTTTCCATTATTTTGGCAGTTATCTTTACAGTGCATATATTATATGTGTCATGTCTACAATAACTTGGCATGTACATTACTTAATTTCTAACACCACTTAAAAAATAAGATGCAGATTCATATTTTTCTAATCAGAATTTGAAAGGTTGTATGAAATAAGTTCCTTCAAACTGAGTTTAGATCATCACTTCTGTGGTAATACATTGAATATATATATATTTAATGTATATGTATATATCAGTTTTGTTTATATATACATTAATAAAATGTAATCGTTGTGGGGAGGGGATTGGGGAGCAGGGGGCTCAGGGATGGATAGTTGGGAGGGGGACTGATGGCAACCTCAGTTGCAGGGTGGGATGGGGAGGTATGCTTTCTTCCGGTGGAGGGGGCTGGGTTGGATGGAAAGGGGTGGGAGGGAGGATACAGGCGGGTGGATGGCGACTGAGGGGGGGATGGGTTGGGGTTATCTTTGTATACATTTTGTTGATTGTTTTTTTGTACCTGTAAACCACTCTCTGAAAAAAAAGACAAAACAAATTGTTTATATCAGATGCAGGGTTTTACGAAAAGAATGCCTCGACTAAATACAATAATAATAGATGTCGAAACATTGCAAATGGATACTGAACTCATTAATATGGCATGACATGCTAGTGAATCAGAACTCCCTATGCCTTTTCATACATTGAAGTTTCGTGAGGGAAAGACAAAGCGTAACTCTTTATAATCTACATGGCAATAAACTGAGAATACATGACTGAAGTGAAATTATGTTCCAAACTTTGAGTTTGTTCTTGTCAAATGCCTAGCCCACTAAAAGCCCAATTCTGGAATAAACAAGTCATCTAAAATAGAAAGTAGCGACTGGGCAATGAATCGTGTCACACAAAGAGAGCCAATGTTCAGTCTGGAGAGGTCTTGCATGGTATGCCTCAGGAATGAAAAGCAAACATTGGAGTAACTGTGATGCTGACAGCCACAAGCCATTCACTTCAGACAAATCACCCTCTGTATCCCTATTTAAAAAGATAGAAATAATAAAGTGCCAAACTGAATCTATTTTTGATAGACATGGATTACATGCTGACAAGGACAATGACATGCATATTACAGTATTTTAAATTATGCAATTTCAGTTTAATACAAACCAAAACACTGACTACAATGCACACATATAGGACAATTATTTTTTTTTTAATTATAATCAAATCCAATAACATAAAATCTAAAAGGTCCAATGCAGTCGTTTTTATCTCAATATCAAATATTTTCTTGGTAACAATGAAGTACCTTACTGTGATTGTTTTCAATTAAAATAGTCAAAAATAAACCAACATAGTTTCTTAGCAAAGAGCAATTTCTCAAGCAAGAATTTTGCTAAGACTGTCTGGGAGTTGTCTGAGTGGGGAAAACTGAAAACTTGCTGTTATTGGTTTGAAACTCTCTTTCTTATTGGTCTATTAACTTTACAGCATGCTGATGTCACCAGGCAGGCCAAAATTCCATCCCACCAAAACAGGCTGAAATTTCAGGCCATCTTTTCAAACAGCTCTTACATTAAAAGGGCACAGTACTATTCCAACCTCATAGTGTGGAAACATATATATAAAACACGGGTATAGAAAACACGGAAAACACGTTTTTTACTGCACTGGACCTTTAAAAACGTTTTGCCATGCTCAGGCTATTACAAGATTTGACTGACAAATCATTACCAGTCTACCTGCTTAACTATGGCATTGTATTTTAGACCAATTGCGAATGATTAGGCTACAAAGACTGACTAGCATCCCACTGGGCAACAATGTTGCTTCCACATCATTTCAATGAAATTACGTTGAAACAACGTGGAATAGACATTGAAGTGACGTCTGTGCCCAGTGGGATAAAGCTTAACCACTATATGTGCCATTAATGCAAAATAATGCACCTCAATGGCCTACACGGAGATATGCTTTTAATGTAGCCCATTTGACAAGCATAAACAATTTTGTTGACATCTTTTCATACACTTATTTCTTTCACATACATTAGCAGTTATTTACAGTGGATTTGGGATAGCCTATAAGTGGTGCAAAACAGCACAGTATAACCTAAAGTTAGTCGTAGACTATTACTTACTTTACCTAACGTAGTCTGACAGCAAAGCGTTTGTTTGCCTTAAACGAGAGGACACATTAGCCTATAGCCCATCTATAACAAAACGCTTATGAGAAGGATAAGACCGGATACAATGCAATTTCAAGACAATCATCCAGCTGCGAAATCAATGAAGAATATACTGCAAAATCAATGAAAAATATACAAATCCATATCCATGAAAAAAGGCCTATTATATAGGCTATGCCAGTCAAAACATATTTGCAAATACAATTAATTAAACAAACAAATATATAAATGCATAATAACTTATTAATAAATCATTATTCAATAAGCATGATACATTGTCACGCGTGGAAAGCGCGTTCACGTGCGCAGTGTCTAAAATTGTCTTGTGCAGTCCTTCGATTATTCTCTCCAACCAAAACATTGTTCTATTCCCCATATCCCTTACAAACACCTCGCAAACACCTCCCAAAACGTGCCCTAAATGCCATTATCAGAAACATAACCAACATATTTTATTAATCCATACGCTGCATCAAGAAAAAAACATCCAGTCTTCCCATCCAGTACAAAAATGTATCTCTCTTCTCTGTTTCTTTCTTTTCCTCTCCTCCCTCCCTTTCACACACGTTCTCCCTCCTCCCCTCTCTCCCTGTCTATCTTGCTCTATCTCTCTCCCGCTCTCTCTCCCTAGCATGGCCCTGTCTGTATGAATAATGTGCTGCCTTTTGTAATGAGGGCGAGGGGGGAAGAAAGACGCTGGAGTGTTAGCCTGCTCCATGCTCTGACATTGAAAATGAATGACAGCTTACCTGAATGCCAATCTTCATCAGACTGACACTAGGCTGACAACACAGCCTATACTCCCTTGCACAAACTGTGACGTCTGCCATGTAAGACCCCTCCCACCCCCCCCACACACCCCACCCCTCTGGCTGCTCGTATCCCCCCTCCCATCACCTCCACTTCTCTCCCTCCAGTATTACCACACAAACCCCAGCCATGCGCATCTATTCGAACCGTGGAGTCTGCCGGCCCCCTGTCGGCGCATATTAAAAATTACCGTGAGACAAGCAACTGATAGGCTGCATTCAATGAAAACATTAGCAGACATTCCAGTTATCCAGTATGAGGATGATACATTCTGTCACTTCACAATGATGCAGTGGTGTAAAGCACTTAAGTAAAAATACTTACTTAATTAGTATTTTGGGGGTATCTGTACTTTACTTTATTATCTATATAAAATAACTTTTTACTTTTACTTCACCACGTTCCTAAAGAAAATAATGTACTTTTTACTCCATACATTTTCCCTGACACCCAAGAGTACACGTTACATTTTTTATGCTTAGCAGGATACCTATCAAGAGAACATCCCTGGTTATTACCCCTGGTCATTATCTCTACTGCCTATGATCTGGCGGACTCACTAAACACAAATTATTCGTTAGTATAAATGATGTCTAAGTGTTGGAGTGTGCCCCTGGCTAATCATTAAAAAAGTGCTGTCTGGTTTACTTAATATAAGGAAATTGAAATTATTTATACATTTACTTTTGATAGTTAAGTATGTTTAAAACCAAATACTTTTAGAGTTGTACTCAAGTAGTCTTTTACTGGGTGCCTTTCACTTTTACTTTTTACTTCATTTTCTATTAAGGTATCTTTCACTCTAGTGTGACAATTGGATACTTTTTCCACCACTGCAATGATAACCCACCAGTGAAAAAAGTGCTTTATTTATCAAATTATTCACAAAGATCTGTTATTCTAATGTTACAGTGGCAACAGGCGGCAGGCAGCCTAGTGGTTAGAGCGTTAGGCCAGTACCCGAAAAGTTAGAGCTAGAGCGAATCCCCGAGCTGACAAGGTAAACATCTGTCGTTCTGCCCTTGAACAAGGCAATTAACCCCCTATTCATAGGCCGTCATTGTAGCTAAGAATGTGTTCTTAACTGACTTGCCTAAAAAAAATACACAGCCTATTGTTATTAGTTGTAAGATAGTTGTATCATTGACTGAATAGGCCAACTTTAGGCTGGATAGCGTCTGAAAAGTGTTCTAGTTGCCCATGTTGAATCACTGACATAATCATCATCACGTTAGTTGGATTTATTGTGGTTAAGCATTCAAAGTTAATGCATAATTGTTTGTTGTTTATGGCAAACAAGAGAGCATACACAATTTAAGATGATGCTTCTTCTTGGAATTACACTACACTTCCCAGCACTCTATTCGGTATTAGTAACAACCACTTTGTAAGGCTGCTTATGGTCTATCCTATGAAATTGAAGTTTATTTGCAACCATTGGATCCAGCTGGTAGTTGTTACAACAGTTTGCACGCAGGCGATAGTACATCAGTGATTTCGTTCAGAAATACTTTTTTTTGGTGTTGTGGGTTATCACGAGCGGTCTCAAACTTTGAGTTATTTGGAAAGCAAGTTATTGAATCAGCACGCGCGCACAGGTCTGGATGTTGTGTTGAGTGTACGAGCTAGCTATTTAGCTAGCTAGGTAGCTAACCTTACTGTCAACAGCGGGTGCAAAACGCCACATCTAGAGTTCTAAACGATGCAATTCGCATTCTAGGGTGCAACTTGTTTTGCAGAAACTCAATTTAACGCAAATAGCTTTGCTTGAGCTGAACAGCAGCACTAGCTAACGCATATAGCTACGTTAGCTAGCTAGCTCACTTGATTCTCCTCAAGACGTGACTGTAAGCAGCTCACTTGATTCGCCTCAAGACGTGACTGTAAGCAGCTAGCTAGCTCACTTGAATCTCCTCAAGATGTGACTGTGAGCAGCTAGCTAGGTTAGCCCTTTGGTGAAGAATGGCTGGGACAGTAATGGGCGTGGGCACTGGGGTTTTCCTCATTGCTCTCATCTGGATTGTGGCTCTCGTGCTCGGGATGATCCTTTTGAGAGCTACTGGACCAACTAAGTAAGTTACCGACAGTTGTGAATACATACACACATGCAGGCCTAGCTAAATAGGCTACCTAAACACAGTTTGTACACATTATCTTTTGCATTGCCCCGAATAGCCTGCTTCTACGACCGCCATGCCAAGAGGTGAAATCACAGGATCATAGGTGTATGCTGCACTGGCTGTTCACATCAAATCCCTGGCCTACACCTTTGTGGATTATACTGTACATTATAATGTTTTTTTCAGAGGGATTATACTGTACATTATAATGTATTTCAGAGATTATATCAAATAGTTTGGCCCTAAAATGTTTTATACAGGTGTATGGCTATTGCACTTAGGTTAGCCCAGGGCCGTAAACGGTCTACTGTCATTTGACTTTAGACCAGCCTGTTATTTGCACTGTTACTGGCTAGGTCACATGTTTCTGACTGCTACTGAAATTGTTATGTCATGATTTTACTGTGAGAAAATGAATTGATTCACTAAAACATGTAAAAAGGGGTTAGTTTACTGGTTATATTTGTTTGGGCTGATTGATGTTGATTGCAATGCCCTTGGCCTAATTTGCATTAGTCCTAAAGAACACACAATCAAAAGTGATTACCAGTCAAAATAATTTGAAGAATACAGTTTTCCCCCATATGATATAAATGATATCTGTATTGTTTTATTTAACAGGTTAGGGGTCATCCCTGTCTTCCTGCTGGCCTTCATTGCCACTCTTATCCTGGTGTTCTTCCCCCGCAGCTCAGAGACTCCGTCACCATTCAAAGACATCGAGGTAAGCAATGTAACTGTAATAAAATTGTAATGCACACACACACACACACGCACGCGCAAGTTCACTCCAGCTGGCTGCCTCTACAGGCAGCTGCTGCTGACGGCCCTTGTGTGTCAAAGGTTCTCTTTAGAAGTGGGAACCACTGGTGTCATGTGTTTTCTAATATTGATACTCAACTAGGGATGGGCATTTAAGATTTTTACTTGAGTACTCAAAGGAAAAATAACATATATTTTTAGAACACAAGGCCCGCACTGGAAGAAATATGTGTGCATTTATCTATAGGCCTATGCCAACAGTGCGCAACAATGGCTAATTTGTAAAAATAATTTTAGATAACAAATCCTAATTAATTTAGCTCTTATTTCCCGAGCCCTTATCACAGTCTAGACACCTATTTTATAGTAAAAAAAAAACATGATGTAATATAACAGAATAAAATATAATATTTTTCCAAATGAAAAAAGTTGCCACTGTGAAGTGATGATCATCTCACGTCTGGAACAGTTATTCTCAGAGATAATTTGAAACCGGGCTCTATTTGGCGAGTAGAAAGACACATTTTTCAGGGTAACAAAATCTGTTTTTTTGATATTCTGATGTTCGATTTAGTTTATTCTGCCTGTTCTTTGGAATTTTCTAAATGGATTAACAATTTCACATTGAACATTGCATGGTGTTGAATTACAATCACAACATCTGTTTGAGTAGGTCTAGGTTTAATGATTCTGATAAATACGCTCTTTGTGTTTTATTTAAACTAATGTTTTTGCATAGTTTCATTTTGGAACCTGTCTATGTTTAGGGGGGTTATAGCTTAGGCAAAGAAATTCACAAAGTAGCCTAAGCGGAAAATAGATGGGACACAATCATTCCGAAACGGTGCCTTGTTGGAACACATATCAGTCCATTTTGAATTTGTGATAAAACTTTTGTCATTTTGCAAGGAATGTAGCTTGTGTATCCCATCAGTTGGATACATTTTTATAGGCATCTATTTCTGTAGGCCTTAATGGGAGCTTGTGTGCACATGCAATTGAGTGAATGAGACACGGAGGGGAAAAGGAATTTAGGGAGAAGAACTGTGTGATGCTTGGATTTTTTTTTTATTGGGGTGCCCCGTAAATGCACATGTATGAATAGAACACCTGAGTCAAAGCAAATTAACTTACTCTTCAAGACAACATTATTTTATTATTTGGGGGGCTGGATATTCTGATGTTCGATTTAGTTTATTCTGCCTGTTCTTTGGAATTTTCTAAATGGATTAACAATTTCACATTGAACATTGCATGGTGTTGAATTACAATCACAACATCTGTTTGAGTAGGTCTAGGTTTAATGATTCTGATAAATACGCTCTTTGTGTTTTATTTAAACTAATGTTTTTGCATAGTTTCATTTTGGAACCTGTCTATGTTTAGGGGGGTTATAGCTTAGGCAAAGAAATTCACAAAGTAGCCTAAGCGGAAAATAGATGGGACACAATCATTCCGAAACGGTGCCTTGTTGGAACACATATCAGTCCATTTTGAATTTGTGATAAAACTTTTGTCATTTTGCAAGGAATGTAGCTTGTGTATCCCATCAGTTGGATACATTTTTATAGGCATCTATTTCTGTAGGCCTTAATGGGAGCTTGTGTGCACATGCAATTGAGTGAATGAGACACGGAGGGGAAAAGGAATTTAGGGAGAAGAACTGTGTGATGCTTGGATTTTTTTATTGGGGTGCCCGTAAATGCACATGTATGAATAGAACACCTGAGTCAAAGCAAATTAACTTACTCTTCAAGACAACATTATTTTATTATTTGGGGGGCTGGATATTCTGATGTTCGATTTAGTTTATTCTGCCTGTTCTTTGGAATTTTCTAAATGGATTAACAATTTCACATTGAACATTGCATGGTGTTGAATTACAATCACAACATCTGTTTGAGTAGGTCTAGGTTTAATGATTCTGATAAATACGCTCTTTGTGTTTTATTTAAACTAATGTTTTTGCATAGTTTCATTTTGGAACCTGTCTATGTTTAGGGGGGTTATAGCTTAGGCAAAGAAATTCACAAAGTAGCCTAAGCGGAAAATAGATGGGACACAATCATTCCGAAGCGGTGCCTTGTTGGAACACATATCAGTCCATTTTGAATTTGTGATAAAACTTTTGTCATTTTGCAAGGAATGTAGCTTGTGTATCCCATCAGTTGGATACATTTTTATAGGCATCTATTTCTGTAGGCCTTAATGGGAGCTTGTGTGCACATGCAATTGAGTGAATGAGACACGGAGGGGAAAAGGAATTTAGGGAGAAGAACTGTGTGATGCTTGGATTTTTTTTTTATTGGGGTGCCCCGTAAATGCACATGTATGAATAGAACACCTGAGTCAAAGCAAATTAACTTACTCTTCAAGACAACATTATTTTATTATTTGGGGGGCTGGCAAAATGCAACTTGCCTGTTTGGGCAGCCACAAAGCACATTCCACCAAATTGTTTTACAATATAAAAAAATATAATCTCTGGTTAAAGATCAAGCTTTGACGTCCGTTCGAGTACTCGATAACTCATGTCCATCCCTATAGCAGGTACTAATAGCAGCACAACGGTCGTAGGTTCAGTCTTTGTGCTGGCCACATTGACCATCACTCAGGATTCATGTCTGCTAAATCACTGCAGTAAAATGTAGTGTAGGCTAATTGTTATGGAGTATAGACAGGTTGGTTGTTTAGGGAAAGGGGGATACTTAGTCAGTTGTACAAGAATGCATTCAACTGAAATGTGTCTTCCACATTTAACCCAACCCCTCTGAATCAGAGATGTGCGGGGGGCTGCCTTAATCGGCACCCAGATAACAGTTGGTTAACTGCCTTTCTCAGGGGTAGAACAACACATTTTTACCTTGTCAGCTCTGGGATTCGATCCAGCAACCTTTCGGTTACTGGCCCAACGCTCCTAGCAACAAAACCGACGAGTGCGCAACTATGGGGTAAAACAGACAATGCACTGCATCTCAGTGTTGGAGGTGTCACTACAGACCCTGATTTGATTCCAGGCTGTGTCACAACTGGCTGTGATTGGGAGTCCCATAGGGCAGGACACAATTGGCCCAGCAGTCCAGGTAAGGTTAGGTTTTGAGCATAGTTAGGGTTTGGCCGGGGTAGGCTGTCATTGTAAATAAGAATTTGTTCTTAACTGACTTGCCTAGTTAAATAAAGGTTAAATAAAATAAATAATAAAGTTGTTGATTATCTAGCTAGAACATTTTTGCCATATTAGCCTCTGCCAAGTCCCCAACAACCAGATTTACCGGTTTTCAGGGGAAATCGAAAGAGAGCTTGTGACGCGACTTCCGCTTTTTGACGTTGACAAAGCAACACCATCTTAACATTTACTGGATTGTGGTGAAGAGAACCTCCGCCAAATGTTTTTATTTTATTTATTTTGGAGTCAAGACCAGTTTGTAAGGGATCTAGTTTCAGGCGTTTATTTTACGCCTGCTACGTTAGCATAGACATAGACATGACATCAGCCAAAACTCTTCAAAATAAAGCATGTTGTCAAGAACAAGATAAAACTAACTGAAACGTGCCACCTACGATTCCCCCCATGTCAGCCTCTTGTCATTGTTGCTAGCACAGGAGGCGGGTGGCACCTTAATTGGGGAGAACAGGCTCGTGGTAATGACGAGTGGAATGGATTCCAGGTGTTTGATGCCATTCCATTTGCTCCGTTCCGGCCATTATTATGAGCCGTCCTCTCCTCAGCAGCCTCCTGTGGTTGTTAGCTATCTGTCCATCCAGAATCACAACACATGAGCTGTGTTCGAATACCCATACTAACATACTGTATACTACATACTTAATGAGGATATACTATTGGTTCATTTTAGTATACTGTAAACGAACAGTAAGCTTTCAGTTGAGCATACTAGCTCTTCACCTGTCTACCGGAAGTTGATGCTGTTGCTATGCAACCTTTTGCTAGCTAGTTAGCATAACAAATTACTACTTAGACATTTTACAACTTCGGGTGTGTTCTTAAATTCAATGTGGAGTGCTAGAGTGCGCTCGTAAATTCAGAGCATTGTCCGTTGGTAAATTCAGAGCGTTTCACTCTCGGGGTGCACACTGGACAATTGGGCCGAGAGGTAGAGTTGATTTGAGCGTTCTGAACTTAACGTTAGAACGCCAGTCAAGCACCCAAGCTAACGTTGGCTAGCTTGCTAGCTACTTCCAGACACAAATGAGACCACTGATCACTGATACTCGCCCTAGCAGAGCTGGGTAGGCCGGTTTTTATGTTTTCCAAAGCGTTGGTGACTGTAACTGTGCTGCTGGCAACAATTTTTTAATTACGCTTTTTTGCCAACGTTTACTGACACTGGCCATATTCAACGGGGGTTGAGCGCTCGTAAATTCATTATTCTCGGCTCTAGTACACTCAGACGAGTGCTCTGAAATCGGAGTAGATAGCCAGAGCAATTTCTTTTCCGAAAGCACCCGAATGTCCATTGAGAACGCACACGACTATACCATTTAGCTAAACAAAGAATGACGTGAATAATCAAGTCAATAAACATTGGGTAGTTAGCCTATAGTTAATATCCTGGCAAGTTTGATGTATAAGTAGCCAACTAACATACCGGTACATACTGCTGTAATGAGATGCTATGTGGTTCGTAAGGATAGCGTAGCTAACAAATTGTCAGCCAACGTAACATGTAAGGTAACTTATTTGAAAAGTTATTACTTTATTACATTGCTCAACATTTTCTTAACATTTGTCATAATTAGTTAATGCAGTGAATTTGTATCAGCTCTCGTTGTGTTTCGGCTGCATAATTACGCCATTTTCTTCAAATCTGAAAACAATGTGAAGCCACGCACATTTCCCGAATAATTTAATTATGGGCCCTAAGGTACGGAAATAGTGTCCTCTGCGTGTATACTTCATATTTTGGAGGATTTAGTACGGCATCCGGTAACTTTTGTCATACTAACTATATCCATACTATGACCAATAAGCATACTATGCACTCAATTCACATCACAAGTAGTATGGTTAGTATGAGTATTCGAACACAGCTACAGACATCTGCCCCATTGAATCATGCGCATCATTTTTGTGTCATTATTAGCTAACCCGTCTATGAAGATCTATGGAATATGAATAGCGTATTGCGCTCATCAAATTATTCCCCTGAACAACACAGAGGGATTTGTCCTAAACAAGTAAACTGCAACCCAATTTCTTTTGTCATGGTGGCTTTTGTTTTGTGGTCCATGTGCATTATGTAGGCCTAGCAGAGTGGCCTGTTGGCCCTGGCTGCAGAGCTGCAGTCAGAACATGTGTCGGTGTGTTTATCATAAAGACCCGGTCTGGTTTATCTCTCCCCAAAGGCAGTGCATGGAAAAAACAGAAGTACAAAAAGGCATGGGCTGTGTCTCATAGGGTTGCAAAGTTACGGGAACTTTCCATAAATTCCCTGGTTTTCTAGAAATCCTGGTTGGACGACTCTGGATTTCCTGCTTATTCCCTCTTGATTCCGGGACACCTCCAACCGGGATTTAGGAAATACCAGGGAATGTATTGAAATGTCCCTATTTAGTGGACTACTTTTGATAAGGCTCTGGTCAAAAGTACTGCACTATATAGGTAATAGGGTGCCATTTGGGCCACAGACATGGTGCTGTGCCTGTTTTCCTGTTAGTTAGGCTAATGTGCAAGATCAGCTCACACAGACTCGATGATTCAGGCAATCTATTTTCGACTGGATGCATTCATTTTACATTTTTTTTTATATGAATAAATTCACTGATACTTTAAAAATATTTCTATTTTTGCACAGCAAAGTGTTAATGTATTTAGGTTTATGTAGTGAAATATTCATTGACTTTTTAAATGAGTTTCAAATCTTAGGAATGTGTAAAAAGAGACATATTTTTATCGATTTAAAAGATGACCGGTGGGGTGCATAATTTCTAGGCCATATTCAAATAAAAATAAACAAGCATAGCTAAAATAGTTTTCATTCGGCTGATTGCACATTGTAATTAGTTAATAGTCTACAACTGGAGTACTAAACTATCATTACATCAAAAACCATACAGTACAGTATGATGTAGCCTAAAGCCTATTGAAACACACAAGGGTAGACCTAGTACACATGCAATTTGCTTGTAGAAGGTGGTCTTATAGAAGAGGCTCAACCAGTTATTCCTTACCACAGAGATCCTATTAAATTACATGTGACTTACCTCTGAATAACTGGCTACTGTGTGTGTGTGTTACTAAGAGAGTGTGTGTGTGACCGACCACAATAATGTGTGAATGTGTATGCATCTGTGTGTGTGTGTGTGTGTGTGTAAGAAATGGCTAACCTCTCGCTGTTAAACAAAAACAAAATATCACAGTGCCAATTAGGCCGGCCCCAGACAGGGCCTCCGTACCGAACGGCTCGATGCCACATTAATAAAACATGGGCCCCAGCTCTGGGCTCCGCTTGCTGGCTAATTGGCAAATTAGAAAATGAGATGCGTTAAATGAGAGAACACTGCATTCGCCAGAGACAATGACACCCCGAAGCTCCCACCAAGGCACTAGTATCCTATCTTTAGTCAGCAGTAGGTTGTTGCCTCCTCATAATATTTGGCGTCTGTATGGTGGAGCAGGTCTTCAGGGAGTTGAGTCTCTTGGTTAGTCATCTCTTCCACTCCTCCCTCCAGGTCCTCCTGTTTTGTTCCAACCGGCAACGCAGTAAAACCAACAACTGTCCAAGTGTAACCTTGTATCTAAGTCATAGGGACCCCCCAGTTAACACACACACTCTGGCTGGGAATTGTATTGGCCAAGATGATGGAACACAGTACTATTGACTCTTCTGTGAATTATGTATTATATTAAATTAATCATATTAAGCCTAGTTAGTGTCTTTTCGAGGAAGGTTGGTCATAATGTATTCAATAATTTTTTTTGTGATTTGAATCATTCGTTTTTTTGTGATTGTTTCAACTTACCAAAGTGTTTAGTTTTTGAGCCATTTCACGTGGATGATGCAACAAGTGATCATATTGTATACATTGAGAGTGATCATTATCTTTTAAAATAAGGTCTATTACTCACATCATTATTACCAAGTCTCTTGCCCTATCATGTCCATTTATTGAGCGAGGTCATGTTTGCTTGAGTACAATATAGTAACTGCCTGGAACGTGTGCATTTATAGAGCAACGTGGGTCATGATCTACTAAGTCAAGTCAGACACTAATACATTTACCAAAGTCCATGTTAACATTTGGCTTAAACATTTAGCCTCTAGTGAAGTTAAGTGTGAGGAGAGAAGCCTGCCTTGCTGGCTCACTTGTGACATCTGTTGGAAGAAAGAGGAATTAGGATAATTAAAACACAAGTGACCTATTTATCAAACATACACAAACCATCATCTATCCTAACTCATTTATCATCATCCATTTGGACTTTGATCTACACTGAACCAAAATATAAAAATGTACGCAACATGTAAAGTATTGTGGGGGGGGCTCATAATATGAGAAAAGTTCTGTTTGAGTTTGGCTTTATGTCTGTAATAAAGCCCTTTTGTAATGAAAAACAAATTCTGATTGGCTGCGGCACCCATGGCTGCACCCCTGCCCAGTCGTGAAATCCATAATATAGGGTCTCATTTATTTATTTCAATTGACTGTTTTCTTTAAATGAACTGTAACTCAGCAAAATCTTTGAAATTGTTGCATGTTGCATTTTTGTTCAGTATATTTGGTCAACCAATGAACTGATAACTATGAACATTACAACCCTATCTCTCTACTCCCGCAGATCGTAGACACTTTCTTCATCGGCCGATACGTCCTGTTGTCAGTGGCCAGTGTGGGCTTCCTGGTTGCTCTGTTTGGCCTGCTGCCCCTGCATTTCCTGGAAGCCGTCTATGCCAAGCCCTTGAGAACCCATTAGAGCGGAGCGGTCAGGCCAAGTTGACCCGCTAGACTGGTGGCCAGGGCCGTATGTGCAGCACTGGAGATGAGAAAAGGCCAACTAAGAGGGGCCCTAGTTAAATGGAGCACCGGACAGGTTGGCACCTGAACCAAAACACAGGCAGGGCCAATGTTTTCTCTGTAGTCAACTGTTGTGTTTGTTGTTGGGGGGAGTTTTGGGCCAACCATCATTAAAGATAGGCTAAAATGTTGCCTGTATAGGCCACCCTAACATAGATTATATGTTTTGATGTTTTGTATATGGATAGCTATTAATTTGAATTGGTGGGGTAGCAGTTGCATTAACGGAATGGATTTATTTCTTGGGCCTCTAAAGTTCAGAGGATAAGACTGATAGCTGTAATTTAACTGTATGTATATTTTTGACATTCACTATTTTTTACTGAACTTGTATATCTTTTTTTTAACAATACAAATATTTTATAAGACAACTTCATTAAACATTTCATTGTTGGTTATCCCGCCTACTGAAAACGATCCTTCTGCTAGAAGTGATTGCAATATATAGAACTTCGTCATCATACTAATTCCTTCTAGCAAAATCATCCAGCATCAAAATGCCACTAAAGAACTCAGGCCTAGTCCTGCTGTAGCAGGCCCTGTGTAATAATATGCATAGCACTGTTTGTCAATGTTCAGATGCAGCCAAGGTGGCTTTTTGAGTGAGTTTGGTTAACTAAGATATCTTCTTTGATTACACTTCTCATAGCTGTCTGATTCATGAAGCCTCTCAAGTCAGTCAAGTAAAGTGAATGAAGAGAGAACTGTCAGTAGCAGCGCTGTGACATACTGTGACGTGAAGTAGTCGCCCTCTCACGTAGTTAAATGGAGTGAGCGTGTTCATTAACTCCAGATGCATCCTGTTTTCTGTCACATTTGCCGGCATTTAAACCAGCTAGATTGGATCTGCACTCGACTACATTGAAATGTAAATTTTTCTAATGACTGATGCCTTCTTTCTCGGTCTCATACCCCCAAACAATAAAACAAAGAGGCAAAGCACAAATTCTGGTTTTGCTGTTGTCGCACAGAAACTTTATGCAGCATTTCTTTTCTTGAACAATGGGCGCTATTGTTTTTAAGTTATTTTGTCATCTCAACTCTCAGAAAAAATTGCATGAATGCTCATCAGAAGTGTGCATTGTGTAGCGTTCACAGACATCTTCACTAATCCTAAAATTAGATGCAAACTCCAGGTCAACAAACTGTAATCATACGGTATATCAGGTTCCCCTATATTATTCAGAGGGCAACAAATGTGATACTGGAGGCCAGGCCTGTAGAAGTATCGTGAAAGACATCATCACAAAAAAACTATTCTAAAAGGAATCCTGTCACAAGCAGTAGGGGTACAGCAGGGGTATATTATTGGTAGCATAACACCATTAAACAAACATGTTTCCTTTTGCCTCTTAGAGGATAGTAAGTAACCTATAGATGTAAGGTGCATGTCCGCTCTCCTTTATGTCATCAATCATTTATCTCTAGTCATACGATTCTGTTGCACAGTGGCATGGTTAGGATAGTATCACCAATGATTCCACAGAGTATGATTCTTTTTGCAATCTAGGAGCTCAATTTCCACTGCTCAGCCCCTCTCTTGGCTCCTTGCAGCCCCCTATTTAAAGTGCAAAGCCTGACGGGACGTGCAGTGAAATTCCAACCAGGATGATGAAAGAGAATCTAATGAATCAAAACCAATCCTATTAGTTCCGGCCCACATCTCCACACAGTGGCCTTTTCTACATGGTCAGGCCCATCCACCACCACAGGTCCCTCTCACACAGTCTCGGAAACGGGTGGTGCAGCCTGGCATGGGATGGATCTGAGATCATTCAACCCAAGGGGTGTAGGTGGGGGGGGGGGGCTCCTTGCCTGTAATTGAGCATGTGATTACCATGAAACATGATCTTTGCTGTAGAATGTTTTGAAGCGTAGTGCACTTGTTAGATAGGATTTACCTGGGAGGTGTAGAAAATGAATGTGGCCTATGTGTTGAAATGTTATCAGAGACTAATTTATTTGCAAATGTGTGGGGGTTGTCATTGAAATGTACCTTTTTTGAAGGGTTTTTCCTGCAACATCAGTTGGTATTTCAAGGTCGCCATGCAGCAGATGCCACCGATTACCACATCTTTCAGCTGCCTCAGGCTCCAAATCTGACAGTTTTGGGCTTGCGCAAGGCGCAAGACGCAAGCCCAAAGTTCTTTGCTCCAGCCGATCCAACACTTTCTCACTCTTTCTGTTGCTTCATCCCTTTTTTTTATTATCATTTTTGTTACCAAACTCCCTCTCTGGGGAGTGGGAAAATGGGCAGAACAAAGCGTCTGTGGGTTTGAAGCTCTTTTGGATCCTCGATCCAGAGCCTTTGTGGAGCAGCCAGCTGGACATACAAAGAGATGGGGGGGGCTGGAGAGAGGGAGAGAGAGATGTGGGGGCAAAGAGGTGTGCAAAGCCCGGGATGTGGGAGTGGTGCTTGGTTTTGAAGCAGGGGAGGGGAAAAAGGAGGGGAAGGGGAGTGTGCTCCTCCTCACTAGAGCCTGTTTTGAGATGCATTGAAGCAGAACTCCTGCCTTGCCTCCCGCACCCTATCCTTCATCCTCCATTCCTGGTGCAATATGGCCAGTGTCATCAAGCCTTTCCACTCTCACCCAAGCTAACCCTGAAGATCCTCTATCAGTGCAACAACATCCTGACCCATGGTTAGAGGATCCCATCCATGCTGTTTGACAGGAGACAAGAGCCCATGGTTTAGCACTGCCGGAATTGACGATGGATCTTTGATCCACTCGGCTGGCAAGTTTTCAGAAGGCCTCCGTTGCCAATTTGTTATAGGTTTCAAAACTATACATTTTTTGTTGAGGGCTTATACAGGGGAACCTCCCAAAAAAAAAATTGTGAGCTGTTTCTAAATCCCTCAAAGCCTGAATTTGATTAAGGCTCCCTGTCCAACAAGTGGAACTGGGAACCCCCAAACCTCCAGTGAGTCCCCTCACTACCCTGGCTTGGCTGGCTGCTTCACCATAGCTGGGAAATTAGTTGTTTTGGGGGGTAGAAATTTGCTTGGTGCCGGGTTGCCCTGGCAACTGACAATGTATTTTTGGGGCAGAGGACTGTGGATTTTCTCACTGCCGCCCCTGTCTCGCTCTATAACGCCCTTTGTGCGAGGCCAGAGGGTGCTGTCAGTGCCCCACACACTCGGGGACGAATCCAGAGTCCCAGGAGCCCGCGTCGCCTCTTTCCTCTTAGCCCTCTCTCAGGAGGGGATTACCTCCTCCCAGGGTGAAGATGAAGGCCCAATTTAGAGGTCAGAGTGTTCTCCAATGGCCTCCTGTCAGCTCAGACCCGACGGCCCATCACGGGGCAAAGCGTGGCTCTTCGGGGATCCCTCTGTGATTGTGGGGAGAGTTGTCCGAACATGGGCCACCTCCCGGGGAAGGGGTTACGGTGTCAGGCGTGAGAGATGGGTTGTCTGTGGTAGATGGTCACTGCAGTCCAAAGGAAAGATCTGTTGATACATAGGATCAAATGTGTGTGTTTGGTGGTCCGGTCAGTTCATACACAGGGAGGACAGGACACACCTGTTGGTCTTGCTCTTTGTATCAATCGGAATCAAAGTGATTTTCACTGGAATAGCTCAGAGAAGTGTTGAAGAAATGGCTAACGATGCAAGAGGTGTTTGTACTATTGACTTGGCACAGACATGTTCCTCAAATGGAATAGTGATTCCTCATTGAACCCAATAATTCGACTTCGGAGCTGAATTCACATTGGAAAGATGATGTAGCCAATCAGATATTACAAGGGTGGTTTTATGAGATTTACAGTTTGGTTACATATGTATCGTAATGTGTACTGCTCACTGCTAGAATAGATGCATACAGCAGAAGGTTTCCCTCTGCTGTATGCATCCCCCTGCCCCATAGTGACTTTTAGTACATCAACGTCAAGTCTGTCATTGTCCATTAGCGGTTGCAGGACACAAAGAGAAAATTGTCAAGAGGTTGTTGGGATAAAACCCCTGATCAGGTCCGATGTGTTAGCCCAGCATGGTACCTCTGTTACCTCTGTTCCACCAAGTCCTCTAGTCTCCAACCAGCTGGACTGGATAGGGATTGTTGAAACATCGGACCAGAACGTTTCGACAAGGTCGTTGTAAAAAAACTTTTGTCTGATTGTGATCGCTGATCCAAGATGATGTACGAGGGCTCATACTGTGCGAGCAGGCGTCTACAAATTTGCCTTGCTAGTTGCACTAGTGGGGGGTGGGCAATGGGGATTTGAGTTGCCTCGTTAAAGGAAGACCGCGAGTGAAAAAAATAGCTCTTTGTGGCCCTTTTTTCCCTTTCCCTTCATATCAAAGGGAACTGGCGTTCTTCTGGCCAGATAATTGATATGTGAGCTCCGAAAATTGAAATTGTCACCAGTGAAAATGGATTATCTACACCTCAACAAATGAGAATGTACCGGCCTTGATGTCTAGTTTTGTTCCATCTTGCATTTGGCTTTTCATGGCATATTGTAATATTCCTTGTTGGAAAAGCATGAATATCCTCCCAACAAAGGCTTACCCTTTCTTGGCATTGATGCGTTTAGAGTTTTCGGGAGAGGGTCAGAAACATTCCCTCTCCAATCCTTGGTCTAAAGCGCTATGGGCAGGAAAGGGGGGCACACAGTAACAGATACCGCCTGCCTACTTTAGTCAGTCTCCCTTGAAAAAATTATCTTAGAACACAAACCAATGGGTGGGGAGGCGTGATGCATATCCAATCCCTTTAAAGGTGCGGAGTGGAGAAAGTGGTATTGTGCTGGACTTGATCAGTCAGCTGGTAGACACTTGATTAATGGAACTGATCTAGCTTTGGTAAAACAGGCTTCTCTGTATCCTCCCCCTGCCCCAAACTCTCTTCCCTTTCTCCTCCCCCTCCAGGCCTTGTTTTCTGTCCCCCTGCTCCGTGCAGAACGAATGACACATATGCTGTTGGAGGAGACAGGACCCCTTGGTCCCCTTCTCTGCGCTCCTCTCCCAGCATGGGGCCTGAACTTGTTTTTCAATCATTGTTTCCCCAACATATTTTACCCCCAAAAAAAAAAAAAAAAGAGGCACAGAGAAAGAGAAGTGAGAGAGCAAGGAGAGAGGCAAAAAAAGAAAGAGGGAGGGGGGAAAGGAAGGAAGGGGAGCACAAAAGCCAGAGTGCAAGGAATATAAAGAAAAAACATTCTTTATAACTATCTCCAAATAATTTAACGCAGGGAGGTCTAAGAGTTGTCTGGGGAGAGACTAGCTGAGATGTGCCTGTTGGGGCTCTACCAGGGGCAGAGATTGTGCGTTAGGCACGGAGCTTTGGCGTAGAGCTGTCATCCAGATAGGGAAGACGCGGAGGCTAGAAGATGCAGGTTGGAATGTGTCTGCTCTGGGCGACCTGGCTCTATACCTGGGCGGAAGGGTCACGTCAGTGCCAATGCACCTGTCTACCTGAGCTGGGATTGGCCGAGGGGTCAAAGACACAGGTCAAGTATCATAAGGAGCATGTCCGTCATCGATTGGAGCAACAGCAGCATCGGCCTCATAGGGACAGGCCACACCGGAGAAAAGGTAAGCACCCCCCCTTCCTTCCCCTGTGACCTTGCTCAAATGTCTTTTGAGGGAAACCTGTACCATAGCAAAGAAGGATTGATGAGCTCAACAGTGTTGTGCAGTGCTAATGCTATTAGCCCAGGCGGTTCTCCATATTCCACTATATCGATCTTTGGTGCAATTCCTCATGTATAGAAGTTGTGGAGTTAGGCCACATCATGAATTAATAATGCTTTCCTGCAGTTAGGCGTCTTATTGATAATGCGTTACTGATTAGGTAATGTATATCTGATCAACTATCATATATCAGATAATAGTACAGAATGACATCAAGTTTGCAATCAAAGTCTAAAGAATGTTGGTCCCATACATATTTTGTATCCAATTAACTACTTATGAAAAGTTAAATACATATGAAAAATGATCCTTTCTAAAAGAATTATGCAAGCCGTTCATTTGCATATGAAGTGTATTATTTCTTTGTAGAGTGAGACAGCTATGCCTGCCACAAGCTGTTATGAGAAACATTGCACTCAGCATGTGTCCCAGTGTGTGGACCAATGCGTGACATCTTTAAGATGGAAAACACAAAAAATGTATTGGACGATTGATAGAAAACCAGTATGAGGCGACTTGGGTCAGATTCATCCGAGTTTACTCTTGTTCCTGTATTGGCATCAAAATTGTTGAAGACCTCTTTAACTGTAGCCTTTAAGTTTGTTCTATGGCATTGGTCTTTAGGAACAATTGTTGCTCAAACAGTTGACTTAGAACTTCTTCATGTTTATAAAATGCCTACTAGGTCCATTTTTTAAAGCCATCCATCAGCGCATATTTAACCTGACATAATTTCCATGCCATGTGTTTAGAGCGAGCCATCCTTCTTCAGCCTCTCTAAACCTTTTGTAAATGTCTGGAAACTGGCCGGGGCCATCTAGCCTGAGTTGTTGGCTCAATATATGCGTCCGTCACCTCGACTGGGCCTTTTTAGACCGAAACAATGGCCGGTTCACTAAACAACACTTTATTTATGTGTTCGTTTGGAGGGAATGATCTACCAGTGGTAGTTCTCCCTTTCTCTTCTCGCCATCTCCCTCCGGGAGCCCTGTTTTTACAGGATTTTGGGTAATTGGGATAAGTAACTATTAGCTCCTAAAGTTGTTTTTCTTTTCTCCTCACAGCTATGCTCTAGCCGGGCCTCCTTGTTTCTGCTGTAATGTATCACTAGGTGATGACATCTGAGTGTCTTTGTAGCAGGGCGTAAAAGAGAGACGGTTCAATTAAAACTAAACACCAGAAGAAAATATCAGAATGCATCTGTTATTCTTAAGGCCTACTCTGCATGCATCTGTAGGCTAGAACAAGTCAAACCTCTACATAAGTCATTTAAATCAATTGAAAAAGGCTATTGTCATTAGCAGATGTTATTGTGATTGCTTCTATCTACAAAACAATTCCTAGCATTTACCATTTTTTGCTCTGCAACTTCTTATTTTTAGATTCAATTCTACCATGATGAACCATGAGAGATGATTGCAAGAACTGTAGAATGTCACCAGTTCATGAAATATGAGATTAAGTCATTTCCATGTATTGTTTAGAAGCATGGGAGCCTCCTCATTTCCTGTCTTTCCATGCAGTGTTGACAGAACTGCTGCTACAAATTGTTTTCAACCAAAAAAGACGACCAGTCGACATTTCTGGCTGTATTACACTGAATGTACAAAACATTAGGAACACCTTCCTAATATTCCGGTGCACCCACTTTTGCCCTCAGAACCTCATGGACTCTACGAGGTGTCGAAAGCGTTCCACAGGAATGCTGGCCCATGTTGAAGCCAATGCTTCCCACAGTTGTGCCAAGTTGGCTGGATGTCCTTTGGGTGGTGGACCATTCCTGATACACAGGGGAAACTGTTGAGTGTGAACCCAGAAGCGTTGCAGTTCTTGATACTCAAACCAGTGTGTCTGACATCTACCACCATACCCTGTTCAAAGGCACTTCAATATTTTGTCTTGCTCATTCACCCTCTGAAGGCACACACACAATCCATGTCTCAAGGTTTAGAAATCCTTCTTTAACTTGTCTCCTCCCCTTCATCTACACTGATTTGAAGTAGATTTAACAGGCAACATCAATAACGGATCATAGCTTTCATCTGGATTCACCTGGTCAGTCTATGCCATGGAAAGAGCAGGTGTTCCTAATGTTTTGTACACTCAGTGTAAAATCATTAAAAAAAATGCAGGCAACCAATATAGCTTCTGAGGATCAATATTGCTGTAGGCTACCTGAAGTGATAACCTCAAATGAGGGAACGTTGAAATAGATGTAAACAGGCTTCAACGTACCCCAGATGCAAATGATCTTATCATTCTATGAAAAAGTGTTGCATTTGAGGAAAACGATTTATGTTCAAAGTAAACCACAATAGCCTATATCCTGTGTAGACTATGTGGCAGTGCTTTTATTCCTCTGCAACTATCCCAAGGATGTGTTGGTGATTAAAAAGGTGGCTTAAGCCCCTCATGCGACGAACGACTGTAATTTTCAGCCTGGGAGTTAAAACGGGGGAGTGTCGCTTTTTTTAGGCGGCGACTTGTTGCCACTTTGCCTGCCTCTATTCTATTCGCATGGTAGTCACTTGGGACTGTTGCTAATTGCTTTGGTGCTCTCTTGGATTTAGATAAAGTGGTAATCAATGTGTGATGGAATGGCAAACGACACACCAATAGAATTATCTGGAAAATCTTAATCAATCTGGAGAAGAAACCTCCTAAAATTGAACTTTTGATTTGTGCGTAAAACAGGAAACGCGCTCCTCAAGTGAAGTAATATGCACCAGATAGGTGAACGATGCAATAACGATTTGTTTACTTACTTTGGTGAATAAACATAAAATGACGGAACAGGTCTTTATACGACTGTTGGTAGTTTGCGCAACTCTTGGAAACCTTGCAGGTAAGGCTTTTATTTGTATATGATACATGTAATGCACTGTAGGCCTATGGTAAACATATCAGCTAATGCATTTATAGTTTATTTAATTATTACTATCAATTTGAATAAATAAAGTTAATTATAAAAGTAGTTGTAGCCTGTATTTCCACCCTTTTAGTTTTCAATGGCTCGGTTATTGTGGCCTGGTTTGTGAGGCCTATTTGAATGAATGGAGCTCATTCTCAAAGTAATTTAGAGATTCCAGTGGTACCAGACATAATTTGTTTTTTGATAGGCTTAGCTTTTTAACACCAGGCGTTAGCCATATGTGATACATAGCAAATTAGAGTTCTCTCCTGTTTGTGATTTTTGTTTGTTTCACCTGCTTGCTTCACATAATTGTCCTACTTTTCAATGGCACTTTGTTGTTTAGTAAATAATTAACAGTTGATGTAGCCTACAGCAACTGCCAAGTCAGCCCATCTGTTTGACACAGTACTAGGCTATTGTTATTCCAATCTTTATGGAAGTGACCATTTAGAAAATAATATTAGTCTACTCTAGGTTTTGTAAATAATATGCATATTATGCAAATATTTAATTGAAACTGCTTTGAATTTTTCTAAATCATTTTATGACTTCCAGTGAGGGGGAACAAGTATTTGATCCCCTGCTGATTTTGTACGTTTGCCCACTGACAAAGAAATGATCAGTCTATAATTTTAATGGTAGGTTTATTTGAACAGTGAGAGACAGAATAGCAACAAAAAAATCCAGAAAAACGCATGTGAAAAATGTTATAAATTGATTTGCATTTTAATGAGGGAAATAAGTATTTGACCCCCTCTCAATCAGATTTCTGGCTCCCATGTGTCTTTTATACAGGTAAAGAGCTGAGATTAGGAGCACACTCTTAAAGGGAGTGCTCCTAATCTCAGTTTGTTACCTGTATAAAAGACACCTGTCCACAGAAGCAATCAATCAATCAGATTCCAAACTCTCCACCATGGCCAAGACCAAAGAGTTCTCCAAGGATGTCAGGGACAAGATTGTAGACCTACACAAGGCTGGAATGGGCTACAAGACCATCGCCAAGCAGCTTGATGAGAAGGTGACAACAGTTGGTGCGATTATTTGCAAATGGAAGAAACACAAAAGAACTGTCAGTCTCCCTCGGCCTGGGGCTCCATGCAAGATCTCACCTCGTGGAGTTGCAATGATCATGAGAACGGTGAGGAATCAGCCCAGAACTACACGGGAGTATCTTGTCAATGATCTCAAGGCAGCTGGGACCATAGTCACCAAGAAAACAATTGGTAACACACTACGCCGTGAAGGACTGAAATCCTGCAGTGCCCCCAAGGTCCCCCTGCTCAAGAAAGCACATATACATGCCCGTCTGAAGTTTGCCAATGAACATCTGAATGATTTAGAGGACAACTGGGTGAAAGTGTTGTGGCCAGATGAGACTAAAATGAAGCTCTTTTGCATCAACTCAACTCGCCGTGTTTGGAGGAGGAGGAATGCTGCCTATGACCCCAAGAACACCATCCCCACCGTCAAACATGGAGGTGGAAACATTATGCTTTGGGTGTGTTTTTCTGCTAAGGGGACAGGACAACTTCACCGCATCAAAGGGACGATGGACGGGGCCATGTACCGTCAATTCTTGGGTAAGAACCTCCTTCCGTCAGCCAGGGCATTGAAAATGGGTCGTGGATGGGTATTCCAGCATGACAATGACCCAAAACACACGGCCAAGGCAACAAAGGAGTGGCTCAAGAAGAAGCACATTAAGGTCCTGGAGTGGCCTAGCCAGTCTCCAGACCTTAATCCCATAGAAAATCTGTGGAGTGAGCTGAAGGTTCGAGTTGCCAAACGTCAGCCTCAAAACCTTAATGACTTGGAGAAAATCTGCAAAGAGGAGTGGGACAAAATCCCTCCTGAGATGTGTGCAAACCTGGTGGCCAACTACAAGAAACGTCTGACCTCTGTGATTGCCAACAAGGGTTTTGCCACCAAGTACTAAGTCATGTTTTGCAGAGGGGTCAAATACTTATTTCCCTCATTAAAATGCAAATCAATTTATAACATTTTTCACATGCGTTTTTCTGGATTTTTTTGTAGTTATTCTGTCTCTCATTGTTCAAATAAACCTACCATTGAAATTATAGCCTGATCATTTCTTTGTCAGTGGGCAAATGTACAAAATCAGCAGGGGATCAAATACTTTTTTCCCTCACTGTAAGTGTGGGCTCTCCCTCAGAAAATAGCTTTGTCTAAAACAATATAGATTTTGCAAACCACAAAAATGTCTTACCTCACAATCAGGGATAGACCTATGGCTAGCCTCGTGTTGCAAATTACATTTGCAAGATTAGCTGTTTGTAACATCTGAAATCCTATCAAAATTATCTTGACAGTATTTGAAAGCATGTCATCTCGTACATGATGAAAGCATCCATCAGATAGCTGTTCCAGTTGCAATGTTCATTATCAAAATCAACACAACCATATAAAGCCTACCACAGCTCAATGGCCAGAAGCCAGTTTTTATCCAATAGTACATAGTGCCAGTGTAAGCCTTAGCATCAATAGTGTTTTGACATTGCCACTCAATAAGGGCATTGTCGCCGGTGCAATAATAGCAGGGGTCCACTGCCACGCACTCAGTGTACAGGTGACAGATTTCCCTTTGAGCCCTCTTGATTGTGTTTGCGTGAAGGAATTTTGTTCCATTGTTTAGTGGGGCAAACGGCCTTGCGACTGGTTTAGCTTCCTGTCCCATACAGGAAGAACAGCAGAATCCCCCCACTTCCTCCAACTTGGAGTCATCCAATACCACAGGCCAAACAATGGAATTCCAATGCTGCTGGCCTAAGAAAAGGCATTGTTTGTTGGTAGCCGGTGTCTATGCTTGTTTGTGGTGAATGTTTTTACTTGAGTGTGTGAGCTGACCCTGAACTAGGGGCCACTCTCTGGGTGTGGTGTCTCTACTGTAAAAGCCCACTATTACTGACTCTTAAGTATACCCTTGTTCCACTTTGAAAAGGGGACCACACACTTCAGACTACTTCAGTCAGAGTTTGTTTGAGACCACTTTGGCCCACATGTTTTCCTCAGTACCTCTCCATCTGTCATTAGCCTTTGAGTCATACTGTACTACATTGTTGCTCTCCAACACAGTAAAACTTGTTTTTGAAGGTGGGAGTTGCTTATGGCGTGAAAAGCATTGGTGAGACTCCCAAAGGATATGCTTGTTGACGTATGTAGCCTAGAACACTGACCCAAGATCAGATTGTACAGGGCCTCCCATTACATGAGTTAGGAATGGTAGGTCATCCATGACTTGTGTTTGTTTGTGATATTAATAGAATGGGTGTATGAATCAGTACATTCCTTTCCTACTATCAGGTCCCAAGGGATATTAATGCAAAGTTTGTTTTTTGAGTGTCCATGAACTTGAAATAGCCATGGAATGAGAGGTGGATAGACTTACTGCCAGACCCTCCTGAATATGCATGATCTCGGAAGCTAAGCAGGGTCATAACTGGTTACTACTTGGTTGGGAGACCGCTTGGGAATACCAGGTACTGTAAGCTTTTTGCCCAGTAAAGTATACTCTTATAAACACAGTAATAATATCAGGGCCATTTTAAAATGGCTATTCTAGTTCCTCAAACTTTTTTGAGTTACATAAACTTGAAATAGTCTATCCAACTCTTGTTCCATGGCTTATGGCCATACCAGCCTGAATATGCCCGATCTCATCCTTTTGAACCAATTCATTGCTAAATGAATAGTAAGCATAGTAATAGTAATAAACTCTTGTCAGAGCTTCTGTGAATTAACAGGTGCAATAGCCTATTTTGACAGAACCTGAGTTTCTCCATCGTTCCTCCATCCACTGTTCTTGTTCCCTCCAGGTTCCAGGCTGAGGGCGGAGGTAGTGGAGGTAACCCCGCTGATCGTCCACCACCCCTCAGACGTGGTGGTCAAGGTAGGCAGCCCTGCCACCCTCTCCTGCCGTGCCGAAGGCACACCCGAGCCCTCCATCGAGTGGCTCCGCAATGGCCAGCCCCTGGAGATGGACAAGCTGGACAGCCAATCGCGGCCCATCGTTCTGTCAGAGGGCAGCCTGTTCTTCCTCAGCGTGGTCCCTGGGAGGCGGAGTCAGTCACACGAGGGTGTGTACGCGTGCGTGGCAAAGAACAGCGTAGGCAAGGCCACCAGCCGCAATGCCTCTCTCTATATCGCAGGTAAGGCTGTGGGGAAGTCTTTCAAACTAGATGGACATGCATCTATCTTGTCATACATTGCCTTCAGAAAGTATTCACACCCCTTGACTTTTTCCACATTTTGTTGTGTTACAGCCTGCATTTAAAATTGATTAAATTTAGATTTTTTTTGTCACTGGCCTACACACAATACCCCATAATGTCAAAGTGGAATTATGTTCTTAGAAATGTTTACAAATTAATAAAACATGAAAATCTGAAATATCTTGAGTCAATAAGTATTCAACCCCTTTGTTATGGCAAGCCTAAATAAGTTCAGATGTAAAGAATTTGCTTAACAAGTCACATAATAAGTTGCATGGACTCACTCTGTGTGTAGTAATAGTGTTTAACATGATTTTTGAATGACTACCTCATCTCTGGAACCCACACATACATACAATTATCTGTAAGGTCCCTCAGTCGAGCAGTACATTTCAAACACAGATTCAACTGCAAAGACCAGGGAGGTTTTCCAATACCTCGCAAAGAAGGGCACCTATTGGTAGATGGGTAAAATAAAAAGCAGACATTGAATATCCCTAAGCTTAGAGCATGGTGAAGTTATTAATTACACTTTGGATGGTGTATCAACACACCCAGTCACTACAAAGATACAGGAATCCTTCCTAACTCAGTTCCCTGAGAGAAAGGAAAGCACTCAATGATTTCACCATGTGGCCAACGGTGACTTTAAAACAGTTACAGAGTTGAATGTCTGTGATAGGAGAAAACTGAGGATGGATCAACAACATTGTAGTTACTCCAGAAATTCTACCCTAAATGACAGAGTAAAAAGAAGGAAGCCTGTACAAAATACAAATATTCCAAACATGCATCCTGTTTGCAATAAGGCACTAGTAAAACTGCAAAAGACATGGCAAAGAAATCAACTCTATGTTCTGAATTCAAAGCGTTATGTGTTGTGTAGGATTTGTCCCAAACAAACACATCACTGAGTACCACTTCATATTTTCAAGCATGGTGGTTGTGGCTGCATCATGTTATGGGTATGCTTGTCATCAGCAAGGACTAGGGAGTTTTTTTTAGGATGAAAAGAAACGTAATAGAGCTAAGCACAGGTAAAATCCTAGAGTAAAATCTGGTTGTCTGCTTTCCAACAGACACTGGGAGACAAATTCACCTTTCAGCAGGACAATAACCTAAAACACAAGGCCAAATATACACTGGAGTTGCTTACCAAGGCAACATTGGATGTTCCTGAGTGGCCTGGTTAAATGTTTTACTTAAATCGGCTTGAAAATCTATGGCAAGACTTGAAAATGGCTGTCTAGCAATGATCAGCAACCAATTTGACAGAGCTTGAAGATTTTTAAAAAGAACAATGTGCAAATATTGTACAATCCAGGGGCCTCATTTATCAATCATGTGTAGGCACGTCTGTGCATAAACCATGCGTGGGATCATTTCCACGAAAAGTGTGAGATTTATCAAATGCATGTTTGCTTGAGAGTGTTAGTAACTTTACCCACAGCCATGATCATGCTCAATGCCAAGTGGTGGAATAAGGGAACTTCTTGTCAAGCGTAGAATGGGGAAAATATATGTTGAACATTAAAAAAATTGAGAGTAATAATAATTGTATTTCCATTGTGAATTCATGCAACATATTTTGACAGTCATATAACTTGACTACCTCAGTGCATTTGTTACAATAATAATCCTTATAAAGTACAGTCATTTGTTAAATTAGAGGCACGGGTGAAAAGTGAAACCATGGTTGAAATACTATAAAAGACTAATGGGAAATCGAATGAGGCTGATCTTGCTCCGTTTGAAGATTTGGATCGCTGCATTTCTTAGAAAGCGCATTTATAGAGACAGGTGGGATTGTTTTTGGCAGAAAGTACAGACCGATTGGTTCATCAGATCATTTCCCAAAACCAATCTTAAACATGTTTGCGAGGATTTAAGGCCTATTTAAAAAGACAAACGCATACCATTCCAGTGCAAATCCAAGTGCTATCCACCCTCGGGTTTTTGGCAACCTGCACTTTTCTTCGGGAGCTTGCCGATCGGTATCTCACAACCAGTAGCGGATTTAGGTATAGGCGACATGGGCAAGGAACCATACAAGCTAGAACTGCCACTGCTCACAACCCTCGATGAGCTAATGTTTTGGATACAATTATCCGAAAAAAACGAACTGCAACATACAATTTTCGTACACCATTGCACAACAGGTTGAAGTGCCATCAATGGGTTCCCAAATACGAACGGAGCAATAGACTGCACCCATGTGAAAAGAAAAGGCTTCCACTCTTAATGTGCAGGCGATAGGTTATGTGGGGGCGCAAAAGACGTTGCTGAATGTGGTGGCCAGGTGGTACGCACAACTCGTTCATTCTGCAGAACAGAAATGTTGGCCCATAAGCCTACAGGAATGAGCTGTTGAGGATGGATGGCTTATTGATGAGTGTTGCCTACTCATTTGAAGTACATTTGCCATTGCTAATGTAACTAATTGGCTCAATGGTCCTCTCTTTGTAGCTATGTTTAAATGTTTACTGGTCAAGCCACAACTGAGCGAGCCAAATATAATATTTTGGTTGTACTCAATCTCTGACACTAGCACCTGTATTTCATTCTTAAAAAAAAAAAAAAAAAAAAGAAACTCTAAGCTTTATCGTTTGTGACATTGAATGTCATGGTACACCATTTTATTTTCCCCCACATGCTTTAAAGGGATGATTTTGACCATATATGGTTAATTAGGGACATTTCGAAATGCAAATAGCTAAAGTCGTGCACTGAGGCTGAGAACAATTGGTATTTATCAATGGTGATCTCATACCGGTGTGCACTCGTAGGATTGTTTGATAAATCAAACATTTTCTATGCGTATGAACATTCTAAATTCTTTTCCTAAGTTGTATTTTAGAATAGTTCCTCCCAATATTGTCAAATGAGGCCCCAGGTGTGCAAAAAATAATCGTAATCGCTGCCAAAGGTGATTCTGACATCTCAGGGGTGTGAATACTTATGTAAATGAGCTATTTCTGTATTTTGTTTTTGATAAATTGGCAAAAAATGTCAAGGGGTATGAATACAAGATACCATGCAAAAATAATTGCACACACACTAGGATGAAGAGAGGTACCATCACACTGTTATGGATCATGTGAGTGAGGAGACTATGTATCAGTCTCCGCAGTGTGCAGTAACTAATAAACCACTCAAGATATTGATTAGTTGAATCAGGTGTGCTTATACTGAGATGGAACCAAAACCACACAAGGCTGCTTTCCAGGACCAGGACTGTGGAACGCTATGCCAGACGGATGTGAAACTGTGGCCTTAGAATACATTCTATTGTCTTGGTTGTATGGCTCTCTGTGGCTCCTACATCCTGTCCCATTCACTTCCTCTCTACCTCCATGCTGATCTTCAACATTATATCAAGCTGATATATGATCCTTGAGGTCAACGGGAAGCCTCCAGTATCCACAGACCCACAGAATCCTGCTCCAGAGGAAGAGAGAGCGAGATTGTCTGTGTGATTACAGAGAATAAGTAAGGGGGTCCAATGTCAATGAATACCCCCTCTCCAGGACAAACACTCTGCTAAATGACCCCTGACCCCCAGCCTCTGTTTGCACCCAAAACAGGGTCACCCGGAGACCACTGGATTCCTGAGCTGGATGGTATAATTAGTGGCTGATTGACTTGTTGGGGGAACTTCCCTGGAGCAGTACATTTGGTGGTGGAGCCATTGGGACAATAGACAGTGGTACTTAATCTAGATTCAGTTGGCAGATCGACAGTACTTTAGAGAACAGTAGCAGATCGATTGTGGTATATTTAGAATGTAACCTTTTTTTTTTATCCACGTTAGTTTCATTAAGATAATCGTGCAATCGTGACCTTTGTCAGTATAGTTGAACTGGTTAGGAAAAGTAGCCTATACAGCAATAAACCATGCATCACTGTTAATTCAAGAGTTGGGCTAAGTTCTCTTGCATTTCCGGCCAATTATTAAGTTGAAGAATACACAGATCTATATTTTAAAGAACTCCAGCTTAAGATCATTCCTTAATATTTTGCTGAACAAAAGATTGGAGATATTCTACTAGTACTTTACGGCATTCGACCATTGTGTGTCCAAAAATGTTTTGTCTCGTGCTTCCATTTGGTGTTGCAGTGTAATGGCATCAGTGACGATTTAAACAGGCATCATAAACATGTTGTAATTTCTACATTCAAGGTGAAAGGCCATTGTCTCTGTCCTTTTTGGATATAATGGGAGGAAGCTCCTTAGACCTTCAACCTAAATGGTTCACAGTTATTCTTAATGATTGAGTAAACATGACTTGTTCCTGTCAAGAGGTCAGGCTTGTCTGTCATGTACTTGTGGTTATGTCACTGTAGACAGGTCAAGTTTGCTCTATGAATTGTTTGGGACCTCTGAGGAACGGACAGTACCAGTTGGAAGTTTGGACACACCTACTCATTCAAGGGTTTTTCTTTATTTTTACTATTTTCTACATTGTAGAATAATAGTGAAGACATCAACACTATGAAATAACACATATGGAATCATGTAGTAACCAAAAAAGTGTTAAACAAATCAAAATATATTTTATATTTGAGATTCTTCAAAGTAGCCAGCCTTTGCCCTGGACAGCTTTGCACGCGCTTGGCATTCTCTCAACCAGCTTCATGAGCTAGTCACCTGGAATGCATTTCAATTAACAGGTGTGCCTTGTTAAAAGTTGATTTGTTGAATTTCTTTCCTTAATGCGTTTGAGTCATTCACTTGTGTTGTGACAAGGTAGAGGTGGTATATAGAAGATAGCCCTATTTGGTAAAAGACCAAGTCCATATTATGGCAAGAACAGCTCAAATAAGCAAAAAGAAATGACAGTCCATCATTACTTTATGACATGAAGGCCAGTCAATCTGGAAAATTTCAAGAACTTTTAAAGAGTCTTCAAGTGCAGTCACAAAAATCATCAAGCGCTATGATGAAACTGGCTCTCATGAGGACCGCCACAGGAAAGGAAGACCCAGAGCTAACTCTGCTGCAGAGGATAAGTTCATTAACACGAGCAATGGACATTAGACCGGTGGAAATCTGTCCTTTGGTCTGGTGAGTCCAAATTTGAGATTTTTGGTTTCAACTAGCGTGTCTTTGTGAGATTCAGAGTAGGTGAACGGATGATCTCCGCATGTGTGGTTCCCATCGTGAAGTATGGAGGAGGAGGTGTGATGGGTGTGTGGGGGTGCTTTGCTGGTGACACTCTCTGTGACTTATTTAGAATTCAAGGCACTCTTAACCAGCTTTGCTAACACAGCATTCTGCAGCGATACGCCATCCCATCTGGTTTGTGCTTAGTGGGACTATCTTTTGTTTTTCAATAGGACAATGACCCAACACACCTCCAGGCTGTGTAATGGCTATTTGACCAAGAAGGAGAGTGATGGAGTGCTGTGTCAGATGATCTGGCCTCCACAATCACAGTTACTCAAATATTTCTAAAACTAAAAGCATTGTATTTGGAACAAACACTCACTAAACCCTAAACCTCAACTACATCTTGTAATAAATAATGTGGAAATTGAGCAAGTTGAGATGACTAAACTGCTTGGAGTAACACTAGATTGTAAACTGTCATGGTCAAGACATATTGATGCAGTAGTAGCTAAGATGGGGAGAAGTCGGTCTATAATAAAGCGATGCTCTGCCTTAACAGCACTATCAACAAGGCAGGTCCTACAGGCCCTAGTTTTGTCACACCTTGATTACTGTTCAGTCAGGTGGTCAGGTGCCACAAAAAAGGACTTAGGAAAATTGCAATTGGCTCAGAACAGAGCAGCACGGCTGGCCCTTGGATGTACACAGAAAGATAATATGAATATGCATGTCAATCTCTCCTGGCTGAAAGTGGAGAAGAGATTGACTTCATCACTACTTTTATTTATGAGAGGTATTGACATGTTGAATGCACCAAGCTGTCTGTTTAAACTACTGGCACACAGCTCGGACACCCATGCATACTGCACAAGACATCCCACAAGAGATCTCTTCACAGTCCCCAAGTCCAGAACAGACTATGGGAGGCACACAGTATTACATAGTGCCATGACTACATGGAATTCTATTCCGCATCAAGTAACTGACGCAAGCAGTAAAATTTGATTTCAAAAACACCTTATGGAATAACGAGGACTGTGAAGCAACACAAACATTGGCACAGACACATGCATACACACACACACATACGGTAACATACGCACTATACATACACATGGATTTAGTACTGTAGAAATGTGGTAGTGGTGGAGTAGGGGCCTGAGGGCACACAGTGTGTTGTGAAATCTGTGAATGTATTGTAATGTTTTAAAATTGTATAAACTGCCTTAATTTTGCTGGACCCCAGGAAGAGTAGCTCCTGCTTTGGCAGCAGCTAATGGTGATCCATAATAAATAAAAAAATCACCCGACCTCAACCCAATTGAGATGGTTTGGGATGAGTTGGACCACAGAGTGAAGGAAAAGCAGCCAACAAGTGCTCAACATATGTGGGAACTCCTTCAAGACGGTTGGAAAAGCATTCCAGGTTAAGCTGGTTGAGAGAATGCCTAGAGTGTGCAAAGCTGTCATCAAGGCAAAGGGTGGCTTCTTTGAAGAATCCAAAATATATATGGATTTGTTTAACACTTTTTTTGGTTACTACATGATTCCATATGTTATTTCATAGTTTTGATGTCTTCACTATTATTCTACAATGTAGAAAATAGTAAAAATAAAAACATTTGAATGAGTAGGTGTGTCCAAACTTTTGACTGGTACTGTATGTGGTTGTTGATGGGGCAACACTGGACAAAGGCACTATGTATTCCGTTACAGAATATCTGGATATTTGGAGCTGTGCGATGTATGGTAATGGTGTTGTTAAAGAAAATCATTAGATTAGGTTATTGTAAGCTTGCTTGTTTTTGGTGGTCAAAACTCTCATTTGTGGGAAGACAATTCAAGCAGGCAGTGACGTGTGTTGTGCTCGGCACGTTTCCCAGGCAATGTTTATGATCTACAGGCTTGTAGACTAACTTTGACGTTTTCGTACAATGTACTGTTATGGCATTGTGCACCAGCTAGTCTCAGACTCACTGGTTATGAATGGTCCTCCTCTGTCGTGTCTTCTTCCAGCTCTCCGTGAAGACTTCCGGGTGCAGCCCAGTGATGTGGAGGTGGCTGTGGAGGAGGTAGCGGTGTTGAACTGCAGCCCGCCGGTGGGACACCCCGAGCCCAACGTCACCTGGAGGAAAGACGGGGTCCCCATCAACAACACTGACCCGCATTACACTGTGAGACCTCCTTAAACATAGCTACGTGCTTTTTAGGGGGTTGTATGGTTTGGAAATTGGAAATGAACACGGGGACAGTTGTCAGTCTGCATTTCATTGCAGAAAATGTCTTATCAAAACATGAATTTATCTAACTTTAGTTAATTCCCCGGACTGGCAGGAGCTGAAATGTATTCCACACCGACCTGGGGGGATCATCATACTGTTTTGTTTGATTACTTATTTCTCAAATCCTGATGTGGTATCATCCATTTACCAATAGAGGGCATTGTTGTACAAAGGTTTGATTAAAACCACATAACGCTTTATTCATTTTCCTTCTTCATTAATAAAAGAGGACCTATCACCTTGGACCAGAAATGATGCCCAAAATCATAATTGGATCCTCTGCAATGGCAAATTCATTGGTTAGAGGGTCAGCCCTGAGATTTGACGGTTGAGAGTTCAATCCCTGGCTGAGTCATTCCAAAGACATAAAATGGGACCGGGGGTAAGGCCCTGTGATAGACTAGCGTCCTCTCCTCTCTCTCTTGTACATCAAAGCTGTTCACTCTACAGAAACAGGAGATAGGCTCCTGCTCCTACAAGCCAAGGCTCGTACAAGGCTATTTATCCTCTGCAAGAAACCCTTTTTTAACTATATGGGATTGCTACCCATGTGACCTATAGGCGCTGAATGGGAAGTTGATCATTGCCCCAGCCCAGAAGAATGACTCTGGCGTGTACATCTGTGTGGCTTCCAACACTGTGGGAGTAAGAGAGAGCAGGGCCGCCCGCCTTTCTGTCCTAGGTAAGATAAACCCTGACCCCATATACAGTACATCCCCATTTTAGCGATAACCTTTTTGCACTACTGAGCCAAGCTGTACTGTGCTGGCCTGATTATGCATCCACCATAGTTGCTGGAAATGACGATGTGAAAAGAACTGAGTCAGCACAGTTCAGTTTGGGTCTGCACAACATTGTGGTAAAGGTATGTCACGCTGCTAATAATGTTTGCTATTGATAAAAGGGATAGCATGGAATTGAATGCATAGAGGTATGATAGGACTAACCATACTTTTCATATTTGTCCATGCTTTCTCAATCCCCAGCCAAGCCAGTGTTGGTGGTAAAGCCTCAGGATATGTCAGTGGGGATGGGGGAGTCTGCCCAGTTCTACTGCGAGGCTAAAGGGGATCCCATGCCTGCTGTGGAGTGGAGCCGCGAGCAGGGCCCTCTGCCCAATGGCAGGTCTGATTCTTGTATTCAACCAACTCCATTAACTGTACATTAGGCTAAAAACTGTCATTGACATGAGGTGTATATCTTGACATCAGGTGCATATGTAACATTAAAAAACGACAAAAGACATGGAGAATGTATTAAAAATGGGTTTTGGATGAATTGGCAACGTCTGAGATTGTCCTTTTGGAAATAAATTGGTGTAGTTATCTTCAACCATATTTTTACTGTGACTATCTCTCAGCTTAGCTACTCCACAGCACAGTCAGTCCATATGTCATGAAATGCAATACTTAGTATACTGTTCAATAATATGTCATTCTTTGATTTCTAATAATTTAATGCGGTTGCTAGTGAATGTTGTACTAATTTCTGTGTCATGTCTGTAGGTATCTAGTGAATCCTGACCAGAGCCTCCAAATCCACTATGTGACGTCACTGGATTCTGGGAGGTACACCTGCACAGCTGTCAATGACGTAGGGGTGGTCACCGCCAGTGCACAGCTAGTGGTGGAGGGTAAGAGCACTTAGCTTGGGCCTTCACTGCTACGTTTAGGTGTTGTGTATTGGTTGAATATGTAATGTACAGTGTTTATGTTGTATACAGCAGGACTGGGTGTCTAAAACAGTTTCGCCTCAGTGAAATCAAAGTTTATCCTATCGTACCCTATTTCCTTACAGCTAAATATAATAAACTCAGCAAAAAAAGAGACGTGCCTTTTTCAGGACCCTGTCTTTCAAAGATAATTCGTAAAAATACAAATAACTTCACAGATCTTCATTGTAAAGGGTTTAAACACTGTTTCCCATGCTTGTTCAATGAACCATAAACAATTAATGAACATGCACCTGTGGAACGGTCCTTAAGACACTAACAGACAGTAGGCAATTAAGGTCACAGTTATGAAAACTTAGGACACTAGAGGCCTTTCTACTGACTCTGAAAAACACCAAAAGAAAGATGCCCAGGGTCTCTGCTTATCTGCGTGAACGTGCCTTAGGTATGCTGCAAGGAGGCATGAGGACTGCAGATGTGTCCAGGTTAATAAATTGCAATGTCTGTACTGTGAGACACCTAAGACAGCGCTACAGGGAGACCGGGCGGACAGCTGATCGTCCTCGCAGTGGCAGACCACGTGTAACAACACCTGCACAGGATCGGTACATCCGAACATCACACCTGCGGGACAGGCACAGGATGGCAACAACAACTGCCCAAGTTACACCAGGAATGCACAATCCCTCCATGAGTCCTCAGACTGTCCGCAATAGGCTGAGAGAGTCTGGACTGAGGGCTTGTAGGCCTGTTGTAAGGCAGGTCCTCACCAAACATCACCGGCAACAACGTCGCCTATGTGCACAAAAACCCGCGTCTGGACCAGACAGGACTGGCAAAAAGTGCTCTTCACTGAAGAGTTGCGGTTTTGTCTGACCAGGGGTGATGGTCGGATTTGCGTTTATTGTCGAAGGAATGAGTGTTACACCGAGGCCTGTACTCTAGAGCGGGATCGATTGGGAGGTGTAGGGTCCGTCATGGTCTGGGGCGGTGTGCCACAATATCATCGGACTGAGCTTGTTGTCATTGTAGGCAATCTCAACACTGTAAGTTACAGGGAAGACATCCTCCTCCCTCTTGTGGTACCCTTCCTGCAGGCTCATCCTGACATGACCCTCCAGCATGACAATGTCACCAGCCATACTGCTCGTTCTGTGTGTGATTTCCTGCAAGACAGGAATGTCAGTGTTCTGCCATGGCCAGGGAGGAGCCCGGATCTTAATCCCATTGAGCACGTCTGGGACCTTTTGTATCGGAGGGCTAGGGCCATTCCCCACAGAAATGTCCGGGAACTTGCAGGTGCCTTGGTGGAAGAGTGGGGTAACATCTCACAGCAAGAACAGGCAAATCTGGTGCAGTCCATGAGGAGGAGATGCACTGCAGTACTTAATGTAGCTGGTGGCCACACCAGATACTGACTGTTACTCTTGATTTTGCCCCCTTTGTTCAGGGACACATTATTCAATTTCTGTTAGTCCCATGTCTGTGGAACCTGTTCAGTTTATGTCTCAGTTGTTGAATCTTGTTATGTTCATACAAATATTTACACATGTTAAGTTTGCTGAAAATAAACACAGTTGACAGTGAGAGGATGTTTCTTTTTTTAATCTATTTCTCCTAAGGGAACACAGCAAACTGGAATGCACAACAAAGACCATATTAGGCACAATACTTTTTTAGGACGTCCGTGAGATGGCGGAGGAATTGAGTGTGGTTCTAAAGTAAACCGAGTTTAGTTTGTGTCAATTTCAGTGCCAGTAGGGAACTTCCATTTATGGACAGAAAATATTATTTTCCCTGAAGATTTTTCTCCCTCCTTCACAGAAATCGCAAGTACCAGACAGAGGGACCTTCACAGAGAGTTGTCGGCCCTGCGCGTGGCTCTGGAGAATGTGACGGTGCTGACTCCAAACTCCAACATGTCCCAAGTGCAGTGGAAGGTACAGAGATCGGACGTCACATGGAGGCACATGTATTATTATAAATACTGTTAGGTATTAACCTTTAGCTGAACTAAGATTGAGGTCTGTAATTTTTCACATTTGTTCAGAACATTATTTTCATGTCACAGAGCGTTCAAATTATGCGGATTTAAGGTTGTCTTTTTTGAGTTTCTACTCTCCAGAAAGTCATATTTTTTAACTGTGGCTTTCCTTATGTTTTGTTCCTTTCAGCTCCAGTCTTTCCCAACCCAGCCACACTACCTGGATGGTTTCGAGGTCCTCTATCGCTCTCTCCTGCCCGCCAGTTCGGACTGGGCTGCTAAGAGGGTCGTACTACCAAACTTCCAAACACTGGTCGGCCCGCTCAAGAGGGGCTACAAGTATGAGTTCAAAGTGCGTCCCTACGGCAGCAGCCTGTACGGCCGGGAGAGCAACACCAGGCACCTAGGTGTACCTGAGACAGGTAAGGGTTCAAAACGGTTAGAGTTGGCTGTAATCAACTCTAAAGAAACATTTTATGAAAACGGAGGTGTTTCTTTGGATACTGTAGCTCATGAGTAGTCCAACTTTATAGTGCTTTTTTGCGCTATGAAGATTAAAAACTATGTTTTGAATCAAGATGGGTCGTGTGTGTGGGGTTTTTTACACATGTATTGTTATTTTCATGACACTCCATCCTCCCACAGTGCCTAGTGCCCCACCTCAGGCCATCTCCATAACGATGACCCCTGACCACAATGACACGGTCCATGTGACCTGGAAGCCTCCCCCCCATGAATCTCACAACGGCATCATCAAGGGATACCAGGTAAGAACAAGATGACTAAAAAAAAACTTTTACCTTCTTGTATCTGTGCTTGAAGAAGTTACTCTAGCACACTGGCATTCTTGTATGCTCAACAATGTGTTTTATGAAGCTTTTGTGAGAATGCAAGAAATTCCAGTGTGAGATTTTTTCTCTATGTTCAGTACCTGACATAATACATTCGCATTCACGAATGGCTTTGGTTCAAGTGCAAAAAACACCTGATTCAACGAATCAGTCTTGATAGAAGTGGTTGAACTTCTGGAAGAAGGCCATGATACGTTTAATCAAAGGTGTGCTGAACTGGTACAAAAGCCAGCGCTCCAGGACCAGAGTTACCTATTACTCCTGCTGAAGAATCAATCACCTGAAAACACACACACACACACAATCTGTAATGCTTCCCTGGTTCCCTCTTTGATCTCTTGGTGTGTGTCCTGTCCAGGTGTGGTGTGTGCAGTCGGAAGAGCAGCAGTATCTGAACTGGACAGTGGACGGTGGGACCTACAGTCTGGATATAACCCCTATGTACCCAGGGAAACAGTACTTGGTCCGGGTGGCAATGGTCAACGGAGCTGGCGTCGGGGTGCAGAGTGACCCCCATAGAGTGATCATAGGTCAGTGACAACATGCAACGGTTAGCTATGGTCAACCGAACGCCAAAAGGTTATGAAACCAAGCCAAGAGGTTGAAGCAATTGTTCGTAGAGCTCCGAGACAGGATTGTGTCAAGGCACAGATCTGGGGAAAGGTACCAAAAAATGCCATCAGCATTGAAGGTCCCCAAGAACACAGTGGCATCCGTCATTCTTAAATGGAAGAAGTTTGGAACCACCAAGACTCTTCCTAGAGCTGGCCGCCTGGCCAAACTGAGCAATCGGGGGAGAAGGGCCTTGGTCAGGGAGGTGACCATGAACCCAATGTTCTCTCTGACAGAGTTTCTCTGTGGAGGTGGTTGTCCTTCTGGAAGGTTCTCCCAACTCTGCAGCACTCCACTAATCAGGCCTTTATGGTAGAGTGGCCAGACGGAAGCCACTCCTCAGTAAAAGGCACGTGACAGCCCACTTGGAGTTTTAAAAGGCACCTAAAGGACTCTCATACCATGAGAAACAAGATTATCTTGTCTGATGAAACCAAGATTGAACTCTTTGCCCTTGAATGCCAAGTGTCACGTCCGGAGGAAACCTGGCAAAATCCCTCTGGTGAAGCATGGTGGTGGCAGCATCATGCTGTGGGGATGTTTTTCAGCAGCAAGGACTGGGGTACTAGTCAGGATTGAGTGAAAGATGAACGGAGCAAAGTACAGAGAGATCCTTGATGAAAACCTGCTCCAGAGCACCCAGGGCGTCAGACTGGGTCAAACGTTTACCTTCCAACAGTACAACGACCCTAAGCACACAGCCAAGACAACTTCAGGAGTGGCTTCAGGACAAGTCTCTGAATGTCCTTGAGTGGCCCAGCCAGAGCCCGTACTTGAACCCGATCTAACATCTCTGGAGAGACCTAAAATTAGCTGTGCAGCGACGCTCCTCATCCGACCTGACAGAGCTTGAAGGGATCTGCAGAGAAGAATGGGAGAAACTCCCCAAATACAGGTGTGCCAAGCTTGTAGCGTCATACCCAAGAAGACTTGAGGCTGTAATCGTTGTAAAGGTGCTTCAACAAAGTACTGAGTAAAGGGTCTGAATACTTTAAGTTTGGACACACCTACAGTACCAGTCAAAAGTTTGGACACACCTACTCATTCAAGAGTCTTTCTTTATTTTTACTATAAGACATCAAAACTATGAAATAACGCATATTGAATCATGTAGTAACCACCCAAAAATTATACAAATCTAAATATATTTTCTATTTGAGATTCTTCAAAGTAGCCACCCTTTGCCTTGATGACAGCTTTGCACACTCTTGGCATTCTCTCCACCAGCTGCATGAGGTAGTCACCTGGAATGCATTTCAATTAACAGGTGTGCCTTGTTAAAAGTTAATTTGTGGAATTTCTTTCCTTCTTATTGCTTTTGAGCCAATCAGTTGTGTTGTGACATGATAAGGGTGGTATACAGAAGATAGCCCTATTCGGTAAAAGACCAAGTCCATATTATGTCAAGAACAGCTCAAATAAGCAGAGAGAGATGACAGTCCATCATTACTTTCTTCATGTTTGAAACGCATTCCAGGTGAATCTGGTTGAGAGAATGCGTGCAAAGTTGTCATCAAGGCAAAGGGTCTCTACTTTGAAGAATCTAAAATATTATATAAACCTCCACAAAACAGAGCCTGAAACCTCTCTCTCGGTCTCTCTCTGTGTGTTTTCTCTCTCACTGTGTCTTTTCATTTCTGTCTTGTTTTTGTCTCTCCCTGTACCAGACTCCCAGAGGTCCGATAGCCCTCAGTCGGACAGCCCCAGTAGGGACCTCACTCAGGTCCTGGCTGTGCTGAGGGGCCCAGTGTTCATTGGGAGTGTTGGCGCCCTCCTGTGGTGCATCCTGGTGATAACGGCCGTCTGCCTGTACCGCCGCCACACACGGCCTGGCGACCACCTGGGACGAGGCCACATCAAGGCTAAAGGTCTGTCTGGGCAGGAATTGGGGGATAGCTTAAATGTTGTATCTTTAGCATAGTATTAGCTTGGCATAGGACATTTGGAGCATGGATATGTCATGGTACGTTAGGCCACTGTGTCATTATGAGTACATAATTAGCGTTAGCAACTAATCAGGTTTTTTATTTAGCTAAAACGAGGTTCTGTCTATTTGATGTGTAACTGAAGGTTTCACCCCTCACAGAGTTGTAATTGTAGCGGGCATGCTGTTAATTCCATAGGTTGATTTTGACTCATCATTCAAGGTCAAATGCTTATATGATCAATTATATCAAGGACACTTTAGCATTGTAGTGTTGAATGACGGAATTAACATTACCATCTCCAGTGTTCCTTTATAAGGTGTGTTCTCTCATTGGGAAATCAACGAGACTATAAAATGACTATGACTCTGGATTTTGCAGGTTTGTACAGGTTGGCCAGTGAGGACCTCATCATAAAACACAGGTAGGCGGAAGACAAAACAGTGTGGCTCATTGACAATGTCACTACCTTTTTTTTTAGGAACACTCTTTCCCTGACAGACTGACCAGGTGAATCCAGGTGAAAGCTACATCGCTTATTGACGTCACTTGTTAAATCCACTTCAATCAGTGAAGATCAATGGGAGGTGACAGGTCAAATAAGGATTTTTAAGCCTTGAAACAATTGAGACGGATTGTGTATGAGCGTCATTCAGAGGGTGAATGGGCGAGACAAAATATTTAAGTGCCCTGAACGGGGTATGGAGGTAGGTGCCAGGCGCACCATTTTGTGTCAAGAACTGCAACACTGCTGTTTTTTTTTCGGGCCAACAGTTTCCCGTGTATCAAGAATGTTCCACCACCCAGAGGACATCCAGACAACTTGACAACTGTGGGAAGCATTGGAGTCAACATGGGCCAGCATCCCTGTGGAACGCTTTTGACAGCTTGTAGAGCCCATGCCTCAACAAATTCAATAAAATTTAATTTTAAGGCCCTTCTTACATCAGCTGATGTCACAAAGTGCTGTTCAGAAACCCAGCCTAAAACCCCAAACAGCAAGCAATGCAGGTGTAGAAGCACGGTGTCTAGGAAAACTCCCTAGAAAGGCAGGAACCTAGGAAAAAACCTAGAGAGGAACCAGGCTATGAGGGGTGGCCAGTCCTTTTCTGGCTCTGCAACAGAACATGGCCAAGATGTTCAAATGTTCATAGATGACCAACAGGGTCAGATAATAATAATCACAGTGGTTGCAGGTCAGCACCTCAGGAGTAAATGTCAGTTGGCGTTTCATAGCCGATCAATTGAGGCTATTCTGAGGGCAAAAGGGGGAACGTATTCCTAATGTTTTGTACACTCCGTGTATGCTCATGTGTAATATGATCTGATCCACTAGAAGTGCCTCCTAGTTTTGCCATTTGAACCATACCCATTACATGGGATTGATTGATTGGCTGACTGACTGATTGATCTGTGTCTCTACAGAATGGCGGCCCCAGACTCTCCGTGGATCTCGGGTGTGTGGAGACCGACCCTGAGTGACGAGAAGTACCAGGGACTGTGGGCTCAGAGCCAGGAGAACCCCGGCTTCAGAAGGACTAGTGAGTTCTGCTTTAAAGCTGGTCTAGAATCAGTTCTACCATGTTTTTGTCATGTTGTGTTGCTACCATGCTGTGTTATCATGTGTTGCTGCCATGCTATGTTGTCATGTGTTGCTGCCATGCTATGTTGTTGTCTTAGGTCTCTCTTTATGTTGTGTTGTGGTGTCTCTCTTGTCGTGATGTGTGTTTTGTCCTATATTTCTATTTTATTTTTAATCCCAGCCCCTGTCCCTGCAGGATGATTTTTGGTAGGCTGTCATTGTAAATAAGAAATTGTTCTTAACTGACATGCCTAGTTAAATAAATGTGATTACTGCAGTTCTTACTGTGACCAGTATGCGCTGGATAACAAAGACTGGTCCTGGGCCAGTTGATAATGCAACTACCTCTGCTATTCATCATGGAAGCTCAGAACGTCTGCTGCGTACACAGTACACTTGATCCATTCTGCCTCAGAATTTCTCCAATCTTAGATCGATAGATATCATTTATTTGACAATTTAAAAATACAATTCCAGCCACACAAGTAGATGCACAACATTTAACATCATCATGGGGAACAAATAGTGGTCCTCTTCTTATTCCCAGCGTTACCCATCACAGCCAAGAAGGACCCCAGCTCTCTGGACGCAGCTGTCCCCATTGTGCCCGACAGCTGCGGTGTCTACGGGACGTTCTACGTGGACCTGACGGGTAATGGCCTCAAGACCTTCAACAGCCCTGCCCGATGCCCCAAGCGGCCCCACTGCCACTCCACCTCCTCCTCGCAGCACGGCGCAGCGACGGTGCGCATCTCCCAGCCTGCCACGCTTGTCCAGGATGGCCAGGCAATGCCATGGAAACAGGCCTTGCCCTTGCAGCCCAAGATGGGCGTGCTCAAGGAGTCGTGGGAAAAGAATTACAAGCAAGGTGATTGCCAATGTGGTGTCTTCCCTGCAAAGTTTTGATGTCCTTGCTATTGGTGAACGTTGATCTGTAGTTACAGACTTTGTCTCCTTCCCAGATCTCCATGCAGTGAACAGCGCCCCCTTGGTGTCGTCGAGGAGCCAGGCGCTGGCTGTGAGGGGAATGCCTTACAAACAAAGTAAAGTATTTTCTAAAGTATTTTAATGCTCAGGAACAATTAACCAGTGTATTCACTGCCCCCCAGGGTGTTTACCATTTTGTTCTACCGCAAGCACACCTAATTGATCTAATCAAGGGCTTAATTAGTTATCTTAAATCAGGTGTGTTAGTGTTGGGCTAGAATAAATATGTGCACCTCTGGGGGTTCCCCCAGGAATGGATGGTACAGTCAGAACCACTGTCCTTGACAGTGTTGTTTTTGTTTATGTTAACCTTGGTGCCTGTGTGTATTTTTCCTCCAGGTGGGCCCCTGGCGTCGCCCCGCTTCCTGCACTACTCTGCCTCACTGCACCTGGTGGACATGCTGCCGCCCCCGCTGCCCATGGGCGACACCACTGACACACACAGCCTCACCTCAGAGGAAGGGTGAGGAACTTCCTGTTGACTACTTCCTGACACCAATTCATCCATAACTTCTCCCATTCCCCACTCTCTAATGAGCCACTGCGCTCCGCTTCCCTCCATTTCCTTGGCCATTATAGTAAAACCCTATGGCCTGAAGTGGTTTCCTGTCTACTGCTGGAGAAAATGATTGTACGTCCTCCCTGCTCTTAGCCCTGATGACAGGGCCTTGACACGACTCAGAGAACGGCAACCAACACCCAGCAATCAAATGCCAATTTACTTGCCCATGAATCACATGTAACCACAGTTTAAACAAAGGAAACTGCTCAATTCTAGTTACAGTATGACTAATCTCTTGCAAGGAATAGCACTTTTGTTAGTAACAAATTGGAATATCTTGTCACTATAGTACATTTAGGCAACTAAGCGTGACGAACGTACAGACTGAGACAGATCCACAGTCCCCACCCCGATTTCATCGTGGGGGACATTAGCTGCTGTAATATTAAGCAAATATTTTGGCTTAAAGGCCCACTCTGTAATATAGCCATTTTGTTAATTATTTAATGATATGCCTATTGATTCTTGACGAATATCACTTATCAATGTCTCATGAATAAATTTTTAATTATTGGAAATTACCATCTGACCCTTATTCATCACACCTAGGTCCAGCAGGTCCACTAAGCTGACTGTAGATGCCGGGTCTCTTCCGTCTGTGTGTGCTGCGTCTGGTCAACACGGCCCCCCCACCAACACTAACACTAACACCAACACCACCGGCTGCCCCTCCTATAGCCGCCTGTCCACTGCCTCCTACTGCATGTCATTGGATGAGGAGCAGGACGCAACGATGACCTCACAGGAAGTCAACCAGTACCTGGAGCTCAGCCCCAGGGCAGAGAAGCACAGGTAGGGTTGCCATGGAAACCTAGGGGTGGCGACCAAGGGAGGGCGAGAGGCTTACTGTCAGAGTCATTGATTGAAGGGCTTTCACGCAATCTATTCCACTACGTCGATTGATAAGGGCTTTTAAACTTAGACAACCAAAAATATTGTCAGTAATATTTAATCTGACTTTTCTCCAAAGCCAGTAGCCAGTCTCTTTATCAGTAAAATGTTTGATATTCCAAGAATAATTCTGTTATTTTACTACAGTATTGGTTTACAGGTGTTTTTACAGTTTTTACTTTATTCCCCTCTTACCTTACCTCACTTCCTGTTTCCAGCACCACGTTGGAGAACCCTCCCGCCTCCTCCCTGTCTCGCACCTTTTCCCCCCACTCCCACCCTGGGCTATATCTATGGGCCCCTCCCCTCCGACCAACTGGAGGACGGGATGACTGACGTACAGGAGCCAATGGGCCCCCGACGGGCCCGGTTTCAGAGCACGCCCTCGTCGCTCTGCAGTGAATGGGAGGGTTCGCTGTGGAACGGCTGGGGCTCGGTGTCAGAGGGAAACATGGCGAACAGCACCCGCAACAGCCTCATCAGCTCGTCGGATGGCTCATTCATGAACGACGCCAACTTTGCCCGCGCGCTTGCCACTGTGGCCGCCGAGTCCATGAGTGAAGCCTCTTTCTCAGGCAAGACTACTGGATAAGCATAATTAAAACGTTAATGATAGTTAAGGCATGTTTTAATATGGTGGCCCAAATGTAGCCAATCATCATACTTTAGACAGGTTATTCATATATGTTATTCCTTGAGATTGAGACGTCTTTCCACCAACTGGCACTAGATGGTGCACTATTACAAGACGATCCTAAAATGGTGCCTTGGAGTCAGATTTACAACAGACATTCAATCTGATTCCACTACAGTAGCCTCTATAGTTTGGTCATTATACTTGTGTATCAAGATTTCTGGATGGATGTGTCAGGCTACATCAGGGTTAGGTATTATTCCTTAATTTAACATGTCCATAGTATTTAACAAATAACAAACATTTTACAACTCATAAATGGAATTACAGTGTATTCCAGTAGCTGGTGGAGAAATGGAATTGACCACAGAATCAGGTGTCACCAGTTTTCATTTGTGTAGCTTATAGGCATGCTCTGTATCCATTGGGGATGTAGCCTTACCTAGATTTAAGCAGTGGTCTTGTATTCGAGGATGCATAGATGGGCAACATGTGGGAATTGTCAGTGCTTGTGTGGCCCCTGAAGCTGACCTATGGGACAGATAGATGTGATTGAGTTGAGTGTATCTCACAGACACACACAGTGTAAAGAGAAAGTGTGCGTGTGCGTGTGTGTCCATGCATGCGTGTATTGGGCAGGGGGGTTAGCTTAGGATTCGGGGGGTGGCAATGGGTGATTACTTAAGACCTCTCAGCAAATTAAAGGAGCTAGCGAGCCATCATTCTCAGACTGTTACTTAATCAATAACTCTGTCCTTTTGGCCGATTCAACTTTACTTGATTTGCCCAATTGTTTAAAAAAAAAAAAATAATAATTCTGTAGCGTCTGAAAGTTTTGGACTACAAACTATTATGACACCGCATGGAAAGACTCACAAACCCGATAGTGTTCTCCGTTTTGCTCTACAACCCCCACAAGTGTCCCGGGACTCATCTGACGGTAACCCGGTACCAGATTAAACAATGTATGGAAGTAGTTTTGTGCCAAAATATGTCAAAACAATATATATTTCCTGAGATTTCTTATATCTCCTAGATATAGGACACGCATTTCAAACCTTATTCCTTATGATTTATTTGGTCTGTTTATTTGGTCTGATATTTTTTTCACTAATTGGTCTGTTGACCAATCAGATCAGCGCTGAAAAATATGGTACAGAGAGACAATATCTGGCACTGTAAAAATGTGTCCCGTCTGTTACATCTCTTCAATCATGACGCCAGTTGTCGTATCATATCTCTCTTTGTATCATGGTGTCATATCTCATGTATTTTGTAACATATAGTATCTCTATCATGGTGTCATATCTCATGTATTTTGTAATATATAGTATCTCTATCATGGTGTCTGATTTTGTAACATGGTGTCAGTGTGTGTGTGTTAACTCTAGTTGTGTTCTCCTGTCTCCTCTCCAGACTTCTCTCCCCCGGCGTCGCCCCTCAGTGCCCTGTTCCCTCCAGCTCGAGGGGAAGAAGAGGAGTGTTTCGGGGAGCTGGACCCCATGCCCGTTTGGGACTGGAGCACAGCTTGGGTGGAGGAGATGGAGGCGCAGTACCGTGCACAGTACCCCTCTCAGGCAGCAGCAACCTCCGCTTGCAACACCTGGGGGCGTTGCCGTGACGATCTTCACTATGACAACCGCCGAGCCACCGGAGGGAGTAGGGGCGAAGGAAGAGGGGAGGTGAGGATGACCCCACACCGATGAGCCGTTTGATGATGATTTTTGATCAAATCCATTTCAATGACAAGACATTAATTGAATTTACTCTTGATTTGTTAAGTACGAAAAGCATGGGAAAAAACGATTACGGAATGGGTTTCATTCATGATTTTTTAAGTGGTCTTTGTTTCTCTGTGAGTGCTTTTACAAGTCATCAGTAGAAGTGTAACTGGGGTTGAAATGACCATTCAACGTCTCCCGTCCAGACCACTATTGGTTACCTGAACTAGGTTTCCCACAATACCTCAGGGCAGTCTCTCCCATGAAAATAGAATTCCCAGAATGGACATCTTCCTTGGTGTCTATATGGTGTGTCCTCTGGTGTGTCCTCTGTTTTGTGTTCTCATATGACCTGGGTTGGGTTTTCCAAGAGATGAACTGCAGTGCCAAAGCAACTCTAAAAAAGTTTCAATTAAAATTCTCTCATATCATAAGTTGTTCCAAAACAAATATTTAGAGAGTGTTATGCTTTTAGTGGCACTGTTATTGTACTACAGCACAATTTTTGTCTTCCAGAATCTTCTAAGCGCTATGATCCTACTAGCCTGGTTAAAACAGACTGAACGCACACTGGTGAGCACAGCATTCAAGTCTGGTTTAATATTAATTACAGCATATTGAAAATTTCAGGAGCGAATTTGTACAGACCATTTACTGATCATTTATTTGCAATAGAATGTAAATATATTCGACTGATTTTATTTAATGAACCATAAACACTGACTTTCCAACCCATTCTCTGCTTCTTTTCTTTTTATCATACTTTGTTCACACAAGACAGTTTTATTAATTTTTTTATTATTATTAAATGTGCTTTTGTCTCTATACATTTTTATGAGCTCTAAACATTTGTTGTTCGACTAGAATTTGGAAGATGTAGTTATGTTTTGTTTCCGATTTTGTTTAATTTCTCTTCCTTTCAACATGAAACTTAACATTGAGGGCTGAATCATCAACTTCAGGTGTGTGTGCAGGACTAAACTTTTTCGCAAATCTCCCCTTGACATCAATACATGACTTGTGTAAATATCCTATGTATCTGAAGTTAGGATTTGGCCCTATGTACCTGTTGAAATGTGCACGTTGAGCAATAAGTAGAATATGTTTTTCACATGCTGTAAATATCTTCTTTTTATAAGAATAGGTTCAGTAGGACTGGACTAATATGTCTCACCCGAGATGAGGAATAATTATTCCTTTTTATATTCATTTTCATGCATTACTAAATAATATTATTTGAAGCTTAACTAACCCAATATCTTCTACTGTGGCCTTATTGATAATAAAACATATACTTCTCAGTCTGGTAAATTCTTAGTTATGAATGCGTATTCTTTCTAAAGTAGCAGTGGACATTAGCCTAGGTACAGTACCTTTCCTGAGTGTTTCATCCATGCCTTGGCAAACTTGCCTGTTGTTTGGTAAGACTGCCAACATTTTTCTAAACCAAAAACAGGCTGGCAACCAAGCTAAATTATTGATACTTTGAGACTACTAATCTCATTCTGTGGCTCAGGATGATCTCCTGCAAAGTTTTCGAAACCAACTTGTATCTAACTCCAATTACATCCCGTTCAATCCAAATATGACACTAAACCTTTTTAATGAAATGTGTAATCCAGTGGCACTTTCAAAAATTCTGTCCTTATAGAGGATGAACAACAACAGGACAACCTGTTAGCCTTATATAATCATAGAAAATCTAACGAAAGGAAAACCTAATCTCTTGATGTGTCAAGCATTTTGCCCACTCTGGTCTCGGATCACTGTATTGCCTCTCCTCACATTTGGTCAACTGTGTGTGTGTCCGTGTGTGCGTGCATGTGCACGTGCATATGTGTGCGTATGTTTCTGTAAATGTTAGTTTGGTCAATGGCTTCCTTGGCCAGAGGTTACTCCATTAGTTTTTGTATTGAGTTGTTACGTAGTGTTATTCGCCACTACCATGAACAAACAGACAGAAATGACATTACACAACAGTGTCCTCATCTTGCCTCGTTTGTGTAGGCTACACATCCAGAAGGATTAGCCCTTATCTCACAGTGTTCACTACCCCACGGCCATATGCTCAACATGAAAAGCCAACACCAGCTCCCACTCCACACACACAAAAGCATGAAAACACACCTAATTCATGCACTGTATGCACACACTCACACAGCTGTGTCGCGAACACACACACTACACTACATCCCCCTACACACACAAATAGTACCAGAGGGATCTGTATCACTGTGTTAGACCCATTCCAAGATGGCAGCTTTTTATAGCCTGTCGATAATCCAATGACCCACATTGGCCTGGAGAGAGCACAGAAACTATGCCCCAATATCTGCCACCAAGTAGACCTGGGTTCAAATAGTATTTTAAATCTTTAAAATACTTTATTTTCTGTAGCCTGCCTGGAGTGACAAATGTGAGGTTTACACTTGGGAGTATTCTGTTGCTTCCCTTGCGGCTCGATCAAACACCGCCTGAAAACATTTCAAATAGTATTTGAACCCAGGTCTGCTTTGATGCTTGTTTTATTTCCCCACACACACACTTTCATCCCGTTTTTTATTTTAAATGTTGTTTTTTGTTTTTTTACGTCATAGCTGCCATTTCACCAGGGGGATTATGCATTTTGGTCGCTGCTCGCTGCTATCTCTAGGGAGTAGAACTTGCTTTTAATTTGAGAGAAGTAATTCAATGCTTTCTCCTGTATTTGGACTGGGTTGGCCATTTAGATATGCCTGGATTTTTTGACAATAATATTCAGAGACTCTGTTTTTGCAGAACTTATGCCAAGCTGTTTTCTTACATTCCACCTCTGGACAGACTGCTGCTTAACTGAATAGATTTCAACTGAATAGCGTTTTTGTGGGAATCTTTGATTTCAAAGTATGCCCAGAACCATCTGGGCAGAAGTAAAATTGCAATTAAAAATTGCACACTGAACAGTGACAATTTCATTAACTGGAAATCAATGTGGCACACATGGGCAATCCATGTCCACTCTGCCATGTATGTCAATACGATGTAAGTTACCAGCTTACCCCCTTCATCACACACACTTCCACATCCACGCGCAGACACCCACACTGTGAGGGTTCGAGCGGATCACTCAGTGTGTCACATTATTGGATTGTCTGACTTGCACCTACATTTCCACAAATGGAGGCTGCTGAAGAGAGGACGGCTCATAACAATGGCTGGAACGGAGCATGGAAACCAGCATTGAAACCATGTGTTTGATGTATTTGATACCATTCCACCATTTCGCTCCAGCCTTTACCACAAGCCTGTCCTCCCCAATTAAGGTGCCACCAACCTCCTGTGGCGTCCACTGCATGAACTTTACAAAAATCATGTGATCAAAGGTCATGAAGTTTTGACTGCAGTCTATTGCAAGTTTCTGCAGTTGCTCTTTACCGCCATTCATATCGACAGGGCTGTGGTGGAGCGGGTCAAGAGCTCCAAGTTCCTCGATGTCCACATCGCTAAGGACCTATCATAGTCCAAACACACCAACACAGTCGTGAAGCGGGTAAGACAACGAATCTTCCTACGGAGGAGGCTTGAAAAGATGTGGCGTGGGCCCTCAGATCCTCAAAAGTTCTACAGCTACACCATTGGAGCATCTTGGCTGGCTGCGTCACCGCCTGGTATGGCAACTGCTTGGCATCTGACCATAAGCCGCTGCAGAGGTGTGCATACGGCCCAGTACATTCCTGGGCTTGAGCTCCGTGCCATCCAGGACATCTATATCAGGCGGTGTCAGAAGAAGGCTCCAGCCACTCAAGTCCATAGACTGTTCTCTCTGCTATTGCACGGCAAGCAGTGACGGAGCGCACAAGCCACAAGACTGCGGAACAGTTCATCAAATGGCTGCCCTGACTATTTGCATTGACCCCCTTTTTATTTGCACTGACTCTCTATTTGCACTGACTCTCTATGCACACTCACTGGACTCTACCCACACACTAGCGGCAGGTAGCCTAGTGGTTAGAGCGTTGGACTTGTAACCGGAGGGTTGCAAGTTCGAATCCCCGAGCTGACAAGGTAAAAATCTGTCGTTCTGTAAGGCAGTTAACCCACTGTTCCCCGGGCGCCGAAGACGTGGATGTCGATTAAAGGCACCCCGCACCTCTCTGATTCAGAGGGGTTGGGTTAAATGCGGAAGACACATTTCAGTTGAAGGCATTCGGTTGTACAACTGACTAATAATGGTGACTTTGACTTTGACACACTATACTGACACTCCAACACACACAACACAGGAGGCTGTTTAGGGGAGGACGGCTCATAACAACGGCTGGAATGGAGTTAATGGAATGGTATCAAACACATGGAAACCACGTTTGATGAGTTCGATACCATTTCATTTATTCTGTTCGAGCCATTACTATGAGCATGTCCTCCCCAATTAAGATGCCACCAACCTCCTGTGACACACACACCCACTACATCCGCTCACACATACAAAACCTACACACACATGCATATTGATTCCACACACACACTCCGATATAGACACTCTTTCACATACGCTGCTGCTACTCAGTTTATTATCTATCCTGATTGCCTAGTCACTTTTACCCCTTCACTTTTACATATCTCAATTACCTCAACTACCTCGTACCCTTGTGCATTGGCTCGGTAGCTGTACTCCTTGTATATAGTCTCGTTATTGTTATTTTATTGTTACTATTTATTTTGGGGAAAATGTACTAACTTTTTAACTCTGCATGATTGGGAAAGGGCTTGTAAGTAATCATTTCACAGTGAAGTCTACACCTGTTGTATTCGGCACATGACAAATACAATTTGACTGGACATCCTGCAGCCATCGCCTGCATTGCGGGAGGCTCTATTGTCAAATCATTAGGGTGTTTTTGCTTGACCAACGCGAATGTGACCAAAGACATGACTGAAACAGGAACCAACTTGGCCGTGTACACTGTGGATATATACAAAGGAATGTGATATTTGAGGCTCTCTCTCACTGATGGATTGTGCAGGTAATTGCCAAAATAAAGGAACAATCTACACAGGGCTTTGGGCCACCATGAGCCAGAACAGCTTCAATGCACCTTGGCATAGATTCTACAAGCGTCTGGAACTCTATTGGAGGGATGCAACACCATTCTTCCACAATACATTTTATAATTTGGTGGTTTGTTGATGGTGGTGGAAAACGCTTCCTCATGCACCGCTCCAGAATCTCCCATAAGGGTTCAATTGGGTTGAGCTCTGGTGACTGATGCGCATAAAAACCATTAATTGACCACCCATGCCCTGTGGATGGGGGGCATTGTCATCCTATGGGGGATAGCCATGATAGCCAAAATAATGGCATGCACAGCATTTTTATACCTGACCCTAACACTTCAGCTCCACTATACACCGTCGTGTTACCATCAGCGTCGCTTCAATGTGATGTTCACCCCTACCTACATGTACAAATTACCTCATCTAACCTGTTCCCCCGCACACTGACTCGGTACCGGTACCCCCGTATGTAGCCTCGTTATTGTTATTTTATTGTGTTACTTTTTATAATTGTTTACTTTGGTTTATTTGGTCAATATTTTCTTAACTCCTTCAACTGCACTGTTGGTTAAGGGCTTGTAAGTAAGCATTTCACAGTAAGGTCCACACTTGTATTCGGCGCGTGTGACAAACAAAGTTTGATTTGATGTCTACCAGCTACACAGAGCGTGTTGTTTTGAGAGGGGGAGTGCAGTAGAGAGGAAGAGCATCTTTATTCTATTTTCCCCTGCTGTACTATATCATATTCATTAATCATGTGTAAGTACAATAGCTTTGGTCCAGTTTTTTTCACAAGTACTCATTCAGGTGTTGCTAGTGGTTGAACTAAATGATCCTCAAATTCCACAAGTTGCTTTTGTTTACATGTAGCTAGCTAGAGTTTCTGCTTCTTGACTTCATATATCTTAGTAAAATAACCAGTGGTGTATAGTCAAGGCCATCTGCAACCAAAATCAACTTTATTCTCGTTATTTCAATTCACAAGATGGATTGAATGCGCGTCAGCCATCGAGAGTTGAACCTTGGCAATCAGTGCTTAATTTGTGACATACTCAGCTGTGGGGCTTACAAGACCCTGAATTTCATATAATGTTCAAGATCTCAATGTAGCAGTAGAACAAATATCAGAATATAATTTCAAATAAAATAAATCAATGTAGGCTACAGCCGAACACACATATGAGAATATATAGGCCGAAATTTGATCATATGAAGGACATATTCAGATTAACTTCACAGTACAGAACAAGTTTGTAAAGGAAAACACGTTTCCACCTTCGTTTTCAAAACCTCCCACAATGACTCCCCATGTCAAGTCCATGTAACTCCTGACAGTCCATTTATTGCTCAAAGCCATGAGCGAGCCAGTGGCTGTGACATTTAGCCTCCTAAGGCTGTTCATAAGACTGACTGTAAAGTCTATTTTTTATAACCTTGGTGTCTTCTTTAGCCTTGTCTATAATGCTTGCTGCCACGAAATGCGCCATGGTTCGGGCATGTTCAAAAACCTTTTTTCTGAGGGCTTTTTGTTGTTGTTTTTATGTCCGAGGCAGAGGATGTTACTGTACATTCCACCCACTCTTTTGCTTGCTAGTTCAATCCCTCCAGTCATTTCTAGACCCAAGCTCCCTACCTTTTTGCATGTTGTACATTCTGTATGACAAGCCCTTGGTTTATACGTTTGCTTGTTCTTGAACTGCAAATTGCACCTGCTCAGAGCACTTTGCCGGTGGATGCACCCCCTCCCCGTCTCTCTCTCCCGCTGAGTCTGACTCGCTAGAAGGCCCACTAGCTAGTGGAGGTGCCGGTGGTGATGCTGAACTGGCAGGATTAGCAGCGCTGCTAGCTAAAGCTGCCATCGGGAACAGTTGCCCCCTCATTCCTCTCTTCAGGCACTGATAGTTCTCATGCTCGTTCTGTGTCCGATTCACCATGTTTCTCTGGATTTTTGGACTTGAAAAATGCCATCAAACTCGATTGCCTTTTATCCATTTTTTTATTTGGCTTAACTACGTTTCAAATTCAGGCTACGTGACGTGATTACGTAGGGACCTCTTCACTAGCTGACCACCACTACCAACGCCTGTGTCAAGATACTTAACCCACCAGCCCTCCCCATAACCTCTATGTACCAGTAAGAAAGCAGGTCTTGAATCATTGTGGCAGGATAGGATGATTACACAGATCACCACGCTTTTACATGATGGTCTTTCTGGGGGGCGGGAAAAATAACGAGGCAACCAGATGTTTATCGCTTTTATTAGAATGTTTACAGTGCGAACAGTGAAACAATGAATAAATCATGCCGTGAAAGGTACCGGATCCGGGCAAAAGAGGTGGAGGTGCTGGATCCAGTTCCTGCAGGATCCGTCTCAAGTTAAGCACTGTTGGCAATTCTTGCCATTGGACGTGACGCAATGCGAACGCATCACGGGCAGTATAGCAGCGTTCACTGACTTCAAAGGAAGCTTTCCTTCAATGGTTGATGGCAATTCCGGACGCCCGATGGGTGTAGTGTAGCAGGGTCGTAAGCATGATGGGATATTAAATGCTTATTTAACTCAGGAACCACACCTGTGTGGAAGCACCTGCTTTCAAAAGATGTCCCTCATTCACTCAAGTGTTTCCATTATTTTGGCTGTTACCTGTACATACAGTATATTCAGAAAGTATTCAGACCCCATCCCTTTGTCCACATTTTGTTACGTTACAGCCATGTTCTAAAATAGGTTCAATTATATTTTCCCCCTCATCAATCTACACACAATACCCCATAATGTCGAAGCGAAAACAGGTTTTTAGAGATTTTTGCCAATGTCTTAAAAATAAAAACTGAAATACCTTATTTACATCAGTATTCAGACCCTATGCTATGAGACTAGAAATTGATCTCAGGTGCATCGTGTTTCCATTGATCATCCTTGAGATGTTTCTACAACTTGATTGGAGTCCACCAGTGGTAAATTCCTCTTAAGGATCAGACCCTTTTCAATTTCTGCCTAAAATGACATACCCAAATCTATCTGCCTGTAGCAAGGATATGCATATTCTTGATACCATTTGAAAGGAAACACTTTGAAGTTTGTGGAAATATGAAATTAATGTAGGATAATATAACACATTAGATCTGGTAAAAGATAATACAAACAAAAAAACATGCTTTTTCTATTTATTTATTTTTCAACATCTTTGAAATGCAAGAGAAATGCCATACATTTAGATGTTGTCCACACGATCGCAGCAGTGTCTGTGCAAAGTTTCAGACTGATCCAGTGAAGAATTATATCACTACACAATATTTTGTATCAAGTCTGCCAAGAGTTTGCCCAAATGTGCTGAATTGGTCAATGTATACATTTTCAAGTACATAACTATAGAGAACATACACAAATGCTATGCTAATAACATGTTTTAGTTTACACACTCCCAGGAATGTCATACATGATGGATCATTAGCTTACCTACAGAAAATACACCAACCTTCACACATCTAGATGGCCCGGGCAGGGTGGGTGTGGAGCCAGAGATATCGGTGGGATCAAACTGTATAACCCAGTTCCTACATTTGAGTAGAAAAATTGATTTTATCAAACAAAACTATACTACATTTTATCTCTGGGACCCTCAGGATGACAAATCAGAGCAAGATTACTGAATGTAAGTACATTATTTACCTTCATAGGTGAATGTATCAAACCAGTTGTAACGATGTACGCTGTGAGTCAGGGAGTGAATACATTCAATAAATAAGTGAACAAAACAAGAAACACTCAGCGCACCAACATGAAACAGCAAGAAGAAACCAAAGGGAGTGACATAAATGACAGGTAATCAAGGAGGTGATGGAGTCCAGGTGAGTGTCATTATGTGCGTATCGCTGGTGACAGGTGTGCGCCCTAACGAGCAGCCTGGTGACCTAGAGGCCGGAGAGGGAGCACACGTGACAGTACCCCCTCCACGATGCGCGGCTCCAGCCACAGGACGCCGACCTGGATGACAATCCCGGGGATCAGGAGCGGACCGGTCACCTCTGCTAAGGCGTGGGAACCTGTCGATCCGGCTGAGGCGCGGGAGCATGACGACCTAGAGCGCTGGAGAGAGAGCATACGTGATAGTACCCCCTCCCGGGCGCGTTTGTCTTTGGCTGTGGGCTACATGAGCTCATTTAGCAGAGAAGATTTGCTTAGAATTCCATGGCATTGTTTTATATTATTTTACAGTATGAAGAATACATTTGAAAAAAGCTGAATAAAATAGAAATACATTTTCTCCAAACAACTTGAGGGAGTGCGCACATGCAGTTATTCTGTGTTGAGTGGTTAACAAAGAAATAGGTACTTCTATATGCTTAATTTAGAGTTATTAATGTAACTTTAGTTGTTCTACAAACGTTTGGCTATATGTTTAAATTTTTAATACATTGTAAGGCTGCATGATGCAACTCTGATGATTTGAGAAAAGCCACTTGAAAGGCATGAGCTCTGCTTAGTTTTTTTTGTGCTGGCTGTACACACTTCGTCAGTCTCTCATTCACAGTTTGAGAAGCACTTGATAATAAATCCATGCTTTTTGCAGCCCTTCTCCCTAAATGCTGCCTGCACCTCTCATCAAATCAAATCAAATCAAATCAAATTTTATTTGTCACATACACATGGTTAGCAGATGTTAATGCGAGTGTAGCGAAATGCTTGTGCTTCTAGTTCCGACCATGCAGTAGTATCTAACAAGTAATCTAACAAATTCACAACAACTACCTTATACACACAAGAGTAAAGGAATGAATACGAGTATGTACATATAAATATATGGATGAGCGATGGCTGACCGGCATAGGCAAGATGCAGTAGATGGTATGGAGTACAGTATATACACATATATATGAGATGAGTAATGTAGGATATGTAAACATTATATAAATGGCATTGTTTAAAGTGGCTAGTGATACATTATTTCATCCAATTATAATTATTAAAGTGGCTAGAGATTTGGGTCGATGACCGAACGGCATAGGCAAGATACAGTAGATGGTTTAGAGTACAGTGTATACATTTGATATGAGTATGTCGGATACGTAAACATTATATACAAAATTGTTTAAAGTGGCTAGTGATACATTTGTTACATCCAATTCCTATGTATAAAGTGGCTAGAGATTTAAGTCAGTATGTTGGCAGCAGCCACTCAATGTTAGTGATGGCTGTTTAACAGTCTGATGGCCTTGAGGTAGAAGCTGTTTTTCAGTCTCTCGGTCCCAGCTTTGATGCACCTGTACTGACCTCGCCTTCTGGATGATAGCGGGGTGAACAGGCAGTGGCTCGGGTGGTTGTTGTCCTTGATGATCTTTGGCCTTTCTGTGACATCGGGTGGTGTAGGTGTCCTGGAGGGCAGGTAGTTTAACCCGGTGATGCGTTGTGCAGTCCTCACTACCCTCTGGAGAGCCTTACGGTTGTGGGCGGAGCAGTTGCCGTACCAGGCGGTGATACAGCCCGACAGGATGCTCTCGATTGTGCATCTGTAAAAGTTTGTGAGTGATTTTGGTGACAAGCCAAATTTCTTCAGCCTCCTGAGGTTGAAGAGGCGCTGCTTGCGCCTTCTTTACCACGCTGTCTGTGTGGGTGGACCAATTCAGTTTGTCCGTGATGTGTACGCCGAGGAACTTAAAACTTTCCACCTTCTCCACTACTGTCCCCTCGATGTGGATAGGGGTGCTCCCTCTCCTGTTTCCTGAAGTCCACGATCATCTCCTTTGTTTTGTTGACATTGAGTGAGAGGTTATTTTCCTGACACCACACTCCGAGGGCCCTCACCTCCTCTCTGTAGGCCGTCTCGTCGTTGTTGGTAATCAAGCCTACCACTGTAGTGTCGCCAGCAAACTTGATGATTGAGTTGGATGCGTGCTTGGCCACGCAGTCATGGGTAAACAGGGAGTACAGGAGAGGGCTGAGAACGCACCCTTGTGGGGCCCCAGTGTTGAGGATCAGCGGGGTGGAGATGTTGTTTCCTACCCTCACCACCTGGGACCGGCCCGTCAGGAAGTCCAGGACCCAGTTGCACAGGGCTGGGTCGAGACCCAGGGTCTCGAGCTTAATGACGAGCTTGGAGGGAACTATGGTGTTAAATGCTGAGCTGTAGTCGATGAACAGCATTCTTACATAAGTATTCCTCTTGTCCAGATGGGTTAGGGCAGTATGCAGTGTGATTGCGATTGCGTCGTCTGTGGACCTATTGGGACGGTAAGCAAATTGGAGTGGGTCCAGGGTGTCTGGCAGGATGGAGGTGATATGATCCTTGACTAATCTCTCAAAGCACTTCATGATGACGGAAGTGAGTGCTACGGGCGATAGTCATTTAGCTCAGTCACCTTAGCTTTCTTGGGAACAGGAACAATGGTGGCCCTCTTGAAGCATGTGGGAACAGCAGACTGGGATAGGGACTGATTGAATATGTCCGTAAACACACCAGCCAGCTGGTCTGCGCATGCTCTGAGGACACGGCCAGGATGCCATCTGGGCCGACAGCCTTGCGAGGGTTAACACATTTAAATGTTTTTCTCACATTGGCTGCGGTGAAGGTGAGCCCGCAGGTTTTGGTAGCGGGCCGTGTCGGTGGCACTGTATTGTCCTCAAAGCGAGCAAAGAAGTTGTTTAGTTTGTCTGGGAGCAGGACGTCATGGTCCGCGACGGGGCTGGTTTTCTTTTTGTAGTCCGTGATTGACTGTAGACCCTGCCACATTCCTCTTGTGTCTGAGCCATTGAATTGTGACTCTACTTTGTCTCTATATTGACGCTTAGCTTGTTTGATTGCCTTGCGGAGGGAGTAGCTGCACTGTTTGTATTCAGTCATGTTTCCGGTAGCCTTTACCTGGTTAAAGCAGTGGTTCGCGCTTTCAGTTTTGCGCGAATGCTGCCATCAATCCATGGTTTCTGGTTGGGGAAGGTTTTGATATTTGCTATGGGTACAACATCACCAATGCATTTGCTAATAAACTCGCTCACCGAATCAGCGTATACATCAATGTTGTTGTCAGATGCTATCCGGAACATATCCCAGTCCACGTGCTCGAAGCAATCTTGCAGCATGGAATCAGATTGGTCGGACCAGCGTTGAACAGACCTGAGAACGGGCGTTTCCTGTTTTAGTTTCTGTTTGTAGGCTGGGAGCAACAAAATGGAGTCATGGTCAGACTTGCCGAAAGGAGGGCGGAGAATAGCCTTGTATGCATCACGGAAGTTGGAATAACAGTGGTCCAGGATTTTACCAGCCCGGGTGGCACATTCGATATGCTGGTAAAATTTGGGAGCCTTGTTCTTAAATTAGCCTTATTAAAATCCCCAGCCACAATAAATGCAGCCTCAGGATATGTGGTTTCCAGTTTACATAGAGTCCGATGAATTTCTTTCAGTGCCGTCGATGTATTAGCTTGAGGGGGATGTACACGGCTGTGATTATAATCAAAGAGAATTCTCTTGGTAGATAATGCGGTCTGCATTTGATTGTAAGGAATTCTATGTCAGGTGAACAAAAGGACTTGAGTTCCTGTATGTTGTTATGATCACACCACGCCTCGTTAATCATAAGACACACACCCCGCCTCTTCTTCTTACCAGAGAGATGTTTGTTTCTGTCGGCGCGATGCGTGGAGAAACCAGGTGGCTGTACCGACTCTGATAACGTGTCCTGAGTGAGCCATGTTTCCGTGAAGCAAAGAACGTTGCAGTCTCGAATGTCTCTCTGAAAGGCAACCCTCGATCGGATTTCGTCTACTTTGTTGTCAAGAGACTGTACATTGGCGATTAAAATACTCGGGAGAGGTGCACGATGCGCCCGTCGACGTAGCTTGACCAAAAGACCGGCGCGTTTCCCTCTTCTCCGGCGCCGCCGTTGTTTTGAGTAGCCACGTGCATATCCAGTCTGTTGTTGTGTTTGGGTTAACGAAGGAGAATCCTCTTTGGGAAAGTCGTATTCTGGTCGTAATGTTGGTAAGTTGACGTTGCTCTTATATCCAATAGTTCCTCCCGGTTGTATGTAATAAAACTTAATATTTTCCGGGGTAACAATGTAAGAAGTAATACATAAAAAAACAAAATACTGCATGGTTTCCTGAGAACGTGAAGCGAGGCTGCCATCTCTGTCGGCGCCGGAAGTACTCTCATCTCACTCACACAGCTCTCCATCACCTGATCGGGTCTTTCTCACAGGCTACAAGTGAAGACAGACATATCAGGGACGCAACTGCGCGAGTCCTTATCCAATTCTGAGGTGCATATTGAAGATATTGGAAGAACTGTCTACATTTACTTTTCGTCAGCCAACAAGATTAGTAGGCCTAACAAACAGCAAAAGCACTAGCCTATGTCAATCTACTATCCCCCATACTACAACAGTTTACCTATTCTATTCTGTGCGAGAAATAAATATTCCAAACATAGTCTGGGACAGTTGTGGGATTCGATAGATCCCAAATTAATACAACCATTAGGATCAAAAAAATGTTTTTACACAATGTGGCTGACGCAACAGAGCAGAACGTTTAGCTTAAAATGTTGATAAACTATTAGACTATTTCTTCACATTATAAGCGCAGCAATGCGCACACGGCAGTAGGCTATAAGCGTGAATGTTCCATTTGCGGGAAAACACCATTCTCAAAAGTGACCACAAATGCGATAATGCATGTAATGCTTTCATTATAAAGGTGCATTTTAATGTTGAAAATGATCTTCCCCAAACTCACCCGCTGCTTATGTATGCCAATTAGGCTCTACACCCCTTGTAAAGCATATTAATGTGCATTTGGCCTCTTTAGTTGTGATACAAACCTTATTAAAACATATAGGCCTATGGGCTAGGCTACATGAGGTGTGTGAATATGATTTGAAAAAGTCAAGAAAAAAAAGGCATTGTTTCTTATGCTGGGCATGATATTGTAGCGACCCGCACAGACAGCTGTGTGTTATGTGTTAGGCTATTAGTTGGTTGTGTTGTACTTCCCAGTACCCAGTGTTCGCGGGGTCCAACATTCCAATCAACTTGCTATCTGCCAATCATGGGAATACCTGGAATGTTCTGATGCCGGCCATCCTGGTGGTTGGCGGAGTGGCGTGGAGGGAGGGAGGTTGGGCAGGGGGATGGAGCATTGGAAGTTAAGACCAGGTTTAGCCTTTGCTCTTTCTCTTACGTCTGGCCTTCACAAGAGAAGGTCACGGTTGGTTTGTGGTGTATCCTTCATTCATTTGGCGTGGGCTACGGCCAAACAGTAGCCTGTGAAGTTGGGTTAATAAACCGTCAATTCGTAAACTCAATCCTCTGTCTGGACAATTGTTCCTTTATGATCTAGTCAGGTCATTACATTGGTGTCAGAAGTAAAAACGTTGATAAAAGTTAGCCAGCTAGCTATCTGTCTTCTGTGGCAAGCTACCGTAGGTGAGAACAGGGGGTTGAAAATGCTTAGAGGGAATCCGAAAGTGGAGGTAGGGGTCGATTATGGCCAAGGAGGTGCGTGTGCATGGACGTCGGAGGATCTGGCTGGGGAGATCACCAGGGTGTTGGAGCCCAGAGGCCGCTTGAGGGAGGACATTAGACTGATGCCGGCTGAAGCGAGCATTAGTGCTTCGTCGACTGTGCACGGGACGAGGAATCTGGGGCTCAGGATGTAAACAAACATGGTGGCGCCCAGTTCCCGGTTGCGTCCGTATCTGTTAAGACCCCGAAGTATTCCGGTAAGGCGGATTGGGAAGCTTTTCATGCTCAGTTTGAACTGTTAGCTCATTTTAGGGGGTGGTCGAATGAAGATAGGGCACTGCAGTTGGCTTTATGCCTCACGAATGATGCTCTGGCCTGTTTGATATTGATTAGCCCCGAGGACAGACGTGATTATGGTGCTTTAGTGGGAGCACTGAGGAGGCGCTATGGACAGTGTGTACAGCTCGGGCTGCTGCGCTCCGAACTGAGTAATAGACGCAGGCAGCCTGGAGAGACACTACAGGTGCTAGCTAATGACATTGAGAGCCTCTCTCGGCGGGCATATGCTCACATGCCCCCCTCCGTGCAGAGTGAGCTAGCACGGGACCAGTTCATACAGGCGCTCTCTCCTACGGAGCTGCGCATACAGACCCAGCTGGCTCATCCTGAGTCCTTGCAGATAGCCTTGGAGATGGCTTTGGAGAGGGAGATGGTGTGGGCTGGGGCTTCAGCTGGGGCTTTGGTGGAGGTGCAGGGAGACAGACCCTCTGTGCGGGCTGGGGGGCAGAGCAGCCCAGAGCCGGAAAAGCTTGGATGGGTGGCTGAAATGACTGAACTCATTCGTGCTGTGTCGCTACAGGCGGCACGAAACACACGCCCTGGTCCCAGGGTCTGCTGGGGTTGTGGCCAGCCAGGCCATCTGCGCCGTGATTGCCCCATGTCCCCCAGAGCTCAGGGAAACGGCTCGGGGTCCGCATAGACCGGGTAGTGCGGACCCCTGGCTTTCTTTCCCAACCACCATCTTCAGGAGAAACCCACCGGCACAGACGGGGAAGCAAGGCTCCACTTCCCCCAGAAGCAGACCAGGGCAAGCGGATGGAGCCTGTTGTTGTGGTGGGCCGGACCTGTGTTGGGGACTTTTGTCATGTCCCTGTCACTGTGGAGGGGGTGCCCTGCTCTGCCCTGGTGAACACTGGGTCCACAATAACCCTGGTGAGGCCGGATATTGTGCCAGGTTGGACCCACAACTGTGCAGCTCCGCACAGTCACAGGTGAGCTGGCACCCATGAAAGGGAAGGGAATAATGACTCTGACAGTAGGGGGCAGGTCTGTGCATCATCCTGTGTGGGTGGCGGCTGTGCAGGACCCTTGTATCCTGGGGTTGGACTTTCTTAGGAGCACAGGCAGACCTAAATGGGGGCACACTGAGCTTCCAGGGAGGGCTGCAGACAGCTTCCACCACTGTGAGCGGAGAGAGGGACGTGATAGAGAGCTGTGTGCAGAGGAGGGGGTCTGTGCCACAATGTGTCGGGCGAGTAGGCCTTTCTGCTCTGAGCTGCAGACTGTCGACGTGGCTGAATGGGGGCAGCAGCAGGGACGGGACACAGACCTACAGCCAGTGCTACAGTGGGTAGAGACGCAGGTGAGGCCACTGTGGGAAGAGGTGACAGCGCTCTCACTCGCGACCAAAGGGTTCTGGTCAAAGTTTGAGAGACTGCGGCTAGCTGATGGCGTGCTACAGCGGGCATGGAAGGAGTAAGCTACGGGAGAGGACAGGTGGCAGGTGGTGGACCCAAAAGCACTGCGGGTGGCTGTGCTCCAGAGTACTCATGTGGGGACTGGACACTTTGGGGTCACAAAAACACTCTGCCGCCTCCGTCAGGGCTTTTACTGGGGGCAGCACAAGAGGGATGTGGAGGACTTTTTCCGCCACTGTGACAACTACACAGCCGCTCTCATACTCAGCTCCAACAATTCCCAGTGGGGGCTCCCATGGAGAGGGTGGGAGTGGATGTAGTTGGGCCGTTCCCCACCACAGACAGTGGAAACCGCTGGGTGCTCACGGCCATGGACAATTTCACAAAATGGCCCGAGCCCTATGCTCTGCCTGACCAGGAGGCAGAGACCATCGTCAACGCCCTGACAGCGGGAATGTTCAGCAGGTTTGGAGCTGCAGAGTCCATCCACAGCGACCAAGGCAGAAACTTTGAGCCACGTGTGTTCGCCACCATGTGTGAGAGGCTGGGTATGCACAAGACCCGCAGTACTCCTCTCCATCCTCAAAGTAATGGCCTTGTGGAGCGCTTCAACAAAACGCTTGGACAGCAGCTGGCCATCGTCTCTGCCAAACACCAGCGTGACTGGGACAAGCACCTGCCTATGGTCCTCATGCCGCTCCGCTGTCCAAGACTCCCCCTCCTGCACGCCTGCCCTCCTCATGCTGGGGAGAGAGATCCGCCTCCCTGCGGAGATGGCGTTTGGTCGGCCCCTGGATAGCCCTCATGTTCCCCCGGGGCCGGAGTATGCCCGGAGACTCCAGGACCGGCTGGAGACAGCCCACACCTTCGCCAGAGAGCAGCTGGTGAATGCAGGTGTGAGGCAGAAAAGGAACTATGACGAGCACACCCGGAGAAGGCACTTTGTGGCTGGGGAGCTGGTCTGAGTCTACAGCCCCCTAAGGAAAAAAGGCAGATGCCCCAAGTTGGACAGTCACTGGGTGGGACCCTGCAGCGTCCTGAAGAGGGTAGGGGAGGTTGTTTACTGGGTGCAGCTTCCTCCCAGGTGGAGAAAGGTGGCACTGCACCGGGACAGGTTAGCCCCATACAGAGGGGCCTCTTCTCCCCAAACCCCAGGGACCCCCACAATTCCCATGTGCTTAATATTAGGAAAGTTGAAAAATAAATATAGTAGGCCTAGCCTATAGAAAGCTGATCCTCCTTTTTTCAGTAGAGGCCATCACTCGTGCAATTGCATAGCCTATTGAAATGTTGAGCAACATGAGCTCATGGGCTGTCATGAAGTGATTGATTAGGATTAGAGGGACAATAGAGTGCTGAGCACCAGACAGTTAGCAAGTTTGGTAGGCTACTAATGACCATCAGCAGCATCAGAGCTTGGAGAAGCCTATTTACCGCGACTAAATGGTCACGTGGAATTTACCTTTATTCATGACTCATGACCGCCGGTGTGGCGATAATACAGTCACCGTAACAGCCCTAGTGGTAGCACCATCATGCTGTGGGGATGTTTTTCAGCGGCAGGGACTGGGAGACTAGTCAGGATCGAGGGAAATTTGAACAAAGCAAAGTACAGAAAGATCCCTGATGAAAACCTGCTCCAGAGCACTCAGGGCCTCAGACTGGGTCGACCATTCACCTTCCAACAGGAAAACAACCCTAAGCACACAGCCAAGACAACGCAGGAGTGGCTTCGGGACAAGTCTCTGAATGTCCTTGAGTGGCTCAGCCAGAAGCAGGCCGTAAACCCGATTTGAACATCTCTGGAAAGACCTGGAAATAGCTGTGCAGTGACGCATAATACCCAAGAAGACTCAAGGCTGTAATTGCTGCCAATGGTGCTTCAACAAAGTACTGAGTAAAGGGTCTTGAATACTTATGTAAATGTGATAGTTTCAATCTGTTTTTGCTTCGTCATTATGGAGTATTGTGTGTAGATTGATGAGGGATTATTATTTTTTAAATCCATTTTAGAATAAGGCTGTAAGGTAACAAAATGTGGAAAAAGTCAAGGGGTCTGAATACTTTCCGAATGCACTGTACACACATATGATTTCAGTTTGTGCATGTGATGTAAGGGTTGGAGCAGTTTACTTCGACAATATAAAGACAAACTTGTATTAACAATGGCAACTGCCATGTTGAGCTGAGCCTTGCTGTTGGGAAACCAGCTTAGTGTCTGACTTTCGGCGGTCACAGATGCACCTCCCCCGACTTCACTATGACTTTTCTATACAGTCGGTTGCTTTCCCCTTACCATTCTAACACGCTCAGTCTCTATCTATCTTTCTCTTTCATGTGAATGTTTTCTCTCTCTCTCTCACTCACATACTCTCTCTCTATATATATCTCATTCACATGTTCTCTTTCTATATATATATCTCTATCTCACTCACATGTTCTCTCTCTATATATCTCACTCACATACTCCCTCTTACTCACACACATACTCTCAGTGCTGTGTGCTGGTGTCATATTGGATGTGTTTGGCCTTGGTTGGTAGTGTTTCCCATGCATTGTGTGATCAGAGCCTATAGTGGATTGGTCAGACCCCCCATCAGAGCCTGCCTTCTGTTGGCCCTCTGTGACCCAGATCTGGTCTGGACCAGATTAGACAGAAGGGTCCCTCCATTTTCCTCATTTTACTTCTCTTCTGTTCTCATTTTCTCTTTTCTTCTCCCTTTCTCTTCTCTTCTCATTTTCTCATCCTTTTCTCTTCTCTTATACTACTAATCTCTTCTCGTTTACATACATCCAGTTTTCATATGCTATGTTATGACTTAACACCTTGCCACATTCTCACAGTTTTCAAAGACAGTCAAACCTACCTATCTCGATTAAAGGTCGAGTTTGGGCAAAAACACAAAAATCACGGCTTTAAGCGCTATAACTGATCAATGCACCATCACATCAGGTCATTTAATGCTTAAAAGAAAATGATTACGATATTTGGCTACAGAAGTGCCATTTCTTACCGATCGCTACAGCTTCCGTCCAAAAACAAATCATGTGAAATGATGTCAACACATACTGGAGGAGTTACTGGCTAGCTAATGTGGCAAGCTTAGGAAATGAACTAGCTTCGTTGGTCGCGGCGCGCATTACCAGAATGGCAAAAATTTAAAAAGAGGCACAGTTGGACCATTTTAGTTCCCAAAGTTGACCTTTAACTCTGCTCACATATCCTCTTGACTGCATACGACTTTGTTTGCGACCCCTTTGCATATAAAACGTCTTCCCAAAAGACAAAAGCGTACATCTCTTCTCGACTGTGCCATTAACATGGAAATTGGAATGTGACATTTTGGACAGGACAGGGATTTCAATGACCCACTCCACCCAATCTCCAACTCCCCATCCTCCTCCTCATCCCTCCATCTCCTTCTCTTTCTCAGACTATTCCCCCTCTCTTTCTTTAGTGGGCGTTTCTAGCCTGACACTGGCCTAATGAATGAGCAGGATGATTTATGGCAAGAGGGGAGAAAGGGAGAGAGGGAGGGGGGAGGACTTGGAAGTTTAAGGGGGTAGGGGGTCTTCCAGGATGCCCATGAGGATGGGAGGTAAGTGGGGTGAGGTTTGAGGGTGTCGAGAGGGCCTGTGAGCTAGTATGTCAGCATATTTGTCCTCGGAGTGGATGCAGTGTTTAGGGGTACATGAACATCGCTACGCTAGTACGGTAGAAGTACTTTTATATCAGTCGTACATCACTGTTTTGTGTTGTCTCTGTCGAGCGCAGCAATAATATATATATGAGTTGGTCCGAATGTGTTAATTCTGAGGCATGTGTATAATGTGGTATTTGTGACGTGACTTAGTAGTGCATCCTGATTAACTACAAAGGAATGCATTGGAGCTCCACAGGGAGTAGTCCCATCCCCACTCCCTTATGAATTTTACTTGATCCAGCTAGACCCAAAACACTGTCAACTCTGCAACATGCCTTGTTGTTCAAGGGCACAACAGTAGACTACAGTACAGTGCAAAGACAACCCATCGTGCACAATGACAGTAGCACTAGCAGGACACTCTATGGCGTGTGTGTGTGCTTGTGTGTGTGTGTGTGTGTGTGTGTGTGTGTGTGTGTGTGTGTGTGTGTGTGTGTGTGTGTGTGTGTGTGTGTGTGTGTGTGTGTGTGTGTGTGTGTGTGTGTGTGTGTGTGTGTGTGTGTGTGTGTGTGTGTGTGTGTGTGTGTGTGTGTGTGTGTGTGTGTGTGTGTGTGCGCACATAAGGCACCTCAGGGTTGTGGGTGATGTCTCAGGTGGACAGAGGATAGTGTATTTTTTTTCACTCTCTGAACTCTAGGCATTGGCAATGGCATGCTTCTCCGTGCAGAGCCAACCAGGTGGAATGTACTGCGAATAGTCAGAGGCTTCAGGAGGAAAATAATGAAAACATGACTTCAGCTTTTACATTTTCACTCCACCTGACAGTTCTCCCCCAAACCAAAAGTTTGTCAGATGTTTTCATAGTTGCCTAAAGTTGAGTGTAAATTCTACATAATCTGTTGTGTAGAGCTAGCTTTCTGCAGTTGTCGAAATTGTTCGGTCTTGGTGCCAAATCTAACTAACAATAAATTTGGATCTGTCTAATTTTGTTTTATTATAGTTGGATTCTGTAACCATGTATTAGAAGACATTCCTATGAAACACTTTAAAGTGCCCCTTAGAACCAACTTTTCTGGTTTTATACGGCCTATGTGGCATCAATACAGTGAGGGAAAAAAGTATCTGATCCCCTGCTGATTTTGTACGTTTGCCCACTAACAAAGAAATGATCAGTCTATAATTTTAATGGTAGGTTTATTTGAACATTGAGAGACAGAATAACAACAAATAAATCCAGAAAAACACGTGAAAAATGTTACAAATTGATTTGCATTTTAATGAGGGAAATAAGTATTTGACCCCCTCTCAATCAGAAAGATTTCTGGCTCCCAGGTGTCTTTTATACAGGTAACGAGCTGAGATTAGGAGCACACTCTTAAAGGGAGTGCTCCTAATCTCAGTTTGTTACCTGTATAAAAGACACTTGTCCACAGAAGCAATCAATCAATCAGATTCCAAACTCTCCACCATGGCCAAGACCAAAGAGCTCTCCAAGGATGTCAGGGACAAGATTGTAGACCTACACAAGGCTGGAATGGGCTACAAGACCATCGCCAAGCAGCTTGGTGAGAAGGTGACAACAGTTGGTGCGATTATTCGCAAATGGAAGAAACACAAAACAACTGTCAATCTCCCTCGGCCTGGGGCTCCATGCAAGATCTCACCTCGTGGAGTGGCAATGATCATGAGAACGGTGAGGAATCAGCCCAGAACTACACGGGAGGATCTTGTCAATGATCAAGGCAGCTGGGACCATAGTCACCAAGACAACAATTGGTAACACACTACGCTGTGAAGTACTTAAATCCTGCAGCGCCTGCAAGGTCTCCCTGCTCAAGAAAGCACATATACATGCCCGTCTGAAGTTTGCCAATGAACATCTGAATGATTCAGAGGACATCTGGGTCAAAGTGTTGTGGTCAGATGAGACCAAAATGGTGCTCTTTGGCATCAACTCAACTCGCCGTGTTTGGAGTACCCCAAGAACACCATCCCCACCGTCAAACATGGAGGTGGAAACATTATGCTTTGGGGGTGTTTTTCTGCTAAGGGGACAGGACAACTTCACGGCATCAAAGGGACGATGGACGGGGCCATGTAACCGTCAAATTTTGGGTGAGAACCTCCTTCCCTCAACCAGCGCATTGAAAATGGGTCGTGGGTGAGTATTCCAGCATGACAATGACCCAAAACACACGGCCAAGGCAACAAAGGAGTGACTCAAGAAGAAGCACATTAAGGTCCTGGAGTAGCCTAGCCAGTCTCCAGACCTTAATCCCATAGAAAATCTGTGGAGGGAGCTGAAGGTTCGAGTTGCCAAACGTCAGCCTCGAAACCTTAATGACTTGGAGAAGATCTGCAAAGAGGAGTGGGACAAAATCCCTCCTGAGATGTGTGCAAACCTGGTGGCTAACTACAAGAAACGTCTGACCTCTGTGATTGCCAACAAGGGTTTTGCCACCAAGTACTAAGTCATGTTTTGCAGAGGGGTCAAATACTTATTTCCTCATTAAAATGCAAATACATTTTTAACATTTTTCACGTGTTTTTCTGGATGTTTTTGTTGTTATTCTGTCTCTCACTGTTCAAATAAACCTACCATTAAAATGATAGACTGATAATTTCTTTGTCAGTGGGCAAATGTACAAAATCAGCAGGGGATGAAATACTTTTTTCCCTCACTGTAGATGTCAGAAACATACATTATACTGTCAAAATTGTCTACAAAGTGTAAATAGGATAATAAGTCAGTCTCATCCAAAACAGTTTTGTGAGTTCGTCACAATTTACTGGAGGGTTGGGATTACGCCCACTTGCGCAGTGCCCACTAACACTGGAGAAGCAGCTGTGCTGATTGCGCTCTATCAGCTGTGCACGCTCTATTCAATCATAGCAGCAGACAGTGAGACAGACCTCCCATTAAGAAGTGCCTCAGACCACAGATTCCTTATGAAACACTGCCAGACAGACACACACTCTGGTAATAGATAGTGAGAAAGTTGTAAACAAATAAATGGCACTGAAGCACACACGTCGCCACTCGCCAATGACTTAATAAGATGATTGTGGAGCGGCTGCTCAATGTGCCTGCTAGCTACCACTTCATTGATAAACACAGAGTTAGCTAACTAGAAAGTGATTTCGGGCACTGATGAACAGCATGTAGCTTGTGCTTTACAGTATTTACGATAGTTTGACAGCTTCCAAAAAAATCTGTCCTAAGCGTGCAGCCAGACTTTCCCGACTGGATAGACTGTATGAAGTACACTGACAAGTTTTTCAGGCACATTTTTTTACTTGAGAAATACTGCACTAAAGACCTCAGCAGAAACGTCTAAATTAATGACAGATTTCCTGAATTATCTTAGATTAATTCTGACTATTTTAATGAAGTGGCTTTGTTGTTGTTACAGTGACTCAGAATGGTCAAAGAAAAGTACCTGCCAGGGTACGAAATGCAAACATAACCACAGATTATCCATTATATTGACCAAATACTCAAGTGGCTGCTCTAACAATGAAAAGAAATGTCTTCAAAAATGGAAGGCAGTCGGGAGAAGTCAAGATCAGGTGGGACCATTCTAGCCAATGAGAGGGCAGATACGGGTGTGAACAACAGGTACAACTCCGATATAAAGTGTATTTTCTCAAAGTTGCCGGGATGCCACGTGTCCTACATATATCAGTACTCGCAACAACCTAAGCGTTACGAAACTTCCATTCAGTCAAATAAGCCACACATAGCAAATAAGCCATTCATTATTTTGTTAACCAATCTGCTGGAGAAGACAAGATTTCTGGCGCAGTTATCCCACTCGCTTCACCTCTTCCTTCCTGACATAGCACACCCACGTCAAACCACACCCCCAAAGACAAGACTCATTTGGCTTCAGTCATGGCCGCTAGCAATTCTTAATGTGCAATTCTTAATCTTCAAAACAAGGCCAAATCAGGAAGTGCAGTCACTCTGTAAAGTAAAAAAGTGTATTTATTGTTCAACAAATGTATTTTATTGTATTTTTACAAAACAACAAGACTACCAAAAAGTTAGTCGACAGAACAGGTAATTTTGTATTTTTTTAACAAGCAAGTCATCGCACAATTGCAGCAACACTCCTTCAAAAGTGACGGTTACAATCTTTTCACAACAAGCTTTCTCTGTAAAAAAAAAATCTAACGTAGAAAAGAACAACATTCTCATCGGACGACAGGCGATAGGGATCCAAAGATGACAGAGAAGACAGGCAGAGGCGTCCTGAGAGGACGAGGGACCCCTGCAGTTTTATCTGCCCGGCCAGCTGCCTGACAACACACATTGTGCTTCATATTTTTAGTTGTTTCTCCGCCACAACAAGTGCAATAGCCTTTATGCTTTTCGAAACGGTATGCATTTCTACAAAAAGAGGTTGGCACATTCAAGACATTAACTGTTTATAATAATGGACCTTTTTTTCCTTATAAATACAATATACTTTTTCTATCCCTGTATCCAGAACCCACGTAAAAACAGTACAGAGATGGCTATTTACAAATGAATGCGGGATGAGCCCAAGAGTCATAAATAATAGTAATAATAGCAAAAAAAGGATGAAAGTCCGCTGTTCTTCTTCCATTGTTCCTTAGAATGGGATCCTATTCTTTATTTTTGTAGCCGTTTGCTTCGATGGAAAAAAAGAAAATGGGAGGCATCAAAGGAACATGTTTTGTTTCTACGTGTGAGTGTTCCAGTCTCCATTCTTCTCATTTCCTGAAAAAGACAGACAAACGTGTCACAAAACGTGAATGAAGGAACAAAAAGCAGAAAGCCAAGGCTTGTTTTTGTTCAGAATTATTATCTGCACATAACAGGTAGGAGCTCTAACAAAGCATGTATTGAGGATCATTCTCATAAATCCCAAAGTTAGTCTACATCGCTAGATGTAAATACAACAAAATGTGTTTGATTTGTCAATTCATTTTCAAAACGGAAACCAGCTATAAAACTAAATCAGAGGAGCTGAACAACCCAGGTGGCCTCTAAATTATAAAATGTTGGAAGAAAACACAAATTTGGACTAATAACCATAGAATGTTTCTAAACCAAGAAAAAAAACCTATTCAGCTCTATCTCACTGTAACCCAAAACGCTCGTCAACCGCCCTATGGGAGCAGCTCTTGTTCGTCCTTCATAGACTACTTGACTCAGTAATCATATGGGGGATTGGCCATTAAACAAGGAAGTCAAGATCTGAGGGAGTCACACAAAACACATCCCCCACTGGGGGGTAAAGACCCTCGCTCCTACCCTCCATTCAAACCAAGCCCCCCATTCACCCGCTCTGTCCAAGTGGAAAGATAACGCTCAGCACCGTGACAGGAGAAGGGTAACACAAAAATGTCTCCCCAGTGAAACACACAGGCCATCTATTGTAAGACCCTGGCTTTAACGTTCCTGGTGGAGCACTAAGGGCAATGGAGATGAGGGGGCATCAGGGTGAGTTCCTGGGTAGTCCACAGGGGGTGCGGGGGGGTTCTGTGAGGCTTTTCCCATGTTAGATCTCTGATGCATGTCAAAGGGGAACGACCTAACGTTGGGTCACCTAATCGCCTGAGAACCAGCAGGTCTGTAGGACAGTGTCTGGACTGACAGAGCCAATTCTGCACCTAATAAACGAGGTCATCTAATACAAATTGTCTGAAGCTCTACTGAGCATAGCCTAGCTGAATGAATGACAAAGCTAGACGTGGTGATAGGTTGGTAGATGCTCTATATTTTATATTTGGCAACATTAATATACTTAATACTACAATATTACCAATTTTCTGTTTAGATCAAGGTACAATGGTCGCAACAGTGGCAGTTGAAAGCTAGTAGCACAGTGTAAGTTACCACTGGGAATCACCATGGGTGCACAGAGCAAGTGCAATGTACCAGTAAGTGGTTATACAGTAGTTTGACTACTAAAGTAATTTTGAAAAGATGTCAAAATGTTGTTGTGGTTGTTTCTTGTCTAGTCTTTTTTAGCCCGGGGGACATACTACACAGCTTGTACCCACTTAAAAGGCCTTCTACCCCCTCACTAGGGAGCCTGCGGAGAGTGCACTTAAAGCAGCGATCCCACAAAGAAGTGTACCCTCAGTGCACTACAGAGGGAGAGTTGGGTGGGGGGCTGAGTTTGACATTATCCCACACTGTGCAGGGGATTTTGTGTTTTGTGTGTGTGCGTGCATGCATATTTTTTTATGGCGAGAGAAATCATTTGTGAGCGTGTGTGTTTTATAGAGAGAAATATAGTATTCGTGAGCAATATTTGATATCTATACGCTTGACAGGGCTTGTCATTTTTCTCAGTCATCCCTCATGTCAGCATTTCCATGCTAGTGAATGATTATTTACACATGTATGACACTAGCACTGAACCATAAACAATTTAACTGTTTATTATCTATGCCCTGAACTGTGTACAGAAACTGAATACATTTGCTGGATACTGATCTGTACTTTGTTTTATTGACAAAGACCAACGCGTGGTAAAGGGGCACACTTGAATGAATTGATGTACAGTGAGGGGAAAAAAGTATTTGATCCCCTGCTGATTTTGTACGTTTGCCCACTGACAAAGAAATGATCAGTCTATAATTTTAATGGTAGGTTTATTTGAACAGTGAGAGACAGAATAACAACAAAAAAATCCAGAAAAAACGCATGTGAAAAATGTTATAAATTGATTTGCATTTTAATGAGGGAAATAAGTATTTGATCCCCTCTCAATCAGAAAGATTTCTGGCTCCCAGGTGTCTTTTATACAGGTAACGAGCTGAGAATAGGAGCACACTCTTAAAGGGAGTGCTCCTAATCTCAGTTTGTTACCTGTATAAAAGACACCTGTCCACAGAAGCAATCAATCAATCAGATTCCAAACTCTCCACCATGGCCAAGACCAAAGAGCTCTCCAAGGATGTCAGGGACAGGATTGCAGAACTACACGAGGATGGAATGGGCTACAAGACCATCGCCAAGCAGCTTGGTGAGAAGGTGACAACAGTTGGTGCGATTATTTGCAAATGGAAGAAACACAAAAGAACTGTCAATCTCTCTCGGCCTGGGGCTCCATGCAAGATCTCACCTCATTACAATGATCATGAGAACGGTGAGGAATCAGCCCAGAACTACACGGGAGTATCTTGTCAATGATCTCAAGGCAGCTGGGACCATAGTCACCAAGAAAACAATTGGTAACACACTACGCCGTGAAGGACTGAAATCCTGCAGCGCCCGCAAGGTCCCCCTGCTCAAGAAAGCACATATACATGTCCGTCTGAAGTTTGCCAATGAACATCTGAATGATTCAGAGGACAACTGGGTGAAAGTGTTGTGGTCAGATGAGACCAAAATGGAGCTCTTTGGCATCAACTCAACTCGCCGTGTTTGGAGGAGGAGGAATGCTGCCTATGACCCCAAGAACACCATCCCCACCGTCAAACATGGAGGTGGAAACATTATGCTTTGGGGGTGTTTTTCTGCTAAGGGGACAGGACAACTTCACCGCATCAAAGGGACGATGGACAGGGCCATGTACCGTCAAATTTTGGGTGAGAACCTCCCTCAGCCAGGGCATTGAAAATGGGTAGTGGATGAGTATTCCAGCATGACAATGACCCAAAACACACGGCCAAGGCAACAAAGGAGTGGCTCATGAAGAAGCACATTAAGGTCCTGGAGTGGCCTAGCCAGTCTCCAGACCTTAATCCCATAGAAAATCTGTGGAGGGAGCTGAAGGTTCGAGTTGCCAAACGTCAGCATCGAAACCTTAATGACTTGGAGAAGATCTGCAAAGAGGAGTGGGACAAAATCCCTCCTGAGATGTGTGCAAACCTGGTGGCCAACTACAAGAAACGTCTGACCTCTGTGATTGCCAACAAGGGTTTTGCCACCAAGTACTAAGTCATGTTTTGCAGAGGGGTCAAATACTTATTTCCCTCATTAAAATGCAAATCAATTTTAACATTTTTCACATGCGTTTTTCTGGACTTTTTTCTTGTTATTCTGTCTCTCACTGTTCAAATAAACCTACCATTAAAATTATAGACTGATCATTTCTTTGTCAGTGGGCAAACGTACAAAATCAGCAGGGGATCAAATACTTTTTTCCCTCACTGTATGTATTTTCATAGTACATGGTCTATGAAAGCTGCAACATTTTCGGCCTGGGAGAAACAGTGGCTGCAGGGAAAGATCTTGAGCTAACACTCGTTAACTAGTGAATTTTTTTCAAGAAACCAGTGGACAAAGAGTTGCCTATAGTATGTATAAGCTGGAAGTAGAAGCCTAAGTGTTGTTGTCCATTAAATTACTCCAAATAGGTGAGGGGTGATAGGGTTAGGGGAAAATAATCAAGGAAAATATATTTAAAAATATTTATATGGGGGATTGGAAATGATGCAGACAATTACATTGACATAAACCACAATGTATTTACAATATGAAAGCTAAAAAATAAAGAGTTGCCTATCCCTGTCTTAGCTAAAACATGACATTACTTCTGTTGTGTCTCTTCTCAGCCCCCAAATAACCCCTGAACACCAGTAGACATTGTAGCTCCCACGAACTAGAACCCACCATGGTCCCCTTCTATTACCACTATTACCACAACCGTAGTGTCTCTTCTTGCCCCCTTCCTGATATGAATAGCTCAACTAAATGCCAGAGAAGAGAAAACCAGCAGATATTGTGGCTCCCAAGAACCAGAAACCTTGTATCACCTCCTCTCCTCGTTGCGTTTCCTGCCCGGGCAGTGACCCCCTCGTGACCCTGTGGAGCCCCGCGATGAGGAGCTTCCTGTGGTGGAGCAGTTGCTGGACATATGACCCCCCCGCCCCGCCAGGTAGCTGGGTTTGCCATATGAGATCAGGTCCTCATCTGTGGAGGAGATGGGATCGTGTGAGAGGGGAGAGTTAGGGTCAGGGATCAGAGATGTACATGTTGGGAATGGAGAGTAAGAGAAATGGCTATATTCTACTGATGAGAGGATCTTGCAGGACGGAGGGAGTACTAAGTCGTGAGTTTTTAATGGATGGATTTGTGAATTGAAATGTATTCATATGTTAGTGTGTGTGAGAGAACGTGTTCATGAGCATGATTGATTTCTGTATTATTATTTGTGTGAATTAGTATTTTCCAGGTGAATGAGCGACTGTGTTTGAGCGCGAGTGCTAATAGGCTACTGCAAAGGCTCTGGCTGTGCTTGTGTGTGTGTTGTGAATATGAGACTGAGCATGTGTGTGAACCACACTTCAGTATCTGCACCACTCACCGTCTTGGCGTCGCTGTCCCGATCCCTTCCTGTTTGGAGTGCTCCTCTCTCCTTCTCTCCTCTCCATGGAGGACAAGGGCCCGGGGCCCCCCTCTCTGTCCAGGGACGTGTTGCCACATTCTACAGCCCCTGCTGGGCCCCGAACTGCTCCGTTCTCTGGAGGTGGCTCTGGTGGAGGGGGGAGGTCTGGAGGAGAAGACAGACAAGGACAACAGGGTTAGGGTTACATTGCACTGGAAGAACAGTAAATATAAGCATATAGGCAAACATACATAATGTAGGCTTTACACACATACAGTGGGGGAAAAAATTATTTAGTCAGCCACCAATTGTGCAAGTTCTCTCACTTAAAAAGATGAGAGAGGCCTGTAATTTTCATCATAGGTACACTTCAACTATGACAGACAAAATGAGGGAAAAAAATCCAGAAAATCACATTGTAGGATTTTTAATGAATTTATTTGCAAATTATGGTGGAAAATAAGTATTTGGTCAATAACAAAAGTTTATCTCAATACTTTGTTATATACCCTTTGTTGGCAATGACAGAGGTCAAACGTTTTCTGTAAGTCTTCACAAGGTTTTCACACACTGTTGCTGGTATTTTGGCCCATTCCTCCATGCAGATCTCCTCTAGAGCAGTGATGTTTTGGGGCTGTCGCTGGGCAACACGGACTTTCAACTCCCTCCAAAGATTTTCTATGGGGTTGAGATCTGGAGACTGGCTAGGCCACTCCAGGACCTTGAAATGTTTATTCCGAAGCCACTCCTTCGTTGCCCGGGCGGTGTGTTTGGGATCATTGTCATGCTGAAAGACCCAGCCACGTTTCATCTTCAATGCCCTTGCTGATGGAAGGAGGTTTTCACTCAAAATCTCACGATACATGGCCCCATTCATTCTTTCCTTTACACGGATCAGTCGTCCTGGTCCCTTTGCAGAAAAACAGCCCCAAAGCATGATGTTTCCACCCCATGCTTCACAGTAGGTATGGTGTTCTTTGGATGCAACTCAGCATTCTTTGTCCTCCAAACACGACGAGTTGAGTTTTTACCAAAAAGTTCTATTTTGGTTTCATCTGACCATATGACATTCTCCCAATCCTCATCTGGATCATCCAAATGCTCTCTAGCAAACTTCAGACGGGCCTGAACATGTACTGGCTTAAGCAGGGGGACACGTCTGGCACTGCAGGATTTGAGTCCCTGGCGGCGTAGTGTGTTACTGATGGTAGGCTTCGTTACTTTGGTCCCAGCTCTCTGCAGGTCATTCACTAGATCCCCCCGTGTGGTTCTGGGATTTTTGCTCACCGTTCTTGTGATCATTTTGACCCCACGGTGAGATCTTGCGTGGAGCCCCAGATCGAGGAAGATTATCAGTGGTCTTGTATGTCTTCCATTTCCTAATAATTGCTCCCACAGTTGATTTCTTCAAACCAAGCTGCTTACCTATTGCAGATTCAGTCTTCCCAACCTGGTGCAGGTCTACAATTTTGTTTCTAGTGTCCTTTGACAGCTCTTTGGTCTTGGCCATAGTGGAGTTTGGAGTGTGACTGTTTGAGGTTGTGGACAGGTGTCTTTTATACTGATAACAAGTTCAAACAGGTGCCATTAATACAGGTAACGAGTGGAGGACAGAGGAGCCTCTTAAAGAAGATGTTACAGGTCTGTGAGAGCCAGAAATCTTGCTTGTTTGTATGTGACCAAATAATTATTTTCCACCATAATTTGCAAATAAATTCATTAAAAATCCTACAATGTGATTTTCTGGATTTTTTCCCCTCATTCTGTCTGTCATAGTTGAAGTGTACCTATGATGAAAATTACAGGCCTCTCTCATCTTTTTAAGTGAGAGAACTTGCACAATTGGTGGCTGACTAAATACTTTTTTCCCCCACTGTAGGCACACACACCCCAACCAGGAGATGTTCACTCCCTTACCGTGGGGCAGACGGTATCGGAGCACGAGGTCTGATACCAGACAGTTTCTATCTACAAACCATCAGACTGCTGAACAATAAACTGGACTGACCACTGCACCTTAGCAAACATGCACTCACTCACGCACACACCCACACAGACATACACACACACATATACAGTACCAGTCAAAAGTTTGGAAACACCTACTCATTCAAGGGTTTTTCTTTATTTTTACTATTTTCTACATTGTAGAATAATAGTGAAGACATCAAACCTATGAAATAACACATATGGAATCATGTAGTAGACAAAAAAAGTGCTAAACAAATCAAAATATATTTTAGATTTTAGATTCTTCAAAGTAGCCACCTTTTGCCTTGATGACAGCTTTGCACACTCTTGGCATTCTCTCAACCAGCTTCATGAGGAATGCTTTTCTAACAGTCTTGAAGGAGTTCCCACATATGCTGAGCACTTGTTGGCTGCTTTTCCTTCACTCTGCGGTCCAACTCATCCCAAACCATCTTAATTGGGTTGAGGTCGGGTGATTGTGGAGGCCAGGTCATCTGATGCAGCACTCCATCACTCTCCTTGGTCAAATAGCCCTTACACATCCTGGAGGTGTGTTTTGGGCCATTGTCCTGTTGAAAAACAAATGATAGTCCCACTAAAGCGCAAACCAGATGGGATGGCGTATCGCTGAAGAATGCTGTGTTAGCCAAGTGTGCCTTGAATTCTAAATAAATCACAGACAGTGTCATCAGCAAAGCACCCCCACACCTCCTCCATGCTTCACGGTGGGAGCCACACATGCGTAGATAATCCGTTCACCTACTCTGTGTCTCACAAAGACACATCGGTTGGAACCAAAAATCTAAAATTTGGACTCATCAGACCAAAGGACAGATTTCCACTGGTCTTATGTTCATTGTTCGTGTTTCTTGGCCCAAACAAGTCTCTTCTTCTCGTTGGTGTCCTTTAGTAGTGGTTTCTTTGCAGCAATTTTACCATAAAGGCCTGATTCACACAGTCTCCTCTGAACAGTTGTTGTTGAGATGTGTCTGTTACTTGAACTCTGTGAAGCATTTACTTGGGCTGCAATCTGAGGTGCAGATAACTCTAATGAACTTATCCTCTGCAGCGGTCTTAATGAGAGCCAGTTTCATCATTGCACTTGATGGTTTTTGCAACTGCACTTGAAGAAACGTTCAAAGTGTTAGAAATTATCCGCATCCACTGATCTTCATGTCTTAAAGTAATGATGGACTGTCGTTTCTCTTTGCTCATTTGTGTTGTTCTTGCCATAATATGGACTTGGTCTTTACCAAATATGGCTATCTTCTATATACCACCCCTACCTTGTCACAACACAACTGATTGGCTCAAACGCATTAAGAAGGAAAGAAATAGACTTTTAACAAGGCACAGTTGTTAATTTAAATGCATTCCAGGTGACTACCTCATATTGCTGGTTGAGAGAATGCCAAGAGTATGCAAAGCTGTCATCAAGGTAAAGGGTGGATAATTTGAAGAATCTAAAATCTAAAATATATTTTGATTTGTTTAACACTTTTTTGGTTACTACATGATTCCATATGTGTTATTTCATAGTTTTGATGTCATCACTATTATTCTACAATGTATTATTCCACTTGCCCGCCAATCACGCCACCCCCAATACATATAAATAAAATATAAATTGTCTTCCTATATTATACTTCTATTCTACTGAGCCATTTTTCTTTTATTATTTCTCCATTGTTAATTCAACTTGAAACACTAACCTCCTTGGTTCAGCACCTCTCTTCTGTAAGCTCCGCCCTTGGAGGTCTTCTTTTTCACTCGTGACTTCTGGCCAGGGGGAGTCTGTGTGTTGTCTGCTGGGGATGGCAGAGCTCTTACTGTAGGTCAGCCAGAGAGAAATAAAAAATGACTATAAGGTAATGGGGTTATGGGTCCTTTGAAGCACTGTACATGGACTTCAAATAACAACATTGCAATGTCTTATGTAATTCCAGCTCTTTGTTTAGGTATTACGAATTACATGAATATACATACCAGATATAAATAAAAAATAATTTTCTGTTAATGGTGTGTGTGTGCGCGTGTGCATGTGTGTGCGCGTGCATGTACGTACAGATACTGTATCTTAATTTGACCCAGTATCTCAACCAGGAAAATAACCCTGCAGCAACAGGAAACGTGAATTATTATGTGTATTATAGCACTTTTTTGTACGGGTTGATACATTTTCGTTAGGACAAATTAAGTCTGATATTTTAAAGTGGAAATTGCTCAGTTTAGAAGCCTTTTTAAACCTTGAATAAACTACAAGTCACATTTCCTGCTGTGAAGGAACATTTCTGCAACAACAGGGGATTCAATTAGGATACGGAATCTGCATGGGTTTGTTTGCCCACTGTTCCCTTTCCATGTGTATAAGCACATCTGTGTGTGGTGCATTCACTCGTGTGAGTTTGTGCAGAGCGGTAAGCATCACTGACCAGGTGTGGTGGAGCTGACATTGTCGGCACTCAGCGTTTCCCCCTCGCTGAAGTCACGGCGATGATTCGAGCCATTGCGGAGCGGCGTGCCCCCCTCGGAGTCCACACTGTGCAGCTGGGCTGAGAGGTTGGGGTTGGATTGGGTGAGGGGAGGGCTGGGCGCCCGGGGCACTAGGACGGAACCACAAGGTAACCTACTGTATAATGGCAAAGAAAGAGAGGGTGCTTAGGAATAGCAATTGCATACTTTTATTATGTTACACAATTGAACTATTGTTTTGTTCATTTGAGGGAGAGATTTTACTGCAAATATCATGAATATTGTGCTATCTGTTGTTAATGACATTGGGCAATTACCATACCAAAGCATTCATTTCTTTATTAATCTATGTCATTGCCATCTCATTCATCTGAACAAGATAGTATTCAATGCTATCACCATTAGTATGGCTACAGTGTCTACCTGTACATACATGATGTAACTTTTAGAATTTGACTATGTTTTGTTTTGTTAGGCTGTGGCGTGTCATGTCATACCGTGCTAGCTGCTGCCCGTCATGGTGGTGAAGGTGTGCTGGGTCGTGGGGTGGATGGTGGCTCTCCTCTCGGGGCGATGGCGTGAGAGTAGCGGTGGACTGGTGACTGTAAGAGGTGGTGGGGGACGAGGCGCCACCCCTGAGGGGAGGGGCGGGACCATCCTCACAACCCTCGGTCAGATAGGTCCTGTCTGGAAGGGGCGGGCACCACTCTTCCTCATCAGACCTGGGAAGGAGGAGAGGGTCCCTTTTTCCATGGGTTCACTTTAGACAGAGTAGGATGCCCTGGCCCCTAGGAACACTGATCTATGGTCCGTTTTTGCATTATCCCTATTAATGGATTGGGGAGGATAAACTGTTCCTAGATCTGTGCTTAAGGGCAACTTCTACCTAGGGCATTATAAAACAGTCACCGATTGGGGAGGATAAACTGTTCCTAGATCTGTGCTTAAGGGCAACTTCTACCTAGGGCATTATAAAACAGTCACCGCTTGTGCAGTTGGTGCTATGGAGCAGTAGGTAGCTCGATCATAACACATTCACAATGGTGGCCCTCCCTCTTTAGCTCATAATGCTTACAGCATAGGTCTGTAAGCGTATCGATTTCCACTGCTCTGTGGGTCTGCTGAGGGCCATGTCTGTCAAGGAGATCAGGGTGTGCATGGAATCACTTAAAGGGTACGTTTGTGTTCGGTAGAGAGGTATGTGTGGAGAGAGGGCTGTGTGCCTGTGTGGGTGTGCCATGTGTGTGTGTGTGTGTTTGTGTCGGTGCGTACATGCGTATGTGTACACCATGGAGGAAATGGGCAAGGCCAGGGAGTTAGCGAGCTGTTATAAGGCCAATGTTCCTCTCAGCTAGCCACAGGGGCTAACTCAAAGGTTAACGGCATTAACTGAGGTTCATCACCAATCTCGGCTAACCGCTAACAGCTGCAGGGGGCTAGTTGGAGTGGTGCATGAGAAAGCTGCTGAATGATTATTACATGAACATGAGAAGGGGAACGGGCTAAAGTAGGCTAATGTTATTAGCTGACAGGGTCAATGAATGAGATAGGGTTGAGACTTGGGAATAGTGGCTAAATTGCTAACTGCCTGCTAGCGTCTTGGCTAGAGCCAATATAATCTACAGTAGCTGTCAAGAATGGTTAGAGGTAGAAGATCGTAAGCCTCATGCCTGCTTCGGTTGAGCTGCTAGCCTAGCCTATTCGGTTGGAGTGAATGGCAGGAGCGATAATTGAATTGTCCCCTTGCCAAACCTCCATGAATACTGACAATATTGTCTTTATAAAGTGCGTGTGCACGTGTAGGTGAATGTGTGTATTCATTTTGCAGTGCGACAGTAATGTGGTTCAGCAGGGAGCTGCAAGAAAAGGTGCATTGAGGTTCAGAGCTAGCAGGGGGTTAACAGAGAGAGACCAAAGGGGAGGCAATGTTAGGCTAACATAAATCATCTCCACACAAAACCCTTGCCTAGAACTATGGACTGAGAGTGCAGAGACAAGGGCCAGGAGAAAAAGAGGAAGTCAGAGGCCCATACTTCTATAGGACGGTATAGTAAGTAGCCTTGCACGAGCCTGAACGGCTCATAGGAGCACGAGCTCCAGCTTCTGTAGCATGAGGCAGCTTGATCTACAAGTACACCCTCTGGACAGGAAACTAGTCTATCGCAGGGCCTTACCCCTAATCTCCTTAATGCTGAGTGCCAAGTATCAGGTCCTATAAAGAGTGTCCAGAGGTTATATAAGAGATCTACTGTACCTTAATCAATTAATATTACCTTCAAGTCAGCAAGAAGATGGTGTAATCGTCGGTGTGTGTTGTGCCAGGCAGCATAAGTGTGTGTGTACACGGTTATGTATATTTGTGTGTGTGTGTGTGCGTGCTTACCCTAGCTCCATGTCCTCATGGTCATCTATGGGAAAATCCTCCAGCACACACTGCTCCAGCTCCCCAAAGGAGGGGGGCGCGGGCAGGGCTTCAGTCCAGTTCATAGAGGGGGTCTTCACCGCCTTGCCCATGGACTTCTGCTTGGGTTTACCTGTACATAGACACACAAAGAGTTGTTTTAGTTCTGTACAGTGGGAAGACTTGGTCCCAAGGTCTCTAAATACATTTGAATACACTTGAAAAGGGTATACATGTATGTCACAAACATAACTAGAGGTCCCTCGTAATTTTCGGAGGCATGAATCAGTGTTCTTGAAAAAGAAAAGGAGAGCCACACACTCAAGGAGTTCCGATGCAATAATTGAATAACAACATTTCGCTACAGCCAAGCTGTCTTCCTCAGGGTATAATGACAAACACTGCGGGACACTAATTTATATAGAGTTTGAAAGGACACACACAGGTGTCTGTAATCACGGCCAGCTGTGGCTTTATTTCATTGGTTGATTTACAGATATAAATAACACATATAAAAATGCATGAATGGATTACATGCAATCATAGATACAATTTGGCTACATAGGCATACTAACATTATTTACAATTTATAGCAGAACCACGTGCTCCACTAAGGCAGTTATTTCTATTATAACTTGTCCTTGTGGTAAAATAACTATGTGGGCAAAATGAAGGGCAAACTAAAAGTAAGAATCTCTGCACATCGTAGCACCATTAGGTGCAAAAACTTTACGTCCCCAGTTGCGGCCCACTTTTCGGAAGCAAACCACTATTTCGTCCCTTCGCTATATCGGCATTGGAACACGTCACCCTGCTTGGAAGAGGGGGTGACCTTGAAAATGTACTGTTAAAACGAGAGGCCGTCTGGATCTTCAATTTAAAGACCCCCTTTGGTCTCAATGTAAAGTCTGATATGAAGCCATTCTTGTGATTATTGTGTTTTTGATATCCTTTCAAACTCTATATAAACTAGTGACCCGCAGTGTTAGTCATTTAACCCTCGCCTTGTTGGTTAAGGGCGTGTAAGAAAGCATTTCACTGTAAGGTCAACACCTGTTGTATTCGGCGCATGTGATAAATAAAATTTGAAGACAACTTGGCTGTCGAAATGTTGTTATTAAATTATTGTATCTGAGCTCATATAGTGTGCGGCTCTCCTTTTCTTTTTCAAGTGTTCTACTCCGCTAACTAGGTGTGCGTTTCTTCCACTTAGGTTAGCTACCGATACGTCTCTTGTTGCTAGCTAGTAGGTACCATAATGCTGTTCTATGGCTCCCAAAACATTTTTTGGGGTGAATGTTGCTTGGGGTTCTTGGTGCCCCACCTTGAATCATACCATGGGAAACACAATCTTAAAGTAGTCTTACCGCTGTCCGTCCTGCAGCGGTCGGGCTGGGCGTACTGGGAGGAGGGTCCGGCGGGCTGGGTGATCCAGTGGCCGCCATCTTGCTCTGTGGGGCTGTGAGACCCCTGGAGTGCCTGGTTGGTGAAGGGCATGATTGGAGTGCTGGCGTAGGGCGTGGTGGAGGAGTAGGGGCTGTTAAAGCTGCGGAGGTCCTCGGCGGTGGGGTCGATGGTGCTGTAGATAGGGCCTTCGGTGGAATCGCCCGTGCTGTACTTCTCTGTCTGGTTCAGGTAGTTGGATATGCCCGCTTCTGGTGCCGAGGGGGGTCAGAGGTGAGAGGTCAGATTCAGGTGAGAGGTCATCTTCTTTTGTCATTTGATTTATGGTTATATTTATGGTTATTTATGATGTTTCTAGATATTTAACTGCAGAGTTAGTGTCAAAGTTGTTATGTGAGCTACAGTTACCGTGACATATGCAGGTTAAACTACTTGGTAAGGCAAAATATATTTTATTTAACAATAATTCAACCTATTGGATTTTCCAGAAGTGCTTGAATTCTGCCCCAAGTCTGCCGTACAAGTTGATATCACATGAGATGGAAACTATACATTAAGACTTCTTCAAAGACTGAGGGAAGATCTCAATTGCATACTCCTCATGTCCTCTCTCCTCTAGCCTTGTCTTCTGAAAACCCATTGGACGAGAAAGCCAGAGGTCCCACCCCTTCTGACCTTCTTCTCCAATGGGTTTTCACAAGGAGGCAAGGAGAGAGAAGAGAGGACGTGAGGAGTATGCAATTGAAATTCTCCCTGAGACTACACAAAAGGCATTGTAGAGATAATCCCTGGTTGTGTACAAAACAAACTGACCGCTGTGAGCAGGATCATGCTGTGTCTCATACCATTGTAGTATCTCTCTGCAGTATCATGTTTGGAGGTGCAGCAGTTGACGACCTCTTTGCCACTGTGGACCAGGTTGGTGGTGGGCCATGAGTCTGCCAGCCACGGGTAATTGCCCATGTTGCCACCCAGCATGCCAGGCCTAAAATATAATAAAACACACACTATGATCATATCTGATGCCAATCCACAGCTTTGTTCTCATTACTAAAAGTAATAAGAATGGGAAAGTCTCCTTGAAAAGACAAACAGGGATCCTTACCTTCCATTGAGTCCAGATGCCTCTCCATGTGGAAAGCCAACTGCAGAAAAAAGGAAACGTGCATTCAGGTGTGAATGGAAAGGAAAAATACAATAAGGCATGAGTGGTGGCCATAATGTCATACGGTACAGTTTCGCTCTAATATATTGGCACCCTTGCACGTTACTATTTTTTTAAATTAAAAAAGCTTTTGGTGTTCACACGTGTACTGATTTATAACTGCACAGGACCAAGAAACCAAAAAATGTCCTGGACTAAATTATTCAGAATTCAGAAGAATTCTAATGAATTTGGTTGGAGGCAAGTGATTCTCGGTCATTTATCTCACCTGTAGTCGGTAGCAAGTCCCTACAGGGTAAACATAGCCATTCAACCAGTTTAAAAAAGAGAAAAGAGAACATTCTGCTCCTTCGCACTGATGCCCATAGAATTCCAGGCTCTGGAAACTACCTCTAACTTCCTTCATACTGGACACAGAGACATAGAATTGGTATCCAAAAGTTCATCTGACTCTGGGGAAGTAGATAAAGGGCCTCATTGCCAAAATCCTGAAGTATTTTAAGTTAAAATAGCAGCCTATCGTATAGGGCAGTAGAATACTTGATATGCTAAGGTTGGTTATATTACAACACGCTTCTTTGATAAGTGGTAAAGTAACATTAAGTGTTGTATAAAGAGTGCATAAAATAAAGTGTGTAAAGTACCTGCAGGTGTGTAGTTGAACGATGCGGTATAGTGACTCAGCTCCTTTCTCTTCTTGCGGCGGCAGTAGATCCACACACTGAAACCCATGAGGATGACCCAGCAGGCCCCGCCGATCCCAGCGATGAACGCCGGCTGCTTCACCACATCAGTGATCTGCTCGGCCAGGCTCACGCTGCCCTCATCACCGTCCTCGCCGGGCACTGAAGGTGCCTCCGCTGGCAGCTCTGAGGGAGAGCGGCAAGTAAGTAAGGAGTTTGATTGATATTTCGATTAACAGACAACGTTTGCCATGTAAGTACTGTATTATAACCATCATTTTCCACGTAATACTGCATGGTTTGAGTACTGTGTATGACAAAATGGTATATGTTATAAATCAAATGACGAATGGCAAAACATTTTATCTTCCACACCTCAGAACTGTGTGTAAAGTTAGAATCATGCTTGTTGGCCTCATGGCAACAATGCAACATTTGATTATTCGAAGTTGTACACAGACTCTAAGCATGCTTAACGCATGAACATGACGCTGCTGTTACACTTAACAATAATTTCAGTCATTTTTGCTTCCCTCATTACAGTTCCGCTAAATCTTATACTTTCTCCTTGATATGCCGGAACTGAAATGTCTAATTCTGCTAGCTTGTGGTTCTGCGGGGACTCACTAATGAGGATGGACACAGGCTGGCTGTGGGTGCCCACTCCGGCGCTGGTCACTGCTGCCACCTCCACCTGGTACAGGATGCCTGGCAGCAGCCCCTTGAGCACAGCGGAGAGGAAGGTGCCATCTACGGTGGTGTTGATGTGGTAGCGGGTCTGGGTGTCATTGCCTACACACCACACCTGTTGGTTGGAGGATGGTGAGTTGGTGGAAGAGATGGAAGAAGTCAAATTTACAGTGTCCATATTAGCACTGCCTGTTGTGACTTTGAGGCAGTCCTAATACGGACACGATTTATTTTCCAGTCCTGTTTGAGCTGGTGTTTACATGGTATTTAGTTATTTAGTAAATAAAAACGTATTTGGTTACTATGGGTGCGTTCTGGTACCTGCTTTAAACATTTTTTTACAATTCATAGCTACTCCTTATTTCTAACGACTTGTTTTAACGAATCCCAAAGAAATCATTGTAATTATGTAACTATTATTATTATTGTATTTTTTGTTATTTCTAAGTAAATACCACCCATATGGATGGTTGTCATTGGATTGATCCATGATATGTCTTCTCTGGTTCAGTCAGCCTACCTTGTACTCCTGGATGATTCCATTCTGCATCTCGGCAGGGGGAGGCTCCCAGGAGACACTAATGCTGGAGCTGTTGCTCAGCTTCACTGTAGCCACGGTGACTGCTTTGGGAGGGGCACTCGGGACTGCAGATAAAGTGGGAAGATCAAGTTGTGAAAAAACCCAACTCCATGTTAACATGGAAAATATTAAATAGGGGCATTTGGTAAGATACGAAAATATGATTAGATTTTGATGAAAATTGCAGACTCCATGAAATGCCATCAAATGCCATGAAGTGGTAATTGGACTAAACAGTTATTTGTCTTCATAACAGGATGTGAAGGTCACACAGGTGTTGAGAACTGCAATCCAATTGAGACTGAATTGGTTTTGACTTCTCAGTTATGTGACTGCTAGAGGCTCCTTAACAGCTAGCTATTTAAAAAAAGTCAGAGACCTCAAACTGTTTCTGCTTTGTGCCCTCCAAGACAAATACTAAAAAGGTTAAATTCACCACTTTTTATTTCACCCTTACTTTGCTGGGTAAATTGACTGAGGGCACATTCTCTTTAACCTCAACGACTGTGTATGACCAATCAATCGCCACTTTCAAAACCTTTCATTAAATCTGGAAGTCCCATTGTAAAAAAACTCATTTTAAAACCTTGTTACTCACCATTCCCTCCATTGTGGACATAGGCTATCTTAAGTATACACTGTCCATATTAGGACAGCCTCTGTCACAGCAAGGCTTGTGTCAGTCTCATCTGAAGTGGTCAGTATCAGTAGCTTCCAGCTAGTCTTACCTTCCTCTGGTGTTCTGACCAGAAGCAGCCGGCTGTCCATGCCCTGGAACTCGTCGAAATAGGGCCGGATCTTGATCTGGTACTCAGTGCCTTTGAGCAGATCAGCGACCACGGCCAGGCGCTCTGACGGGGCCTTGACATCCTGCAGCTGCCAGGTGCCACCGCTGGGCCGGTAGAGAATCCGGTAGCCCTGGATGTACTGGGACTGACGGTCCACCTGGGTAGAGGAGGAAAAACGTGGGAACGTGGGGAAATAGAGAGAAAGAATGAGGGACAATTAGAGAAAAGGTAGAGATATAAAGAGAAAGATATAAGAGATACAGTTCTACTACCCTTGAACATGGGTATACAGTAAAACATCTAATAAAACATTCATAGAGTGTGAGTCCAACCAATAGCCTTTCTCCTGTGAAAGATGATGTAAATACTCAGGTCAGGGTACTCACCATCCATGATACTTGAACACTGGAGGCAGTGAGTGTGACAGGCTCCTGAAGCTGAACGGCCACCTCTCCCAGCTCTTTCTGGACCTGCCTGTGGTCCACTCCCTGACCGGTGGGACTCACATCTGCAAACACAACATGAACAAACATCAAGACACAAAATACTCAGTAAAACGATAGTGGATGCTTAACACACATACACACTTGATTGACATACCCTAAATTGTTTTATATGAAGCATGAAGCCTTCAGACTGCTTTCATGATGCAAGGTTTCAAAATGAGAGAAAACGTACATGACTTCCCACACTTGTTTTACACTAACTAACACTATGTACTTATTTATTTATATTTTTATGCTGTGTCCCTCCTAGGTACTGACCTTGTGTGCGGACGGGCTCAGAGATGGGGCTGGGGTCACTCAGGCCATAAGCGTTGACCGCTCGGACGATGAACAGGTAGATGGTGTTGGGGAAGAGACCACTGACTGTGTGTTTCTCCAACTTGACCAGGTCAGCCACCGTTTGCCACGTACTGCCCGCTGATTGGCTAAAGTAAGAGACCACAGACAACGATGTCATGTTATTTGTCATTTCCAATTACGTTAGTAAAGCTATTGTGCAAGGCTATTGTTTAATTACAGAGTAGGCTATATTGACAGCTGTTCCTATATTACTCAATAGTGACCATCACTATCTTTTCACAGAGAATCAAACTCGGCGACAAGTAGCCTAGCGGTTAAGAGCGTTGGGTCAGAGGCTTCATATGGAGGGTGTGAAACAATTGTGGAGGCATGCAGAGGCATTGACATGATCGCTCTGCATTGGTATGATTGGTTGACAATAGGTGGCGGCGGTTACGTCCTGCATAAACACAAACTTGACAACTTCCTTCACAATAGCTCTGCTCCGCCAAGCGCAAGAAAAATGAAAGCCCTGTTGTCTGCGGAGGCTGCTTCACAGTAAATGCCGTACGCCACTTCAGACACAGATTGACCTTTTAGGCAGCCAACCGCAACTCTCTGATTCGGAGGGGTTGGGTTAAATGCGGAAGACACATTTTGGTTGTGCAACTGGCTAGGTATACCCCTTCGTCAGGTTATCGGCAAAGCATTCCACTAAACATTGTCATGACTCAATAGTGACTGCAAACTGTTCCTCAGTCTTTTTACAGAGAATTAGATAGGAGCCACTAGAATAGCAGAGCCCAGGCTGAAGCTGTTTGCTTAGTCATTAAGTGCTGTGTTCAGCGATGCTTCGCTATCCCCCATGCTCATTTGACGCACTGCGTTCCCGAGCCCAGTGACAGATCCAGGCAATGATGACGGAGCTATTTTTAGCCCACTCAGGTTTTTAGCCACGACGCACCATCAGACCATGCCCGAGCATCTGGTACATAACAATAACGCCAGCTGTGTGCTTATGACAAGTTTCTTTGTTCGTTTTTTTTTAATGTTTGTCACCTTAAATATTCGTGTTTTGCCTTCTAATAAATCATGTGATCAATCTTGTGAACAACGCATCTAATAAAGGCTGTTCCGTTTGCATTTTCCTCTCCTGCCTGGTCTTCTTTAGATTTGCTGTCACACCTTGTTTATTGTTTACTGGCATAGTTACATGACACCCTCCTCCACCCCTCGTCACTCGCTTTTTCTTATCTTTTCCTCAACCCGTTCCTTTTTCATTTCCCCCTCGGGACCAGTGACTGCGGCAGCAGACGAGCGACTTTATAGCCGACCTGCTTAATTAGGCGACAGCGATAAAAGCTGTGCGAGCCGTAAATATTCCTCCAGCGGACCGCCCAATAGTGATAAATCCAAGGTCACTTTGTCAGAGAGGCTGAAACTTGGGACACACGGGAAACGCACAATCCACACGTAAATATACCCACCACCCCACAAGCATGCCAATGGGGGAAAAACTAGTGTTCCTCACCTCGGTGTCCTATAGAATGGAGAGAGGACATTGGTAAATCTGCCCATTTTCATACAGTAACAACATGTCAGGATTCTATCTCCACCTTGTCCTGCACACACACACTCATCCCCTCTCCCCCTGGCCACAACTACCATCCGACCCCAAAATGACCCCCAGCACCTCAGGCAAGGAAATGTTATTCTAAACTAACCTATTCAACCCCCACAGCAACTCTACAAACAATTCATTTGGGCCACTCGGCACGGCGCTAACTACTGCCCAGGGGGCCAGGTGAGAGAAGAGTGATGAGGGGCTAGTGAGTCAGGATGAGATCGTCCCCACCTAAATGAACAGGGAAGGGGAGGGGGCATTTCCTCGTAACACAGTCTGTCCACGTCTGGACCTGCTTTCTCATCCCTTCATTCCTCCCTCCATCCCTCGGCGTCCTATCAGCCCACTGTTAGACCCTACGGAGCCTTTGTCGTTTACTCGTAACACCGTCTATCTGTGTCTGGCCTGCTTCCCCATCCCTTTATTCCCCCATCCCTCTATATTCATCTTTCCATCCCTCCATCCCTCTGCGTCCTATCAGCCCACTGTGAGACCCATAGGAACCTCTCTCTCAGTAAATAGAGCTAGCCCGGCTCCACTCAGCGTACAATAGCCCAAGGACTCTGTCTATCTGTCTGTCCTGGCCACATTTGAACACATTACCATTTTAGCTCCACAGAGGTGCACTAAGCTGTGTGTGTGTGTTTGTGTGACGTTTGATGGGGGATAAAGTCAAAGTGGGAGGCAGCTGGGAGGTTTGGGGAGTGGGTTAGCATGGGCCAGCCTCCAACCTAGCTGAGGTTGATTAGAATGTGAAAGATGTCAGGGTCAGGGTGTCCACAGGGGTGTGAGTGAGTGTGTGTGTGTGTGTGTGTGTTTGTACTGACACCATGAATAAAGGGTGAGGGATGGCTGCCCACAGCAACCTCTGACTATAAATGGTCCACCCAAACAGACAGTGTGGTGAAGAAGGAACAATAGAGGCTGAAGAAATTCGTCTTGGCCCCTAAGACCCTCACAAACTTTTACAGATGCACAATTGAGAGCAGTATCATCGCCTGGTACGGCACCTGCACCATCCACAATCGCAGGGCTCTCCAAAGGGTGGTGCGGTCTGCTCAACGCATCACCGGGGGCACACTGCCTGCCCTCCAGGACACCTACAGCACCCAATGTCACAGGAAGGCCAAAAAGATCAAGGACATCAACCACCTGACGGCCTGTTCACCCCGCTAACATCCAGAAGGCGAGGTCAGTACAGGTGCACCAAGAGACTGAAAAATAGCTTCTATCTCAAGGCCATCAGACTGTTAAATAGCCATCACTAGCTGGCTACCACCCGGTTACTCAACCCTACACCTCAGAGGCTGCTGCCCCATATACATCGACATAGAACACTAGTCACTTTAATAATGTTTACATACTGCTTTACTCATTTCATATGTATATACTGTATTCTATTCTACTGTATTTTAGTCAATGGCACTCGTCCTAATATTTATATATTTCTTAATTCCGTTCTTTTACTTTTGTGTGTATTGTTGTGAATTGTTAGATACCACTGCACTGTTGGAGCTAGGAACACAAGCATTTCGCTACACCCGCAATAACATCTGCTAAATATGTGTATGTGACCAACACAATTTGATTTGATTTGATTTGAGAGAGAGGGCTGGGGGCTGGAGGGTAGAACACTGTGCGTCTGCCAGTGGAGGCTCCTCAGAGGAGGAAGGGGAGGACCATCCTACTCAGTGAATTTCATAAAATTAAAAAAGAGTTAAGATAAACCTATACTAAATATATTCACATCACCAAATACCTGATTAAAACACAGTTTTACAATGAAGGTCTACAGTAGTCTCAACAGCACCCTCTAGGGTAGCACCATGGTGTAGCCAGAGGACAGTCATTTTCCGTCCTTCTCTGGCTACATTGACTTCAATACAAAACCTAGAAGGCTCGTGTTCCTCACTCCGTTTCATAGACCTACATAGTAATTAATTAAGACAACTTCCGGCGGACGTCCTTAAACCAGTCAAAGCTTTGGCAGTATGAACATGTTGTCCATCCAATCAAAGGATCAGAGAATGATCCTGGTACTACGCATGTGTGATTTTGAAGCTTGGTGAGTTGGTGACATTGTTGGATAGATTGAGATTGAGATAGTGAATAGTTGAGCATTTTTAGGATATTGTTCAATTCAAATTAGTTTCTTCAAACTACAGGAGACGGAGGAGGAAGATTATATATTTCTTTCATGGTTTTAAAACTTTATTTTTGTGTCAAGTTAGTGACATTTATTAGAATTTTTCCTGCTAACTTTAGTTGCAAGAGGCTAGCTAGCTACCAGAGTGCAGTTGTCTCCGCCAGAATGACTAGCTAACACTAATGATTTTTTGTTGAAGAACCCCTTTCATTGCCCACATCAGATTGAAGCCTCTGAACGCCTCTGAACACCTCAACTCATGCCTCATACCCTCATTCAATCACAGCTGTGATTCCTTCCCAACCCTAGACTTCTCATTCTCATTCCCCATAATGTTTTACTGTAAATATATTTATTAAACATTTTAGGTTGAAATAGTTTGTCTTTGACGACTTTTGAAACATGCTTTGTCGTCTCTGTGCGGTCCGCGCCTATACCGTGGGTCTCCCATCCTTCAACATTTTTCAAGTCACCAGTATGTGCAAGTGTGTCTTTAGATGTTACGTGTTAATTCAACCCCCCCAAAAATGTAGCAGGAGTAGAGCTGACATAGCTGTCTTTCTATAGCTGTCTTTCTGTCTGTTCTACAGAACGCACCACGAGGTTGAGCCCTACTGAACGTGGTCTAACTCCTACTGTCCACTCCACTCACCTGAAGGCCTCGATGATGTAGGAGGTGACGGCGGCACCTCCCTCGTGGGCGTTGGGCTGCCAGGTGAGGGTGACACTGTTGCGGGTCACGTCGGTCACCACAGGCTTCTGGGGCGGTCCTGGCAGCTGGAAAGGTTCTGATGCCTGGGGGACAGACGAACCTCCACTCTCTGAAAATCACAATCAAATCAAACTTTGTATGAAGTGCATTTAAAATGAAACAGAAACAGAGGATGAGAGGTTAGCTGGATGGTTGTGGATCTCCTATGTATAGTGGTAGTGCGTTGGAAGACTAGCAATAGTCCTTTTGTGAGTTACCAATAAATAATTCATGTAAAACGATCAATCCCGAATTGAAAAGTGACATTTGTCTTCAATAAGGAATGAAATGGAACCGACCCCAGCCCTGATCACAGTAACTGGCTTTGACAATTCACATCTAAAAATAAGAGTTTAGTTGTGAATTCCTGCTTGGCCGGTTTTAAGATGCATTCATAGGCACTAAATACCATCGTCTCAAGCTTCCTCAAACAGCAGCATTTCATAACAGCAATAAGGCATTACTTCTTCCAACTCATCATCCCTCCGCTTCGCCTTGGGCCAAACAACGCCCCCAGGTGCGATTACATCCACAATTTCACAAGACCTCTGCCTTATTTCTCCATTCACTGCCATATCTACGGCTGATAATGATCTTATATGGGCATGTAATGTCATTGAGGCAATCTAATAGTCTGTAGGGAGGTATTTACTACAGTACATTTACCTTTCACCGTGAGTACTCCGCTCCATGTCGTCTCTCCGCTCGAGCTGGAAGCCACGCAGGTGTAGGCCCCTGAGTCGGTTTCCTGGCAACAAGAGAGAGGGCTCAGTTAACATCGTGTACATGCACCAAAGCACAATGCCTTTGCCTCTTCATATTCGGTGTTCAAACGCAAATCTTTCCAGGTAAGTCAACATGAACATCTGCCTAGAACATCTGCCATGTTGACTCAAATGCTTCCCACAGTTGTGTCAAGTTGGCTTTGATGTCCTTTGGGTGTTGGACCATTCTTGTTACACACAGGAAACTGTTGAGCATGAAAAACCCAGCAGTGTTGCCTGTTCTTGACACAAATCGGTGCGCCTGGCACCAAATACCATACTGATTGAAGTGGATTTAGCAAGTAACATCAATAAGGGATCATAGCGTTCACCTGGATTCACCTGGTCAGTCTATGTAGTGGAAAAAGCAGGTGTTCTTAATGTTTTGTACACTCAGTGTATATATGGCTTTAGAGTATATGTTCTCAGAGCATGCACAGAACAGCTGGCAGGCATATTCACTGTAAATTTTAACATCTCCTGCTCCCTGTCTGTAATCCCCACATGTTTTAAGATGACCACAATCATTCCTGTTCCTAAGAACTCTAAGGCTTCATGCCACAATGACTACCGCCCTGTAGCTCTCAGTTCTGTAATAATGAAGTGCTTTGAAAGGCTGGTTATGGAACACATTAACTCCTCCATCCCAGCCACCCTAGACCCACTCCAATTTGCACACCACCCCAACAGATCCATAGATGACGCAATCTCAATTGCTCTCCACACTGCCCTCACCCACCTAGATAAGAGGAATACCTATGTGAGTATGCTGTACATTTAATACAGCTCAGCGTTCAACACCAATGTTCTCTCCAAGCTCCTCACCAAGCGTAGGACTCTGGATCTGAACACCTCCCTCTGCAACTGGATCCTCGACTTCCTGACGGGCCCGACCCCAGGTGGTGAGGGTAGGCAACATAATCTCCGCCACGCTTAACACAGGGGCCCCACAAGGGTGTGTGCTTAGTCCCCTCCTGTACTCCTTGTACACCCACGACTGTGTGCCCACGCACGCCTCCAACACCATTATCAAGTTCGCTGACAACATGACAGTGGTAGGCCTTATCACTGCCAACGATGAGTCAGCCTACAGGAGGTCAGTGACCTGGCAGTGTGGTGCCGGAGCAACAACCTCTCCATCAAAGTCAGCAAGAACAAGGAGCTGATCGTGGACACGTCCCCATCCACATCGGCGGGGCAGCAGTAGAGCAGGTAGACAGCTTCAAGTTCAAGCTAGCAGTGCTCAGGGTAGGAGTCCCCACTATCCATTTAATCGTATCCATGATCTAAAAGGCAAAACTGATCATAGATCAGCACTCCTATCTGAAACCCTTGATAAATATGTGTGGGAGTGCGGGAGTTTAAAGGAGGATAAAGGAGAGACCTTTAGTAACCAGAGCAGGTCTGCAAACTTCTGTTCTTTATACTGAGCACTCAACGGTAACCGGCAATCTGGGCTGACACTAGCAAGTGTGTGTGTGTGTGTGTTTGTGTGTGTGTGTGTGTGTGTGTGTGTATACTCGCATGTGCATGTGTGTCTGTGTGTTTGTGACTGCGTGATTGCGTATGTGCCTACTTGTAATTGTGTGTGAGTGTGTAGGTAGTGCACGTGTGTGTGTGTGTGTGTTTAAGACGAGAAGTGTGGGTCAGGGAGAACATTGCCTATTAAAATTTCATTGTGAGGCTGAGAGTGAGACAAGGGCTAGAAATTGCCTACAACAGTGGAAGACGTACAAATGTAGGATCTTCATTTGATCACCCTGTTGTTTCAGGAAATGCACTAATGTACTAATGTAAGGTTTAAAATGCTTCTAAACTCAGATTTGCCCCTAAAATCTTTTTTTATCAATAATTCACATTTCCTGTTGCTGCAGGATTATCTTCCTGCTGTGAGAAACTGGTCAAATTAAGATCCTACACATGTAGGGACTTTAACTCGCAGACAATGATCTAATGGTGTTGACAGCTCACCCCCAACCGCCTGCAGGTTAGTGGGCCACACACACACACACACACACACACACACACACACAGATTTCAAATTAACGACTAGGCATTCAGCCCTCATGGTTAATGTAAGACCAATCTTATTCAAAACTAAAGCTAATGAATTATACAAAGCACACTACAAAAACACACAGCGAGCCAACACAATGCAATCAAGATAATAGCACTGTTGTTTGTGCTTGGTTGCCATCCACTTCTCTATGTGTGTGTGTGTGTGTGCACGGCCAGTTGCAGTGGCGTTGGTATAACTCAAGTCTAAGTTCCCTGTCTAAAAGCCCCAAGATGGACAGGAGAGGTGACTCCAAGTCCAATAGTACTCCAAGTCCACTCTTCCTTCTCTCTTCCTATAGACCTTGAAAGGACCTGTATGGCAGCCAAGGCAGCCAATGATGTGGATGTTTGGGGCGATAGGTCCCGGGTGGTGACTGGTGATTGGAGGAGAGGATTGGGAAGGGGTAAACGGATGGGCACCTGACCATTAATCATGGTTGGCAGCTTTAGGCGCTGCGCTAAACAGATAGTTAAAAATGGTTGAAGGATGAAGGTGGGGAGAGTCAACCGGGAGTCAAATATTGAAGCTCGTTCCTGGTTGTGGAATGCGTTCCTTATTTTCTCCCCTTCCTCGCTGTTCTGATATCATCTCAAGTGCACTCTTTCTCTGTGTTGTAGCATCTTCCTTGACAGGAAAATAACCTCACACTCAACGTCAACAAAACAAAGGAGATGATCGTGGACTTCAGGAAACAGAAGAGAGAGCACCCCCCCCCTATCCACATCGACGGGACAGTAGTGGAGAAGGTGGAAAGTTTTAAGTTCCTCGGCGTACACATCACGGACAAACTGAAATGGTCCACCCACACAGACAGCGTGGTGAAGAAGGCGCAACAGCCAAAACCTCAGGAGGCTGAAGAAATTTGGCTTGTCACCAAAAACTTTTTTACAGATGTACAATCGAGAGCATCCTGTCGGGCTGTATCACCGCCTGGTACGGCAACTGCACCGCCCTCAACCGCAAGGCTCTCCAGAGGGTAACCAAGTGAGGGTAACCATGCGTACATCTGCTACATCTGCTAACCATGTGTATGTGACCAATAAAATTTGATTTGATTTGACTTCTATTTCTCTCCATCTCATATTTTCATCTCAATATCCTGTCTCTCTTTCTCTATCCCTTTCTTTCTTTCTCCCTCTCTTTCCTTTCTTTCTCCCCCCCTTCTCTCTCTGTCCTGTTAGAGGGAGGCTTGGCACAGTGCTGTAGTTGTAGTGTGTGTCTGGCTCTGGTCCCGAGGTAAATGGGCATTGCTTCAGTCCCAGAGAGGAACAAACGGACCATCTGTCGGTCCTCCACCCCATCCCCCTCTTCTTCCTGTGCCCCGCTCTGCCTTACTTAAAAGAGGAGCAACCTGATAAAAGTGGGAGAGAGCGATAAAAACAAGGAGGAAGAGTGTCCAAGATTCAAAATGATAGAAATTGACATAAGTACAGTCCATCTAGTCGAGAAATAAGAAATTCACAAATACAGCGGGCAGAGGAAGTACTAAAGATTGCTTGCTATATTTTGAGTGCATGTGGTTGACGTTTTAGCTGAACATGTTTGATGTTGGTGCATTGAGATTCTTAACTTAATCTCTCTCCCTCTCTCTTTACCTATCCCTCCCCCTCTCTCCCCCTCAATTCCCCAACAAGGATTTAATTAAAGTCACAGCAATCGTTAATCACTGTGGGCTCGACAATCAATTAATTAACACGTCAGCCGGCCCGAAGCTCGCCACACACTACGCTGACCCGCAGGTGCAGCCCGCAACCCCAGAGGGCTCTGGGTAGAATGGATTTCATTAGCCGTGCGTACGCCACCACTAACGACTGCTAACGATTGCACTCGCTCATTACCTTGGCGATTATGTGCCACAGAAACCCGACAGCCAATTACTAAGTCAATGAGTCACCCATAAACCATAAAAAAGTCACTCCTGCGGTCCAATATTCCAATATTAATATCTTGCTCTTAATTTGATTGAATTACATTGCCGAGATGTGTGTCAGAGTAGACAGCTTGTATGGTCTGTATGCCGCTCACTGAGGCCATATCAATATATCAAGGGGACAGGTTGCCGTGGCATCTGAAAACTGCTATGGCTTTCTATTGCTCTAAATGGCAGTCAGTCATAATAATACAGTGAATTAAACTAAGCTAAATACCAATAAGGATGAGTAGTTACTCATTGTGTATTTATTCCTTGTGTTATTATTTTTCAATTATTTCTCTTTTTGTCTCTCTGCATTGTTGGGAAGGGCCCATAAGTAAGCACTTCATTGTTAGTCTACACTTGGATTTGATTTAGCTGATTGCATTGCTTTGGAAATAACACTCAGGTGCTATTGCATGCGGTTGCTTAGTGTCACTTAGGAGAGTTACCTCAGACGATTGATATGATGAGACTTGGAGTGCGTTGAGATGCAATGTGAGGTGTTTAATTTCATATGCTATTATGCAGGGCGTGAAGGCATTTACAGAGGAGGAGGGAAAGAGAATTGTTTGGAGCGTTCTTTCTACATTTATGAGATTCATTGAGAACATTATTTTTACGTTCTTAAGAATTATCGGGAACGTTCTTTGTACGTTCTTTTCAGGTACCTGCAGGTTTGTGATCTGGAACGTTCCCTTCTCCATCAGGCTGACGCGCTCGTCGCCCAGTATCCTTTGGCCGTCCTTCTCCCATTGGATGCTGGGCAGAGGGTTACCCATCACGTGGCATTGCAATTGAGCGGTGGAGCCTGGTGCCAACGTTTGATTGGCTGGCCCTTGGCGGATGATGGGCGGGACTCGGTCGGAGGGTACTGTGTGCGGGAGGGAGACAGAGAGAGGGAGAGAGTGGGAAAGAGTGTGCATTAAGAGAGTGTGTACCACTGGGCAAACACTGGTTCAATCAATGTTGTTTCCATGTCATTTCAATTAAATTATGTTGAACCAACGTGGAATAGACGTTGAATTGACATCTGTGCCCAGTGGGTAGTTGAGTGTATTCCATAAAAAGACCATCCTAACCCTTTTCAGAATGGAGACCACCTCGAATTCTGTTGGGACATAACTCTTCATATTAACCAGTGTAAATCACTAACGGCAGGCACGGCGGTGTAAAAATATGCAGACGTAAAATAACGCAGCTCTCAGCAAGTCCACAAAGCCCCTGCTCCTGCCCCATTTCACATCCGATCAATGACATAGATCTCTTTTGCTCGAGCGTTTAGCAATCTAGTTTTTCTCTGTTTCTCTAGAGACGATTTATATGCGAAATAAAACAGCGGTTCACTGAAGTTGGCATTTATTGGTTAGATGTTAAAGGGACAGTTAAAGGAAAATACTACAATTTCAGTGTCTAGTTTAACAAAACTGTGTGGATTGTAGTCACTCCTTGTCCATAGACTGCTTCCAAGGTATGGAAAGAAATATCTAAATATACATTTTGCAGAACTGTTCCTGTAATGTCAACTTTCAGTCAAAAAAAGTCTACCTATGGCAGTTACTCTACTGAACTGTAGTGTTTTGCCAGTGCAGGCCTTTATTTACCATAACATCTTCACTCATATTGCTTTCTCCCACTGTACAGCATTGTTATGGCTTAACACGCCAAAGTAGCGCTGAATAATTTAAAATGTGTTTTGACTAAACCTGGAAAATTCTTCATGATTTGGGGAGGTGGAGGACCATGAATAAGTAATTGACGAGTCAATTACTTTGGCATTTACCATTCCTTCTCCAGTATCAAACAGTTCTGATGGTAAAACCAAGGACATTAGACTGCTGGGATTGGGTACATGCTGAGATTAGTTTTGCAATATTGGGCTTTGTTCCAAGAGGCCAAGAGGATACTTATATGAATAAACATCATGGAAAAGAAACATAATCTTTCATAACATACCTCCAAGGTTGTGGACTAAATTCCTGTATTAGTCCACATTCTAAGTGGGTTTGGTTATTTGTGTGCTAAATAGCCATATGGCGTAAAGGGCTTCACTTAAGATACAGTACATATCGATATGACCTGCCTTAATAGAAGTTAAAATGGAATGGAGGAGCAGAGTACGTGTGTGCATTATTGTGTTTGAGTTTTTACAGTTGTCGGAAGTTTACATACAATTAGGTTGGAGTCATTAAAACTCGTTTTTCAACCCCTCCACAAATGTCTTGTTAACAATCTATAGTTTTGGCAAGTCGGTTAGGACATCTACAGTGAGGGAAAAAAGTATTTTATCCCCTGCTGATTTTGTACATTTTCCCACAGACAAAGAAATGATCAGTCTATCATTTTAATGGTAGGTTTATTTGAACAGTGAGAAACAGAATAACATCAAAAAAATCCAGAAAAACGCATGTGAACATTTTTATAAATTGATTTGCATTTTAACGAGGGAAATAAGTATTTGACCCCCTCTCAATCAGAAAGATTTCTGGCTCCCAGGTGTCTTTTATACAGGTAACGAGCTGAGATTAGGAGCACACAAGGCTGGAATGGGCTACAAGACCATCGCCAAGCAGCTTGGTGAGAAGGTGACAAAAGTTGGTACGATTATTCGCAAATGGGAGAACCACAAAACTGTCAATCTCCCTCGGCCTGGGGCTCCATGCAAGATCTCACCTCGTGGAGTTGCAATGATCATGAGAACGGTGAGGAATCAGCCCAGAACTACACGGGAGGATCTTGTCAATGATCTCAAGGCAGCTGGGACCATAGTCACCAAGAAAACAATTGGTAACGCACTACGCCGTGAAGGACTGAAATCCTGCAGCGCCCGCAAGGTCCCCCTGCTCAAGAAAGCACATATACATGCCCGACTGAAGTTTGCCAATGAACATCTGAATGGTTCAGAGGACAACTGGGTGAAAGTGTTGTGGTCAGATGAGACCAAAATGGAGCTCTTTGGCATCAACTCAACTCACCGTGTTTGGAGGAGGAGGAATGCTGCCTATGACCCCAAGAACACCATCCCCACCGTCAAACATGGAGGTGGAAACATTATGCTTTGGGGGTGTTTTTCTGCTAAGGGGACAGGACAACTTCACCGCATCAAAGGGACGATGGACGGGGCCATGTACCATCAAATTATGGGTGAGAACCTCCTTCCCTCAGCCAGTGCATTGAAAATGGGTCGTGGATGGGTATTCCAGCATGACAATGACCCAAAACACACGGCCAAGGCAACAAAAGAGTGGCTCAAGAAGCACATTAAGGTCCTGGAGTGGCTGTTATGGAACAGAACAGATCCAATGACGTGCAGGTGTGGGTGATTAGAACTCAGGTGACAGTGATCTCTGTGATTGTGTGGTGGTGGAGCCTGGCTGATCCCTGACAGTGGCCTAGCCAGTCTCCAGACCTTAATCCCATAGAAAATCTGTGGAGGGAGCTGAAGGTTCGAGTTGCCAAACGTCAGCATCGAAACCTTAATGACTTGGAGAAGATCTGCAAAGAGGTGTGGGACAAAATCCCTCCTGAGATGTGTGCTAACCTGGTGGCCAACTACAAGAAACGTCTGACCTCTGTGATTGCCAACAAGGGTTTTGCCACCAAGTACTAAGTCATGTTTTGCAGAGGGGTCAAATACTTATTTCCTTCATTAAAATGCAGATCAATTTTAACATTTTTCACATGCGTTTTTCTGGATGTTTTTGTTATTCTGTCTCTCACTGTTCAAATAAACCTACCATTAAAATTAGAGACTGATCATTTCTTTGTCAGTGGGCAAACGTACAAAATCAGCAGGGGATCAAATACTTTTTTCCCTCACTGTACTTTGTGCATGGCACAAGTCATTTTTCCAACAATTGTTTACAGACAGATTATTTCACTTATAATTCACTGTATCACAATTCCAGTGGGTCAGAAATGTACATACACTAAGTTGACTGTGCGCTTGGAAAGTTCCAGAAAATTATGTCATGGCTTTAGAAGCTTCTGATAGGCTAATTTACATAATTTGAGTCAATTGGAGGTGTACATGTGGATGTATTCCAAGGCCTACATTCAAACTCAGTGCCTCTTTGCTTGACATCATGGGAAAATCAAGAAATCAGCCAAGACCTCCACAAAAAAAAAAACTCCAGAAGCCTGGTTCATCCTTGGGAGCAATTTCCAAACGCCTGAAGGTACCACGTTCATCTGTACAGACTATAGTACGCAAGTATAAACACCATGGGACCACGCAGCCGTCATACTGCTCAGGAAGGAGACGCGTTCTGTCTCCTAGAGATGAACGTACTTTGGTGAGAAAAGAAAATTCCCAGAACAACAGCAAAGGACCTTGTGAAGATGCTGGAGGAAACAGGTACAAAATAATCTATATCCACAGTAAAATGAGTCCTGTATCTAAATAACCTGAAAGGCCGCTCAGCAAGGGAGAAACCACCACTCCAAACCCGCCATAAAAAAGCCAGACTATGGTTTGCAACTGCACATGGGGACAAAGATCGTACCTTTTGTAGAAATGTCCTCTGGTCGGATGAAACAAAAATAGAACTGTTTGGCCATAATAACCATCGTTATGTTTGGAGGAAAAAGGGCGAGGCTTGCAAGCCGAAGAACACCATTCCAACCATGAAGCACGGGGATGGCAGCATCATGTTGTGGGGGTGCTTTGCTGCAGGAGGGACTGGTGCACTTCACAAAATAGATGGCATCATGAGGGAGGAAAATGATGTGTATATATTGAAGCAACATCTCAAGACATCAGTCAGGAAGTTAAAGCTCTTCCAAATGGACAATGACCCCAAGCATACCTCCAAAGTTGTGGCAAAATGGCTTAAGGACAACAAAGTCCAGGTAATGGAGTGGCCATCACAAAGCCTTGACCTCAATCCTATAGAAAATTTGTGGGCGGAACTGAAAAAGCGTGTGCGAGCAAGGAGGCCTACAAACCTGACTCAGTTACACCAGCTCTGTCAGGAGGAATGGGCCAAAATCAATCAATCAATCAAATTTATTTATAAAGCCCTTCTTACATCAGCTGATGTCACAAAGTGCTGTACAGAAACCCAGCCTAAAACCCCAAACAGCAAGCAATGCAGGTGTAGAAGCACGGTGGCTAGAAATATTCACCCAACTTATTGTGTGAAGCTTGTGGAAGGCTACCCGAAACGTTTGACCCAAGTTAAACAATTTAAAGGCAATGCTACAAAATACTAATTGAGTGTATGTAAACTTCTGACCCACTGGGAATGTGATGAAAGAAATAAAAGCTGAAAAAAAATCATTCTCTCTACTATTATTCTGACATTTCACATTCTTAAAATAAAGTGGTGATCCTTACTGACCTAAGACAGGGAATTTTTGATAGGATTAAATGGCAGGAATTGTGAAAAACTGAGTTTAAATGTATTTGGCTAAGGTGTATGTAAACTTCCGATTTCAACTCTGTGTGTGCGCGTTTGTGTGAAAAGGGAACAGTGTCCACTACACAGTCAGATATGAAGTATAATTATGTTTTGCATTGACATTTTCCGCATTGACTAGTATCGAGCAATATAGAACATACAGATGTAGGATCTTAATTGTATCACCCTGTTGTTGCAGGACATTTTCTGCACGGCAGGGATATGCAAAAGGCTTCTAAAGTTTGTCATTTCCACTTAAAAATGGCAGACTTGATTTGTCCTAACAAATAATAGATCAACCCCTATAAAAATGTCTTTGAACTTTAATCCACGCAACAATTCACATTTCCTGTTCAAATGAAGATCCTACATACAGTATGTAAGTAGTACACAGTACATCAATAGTGTACTCCTTGTTTAACCCCTTGGCACTAAATCCCATCCCTCCGTAGACTGTTTACCCTGTAGTGAAACACAGGCCCTGGCTATATACTCACTAGACCACCATGCCCTGCAAACAGAGGCCAGCCAATGTACATATATGGATCTATCTATGCCACCTCTGTATGTCTGTGTGCACACCATCATGTAAACACCACTGACATCTTACAGAGTAACATTCATGAACTATGACTATGACAAAGGGAAAATTAAAAACGAATATCAACTGTAAATCTGTTAGCATAACGTACAAGTGCATTGTTGTCTATATGCTAGGCAGGGAAAGGCTAGCTAAGCTACAGTGCTTTGAGGCAGATGAGGAGCACAGATGCATCTAAACAACAGTTTATCCCCTTCCTTACTGGGCGCGGCGCGATGAGGGGAGCATATGTTCCCGGCGAGGTTAATTTGCATAGCGCCATTGCGACTTGTCCTGTTTGATTACGTCTCGCTTTACCTCCTGCTGTTCGCTCATTTGGGGGACTGGGGGACTGGAGGGGGAGGGCGATGATTTTTAATTTGGGGCGGCTTTGAAGAGTTTTTAATTTATTTAGGTTTAAGCAGTTGTGAAGGGAGTGATGGAGGGTGGAGGGACTGGCAGGGGGGGTTGTCTATGGGCCAAACCAGCAGTCCATGAAATTTCTCAAAATAAAACATGGTGATAAGGTAGTCGGAAAAGGATGCTTCCCATTGGCGCCCTATTCCCGTTATAGTGCACTACTTTTGACCTAGGGCTCTGGTCAAAAGTAGTGCACTATAAAGGGAAGAGGATGCCATATGGGATAGACTCAAAGTGTTAGAAGGTAATGGGATTTGAATGTGGGGTTTGTACGAGGAAGGTGCTGGGTTGGGTTTGGGAGGTAGGTTAATTGAAGTCAGCTGTGTGTGATAGTGAGCCCTAGGGGGTAATCAACTTACTCTAGAGCAGGTATTCCCAAACTGGGGGACGCGTACCCCCGCCGGCAAATAAAAATGTGATTCACATTTTATACACATTTTCAAACAGTCCATTTATATTTTCCAATGGGGCTATACATTTGGGTGAGTTTTTTTTCTCACCTGAGTAGCCTCGTTTCACTGCCGAAAATAAAATGACACCATCTAGTGTTCAGCGAAATAACAACACAATGTCAAATGCATGTAGCCTAGTCAAATAATTAGCATCCAATCACATTAACCGTTATTCCCTGGCGGGAATTCCACTAACGGTCCATATGTATCCAAACATAACTGCTGCTCATTCCGTTTGCTCGAAAATTGATAAATGGTTAAAAAAGTAAGACAACTTGTGTCGTCGACAGGTGCAGGTGTAGTACTGCTGGTAGTAGCAGTGACACATACCAGCTCTACTGGTAGTACTGCTACTACCAGCAGTACTACACCTGCAACTGTCAACAACACAAGTTGTTCTGCTTCCACGAGCACATCCAATGCTTGCATCAGTAATTCTACATTTGTTGTTAGCCCAGCTGGCATGGACACTGACAGTTGTGAATCTGATGCAGCCGAGAAGCTACTGCCCCTTTACCCGGGAAAGCACTGAACAACAGACAGGGACGTTGGACCATCGAAGAGGCACAAATATGATGAGAACTACATTGATTTGGGGTTCACTTATTTTTGGAGTAGTTCCTTTCCTCAGCAACAGTGTGTTATTTGTGCAAAAGAGCTATACCACAACTCGATGAAACCTTCACTCTTGCGCTGACATTTAGAAACAAAACATGCAAATTTGTCAAAAATAAGCCACTGAGTTTTTTTAGCGAGAATTAAAACAACTCTTGAGTAGTAAGACATGTATAAAAGCAACAGATACCATTATAAAAAGGGTCTAGAAGGGTCTTATATGGTGAGCTACCAAGTGGCTAGGACAGGCAAGCAACATACTATTGTGGAGGACTTAATTCCTTCCTGCTGGCTGGACAATGGATATGGCTGGGACAATGCTGGGGGAAAAGGCCAAAAAAACTATACAGACAATGCCTTCATCAAACAACACTGTTTCACGACGCATCAGTGACATGGCAGGAGATGTTTTGAAACAACTACTGCTTCGCATACAAGCCAGTGAATTCTATATGTTACAGCTGGGTGAGACAACAGATGTGGCGGGCCTGGCACAGCTCCTGGTATATGTCCATTACATTTATGGGGGGGTCACTTAAGGAATCCTCTTCTACAAACCACTGGAAACCAGGACAACAGGAGAGGATATTTTTAAAGTACTGGACAGCTTTGTGACATCAAATGGACTTTGGTGGTCAAGATGTGTTGGTATCTGTACTGATGGCGCAAAAGCCATTACAGGAAGACATAGTGGAGTGGTAACGTGCGTGCAAGAAGTTGCTCCCGACACCACTTGCATACATACACTGCAGCATCCACTGAGAGGCTCTTGCTCCCCCCCTAGTCCTTGCTAGGTAAAGCTCCGCCTTATCTCAGCTCACTGGTCACCATAGCAACACCCACCCGTAGCACGCACTCCAGCAGGTATATGGAGACATATCTCCCTCACTAACTTTAAGCGTCAGCTGTCAGAGCAGCTTACCGATTGCTGCAGCTGTACACAGCCCATCTGTAAATAGCCCATCCAACCAACTACCTAACTCATCCCCATATTTGTTTTAGTTTTTCTGCAATTTTGCACACCAGTATTTCTTCCTGCACATCCTCATCTGCACATATATCACACCAGTGTAAATTGCTAAATTGTAATTACTTTGCCACTATTGGCCTATTTATTGCCTTACCTCCTTACTTCATTTGCACACACTACAGTGCACTGTTTTGCTTTATCTTGGCCAGGTCGCAGTTGTAAATGAGAACTTGTTCTCAACTGGCCTACCTGGTTAAATAAAAGTGAAATAAAATAAATAAATACAACTCTTGTGTATTTTCTGCACTATGCAATGATATGGGCAGCGACCATGTAACGCTTTTACAACATACAGAAGTGCACTGGTTATCAAGGGGCAAAGTATTGACACGTTTTTTTTTTTAATTGAGAGACAAGCTTAAAGTTCTTTGCTGACCATAATTGTCACTTGTCTGACCGCTTGCAAGATGACGAGTTTCTCACATGACTGGCCTATCTGGGTGATGTTTTTCTCGCTTGAATGATATGAATCTAGGATTACAGGGTCTCTCCGCAACTATATTGAATGTGCGGGACAAAATTGAGGCTATGATTAAAAATGTGGAGTTCTTCTCTGTCTGCATTAACAAGGACAACACACAGGTCTTTCCATCATTGTATGATTTTTTGTGTGCAAATGAACTCAAGCTTATTGACAATGTCAAATGTGATATAGCGAAGCACCGGAGTGAGTTGGGTGCGCAATTACGCAGGTACTTTCCCGAAACGGATGACACAAACAACTGGATTCGTTATCCCTTTCATGCCCTGCCTCCAGTCCACATAGCGGTATCTGAACAAGACAGCCTCATCGAAATTGCAATCAGCGGTTCTGTGAACATTTTATTTAATCAGAAGCCACTGCCAGATTTCTGGATTGGGCTGCGCTAAGAGTATCCGGCCTTGGCAAATCGCGCTGTTAAGACACTGATGCCCTTTGCAACCACGTACCTACAGTATGTGAGAGTGGATTCTCAGCCCTCACTAGCATGAAAACTAAATACAGGCACAGACTGTGTGTGGAAAATAATTTAAGACGGAGACTCTCTCCAATATAACCCAACATTGCAGAGTTATGTGCATCCTTTCAAGCACACACTTCTCATTAACCTGTGGTGAGTTATTCACAATTTTCGATGAACAAATAAGGTTTTATGTGTAAGACGGTTAAATAAAGAGTAAAATGATTGATTATTATTATATTATTTGTGCCCTGGTCCTATAAGAGCTCTTTGTCACTTCCCACGAGCCGGGTTGTGACAAAAACTCAGACTCATTCTTATATTTAATAAATGTATTGTATAGTGTGTGTGTGGCAGGCTTACAATGATGGCAAAAAATAACATTTGAGAGTGTGCTGACCCTGGTGCTAGAGGGGTTACACAGCTGGAGGTTGAATGTTTGAAGGGGTACGGGACTATAAAAAGTTTGGGAACCACTACTCTAGAGAAACTCATGCTAGGTTTCTGTCGTTAGAGGTTAGTGTGCAATCACACGCATGCAAAGGCACACACGCACAGACAGGCACACAAACTGAAACACACACACTGAGACACACACACTCACTGAGGCTGTTTTGGATGCTTTGGCATGACTTGTGTTTACGGCACTGTGGGAATCCAATCTTTAACGAGACAGTCTTTACTGTATAGCCTCACATGCACCGAAGCACAACGCCTTTGCCTCTACACATTCTGTGTTCCAGAGCCAATCGTTCGAGGTAAGTCAACATAAACATCTGCCTAGAATCTATGGGCTATCTGTAGATACACTGAGTATACCAAACATTAGGAACACTTTCCTAATATTGAGTTGCACAAGTTGGCTGGATGTCCTTTGGGTGGTGGACCATTCTTGATACACACAGGGAACTGTTGAGCGTGAAAAACCCAGCAGCGTTGCCCTTCTTGACACACTCAAACCGGTGCGCCTGCCACATACTACCATACCCCGCTCAAAGGCACTTACATCTTTTATCTTGCCCATTCACCCTCTGAATTGCACACAAACACAATCCATGTCTCGATTGTTTCAAGGCTTAAATAATCCTTCTTTAACCTGTCTCCTTACCTTCATCTACCCCGATTGAAGTGGATGTAACAGGTGACATCAATAAGGGATCATACCGTAGCTTTCACCTGGATTTACCTGGTAAGTGTACGTATGTCATAGAAAGTTCTTAGGACACATCACTGCACTCTATACTCCTCTAAACTGGTCATCTCTGTATACCCGTTGCAAGACCCACTGGTTGATGCTTATTTATAAAACCCTCTTAGGCCTCACTTCCTATCTGAGATACCTACTGCAGCCCTCATCCTCCACATTCAACACCCGTTCTGCCAGTCACATTCTGTTAAAGGTCCCCAAAGCACACACATCTCTGGGTCGCTCCTCTTTTCAGATCGCTGCAGCTGACGACTGGAACGAGCTGCAAAAAACACTCAAACTGGACAGTTTTATCTCAGTCTCTTCATTCAAAGACTCAATCATGGACACTCTTACTGACAGTTGTGGCTGATTTGCGTGATGTATTGTTGTCTCTACCTTCTTGTCCTTTGTGCTGTTGTCTGTGCCCAATAATGTTTGTACCATGTTTTGTGCTGCTACCATATTGTGTTGTTACCATGCTGTTGTCATGTTGTGTTGCTACCATGCTGTGTTGTCATGTGTTGCTGCATTGCTATGTTGTTGTCTTAGGTCTCTCTTTTTATGTAGTGTTGTGTTGTCTCTCTTGTGATGTGTATTTTGTCCTATATTTATTTAAAAAAAAAAAAAAAAAAAGTCCCCGCCGGTGGCCTTTTTGGTAGGCCGTCATTGTAAATAAGAATTTGTTCTTAACTTACTTGCTTAGTTAAATAAAGGTTAAATAAATAAAATACAAATGAATTATTTGTACACTCAGTGTATGTGACTGTGACTGAGTGTGTGTGTGTCTGTCCCTGACTTGTGTGTATGAGCACCTTGATATACAACAGATATATTTGTGTATCTGCATGTGCATGTTTATGTGCTATCATTTGTGTGTACATTAATCTGTCCCTGAACACTTTTTCAATATATTTACGACAGATCTGCAAGTGTGTGTGTGTGTGTGTGTGTGTTTGTGTGTTTGTGTTTCTCCCACAGACACTTACCGCTCTCAACCTCCAGCAGGGCCTTAGTGAGGATGCTCCCGGCCACAGAGATGGCCTGACAGATGTAGTATCCCGAGTCCTCACTGAGGACGTCTGTGATGGTCAGCTCCCCGCTCAGAGACACAGAGTATCGGCCGGACTGGGCAGCTTCCTGGATGGGGAACAGCAGGATCTGGGGAGGCAGGAAATGACACAACACCACATAACAGGTAGGCTGAAACCAGTCAGCACAAGGGGGATAAAACATCACAACACCATGTCACACAACTGGTAGGCTGAAACTGGTCAGCACAGATAAAGCATATCATATTTTTTTACTGTAATTTGCTCAGGTCATTGTAAGAATGAGATATTTGTCTTATGTACAAGCTACCTTCTTTTCACTCTGTCATTTAGGTTAGTATTGTGGAGTAACTAAAAAGTTGTTGATCCGTCCTCAGTTTTTTCCTATCAAAGCCATTAAACTCTAACTTTTTCAAAGTCGTCACTAGCCTCATGTTGAAATCCCTGAGCGGTTTCCTTCCTCTCCGGCAACTGAGTTAGGAAGAACGCATGTATCTTTGTAGTGACTGGGTGTATTGATGCACCATCCAAAGTGTAATTAATAACATCACCATGCTCAAAGGGATATTTTTACCGATCCACCAATAGGTGCCCTTCTTTGCGAGGTATTGGAAAACCTCCCTGGTCTTTGTGGTTGAATCTTTGTTTGAAATTCACTGCTCGAATGAGGGACCTTACAGATAATTGTATGTGTGGGGTACAGAGATGAGGTAGTCATTCAAAAATCATGTTAAACATAATTATTGCACACAGAGAGAGTCCATGCAACGTATTATATGACAATCAAATGTTTTATACTGAACTCATTTAGTCTTGCCATAACAAAGAGGTTGAATATTGTTGACTCAAGACATTTCAGCTTTTCATTTTTAATGAATTTGTAAACATTTCTAAAAACATAATTCCACTTTGACATTATGGGGTATTGTGTGAAGGCCAGTGACACAAAAACTCGAATTAATCAATTTTAAATGCAGACTGTAACACAACAAAATCTGGAAAAAGTCAAGGGGTGTGAATACTTTCTGAAGGCACTGTATGTGTGTGTGTGTGTGTGTGTGTGAGGGTGTGTTTGTTACATGCATGCAGTGTAAATACACTACCAGTCAAAAGTTTGGACACACCTACTCATTCAAGGGTTTTTCTTTATTTGACTATTTTCTACACTGTAGAATAGTGGGAAAAAAGTGTTAAACAACTGAAAATATATTTTATATTTTATATTATTCAAAGTAGCCACCTTTTGCCTTGATGACAGCTTTGCATGCGCTTGGCATTCTCTCAACCATATTCACCTGGAATGCTTTTCCAACAGTCTTGAAGGAGTTCCCACATATGCTGAGCACTTGTTGGCTGCTTTTCCTTCACTCTGCAGTCCAACTCATCCCAAGCCATCTCAATTGGGTTGAGGTTGGGTGATTGTGGAGGCCAGGTCATCTGATGCAGAAATCCATCACTCTCCTTTTTTGGCAAATAGCCCTTGCACAGCTTGGAGGTGTGCTGGGTCATTGTCCTGTTGAACAATAAATTCTAAATCACGACAGTGTCACCAGCAAAGCACCATCACACCTCCTCCTCCATGCTTCACGGTGGGAACTACACATGCGGAGATCATTCATTTACCTACTCTGCGTCTCACAAAAACACGGCAGTTGGAACCAAAAATATCAAATTTGGACTCAAAAGACCAAAGGACAGATTTCCACTGGTTTAATGTCCATTGCTCATGTTTCTTAACTCAAGTAAGTCTCTATTTATTATTGGTGTCCTTTAGTAGTGGTTTCTTTGCAGGAATTCGACCACGAAGGCCTGATTCAAGCAGTCTCCTTTGAACAGTTGATGTTGAGATGTGTCTGTTAATTGAACTCTGTGAAGCATTTATTTGGGCTGCAATTTCTGATGCTGATAACTGTAATGAACTTATCCTCCGCAGCAGAGGTAACTCTGGGTCTTCCTTTCTTGTGGCGGTCCTCATGAGAGCCAGTTTCAGCATCGCTCTTGGTGGTTTTTGCGACTGCACTTGAAATTTTCCGGGTTGACTGACCTTGACTGACCTGAAATTCCACAAATGTACTTTTAACCACACACACCTATTAATTGAAATGTATTCCAGATGACTACCCCATGAAGCTGGTTGAGATAATGCCAAGAGTGTGCAAAGCTGTCATTAAGGCAAAGGGTGGCTACTTTGAAGAATCTGTTTAACACTTTTTTGGTTACTGCATGATTCCATATGTGTTCCATATGTCTTCACTTATTCTACAATGTAGAAAATTGTAAAAATACAGAAAAACCCTTGAATGAGTAGGTGTGTCCAAACTTTTAACTGGTACTGTATGTGTGTGTGGTTTTCGCTGCCTCCAATGTGTATTTCGCGGGGTTCCAGGAGTGCGGTGGTCTTTGACTCTGTCCTCAAAGAGGCTTAGAGCTGGTCGGTGGAGAGCCCGTGGCTAGGGGTCAAGGGTGAAGGTATAATTGTGTGTGCGATGGAGAGAGGCAGAGAACGAGGGAGAAAGGGAGGGGTCCACAGTGGTGCTTAGAGGGAGGGATAGAGGGAGAAGAGGGTCACAGAGGAATAGAGGGAGGGAAAAGAGAGGAAAAGGGCACATAATGAAAGAGAAAAAGAGAGAGGGGCACAGAGGGAGAGATAGAAAGAGGGAGGAGAGGGGCACAGAGTAATAGAGGGAATCATTTCGCTGTCCAGAGACAGTTAGACCAAAGAGAAACCCTCTGTTCTTCTCTCTATGGGTCTTGTGCTATTTAGAGCCAGGCAGTTTGGTGTTATCTAACACAGCCCTGGCAGGGCTACAAAGGGGGGCGCTCTCTCCCTCCCTCTTTCTCTCTCTCTCTCTGCACCTCCTATACAGTACTCCCACATACAATCCTTCGCTCTTTCCTTCTGCTTTCATCTACTTTTCCCATTCCCCTACCCTCTCTCTCATTGGCAACTCTCTGTTTCTACATCTCCCACTCTCTAGCTATACCAACCAACCCCTCACTCCCTCTTTCCACCTTCGCCCTCTTCATCTCTCTCTCTCCAGCTCTCCCCCTCATCTGTCCCTAAGAGCGGTGCTACAGGCTCCCATGCACACACTCCCACCAGGCCTTTCAGCATGTTGATGCTTCGCAGAACCCTCTGGATTCTAACAGTGACACACACACACATACTCTCTCCGATGCCTAAGGAGCCTATATACTCCTGGTGAGATCTGCTCTAAAGTGTAATATATCAAGGGGATTGCACATTACACCACAGACACTAGAGTTCACCTGTGTGTGTGTATGTGTGTGAGTGAGTGTGTGTGTTTTTATCAGAGCTGATGCCATATACGCCGTCTTTTGTGGACCCCAGGAAGAGTATAGCTGCTGAGTTAAAATACTATCCAACAATTCATTCAATGTGTGTGTTTCTCAGTGTGACTTCCCCGGGGACTGCGCTCAACCGAGAGAAAGCAGAGCCTGATAGCAACATTCAACGCTAGCAGAGCCAAGAACATGACAGATAGACTAGAAAAGGCTCTCCTTAGGATAACCTTTATTTAACTAGGCAAGTCAGTTAAGAACACATTTCCTTATTTACAATGACGGCCTACCCCAGCCAACCCCTAACGACACTGGGGCAATTGTGCGCCGCCCTATGGGTCTCCCAATTACGGATGGTTGTGATACAGCCTGGAATCAAACCAGGTTGGTGGTCGCATGGCTATTTTTAAACCATGTTTTAATGATGCCAATGAATTGTGTTTATATTGTACCAGTTTTCATAAGGAGGTTTATATTATGTGTGGTAACTTTATCCACCATCAACTTTTTACTTATCTGTAGCCATGGCAGCCATTTTGTGCCAAAACCATGCTGACTGAACATCAGTTTCCACAGTGGAGTGGTCATAATGGTGTATACAGAACAACTGTGACCTGACCTGATACAATATTCCATGGTGTGTGTCTTACCTGGCTGCCTTCTTTCTGCCAGAACACAGCGGGTGGAGGGTTGCCCTTGGTGCCACAGAGGAAGGTTACGGTGCGACCCTGGGCCGTGATCTGGTCCCGGGGTCGAACAACGATCTGAGGGGGCACTGTAGAGAGAGGGAAGAGTATGTTAGAATAGATGTGTATGTTTTTATTTCTGATGGACTGTGTGTTAACTCATTTCTCTTTGTCGGGATGCGTGTGTGCACGTGTGTGAGTGGCTGTGTGCGCGACTGTCTGTGTGGGTGACCCTTTCTTAATGTGAGTGTGTGTCAGGTATGCATGCACTGTGTATGTCCACCAAGCTGTCACCACTGACACTGTGCACGTGTGTAATGCTTAGGGGCCCACCAAAACACCCTGTGATGATAACAGTTCATCCCTTTCTATATAACACAAACACTACGGGCACACACACACACACCTCTGTTTAAGATCACCACTTTGACACCCAAACCAGCTCAAACCAGCTCAAAGGGCTGTGTTTTGAAATGTCAGAAAGAGGACGAAGCATTGACGGAAAGCAGAGATGCAACGAGGGTGCTTTGTGTGTGTGAATTTCTAGTACACACATCATTTTCCAGTACACACCTGACCATTTCTTGTACACACTTGTCTTCGTTGAGAAACTCCATGTAGGCAGATGCACCACCACATTTAACATTGATAAAGAGCTTTCTATGAGTAGTGTTCCGTGCAGTGACAGAACTGAGGATCACTTTCGTGTCGCTACTGCAACGACATTCGACTTGTGCACGGTTTCTTAAATTACAATTTCTTCACATATTACATCTGTTTTCATGGGCTTGTGTTTTGAAGCCCTCTCGAGAAAAAACTGTTCATGTCGAAAATCCATGCTATTACAAACTTGCTTCCTCATATTATCATTGCGATGGTGACCCGAGCACGAGCCCCTGCAGCTAATAGGACTAGGATCGTTTTTTAAAGCTCTACTTACAAGAATGTGACCCAGTGTAATTTGCAGCTAGTTAGCACTGGCTAGTTGAATTTTCATTGGCCTCTGTGTCCTTGCAAAAAATATAGGATCACTGGAGCCTGCTTTTCTATATGGTAATTGGCTACCATATATGGGCTGCTGGAGGAGCATTTAGAGGATCCCACTCTGCCTCTCTATCCAACCCAGTCACGTGCATCTTAAACTAGGACACAAATCTGGAAGTTGGGGGGGTCACTTCTTGATCAAGGACCTTGTAAAAATGGTGTATTTGAAAGACAATAATAATAAAATGGTAAATAGGGGAGAAAACCCCCCACTATATCCTCACAATCTCTCCTCCATGACACCTATCGCACCCACGCACACACACACACACACACACACACACACACACACACACACACACACACACACACACACACACACACACACACACACACACACACACACAGCAACCTCTTGATTGCTATTGATCGCACCACGAGCTATTGGCTCATTTTGCACAGAGGGACTGAATGTGTAATGATGTCACCTTTGCCCTTGTGGTGCCTAATTGATTTCTCATCTCCCTGCCTGATCCCCATCTCTTATTTCACTTTCACTCTCAATTGGAGATGGAGAAGCGAGGGGAGGGAGAGGGGGTGGGGTAGAAAGAAAGGTAATGAAGGCCAGGGGGTAGAGAGAAAGGAGAGAGGTGTGTGTGTGTGTGTGTGTGTGTGTGTGTGTGTGTGTGAGTGAGAGAGAGCTGGTCCAGGGGCTCTGTTCACAAACACAAACAGACCCCACAGAGCCCCAGGACAGCAACACAATTAGACCCAACCAAAAGATAATTACTTGACACATTGGAAAGAATTTACAAAGAAACAGAGCAAACTAGAATGCTATTTGGCCCTAAACAGAGAGTACACAGTGGCAGAATACCTGACCACTGTGACTGACCCACAATTAAGGAAATCTTTGACTATGTACAGACTCAGTGAGAATAGCCTTGCTATTGAGAAAGGCTGCCGAAGGCAGACCTCGCTCTCAAGAGAAGACAGGCTATGTGCACACTGCCCACAAAATGAGGTGGAAACTGAGCTGCACTTCCTAACCTCCTGCCAAAAGTATGACCATATTAGAGACACATATATCGCTCAGATTACACAGACCCACAAAGAATTTGAAAACAAATCCAACTGCCATATCTATTGGGTAAAATACCACAGTGTGCCATCACAGCAGCAAGATTTGTGACCTGTTGCCACAAGAAAAGGGCAACCAGTGAAGCGCAAACAACACTATGTTTATGTTTATCTACTTTTCCTTTTCATACTTTAACTATTTGCACATCATTACAACACTGTATATAGACATAATATGACATTTGAAATGCATTTATTCTTTTGGAACTTTTGTGAGTATAATGTTTACTGTTAATTTTGTGTTGTTTATTTCACTTTTGTTTATTATCTATTTCACTTGCTTTGGCAATGTAAACATATGTTTCCCATGCCAATAAAGCCCCTTAAATTTAATTTAATTGAGCGGGGGGGGGGAATAAAGAAAGAAGAGATTGTTGGGGGAGTGAGAGGTCAGAGAGAGGAGGGGGCAAAGAAGAGCGAGAAAGAGAAGAGAGATGGAGGGAGGTAAATTGACAGAGAGGAGGAAGTAAAAGGAAAAGCGAGAGAGAGAGGTCTGGAAGACCACATAAATAGTGCCTTGGGTAGTATCCTCTTTACCTCTGCACCCATTTCCTTTCAATTCATCAAACCAATAGACTTTCAAGGAGCAAAATCTCAGCATTCATTATCGTCCCACCTAGAGCAGTTAGTCTAACAGAAAAACTATAACCAATTAGTTCGGTTACCTGCTCTGTGTATTTTCACTTTGTGAGGCGTGTTTAATTCAGGATGGTTGCTCTATTTCTGAAGTGTGTACACTCTTAGAAAAAAAGGTGCTATCTAGAACCTAAAATGGTTCTTCGGCTGTCTCCATGGAGAACCCTTTGAAGAACCTTTTTTGATTCCAGGTAGAACCCTTTTGCTTGTTCTAAAATAGTTCCACCTGGAACAAAAAGGGTTCTGCTATGGGGACAGACGAAGAACCCTTTAAGAACCTTTTTTTCTAAGTGTACCACAAGCTCTCGTACTCCTCTATCGACCCCTTCTCCCTGTCACCCTCGTTCTTCGCACAGTGGGACATGAATCACTTGCAAAATAGACCCAGGGCAGAGGTCGTGGAGGGTCGTGTCCAGGGGTCAAACGAGACTCCACATGTCAACCCTAGAGGTCAACAAGGTCAAACCTGACATCCCCTGCTGCCTGTCATTTGGGCTTTGGGCCAGAAGAAGAGCTAGCTAGCGAATAAAAGTAAACACCAGCAAAAGCCATAATCTATGTTTCACCCTATTCTGTCTCAGTATCTATCTCCGGGGCATGCACACCTATTGATTCAATCCCATTCTCACGGCTGACGCAAGCGCTGAAATAGTGAAGAAACGCAGCGTAATACCCACATCTTATGTAACCTCACCGTAAGTTTGCGCACGCACAGACAAAGACACGTACAACAAAAATGCACTATCAAAACAAGCAAAGTCAACGTACAGTGCCTTCAGACAGCATTCACAACCCTTTACTTTTTCCATAATTTATTGTGTTATACAGCCTGAATTTAAAATGGATTGAATAGAGATTTTGTCACTGGTCTACACTCTAAAAACAAATGGGCTATCTAGAACCTAAAAAGGGTTCTTCGGCTGTCCCCATAGGAGAACCATTTTGAAGAACCCTTTTTGGTTCCAGGTGAAATTATTTTTGGTTCCATGTAGAACCCTCTGTGGAAAGGGTTCTACATGGAACCAAAAATAATTTCACCTGGAACCAAAAAGGGTTACCCTATGGGGACAGCCAAAGAACCCTTTGGAAATCCTTTTCCTAAGTGTACACACAATACCCCATAATGTCAAAGTGGAATTATGCTTTCGAAATCGAAACAAATTAATAAAAAATGTAACGCTGAAATGTCTTGAGTCAATAGGTATTTAACCCCTTTGTTGTGGCAAGCCTAAATTAGTTCAGGAGTAAAAATGTGCTTAACAAGTCACATAATAAGTTGCATATCTGTACCCCACACATACAATTATCTGTAAGGGCCATCAATCGAGCAGTACATTTCAAACACAGATTCAATCACAAAGACCAGGGAGGTTTTCCAATGCCTTGCAAAGAACCCCTAATGATAGATAGAAAGCAGACATTGAATATCCCTTTGAGCATGTTGACGTTATTAATTACACTTGGTGTATCAATACACCCAGTCACAACAAAGATAAAGGCGTCCTTCCTAAATTAGTTGCCGGAGACGAAGGAAATCGCTCAGGGATTTCACTATGGGGCCAACAGTGACTTTAAAACAGTTACAGAGTTTAATGGCTGTGATTGAAAACTGACAATGGAACAACAACATTGTAGTTACTCCACAACACTAGTCTAATTGACAGAGTAAAAAGAAGGAAGCCTGTACAGAAGGAAGCCAAAACATGCATCCAAGGTACTAAAGTTACACTGCAAAAAATGTGGCAAAGCAATTAACATTTATCCTGAATAAAAAGTGTTATATTTGTGGTAAATCCAATACAACACATTACTGAGTACCACTCTCTTTCAAACATAGTGGTGGCTACATCATGTTATGTGTATGCTTGTAATCATTAAGGACTGGGGAGTTTTTAAGGATAAAAAAAGAAAGTAAATGGAGGTAGGCACAGGCAAAATCCTTGAAGAAAAAATGGTTCCACCAGACACTGTGAGATGTATTCACCTTTCAGCAGGACAATAACGTAAAACACAAGGCCAAATCTACTCTGGAGTTGTTTACCAAGAAGACAGTGAATGTTTCTGAGTGGCCGAGTTGCAGTTTTATCTTAAATCTACTTGAAAATCTATGGCACGACCTGAAAATGGTTGTGTACTGTAGCAATGATCAACAACCAATTTGACAGAGCTTGAACATTTTTAAAACTAATAATGGGCAAATGTTGCAGAAAGCAGGTATGGAAAGCTCTTAGAGACTTACCCAGAAAGACTCACAGATATAATCGCTGCCAAAGGTGCTTCTACAAAGTATTGAGGGTTGTGAATACTTAGGTAAATTAGATATTTCTTTATTTAATTTTCAATAAATGTGATTTTTTTAGTCTCAGAGTTTAACCATTTCCAGCTGTGTAGCCAAAACAACAGCTATATGGTCTCCGTGGCCTATAGAATTGTAGCCATTCCAACGTGGGGACTCTGTCCCAGCGTCCTCTGACTTATTACTCGAGACGTCCGGCTTACCGTGGGTCTCTTTGGAGTGAAATGTACATTTCGTCACAGGTGGTTTTATAGTCTGGAGTAGAAAAGGGCGGTTCCATGACGCCGACGTAATGTCTATGCTCACGTGGGCGTGGCCATTGATTTGGTTAACTTGATATGAAAACCCATACTCTCATTTAGAAGGTTAACATCACATTACATTTTTGCACAAATAGTTTCATGTTTAATCACATACGTTTCACAATAGTTAGATGTAAACCTGACAGTTGGGAAATGTACACTTTAAGAGATACAGTTATGCGTGTCTCCTGTCCTTCATGAGAACACCAAATGAAACACACTCATCATAACTGTCCCTCAAGTGTCCACGGACCATTCCCACATTCTAAAAAGTAGAAATCTTGTTTAGTTCTCCCATTTCGGGGTTTAGGAGTTTTGAACTAAGATAAGCTCTTTGTTCTGGTAGACTCTCTCAATACTGCATGGCAGGTTCTACCAGGTATTTATGACCTGTCGTAAAGTCATAAAACTGTGGGGAGAGAGAGCGAGAGAGAGAGAGAGAGAGAGAGAGCAGGCTCTGCTCACACTTACTGGCCTGAGGCCAAACCACACGACCAACAACATTGGACAATTTATGGAACACAAAGCCTTCACCATCTCATCCTGGAATATCCAAGGTCTGAGGTCATCTGCCTTTGGCCTAAAGAGCAGGAACCTGGACTTCATCAAAGAAATCGGAAATACAGACAATGTCATCCTACAAGAAACATGGTATAGAGGAGAAGGACCCACTGGTTGCCCTCTAGGTTACAGAGACCTGGTAGTCCCATCCACCAAATGTCCTCCTGTGTGCTACCTATACCCCCCTCTAGAATCCCCGTACTTTAATGAAGACAGATTCTCCACCCTGGAAGGAGAAATCAATCATTTCCAGGCCCAGGGACATGTACTAGTCTGTGGCGACCTAAATGCCAGAGCCGGACAAGACCCTGACACCCTCAGCACACAGGGGGACAAACACCTGCCTGGAGGTGACAGCATTCCCTCCCCCATATGCCCCACTAGGCACAACCATGACAACAAAACCAACAAAAATGGGCCACAACTCCTGCAGCTCTGTCGCACGCTGGGTATGCACATAGTCAATGGTAGGCTTTGAGGGGACTCCTATGGTAGGTACACCTATAGCTCATCTCTTGGCAGTAGTACTGTAGACTACTTTATCACTGACCTCAAACCAGAGTCTCTCAGAGCGTTCACAGTCAGCCCACTGACACCCCTATCAGATTACAGCAAAATCACAGTCTACTTGAACAAAGAAATACTCAATCATGAGGCATCAAAGCCAAAGGAACTGAGTAATATTAAGAAATGCTATAGATACAGTGAGGGAAAACAGTATTTGATCCCCTGCTGATTTTGTAAGTTTGCCCACTGACAAAGAAATGATCAGTCTATAATTTTAATGGTTGGTTTATTTGAACAGTGAGAGACAGAATAACAACAACAAAAAATCCAGAAAAACACAAGTAAAAAATGTTATAAATGCAATTGCATTTTAATGAAGGAAATAAGTATTTGACCCCTCTGCAAAACATGACTTAGTACTTGGTGGCAAAACCCTTGTTGGCAATCACAGAGGTCAGATGTTTCTTGTAGTTGGCCACCAGGTTAGCACACATCTCAGGAGGGATTTTGTCCCACTCCTCTTTGCAGATCTTCTCCAAGTCATTAAGGTTTCGAGGCTGACGTTTGGCAACTCGAACCTTCAGCTCCCTCCACAGATTTTCTATGGGATTAAGATTTGTTGCCTTGGCCGTGTGTTTTGGGTCATTGTCATGCTGGAATACCCATCCACGACCCATTTTCAATGCCCTGGCTGAGGGAAGGAGGTTCTCACCCAAGATTTGACGGTACATGGCCCCCTCCATCGTCCCTTTGATGCGGTGAAGTTGTCCTGTCCCCTTAGCAGTAAAACACCCCCAAAGCATAATGTTTCCAACTCCATGTTTGACGGTGGGGGTGGTGTTCTTGGGGTCATAGGCAGCATTTCTCCTCCTCCAAACACGGCGAGTTGAGTTGATGCCAAAGAGCACCATTTTGGTCTCATCTGACCACAACACTTTCACCCAGATGTCCTCTGAATCATTCAGATGTTCATTGGCAAACTTCAGACGGGCATGTATATGTGCTTTCTTGAGCAGGGGGACCTTGCGGGCACTGCAGGATTTCAGTCCTTCACGGCGTAGTGTGTTACCAATTGTTTTCTTGGTGACTATGGTCCCAGCTGCCCTGAAATCATTGACAAGATCCTCCCGTGTAGTTCTGGGCTGATTCCTCACCGTTATCATGATCATTGCAACTCCACGAGGTGAGATCTTGCATGGAGCCCCAGGCCGAGGGAGATTGACAGTTATTTTGTGTTTCTTCCATTTGCGAATAATCGTACCAACTGTTGTCACCTTCTCACCGAGCTGCTTGGCGATGGTCTTGTAGCCCATTCCAGCCTTGTGTAGGTCTACAATCTTGTCCCTGACATCCTTGGAGAGCTCTTTGGTCTTGGCCATGGTGGAGAGTTTGGAATCTGATTGATTGATTGCTTCTGTGGACAGGTGTCTTTTATACAGGTAACAAACTGAGATTAGGAGCACTCCCTTTAACCTCTTCCAGCTAGGGTCCCATTTTCCAAATTTTCGCCTGTCTGACGTGCCCAAAGTTAAATGCCTACCACTCATGGCCAGAAACTAGGATATTTACATATTTAGTACTATTGGATAGGAAACACTCTGAAGTTTATAAAACCATTAAGATATAGTCTGTGGCTATTCCAGAACAGATTTAGCAGGCAAAAACCAGAGAGATTTCTGTCCGGAATTTATTTTTTGTTGCTCTCCTCTCATTTTGAAGCCCATGTAATATTTTTCTATGGGGAATAGGACCGAGGTTGCAGTACTTATGGCTTCCACTAGATGTCAACAGTCTCTGGAAAGGGTATGGAGGAAAAAGCTCTGACCAGATCCTTAGAGAGAGAGAATTACTACGGGTAGGGAAAAAGGTAAACAGGCGTGCACGTTCACGAGAACGAACGCCCAGCGACCAACTTTCTTTTCGTCTTTTAACGTTTCACTTACCGTTCTTGTAAAATATGATCGCTATTATTCATAAAAGAATACATAAGGATGCATTATTAATGATATTTGATTTGTTTGTGAAAAGATGAGAGGTATAATTTGAACGCGATCCCTTCACTGTAAAACGGGCGAGTAGACTGACAATGCTTGGTGGAGTAGCTGAACGTAACGTGCCAAAAACAACGGATATTTATGGATATAATTATTTACTTTTTCTAACAAAAGAACCATGGATTATCTTGTTTGGACACTTGGGAAGACCTCAGAAGAAGTTATTTGAAAGGTAAGCGATTTATATTAGCTGTGATATGGATATTTTGAGAACCGAGCTGGATATGAATTTATGCTAATGTGGAAAATATGTGAGGTACTAGCCTCAAACAATCAAATGTAGTGCTTTCGCCGTAAAGCCTTTTTAAAATCTGACAACGCAGTGATATTGCCAAGAAGCAGAGCTTTTGATGGCTATGCAACACTATGCAACACTTGTATATCGAAGTTAAATATTACGAATATGTATTACGAATATGTATTTTGAATTTGGCGCGTTATGTTTGCTCTGAAAACGATCCCGCTAAAGGGATCGGCGCGCTAAGAGGTTAAGAGTGTGCTCCTAATCTCAGCTCATTACCTGTATAAAAGACACCTGGGAGCCAGAAATCTTTCTGATTGAGAGGGGGTCAAATACTTATTTCCCTCATTAAAATGTAATTCCATTTAAAACATTTTTCACATGCATTTCTCTGGATTTTTTTATTGTTATTCTGTCTCTCACTGTTCAAATAAACCTACCATTAAAATTATAGACTGATCATTTCTTTGTCAGTGGGCAAACGTACAAAATCAGCAGGGGATCAAATACTTTTTTCCCTCACTGTAGAAGGAATGTAGTGTGGAAACCTACCAAAAAACAATTAGGCAACAACAAATTCAATCCCTTTTAGACAACTTCCTGGTCAAAACGTTCCACTGTAATAGTGGATGTGTAAACTTGGCAGTAGAAAATCTTAACAGTATATTTGACCTCTCAGCTTCCCTATCAATTCTAAAAATGTCAAACAGAATACCGAAGACAAGTGGTTTGATGAAGAATGCAAAAACCTAAGAAAGAAATTGAGAAACCTGTCCAACCAAAACCTGAGTCTACGCCTTCACTATGGTGAATCACTTAAACAATACAGAAATACACAACGGAAAAAGAAAGAACAGCACGTCAGAAATCAGCTCAATGTAACTGAAGAATCCATAGACTCTAACCACTTCTGGGAAAATTGGAAAACACTAAACAAACAACAACACGAAGAATTATCTTTCCAAAATGGAGATGTATGGGTAAACCACTTCTCCAATCGTTTTGGCTCTATAACAAAAAACAAACAGCAAAAACATACATGATCAAATACAAATCTTAGAATCAACTATTAAAGACTACCAGAACCCACTGGATTCTCCAATTACCTTGAATGAACTACAGGACAAAATAAAAACCCTTCAACTCAAAAAGGCCTGTGGCGTTGATGGTATCCTCAATTAAATGATAAAATATACAGACAACAAATTCCAATTGGTTATACTAAAACTCGTTACCATCCTCCTTAGCTCTGGCATCTTCCCCAATATATAGAACCACGGACTGATCACCCCAATCCACAAAAGTGGAGACAAATTTTACCCCAATAACTACCGTGAGATATGCATCAACAGCAACCTTGGGAAAATCCTCTGAATTATCATTACTAGCAGACTTGTACTTTCCTCAATTTACTGAGCAAATGTCAAATTAGCTTTTTACCAAATTATCGTACGACAGATCACGTATTCACCCTGCACACTCTAATTGACAAACAAACAAACCAAAACAAAGGCAAAGTCTTCTCTTGTATTGTTGATTTCAAAAAAGCCTTTGACTCAATTTGGCATGAGGGTCTGCTATACAAATTGATGGAAAGTGGTGTTGTGGGAAATACAAACGACATCATCAAATCCATGTACACAAACAACAAGTGCGCGGTTTAAAATTGGCAAAAAAAACACACATTTCTTCCGACAGGGCCGTGGGGTGAGAAGCTTAAGCCCCACCCTCTTCAACATATATATCAAAGAATTGGTGAGTGCACTAGAACAGTCTGCAGCACCCGGCCTCACTCTAGTAGAATCTGAAGTCAAATATCTACTGTTTGCTGATGATCTGGTGCTTCTGTCACCAACCAAGGAGGGCCTAAATCTTCTGCACAGATTCTGACAGACCTGGGCCCTGACAGTAAATCTCAGTAAGACCAAAAATAATGGTGTTCCAAAAAAGGTCCAGTCGCCAGGACCACAAATACAAATTCCATCTAGACACCATTGCCCTAGAGCACACAAAAAACTATACATACCTTGGCCTAAACATCAGCGCCACAGGTAACTTCCACAAGGCTGTGAACAATCTGAGAGACAAGGCAAAAAGGGCATTCTAGGCCATCAAAAATAACATAAAATTTGACATACCAATTAGGATCTGGCAAAACAATACTTGAATCAATTATAGAATCCATTGCCCTTTATGGTTGTGAGGTCTGGGGTCTGCTCACCAACCAAGAATTCACAAAATGGGACAAATACAAATCGAGATTCCGCATGCAGAATTCTGCAAAAATATCCTCAGTGTACAACGTAAAACACCAAATAATGCATGCAGAGCAGAATTAGGCCGATACCCGCTAATGATCAAAATCCATAACAGAGCCGTTAAATTCTACAACCACCTAAAAGGAAGCGATTCCCAAACCTTCCATAACAATGCCATCCCCTACAGAGAGATGAACCTGGAGAAGTCCCCTAAGCAAGCTGGTCCTGGGGTTCTGTTCACAAACACAAACAGACCCCACAGAGCCCCAGGACAGCAACACAATTAGACCCAACCAAATCATGAGTAAACAAAAAGATAATTCTTTCCAATGTGTCAAGTAATTAACAAAAAAAACGGAGAAAACTAGAATGCCATTTGGCCCTAAACAGAGAGTACACAGTGGCAGAATACCTGACCACTGTGACTGACCCAAACTTAAGGAAAGCTTTGACTATGTACAGACTCAGTGAGCATAGCCTTGCTATTGAGAAAGGCTGCCGTAGGCAGACCTGGCTCTCAAGAGAAGACAGGCTATGTGCACACTGCCCACAAAATGAGGTGGAAACGGAGCTGCACTTCCTAACCTCCTGCCAAATGTATGACCATATTAGAGACACATATTTCCCTCAGATTACACAGACCCACTAAGAATTTGAAATCCAATTTTGATAAACTCCATATCTATTGGTTGAAATACCACAGTGTGAAATCACAGCAGCAAGATTTGTGACCTGTTGCCACAAAAAAGGGCAACCAGTGAAGAACAAAATACAACCCACATTTATGTTTAGTTATTTTCCCTTTTGTACTTTAACCATTTTTTATTCAACCTTTATTTAACTAGGCAAGTCAGTTAAGAACAAATTCTTATTTACAATGACAGCCTAGGAACAATAGGTTAACTGCCTTGTTCAGGGGCAGAACAACAGATTTTTACCTTGTCAGCTCGGGGATTCAATCTAGCAACCTTTTGATTACTGGCCCAACGCACTAACAACACTGTATATATATACATAATGACATTTGTAATGTCTTTATTACCTTGGAACTTCTGTGAGTGTAATGTTTATTTCACTTTTGTATATTATCTACTTCACTTGCTTTGGCAATGTTAACATATGTTTCCCCATGCCAATAAAGCCCCTTGAATTGAATTGTGCAGGGGGGGGGGGGGCTATGATCCTCCCCCAAGAGCACATCATGACAGGCTGTAACACAACCAATGTGGAATAATTAAAGGGTTATGAATACTTTCTGAAGGCACTGTACTGTGATGATATACCAACAAAACAAGCCCTGTTTCCACTCCACACTAGACAAGGGGCTTGATTAAGACAACTTGACTAAGCGCAAATCCATCTACTTCTATCTTAGAATGATTGGTGGGGTTTTCGACTGGGACTTTTCCCCCTCCGAAGCTCCATCTCAAGAATAACAATGGCGATGCTTGATTTGAGGAGGCACACTCTCTCGCACATCGCCTATGGCTACAATAAATAATTAGCCATAATGGGCACAGCACTACAGTGCTGAGCTTCAGAGGCAGGGAAAAGGGAGAAGCATGAAAGTTCTCACTTGGGATAGCACATTCTGGGAACACACTGTAATGGATATAAAATATACATAACACCAGAATTGAGCGAACGTATCAAACGTGTCATAGGGAAGAAATAAGAAATGGCATCCGCCTACTACACGTTTTGAGAAACTTAGTTCTATATTTAAAGCCACATTCCTGAATTTGTTTATCAGTCAAAGGTCACTTGGTTTGGTTTTAAGCTGAGGGATGGGGCTGGAGAAATGTTGGATGTCACAAAATGGAGTCTTGCATTTATCCACCATGAAATAAAGACAATTGCTTTGAATTTCAAAAGGGGAGTCCATTGACTTATGTTAAGTGCCTATTGCAACCAAGTACACACATAACTGAGAAAACATGAATGAGAGAGTCTATTTTAACCTGTGGGAGTTCAGGACTCTTTCTTTATGATAAGATAAATGAGGGAGGTATGTTAGGAAGGAGAGTGGTGGTCAGAGTAAGAGGTAAAGCAGCTGTGAGATGGTGTGTGTGTGCATGCATGTGTGTGTGTACAGATGCGTGTTCACGAGGAAGTGTGTGCGTGTGTGTGTGTGTGTTTGTGTATGAGTTAGTGATTGTGTACATTTGTGTGTGTGTGTTTGTGTGTATAGCACTTTTCAACTGACTCCTCAGCCCCCCACATACTGTGCTTATGCTAGGCCAGATCAGAGCGCAGTTAGTTTCAGTGCTGAAGTTTAATGGAACACAGTAACTCACAGCAGGCCTCTAAATCAAACAGCGGAAGACAAAGTGGTTACAACAGAAGATCTAAAACCATGCACTAAGAGAAACGGGGCTCACAGTAGGTGCGTGGGCGTGTGTCACAGATTGCAGTCTACTAGCCCTAGTGCCCAAAATCCTTAAATTCCACACACACAAACACAGCATTCAACACCACTGTCCCCTCCAAGCTCCTCACCAAGCATAGGACCCTGGAACGGAACACCTCCCTCTGCAACTGGATCCTGGACATCCTGACAGACCGACACCAGGTGGTGAGAGTAGGCAACATTACCTCCGCCACGCTGACCCTCAACACAGGGGCCCCAAAGGGGCATGTGCTTAGTCCCCTCCTGTACTCACTTTTCACCCATGACTGCGAGGCCACGCACAACTCCAATACCATCATCAAGTTTCCTGACGACATGACGGCGCCGACGAGACAGCCTACAGGGAGTAGGTCAGTGCCCTGGTAGTGAGGTGCCGGAACAACAACTTATCTCTCAACGTCAGTAAAAGGAGCTGATCGTGGACTCCTGGAAACGGGGCGAGTAAGCCACCATCCACATCGACGAGGCTGCAGTGAAGCGGGTTGAAAGATTCATGTCCCCCTGTGTCCAAATCACTAAGGACTACAAATGGTCCACACACACGCGCACAGTCGTGAAGAAGCCACAACAGTGCCTTTTCCTCCTCAGGGGGTTGAAAAGGTTTGGAATAGGCCCTCAAATCCTCAAAAAGTTATACAGCTGTACCATTGAGAGCATCTTGACTGGCTGTGTCATTGCTTGGAATGGCAATAGCACCTCCCTTGATCGCGTGGCGCTACAGCTAACAATAGCTAACAAAATGGCTACACGGACAGAGTTGACCCTTGTATCTTATTTGTATTTTTGCGCGCAATGTATTGACATAAGCGTCAATTGGTTGACACTTATCTTTCCCCATTGACTGTGAGGTATTGACTTAAGTGTCAACCTTGTGACACTTATCTTTTACCATTGAATGCAATGTATAACAACAGCATCCCCAAGCCAATAGACTGTTAAATAGCTAACTAAATAGCTAAAAAAATGTCTACACGGACTGAGTTGACCCTTCTGTGTGTATATACAGTGCCAGTCAAAAGTCTGGATACACCTACTCATTCAAGGGTTTTTCTTAATTTTTACTATTTTCTACATTGTAGAATAATAGTGAAGACATCAAAAAATATGAAATAACACATATGGAATCATGTAGTAACAAAAAAAAGTGTTAAACAAATCAAAATATATGTTCTATTTGAGATTCTTCAAAGTAGCCACCCTTTGCCTTAATGACAACTTTGCACACCCTAGGCATTCTCTCAACCAGTTTCATGAGGTAGTCACCTGGAATGCATTTCAATTAACAGTTGTGCATTATAAAAGTTAATTTGTGGAATGTCTTTCCTTCTTAATACGTTTGAGCCAATCAGTTGTGTTGTGACAAGGTAGGGGTTCAATTCTCGACTCTTTTCTCTGTATATATCAATGATGTCGCTCTTGCTGCTGGTGATTCTCTGATCCACCTCTATGCAGACAACACCCTTCTGTATACATCTGGCCCTTCTTTGGACACTGTGCTAACAAACCTCCAAACGAGCTTCAATGCCATACAACACTCTTTCCGTGGCCTCCAACTGCTCTTAAATGCTAGTAAAACTAAGTGCATGCTTTTCAACCGATTGCTGACCGCACCCGACTAGCATCACTACTCTGGACAGTTCTGACTTAGAATATGTGGACAACTACACATACCTAGGTGTCTGGTTAGACTGTAAACTCTCCTTCCAGACTCACATTAAGCACCTCCAATCCAAAATTAAATCTAGAATCAGCTTTCTATTTTGCAACAAAGCCTCCTCACTCATACTGTCAAACATACCCTCGTAAAACTGACTATCCTACCGATCCTTGACTCCGGCGATGTCATTTACAAAATAACCTCCAACACTCTACTCAGCAAACTGAGAAGACACTGTCTATCACAGTGTCATCCGTTTTGTCACCAAAGCCCCATATACAACCCACCACTGCGACCTGTATGTGTCACACCCTGATCTGTTCACCTGTCCTTGTGGTTGTCTCCACCCCCTCCAGGTGTCGCTTGTTTTCCCCAGTGTATTTATCCCTGTGTTTCCTGTCTCTCTGTGCCAGTTCGTCTTGTATGTCCAAGTCAACCAGCGTGTTTTTCCCGTGCTCCTGCCTTTTCTATTTTCTTTTTGCTAGTCCTCCCGGTTTTGACCCTTGCCTGTTTCTGGACTCTGTACCCGCCTGCCTGACCATTCTGCCTGCCTTGACCTCGAGCCTGCCTGCCACTCTGTACCTCCTGGACTCTGAACTGGTTTTGACCTTTTTCCTGTCCACGACCATTCTCTTGCCTACCCCTTTTTGGATCAAAAAGCCTCTTAAGACTCCAACCACTTGAATCCTGTGTCTGCATCTGGGTCTCGCCTTGTGCCCTGATAGTATGCTCTCATTGGCTGGCCCTCACTACATTTTCGTCGCCAATTGCAAAAATCACTGAAGCTGGAGTCTTACATCTGGTTAAATAAAGGTGAAATAAAAAAGGAGGGGGGGTATACAGAAGATAGCCCTACTTCGTAAAATACCATTCCGTATTATGGCAAGAACAGCTCAAATAAGTAAAGAGAAACGACAGTCCATCATTACTTAAAGACACGAAGGTCAGTCAATCCGGAAAATGTCAAGAACTTTGAAAGTTTCATCAAGTGCAGTCGCAAAAACCATCAATGAGCTATGATGAAACTGGCTCTCATGAGGACCGCCACAGGAAAGAAAGATCCAGAGTTGCCTCTGCTGCAGAGGAAATATTCATTAGAGTTAACTGCATCTCAAATTGCAGCCCAAAAAATAAATGCTTCAGAGTTCAAGTAACAGACACATCTCAACATCAACTGTTCAGAGGAGACTGCATTTATTTATAAAAATGTATTTAACTAGGCAAGTCAGTTAAGAACTAATTCTTATTTTATAATGACGGCCTACCCCGGCCAAACCCTCCCCTAACCCAGATGACACTGGCCCAATTGAGCACCGCCCAATGGGACTCCCAATCACAGCCAGTTGTGATACAGCCAAGGATTGACACCTCTAGCACTAAGATGCAGTGCCTTAGATCACTGCTCCACTCAGGAGCCCAAGTTTCTTTTTAAAATTTAACTAGGCAAGTCAGTTAAGAACAAGTTCTTATTTACAATGACCTAGGCCTAGGAACAGAGGGTTAACTGCCTTGTTCAGGGGTAGAACGACAGATTTTTTACTTGTCAGCTCAGGGACTACGTTCTAGCAACCTTTCGGTTACTGGCCCAACGCTCTAACCACTAGGCTACCTGCCTCCCCTTGTTACCTTGGTGGTCAAATTGCTGCAAAGAAACAACTACTAAAGGACACCAATAAGAAGAAGAGACTTGCTTGGGCCAAGAAACACGAGCAATGGACATTAGACCTGTGGAAATCTGTCCTTTAGTCTGATGAGTCCAAATTTCAGATTTTTGGTTCCAACCGCCGTGTCTTTGAGAGATTCAGAGTAGGTGAACGGATGATCTCCGCATGTGTGGCTCCCACCGTGAAGCATGGAGGAGGAGGTGTGATGGTGCTTTGCTGGTGACAATAGAATTCAAGGCACACATAACCAGCATGTCTACCACAGCATAGCATTCTGCAGTGATACGCCATCCCATCTGGTTTGTGCTTAGTGGGACTATCATGTGTTTCAACAGAACAATGACCCAACACACTTCCAGGCTGTGTAAGGGATATTTGACCAAGAAGGAGAGTGGTGGAGTGCCTCATCAGATGACCTGGCCTCCACAATCACCCGACCTCAACCCAATTGAGATGGTTTGGGATGAGTTGGACCGCAGAGTGAAGGAAAAGCAGCCAACAAGTGCTCAGCATATGTGGGAACTCCTTCAAGACTGTTGGAAAAGCATTCCTTATGAAGCTGGTTGAGAGAATTCCAAGAGTGTGCAAAGCTGTCATCAAGGCAAAAGGTGGCTACTTTGAAGAATCTCAAATATAAAATATATTTTGATTTGTTTGACACTTTTTTGGTTACTACATGATTCCATATGTGTTATTTAATAGTTTTTATGTCTTCACTATTATTCTACAATGTAGAAAATTGTGAAAATAAAAGCCCTTGAATGAGTAGGTGTCCACATTTTTGACTGGTACTGTATATATATATACTTTGCAGTCTCTATGCACACTCACAGGGCCCTACACACTCACACACACATTGACACTCCAACAAACACACAAACACTCACTTCATAATTTGCTCACACACACATATGCACATACATTGATACTGACTCTACACACACAATCATATATGCTGCTGCTACTCTGTTTATCATAATATCCTGATGCCTATTCACCTGACCCCTATACATCTCCCTCTATCACGCCAGTATCCCTGTACATTGTAAATATGGTATTGGAACTGACTGACCCTGTATATATTATGCTTACTTACCTTCTCGTGTTCTTCTAATTTCTTATTTTAATTTCTCATGTATTTTTGTTCCACCTTATGTTCTTTTAGTATTACATTGTTATGGATTACTGCATTGTTGGGTTTAGATCTTGCAAGAAAGGCATTTCACACACACACACACACACACACACACACACACACACACACACACACACACACGGTAAGCAACAAAGCACAGCCATGTCCTCGGAGAGAGCTCCTCAGGGGCTGAGAGTGACAGGCAGCTGTCACAGTCACACGATGATGTCGACAGACAACAGCCACATACACACGCTCGAGTAGACCCGCTCGCAATTAAAAATGCACCCAAACGCTATTAATACTGCATCAAAAAGACAATGTTTTAAGCTTGAGAGGACTTGTAAAAGACCTTCTAAAGTTAAAGTTACCCCTGTAGAACAGAATGAATGAGTACAATGTTCTGGGCCTTCAAGTTCTTTCCCAGAAGAAAACAATTGAAACAGCTTTCGGTGCTAAAATCCTTGCCTTCATGTAGATCTAATCCATAGTAAATGAGGAAGATTAAAGTGAATGTGTGTCCTGACATTGCATGCTAATATGTTGCTGATAAAATGGATATCTTACTGTAGTTGTTTTTTTTCCTTCATAAATTCAGTACAGGTAGTGTTTTAGTCTATTTTCTCTCTCTCTCTTTCTCTCACTTTTTCGCTTTATGTTTCTTTCTCTCACTCTCTCTGTCTCTCTCACGCACACACACACCCTGTCCTCTCTCTATCTCTCACCCACTCTCACCTTTCTGACCCACATGCTCAATTATTGGGTTGTTTCCGGCCCCACATAAGACTGCCTATTTAACAGGCTTACAAACATCGCCCCAGTGCCTTCCCAGTCTTTAATCTGTTGCATCTAAATTAGTCTTACACCATCTTATTTCCCCCTCTATTGTCCCTGTTCTTTACACATGCTAATGTGCAGGGCAGTTCAGGAAATTACACGCTGAGATTATGTTATGATTTTATTGCCACAGTGGGCATGATAAAAAATATCCTTTGAGATTGCTATCCTGGACGAGCCCCCATTACGGGACCCACCTGTTTCTTCTCTTTTCCCCTCCACTTCTCATTTTGTGATACATTTGTATTGTCTGATGGGAAGTTTTATTTTATACTGTTCTTCAACAAGCCAATTATAAGTGGAGTGTTTCCTCCCTCGGGGGCCTGTGCCCAAAAAATAAATAAATAAATATATATATATATTTACTTACATTTCATACATACATACAGTAGCTAATTATCTAATGCTCCTGTAGCCAAATTTCAATTGATTTAGCTTTATTTTCTGCAAAATCCCACTGATCCCACTGTATACAATCTTATAGCCTACTGCTCAAAGAGAGTGGCTTGGCTACCCAGACTCCTTGCTCCAGTCAAATGCAACGCCGTGCTCATGGATTTTAGTTTCTTCTCCACAATGAGTCTGGATATGAGTACCTCCCCGACCCTACACCAAATGCGAACACATTCGGGGGCATTTGATTGGTCCAGAAACCAATGGGTTGGGCCTGAGTTAGAACACACTTGGGTAAAGCGGCGGTTTGAAAATGTGTCATTGGCTTTGATACTCTGATTGGTTAGAGACGATTCAATCGCTGATTACTTTGTTTTGTACGACGCCACTCGCGCCCCTCCTCACCACAAAATACTTCAATGATGTCAGCCAAAAGTATGTAACGAACGACAGAGCAGTGAAAGAATTGAGTGTGAGTCGTCAGGCTACAAAGAGAGGCCGAAGAGGGGTCGGCTATCAGCTGATCATAGCGAATGTAGATTGTGTAAACCAGCTAGTTAGCTAGCTAGCTAGTTATGCTGTTGAAACAATCTAACCAGTCTTTACCTGTGATTGGAGTTTGTTATGCTGCTGACATTTTCCTCTTTTGGCCTACTAACAAACAGTCTAATTAAAGCCTTCTCTGTTCCTGACTGCGATATGACACATGCAACTGCAAAGGGTGCCACTGCTACACTTTCGTTGCGTGCAGGTATCTTATGCCTGCAGTGCACACTCGCGTGGGGGCAGAGGAGCGGGTGAAGGGGGAATTTTCCACACAGAAAGGTGAAATTAGCTAGTTTGAGGGGCAATTAATTTAAATAACGAGAGAAAATCGACTAAAAGTGAAATAAAAAGTTAATAATTAACCAATCTGAAAGGGCACTTTACTCATAGGAGGACAAAAGGGCAGGTGCTCGGGACCCCTTAGACCTCTATCTGTGCATGTGCCTTGTGGCCTGTATACTATGAATTGTTCCTTCTTAGCCTACCATTTCCACATGTACACTCTCTGAAGAAATATAGTGCAATATCTTCAGTTTCATGGCGGAACAACGTTTAATTTCATAGCTATGGCTTGCTTTTTTGGTTTTATGAGAGACAGAAAAGCTTCTGGGTTACTCCAAAAATAACTTTTTGTTAGCCTACACTTGACTGCTGTCACGGAAACATGGCTCTTATTTTCATTCACAATAATATGCGAGTAGCTGAGGGCTTGGCACTTAATTGAAGTTAGCATCTTCGGACTGTGTCCAAAATTAGTCACACATGGTGCTGTGGGCTAAGTGGGAGGTCTAGTGTGGGAGGGATACTAAAATGGAAACTGGTCGCAAAATATTTACATTCTCCTATTAAACAGGGGCTTTTTAAATATGAAACATCTGCAACCAAGTTGGGTTACGCTATAGTGTAGATGCTAGCCAAACCTCAGACAGGAGGAAACCCCATCTGATCTACCAAGTAGCAAAGAAGGCAGTAAATTGTCCGTAACCATTGACACAGGGTTAGATTTTCTTTTTCTAACCATAATGGTTAATGCTAGGATTGGGGTTAGCGTAATCTGATCCTAGATATGTGGTTATGGGCAACTTCTGCCTCGAGTGCATAGAAGGGTTTGGCAGACCTCCAAATCGCAGTAGCTACAGTTGGTCTGCCTGGCAGCAAAAAACCTCAGCCTGCCTGTCACCATTTCTTCTGGGCTAGTATTGATCGCCTTCTCTCTCCCTCCCTTCATCCTTCTTTCAATACCATCATGCTAGCTGCCCTAGGTCATTTGCCAATGTGGGTGTAAATCCTGGAGGTCAACCCTGTCCCATTGATCTCTGCTGTAATCGTCATTGACAAGTCAAGGACATGACTGTGGTCCTATCACTACCCTATTTGAAGCATTGAGCCTTAGTGCGTGCACGCATACACACACACTCACACACACACACCCCCCACACGTACACACACATGCATGGTATCAGTCGCTGTAGGTGTACAGAAAAGACTAGCTCTCGGTGTGCCAATATCACAGGCCAATTTGATCCAATTAACCTTTTTTGGCGTTCCAAAGTTAATGGTTGAAGTGTTAATGGTTGTTGCAGTAAATGTGTATATATATATATATATAGTACAGACCATTTTATAGATGAACTCAAAGCTGATTGGATTGCTGCTGTTGAGCCACGTCCATATATGGTACTGCAGAGTATGATTTTACGTTGTGGCCAGGGGCATTTAATGCATATTGACTTTCCCCCCTTCATCAAGACACCAATCAGATAAAAGCAAATGGGGGGTTTCTACTATGCCAAATATGGCAACCGCATGGACGAGACCCAATCGCAAGCAATCAGATCAATCCTTGTCCTTCACTCGACACACGCTACATGCAGAGAGATGAGATGAAATGGTGTACTTACTAAATGGACCCACTGGGACGGAGATGGAAAAAAATGGACCGGAGAGAAAAAAAAGAGAGATGAATGAAAATGAGATGGGTTGAGTTGAGACTTGAGGATGATTGAATGAGCAGTGCAGTCCAATGAACCAAGAATTAGTGTATCATGGTTAGATGATGTTTTACTAGTCAAGTCAGGAAGTGAAATTGAAATATCGTTATAGAAAATCAACGCCACGTTTCAAATACATTTTCAACCTCTTTCTATTCATCGTCTGAATTGATTGAATTGAAATGGTATTGACCCCAATCCCTGGTATGAATAGGTATTATGATATGACGGCTATGGGTAAAAAATGAAAGGATGAATGTGTAAAGGGAGAGGTGGAGATCGGGAATGAGAGGGCTCAGACTGAAAGAGATGTGCTCAAACAGAAACCCCTCTGGCTGTCTCCTCTACTCTGAGTGTGTTGTAGACGAAACACACGCACGCACGCACACACACACACACACACACACACACACACACACACACACACACACACACACACACACACACACACACACACACACACACACACACACACACACACAGGCGTACCCCATTAATATTGCAGCTGGACTCTCCAAACTAAATCATCTCTCAACAGCCAATAATCCCCACGCAACTCCATGCCAAAAGCTCCTATTGGTGTATGTGTCTCTACTTATGTGTATGCATGTGTGTGTCACTCTGTACCAGTGAGTGTGTTTGCATGTCATTTGTGTGCATCCCCATGTGTTGTGCCCGGTCTTACCGTGGACCTGCAGGCTGCCCGATGCCTCTGCCTTTCCCACGCTGTTCTCAGACACACAAGTGTAGGTGCCCTCGTCCTCGGCCCGGACCTGAGTCAGACGCAAGCTGTGGTCACTGCGGATCTCTGACCTGCAACAACAACAACAGCAGCAGAGCAGAGCTGATAGGATGGTACTGTATGCTAACTGGGATCCATTCACCCTCATTGATTTCTGGTGACCAATGCTAATGTAATGCTGTGTGTGTATCTATCTATGTGTGTGTGTGTTTGCGTGTGTCCTCACCTGCCACGGGGCAGCTCACCCTCCTCTCTCCTCCAGCGGATAGTGGGGGCAGGGTCTCCATGGGCCTCACACAGGAAGTCCACCATGTCATCAGCCAGCACCACCTGGTTCACTGGACGCTTAACGAACATGGGCCGCTCTGACAGACGGACAGAGACAGAGGTATGGTCAGAGAGAGAACAGGCTAAGTTCAGAAAGAAAGAGGGAGAAAAAGCAAAACAAGGAGAGAAAGATGGGGAGAGAAAAGAGGAGGGTAAGATAGGAGAGTGGAAGATGATGAATTCACAGCAGAAGATAAAGCGTGAGAAACAGAGGGAGACGAGGAAACACTGAGCATTTGCATGTGTGGAGGAGGAGAGCGACATCTTAATATGGTGAAAGACATGTTGAAACTCCACTCACCAAACACCACTAGTTCTGCTGGGTCGCTGTCCCTTTCTCCCACCATATTGGTGCCCACACACACAAACATGCCCGCATCGCTCTTTCTCGTGTTTGAAATCATCAGCTTTCCTCCTCGGATCTATAGTTAAGGGGAAATGAATTGGAAAGGAGAGAGAGAGGGGATAAACAAACCTGTTAGTCAAAAACACAGGAGCTTGGTGTCACCTTAATGGGGAGGTGGTAATGTGGTAATGGCTGGAGCGGAATAGGTGGAATGGTATCAAATACATCAAACACATGGTTTAATGCCGTTGCAGCCATTATTATGAGCGGTCCTCCCCTCAGCAGCCTCCACTGGTCAAGAAGTAAGCCACAGTGTTCCCTTAAAAGCCACCACAGAGAGAAGAGTGATGATGTTCTTGTCATGTCCCCAAGTCCATTCACTCTGTCATGGTATATATTGAGTAAACAACATTTTAGGCATTTGGTTATCTGTGTCTGATTATGGTTCTCTCTCTCTCTCTCTTATTCTCTCTCGCTCAATCTCTCTCCACAGCCCTAGCATCACATTGCCTCTCTCTCTTTCTATCTCAGTCTCCCCCCTCTATAACACCCTACTCTCTTTCTGTTTCTGTCTTTCTGTTTCTGTCTCTCTCTTTCTCCAACCTCACCTCACCCCACGGTGGAGGTTCAGAGAATGTTTTACTCTAGTTCCTTGTAAGTTTTTCTGTGAGGTCTTATTAACACTCTGAGAAAATAAATTATGTTTCAATAAAACTCTTTATAAAATGACTAGCTTATTTTGGGTTAACGTTTTGGAACTCCAAGCACAGATAGGACACATTACGCATTAATCATACAAATACATTCATATTTTATTGTGACAAGGCATTCAAACATATAACCTCTTGTTCTGTATCCATGGAATTAGTCCACTTCACCACCAGAATGGAGCTAGCATGCTACGTTTTCTTTAAAAACAAGCACTCTTTAAGATCAGTTGTAGCCAATTAGTGGGTGCGGCCAACACACCTGAACAAACTTAACAAGACAGAGGCTAGAGAGTTTTGTTGATGCTGAGAACAGAATGTATATGTTTTTAAATAACATTCTTAGAACAGTCTATGAACGTTACTAAAATGTTCTTGTGGTTTTTATGGGAAGTTTTCTTAACGTTCTCGGAACAATTTGAGAACATAACTTTAAATAGAACTATGAGGAAACCTGTAGGAAAAGTTGTGCATAAGTACAGAAATTCCCACCGAAGAACATTGTTTCTTAACGTTCTCTGAACTATTTATTATATTAAATGTAAACATGGGGTGGCAGGTAGCCTAGTGGTTAGAGTGTTGGCCCAGTAACCGAAAGGTTGCTAGATTGAATCCCCAAGCTGACAAGGTAAAAATCTGTTGTTCTGCCTCTGAACAAGGCAGTTAACCCACTGTTCCTTGGCTGTCATTGTAAATAAGAATTTCTTCTTAACTGACTTGCCTAGTTAAAAATTTTTTTTTTGAAAGTTCCTAATGAAATACCAATAATATAAACAAAATACTACTATTGTGCACCACTCCCAGAAAGTTGTGGGAAGATTGTATGCAAATTAACCATTAGACAACCATGGGATCTGGGATCTATGTAGATAAGTGACTGTAGTGTGACTTATGTGTGTAGTGTATTATATAGTGTATCTGGGTGCTTTAGGTCTCAGGGAGAGCAGAGAGGGTGGTGGGTCTGCTTCTGTTGTGGTGGTGGGTCTGCTTTTGTCATTACACCTTCAAATAGATTTAATGAAATGTGCTGTATAATCTATTCATTTCCGTCATTGCTGATAATCAAAAATCAATGCAATTCCATACACATGCTTGTCCATTATAGCATTGAGCATATAACTGTCATACAGTATTGACCAGCTGACAAACAATGGGATACAACCATACGGTCTATGGATACAACGCTTAAATGATAGAAAGATGAAAGTGAGGTATAGATATAGGTATTCTAGTTTCTACTTGTTTATAGGTATACCGTGCCTTCAGAAAGCATTCATACCTCTTTAATTATTCCATTTATTGTTGTGTTTCAGCCAATTATAATATTTAGTTTGACGGTTCTGTATTTAAGACGCATATGAATACACAAAAATGCAAGTTATTTAAAGGAAGCTCTATCCAACGAAAAGCACATTTCATAAGACTTTCAACATGTGTTCAACAACGTGTTTTTCTGTGTCCTGATTGACCATATAAAAAATGGAAGAATAAAGATAAGGCACAGCTATCCCATGGTGATGCATAAGTTTAATTATCTGGCTGCAGTTCTGAAGATTGCACGTTCAATCCCAAATGTTTCGTAACCATGTTTCTTCAGAACAATTTTTTTATTGAGGGTCAGATATACACTACTAAGAGAGGTTATCTTTATTTTGTCCAGATTTATAAATCCAGTCAGAAATGCAGAATTTAGACTTAATGTAATTGACTGTTCAACTTAAAAAAAACACCTCAGATATAAAGCAAGAGTTATCCTAGATCAACACTCATAGTCTTGGATATCTTGTAAATATGGGCCCAGAAGTATGCAGCATATAAAGAAGATGGGTGAAATGATGGTGAATAGTCCAGTTACTAGTATTTCCCTGGGTTAGTTATGTCTAGGAATGCTTAAAAGGAAGCATGGAATTCCTGATTGTCCATTCTGCCATGGCTATATACTGAACATTTATGATAGCTTCCCTGGTGGCGCAGAGGATGAAAGACCTGGTTTGGCAACCAAATATTGTAGGTTCAAACCCCAAATGAGCAGATTGTCAAACATATGAATTGTAAAAAAAATATGGTAGTGTTTGTATGATTAAATGTTTTTCAAATGTCCTATGAATGAAATTAAAATACCATGTGTCTCTATATCACATACAGTGCTTTCGGAAGTATTCATACCCCTTAACTTATTTCACATTTTGTTGTGTCACAGCCTGAATTCAAACTGGATTAAATAAAACATTTTCTCATCCATCTACACAAAATACCCCATAATGACAAAGTCAAAACATGTTTTTAAAAATGTTTGGTAATTTATTGAACAAAACACCCCTGAGTCAATACTTTGTAGAAGCACCTTTGGCAGCGATTAAAGCTGTGAGTCTTTCTGGATAAGTCTCTAAGAGCTTTCCACAGTTGGATTATGCAACATTTGCCCAATTGTGTTGTCTTTTGTAGTTATTGCTTGTGATCTATGTATTTATGCACCTATTGGTGATGCTGTGCTGGTGTTTGTTGAGCTGTAAGACATTACCTGAAAGGGACACACAATAAATAAGTATATTACTATTATTTTCAAAATTCTTCAAGCTCTGTCAAATTGGATTGCTAGACAACCATTTTCAGTTCTTCCCATCAATTTTAAAGTATATTTAAGTCAAAACTATAACTCGGTCACTGAGTTTTCACCCATCTACCAACAGGTGCACTTCTTTGCAAGGCATTGGAAAACCTCCCTGTTCTTAGTGGTTTTAAATGCACTGCTCGACTGAGGGACCTGACAGATAATTGTATGTGTGGAGTACAGAGATGAAGTAGTCATTCAAAAATCATGTTAAACACCATTATTGCACACATGCAGTCCATGAAACTTATTATTTTATAATTTTTAAATTCAGGCCGTAACACAACAAAATTAAGAAAAAGTCAAATGTTGTGAATACTTTGTGAAGGCACTATATTATAGATATAATAGATAGACGGATATACAGTGCATTGGGAAAGTATTTAGACCCCTTGACTTTTTCCACATTTTGTTACGTTACAGCCTTATTCTAAAATGGATTAAATAAAAAAATGTCCTCATCAATCTACACACAATACCTCATAATGACAAAGCGAAAACAGGTTTTAAGATTTTTTTGCAAATTTATTAAAAATACAAACAGAAATACCTTATTTACATAAGTATTCAGACCCTTTGCTATGAGACTCAAAATTGAGCTCAGTTCCATCCTGTTTCTATTGATCATCCTTGAGATGTTTCTACAACTTGATTGGAATGAAATTGATTGGACATGATTTAGAAAGGCACACAGCTGTCTATATAAGGTCCCACAGTTGACAGTGCATGTCAGAGCAAAAACCAAGCCATGAGGTTGAAGGAATTGTCCATAGAGCTCCAAGACAGGATTGTGTTGAGGCACAGATCTGGGGAAGGGTATCAAAACATGTCTGCAGCAATGAAGGTCCCCAAGAACACAGTGGCCTCCATCATTCTTATATGGAAGAAGTTTAGAACCCCCAAGACTCTTCCTAGAGCTGGCCGCCCGGCCAAACTGAGCAACCGGGGATAGAAGGGCCATGGTCAGAGAGGTGACCAAGAACCCAATGGTCACTCTGAAAGAACTCCAGAGTTCCTCTGTGGAGATGAGAGAATCTTCCAGAAGGACAACCATCTCTGCAGCACTTCACCAATTAGGCCTTTATAGTAGAGTGGCCAGACAGAAGCCACTCCTCAGTAAAAAGCACATGACAGCCCGCTTGGAGTTTGCCAAAAGGCAGCTCAAGACTCTCAGACCATGAGAAGCAAGATTATCTGGTCGGATGATTGAACTCTCTGGCCTGAATGCTAAGCGTCATGTCTGGAGGAAACATGGCACCATCCCTACAGTGAAGCATGGTGGTGGCAGCATTATGTTGTGGGGATGTTTTTCAGCGGCAGGGACTGAGATACTAGTCTGTATCACAAACCTGCTCCAGAGCACTCAGGACCTCAGACTGGGGCAAAGGTTCACCTTCCAACAGGACAATGACCCTAAGCACACAGCCAAGACAACACAGGAGTGGCTTCGAGACAAGTCTCTGAATGTCCTTGAGTGGCCCAGCCAGAGCCCGGACTTGAACCCGATCGAACATCTCTGGAAAGACCTGAAAATAGCTGTGCAGCGATGTTCTCCATCCAACCTGACAGAGCTTTAGAGGATCTGTAAAGAAGAATGGGAGAAACTCCCCAAATACAGGTTTACCAAACTTGTAGTGTCAAAAACAAAAAGACTTGAGGCTGTAATCACTGCCAAAGTACTGACTAAAGGGTCTGAATACTTATGTTTAAATTCGCTAAAATCTCTAAAAACCTGTTTTTGCTTTGTCATTATGGGATATTGTGTGTAGATTGATGAGGGGGAAAAAACTATTTAATCCATTTTAGAATAAGGCTGTAATGTAACAAAATGTGGGAAAAGCCCGGGGTCTGAATACTTTCTGAATGCACTGTACAGGCCTCTTTTTTTTGGATGGCCAAAACAATGAAAGTATAGAAGGATGATACAGAGGTCTATAGACAGATGGGTAGGACTCACGGTGATCCTCTCGTCGTGGTCGTTGACCTTCATGTTGTTCCTTTTCCAGGAGATGGTGGGCTCCGGGTGGCCCCGCGGGGGGATGCACTCCATGACCGCCGGCTCCCCTGCCGCCACGACTACATCACTGGGTGTCTGCCTGAAGTCATCCCTCAAGACTGGAGGTAAGAGAGAGGAGGGAGAGGGGGGTCGATTGTTACTATACAACAAACATTCATTATTATAATTAGCTTTGGCAATTTTGCGTACATATTTATTGCCAATAAAGCACAATTGCAGACTGAATTGAATAGAGAGAGGGTGATACAGAGCACTACGCCTACTTCCCAATTCCAAATCAACCCCTAACCCCCTAAGCACTTTGCGTTGATGTAATATGATTCGAGAGGTAATAGCAAGATCATAATAGCTCTGCCTTTCCCTCTGTGAAGGAGAGTCACAAAGATACCTTGAAAGTCCACATCAGACATCGCAAGTTAGGGTAGTCAACCATCTTTCACTGTACACGGTGGCTGCATAAATGCATTATAATGTAGTCTAAGTTTCATGTGTAAGTACGAACTGTATGCCATAAAGCTTTGTGCTGTCTCCGCTATCAAGTCTTGTTAAATAAGGGGTGAATACAAAACAGATGAAATTCAATGTATGATTTACTTGAATGACCCAAAGCCCCTCAATACTGGGATAATAATTATATGACTTGTGATAAAAAAGAAATTGGTGTGTGTGTGTTGCCTTCCTTTGGTCTTCATTTACTCAGTGTCCTGAGTGTGTGTGTATGTGTGTGTGTGTGTGTGTGTGTTGCCTCCCTACGGTCTTCATTTACTCAGTGTCCTGAGTGTGTGTGTGTGTGTGTGTGTGTGTGTGTGTGTGTGTGTGTGTGTGTGTGTGTGTGTGTGTGTGTGTGTGTGTGTGTGTGTGGCATAGCGGCTCATCAATAATGGACAGGCTCCTTTCTGACACAAGGTGGATGAATTATTCAATCGGCCTAACACACTCCCCAGACACACACACATCCATATGCACGAGACAGAAATACAAACACTTACAGAACATACAAGAGAGACAAACATGTACACACACTTGCACACGGAGCACAAGACAAAAGCTTACAGAAATACGAACACTCACAAACACACCTACACACATACAACCGCGCACACCAACAACATCAACTCTACCAATAATAACCAACCACCCTCAATCAAACCACACCTACAGGCCAGATGCAATCAACCATCAACCCGTCTTCTTCCCTCCATCTGTATTCCCGTTGAATTACTCTTTATCAGATTCTTCTGTACCTCTTCGCCACTTCCATTAGTGTAGTCTGCTGCTCTCCCTCCGTATCGCTCTGAATTGACCCGCATTCAATCGTTATTTCACTCTGCCACTATCCAATTGGTGCCTGGCTATGCCCTTAAGCTAGCACCAGAGGATAAAGTTTCCGTGAGGATAAAGTTTATGAGAAGGGATATTGCTTTGGACTCGATCCAATATACTGTAATACCAGGCTGCTGATATGGATTAAACTGAATGGAGTCTGTTGGAAAATGGCAGTAGCCTGTATCAGTGTGTTAAAAATAACTATGAGGATAGTGGAGTTGGTATTTGTTCGTATTTCACTTAGGCCACAAGTGGCTAGTGATAGGAGACGATTGGATAGAGTTCCAGGTAGTTTCAGTGCTTTGAGGTAGATGTTGCCCTTAATGACAGATCTAGAGTCATCTTACCCATCTGTTAGTCCCAACTTTAACCATTGGGAGTAAACATGGGAGTATATGACCTTGGATCAGTGCTTAGGGGTAACTTCAACCCTCAGTGTCAACAATGTGTGTGTGTGTGTGTGTCAGCCAATCACATGAAGAGCTGAATAACCAGTTCACTGAGAGGCCTGCGGAGGCCAATCATAATTTGCAAACAACAAAACAAGACACTGTCTTTCTTTCAGTGGCAGTGCTTACCCTGTGATAATCTAATAAGAAAAGCTGTTATGAAAAGCTGTTTAATCTTTTTTTTTTTTTTTTTTATCATCTGTTTTCTTTAAAAAAAAAATTATGCTCAAATCTCAAAATGTGCTAAAACTGCATCAAAACGTGCTAGGATATTCATGCCTTCCTTCCCATCAATTCAAATACATTCAAGTCTCGCGGCACTCGCGGCCGTTCCTGATTCCAGTCACTGTCGATGAACAGCATACGCCTCGCTGCTTTGCCTAGCTTCATTTGTTGCATTGAGCCAATTTCATATTTTGTGCATGCGTATTGCCTAAACATGTTGTGCGGGTAAGCTCTGCTCATTTGGCCGTGTCTACATCATTTGGTGCCCGCATCCCTTGAAATTATTGAAGCTAGCTAGAAAAGAAAAAAAAAAAGACAAATGGACACTGTACTGCACCCCCAAGGTTTTCAAGTTGGATTTCCAAGGATAACTTGGTATAATTCAAAGAGAGAGACCAACACCTACACTTCCTGACCATCAGAGGAAGGGACAGAAAATCATCCGATCTAATGTACCATACTCGCCCTGACAAAGCAGCCTGGCACACAGTCAATCAGAGATGAGAGGAGAGGAATGTTTTACAGTATTTTGGACATTATCAGTCTTCAAATGGAAGCCAGGTTTGATCATTTTAGGGCTCCTGAGTGGCGCAGCGGTCTAATGCACTGCATCTCAGTGCTAGAGGCAGCACTACAGACCCTGGTTCAATCCTGGGCTGTATCACAACCGGCTGCGATCGGGAGTCCCATAAAGCGGCGCACAATTGACCCAACGTCATCCGGGTTAGGGGAGGGTTTGGCCGGGGTAGGCCGTCACTGTAAAATAAGAATTTGTTTTTAACTGACTTGCCTAGTTAAATAAAGTTTAAAAAAAAAAAGTGTCATCCTTGGCCATGAAACGCTGTCACACTGAGAGGTGCAGCCTGAAGGACAGACGAATGGACTTCATTTAAAAGTAAAGGTAGGCCTAATTCATTTCCTTTGCAATTTGCGGATTAGGCTATTGTTTAAATGAACATGAAAATACCAAACATCCCTTTGATGCATTTGAATTATAAAGCTCGAATTTCGTTTTGATTAGACACTTTTTGGACGTTTTAAACTGAATTTTTCAGTCATTTCGATTGTTGATGTGGAAATTTTGTTAGAACCTTAATGATGTTAATGAAGTCAGAAGTTTACATACACTTAGGTTGGAGTCATTAAAACTCGTTTTTCAACCACTCCACACATTTCTTGTTAACAAACTATGGTTTTGGCAAGTCGGTTAGGACATCTACTTTGTGCATGACACAAGTAATTTTTTCAACAATTGTTTACAGGCATTGATAATCGCCAGTGCCTACCCAGCCACCAACCGCACCACACGTCACAGCTCTCTCCCCCTCCTCTCTCTCTCTCTCTCTCTCTCTCATGTTCTCTATCCGCCTATTAATAATGCATGAATGATCTGCCTGTAAGGTGTCTTCGGTCAGTCACCCCCACTACATTCCCCTCATCCTTTTCCCCCTCATCTCTCTTAAGCCTCCTGCTTGCGGTTGCTACCTGAAGGCATTTTCTTTCTCTCCCTCTCTCCTTGTTCTTTCTCTCCTTCTCTTTTTGAGTCCCTATCAGGTTTCAGGTGTGATCCAGGCTTTTGTTGTTCCCAGATGAGATCTTGACATACAGTGGCCTACCTAAAGAGGCCAAAGCCACACTTGCCTTCGAGCTAGCAACCTGGCCTAAGCCACTCTAGGGATTTGGAGGGTGTGGGGGTGGTTGGGTGGGGGTACCTAAACTATGAGAGGGATCACTGTCTAACCCCAGGCTCCTTTCCTTCTCAAATATCACCCCAAAAATGTGCTTTCACGTCAGCTTCCGTCCCACAGTTAGCCGATGGGAAACTTGTGAAAATAGGCGGTGTCTTCGCCTTCTAAAGTTACTCAGCTTTCTACACAAAATCGCACACTCATCTTTGAAAATATGAGTGAATTTGAGATTCGGACATCAAGGCTGGTAGATGATTTATTGATGTGTGAGAGACTTATGGGGGTGAATGTGTTGCATACGTTATGATGACCTGATTAGTAATATTCATAAATTATGTCAACGCGGTAGACGTTCTCACTAGGTCCGCACTGAACCTGCTCCCGTGAGTATGGAAAGTGCGGAGCGGTCAAATCTGCCAGTAAAATGATCAGAGGAAAGATTTCCGTCCAAAAAGTGTTCCTCCAAAAAATGGAAGGTAAGTTGGAAGTCGTTAATTGCAACAGCGCTCAATTATTATATTGTCTATTATTCAGATATTCAGATGGAAAATCTTTAAGAAACACTCCAAAAGGCATCATTATCCCTTAGTGAATCGAGAAAACGTTTTTTTCCCCCCTCTCTTCTCACTTAGTGTGAGTGAGACTAATTAACACTAGACTAATTGCTGAACATTCCACCAGGGACAGAGGTGGTGACTGTTACTTCTCACTATTAGACGAGGAAAACACAGGTGTTAACTCAGTGTTGAAAACAGCTCACAGGTGTGTCCCATTTCAGTACCCTGCAACTGCCTTGTTCTACAGTAATGAATTCCTCTCAAACTCAATCTACAGATCTTTAAGGGACCAATCTGTGTGTGTGTACTTGCATATACATGCATGTGAGTGTATGTGCTTACCCTGGGGGGGTTGTGCTGGTCATTGACACTGTAATTTAGCCACTAATGTCCCCAAAATGTCACCCCAGCAGGGTGGATCTGAACTTAATCTGATTAATGACAACTCGCTCCTATAATGAAGGATGAGAAAAGCCAACAAAACCTGAGGACATACCATAACCATCCTTATGGGGACTTATGGGGACACTCCCTATCTCTGTCATGGCTAACCTCCATTATGAGGACACTCTATATCTATACTGATGATGGGTTACCTCCCTCATGAGGACTCCCTATCTCTGTCAATGGGGCCCTCTCATCGCTTACGTTTGTGATCATTTCTCCAAATGTCAAGATAGCGTGGCGTCCCTTCTCGCGTGTGTGGGTGCATGTGTGTGTGCGTGCATGGGTGCGTGTGTGTCTACATACATCAGCGTGTTTTGTTTATAAGCAAGGTAATGCCAGATTGGAGTGTCAGATTGAGAGAGAATTGGGGATGTGTTTTATTTCCCCCCAGCAGTGCCATAGAGATATATGCTGGATTATAGAAGCGAGTTGTCATTAATCAGATTAAGTTCAGATTGAGAGAGAATTGGGGATGTGTTTTATTTCCCCCCAGCAGTGCCATAGAGATATATGCTGGAAGAGAGGTTTTCTGGGGTGAATAAACGGTGAATTAACTGTTGAGACTGGTGTTTATTCACTCACACCACACACACAGCCCCTGACCTTATCCCAACATCATATCAACCTTAACCCAACCTTCATTAACCCAGACCAACACAGTGCACCACCAAAACTACTTAGGGACCCGTCCATTCACAGCATGTGGTTTGGGGGAACCTATTTAGCTTGCTACTTCCCGGGTCTGGATTGGAGTGCCACAGGGTTAGGGAAAGCTTGAGTTGACCTGTCACACCCTATGCAAGGGGTCCTTGCTCCTAGGTCCCTGGATCCCTCTCCTCGCTCTCCTTCCTCGTCTTTGCTTCACTGGATGCATCCCAAATGGCAGACTTTTGCCTATTTAGTGCACTACTTTCGACCAGGGCCCATAAGCCAGCAGCTTTGAGAGAAAAGGGCTCCACAGAAACTTGATTAAGCACTGACAATTACCCATAAAGCCCCTGTGGGGCAAGATTAAGCAGATGACCCTTGACCTGCCAGTACTGACGCCCCTTGGGGGAAGCCCCTCAACAAAGCCAGGTATAATCCCCACCGCCGGGCCTGCACGGTCCACTTCAATTAGGAGGGGGAAACACCACACAACCCGAGAGACATGCACACACACTTAGACACAGATATGCAAAAAAACACACCCACAGATACACACAGGCATTGCTTATAAACAAAACACACTGATGGACTGTATGAGAAAGGTAGACCCTAATGAAGGAAACCCCATTCCATCTATCACCATCTATCGCCTTTTCTGTTTTTAAGTGAGCTAGCTCTTTTACAGTCAACAATCACCAGGCACATCTGTTTGAGTTAGCTGTCAACGTGCGTGTTAGCTGTCAACGTGCGTCTCTCAGCCAATGTAGCTGATTGTGTACGCTAATTGACAAATAGCAAGTTTAAGCTTACCACTAAGTCATCTACATGCAAACGTAACCATTACATTGAATCGAACAAAGAAAATAAGATGCGCATATGAACAAAATCAACAATATCAACACTGTGTATTTATAATATCAATCTCTTCACCAGTGACCGGCGAATGACTCTTTGCGATGTGTCACACTTAAAGTATGCCCCCACTACAACGACACTATTCAATGTCAGGTCCTTGCTAATATATCAGTGCATTGCTTGTGCTCAGGATTTGACATAAATGCTCGGGGCAGGCAGCCGGCTCACTTTTAATTAAAAATCCACTTTATCTCTATCATAAAATGTTCATCACATTCATCAGATGTTCAGGAAGATGCTTGTGTGTGTGTTTTCCTCCTGACAAGTCATTTTCAGCAGCCCTACTTAGGGCTGGGCGATATGACGATATATATCGTGTGACGATAGAAAAATGTCTATCGTTTCACTTTGTGCTCTATCGTTTACTTTGTTGTGTCGCAAATCACACTCTTTACGGCAATATTTTTTGTCAATTGGACGACGCTTTTGCAACACAAACAAACATGGAAGAGAGTGAACGTGACACAGAGCACGGAGACACGGAGTTCGTACCTAAAAGAGGGGCAACTTCGGTCGCATGGACGTGGTTTGGGTATGAAAAGTCTGACACGGACCAGAAAACCGTCCACTGCACAATATGCCGCAGGCCGGTCCAGACAAGAGGCTCAAACACCACTAACCCCTTTTACCACCTAAGCAAGAATCATGTGAAACAGTACGGAGAGAGTCTACGGATGAGACCCAAAACAGTCGAGTGCTCAAAACAAACCCCCCGACTCAGACGTTGCAAGAGGCTTTTGCCCGCGGCACACCATATGGCAAAGAATCACGAAGAGGGAAGGAGATAACAGCTGCCGTTACAACTTACATCTGCAAAGACATGTCCCCAATTTACACGGTTGAGAAACGGGGGTATCGTGAGTTGGTGCTAACACTCGACCCAAGGTACCAAATGCAAATTGTTATGTGACACATATTAATGCCAAAATAACATGCAAAACAGACAAGCCACCAAAAATATATATATATATTTTAGGCCTATATTTATTTTGTTTGCAACTATAGTTGAAGTGTTTTCTATTTACCTTTTTATATTTTGTACATTCATATTTTATATTCTGTTACATGCTTAATTGAACATTTGCACAGGTTCTAAATAAAAGAAATAATCAAATATGAGTAAGTACCTTTCCATTTGTTGAGTAAAAATCTAACTTTAATAAGAAATGGGCCTTTACATGTGGTCATTCTATATAAACTATTTATAAATTGAATATACAGAAAATGTGCTATATCGTGATATGTATCGTTATCGGGATATGAAATGACCTATATCGGGATATGAGATTTTGGCCATATCGCCCAGCCCTAGCCCTACTCATAAATAAATATTCAAATAGATGATGGAGAGAGATTGAGGAATGGTCTCAGGCTGGAGAGGTGGCATAGAGAGAGAGGTAGCCACTGTAGTGTCTCTGTTTGTGGAAAGGAGTATTGATGCACACAAATCATACCCCCAAGACAAGCTAACCTCTCACCATTAGAATACCGGGGTATGATATTTGTGCGTCTGTAACTTCCTCACTCATCCTTATTCACGATTCATTCAGGATTATCTGTATTCATGGGAGCATACACATTAACAATAAAAGTGACTCCAAAATGACGTAATACATGATTTACTATTAATTTATATTGGGCACAAAATGATCTAAAACACAACCACAACAAACAGCAAATGCATCCAACAGATTTGTAGGGTCACAAGCTTGATGTAGTCATTGTGCGCTATGAATTGTTGTGTGGTGGTTTGAGGCGGTCATCTGACAATCTGTCCTCCTGCATCTCAAGCTGATATGAGGCAATCTGTCACACACACACACACGCACGCACGCACACACAGGAGACGGTATTGAGGGCTCTACACACACTAATCGCTGCGTTTTATCATCCTCAAGCATTGATCTGATTTGGAACCAGCGAAACATAATATCCTCACACACACTTTAACAAGCCCCCCCAGACCCCTGATACGATTCCAAATGGGAGATTCAAATCCTAATACGTTATACGACTCTGATATACCTAAAGTCATAGTTTATTCATAGCCGTCTAAGCCTCCGTCTCCTGTGCTGTATCGATGGGGTGTGTTTGACATTCAATGAAACCGGCCACTGCCTATAATGAAAAGGTCAACGTATGCAATCTTTGCCTCGTCTCCTATGTGTTGAATTATGTGCATCCACCTATGTGCATCCACCCCACCCCTCAAGAATGTCAACTTTGACATATCGTTCAGACATGAAACCCAGCCTATATGGCCTTATGGTTTGCATGTCCGTTTTCTCTACGAGGGAGATGTATGTTTATTTTGTCTCGGAAACCAGATGCATAGGCAGATGGGTGGGGGGGATTGAGTGTCTTGGAGGGGTCCCCGAATTGGTGATCAATAAAAGTGATTGTTGGTGGGTGGGACTGGTGGTAGATGGTGCAGATGGTATGCCTTAGGGGCCTCTCCATGGGGGCCCCATGGGTTCCTGGCCCCTACACTTTCACTAGGATTGGCCTGTAAATTCACAAATAGACACAAATACACATGCAGCCACACATACACACATTGAGTGACAGTGACATTAGAGCTCTGCTACCCGATGCGAGCCTGACGGGCCCCGACGTTATACATCGGGTTAGGGCGGGTAGTGCCTGTTTTTTAATCAATAACTAGTGTACGGGTAGGGCTCAGGTATCACTAAATTGATCACTAACATTTTGAAGCTGAGCTATTTGCTCGTGTTGTGCTGCACAGTACAGCCATATCTGACTAAGATCATGACATGGTTTCAGAAGTGCTTAAACCTTGTAAAATATAACGAGTTTTGTCGGGGGTTAGAGTGCCCTTTAAAGTAACAGATAACTCCTTTCTCATGTCTCTTCACTCTTTGAGCAGAGCCAGAGCTACTTTTGAGGAGATGGAAAACTCAATTGGAATCGTATTAACGACTATTGTGTACGTTGCCCATGCCACATCATTGGGGCCACGTGGTGCATTCTGGGCAATTCTGAGACAAGGAGAGCTCTCCTTCAAGGAGTGAATGGGAGTCAATTGGGCACTAGCTCAAAAACCAAACATTAGCATGACTTTTGTCAACACGAACATTACAAATCTAATTAGCTTGCTATCTGTAATATTGTATAGCTTTGGAATTACGACATTACGTACCCTTGTGAACACGATTGGTCGACAGTCTGTTGGGTGGGGTGTTATACAGTGAGCTCCAAAAGTATTGGGACAGTGACACCTTTTTTGTTGTTTTGGCTCTGTATTCCAGCACTTTAGATTTGATATGATACAACGACTATGAGGTTAAAGTGCAGAATGACAGCTTTAATTTGAGGGTATTTTCATCCATATCGGGTGAACCGTTTAGAAATTACAGCACTTTTTGTACATAGTCTCCCCCTATTTTAGGGGACCAAAAGTATTGGGACAAATTCACTTATTAGTTAAGTATTTGGTTGCATATTACTACATCAAGCTTGTGACCATACAAATCTGTTGGATGCATTTGCTGTTTGTTGTGGTTGTGTTTTAGATAATTTTGTGCCCAATATAAATTAATAGTAAATTATGTATTACGTCATTTTGGAGTCACTTTTATTGTTAATGTGGATGCTCCCATGAATACAGATAATCCTGAATGAATCGTGAATAAGGATGACAAATATCATACCCCGGTATTCTAATGGTGAGAGGTTAGCTTGTCTTGGGGGTATGATATGTGTGCATCAATACCCCTTTCCACAAACAGAGACACTACAGTGGCTACCTCTCTCTCTCTTTCTCTTGCTCTCCCCCTCTCTCGCTCTCTTTTGTTGAAGGAAAATCAAAGCTGATTTGCACAATTGAGGGTAATGAGCTGAAAACAGTAAGCAATTGGGGATATTTTGGGGCGGCAGGTAGCTTAGTGGTTAGAGTGTTGGGCCGTTTACTGAAAGGTTGCTAGATCGAATCCCTGAGCTGACAAGGTAAAAATCTGTCGTTCTGCCCCTGAACAAGGCAGTTAACTGTTCCTAGGCCGTCGTTGTAAATAAGAATTTGTTCTTAACTGACTTGCCTAGTTAAATAAAGGTAAGATATTTGGTTCTTGTAAAATTGCCTTATTGGTTCTACAAATCTACTCAACATGGCAGATAGTCTATGTCAACATGGGTTCATAAGGTAGACCAGGTAAGAATTTGGTAGACTATACACTGAAATGGCATGCATTGTGCAGAAATAAATGACATTTTGGAAACGAAATAATCAATGGCATTTGGTATGAAACCTGATAGCCATATGCTGCTCCTGCTTGTAAATTGCAGAAGTGTCTGTCAGACTGTGTGTGTGTGTGCGCGTGTGTGTGTGTACCTCCGGGACAGACGATCTCTAGTTACCCCTCATAATGGAGGGGCTATTAGTGTTGGGATGCAGACAGACATCCCTGTCTACTGCTAGGACCACAGCTGTCATGGAGGTTGTGTGTGAGTGTGTGTGTTGGGGGGATTGGTGGCATGAGCTGGACGGGTGCTTTGAGGGGAGGTGTGCGTGTGTGTGCAAGGGGGGGGCTTGTTTGGAGCTTAAAGGCACGTGTGGCTTGGACATCTGTCCCACCCAGAGACCCCTAACACACACACACACACGTACACACACACACACACACCCCTCCCTCGACGCTCTCCCCTGGACGTTTCATCATCTCCAAACTCCCGATAGGGATCAAAGAAGGACCCACTCTGGATAATGAGACTGGTTGATGGAGGCAGGGAAGGCTGGGGCTGCTATGGTGAGGCAAGCACTGAAGGACCCAGACAGATATTGCCTTGGGGACGATAGGGAAATGAGAAGGGGGAGGAGGGGAAGCTGGGGGGGATCAGTCCAGTCCAGGATGGTCCATCCCCCCAGCCACAGGACCCTGGTGGTGCATTTACTTGTCTCCTTCCCTCATTTCTCCTCATTTTATCCCCCTCTTTTGTTTGTGGTGCGTGTTTTTCCTTGTCGTGCCACTCATTTAGACGCTGTCTCCCCTGGTTAGGCCCGTCAGCTGAGTCCAGTTAACACACAACAGCTGGGGGTTCCTCCCCTTACCCTTACAGACCCCCAAACACCGACCTTTGGGCGGCTGATGGATGAAAGGCAGCTGGCCCCACCGCGGCGGTGACGGGGCATGAAAAATGGTTTCCTTTATGACAGAGAAAACGCACAGGACCCACCAGGTTGAGGGGAGTTCTGACACACCGCCATGCATATGATACCTGTTTTTTTTCTGTGTTGCTTTGCATTACATTTTATTTTACTGTACAGAAGATGATGAGACAAAGCGTGAAACGCGCTTAATTCATAGATAAACTAACAGCGTTTGCGTGTTTGATAAATACGTGTTTCCATTTGGGTAGCTATACGAGGTAATACTGTTTACAAATCAGGTTTCCCATCATGTAGCTTTCCATTGTCCAACCACTACCCATTTTACAACCACTACTTTTCTCCTTCCCCCTTATGACACCCAGGTGATGACAGCTAGGACAGCAGAGTCCCTGCCCATCTTCCGAAAGCACCTAAAATCCTACCTTTTCAAAGAGTACCTTAAAAATCCCCTCCTCGCCTCAACACCCCCAACAAAAAGAAAAGACATTCCTGGACCAACACATGACTCCCCCTTCCCCCCCTAGCTCTGACTGATAACTACTTTGTTCAGGAAAAGTGTAACGACCATGCCTGTGATATGTGGTTGTCCCACCTAGCTATCTTAAGATGAATGCACTAACTGTAAATTGCTCTGGATAAATAACTAAAATGTAAATGTAGAATGAATGCATGACAGAAAGCATACAGTTCTTTACAGCTTCTCAAAACTCATCAGCTTTGGCCGGGGCATCTCATGAAAACACGACCCTTAACCACGAAGAAATAACGTCTGTAACTCAACCTTACATGACATAAAACACGGGGGCTCAGACTGCCACAAAAATAGTCGGTGGGGGCCGGCAGAGGCTGGGGTGGGAGAGATGGACGAGGTGAGCTGTCAAGGTGCAACATTTTAGGGCTTTCTAAGTGCTAATAAACGCTCGTGCCTCGGCCTCCCAGCAAGCCTTTCACACCCGGACCTGTCAGGGCGACAAATTGGAGTAATAAATGAGTGTGTGGCGACCGCTCGGCTCAATGTGGAGGGTGACTGTGACCTGCAGGCCCTCATTATCAGGGGGAGTAAGGCGTTAATGGGGGTGGAGAGAGAGAGAGACAACCTTTCCTTTCTTGCACTAACACTCACACTTGTCTTGTTGCTTATTATAACCGTGATACGTGGTTGGCTCACCTAGCTACCTTAAGATGAAGGAACTGTAAGTCGCTCTGGATAAATGACTCAAATGTAAATGTAGAGTGAGACAGAGAGAGAGACAGAGACAGAGAAACCTTGCCTGTGTATGTGTGTGTACATGTAAAGGTGTGTACAGGGTTGGGGAGTAACGGATTACAAAAAAACTGTAACTGTAATCCGTTACGTTACCAGCAAAAATATTTTAATCAGATTACCGATAATTTTGAAAAAGTAGATAATTACTTCTAGGATTACTTTCAAATTTAGAAGGGATGTTTGCAACAACAAAAAATGTCCATGAAACAATTGCCTGTTTTCTTAATTACCTTTCATATTAACATCAGTCAACTGAAAAAGTGCTACTTTGATCTTCCCGCCTGAGCAACATACACGGTCACAAAATAAAAAGGTATGGCGCGATAACGCAGTCAATTTTTTTGGATGGCGTTTCAAAGAACAATTTGTGTTCAAAGAAAAAGGGCAGGAATGTTACAGTTCAATGCAAACTATGTTTGCCCACGGTAAAGCTGCTGTTGACATTCCAGACACTACTTCCAAACTGAAGAAACACTTGGAGGTAAGGATGACGATTGGCAGGTGTGGCGTTTTAGCTTGCTTAGCTAGTCTCTAGAGACACAGGTTGTCTTCACAATGTTACCAATGTTCCAGCATAGGTCAGAGATTTCAGAGAGTACTAGCTAGCTAGTTAGTCAGATTTCTAGCTAGCTAGCCTGCTTAGTTTGCTAATTTGCTTGACAACTCTCCTACACTATGTGGTATGCTCCTCACTTAAGGTTGCTCTGTCGGTTGCTTGCTACCATAGTTAGAAATATTTCATAACAAGTATGCTATTGTGGTAATATGTTAACAATTTCACTAATTACATCTGTTTTAACTAAGATAAATCAGTTGTAGATAGTTGGGTGAGATTCACTGGGCTACATAGCCTAGCTAGCTAACGTAAGTAAAAGTAAAAAATAAAAAACGTTTTGAAAGCTAGTTGCAATCTGTAACCCAACATAACAAGGTGCTCACTCTCAGGGTTGTTGCTAACTTAGTTAGCTAGCTATGATTTCAGAGTAACATGCTACCCAAATCAATAAAGCCACACTGCAGTTTTCCTGCTGTTCAATTGTTTTTTCAACAAAGATAAATGCCTGTATTATTCAATCATAACTCAAAGTATGATACTATATTAGTCCATAGTTTTATTTTTATATTTGATTTATATTTTTATATTTATATTTCTAGGCAAACAATATAAACCACCATAGACATCCTTGCATCCACAGCTTTCTCCATGTGTGAGTGGTTACATGTCAAATCAAATCAAATTGTATTTGTCACATGCGTCGAATACAACAGGTCTAGACCTTACAGTGAAATGCTTACTTACATGCCCTTAACCAACAAAGCTTTAAGAAGTTAAGAAAAAAAATATGGGAAAAAAAAGAAAAAAGAAATGTACATGTTCCAACCCCAGCCCTGGGGCAGGCTATAGAAAGTGAAACGTGTTTCAAAAGGGTGGACAAAAGCTTTGAAAAGCTACAATCCTTAATGGGATCAATAACAAGGTGGTCATTCCACTGTTATTGTTTCCACTGTCATAGTTAAGTAATTACATTATGCTTTTTCAGAGGATGCATAACAATCAACAGACGACCCTGAGCAGGAAAAGTCAACCAGATGACATGGAGGAGTGCAGAGATGCACAGCCATCTACAGATGGCCTAAAAATGGACATTTTTGTACAGCATTGAAACAAGCAAAACTACAACCAGGAGGACCACACCTCACAAAGCTTGGTTAATCACCTGGTATTTGGCTTCATCATAGAGGATGTGCAACCCTTTTAACTAGTAGAGGTGCCTTCATTCCATAAGCTAGTAGTTGTAATCAGTGGTGGGAGAAAGGTAATGTTGTAGAAATAATTTAATGCAATGAATTGAAAGGGAGTGAGTCCATGAAAGAAGCTCTATCCACCAAACTCCAGACTGTCAAGTCAGTCTGCACCACAGCAGACATCTGGTCTGCGCATAACAGACGCTTCTTCGGGCACAACGTTCCACTGGATCGAGGAGGACACCTTGGAGAGGAAGTCAGCTGCTTTGGCTTGTGCGAGACTGAGAGGACGTCATACCTACAGTACAATGTGATTGCTGCCAAGTTAAGATGCAGACTTTAGAATTCAACACAAAGTGAGGGCCACTTGATAGACAATGGAAGCAACTTTGTAAAGACATTCTGGGAGTTCAATGGAAATGAAGAGGAGCCAGATGAGATGGATGATGGAGTGAGGTTTGATGACGTGGGTGCGATTCTTGAAGAGGAGTTTTGTGGCACACACCCTCAACCTCATCGCCACCAATGAGGTGGGCAAAGCAGCATCCAAAGGTCCATCACGGAAATTTTACAGAAGTGCAATGTGAAAATGTTCCAGCATTTGGAACAAAGCACACAATTCCACATTAGCTTCAGAGGCAATATAGGACATTGCAAGCATGAAAGTAACTGTGCCATGTGTGACAAGATGGAGCTCAGTGCTTTTCTCACAGAGCCACTCACATTCTCTATTGATCTTCTTCAGGGAGAGAAGAAGTGTTTTCTTGGCTTTCTTATCCCAACAATCCTAAGCTTGAAGTCTAAGCTCTCAGAGAAAATACCTCTTGCGACATTCTCTGCACACATCATCACTGCAGTCGTTGAGGCTACAGACCGCCAGTTTGGACCTATGCTAAGCACCCATGTGGCGAAAATGGCAACTGCTACCATGCCAAAGTTTCAACTGTGTTGGCTCAACCCTGGAAAGAGAGAGGAGATGAGGAGCACATTAGTTCAAGAAGCAGCTTCTATGGAGAACACATAGAACAGAAGACAATTTTTTTGTGTTCGGAGGTGCAACAACGGCCAGTGGCACTGCAGAGGATGAGGTGAGGAAGTACCTCGAAGACAAAGACAAGTCTTTGGACACGACACTGCCCTCCAGTGGCCCAGTTGAGCGCCTTTTCAGCTATAGTGGAAATCTGTTTACCCGTCAGCGAAACAGGATGCCTGATGCTCATCTAGAGAATGTCATCTTGCTGCGATACAACAGCAATTTCTGCCTTCAATCATCTGAGTAGGCTAGCTTCAGAATAGGCCTACTGCAATGCCATGTCTGATATGTGGGTTTATTGCACCTAGCTGCACTTGTTTTGCTTCAACTTTAAAAAAAACTACTTTACAACTAACTGTGCATATTGTAAAAAAATATATATATATATTTCTCGTTCTAGTCATTTAGCAGGCGCACTTATCCAGAGCAACTAGTGAGTAGTAAGTGCATACATTTTCTTACTATTTTGTACTGGTGTCCGGTGGGATAAGTGTTTAGCAACATCCATGTTGCTGTGTTACTTAAGCCCTTACTTATACCTGGTTTTAACATGTATCCTTTGTCCTGAACATTGTGTTTATGCCCACATTTTTAGACAGGTGTACATGACTAAAAGACGCATTGTGGTCTGACTGTGATCAGATCTTATAGGTGTAAATGGACAAGATCAGGATGAAGGATGCATGTTAGAGGCAGGTATACAGGGCTTAAAATCATTTTTGTCACAATGTTTTGTGATGTGTTCTAATGTGGCTCTGATTAGTGGCTCAAACATCAATAAATGTTGTTCAATTGGTAATAATATTTTTTTTTCTTGTGTGTTTTACGGGTGAAGTAATCAAAAAGTAATGGAAAGTAATCAGATTACGATACTGAGTTTAGGTAATCCAAAAGTTACGTTACTGATTACCCTGGGTGTGTGTACATGTGTAGCCTACAGTATACAGTTTATGTGTGCTGAGGACCAGTAAGCTCCTTGGTAATAGTGAGTTAGAGGGAGGGAGGGGAGGGTAGTTTATGGGGGTTGGCTTGGTCTCCACCCTCTCCTGCGTGCATCTCCTCCCCCCAACAGTCAGCCCCATGCCTCAGGCCTACTGGGCTAGTTTGATTGAAAGAGACATATTTCAAGTCAAGAGGGGCCGCATTAAAATACAACTTGGCGACCGAAATGTTCCGACACCCACCCCCTTCTTCTCCCATCACGCTATCACACACCCCCCTCTCCCTTTCTATATTTCTTCACCCTCTCTCCCCTTCTCCCTAGCCCTCTTCCCCCAAAAGCAGCACTGGTCTGTTTCAGCCTTGGAAAGCAGCCTGTGGACACACACACCTCTTTGGGGTGTTCACCTAGTGCCTCGCTTCATGGTCCATTCCCATCTCCTATATTGGTGTTCCTGCTCTGGCTGTGCTCACCCGACCAGGGGTAAGAGGTTAATCCGCAATACACCTTCCCTGTTTGTGGGTGGGGGAGGCTGCTATGTGTGTGTGTATATGTGTGTGTAGATATACTGTATACTTGGGCTACAGTCCCCCAGGACTGAGCGCCATAATTCAAGGAGAGTACGATAGTGCAACATGTCTGCTGCCAGGCAAGAAGCCCTCTCCAACCTCTCTGACGTCGCACTGGGGCATTCTGACTGAAGCCAGTTTTGAAGCAACGTTCCAAATGGGTCTTGGTCAAAAGTACTGCACTATAAGGAAATAGGATGCCATTTGGGATGCATGCTATGTCTCGTGAACAGCACCAACAGAGGGCTAGCTGTTACCTAAATATCTAGGGGGAGGGTGGGGTAAGTTGCACGCTTGTTTCTAGGAAACCATACACAAAATGAATAATTATTTAGGTAATAATTTCATGGAGTGTAAAGGAAGAACCACATGGAAAAAGTGGTAAGCAATAGTGATGCACGGGACAGCTGTTTGTTCACCCGTCAGCAAATGCTGATAACCCATCCGCAACCGCCCGACTATACAGTACATTTGGAAAGTATTCAGACCCCTTGACTTTTTCCACATTTTGTTACGTTACAGCCTTATTATAAAATGGATTAAATTGTTTTTTCCCCCCTAATCAATCTACACACAATACCCCATAATGACAAAGCAAAAACAGGTTTTTGATATTTTTTTTTAACAAAAAAAACGGAAATATCACATTTACATAAATATTCAGACCCTTTACTCACTACTTTGTTGCAGCTTTGGCAGCGATTACAGCCTCGAGTCTTCTTGGGTATGACGCTACAAGCTTGGCACACCTGTATTTGGGGAGTTTCTCCCATTTTTTTTGCAGATCCTCTCAATCTCTGTCAGGTTTGATGGGGAGTGTTGCTGCACAGCTATTTTCAGGTCTCCAGAGATTTTCGATCTGATTTATGTTCGGGCTCTGGCTGGGCAACTCAAGGACAAGGACTTGCCCAAAGCCACTCCTGAGTTGTCCTGGCTGTGCGTAGGGTTGTTGTCCTGTTGGAAGGTGAACCTTTGCCCCAGTCTGAGGTCCTGAGTGCTCTGGAGCAGGTTTGCACCAAGGATCTCTCTGTACTTTGCACCGTTCATATTTCCATCGATCCTGACTAGTCGCTCAGTCCCTGTAGCTGAAAAACATCCAGACAGCATGATGCTGCAACCACCATGCTTCACTGTAGGGATGGTGCCATGTTTCCTCCAGACGTTACGCTTGGCATTCAGGTCAAAAAGTTCAATCTTGGTTTCATCAGACCAGAGAATCTTGTTTCTCATGGTCTGAGAGTCTTTAGGTGCCTTTTGGCAAACTCATGTGCCTTTTACAGAGGAGTGGCTTCTGTCTGGCCACTCTACCACAAAGCCTGTTTGGTGGAGTGCTGCAGAGATGGTTGTCCTTGTGGAAGATTCTCCCATCTCCATAGAGGAACTCTGGAGCTCCGTCAGAGTGACCATCGGGATCTTGGTCACCTCCCTGACCAAGGCCCTTTCCCCCCGATTACTCAGTTTGGCTGAATGATTGAGGCCACTGTGTTCTTGGGGACCTTCAATGCTGCAGACATTTTTGATGTCCACCCCCAGATCTGTGCCTCGACACAATCCTGTGTCGGAGCTCTACGGACAATTCCTTCGAACTCATGACTTGGTTTTGCTCTGACATGCACTGTCAACTGTGGGACCTTACATAGACAGCTATGTGCCTTTCCAAATCATGTCCAATCAATTGAATTTACCACAGGTGGACTCTAATCAAGTTGTATAAACATCTCAAGGATAATCAATGCAAACAGGGTCTGAATACTTATGTAAATAAGGTATTTCTGTTTTGTATTTTAATACATTTGCTAAAATTTCTAGACACCTGTTTTTGCTTCATCATTTTGGGGCATTGTGTGTAGATTGTGGAAGAAAAATACTTACTTAATACATTTTAGAATAAGGCTGTAAAGTAACAAAATGTGGAAAAAGGGTCTGAATAGTTTCCGAATGCACTGTATGTTATAAAATGAAAATCTGTGGCCCGCACCTGACCCTTACCTGCTAATATAGAAAATGTGCTGTAGGCTACAGTCAGACACGGTGGACATTTTTTGGGACAGGGAGTGCAGGATTGTTTTTTCCTGATTTAGATGTTTCTGCTTATAATTTCCGACATTTGGTAGGCTATTTGTTAGTCAACTTGTCTATAATTAGATACATCAAATGAAACTGTATTTGTCACTGTGAAATGCTTACTTACAAGCCCTTAAACCAACAGTGCAATTCAAGAAGAGTTTATATTACCAAATAAACAAAAGTAATAAAATAACAATAACGAGGCTATTTACAGGGGGTACCGGTACCGAGTCAGTGTGTGAGGGTACAGGTTAGTTGAGGTAATTTGTACATGTAGGTAGGGGTGAAGTGGCTATGCACAGATAATAAACAGCGAACTACAGCAGTGCACAAAACAAATGGAGGCTGGGGGGGGGTTGTCAATGTAAATAGCTTGGTGGCCATTTGATTAACCCTCCTGTTGTGTTCCGGTCGAATTGGACCGATTTGCAAGTGTTCACTCTGAAAAATGTAGTTAATTTAATCTGATTGTCATAAGGTTCCATGACTTTGTCCACACAGGGCATCTGAACACACAAAATACATTTAGATGATTTTCATTAAATTTGGGGTGTTTTATTTTGTACACCTGTGGTGTTCCCGGTCAAAAATGACCGGTCATTAGAAATTAATGGGTGAGACTACAATTAGTGTATAAAATTGAGTTCAGGCACATGCCCATTCATCAGATGGTCACAGTTCCTCTACCAGACCCCCACATGCATGTGTGTTTGACCACACACACCTCACTCTCTGGACTTTTTGCATTGTGTCTCCCCCCCACCCCCCCGCTGCTGCTACTTTCTGTTTATCATATATGCATAGTCACTTTAACTATACATTCATGTACATACTACCTCAATTGGACCGACCAATCAGTGCTCCCGCACATTGGCTAACCGGGCTATCTATCTGTATTGTGTCCCGCCAACCCCTTTTTTACACTACTGCTACTCTCTGTTCATCATATATGCATAGTCACTTTAACCATAACTACATGTACATATACTACCTCAATCAGCCGACTAACCGGTGTCTGTATGTAGCCTCGCTACTTTTATAGCCTTGCTACTGTATATAGCCTTGCTACTGTATATAGCCTGTCTTTTTTACTGTTGTTTTTGTTTATTTACTTACCTATTGTTCACTATTACCTATTTTGCACTATTGGTTAGAGCCTGTAAGTAAGCATTTCACTGTAAGGTCTACACCTGTTGTATTCAGCGCACGTGACAAATAAACTTTGATTCTTGGCTTCCATGGCAACCCCCATGGGAACCTTTCCCCAATAGAATCTTTCCTCCACGGGAACCACACCTGTTGGCATTCTCACAAACAATCACAACATTGTTTCAATAATATATATAACTTTTCTCACAGCTCTGGTATATACAGTGAGGGAAAAAAGTATTTGATCCCCTGCTGATTTTGTACGTTTGCCCAGTGACAAAAAAATATCAGTCTATAATTTTAGTGGTAGGTTTATTTGAACAGTAAGAGACAGAATAACAACAAAAAAATCCAGAAAAACGTATGTGAAATTTTTTATAAATTGATTAGTATAACAAAACTGATATAGCAGGCGAAAACCAGAGGAAAATCCATTCGGATTTGCAGTTTTTGTTTGTTGACCTTTTTCTCCTGGCTGCCTATAGGATTCAATGTCATCTAGGACATAGACTGCAGTACCTATGGCTTCCACTGGATGTCAACAGTCTTTAGGCAACGTTTCATGACCTTAGGTTGAATTAGAAGCCAATAGAAGAAGAATTTAGACGTGGACCCCGGAACTCAATAGAATGACATGCGTGTTCACGGTCTCGCGCGCTCTGTGGTTTTTTCCTTTCCTATCGTTCATGTTATCGTTCGGTTTAAATATTATAGTAAATATACATAAAAGGATACCTAAGGATACATTAAAAATGATGTTTGATTTGTTTGAACAAAGCTGACAGGTATAATTTGAACGCGTTCTCTTCACGGTTTAATGGGCGACTCGACAGTGGATTTTCTGAACATAACGCGCCAACCAAACAGAGATTTATGGATATAATAATTGACTTTTTCTAACAAAAGAACCATTAGATGTTTTCGTTGGACACTTGGGATGCCCTCAGCACAAGTTATTCGAAAGGTAAGTGATTTATTTTAGCTCTTATATGGGTTTTGTGTGACCCGCTCTGGATATGAATTTATGCTAATGTGGAAAATATATGAGGTGCTATCCTCAAACAATCAAATGTTGTGCTTTCGCCGTAAAGCCTTTTTGAAATCGGACAATGCTGTGATATTGCTAAGAATCAGAGATTTTTATGACTATGCAACACTTGTATATTGATGAATGTTTAATAATTCAACTTTTGGATTTTGAATTTGGCGCCTTACATTTCACTGGGTAGTATCGGGAACGGGGCGCTAGCGCCCCAGCGCTCCTTAACTTCTCTGGGAGCAGTGCATGAGGTGACCGTTTTGGAGAGCCTGGCGTGCCCAAAGTAAAATGCCTCCCATTTAGGCCCAGAAAATAGGATATGCATGTATTTAGTACCATTGGATAGGAAACACTCTGAATTTTCCAAAACTGTTAACCATTTGTCTGTGAGTGAATCAGAACGCATATAACACGCAAAACCCTGAGGAATCTCTGTCCTGGAAAAAGTGATTTTGACACATTGCTCATTTGGGAACCCCTCCCTATTGAAAATGACCATATATAGGCATATGAATGCAGTACACGTCACTTCCTTATGATGTCAACAGCCTCGAGACGGTGTTTCCCTCCATTTTGGATGAATTTAGAGCAGAGAAAAACAGCAAACAATGAAGACCCCTCGTTCTGAGAAAAGTTCCCGTGGTGCGCGCACGAGAAGTCACGGAGTGTCTTTTTGTAGCCTCGTTATTGATCAGTTTATATTCCGGCTGATTTACAATAGTAAATATACGTAAAAGTGTTCCTAAGGATACATTTAAAACTATGTTTGATTGTTCTTGGACAAGTTTATAGGTATAATTTGAACGCGTTCACGCCGCGTTTCATGGACTAGTGGAGGCTGTCGTTTCTGATTATAACGCGCGAACCAAATGGAGGATTTATGGATAAAAGACGTTACTTTTTCTAACAAAAGAACCATGGATTGTCTTCGTTGGACACTTAGGATGACCTCAGCAGAAGTTCTTCAACAGGTAATTGATTTGTTTTCGCTGTGAAATGTGTTATGTGTGTGCCATGATGGCTAATCGATACATGGCTATTGGAAAAATATGTGAGGTGCTAGCCTCAAACAATGAAATGTGCTGCTTTCGCCGTAAAGCCTTTTTGAAATCTGACAACGCTGTGCTATTGCCAAGAAGCCTAGCTTTTGATGAGTATGGAACACTTGCATATTGGTGGATGTTTAATAATTCCATTTTGGGATTTTGAATTTGGCGCTTTAGATTTTCGCTGGTAGTGTCGGGACGAGCCCGCTAGCGACCCAGCAATCCCTGCCTGGTTAATGATGCTTAAGAGGTTAAAGGAGGAAGTGTCAGAAGTTGAAGACAACACAATATGATCCAGACCAAGAGACAACCGATGTGGAACAATCCAGTGATGAGAAAGAGGGCCCTGCTGAGGTTGTTGTTACATTTCTTTCAAAGAATGGGAGTTTGTCCAGGTCTTTATCCCCACCTGAGAGGAGAGGTCGGCTGTCAGCTGAAAATGTTATCAGGATGACCCCAGGGCCAACGAGATACGCCATATCCCGGGTTGACGATATAAAATCCTGCTTCAAACTGTTGCTGACAGAGCCAATCGAAACTATAGTGATAAACATGACCAACTTGAAAGGGAGACGCATTTACAAAGACAACTGGAAGGAGGTTGACCGGACAGACGTCCAAGCATAAGTGGGTCTCTTGATTTTGGCCGGTGTGTACAGATCCAGAAACAAATCTACCACCAGTTTATGGGATGCAGTCTGGTCGGGCAATTTTTCGTGCCACTATGTCACTCCAGACATTTCACGTGTTGTCACGAGTGATTCGCTTCGACAACCGTGATACAAGACCAGGCCACCGTCAACAAGACAAGCTGGCAGCGATCAGAGAGGTTTGGCACAAGTGGGTGGAGCGCCTGCTACTGATCTATAAGTCCAGGCACATGCAACAACCACCACGTTTTGTCCAACATGTGCATGAGAACACACAAAATGTAACCACCATTGATTGACAGATTGTGAACATTTTAATGTTGTTGTTATTGTTAGTAATACTGTTATTGTTGCTGTTGTTCTTTAATGTGTTCAGACATTAATTTTGTAATATGGTAAAGTTTTCATGTGTATTTTTGGGCCTATGTCCTTTCTTTACTAATAAAATCATACCAGTCAGTTTTGACCGGGAACACCACAGATGTAACTTTGTACCACTATTTATAAATGTGAAATTGTTTCAAAACAAATGTCCTTGATAAACTTTGACACAAAGTAGTCTGTGATAAATAGAACAATATGTTTCATCTGAGTATTTGTTAGAGTCAAAATAATCCATACATTATGCATTTTTCACTCAAAAGCGAGTTATGTGCACAGGTCAATGAGGCCTACAGGCCATAAATAGCTAATAGAAGTTCAAAACGTGTAATATTCACAAGAACTTAAGCTCTAACACAAATTAGGTGATAATGTATGTATTATTATGGATTTATAATCAGCTATAATGGGGCGGTCATTTTGGACTGAGAACACAGAATTAATTAATATGAAATGAACACAACAGGAGGGTTAATTGTTCAGTAGTCTTATGGCTTGGGGGTAGAAGCTTTTAAGGAGACTTTTGGTCCTAGACTTGGCACTCCGGTACCACTTGCCGTGCGGTAGCAGAAAAAACAGTCTATGACTTGGTGACTGGAGTCTCTGACAATTTTATGGGCTTTCCTTTGACACCGCCTATTATATAGGTCCTGGATGGCAGGAAGCTTGGCCCAAGTGATGTACTGGGCCGTATGCACTACCCTCTGTAGCGCCTTACGGTCAGATGCCGAGCAGTTGCCATACCAGGCGATGATGCAACCGTTCAGGATGCTCTCGATGGTGCAGCTGTAGAACTTTTTGAGGATCTGGGGACCATGCAGCTTCTCTTCTGTTATTATATGTTGTCCTAGAAGACTAAATAAACCCTTGCTCACCAGAATAATGTCATAAATCGATAGAATGAATGCTTCAATCTAGTTGACATCGATAAAGTTGTCTCTGTCATCTCTGCTTCTTTCACGGAGCAAAGGGACCGGGGTGAAAATGCAACCCCAACCCCAAAAAACTGGAACCTTTTCAAAATGTCTAAATTACATCAGTTTGACCCGTTGTAAGGAAATAGAAAGCTCATTCAAGACTGTAAATGAATAACAATGATTCATTATTTTTTTATTCAATAATTGTAATGTAAATGGAGTACAGTGCAAAACAATGGGGCAGTTATCTAAATTATCAGCTGACGATTAAAAATTAAAACTGTCCCATAATAGTGACTAACTTCTGCTAAACTTGAGAGGTACATCCCAGCCTCCTCTACAGTTGAATACATTTGCGAGGCACAAGTCTCCCGCTAAGTGACTTTGAAAAGTATATTTTCCTGCCAAAACGCAGTCATTTTAGCTTTGAAGGACACTTCAAAACAGACAGACAGAAGTATGTTGCGTCAAGAATGATGAAAGGCTCCTTGGATAACGTTATTTACCAAAAACAAGCACTTGAGACTGGCAGAGGTTAGAGGAAGAAGGGGCTTCACAGCAGGAGGCCTGTTATTACAACCACTATGTCCACTTGTTATTCAGTGCCTCTGTCATGTCTGTGAAGTGTGTGTGTATGTAAGAGTCAGCAGTGCGTGTGCTTGTGTTTCGGTGTCTGCAGTATGCATTACTGTGTGTGTGTGTGTCTGTTTGCACCCCTGTATACACCCCTTCACCACTGGATAGAAGGACTGACCCAAAACAATTGAATGGCAAAAACAAAGAGAGGGGCATGGTGAGAGCGCGGAGGGAGGAGGAGGCCGGGGGACCTGCCCCTTTTGGCCCCCAAGCGTAGTCCTTTTGTATGCAGATACCCCCAACAATAAATCCATTACTGAGGTGGTCTAATCTGTGTGGCCAGCTAATAGAGACATTGTCTGCCCTGGAAGAGGATTACTTTAATCTAGTAATGGTCTGCCTTGGCCTATGGTAGTGGAGCATGGGGCCATGAGGACCCCCTTTGTCCAGTGGGGCAGTTGCCCCCATTCTCCCTAATTCCCCCCACTGCCCTCTCTGCTTTGTCTACTGTACTCAAGCCATCTGGAGAAAACTGAAAACAGAAACTGCACCACCACAACAGTAGTCTCCTCACAATCATAAGGATATGAGAATGGAAGATGAGAATCTCCCCAACCCCCTCTACTGTAGTTCAGTCCGATAATGAAGATCTCTGAATTACGAATCAAAGTCTGATAAGTAATTTAAAATGAAGTTTCAAAAGGTGCTTAAGAGAGTTCAGTCGGTGTGATGTTTAGTGTGAGAATGCAGCCCGGAGGCACTGTCGTTGAACAAGGAGTTGATGAGATGCCAAACATATAAAGGTCTCAGCCATTCGCTAAAAGCTGTATGTCAATAACATTGCCATAAAATGCACATAAACAAAACATAAAAAGCTTAATTGAACAAAATTCTTTAATTTATTTATTAAGTCACTCTTAAATCTCTTTAGAAAATGTGACGTCCCACCATGTTTCACAAATCCAAAATGGTAGATCTAGTATTTTCATAGTACCGTATCCGGAAGAGAAATTGTTGTGCCTTTACCGTAAACTCTATTCAATTAAGTTGGTCATCTCAAGTTGGAAAGCGTGAAAAAAGTCCAACTGCGTCATGCAGATTTACTCAAAGAATATGTGTGGGCTCGGAAGCTTTCTTGGTGCCCACCATTCAATGAGGGACAGCTTGCCAAATCCCATTCACCTCTATATCCGCCTTCCCTCAGGAGCCAACGCAGGGTTAAAAAAAACAAGTTCTGAACATAGTCAGTAGAATGACTCACGCACACACAACAGCAGAGAGACATGACAGAAATGCAGAATATGGACTGGGAATGGGCAGTGAGCAATAGTGCAAGCAACAGATATAGGATCTTAATTTGAGCCAGTTTGCTAGAGCAGAAAAATAATCCTGCAGCACAGGAAATGTGAATTATTATGTGGATTATAATTAATATACCGTTTTTGTAGGGATTGATCCATTTTTCATTGGGGCAAATAAAGTATTTTAAAGTGTAAATTAGAAACTTTAGAAGCCTTTTTAAACCTTGAATACACAACAAGTTTGCATTTCCTGCAACAACATGATGATGAAATTAAGATACGGCATCTGTATATTGGATGCCCACGTTTGTGGTAAGAAACAGGTCTGTTTTCAATAATTTTATGTGTGCTTATTCGCTCCATTGTTGGTAAATAGCAGTTTCTTTCTCCCAGACAGACCAACCGCCACATCGGGGGATTTGGAATAGACGCTTACGTAAACACAGCCAGGCCAGTGACGTGACGTGCCAGACACCGCTGTTCTAGAATCTAGCAGAATATGCCAACCAATTACACTGTTGGGTCACTGACACCTTTGTACACTACTGAACTGTTTCCTTATTTACAATGGCGGCCTACCCCGGCCAAACCCGGACGACGCTGGGCCAATTGTGCGCTGCCCTATGGGACTCCCAATCACGGCCGGTTGTGATACAGCCTGGATTCAAACCAGGGACTATAGTGATGCCTCTTGCACTGAGATGCAGTGCCTTAGACCGCTGCGCCACTCGGGAGCCCTAAATTGAGGTGTGTCATCACATTTGTGTATTGGATAGAGATAGGATAGGAGGCAGATTAAATAGGAGGCTGTTTGTGTGTGTTGCTACAGATGTAGGATCTTCATTTGATCACTCTCTGCAGGAGAACGTTCCTGAATTGCAGGAAATAAAACATGTGTAGTGTATTTAAAAAAGCTTCTGAATTTTGTAATTTGAAATTTCAGACTTGATTTTTCCTTATGAAAAATGGATCAACCCTTACAAAAATTCACATTTCCTGTTGCTGCAGGATTATTTTCCTGCTTTAGCAAACTGGATCAAATTAAGATTCTGCATCTGTATGCTATTCAATTCCCCTGGGTGATGCCAACTTTCTTAGTTCGCTGTATATGTTATGCTAGGTGTCAGCAAGCTTTCCTGACTTTGTGCATCATGTAGTTTTTGTTGATTGCAGCTGAGAGACTGGCAGGCTAGTCATCTCTGACACTCCAGTCTCATCTCGGAGACGGTCAAGACTCTGTGCGTCAGTGGATGAGCATCCTGCTGTCTCAGTCCAGTCATGACGTATGGGCACCTTCTGGGCAGCGTGACGGCTCCCAATGAACACTTGGCCCAGGAACAGATGGCAAAGGTGCACTTTCTACTGACCCTCTGCCCACCGCAGTGCCCAGTTCTCGTCAAATGTGCTGAGCGGTGTTTACCCTGTGCCCATTAATGTGCCCTGCTCATGAAGACTCCCAAACAACTCCCTCTAGCATGGCACAGAAAGGGGGGTGGGGAGTTCAACTACACCCATTTCCCCCACGTCAACAAACTCCAAACCAGATGGATCTGTGACAAAATCCATTTAGATCCAGTCGAATGACTTAAGCTCTTCTCTGACCTTTCCAACTCTGGAGCGGTGGTCATCTTAACCTCTTCCAGCTAGGGTCCCATTTTCCGAATTTTCGCCTGTCTGACGTGCCCAAAGTTAAATGCCTACCACTCATGGCCAGAAACTAGGATATTTACATATTTAGTACTATTGGATAGGAAACACTCTGAAGTTTATAAAACCATTAAGATATAGTCTGTGGCTATTCCAGAACAGATTTAGCAGGCAAAAACCAGAGAAATTTCTGTCCGAATTTATTTTTCTTTGGCTCTCCTCTCATTTTGAAGCCCATGTAATATTTTTCTATGGGGAATAGGACCGAGGTTGCAGTACTTATGGCTTCCACTAGATGTCAACAGTCTCTGGAAAGGGTATGGAGGAAAAAGCTCTGACCAGATCCTTAGAGAGAGAGAATTACTACGGGTAGGGAAAATAGGTAAACAGGCGTGCACGCTCACGAGAACGTGAACGCGCCAGCGACCAACTTTCTTTTCGCCTTTTAACGCTTTCACTTACCGTTCTTGTAAAATATGATCGCTATTATTCATAAAAGAATACATAAGGATGCATTATTAATGATATTTGATTTGTTTGTGAAAAGATGAGAGGTATAATTTGAACGCGATCCCTTCACTGTAAAACGGGCGAGTAGACTGACAATGCTTGGTGGAGTAGCTGAACGTAATGTGCCAAAAACAACGGATATTTATGGATATAATTATTTACTTTTTCTAACAAAAGAACCATGGATTATCTTGTTTGGACACTTGGGAAGACCTCAGAAGAAGTTATTTGAAAGGTAAGCGATTTATATTAGCTGTGATATGGATATTTTGAGAACCGAGCTGGATATGAATTTATGCTAATGTGGAAAATATGTGAGGTACTAGCCTCAAACAATCAAATGTAGTGCTTTAGCCGTAAAGCCTTTTAAAATCTGACAACGCAGTGATATTGCCAAGAAGCAGAGCTTTTGATGGCTATGCAACACTATGCAACACTTGTATATCAGTTAAATATTACGAATATGTATTACTTAATATGTATTTTGAATTTGGCGGCGTTATGTTTGCTCTGAAAACGATCCCGCTAAAGGGATCGGCGCGCTAAGAGGTTAAGGTGAATTTCAGCTCAGAGAATTCATTAAAAAAACATATTGTAGAAATCAATAGAGTTTAAATGTCTGTTTGCTCGGTCATTTGCGGAGGGTCAAACGCACCTAAATCCCCTTGAAATGTGCTTTTAATACAACAGCATACGGTATTGTCCTATCGTTTGCCAGAGGCCACATTGAACGCCCAAAGTGTAATGTGTCTGTCAATAAAAAGTTCCCAGAGTCAATTAAGCGAAAACTTGACTTTGAAACGGCCTCTCGGCTGGCAGGCAGCAGGCTCCTGGGGAAGGGGACAACACAACAAAATAAATGGAATAATAAAGCAGCCGTCAGTAGAACTATAAACAGCACCGTATTCACCGAGCCTGACCCCACAGGAGTTGCCTTGGGGACAAGAATGGGAGTTGATCTGTTTTCGCAACTGCAACTCATTTCCAAACAACATGCTTCTGAGATAAGGAATTCTGTAATCCCAGTATAACAAGGTTACAGGACTCCGATTCAACGCGTAAAAATCGACCTAGTACATCTAGGAAATATATCTTGCCTAATACTCCTACACTTGCATAACAGTTTGGGAACTAACAGAATCTGGCAGACGGTTGAGGTCAGTAGGAGGGTCTAGTGTATTTAACAGTGTGGTGGTATAGCCCGCGTAGATGGTGATCTGTATCCATGATAGATAATGGAGCTTGATTAGTCACAACGGTTGGAGTGTGATTGTATTGTTCTATTGTAAACCTGGATGCTTCTGCTGTAACCCAGGACACACAAAGGCCCTGCAGATGCCCCAGCATTCATTAGCATGGGGGCAGGGGTAGTGTGTGTGTGGGGGGGGGGACTGTTCCTCACACCACCTGTTGTCATGTCCTCTTGACCCCCATCCTCTCCAGACACACACACACACCACTGGCCATAGGCCACCAGCACGGGCCTCAGTCTCATTAGCCCCAGTCTGGTCTTATTAATTCATGATCCTCAGGTTTGGCCGGTGGGCCCAGCTCAATGACCACCAGACGGAAGGGAGACCAGAGGGACCAGCCAGAGGCTCCCGGCCTCACCTTGGCCATCTGACCCCTCCTTTTGTGTTTAGCCCCCCTGGTCCTGGTCCTGTCCTCTGCCCTTTCCTCAGCCCCCACGAGCCTGGCAGCCGGCACATTGATTCCATTAGTTAAGCCTGGACACACAGGAGGGCTCAAACAGTCTAAACTCAAAAACAGACCAAATCAGAGAGATCAACTCCTAGACTAACCAACTCAGAGGCTAATTAAGAGACAGACCAACTCAGAAACAGACTCTCAGAGAGATCTACTCCTGAAGGGCTTCAAAGAGAGAGAAGACCATATCTTCTAGCACAGTACCAGAGGGCACTTTAAGTGGAAACACGTTGACGCACAAAGGCATTTGACATAGCTGATCACTGGAGACCAGATACTTGGAGGACTATCTCAGATAGTTGACTTTCAGACTGGCAAAGCCAGTTGTAACCGAAAAGCTTTATCGAAACGGATTCTTTCACGATCAAAGTGAAAGAAAATAGGCTATTGCCACTCGTCCAATTACGAGTAAAAACCAAAAAAAGAGATTTCTCAACGATCTCTTGAAGAGGAGTTCAGGCAACAGAGAAAATGCATCAACGGTGACAAATTGCTTTGGAACCACTGATTGGTACACCTGGCAAGAAAATATGTCCCAATCTCTGCTGAACTCTACAGGCGCGGGCCTGTATTTCTGTATTTCTGCTCCTAGCTGGACGTGAGGTTGGAAACTGCTCAGTGTGGCCCATATTGGCCCTGACCCATAGGATTAATAACAGAGTGCAGCCAGCCTGGAGCTGCCTGAAGAGAGCGTGCCCTGTAGCAGCTTGGCCATTTGAAGAGGGGAGGAGGGCAACTCAGACACCCTTATCTGCCAAGTAACCGCCTTCCTCCCCATTCCTAATCCCTTAAAACCTCAAAATACATTTTCTGGAGGAGTGGGGTGTGTACGTGTGTGTGTGCACGCACATCTTACTTCCGGAGCATTGGCCCCAAGGCTGTCTCATGGTTGGGGTCGCCCAGAGAGGAACCACTCTCCTCTGAGATGGTTGGGAGTTTTAGGGTGAGCGATATCGGCCTGGGCTAAGCTCCAGAAAAGGATGGTTGAAAGCATTTGACTTTCACGGCTTCCTCAGTAAAAACTCAGTTTCTGTGTTTTGAGGGACAGAGGGTATAGTCTGTCATGGGGCAGCCTTCACAATAATTGAACTCTAACAAATATGTGTAGATTGCTGTCAATACCGTTTACTGGGGCTCTCCAACCCTGTTCCTGGACAGCGAGCCTTCTGTAAGTTTTCCCCAGTTATAACTAACCTGATTCAGTTTATTAACCAGTTAATAATTAGAACCAGGTTACTAGATTAGGGTTAGTAGCTCTCCAGGAAGAGGGTTGAAGAGCCCTGCTGTATACAAACAGTTTGTCGGATATGCTACTTACATCATCCTATAACAGAAAGAAAGAGGAGCAAATGGCCGCTCTTGAAAAAGGAATGGGGTAACTGTAGCCTACCAAGCCTCATTCTAAAGCACTGAAAACCAGGCAACCAATACGAGAAACTATCCTCAACTCATATCAGGGAAAACTATTCATAAAACAGCTAAAAAAATACTGTTTTGTTATCAAACGGAATTACATAATGAAATCTTAATGCAATAGCGCATTGGCTAATCTAATAGTGAAATCAAATTGGCCGTCCACGTTTTATTTGAGCAGAGCAGATTGCAGCAGTGCCCTGTTGTGAAAAGCTGCCATTCTCACAGGGTTTTCTATAGTGTGTGGTGTGTGTGCGTGCATGCGTGTGTCTGGGTGGCGCGCGTGTGTGATGATTTCGGGGGCTAGCATCTGCTACCTGGAAACAGCCACTGTTGACTGTTCTAGCTTCACTTTCCCTTTCCAGTGACAGTTGTTACATTTTGCTTGAGCTAAGGATTGCCTCTCCTCTCTGTCAGTGCTATGCAGTGCTACACTTTATTAATTTCTGCCAACTTGGCTCAAACACACTTCTCTATCCCCAAAAGCCAAAATGGCAGAGGCACTTACTTGCCACCTCCAGTGATGCGTTACGACTGACGGCCTCGCCTAGGTAGTTGCGTGCCACGCACACATAGACTCCCTCGTCGGGTTTGCTCCGTCGACCATGGACGATACGCAGGAAGAACAGGGAGCCGCTGGGCAGCAGCATACGGTGGGAGCGCGGATCTTCCCTGTCCGTCTCCACTCGTTCGCCATCTTTGTACCACTCCACCATGGGGCTGGGACGCCCCTCTGCCTTGCAGTTGAGGGTGGCCGGCTCGCCCTTGGACACGATCAGGTCGGAGGGGTGCTCCACGATCCGCGGGGGGGCATCCTCCAACCTGGGTCGGGACCCTGGAATAGAGAGAGGGGGTAAAGAGTTAAGTGTACTCTGTTGTAGAGGTCTTGACGGTTTCAACATACCCAAAATTCTGAGATCTGACCCGGGTCCTAAATTCTGACTTTTGTCTTGGATCTGGGTCGGGTCTGATGTAATTGCCACAGGTCTCGGACATGTGCAATTAAAATGTATTTACCGACTGAACCCAATTGGACCTGTCCTCTGTGCGAGTTTGTTATCTGTGTCAGCCAATTACAATTCAATAAAACGTATATAGATAATGTCCAGCTGAAACTGGTTCTGGCTGCTCACCTCACATGCACCGGCTGCAGAGGAGAGAGAGAAGAGAGGGAGTAAAAGGAGCCTTGGCCTAGGCTACTGTTGATTGCGACCATAGAGTAGTTTTTCATTGAAGTAAAACAAAAGTTAGAGGAGAAAGAGTATAGTGAAAAGTAGCTGACAAGGGTAATGCCCTTGGGGACACATTTTTATATTGTAGTGGACAAATGGACTATGTGCAACTCGCTATTCAGGTTTGATGCAATTTTCTACCTTTCATTTATTTATTTTCGTATTTATTATCAATTGTTTAGTTATTATTATTATAGTAAATCATTAGTATTATTATTATTGTAGGCCTATGAAATAATCTAAACCAGTTATTTAAATATCCTATGCAAAAAGTGTTTGGTTTCATTTTGTTCAGACATTTCATTGACTAAATTAAGTTCTGCCTTTTAAATGTTGTGCTCCATTTAGTTTAAGGTTAAAAGTAGGCCTGTTGTAATATAAATAGCATTAGCCTATTGCTGTCATTGGTTGGGTAGGCCTACGGTAGACAACTACCTTTGTTGGTAATTGCTGCAATATAGGCCTAGCATGTTCAAAACCTTTTTAATCTGTTGGTATTTTCCCTATAACAATGACTTGACTTGATTTTGATATTACCCTAAAAGTTAAGCAACTTTAATGAAGGTTTGGTGTGGTATGGCTATTATTAGGCTTAGCTACTGCAGGCCTATGAAGGCAGTGCAAACCGGCTGAGGAGTATTTTTCTGCGCATTGCTGAAGGGTATTTTTCTGCACTCATACTGGAGTAATAAAGGTCTAGTGCAATATACATATATTTGGGGGATATAGTGCAATATACATATATTTGGGGGATTTATCAGGGGGTGCACCCTCAGCTCCCCTGAGTATTCAGACCCCTTGACTTTTTCCACATCCTGCTTCGTCACAGCCTTATTCTAAAATGGATTAAATAGTTTTTCCCCCTCATTAATCTACACACAATACCCCATAATGAGAAAGCAAAAACGTAGAAATGTTTGCAGATTTATTAGGAAAAAAAACGGAAATATTACATTTACATAAGTATTCAGACACTTTACTCAGTACTTTGTTGAAGTACCTTTGGCAGCGATTACAGCCTCGAGTCTTCTTGGGTATGGCGCTACAAGCTTGGCACACCTGTATTTGGGGAGTTGTATTTCGATCGGGTTCAAGTCCGGCTCTGGCTGGGCCACTCAAGGACATTCAGAGACTTGTCCCGATGCCACTCCTGGATTGTCTTGGCTGTGTGCTTAGCGAAGTTGTCCTGTTGGAAGGTGAACCTTCGGCCTAGTTCAAGGTCCTGAGTGCTCTGGAGCAGGTTTTCATCAATGATCTCTCTGTATTCTGCTCCGTTCATCTTTCCCTCATTCCTAACTAGTCTCCCAGTCCCTGCCGCGGAAAATTATCCCCACAGCATGATGGTGCCACCACCATGCTTCACCGTAGAGATGGTGCCAGGTTTCCTCCAGACGTGACGCTTGGCATTCAGGCCAAAGAGTTCAATCTTGGTTTCATCAGACCAGATAATCTTGTTTCTCCTGGTCTGAGAGTCCTTTAGGTGCCTTTTGGCAAACTCCAATCGGCCTGTCATGTGCCTTTTACTGTGGAGTGGCTTCCGTCTGGCCACTCTCCCATAAATGCCTGATTGGTGGAGTGTTGCAGAGATGGTTGTTCTTCTGGAAGGTTATCCCATCTCCACAGAGGACTACTGGAGTTCTTTCAGAGTGACCATCGGGTTCTTGGTCACGTCCCTGACCAAGGCCCCCGATTGCTCAGTTTGGCTGTGCGGGCCAGCTCTAGGAAGAGTATTGGCGGTTCCAAACTTCTTCCATTTAAGAATGATGGAGGCCACTGTGTTCTTGTGGACCTTCAATGCTGCAGAAATGTTTTGGTACCCATGCCCAGATCTGCACCTAGACACAATCCTGTTGCTTGTTTATTGGTGGCCCTGGCAGCGCCCAGTTGGAGGTTTCTTTCTCTCTCTATTTCTACTCTGGGATCAGAATTGGTCTCTCGGATCCGAACCAGAACGGGTCTATTTGGGTCTGTTTTCCACTGGAACGGGTCTCACTGTCTTCGGATCCATTTGGAATGGGTCTCGTTTAAAAATATATATATATTTATGCAGGTAGGAAAGCCACGGATACAACTTTTTGGACCGGTGAAGACCTCTACTCTGTTGTATGACTTGACTTAATTCATTTTAGCCCCTAGTGGAGGGATAGGGGGTTAAGTATTACTGTAATAGAGAATGTTGTCAGTAACTAGGCTAAAGCAGGAGAGGGGTAACAGCTCCTTGAGTGTGCACTCGCCTACAGGGGAGGTTGGGAGAGGGTTGGTGCTAATCACTATGTGGTAAAGGGAGAGGGTTCATTTCCCTGTGAGCTCCACCGAGCCCTCGAACATGGCCTCTTTTTACAGTAGAGACACTCCACACAAGGGCTGAGTGGGCGGCACACAACAGAATAAACAAGTCAACAACACACACATTCAATTTTTGCTCTCCTAACAGTCGACACTCAAACACGTCAACAACATGTGAAAAACACATTTTCATCATTCAAACTGTCAGTTCTGAGAAAACTAAGACAAGTTGAGTAATGTTCTCCACGTGTCACTATTCTGCATTCATATCAACTTGATGGCTGAGAAATTACATGCTCTAAATTCAACTATCAAACAAAATGTATCTCTGGCTCAGAAGGGAGACGCACGAAACGTATCAATAAATTAAAGTGTCCCGGGTTTTTAGAAATTCACAGAAAGGAATGTGGAGGGACTGCCAATGGTTTTGTTTTGCATAAGAGGAGAGAGAGAGAGAGAGAGAGAGAGAGAGAGAGAGAGATAGAGAGAGGGGAGAGCGAGAGAGAGAGAGAGACAAAGAGAGAGAGAGAGAGCGAGAGATATACAGAGACAGACAGACAGAGGAAAGGTAATTCCATGCAGCAGGTTTGTTGCTGGAGTGCTTTGAAATTGCTTCCCTCTCTTTCCCCCAATTTGATTGACAGTGTGTTGGCGAGACAATTATGGATGAATAACAACAGCGGCGCAAAGACTAGCACTGTGGAGCGAGAAGGAATTTTCCACAGAGAGTCCTTTTAGGGATGACACAGGGAGGTGATCTCTTGTCTGAATAATTACTGAGATGCATCGATGCACCGATGCCAATTCTTACAGTTTTTATGACGTTGTTGTTTTTTATTCCACCACAGTTGGGGACGCCAAAGGTTTTTTGAGTCGTTGAGCTGAGTTTTATTGTCGGCAAACCAAGATGGAGGATGAGGCTCTCAAGAGTTCTCCACAGGGCCAGGTGTGAGAATGTGGGTGCCAACCGTGTCTGATAACAACTGATAAGAGGGCGGCTTAATATCCACTGGGCAAATGCCTTTCCCTCCACGGTCGAATACTCCAGGGTTATAGGATTAACAAGTCAAAGGCAGAAGGCTTTTAGTTGATGGAGGAGATACAAGACTATTGTATTGAGTGATGGACCCTCACTCAAACCAAGTATCTTCTTATAGAAGGAACATGTGAACTCTTGATGTAAAGGAAATGGTGGTAGAATGACTTTTGAAGGAATTTCGAGTCAGATGTATAACATCCATTTTCATGCGATAGCTTGACTTGCAGTGTGTGACTAACATCTCAGTGTATCATGGGCCTTTACTATACAGAATGATATGCCTTTCAAAGCAAACTCTTGAACTGGCTGCTAAATCTTAACTTGAATACTGCCTCCATCATTTATTTTGTATTGAACCTTTTTTTAACTAGGCAAGTCAGTTAACAAATTCTTTTTTACAATGACTGCCTACCAAAAGGCAAAAGGCCTCCTGCGAGGACGGGGGCCTAGGGTTCAAAATAAAAATAAAATATAGGACAAAACACACATGAGAACAAGAGAGACACCACAACACTGCATAAAGAGAGACCTAAGACAACAACATAGCATGGCAGAAACACATGACAACACAGCACAACATGGTAGCAGCACAAAACATGGTACAATCATTATAGGGCACAGACAACAGCACAAAGGGCAAGAAGTTAGAGACGACAATACATCACGCGAAGCAGCCACAACTGTCAGTAAGAGTGTCCAAGATTGACTCTTTGAATGAAGAGACGGAGATAAAACTGTCCAGTTTGAGTGTTTTTTGCAGCTAGTTCCAGTCGCCAGCTGCAGTGATCTGAAAAGACGAGCGACCCAGGGATGTGTGTGCTTTGGGGACCTTTAACAGAATGTGACTGGCAGAACGGGTGTTGTATGTGGAGGATGAGGGCTGCAGTAGGTATCTCAGAAAGGTGGGAGTGATAAATGGATGAGAGAGCTTCCTACTGCCTGAGCTATGTTGTTGATGTAAATTGAGAAGAGCGGGGGGCCTAGGGACGAGCCTTGGGGTACTCCCATGGCGACATGCAATGGCTGAGACAGAAGATGTTCTGACTTTATAAACTCTTTGAGAGAGGTAGTTAGCAAACCAGGCCAAAGACCTCTCAGAGACACAAATATTCCCACAAGAATGGAATGGTCTACCATATCAAAAGCTTTGGCCAAGTCAATAAAAATAGCAGCACAACATTGCTTAGAATCAAGTGCAATGGTGACATCATTGAGGACCTTTAAGGTTGCAGTGACACCATCCATAACCTGAGCGGAAACCAGATTCCATACCAGAGAGAATACTATGGACATCAAGAAAGCCAGTCAGTTGATTATTGATACGTTTTTCAAACACTTTTGATAAACAGGGCAAAATAGAAATTGGCCTATAATCAGCTTGATCTCCCCCTTTAAATAAAGGATGCACTGTGCCTACCTTCCAAACAACTTGTCAGTAACAACCACATAATCAACATTAAGGGACATGGGCAGCTGTAAGGAGGGGGGTTTATTCTCCAGGTCTTTAACCGCTTTCCAGAACATCTTGGGGCTAGACCCACAGAGAGAGAGAACCTGCATTCCAGCAGAGCTTGGTCTACTCATGCCTATAACCAAGGATTAACACAGAATCTGACATAGGCTGCTAAAAAAGACACCACTCTCCATCTGTGTATGCTCCTTGCTATCAGAGTGAAAACAGTCGTCACATCGGAGTGGTTGTCTTCCCTTTAAGCCAGGCTCTGCAGAAGAACAGTATAGGACCAACTGACACTCAGCTAATAGCTTTTATGGTCTAGAAGAGCTGAATAGACCTACGTTGGTGGGGGTTGTGGAGGAACCCAGCAGTACAGGGGCTTTAGGAGCTGACACATAAATATTACAGGCCGTGCCAGTGACGACCCTCCCACTCTTGTCTGCCGAATTCTCTCTCTTTGCTCTTGTTTTCCTTAATAGGATGTCAGTGGGCGGAGCCGGGAGGGTCGTCAGCGAAATGGGACACACCTGGGCTCGGGTGTGTCCCGGGATAGACACACCTCTTCCCCATTCATCGAGGAGACTCTCTCCATGCAGACACACTGATAGATTTTGGTTGTGGCATTTTTGTAGCCGTTTTGTTTGTTTGCTTCGGCACCTTTCATTACCCCTCATTATCACATTTATGCACGCAAACATTCACTTACACTACTGATTACTGACTACACGCACCATTGTTAATTGTATTTAGTTTACTTCAGTTAATAAATATATTTTGTTATTCCTTATCTCCACGTTGTCTCCCTTTTTGTTACGAACTTCGAGCCGGTTCGTGACCGTGGTGTGAGACTGAGCTAATGTTATGTGGATGTTCTCAAAGCGACTGAGCGCCTTAATAGAAATGGAGCTACAGTAGATGTTATGCAAGGGTTTTCAAAATAGAAGCGACCATTGCCTGAGATTTAGGTAAATGTCATGCTTGGGTTTGCATAACTAGAAACGGGAAAAATATTGGGCAAATGTTTAGAAATGCAAACATCTAAAGGCCAAGAGATGAAGTTCAATTTTATTAAAGAGAGTTGTTCAAATGGCAAGGTGACCTCAGCATTGTACGACTTCTCCAATTACAACTTGAAAAATTGGGAGTGGACAGTAGACAATCAGAAAGTAGGCCTATACTTGACGGTCCGGAGAGAGAGTAACTGACATACCTAGGCTTTCTATGGACTTATTACCACCTGGCTGTGGTTTACAGGAACAAGAGAGCATCGGCTTCAAAGCTTAATGTGAGCTCATGAAACCATGGAGTTGAGCCTCTCAGCCTTTTATAGATAGGAATGACAGTGTCTGTAAAAAAGCTGTGAATGCCAGTCCAAATTCCACAAACCTGAACATGTAAATAGGGGGCAACTCAAGACACGAGATTGTGGTTGTGTTGTGTTGACACTGTAATGTCTCTTCTCCAAAGGCACACATATGTCTATAGTTACTGGGTATCTTAAATTAACCTGAGCAGAAGCATTTTGGAATTGAATGTACTGTAAGACAGTGATGAGCAGTTTTGTCTTTAACGGATACAAGGATTATTTTATTTACATTTGAGTCATTTAGCAGACACTCTTATCCAGAGTTAGTTACTGGGTATCTTAAATTAACCTGAGCAGAAGCATTTTGGAATTGAATGTACTGTAAGACAGTGATGAGCAGTTTTGTCTTTAACGGATACAAGGATTATTTTATTTACATTTGAGTCATTTAGCAGACACTCTTATCCAGAGTAACTTACAGTTAGTGCATTCATCTTAAGATAGCTAGGTGGGACAACCACATATCACAGGCATAGAAAGTACATTTTATATGCTTGACCCTCCCACCCCTACTGGGATGGTAAAGTGCAAGTGCTGGTTAAGTTGTTTTTTAAAAATTTTATCTGAGGAGGAGGATTATTTAAGATACTGTTTGAGGAGGTAGGGTTTAAGATGTTTTTGGAAGATGGGCAGAGACTTTGCTGTCCTAGCTTCAGGGGGAAGCTGGTTCCACCATTGGGGTGCCAGGACAGAGAAGACCTTGGACTGGGCTGAGCTGGAGCTGCACTCCCGTAGGGGTGGGAGGGTCAAGAGACCTGAGGTGGCAGAATGGAGTGCTCAGGTTGGGGTGTAGGGTTTGAGCATAGCCTGAAAGTAGGGAGGGGCAGTGCCTCTTGCTGTTCCGTAGGTAAGCACCATGGTCTTGTAGTGGATGCAAGCTTCGATTGGAAGCCAGTGGAGTGTGTTGAGGAGCGGGGTGACATGAGAGAATTTGGGAAGGTTGAAAACCAGGCGGGCTGCTGCGTTAAGATAAGTTGCAGGGGCTTGATGGCGCAAGCGGGGAGCGCAGCCAACAGCGAGTTGCAGTAGTCCAGACGGAAGAGGACAAGTGCCTGGATTAGGACCTGCGCCACTTCCTGTGTGAAGTAGGGTCGTACTCTACGGATGTTGTAGAGCATGAACCTGCAGGAGCGGGTCACTGCTTTGATGTTTGCAGAAAACGACAGGGTGTTGTCCAGGGTCACGCCAAGGTTCTTTGCACTCTGGGAGGACAACACTGTGGAGTTGTCAACCGTGATGGAGTGGTCTTTGAGTGTAAAAAGGAACAGATGTTTATCAAATCATTCCAAAGTCTGCTCTGATATCACACTATGGTTGCTGCAAACCTTAAAAAAACAAATACAAATAGCCTCATGAGTAGATGCTATACAATATGGTCATGGCCACTAAGAATCCACAGCAAGCTATCGTGACTGATTAGAAGCATAGGATGAGAGTCAATTTGAGTCTTACATGCTCGTCGGGTCAGCCTTAAAATGACAGGGACAAATGCTAAGCTAAGCGCAAAATGACCCCTGATGGGGCACGATCAGCATCAGGATGAGCCCGAAACATCAGGACTGTGTCAATGTTATTAGAGTGAATGTGTGCTAACGCACACCCAGCAAACCAAGAACATTCCCAGAACAGCCTTTCCGAGTTCGTTAAAAGTTCACAGAACATGTAATTAGGTTGTGGGAACAGTGTGGGTACATTACAAGAGCTAGGTTCCCAAAACACAAAATATGCTCAGTTGTGATGACATTCATACAATGAATGGAGGTGCTCAGAAAAATTCAAGAACATATTCCTGATTGTCTTATTTCAGTAGCCATGGCAGTACGGCCAATGAAAGAGAGCTTCCCTGGTTACACAGGGGATGAAAGATCTGGATTGGGAACCAAATATTGCAGGTTCAAACTCCAGATGTGCAGATTGTCAACATGTGAAGTGTAAAAATAAGATGGTTGTGTTTGTATGATTAAATGCTGTTAAAATGTCATTTGAATGAAAATATGCTGTGTTTCTCTATATCCCTTACAACACAGTCCTCAAATGCAATTTTCCATTAAATCTGGAGAGAAACATAATGGGAATGTATTCTAATTGGCATGCTGAGAATGTTGTGGAAAAACTTAAATAGAACACGTTCTTGAAATTTTCTGAGCATATTGTGTTTTGGGAACCTAGCTCTTGTAATGTACCCACACTGTTCCCACAACCTAATGAAACATTCTTGGATCCATTAAAGAACAGACAAAATGTGTTACAGGAACATTCTTGCAACATCGGGCAAATGTTTTATATAAAAACGCAAACTTTTGGGGAATGTTCTGAGCTGGTTGTTACAGATGTTGTGCACAACATTTTTTGTGAATGTTAGAACATTCCAAGGATATTTCATCTAAAAAAAAAAGAAGGAAAAATAAATAGATTTTTATGTTATCATCCTGTTAGATAAAACCTTAACTAGAACTTAATGGGAATCTTAGCTAATGTTCTGGGAATATTCCCGGTTTGCTGGGCAGAGTCTGAAACAGCGTGACTTCATCCCAAACCTCTTAGATTTAGACCTCTTTAAACTGGGGAGTTGATCTAAGCCTAAGAGAATACTGTTGCGTTGTCTTGCCTGGGAGAGTGGGAGAGAGGGAGGGGACATAGTCTTGATCAGATTTCAAATGTCATTCTATAATGGAGAATGAAAAACTGCTGAGGCGTCACACTTTCCTCTTCTTCGGGTTAACAAGTGGGTTGGTCTGACCTTGTCGTCTGAAACAAGAGAGCGTGCCAGCATCCAGAGTGGATTCCATCTCCCTGCCAACTCCCTCCACTATGTATTTCACCATGTCTATCCGAGTGGGCTTTTAGCAGCTAAGCAGATTGATCTACTTCTCTGGGGAAGAAAACTTAATCTGCACATCACCCAACTCCCCAAATCACTTAAGCACTCACTTGACCGACATTCTGATGAAAGATGGGCCTAGAGGGGAAAATAATTTGCATGTAAGGTCACAGAGCTAATGTTGTTCGAGATATAAAAGAGGGGCTAGAAATGTAGCGCAACTTCCCACAAAATGGCACAAAGATCATATTCAACCTTGTCTTGATGTTTTCTAAGGAGTCAACTCAAAGAAATCATGTCATTCAAATATGGTCAAACACTATAGGCCTATAACACTACAAGAAATATTTTGGACTGTTACCTACGTTTTCACACAGCCCGATTTGTATGTACATAATCCTTACAACCATATGTACCTCTATGATTTATGACTATTGACTGTGCGCAAAGTTGCCTTTTGTATAAGACTGTTTTGAATTGTTTCCACACCCACCATGAATCATGTGCGTAAAGTGTCATGTGAGGTGTATTCTGTGTAAACATTTTGGGATGTGGCACTCAGGCCGTTTGACTTGAAAAAGATCCATGCCGGATTGACCTATAAAGGTGGTAAATAGGGAGCATATACAGTGTGCAGGCCTCTATTCTTTTTCATGTGTCCTTTATTAGCCCAGCACCTACTGTATGTTTTTTTAAGGTAGGACCTTAAATGTGCGTATGACCACTAACTTTTCTAAAGACAATTTCTTCCCACACATTCACTACAGCAGCTAAGAATTTGCCCATGAGAGCATTTGGCCATTCTATCATGGTTTGACTTTGGAAAAAAGTTTCTTTTTAAATCTCCATGACAACAGGTTTGGCAATTTAATAATTGCCTTCTTCATTCAAGCACGTGCGAAAGCCTTGAGATCAACACACTTCGATCACCAATGTACAGAAGACTAATTGATACAGCTAGCTTCCTAACCCTCCCCCACACAACTAGTTAGTTTGCTAACCACCCCTCACACCTCCAAAGTAATCTTACATGGCAGTTATGACCTGAGGTACTGTAAAGTATGTGAGAAGACTCTGTTTTCGTCTCCCTGCCAGGCAAAGCTGAGCACAAAACACTGATGACATCTTAGCAAAAAAAAAAAAAATGCCTTAAAATTCCACCGGAGGAACTTGAGAATAAATCAGGCTTGGGCTACCTATCGGGTACACAGCACCTCAAATCCTTATCACCCTGTGGGGCTAAAAAGAGAAGATTAATCCATGCATTGGCTTACCATTTGAAAACTCGGCTAAGCTAACCCCCTGCTTTCCACGCAACTCCCTTGAATAAAATTCTGACTTCAAGTGTCCACAGCTGGAAGGAGCCATTAACATAGGAATTCCAGTACAGCAGCTACTATAGATGTGAGCCCTTTCTGAGAGCGTAGCCCTTTATAGTTGTACCTGTATATGGGTTGAAAATGGCAGATTTGGGCACTAATAAGCACCTAAATTGGAACATAGTGGCTGTACAGTAACATGCTATATATGATGTCAGAGCTCTGGCTCTGCGCTTCACAGAGCTGTATGGGTTTTGACTGAGCACCCTTATGAACTTGAGCACGGTGTGTGACAAGAGGTTGTCCCCATCCTTCCTGGTAATTGTTGTCTGAGTGAGGGAAATGCTGTAAATTAAGATGACTGGATGTATTTTGAAAGATGAGATGTTGATAATTATAATAAATACCGCTTTGATGCCATACAAGAAAGCCAAACATCAGCTGGTCCAAATGTGCACTTTATATCTCCAAATCATCAAACTAATTTCATATACAGTGGCAACGTTTATGATCACTACGTTTGATGTACAGTTTACGGATGACATGTTATCGCACCCTGGGTTGTTCTGAACAGAATGAGCCTATGTTTGTTTACTGTGAAGAAAATCTGCCACGGCACACGCACCCGAATGCACTCGTGACTCCTTTCTATGCGCACCAAAATTACAATCTGTTTCTCTGAATTCCCATGTGAAAGCCTAACACTGTAAATTCATATTTTATAACTTAGCTAGTCATGTTGGCAATAGAACAAGCCTTCAAATCATGCCAACCTGACCCAGATTGTGATTAATAATGGACTGTTTTTGGATTGGGTAAACAACAACAGTAAATGTCTGATGGCGGGGATGCAGGGTTGTGCTCCAAACGAAACAACTACAAGTGTGCTTGCTGTAGTTCCTCAACCGCACAGCTAGGAGAGCTCAAAAAAGTACCTTATAGTTGAATACTCTTCTTTGTGTCATACAAAAGGACTGTGCACACTTTAGAGAGGTTTGTGGCCACTTGGGAGACACCATTTAGTCCTCTCACTCAAACCCTTTTATTTGTTTTGTCTTATGTTGCACCTACCCTACATTTTCCAGAAATAGTCTTATCATGTTACTGAATGTATTCATTATCAAGAAATGCAGCAAAAAGTACAGTAAATGTCAAAATAAATGTTTGGATTCAGTCTTGTGTCAGGTTAACTGCTGTGTACTTACCTTTGTTCTAACAATTTTCAGATTGTCTCCAAACTGTTTCCTTTCAATTGCTACCATGGTTATGCATTTCATATTTCTTCTGTAAGACACATTTCAACTTAGCCCTATTCATATAGGGTTAAAAAAGGTTATTGACCGGAGGGAGTGGGACAAGAGGAGAGGCATGAGGGGAAAGAGAAAGGGAAAACTTTCTTATTTCTTCCTCATCTGCAATTCTTTTTACCAGACTGCCCTCCCCTCCCTCTAAACTGAATTTTGATGTTTTACAGCAGCCCCCATCCCCCTCCTCTTCTCTTTCGCCTAAGCCTGGGAATTGATTTGTAAATGACATTCATTTCCTGAAGTTAAATTGGGAGTGGGAGGTGGGCGGGGAGTGAGTGTTTTCTCCCCAACCACCTACTCTTTGAGGTTGGGGACAACAAAAAGAGGCACTTGCATGAGAATCGAAACGGTGGGCCGTAAAGCCATAGTCTTCATAATTGAGCTTCTGTTGGAAGCAAGGGACTAAATAGAGCAGGGTCAACTGCCTTCTCCCTCTCTCTGTCTTTGAGAGGGGACTAAGGATGGCTTAGGAAAAGTGGCCAAACTTCCACAACACGTCAACTCCGAAAGATGGTGCTGACTTACGGAGTTACACCTTCCAGAGATTCAGTGGCTAAATTAGGTTACATGTTTTCTGGGCTAAATGTTTGGGCTGAAAAAAATGAGACACCTTTCCATGGAGAGAGGGGCTTTCCCTCCGCCAACTGGAAAATGAAGTTTAGAGTCATTTTCGTACTCCGAAAGTGTAGTTTCTCCACCAACATGGTTGAGAGGCTTGAAGTCCATTAAACTTTGATTTACTTCAAAGTAAAGAACTCGCTCTGGGGGTCAACAGAGTCTTTATACATGTATATTTTAATGTTTACCTTCAAATGTTTACCAACAAAATTTCAATTTTCTCACCCAAAATGTATACCCCCGGTGGCGTTCTAGCTTGTATGGCTGCCTGGCGAACCCCCATTCAGCCCCCATTCTGCACAAACTGAATTTTTTGGGAACAACACAAATAAATAATCATAACATTTAAAACATAAAAATATATACAAAAATAATAATAAATAATAATAAAAGTAGTAACAAAGACAAATAGAAACAAATTTGTGTTGATTTGGCACTCGAGCATCAATACATTACTCATCCCCAAACACTGTCAACCAAGAGTCAAGACTAAACCAATTCACCTTGTTGGTGTGCAGACTGGTTTTATATTATTCTTAATGATTTCACACAAACCAGAAAAAAATGCAACAATATGTCTGTGAAACTATATATTCACAGTATTATGAATGAATTGTGGTTTATTTGGTAGCATTTCGTAGTGTGACTGATTTTACTAATTGCATTAGTACTGTACAAAGTTAGAGGTGCGCTATATGATAGATTCCCCCGCTCCCCCTACTTCGGGCTTCCAGTGGGGAGACTTGAGGTCAACTTACCCCCTCCACATCTTGTATTTCTGAGTGGGAGACCTTACTAGGCAGTAGCCTGCCTAGCTCACAAACTACAATCAGGGCGCCCACTCTGACAAGGTTAATTAACCCACAGTCCCACACGGTGACATGGTATCATTGACATGACATGCAAACGAGCGATAGAAAGCCAATCGCGCAAATGTCACCATTATGATTTTTTTTGTGCGGGCATCCCGGCTGCCCATGACGCCTATTCCTAAATCCGCCACTCTATACCCCATCTGTCTTGCCATTTCAGTTAGAAATGTCAATATAATGATGAATGTATAGCCTACTTGACACTGGTACACAAACTACATTTTATCTAAAGAGTGTGCATCACAGAAGCAATTAGCATCGCAACTCTTATTTCTTTCAAGTGCTCCTTACTCTAGACCAAGACAACAGCAAACAAGTGTAACTGGCTTGGTTACGTTTCCACTTGCTACTGCAGAATTAGGTTTTCAATGTTTAAATATTTCTACTGGTTGGTTCAAGTCAGATGTCAATAAGGTTTTATATCATTGGCTACGCTTGCAGTGTGCAAGTGGAATTCAGCAGGGGAGAACGTAACAAGGTTGGTTATGTTTCCACTTGCCACTGCAGACCTCCCCCTATCTGCAAGCGTAGCCAATGACCTAACACCTTATTGACATCTGACTTGAACCAACCAATAGAAAAAAATAAACATTGAATACATATTACTGCAGCGGCAGGCGGAAACATAACCAACCCAGTTACACAAGCAAACACTCAAAAGTGTTTAAAAGCTTGAACTCAAAATGCAGCAGCCCTGCACTCTCAAGCCAATCAAAAATCCTCTAACTGCTGTCTGCTTGGTTTTGGTAGCTCCAAGCAATAACTATTGATTTTCCAAACAGGACTTTGGGGAGAGGCTTGAGAGAACATGAGCAACTCAGCACTTTCACCTACCAGCCAGACAATTGCTAGACTACTACTACTGTCAGTGTTGTAAGTACTAACACTGTTAAGTGTTAAAAAGATATTAACAAAAAAACACTGTCAAGTGCATGTGAGAGAAAGGGAGAGGAGGGGGAGAATGTTGTCACTTCGCCTGAAGGCTACAGCGATGCAAAAGCATGCGCCAACCCCCCACTGCAAAGTGATTCAGAGAGATTGCATCAAATCGTTTCTTACTTCTTTATAATCATAACCCAAACAACAGCAACATCTAGAAAACAACTTCGCAACTGGTCACATTTCACAAAGAGCTGTCTATTTCGAACTACAGATGGTCATTTTTACTGAGCGTGGAGGCAGGGGAGTAAAAGGGATAATGCTAATAAACTGTCGGTGAGTGCAAGAGGGGAGTCCCCACTTGGCAGTATCGTGAGACTGCATTCTAGAGTGTAATCCTGGTTTGGGGGTTCCACCGAGACCACACCCACCACCACCACCACGGCTAGGGGAGATGGCATCAGCTTCCTGTCCCACACAGTTGCAACCAGCAGTCTCTGCATTCTTCTAGACTAAAGACCACACTGGAACTGAAGACACACATATACACCTGTGCACACACCAACTGGCCCTAACTCATATCACCACAGAAGACAAAACGGGCCCAATGTGACAAACTTCCTGGATATTATCAGGGCAGATATTGAATGGTGTAGTAGGGGGTTGGTGGGAGGGATATCAAATGTCTGGCTACAAAGCCAGTTCCTACACCACTCAGACATTCTCTAAGTCTTTTCTGCTATCCGCAGCAGTTCAAGGCAGGCTAACATCCCTATGCTCAGTCAGAGGCCTAGCTTTGATCTCTTTGTACCTTGGATGCTTAGTGCCTGTCTGAACAATATAAGAGCGAAGGGAACAACAAGGCAAAGTATACAACATAGCTAGTTTTAAACTCACTCAAAATTCACCTTAAGAGATTTCTTCCTTAGACTTTCTTCTAAACTGGCAATACTGTTTTATAAGGAATGTGTCCTAGTTTGACTGATACAGTGCCTGCAAAAGTACTCATCCCCCTTGGCGTTTTTCCTATTTTGTTGCATTACAACCTGTAATTTAAATGGATTTTTATTTGGATTTCATGTAATGGACATACACAAAATAGTTCAAATAGTTCAAAAAATTAAATGGAAAAGTGGTACGTGCATATGTATTCACCCCCCTTGCTATGAAGCCCCTAAATAAGATCTGGTGCAACCAATTACCTTCAGAAGTCACATAATTAGTTAAATATAATCTACCTGTGTGCAATCTAAGTGTCACATATAATCTGTCACATGATCTCAGTATATATACACCTGTTCTGAAAGGCCCCAGAGTCTGCAACACCACTAAGCAAGGAGCACCACCAAGCAAGCGGCACCATGAAGACCAAGGAGCTCTCCAAACAGGTCAGGGACAAAGTTGTGGAGAAGTACAGATCAGGGTTGGGTTATAAAAAAAGATCAGAAACTTTGAACATCCCACGGAGCACCATTAAATCCATTTACATTTTTTTTGAAAGAATATGGCACCACAACAAACCTGCCAAGAGAGGGCCACCCACCAAAACCCACAGACCAGGCAAGGAGGGTATTAATCAGAGAGGCAACAAAGATATAACCCTGAAGGAGCTGCAAATCTCCACAGTGGAGATTGGAGTATCTGTCAATAGGACCACTTTAAGCCGTACACTCCACAGAGCTGGGCTTTACGGAAGAGTGGCCAGAAAAAAGCCATTGCTTAAAGAAAAAAATAAGCAAACACGTTTGTTGTTCGCCAAAAAGCATGTGGGGAGACTCCCCAAACATATGGAAGAAGGTACTCTGGCCAGATGAGACTAAAATGTAGCTTTTTGGCCATCAAGGAAAACGCTATGTCTGGCGCAAACCCAACACCTCTCATCACCCCAAGAACACCATCCCCACAGTGAAGCATGGTGGTGGCAGCATCATGCTGTGGGGATGTTTTTCATCGGCAGGGACTGGGAAACTGGTCAGAATTTAAGGAATGATGGATGGTACTAAAGACAGGGAAATTCTTGAGGGAAAACAGTTTTAGAGATTTGACACGGACGGAGATTCACCTTCCAGCAGGACAATGACCCTAAGCATACTGTTAAAGCAACACTCGAGTGGTTTAAGGGGAAATATTTAAATGTCTTGGAATGGCCTAGTTAAAGCCCAGACCTCAATCCAATTGAGAATCTGTGGTATGACTTAAAGATTGCTGTACACCAGCGGAATCCATCCAACTTGAAGGAGCTGGAGCAGTTTTGCCTTGAAGAACGGGCAAAAATTCCAGTGGCTAGATGTGCCAAGCTTATAGAGTCATACCCCAAGAGACTTGCAACTGTAATTGCTGCAAAAGCTGGCTCTACAAAGTATTGACTTTGGGGGGGTGAATAGCTATGCACGCTCAAGTTTTCAGTTTTTTTGTCTCATGATACAAACCCCCCAAAAATCAATTTTAATTCCAGGTTGTAAGGCAACAAAATAGGAAAAATGCAAAGGGGGGTGAATACTTTCGCAAGCCACTGTAAAGGATGGACACAACAGGAAATGGCGCAAACAGCAAGCGGATGAATTTTCTTCCCTTCTCGTCTGTAACTACTTCTCACTACTTATCACATATTGCCTATTTGAGACTAATCTGACAGGAACTTTTCCTAATGATGGATGCCAAAGTCAAGGAATCGATGACAGCAGCTGCGAAATTTTCTCCTACTCTGACAGGAAACCAGTCACCTTGAGAAACCGAGGACAGTAAATTATGAATGATCAAACAATAGCCTTGCTGAACCATCGAAGTGCTCAAGTCTGCAAAATCCAAATGATCCCCCTGCCAATTTGTAGAATCGCTGCCCGTTGCTTCAGGTGACAGCTAGACTTACAGGTGTGGGAGGGCGCACATTTTTATTACGCATCTCATTTTGGTTGTTGACAGACAATTTGAAATGTGGCTGCACTTTTGTGGATTCCCTTACCTGCGCTGCTTCAAAGCTACATGACAGGCAGACACATCCTTCGCCGATGAGACACTTTTTTAGCAGAGAAGATCGTCTGCTTTACCTACTGCTGCATCTTACGAAAAAAACAAGTCTGTTGTCGGGCAGACACTTGAAACACTTCAGTGGAGGGAGATACAGGCTACTGGTGCAGAGAGAACAGATTGATAACTCCATTCTATCCCCAATTCCTCTTTACCATATGCCAGATTGTACGGCGTGGGGGGATACACATTGTTTGTATAAACAAGGCAACTGAACATTTAGATAATTAAACTTAATTTATATTCTATTTGTGCCATACTCATCTGACCTTGACCAGAAACTGCTGAGCAATCTTTAGATTTTTTTTCTTCACCTTTATTTAACCAGGTAGGCCAGTTGAGAACAAGTTCTCATTTACAACTCATTTACAACTGCGACCTGGCCAAGATAAAGCAAATTAGAACTGTCCACTGAATAATATGCTGTGGATGCTATTTAATGGGTACTACCACTACTACAGGCAATTGGTTTTGGCATATAAGACTGGCTGGGAGTCTATTTCCAAACAACAGTAGTAGTAGTAGTAGTAGTGAAGGATGGGAGAGTGGCAGTATGAGAAGTGAAGGTGAGGAAGTATGTTTGTTTGTGTGTGTGTGTGTGTGTGTGTGTGTGTGTGTGTGTGTGTGTGTGTGTGTGTGTGTGTGTGTGTGTGTGTGTATGCTCAGAGTCATTAGACTGATAGCACCTGATGGGAGTGTACACATGGCAGCGGGCCACTGCTGTTTGATGTGCCCTTCAGAGGGGACCAAGTTTCCCACTAGTTTACTCAGCGGGGAACCATTCAAATATAGCTGCAGACAATGATTCTGGGCTGAAGTGGTGCACTACACACACACACACACAAACACACACTCTCGCGCGCACGCACCAAGTATTGATTTAATACGAAAACACAATGCCACACGAATGGTACACACACACACACATACACACACACACACACACTCTCATGGACAAACACATACAGCGTATACACAGTGCATTCACAGACACATCTACACCAAACAAACAAACAAAAACACAGAGACACTGTCTGCCATTTGACTGCCCTAGACATGCTGCCTCTCTGTGTGACTCCCTGATAGACAAACAGACAGACACAGGGTCTTGTGAGGTATGGCCAGGGCAGTGGGGTGGCTGTGTGAATATGATGTCTGAGTGGAGTAGGACAGCTCTTCTGCTGTGCTCCAGCGCCCATGCTGTCTTTATCACCACAGCACCGCTCGGCCTCACAGGTCACTCCCACTGCGTCTCACATACTCTCTCTCACACACACACACACGAGCACACACACGTGTAAACCTCACTCACACTCCATTTCTTACAAAAGGGAATTTTCAAAACACTTGGTGGTACATGCTGTTGTAGTCAGTGCATTTTGGATGTGCCCCATGCTAGGGGGCAACAAGGGAACAGGGAAGTCCCATGGGGAAGAGTTGTGTTGGTTGTGTGAGCATGTGGTATAATCTATAGATATGTTACAGACAGACAGGTCCTTTTTTTTCTGAGTAAACAAAGGAAAAGTGATCGTCTGTTTTACCTACAGCTCTCTGTGGTTAAACAGACACTGTTCTACACAAAGGGTTCTACATGGAACCCAAAAGGGTTCTAACTGGTTCTAAAAAGGGTTCTTCAAAGGGTTATCCTATGGGAACAACCAAAGAAACGTTTCAAGTTCTAAATAGCACCTTTTTCTCTAAGAGTGTAGGTAGGTAAGCAGACAGATGGGTAGGTGAACGGACAGTTATGGGTTACAGAAGGACTGCAAATTAACCGTTTTTTTCTGTGTTTGTATGCACCTGTCTGGGTGGATATGCACAATGACAGGGGGGGGTCACAGCAATTGCTCTAATTAATTGGTAATTCAATCGTTTCACCCGATATCTCTAAAAATTGAAAACAATTTGAACGCCTCTGCAGACTAAATGTGGGGGGTGGGACATGCAGTGTTCGAAATGTCTTTTTTCTCCGCCCACATCACGTGTTCTGCATATACAGTGGGGCAAAAAAGTATTTAGTCAGCCACCAATTGTGCAAGTTCTCCAACTTAAAAAGATGAGAGAGGCCTGTAATTTTCATCATAGGTACACTTCAACTATGACAGACGAAATGAGAAAAAGAAATCCAGAAAATCACATTGTAGGATTTTTAATTTATTTATTTGCAAATGATGGTGGAAAATAAGTATTTGGTCAATAACAAAAGTTTATCTCAATACTTTGTTATATACCCTTTGTTGGCAATGACAGAGGTCAAACGTTTTCTGTAAGTCTTCACAAGGTTTTCACACACTGTTGCTGGTATTTTGGCCCATTCCTCCATGCAGATCTCCTCTAGAGCAGTGATGTTTTGGGGCTGTCGCTGGGCAACACGGACTTTCAACTCCCTCCAAAGATTTTCTATGGGGTTGAGATCTGGAGACTGGCTAGGCCACTCCAGGACCTTGAAATGCTTCTTACGAAGCCACTCCTTCGTTGCCCGGGCGGTGTGTTTGGGATCATTGTCATGCTGAAAGACCCAGCCACGTTTCATCTTCAATGCCCTTGCTGATGGAAGGAGGTTTTCACTCAAAATCTCACGATACATGGCCCCATTCATTCTTTCCTTTACACGGATCAGTCGTCCTGGTCCCTTTGCAGAAAAACAGCCCCAAAGCATGATGTTTCCACCCCCATGCATCACAGTAGGTATGGTGTTCTTTGGATGCAACTCAGCATTCTTTGTCCTCCAAACACAACGAGTTGAGTTTTTACCAAAAAGTTCTATTTTGGTTTCATCTGACCATATGACATTCTCCCAATCCTCATCTGGATCATCCAAATGCTCTCTAGCAAACTTCAGACGGACCTGAACATGTACTGGCTTAAGCAGGAGGACACGTCTGGCACTGCAGGATTTGAGTCCCTGGCGGCGTAGTGTGTTACTGATGGTAGGCTTTGTTACTTTGGTCCCAGCTCTCTGCAGGTCATTCACTAGGTCCCCCCGTGTGGTTCTGGGATTTTTGCTCACCGTTCTTGTGATCATTTTGACCCCACGAGGTGAGATCTTACGTGGAGCCCCAGAGTCAGGAAGATTATCAGTGGTCTTGTATGTCTTCCATTTCCTAATAATTGCTCCCACAGTTGATTTCTTCAAACCAAGCTGCTTACCTATTGCAAATTCAGTCTTCCCAACCTGGTGCAGGTCTACAATTTTGTTTCTGGTGTCCTTTGACAGCTCTTTGGTCTTGGCCATAGTGAAGTTTGGAGTGTGACTGTTTGAGGTTGTGGACAGGTGTCTTTTATACTGATAACAAGTTCAAACAGGTGCCATTAATACAGGTAACGAGTGGAGGACAGAGGAGCCTCTTAAAGAAGAAGTTACAGGTCTGTGAGAGCCAGAAATCTTGCTTGTTTGTATGTGACCAAATACTTATTTTCCACCATAATTTGCAAATAAATTCATTAAAAATCCTACAGTGTGATTTTCTGGATTCTTTTTCCTCATTTTGTCTGTCATAGTTGAAGTGTACCTATGATGAAAATTACAGGCCTCTCTCATCTTTTTAAGTGAGAGAACTTGCACAATTGGTGGCTGACTAAATACTTTTTTGCCCCACTGTAACTATACATAGTCCTCAAGTAGTAGAAGTTCAACAAAATATACAGAAAATATTGTTGACAGCTTAAGTCGACAGTGACGGGACAAATAATTCATTCTATGAATTATATTTCTATGCCACAGCCACATGATAAGAAATCCATTCCATGCATTGTATTTATATGGCAAAACAAAAAAAATCCTGAGAAACACAAAGCTCACTGTAACAGTCAGCAGCAGCTCATATGTTGTCCTTCCCTCTCTCTCACACTCTTTCTCTCTCTGTTGATTTCAGTGTGTGACCAGCGCTAGGGGCTCAGCGTCCCCACAACCTTTCATCTTCATCATCGCCACAATGTCCCCATAACCACTGGACCACTGGAACTAATGCCCTCGGCCATTAAGCTGTCTGAAACTTGGGGCCCTGGCCCAGGGGCCCGTCAGATTGATGCCACACTAGTATTGTTGAGGCCCCTATGGCTCGTTTTCACCTCGGACAGCTGCGGTGGAGCTCTTTGAGGTCTGGAGAGAGGTGCTGTCAGCAACCACTGCTAAATAGAGTCCCCCTGTGGTTTGGTTGGTTTCTTTTGATACCCGGGTGAACTGGAAATACCTCAGCCCTGTCTGGTAGTGGCAAAGACGTCAGGGTGCCTCATTTTAGCCCTCGGAATAACAATGTTTTGTTCAAACAGACTTAACTTCAATTGACTATTTCTGCCTTTGGATGGTTATTTTAGTGTGAGTTTATGATAACTGACCTTGGCTGATGACAATCAGCAGACATTGAGCAAACTCTATGAGGAATATCATTATTCTTTTAATAGTTAGAGGGAATGAGGGTTTGACCATGTATTTATGCCTGGTTAGCTGAGTCGCACTATGGAAGATGGATCAACTCAACAGCTCATGCCAACACCTCCCAAGTTATTGGCAGCTTGATTGATCTGCTTGATAACAGATGAAAAGAGGAGTGATGAGGTGGACTGGTTGTGTGTGTGTGTGTGTGTGCATCTAAGAGGCAACAGAGGGTTCTGACTGCGTCTTGCCTAACTCTCTCCCTCTGCCTTTATCTGTCTGTCTGACTTGTGTGTCTCGCTGACTGTAGATCTTGCTAGATCCTGTCAAAGTGATCATTTTAGACCAGAACCAAGATGATTAAGATGTCTGGTTCCCTCACTTGGGGATGTGGCTGTCTGTCTACTATATGTTTTATGCGCTGGTTGCAGTCACATGTCTCAGACAGTGTTTACAACAGACAAACAGGAAGAGCCTTCATCCCTGTTACCCATCAACAGTCTTCGACATTCACGTCACCGTTTAGGTAATGGCTCACTGAGTAATGGAGATGACACAGAGATGCATAGACACGATGGGTGAATTAAGGGACAAGTCAGAGGCTGGTGGAACCCAGACACAAATGTAGCAATTAGATGTACATGTATGTCTCTTTACATTTCGCAATAACAGCACAGTAGTTATGCAGTTATCATAATGCTTTCTTTGCTTTCCACTATCGTTTGTCACCAACGGCTGCAAATGTTTCAAATGAGCAGTAAAATGTAAACACAAATCATCCTCCAACACCTATTAACGACTTTTAAAACTCTAAAAGCTTAGCTATTGGTTATAGGCTATTCTCCACCAAGATCTTGTCTGAGACGTGTGTGTACTGTAATTAAGATCAAAGTCTGAAGGTTAGATCCCGTCTTTTTGGCCTCGTTAAAGGCCTGTTTGGGGATAGTCATGAGAAAACTGACAGCTGTTCTGCTGCAATTTCCCAGTGATTTCAAAAGGAGCTTAGCAAACGCATGGCCCTCTCCCATTCAGTCATTCAGGAGACTGGCAACAGGGTTGACAAACTAGCGACTGGGTTGACTGAGGGTCACCTTACTGACAAAGGGATTGAAACTTGACCCTGGCCCCCTGTTGAAGGCTTTTATCAGGTGTGGAAAGGTGATGGGAGATAGCTGGAGGGACCTTCAGCGCATAGTGAGAATGGTTGGTGGAGACTTTTTGTCGAATGGTGACATGTGCAGCGGAAAACAGCTTGCGTCGACACATGGACACGTAGGATATTTAGACTTAGAGAAGAACATCTGGTATGTGTTATGGCTAAAATGACATTGATTCGATTTGAGGTTATGGGGACATTGAATTAGGAAGATTTGACAAAGCTGCGAATGAGTGTGCGTTCAATTTAGCCTTGTAGACCCATAGGAGCATCTGAAATCATTGAAGGAGTGCTTTTCCAGATGTTGTCATGCTCTGTGTTCATAGTCAATGTTTACAGCCTTGTAAAAGCCAGCTCCAGCAGTATAGGGCAGGGTCCCAGACACCACGCTGTGGCCATACAAAATGCAATGGGGATAGCGAGTTATGGTCAATTATTTGTATTAATCAACAGGGTGAGTTTCTCTTGAGAAGAATCCATTGTCTGTGACAAAACTCAGTGAAACGTCTAAATTATGTTATTAATACATACTGTATTATTATATATTTTGTTAGGCACAACTGCAACATTCTGCTGTTCGAATTCTGGCCCTATCTCCTGTCCTTAGTTATTCAGGAATACAGATCTTGAAGACACAATCACAAAAGAGGTCAACATGTTGCCAAGGTCCCCAAGCCAGCCGTGTTTCCTCTCTCAAACTGAGTTGACATAATTTAAGTGGTCTCCCTCCAAATGGCATCACTGAATAGTTATTAATGTGACTGCTCAGGCATTGTCAATGTGGCCTCAAAAACATTTCTCCCCTCACTGACGTATTTTCCTAATTTAAAGGTATAGCCAATAATCTGCGATGAGCTGAGAAATTCATCGATTAAGGATGAGCATCTACATTCTTTATAATGTGGTAATAAGCATATCAACCTTTTTGATTTAAACGTTTTGAGCAAAATACACTAATGTACATTTTTTTATACAAGATCACTCAAATATTGTTTTACTAGGCCTACACCAAGACGAATAAAGGTGAATGAGCGTCTGTCACATAAGCCTTGTGTGTAAAATTAACCACACATTCATTTCCTTAGCTATTGGACCGAGAGTGCCACAAAAAAACAAAGCATCGCACTTAATAACTTATTTATAGGAAAAATCATTAAGCATGAAGTATAAGAAATATGATAATTGTATCATGCATTGAACTTACCAAAAACGAAACCAATAAGCGCAAAAATAACCGGTAGGGTATCCAAAGTGAGGCGAAACTCCATTACCCTCTGGTGTATGATAAAGTTGTCTTCAAACAAGAAAAGTTTGTCAGGTAAAACTCAAAATTATCCAAATGTGGGTAAGGTCTGTCAAGTCTACAGAAGCCGACTCCGACAACTTTGGAAAGTCGAGACAATTTCTACCAATTAACCACTTGCAGCATCACAACTGCTTCAGAAAGCCTACATAAAACATTCTTAAGAATACGTTCCTTTAGGTGTTTTCTTATATCTGAAGGATGGCAAATTTACGCGCCTGGATACGGTCGGGAGTAGAGAGAAGATGCTCTATTTTCTTAGTTTTCTCTGCCGCTGTCACCGTATTGTTTGTTGATGGGATTTTTTCATAACGCTGTCCAGATTTACATTTAGCCCACGATGTTAGGCTGTCTACCCCCGAGTCCCGGTTGCTTGGTATTGAGAATCAACTTCCTCATCAAAAAGGTAACTTCTGTGACAGTATGTGCAGTTTAATTCTTGATAGAGACTTTCATTATTTATCTTCACCCATTCCATCCTCTCTCTTGAATGAACTGAATTACAAGTCCCGTTATCGCCAACACGCTCTCGTGGCTAAAGCCCACCCCCTAGCCCCAGTCTATAGTAGTCAAAACAGTGAACACTCTTAAAGAGACAGTGAAGAAATATTTCGCATAACTTTCTTAGAATTGACAAAATTATGCACAAATTACACACACCACGTTGCGCATTTGTTTACCCAGTGCTGCAAACAGATCAATATAATGTATTGCTCTCAACTCATTCCATAAAAATAGGTCAGTTTGTGTCAGGATAATATTTTCACATCAAATTGTATGAATGTCATATGGTCAGTTGAACAATTGTTTTAATTAATAAGGTTGTGGGAGATTTTGTATGGCCAGTTACAGAGTTCAAGTAAAATCCATTCAGAATGCTAGGCCTATCTATAGTCATATTTTTCAATCTCCATGGGGAATGTTGATTCACATTAAAATGTATTCATCACTATGTGCATTTCATTTACCTTGAGATAATGGCATCAAAAACGTGATGGTGGAATGAATTCAAATGTAAACATTTCACGTGCCTTACATATGAAGACACACCAGGAATCCCAATCACATTGACTAGGAATTAGATCTATGTGATGTTATTTACGCCAAGCAGGCAATAAAACGGACGTTCTAGAATATTTAAGGTCCAATGCAGCAGTTTTTATCTAAACATCAAATCATTTCTGGGGAAAAATTAAGTACCCTACTGTGATTGTTTTCAATTTAAATCCTAAAAAAGAAACAAAAATAGCTTCTTAGCAAATAGCAATGTGTCAAGCAAGAATGTTGCTAGGACTGTGGTCTGAGTGGGGAGGGGAAAACTGAAAACTAGCTGTTATTGGCAGAGAGGTTTAGAAATCTCTTTCTTATTGGTCTATTAACTCATTTACCATCTGGTGATGTCACCAGGCAGGCCAAAACTCCATACCACCAAAACAGGCTGAAATTTCAGCCGGTGTTTTGAAACAGCTCTTACACTAAAAGTGCATTATCGTCATTTTCATAATTTCACAATTTTATAACGTCATAGCGTGGAAATAGAAATGAAACTCAGAAAAAGCTTGTTCTTTGACAGCACTGGGCCTTTAACAAACCCCACAGTGCTGAGAAAATGTCCCTATCTATCTGAAGGAGGGCCTTGTCTTGAATTGATGGAAGGAAAAAAGGCAATATTACATGTGCTTGGAGATAGGGGCAAACTGCAGAGTATGAGATGTGACAGAGCAGGACATAGCGGAATCCATCAAATCCCACGGTGGGAAATAATACGGAGTGATTGGATAGAGTGCCGCTCGGCCAAATAAATATGACGTATTGCAAAATACCCAAGTAAACACGCGGTGCTTGACATTCATAGAAATGCGTTGGGAGATGACATTTACTGAGCTGCCTGTGCATATTAATGTGTAAAGACTTCACTACTGTGCATAGGGACTGGGATATTATCAGGTTTCATTGGTATTCTGGTGCAGGCCACTATTGTATATTTAACTAATAATGTTTTAGAAATCCATGCATTCTAACACAATCCACAAAATCTAATCTAATAACACTTACTTGAATACATCCTCCTTCTAAAGCACTACAACACATAGGAAAGTACCCCTAACTGTGAATACCCTTGATATCACCGTCATGTTTCATGCATGTGCATGTTTAACCTAATTACAAAAACTGATTCATTGAGCTCCAGTGCGTAATTGAATAAAACACGATGATGCAGTCCCTAAATACATTTCAGCTTGTCTATGACGGATGACTCTAGTTTGGGACCCGCATCAAACATTTGGCCAAGCTGTCAGCGAAATGGTGCAGTCAATGAATTTAGACATATTATGGCCAACAGCCTATCAACATGGTTGGATGCTGTGTCTTGGCCCCAGAGGTACTTCAGTTTTAGGGGGGGATCTTTCTATTGCTGTGCCTCTGCTTCATTTGTCATACCTTGCTGTTTGAAGCAAATTATCATCAGGTATTACAAATGCTAAATCGGTTAAGCATGGCCTTTTTGAAATATTTGACAAGACGCAGTTGGGGGGTTCTCTCTCCCCTCCCTTCTTTTCGTCATTAGCATTAGACATTTTTTTTTTGTGGGCAGAAGTCCGATAAAACAGTACAGGTAGTAAACAGATGAACGGTTAAAGGACCTCTAGGTCCTCCAAGACATATGAAGAATACTAAATATTTTTTAGCACCTCCAAGAGAAATATGTGGTCTAATGGTCTATTTACAGTAGACAGAAACAATTGTCTAGCAATCCAAAGGTTGCGTGTTTGAGTTAACCTTTTTCCTAACCTTAACCTAATTCTCCTTACCTTTTACGTAAATTCTCCTAACCTTTTTGTTTTAGTTCCACTAACCTTTTATGTAAATTCTCCTAACCTTTGCCATTTTTGTTCTCCTAAACACCAAGGTAAATTCTTCCCATAATTCTCCTTTGTTGTTATGATGCAGCAAGCAACCTGGTCTCAGAGGAAGACGTATAATACTATAGGTCCTCCAAGACGTATAATACCCTACATCAAGGGTAGGCAACCCAGGTCAAATCAAATGTTCTTGCAAGTGCAGCTAAATGCATGTATTCCTAGCTCCAACAGTGAAATAGTGTCTAACAGTGCAGTAGTATCTAAAACAATTCACAACAATACACACAAATCTAAAAGTAAAATAATGGAATTAAGAAATATATAAATATTAGATAGAGCAATGTCAGAGTGACATTGACTAAAATACAGTAGAATAGATTACAGTATATACATATGGGATGAGTAAAGCAGTATGTAAACATTGTTTAAGCATTATTAAAGTGACTAGTGTTCTATTATTAAAGTGGCAAGTGACTCCAAGTCTATGTATATAGGGCAGCAGCCTCTAAGGTGCAGGGTAGCGTAACCGGTTGATTGATGGCTAGTGATGACTATTTAACAGTCTGATGGCCTTGAGATAGAAGCTGTTTTTCAGGCTCTCGGTCCCAGCTTTGATACACCTGTACTGACCTCGCCTTCTGGATGATAGAAGGGTGAACAGGCCGTGGCTTGGGTGGTTGATGTCCTTAATGATCTTTTTGGCCTTCCTGTGACATCGGGTGCTGTAGGTGTCCTGGAGGGCAGGTAGTTTGCCCCCGATGATGCGTTGGGCAGACCGCACTACCCTCTGGAGAGCCCTGTGGTTGCGGGCGGTGCATTTGCTGTACCAGGTGGTGATACAGCCCGAAAGGATGCTCTCAATTGTGCATCTGTAAAAGTTTGAGGGTTTTAGGGAACAAGCCAAATTTCTTTAGCATCCTGAGGTTGAAGAGGTGCTGTTGCAGCTTCTTTCCCACACTGTCTGTGTGGCTGGACCATTTCAGATCGTCTGTGATGTGTACGCCGAGGAACTTGAAGCTTTCCATCTTCTCCACTGTGGTCCCGTCTATGTGAATAGGGGCTTGCTCCCTCTGCTGTTTCCTGAAGTCCACAATCAGCTCCTTTGTTTTGTTGACGATGAATGAAAGGTTATTTTCCTGGCAAAAATCTCCCAGGGCCCTCACCTCTACCCCGTAGGTTGTCTCGTCATTATTGGTAATCAGGCCTACTACTGTTGTGTCGTCTGCAAACTTGATGATTTAGTTGGAGGTGAGCGTGGCCACGCAGTTATGGGTGAACAGGGAGTACAGGAGGGGGGCTGAGCACGCACCCTTGTGGGGCCACTGTACTGAGGATCAGCGAAGTGGAGGTGTTGTTCAATTGTTCAATTGCCCTAGGGAGTACGAACAAAGGATCCAATTCGGGAAAGTCGTATTCCTGGTCGCAATGCTGGTGAGTTACCGCCGCTCTAAAATCCGAAAGTTATTTCCGGCTGTATGTAATAACACAAAAAAAAGTGGGCTAATAATGTAAGAAATAACACACAAAAAAATGAAACACGGCAAAGTTGCTTAGGAGCTATAAGCAGAGCTGCCACATCTGTCGGCGCCATCGTACCTGGAGTGCCGCAGGTACTTCATGTTTTTGATTTAACCAACCTGGAAGACCAGGTGTGTTAAATTTAGGCAATCACTAAACTGATCCGTTGGTTTTATTTATTTTTATTTATTTAACTTTTATTTAACTAGGCAAGTCAGTTAAGAACAAATTACCAAAAGGCAAAAGGCCTCCTGCTGGGACGGGGGCTGCGATTAAAAAAAAATATATAGGACAAAACACCCATCACGACAAGAAACACGCAAGAACACCACATAAAGAGAGACCTAAGACAACAACATAGCATGGCAACAACACATGACAACACAGCATGGTAGCAACACCACATGACAACAACATGGTAGCGATACAACATGGCAGCAGCACAACATGGTAGCAGAACAAAACATGGTACAAACATTATTGGGCACAGACAACAGCACAAATGCAAGAAGGTCGAGACAACAATACATTATGCGAAGCAGCCACAACTGTCAGTATGAGTGTCCATGATTGAGTCTTTGAATGATGAGATGGAGATACAACTATCTAGTTTGAGTGTTTTATGCAGCTCGTTGGTAAAGTTTAGTGCCTAGTTGGAATAAAATCCTGCAGTACCTGCGGCACTCCAGGAACAGGGTTGCCTACCCCTGCCTTAAGTCATCCAATTCATATGCTATTGTATGACCGGGTAAGACGTATGGTACTATATGCCCTCTAATTCGTATGATATTGTACGACCGCTATTCCATTGATAATGTAACCTAACCTTATGTAATATGCAGTGGTGGAAAAAGTACCCAACAATCAAACTTGAGCAAAAGTAAAGATACCTTAATAGAAAATGACTCAAGTAAAATGAAAAGTCACCCAGTAAAATTCTACTTGAGTAAAAGTATAAAAGTATTTGGTTTAAAATATAGTTAAGTATCAAAAGTAAAAGTATAAATCATTTCAAATTCCTTATATTAAGCAAACCAAATGGCACCCTTTTCTTGTTTTTTTAAATTTACGGAGAACCACGGGCACACTCCAACATTCAGACATAATTTACAAACGAAGCATGTGTGTTTAGAGAGTCCGCCAGATCAGAGGCAGTAGGGATGACCATGGATGTTCGGTTGATAAGTGCGTGAATTTGACTATTTTCCTGTCCTGCTAAGCATTCAAAATGTACTTTTGGGTGTCAAAGAAAAGGTATGGAGTAAAATGTACAATATTTTCTTAAGGAATGTAGTGAAGTAAAAGTAAAAGTAGTCAAAAATATAAACAGTAAAGTAAAGTACAGATACCCAAAAAGACTACTTTAGTAGTACTTTAAAGTATTTTTACTTAAGTACTTTACACTGGTAATATGTCATGCTGAATGGAGGCTTAAATGTACATACCAAATCCTACAAATTGCCCTGAGACTAGGTTGAAACTTCACACAAGCCATTGAAAGAGTAAGTAGAAAAATATATTCTCTGAATATTGTGAACTGTGGCAAACTGTGATGCAAATGGATTATCTAACCTTAATTGCTTTGCACAACACAGTCAGCCATGCATGAGGATTGTTGGAAACACAGACAGCATCAACAACAACTTGGAATCGTATACATGAACCATACATGCAACCCCGAGAACATCACACACCATCACATGGCCCGGATGAGAAGTGACAGCCCCTCTGCCTAATATGGCTAATTAATCGATTGACTGTGGACTGGGTTTTCAGCATGTGCCAGTGTAACATGATTTATTGCCCCGGATCAACCACTCACCATTAAAGCTGACAGCTCCAATTGGACTTTGGCCAAGTCTGTCAAGCATATAGCCCTTGGTTGTGGCACTCCAAAGCAAGTTTACATGTTATGTGGATTGTGAAACACAGTTTTTGTTGTATCCTCAGTTGTAATGATTGCATGACACAGCGTTTTCTGTCAACAAACCTTTGCACAATCCATTTTAGCTTAATTTGAGCTGGTTTTTTTTAGCTTGTAAATGTTCACCCTTTCAGAAAAGGCCTCTGCCAAGCCTTGCCCTTTCATTACTTCTGCTGCTATCCGACAACACAAATGTCCACACATATTACAAAGAAATCAAACTGGGATTGCCATGGAGACTGATCAAAAACGCTGCCTCTGAACAGTACTTGACTGCATTTCACACACTGCTCTAAATGTGTGCCAGAAATTATGTCAAAGCAATTGAGTTAGCTATATTGTATGCAAATGTGTTATTAAGATAAGATGAACCGCTCTTCAGTGTTTTCGTTTTTAAAATGACCTGCCATTTTATTTTTGTTATTTGGGTCATTCCATGAAATGAGTGCCTTTTGCGTCCCTTTGATATTTAAAGTAGAATTTGTGCACCAATATAGCATTTTAAAAGCCTGTTATATTAAATTATGTGCCCTTTAATATAGACCACATGGAGAATTCAATCAATCAGATTTTTATGTTAATAAAGACTTGGTAAAGTGCCAAAATGCAGCATTTTGGCATGTCCCCCCTCCATGCAAGATTTTACCACACTTAAACCCAACATTTCTCCAAGTTTTCACCATCATTGGAAAGCCCTAGATATTTTATTGCTTTGACAAAGTCATTTCTGAAGATTATTTTTTATTTCATGCAGTTCATTTACGTCTGTCCCTTGACGTCTGTCCCTCGTTTTATGGTCAGTCCTGTTACATGAACTGTACTCTCATTACTCTCCAAAAGAAACATTGAACATCTAAAAGTCTAATCATAGTCAAATCAAATCAGATCAAAGTGTATTGGTCCCATGCACATGGTTAGCAGATGTTATTGCGAGTGAAGCGAAATACGTGTGCTTCTAGTTCCGACAAGTAATATCTAACAATTCCACAACAAATACCTAATACACACAAATCTAAGTAAGGAATGGAATAAGAATATATAAATATAAATATATGGTTGAGCAATGTCAGAGCAGCATAGGCTAAAATGCAATATATAGTATAGAACACAGTATATGCATATGAGATGAGTAATGCAAGAACATTATTAAAAAACATTATTAAAGTGACATTATTGAAGTGTAAAAGCAGATGAGATGGTTCTACTCTTTGTGACCATTTGCTATTGTTTACTGATGACAAACTCAACGGGTCGAGCACAACACCTCAACCAGATAGACAGGCAAAAAAATAAAAAAAAAAAATTATTTTGTGAAGTTTTCATTCAATTGCAACTCCCTGTTGCACACAACAAGCTTCCAGTCCCCTTGTCACAAGAGGATTTATGTGTGATTTTAGATGAAATTGTCTACCCTGCTACGGTCAACCCTGTTACTTTATTTGGCACTTAAAGGTGCACTATGCAGAAATCATTCCGCCATTTCCTGGTTGCTGAAATTCTAATAGTTCGCCTAATTTCACTTTATGCAACAAAACAAGCAAGTATATTGGAGAGAATCATTGTACCATCTAAACTGCAGTGAAATATATTTTCCAAAACCAAAATATTTTTTTTTCAGCTGTTTGAAGCTGGTGACCAAAACCAAAAGTAAAAGATGCAAAAATTACCTTTGGTATTACAGCTGTGAGTCTTTCTGTAAATCTCAAAGAGCTTTCCACACCAGGATTGTGCAACATTTCGCCATTATTCTTTTCAAAATTCTTCAAGCTCTGTCAAATTGGTTGTTGATCATTGCTAGACCACCATTTTCAGGTCTTGCTATAGATGTTCAAGTAGATTTAAGTCAAACTGTAACTCGACCACTCAGAAACATTCACTGTTTTCTAGGGATATTCAATGTCTGCTTTTTTGTATTTTTACAATTGTTTTATTATCTACCAATAAGTGCCCTTCTTTGCGAGCATTGGACAACCTCTCTGGTCTTTGTGGTTGAATCTGTGTTTGAAATTCACTGCTCGACTGAGGGACCTTACAGATAACTGTATGTGTGGGATACAAAGATGAGGTACTCGTTCAAAAATCATGATAAACACTATTACTGCACACAGAGTGAGTTCATGCAACTTAATATGTGACTTGTTAAGCAATTGTTTTACTCCTTAACATGGCTTGCCATAACAAAGGGTTGAATACTTATTGACTCAAGACATTTCAGCTTTACATTTTGTATTAATTTCTAAAACATTTCTAAAGACAAAATTCCACTTTGACATTATGGGGTATTGTGTGTAGGCCAGTGACACAACATTTCATTTTAATCCATTTTATACTTAGGCTGTAACACAACAAAGTGTGGAAAAAGTCAAGGGGTGTGAATACTTTCTGAAAGCACTATCTTTTAAATCAGAAACAGCTCCTTGGGCTGTTTTACCTCTTGATGCAGAAAAAGCTTTTGATAGACTAGTACGGTCATATCTCTGGTCTGTCTTGGATAAGAACTGCAACACTGCTAGGGTTTTCATGCTCTATATTTTTCTGTGTGAATCAAGAATGGTCCACCACACAAAGGACATCCAGCTAACTTGACACAACTGTGGGAAACTTTGGAGTCAACATGGGTCAGCATCCCTGTGGAATGTTTCGACACCTTGTATAAACTTGATTTGGGGAACCCTGGATTGGTTGGTTTTTAGGGGCAGTCGCTCTTTAGGGCTCTTATTATAAAGTACCTTCAAACTACTGGCCTTCTGGACTGTGATGGAAAGCCTATTATGTGGTTATTCTAGCCACCGCACCACTCTAACTTACAAGTGCATTAAGGTAACATCAACAACATATAATACAGTAAACCTTGACAGTATGTGGCCATTAACTGATCCCAGTCATTTTTCATAAGTACATTATCTTAGTGACCGGACATTGTAAAATATGAAAGTAACTCACAAAGAGCATTGTTTTTAGTCAGTATGGGGACTTAACAGGCTGGCTGACCTTGTCAGGGTAAAAATATATGTAATCTATTTCCGTGTAATATATGGAAATTACTTGCAATGAATCCCCTGCAAATCTGTTACTCTGTTTCTCTCTCTCTCGCTAATAATCAAGCTCATATCTGCACCTGTTATTGGAGCTGCTGGTCTTCTAAGGGGCTCATTGGATTCTATTATAGATTAATTGATTAAGAGGGTGGCGCTGGAAAATGACAATATCCCAGTGATCTGTCTTTCAATGAGATTGGCTGTTACCCAACCACCCCAAGGGAGGGAGAGAAAAGGAGAGGGAGAGAATGAGAGAAAGTGAAGAAAGCTGACCTGGGGACGCCCAATTTCCTGTTTCTCTTTGATTTGGGTCTCTCTCTTTTTCTCTCTCACTTTCTCTCTTTCTTTCTATTTATTTTTTATCCATCCATCTTTCTATATTTCTTTATTTCTTTATGTCTCTCTGTCTCTCGCTCTCTCTCTCTCAATTAAATGTTCAATTTCATTTTAAAGGGGCTTTATTGGCATGGAAAACATAGGTTTACATTGCCAAAGCAAGTGAAAAAAATAAAAAATAAACAAGAAAAAAAATGAACAGTAAACATTACACTCACTAAAGTTCCAAAAGAATAAAAACATAACATTTGTCATATTATGTGCAAATATTTAAAGTACAAAAGAGAAAATAAATAAACATAAATATGGGTTGTATTTACAATTTCTCTCTCTTTCTCTCTCGCACTTGTGTCTGGGCATTTTGTTATTGAGCCTTTTTTGTGAGGCCCCCAACGTTAATTGTTGCGCTGTGAAGCGAGAACGTCCCTCTGTTTTCCTGTGCTTCCAGTGAATGGGAGGGGAATTGGTGTATAGACAAGGGCTGAGACCCCAGCCTTCTGTTTGCCACCCAAATGATGATATGGCAGATGACCTGAGAGCCAAAGGCGACATTAACCTTTGATCCAATGGGATTTAACCATTAAAAGGGCAGAAATTAAACTGGTTTCATCTGCTAATTGTATAATGACGAAGGATTAGCTCTGGCATGCAAACACAGTGCTGGAAATTAATTTGAACAGATGTTTGTCAAGGCTTACACTGGAATTAGTGAGTATCTATGGAAATGTGTTTAAAGTGTTATGGTGTAATTATGTTTAGAGCTGCAGAGTGGTTTTGAGTTACTATTTCTTTGAGATAAAGCTTCTGAGATATTCAGAACTAAACAGTTTGTTGACATGTTGCTGGTTAGTTTGTGGTTGTACATGACCGAGTTTAGAGGATGTACATGTGTTGTTGATTATATTGTAGTTGACTATCATGATGGTTGAGCCTGAATGTCCAGTCCAGTCAATCTCTCTCAAGATGGCTGCCTTGCCTGGCTCCACAGTCACAGAGGGTAGGAGGCCCAAAGAAAGCGACTGCATGCTCTGTAATTTGGACCCATACTGTGTGCAAGTCCCTGGTTCTAATGACATGCTCCACACCCCCTCTCTCCCTCCCTCAACTTCTACTGGCCAAATTGGAGCTCCCATCATTTTGTTTCCCTGGAGATTAAATAACTATTCCAATTCCCACAGTCTGCGACTGGGCTCCAAAGGGAGAGAGGGCAGAAATTACAGTCTCACACTCCCTTAACAGTGCTGGGGGAAAGCTGCTCCCAAAAAGCTGCCCACGTTTTGCCTGACTGCTACACTGACATTGATTTCGGTTCTCAAATCAAATCACATTTTATTGGTCACATACACATGGTTAGCAGATGTTAATGCGAGTGTAGCGAAATGCAGTGTATACATTTGATATGAGTAATGTCGGATATGTAAACATTATATACATCATTGTTTAAAGTGGCTAGTGATACATTTGTCACATCCAATTTTCTATTATTTAAAGTGGTTAGAGATTTAAGTCAGTATGTTGGCAGCAGCCACTCAATGTTAGTGATGGCTGTTTAACAGTCTGATGGCCTCTCCCTGTGTTAACAGGCTGCCCGGGTTTCTCAGGCTTCTGATTATGGGATGTCGGACATTCAAGATGGTCGGCCCTTTCAACATCTTTAACAGGGCTATAGGAAAGCATGCTGTAGCTGGAGGTATGCTTTTTTAATAACAGTGATATGGGGTATTCTAACCCACTCTGTCACCACAAAACATACAGTATGTAATGTGTACAGGTGGCAATAATGTCAATGTTCCATAACAATATGTATATATGAGTATCACCACAGAATGACATTCAACACCTATCTAAAGTCTTAACTAAAAGAAAAGGGGCTGTTACTACCAGCAGGACCTGATAAAAGTATGTAAGATAATTTATGGATAACTTTGACTTAAAGTAAATCTATTTTTTTTTTAAATACTTTTTTTCATGTGTGGGGAAAAAGAAGTGGGCCTCCACTCGAAACGTCCCATCCCATTCCCCCAACCAGGCAACTTGTCTCCATCCAACCCCCCCACCACCCCAGGAAACCATGTGTTGTGGCTGAGGGATTGGCATATATCATCTTAATCATATTAATGAAATTGCAGTAAATTCCCATATGTTCCAAGACAGACCAGAGATATGACCATTCTAGCATATCAAAAGATTTTCATGCATAGAGAGATAAAACAGCACAAGGAGCTGTTGTTTCTGATCGAGCATTTAAGAGATTATAACGACGTGCGCTGAGAATCGGGAAGCAAGTTCAGGGAGTGAGTGTTTTAATAAAAAAAAACGTAACATAATACAAAACAAGAAAACACGAACAAAGCACATGAAACAGAAATAATAACGCCTCAGGAAGGAACCAAAGGGAGTTACATATATAGGGAAGGTAATCAGAGAAGTGACAGGTGTGCGCCATAACGAGCAGCCTGGTGACCTAGAGGCCGGAGATGGAACACACGTGACAGTACCCCCTCCACGACGCACGGCTCCAGCCGCAGGACGCGGACCAAAATGACAATCCGGGGGATCAGGAGCGGACCAGTCACCTCTGCTGAGGAGCGGGAAACCTGTCAGTCTGGCTGAGACGCGGGAGCCTGGTGATCTAGAGGCCGGAGATGGAACACGTGACAGTACCCCCTCTCCGACGTGCGGCTCCAGCAGCAGGACGCCAACCAAAGGGACGATCCCGGGGATCAGGAGCGGACCGGTCACACCTGCTGATGCGCGGGAACCTGTCGCGGCTGGGGCGCGGGAACCTGACTGACCGGCTGAGGCAGGGGTGCCTGGCAATCCGGCTGAGGCATGAGAGCCTGACGAACCAATGGAGGCAGGGGAGCCTGGCGATCCGGCTGAGGCATGAGAGCCTGTAGCGGCTCCCAGACCCGACTTCATTCCCCTGAAACAAAGAAAACTAAAAACACTCCCTGATGCTTTCTTTAGGTGAGGCGTTATTCTGTAACGATGTGCGCTGAGAGCCGGGAAGCAAGTTCAGGGAGTGAGTGTTTTAATAAAATAAATGAAACATAATACGAAACACTAACAGCACACAGACATGAAACTGAAACAGAAACAATAACACCTCGGGAAGGAACCAAAGGGAGTGACATTTATAGGGGATGTAATCAGGGAAGTGAAGGAGTCCAGGTGAGTCTGGTGACAGGTGGTGACAGGTGTGCGCCATAACGAGCAGCCTGGTAACCTAGAGGCCAGAGAGGTAGCACAAGTGACAGAGATACAGTGCCTTCAGAAAGTCTTCAAACCCCTTGACTTTTTCCACATTTTGTTGTTACAGCCTGAATTTAAAATGGATTAAATTGAGATTTTGTGTCACTGGACACTCTGTGCGCAATAATAGTTTTTAACATGATTTCTGAATGACTACCTCATCTCTGTACCCCACACATACCATTATCTGTAAGGTCCCTCCGTCAAGCAATGACTTTCAAACACAGATTCAACCATAAAGACCACGGATGTACATCGCAAAGAAGAGCACCTATTGGTACATAGAGGAAAAAAGCAGACATTGAATATCCCTTTGAGCATGATGAAATTATTATTTGCACTTTGGATGGGGTATCAATACACCCAGTCACTACTAAGATACAGACGTCCTTCCTAACTCAATTGCAAGAGAAGAAGGAAATGGCTCAGGGATTTCACGAGGCCAGTTGTGACTTTAAAACAGTTACAGAGTTTAAAGACTGTGATAGGATGTGACAGAACCCACTCTGTCAAATATGACATAAACCTGTCCTTTATAAAGGGTGGCATAAGCACCACTTATAAAGGCCTTTATGAAGCGGTGCTTATGCCACCTTTTATAAAGTACTGGGTTGTAGACTCCGTCTCATGCTACCACTAGAGTGAAAGCACCGCCAGCATTCAAAAGTGACCAAAACATCAGCCAGGAACTGAGAAGTGGTCTGTGGTCACCACCTTCAGAACCACTCCTTTATTGGGGGTGTCTTGCTAATTGCCTATAATTTCCACCTGTTGTCTATTCCATTTGCACAACAGCATGTGAAATGTATTGTCAATCAGTGTTGCTTCCTAAGTGGACAGTTTGATTTCACAGAAGTGTGATTGACTTGGAGTTACATTGTGTTGTTTAAGTGTTCCCTTTATTTTTTTGAGCAGTGTATATATTTTGTACTCTATACCATCTACTGCAATTGCCTATGCCGTTCGGCCATTGCTCATCCATATATTTATATGTACATATTCTTATTCATTCCTTTACACTTGTGTGTATAAGGTAGTTGTTGTGAAATTGTTAGATTACTTGTTAGATATTACTGCACGGTCAGAACTAGAAGCACAAGTATTTCGCTACACTCGCATTAACATCTGCTAACCATGTGTATGTGACCAATAAAATTTATTTGATTTTATATGATATAAATCATATTAAATTAAGGCTTCACAAAGCATTTATAACCCTATCATGCATCTTGATAGAGCATTGCAACGTCAGAATATTGGGTTCGATTCCCGGGAACACCCTTTGGTAAAAATGTATTCACGCATGACTGTAAGTCGCTTTGGATAAAAGCGTCTGCTAAATTTGATATATTATATTATATTTCGCAAAAACATTTTGGGGATGGCTCAACCTCTTTCCCAATTGGGTGCATAGTCAATATTGGACCTGACCTCAACTTCCCCCAAAATTCTGTTCTGCAGGATGACACACACTCTAAAGTGCAGTCATGCACAGCAAAAAAACATTAGTAGGGCATTTTAAAATGAATTAACATTTTTGGCCTACTTTTTTCCTCAAATTCAATTTTCTTTGGTTTGTTTTTCCAGGTTTTGGATTTCCCCAATTTTTTTTATAGAAAAAACAACAAAATTTGATTTTCTGTGTTCATAGCAATGCTTAAACCACATCAGGGGATGATTTTTGAAGTCTTGGAAAAATCTAAGAAATGTTACTTCACATTTGCATCTGTTACTCAAACTAGGCATACGGCGCACATTACTACTTCACAGGAGAGGCATTTCAACGTTTTTTTATTATTTATTTATTTTTAAATGCGTTTTTGGGCAGAAATGCCTTCTGGAAGGTGAACATTCATGGTGAACCTTAATAACAAACTTGCCACCTGTAAATATGAATAAAATTGTTAAATTACGAGCCTAGTTGGTTTATCCACAGAAAAAGTCAGGAACCTTCCTGCTAGTCATGATTGGCTGAGATAATGAATGGGCTGGAAATGCACCTTCTGTTCATAACATGAGCTGCTCAGTATGTGTAGATAATCCTTTCTACTGCATATTTTTTTAACGATATCATGGACAACTGCAAAAGTGTTTCTCTGTATTACATTTTCAAACCAAAGGCAACCATGACATCTGTGACAGAGATGGAGAAAGATCTGATGATTCTTATGGCATTGCACAAGGTCAGTGTGAACCAGAGTGACTTGACAGAATGGGAAAAGCTAGCTGCACAAACAAAACGGAAACGACACAGGATGTCTTATTTAATGAAAGGGGTTGCAGTCTGCCGTGAAGCATTCATCCATGTATACGGGTAAGAGTATAGCTACATTTTCAGTCCTTGGTAGCGGGCTGCGTCGGAGGCACTGTATTATCCTCAAAGCGTGCGAAGAATGTGTTTCGCCTGTCCGGAAGCAAGACGTCGGTCTCGGTGACGTGGCTGGTTTTTCTTTTGTAATCTGTGATTGTCTGTGGTCCCTGCCACATACGTCTCGTATCTGAGTCGTTGAATTGCGACTCCACTTTATCTCTATACTAACGTTTAGCTTATTTTCTTGCGGAGTGAATAACTACAGTGTTTATATTCTGCCATATTACCAGTCGCCTTGCCATTGTTAAAAAGGGTGGTTTGGGCTTTCAGTTTCCCTCGAATGCTACCATCTATCCATGGTTTCTGGTTAGTGTAGATTTTAATAGTCACAGTGGGTACTACATCTCCTATACACTTCCTTATGAACTCAGTCACTGTATCCGTGTATGCGTCTAGATTATTTTAGCACCCTACCCGGAACATATCCAAGTCCACGTGATCAAAACAATCCAGAAGCATGGATTCCGATTGGTCAGACTAGTGTTGAATAGTACAAAGCACAGGCACTTCCTGTTTGAGTTTCTGCATATAGGATGGAAGAAGTAAGTATGTTACAGGCCCGATGTCTCTCTGTAAGAAATCCTTGCTCAAATCTCATCAACTTTATTATCCAAAGACTGAACATTAGCGAGTAATATACTCGGAAGTGGTGGGTGGTGTGCGCGCCTCCTAAATCGAATCAGCAGGCTGCCTCGAGTGCCTCTCCTCCGCCAGAGATGTTTTGGGTCGGTCTCTGGAATAAGCTCAATTGCTCTGGGGAGAGTGAACAAAGGATCTGCTCCAGGGAAGTCGTATTTCTGGTCATAATGCTGATAGTTCTGGTGAGTTACCACCGGTCAAATATCCAATAGTTCTTCCCGGCTTTATGTAATGACACAAAACATTTCCTGAGCTAATAATGTAAAAAATAGTATATAAAAAAACAAAATACTGAAAAGTTTTCTAAGAGCTATTCGCGATGCTGCCATCTCCGTCAACGCCATCATGTAAACAACAGATATTATACGTTTATAATTTTGTTCGGAAAGCTATGACAATCGGTTTGTATTGATAGTACTCTATGGATTGGGATTATGGTTAATTGTTTAGCTAACTATCTACATGTCTAGCTAACATTACATGTATGATCTGTGTAGTAATATTATTCATATCTCAGAAATCCATTTGCATTGCTAGTTATAGCCATTAGCTAGCTAACTATCATTAAACCTAGTTGGGTAGCTTTAGCTAGCTATGACAATCTGTTTGTATTGCTAGTACTCATGGGTTGGGATTATGATTCATTGATTAGTTAACTTCTTAGGGAGCGGCAGGTGAGGTGACGGTTTTGGAGAGTCTGGCGTGCCCAAAAGAAAATGCCTGCCACTCAGGCTCAGAAAATAGGATATGCACATAATTAGTACTATTGGATAGGAAACACTCTGAGGTTTCTAAAAGTGTTAACATAATGTCTGTGAGTATAACAGAACTCATTAAGCAGGCAAAAACCCGAGAAGAATCTATCTGGAAATCAGTTTCTGGTGACCTATTGCTCTGTTTGACACACTCCCTATTGAATCCATTTGTAACCAGGACTGAGACTGCAGTACCTATGGCTTCCACTAGATGTCAACAGTCTATATACAAATACTCAGAGAGATTGGAGTAAACAGAATGAATAGGTACAGGAAATGGCCAAGGTAGCTCAGATGTCAACAAGTTTTCTCGGGCGCGAGTCTGGCTGCGCGCCCCACTTTATTTTACTTATATAAGGTATAGGTGACCATCCGAGTTAAATATTATTGCTAATATTCATAAAAGGATAGCTAAGGATGCATTTTAACTGGTATTTGATTTGTTTAGGAAAAGTTTATAGGTATATTTGAACGCGTTCTCTTCGTTGGATTTTCTGAACATAACTCGCCAACCAAACTGAGATTTATGGATATAATAAATGATTGTTTCTAACAAAAGAACCATTGGATGTCTTCGTTGGACACTTGGGAAGCCCTCAGCAGAAGTTCTTCAAAAGGTAAGGGATTTGTTTTCGCTGTGAAATGTGTTTTGTGTGAACAGCGATGGTTTATGAATTTATGCTAATGCAGAAATATTGGAGGTGCTACCCTCAAACAATCAAATGTTGTGCTTTCGCCGTAAAGCCTTTTTGAAATCTGACAACGCTGTGATATTGCCAAGAGATTTTGATGACTATGCAACACTTGTATATTGATGAATGTTTAATAATTCAACTTTGGGATTTTGAATTTGGCGCCTTGCATTTCAACGGGTGGTGTTGGGAGTGGGGCGCTAGCTCCCCACCACTCCGTAAGTAGTTAACTAGCTTGCTACATGTCTAAACAAGTTTCCACTTTACCAGATGATTACATGACCCATCAAGTTAACCAGGTGTGTTTGGCGGTGATTCTGGCCATCTATTGTATAATAATGCTAAAATCTTTGTATCTGGAATTTGTCTTTCAGCATCAGTAGAAGACGCCTGACTCTCCTCCACCAGTCAGACAAGGAGAATGGTCTAATGCCTCCTATCAAAAAGAGAGCCAGCCCAAGCAAGCACAGAGGTATGTGTAGTCAGGCTGTCTTCCATTCAGGAATCTGTGGAGAGATTGCCATAGATGGTCTGCCTGTACAAGCACCTCCTGGACTGTACACATCTAGACAAACCTATCTTTTTGAGAAGATCAGGGAATTTTTCCTTAGTATAGGCTACTACTTTTAATCTTAACCTTTGGTTGATTACTACACTATTAATGTTCTGATGATTTATGAATGCTCTCTCATGATCCACAGGCTACTGTAGGGCAGGTGATCATCAACTAGTTTCAGCCGCAGGCCGATTTGTTCTTGAACGTATGGTCGGGGGCAGGAAGCCCAAACAGATGTAATATTTGACTAAAACATGGTCATTTCAAACCTTGCTTACATTTGTATATGATCACGTCACGAGTCTCTATTATGTGTGTGAATACTTGGGAACAAATTTCCAAAATTTAAATAACTTGGAGCTGATTTCCTGGTGTTTTTACAGTCATGTCCAACCAGGGGGGGCAAAATAAAACCACTCGAGGGCCTAATGCGGCCCACGGGCCACCAGGTGGGGGAACCCTGTTGAAGGGTGTGAGGGATATTTAAATGGGTTGATGGACCTGCAAAGCTTGCGTTTGTGTGTGTATCAGAACCACGATGATTTGGAGTAGTCAAACCTGAGACTACCGCACAAGATTTTCCTATTATATTCCCTTGCTGGAGACCAGGGCTTGATTACAATTACAACATGTAACTTGGTTCCAGAAGAAAGACACTTTCAATGTATTTAAGTTGGGGGCTTTCATCAAGGTAAGTGTTTCTTTTTGATGTAGCATCGTCCCCAGGCTATTGCACACACAGCACATATAAGCCTAGGATATCAACCATTCAAAGTTGGCCTTAGTGTGAGTGACCATAGAACTCTATAGGAGTGACCTTACTGAGTAAAGTATTTGTCATTGTCACTACTTAACACAGTCAAAAAGTCATAATTATTGCTAAACCCTGCCCATTTCCACAATGTATCTTCTTAAAGTAAGATTTTAAACCTAATCTTAACTAATGAAGACCAAGTTTGATGTGTTGGTCCACAAGACCTTCTGCACATTTGGGTGGAAGTGTCTGGAAACGAGATTAGGCGTAATGTGACTAACATGACATCACATGTTTATATAATATTGAACATAGTGGGTTATAAAGCATGACATACGGTTATAGATACTTTGTAACAAATGTATGTAGTGCTTATGAAGGCATTATGAAGGCTTTATGAAGCCTTTATAAATGGAACGTAAAATATAGCGGGACCATCATTTCAAGCAATAGTGGACCTAGTTGATTCCAGGTAATTTGCCTTTATTCATGCTATCCAATGCCCCTTTGAGTTCATTGAGAAAGATTTGGGCTTCCTCTGTTGAGAGAGGAGGAGTTCTTACTTCTTAAGAAAGGACTTAGTCTGGCTTGGTGTACAGTTCTTTATAAAAGTGGTGGCAGGTAGCCTAGTTGGTTAGAGCGTTGGGCCAATAACCGAAAGGTTGCTGAATGGAATCCCTGAGCCGACTAGGTACAAATTTGTCGTTCTGAACAAGGATGTTAACCCTCTGTTCCCTGGTAGGCTGTCATTGTAAATAATAATTTGTTCTTAACTCTTTAGGCATCATCAGCAGTGGTGACGGTTTTGGAGAGACTGGCGTGCCCAAAGTAAAATGCCTGCCACTTAGGATATGCACATAATTAGTACTATTGGATAGGAAACACTCTGAAGTTTCTAAAACTGTTAAAATAATGTCTGTGATAATGTCTGCATAACAGAACTGATATAGCAGGTGAAAACCTGAGGAATTTCTGTCCAGATTTTATTTTTTGTGACATTTCCTCAGTTTGATAGGCTTCCTATTGAAATCCATGTAAAATAGCTCCCAGACTGCAGTACCTATGGCTTCCACTAGATGTCAACAGTCTTTAGACAGTGTTTGAAGGCTTTATCATTGAACAGAACCGAACAGAAGAAATAGTGAAAGCACCACGGATGTCAATAACTTTTCCTGGGCACGAGACCGTGAGCGCGCCCCACTTTATTTTCCTTTTATATCATTTAGGATATCATCCGTGTAAAATATAATCGTTAATATTCATAAAAGGATACCTAAGGATGCATTATAAATGATGTTTGATTTGTTTGGGCAAAGTTGATAGGTGTAATTTGAACGCTTTCTCTTCACTGTACAACAGGCGACTCGATGGTGGATTTTCTGAACATAACGCGCCAACCAAACAGAGATTTATGGATATAATAAATGACTTTTTCTAACAAAAGAACCATGGATTCTCTTGTTTGGACACTTGGAATGGCCTCAGCAGAAGTTCTTCGTAAGGTAAGTGATTTATTTTAGCTCTTATATGGGTTTTGTGTGACCCGCGCTGGACATGAATTTATGCTAATGCATAAATATGAGATGTGCTATCCTCAAACAATCAAATGTGCTTTCACCGTAAAGCCTTTTTGAAATCTGACAACGCTGTGATATTGCCAAGAATCAGAGCTTTTGATGACTATGCAACACTTGTATATTGAATGTTTAAAAATTCAACTTTGGGATTTTGAATTTGGCACCTTACATTTCACAGGGTAGTGTCTAGCACCCCAATGATCCCTAAGTGGTTTTAAGTTCTGTCTTGATTTTGGAGAGTAATAGATAGCTGCTCTGAAAATAGTGTTTGTTGAGAACGCTCTAATGCAGTTAACATTTCCAATTAAGATATTTTTAAAATGTATTTTACCCAGATGTAAATGCAGTTGCATTATTTTTAATAAAGGGGGGAACCTTTGGTGGCATCCCATAGAATCCTTGGGGTCACCAATATTTTTGTTATTGATCATTATGAATCAATTTTGTTCAATTTCAAATTGATCACAGAATGTAGGATTTTGTAGTAATGAAACGTTGAAATGCAATCTTGTGGCTCTTTTAGGAGATTCAGACATTTGAAGTTGGCAGTATTAAGTGTGGTGGTCAGACAAGCTCGTATGTGAAATTTCAATTTTCTTGATGAAAGAAAATAGAGGTGTTAATAATAGTATGAAATAAGATTTTTGCCAGTTTAAGTAGAAAGTATACTCTTTTGCTTTAGTATTTTATGCTCGCCAGGCATCAATGAGGTTGTAATCAGAGAGTATATGCTGGAGAGCCTGGTTTGCATGTGGATTGTAGTTGGTCTTATTAGATTTGTCCCGCGCATGTCCAAAATGGAATTCATGTCTGTCCCAATAACCAGATAGAATTCAGTTCATTCAAACAATATGCTGTTCAGATCATCAAAAAACGTAGGATCATATGAATTTGGAGCATACCCATGAATAAAGGCTATTTTCTTTCCATTATGGATACATAAGAAAAGTGATTCTGCCTTCTTGGTCCTCGCCTTTACCCAAAATGGTGGTATTGAGACAATGTATAATTATGATTACACCTTTAGTTTTGTTTAGGGATGATGAAAAAGCAGCCAGTTTGTACAAATGGTTCTCTACTCTATGTGTGTCCTTTTGGAGCAGGCGTGTTTCTTGGAGCATTGCTATATCAATATGGTTTCTTGTTAGGATATCAAGACAGCTGGAACATTTGAAAGGACTATTAATGCCCATGATTTTGGAAGAGCAGGTGTCCACATACTTTTGGTCATGTAGTGTAAATAGATATATGTGTGTGTATATATATATATATATATATATATATGTGTGTGTGTGTGTGTATATATATATATATACAGTTGAAGTCGGAAGTTTACATACACTTAGGTTGGAGTCATTAAAACTAGTTTTTCAACCACTCCACAATTTCTTGTTAACAAACTTTAGTTTTGGCAAATCGTTAGGACATCTACTTTGTGCATGACACAAGTAATTTTTCCAACAATTGTTTACAGACAGATTATTTCACTTATAATTCACTGTATCACAATTCCAATGGGTCAGAAGTTTACATACACTAAGTGTCACGACTTCCGCCGAAGTCGGTCCCTCTCCTTGTTCGGGCGGCGTTCGGCGGTCGACGTCACCGGCCTTCTAGCCATCGCCGATCCACTTTTCATTTTCCATTTGTTTTGTCTTTGTTTTATACACACCTGGTTTCAATTCCCCAATTACATGTTCATTATTTAACCCTCTGTTTTCCCCATGTTTGTGTGTGTAATTGTTCCTGTGTTATGTCAGTCCAATTTGGTGGGCTTGGTATTGTATTCTACGTTGTTATTTGAGAAAACTACATTGTGTCCAACTACACCACACATTCTGACACTAAGTTGAATGTGCCTTTAAACAGCTTGGAAAATGATGTCATGGCTTTAGAAGCTTCTGAGGCTAATTGAAATAATTTGAGTCAATTGGAGGTGTACCTGTGGATGTATTTCAAGGCCTACCTTCAAACTCAGTGCCTCTTTGCTTGACATCATGGGAAAATCTAAAGAAATCCCCCAAAAAATGTAGACGTCCACAAGTCTGGTTCATCCTTGGGAGCAATTTCCAAACACCTGAAGGTACCACGTTCATCTGTACAAACAATAGTATGAACACCATGGGACCACAAAGCCGTCATACCACTCAGGGAGGAGACGCGTTCTGTCTCCTAGAGATGAATGTACTTTAGTGCGAAAAGTGCAAATGAATCCCAGACAACAGCAAAGGACCTTGTGAAGATGCTGGAGGAAACAGGTACAAAAGTATCTACATCCACAGTAAAACAAGTCCTATATCGACATAATCTGAAAGGTGCTCAGCAAGGAAGAAGCCACTGCTCCAAAACTGCAATAAAAAAGCCAGACTACGGTTTGCAACAGCACATGGGGACAAAGATCATACTTTTTGGGGAAATGTCCTCTCGTCTGATGAAACAAAAATAGAACTGTTTGGCCATAATGACCATCGTTATGTTTGGAGGAAAAAGGGGGAGGCTTGCAAGCCGAAGAACACCATCCCAACCGTGAAGCACGCGGGTGGCAGCATCATGTTGTGGGGGTGCTTTGCTGCAGACTGGTGCACTTCACAAAATAGATGGCATCATGAGGAGGAAAAATTATGTGGATATATTGAAGCAACATCTCAAGACATCAGTCAGGAAGTTAAAGCTTGGTCGCAAATGGGTCTTCCAAATGAACAATGGGCCCAAGCATACTTCCAAAGTTGTGGCAAAATGGCTTAAGGATGGTGTTTACACTGTTCCAAACGCTTAGAAAAAAGATTGTAATCTAACATCACCTGTTGGACACTCTTAATGTAATTAGCACGCAGCGCTCGCTCCTCCTACCCTCCTTATTGTTATTATTACAATTATTTGTATTATTATCATTATAATAATAAGTAATGTCATTATCATTAGTAGGCTTTTTAGACTAATAGCCTTGTATAACCACCATCGAGCTGTAGGCCTAAGAGTGTCCATTTGAAATATAGCCTACCTAAAACAACCGTTATACATTTCAAATCCTCTAAAAAAGGAACTCAGCAAGAGAGTATTGTCCTACTGATAGCCTATCAAGGATGGATGGCTTCTTTTGTATTCCAGTTTATTGAAGGAGTTGGTAAGGCTGCCAAACCATTTACACCTGGCCTACAGCTTTGTAGCGTATTTACAGTCCACTTTCACTCTGTTGTTAATGTTGAAAAGAAGAGGGTCCCAAGCTTCCTGTAGGTCGAAATATGATTTATTAACTCTAACTTTGAGTGAAGGGCACTCACATCGGCCAGTCATGAAGACCACTACTCCGCCCAACACCGATTGTGACCATCTCGTCCCTCGCTCTATTCAACAAGTCATTCTCCGCCTGACTCTCTACCATTGCCACCAAATGCTTCTTTCTATTGTTGTTACCTATTCAGTAACATTTCAGTCTCACAACAACTTAAATAAATAATTAGTTTACATATAATCACAAGAGGCACCTTCTTTTTTCACCTTATTTCTTGCCCCGTGGTTACAGGGTTAAAACAGAAACATCTCAAAGGTTAACAGTTTAGGCATTAATTCCAAGTTGTTAGGGCTAAAGTTTGGGGAAGGCTTAAAATAATTAAAAACGACACGCTATTACCATCCGGTATTATCAGTTTCACGGTATTGTCGTGGCTTACAAGTGCATTGTGAAGTGCATAGTGAAATGGAAGTCTATTTCCAGTGATTAGTCTGCACCCCTACCCTCACTCAGATGACTGGCCACAGCATTCACACCTAGCCAAGCTATTAGACTATCCTTTTGTAAGTTAAGAGAGGCGTCAATGTTTAGGATAGGAAATAGGATACTTGTGCCTTACCGGCCATTACATATGAAATCTGAGTGATGAATTTACTGTTTTTGAAGTTTTAACTTTATTTGTTGGCTAATTCAGGCTTTCACTCAAGTGAGGAATTTTTTGTTTCACATCCATGGGCTTATTAACACTAAAGATAACAATTGCATCATTAATAATACATATTTATTTTTTTAAGAATGGCAACGCTCTCTTGGAATTTGAAAGGCCTTAGTATGGAGTTGTTCCCTCCTTTGCTGCTATAACAGCCTCCACTCTTGTGGAAAGGATTTCCACTAGATGTTGAAACATTTCTGCGGGAACTTGCTTCCATTCAGCCACAAGAGCATTAGTGATGTTGGGCGGTTAGGCCTGGCTCACAGTCGGCGTTACAATTCATCCCAAAGGTGTTCGGTGGGGTTGAGGTCAGGGCTCTGTGCAGACCAGACAAGTTCTTCCACACTGATCTCGACAAACCATTTCTGTAAGGACCTCACTTTGTGGATGGGGCATCCTCCACCAAACTTTACAGTTGCCACTATGCATTGAGGAATGTAGCGTTCTTCTGGCATCCGCAAAACCCAGATTCGTCCGTCGGACTGCCAGGTGGTGAAAAGTGATTTATCACTCCAGAGAACGCGTTTCCACTGCTCCAGAGTCCAATGGCAGCAAGCTTTACACCACTCCAGCAAACGCTTGGCACTGTGCATGGTGATCTTAGGCTTCTGTGCAGCTGCTTGGCCATGGAAACCAATTTCATGAAGCTCCCGACGAGCAGTTCTTGTGCTGACGTTGCTTCCAGAGGCAGTTTGGAACTTGGTAGTGAGTGTTGCAACCAAGCACAGATGATTTGTACGCGCTATGCACTTCAGCACTTGGTGGTCCCATACTGTGAGCTTGTGTGGCCTACCACTTCGCAGCTGAGACGTAGTTGCTCCTACACGTTTCCACTTCACAATAACAGCACAGTTGACCGGGGCAGCTCTAGCAGGGCAGAAATTTGACAAACTGACTTGTTGGAAAGGTAGCATCATATGACGGTGCCATGTTGAAAGTCACTGAGCTCTTCAGTAAGGCAATTCTACTGCCAATGTTTGTCTATAGAGATTCCATTGCTGTGTGCTCTATTTTATACACCTGTTGTAGCTAAAATATCCGAATCCTCTTATTTTAAGAGGTGTCCACATTCTTTTGTATATATAGTGTATATTGAAGTTGGACTTTAGGCCAATAAGTAAGTTACATTAAGACAGCTATAGTACACAAGACACACTTTTAGGACTACAGCTCAATGTAATTTCAATAACTTGAACCCACCTGTCCCTGACTTTTCCTAAATATGTGTATTCTACACCCTTGCGGTAGGCCTACTTTGAGATAAATATAATTAAAGACAAACACATTTCATCCTCAAAGCACCATTAAAGTCTGCTGCACAGTAGAATAGCTGGGCCTCGACGAGGACCAATGGCCACCAGTCTAATAAATGTAATATACACAATCACAAATAAATCCATTATTAGTTTGTTTAGGAAGGTCATAAAAACATAACACTAAGACAATTTATTTCAAAATAACAGAATAGCATGTTTTATTTTTTTTATATGTGCTATAGTAGCTGAGGCTATGGCTGCGCCATGTCAATGAAATTCACTTGTTTATTTAGCAGACATCACACGCTTATGTTCCCCACAGTCACACATTTTACAATAAGAATATGATGGAATAAAATACAAAGGATATTTTCCCCTAATTGGTAATTGCTGATTGTCGCCATAAGGAACACAAGGAGCTGCGGAGCTGCGGTTATTCTATGAAAAAGTTATATTTTGAATTAGAGAACTTCTGCACATTTTTTTTGTGTTGTTTGGTAAAACTAAATTAATTAAAAACCTTGGAAAATGCTCTTTCTGATAGTGTATAGCAATCAGAAAAAAGTAAGCAAGCACCAACAAGTTTCATGAAGATGCCCTCAAAGATGCTCTCTGGTGGTCGAACAAGCATTAATTAATGGCAACAATGCCTGACAACAAAATATTCCTCACTCTGTACCGCAGCATGACGCAACTACTAAATGAGGACCCACTCTATGTACAAGAAATGCAGTCTATAATCTAGATGTTCAAAATAGTGAATCATGGGCCAAGTCCTCCTTTAGGCCAAGTCCTCCCTGGAAAATAAATTCAGTAGCGTAAATGGAGGGGGACAGCCATCAACAGGAATAAAAATAATATATATATAAGGAATTGTGTGGCAGCCCAAATGTGACTGACCGTCTATCCTAAACAGTAGTACAATAGAAATAGTAGGGGAATAGCTTCCAATTTATATTGCCGTATTTAGCCCATATACTCTAGGTATACAATGCCCTGTAGCCCCACAAGGAAGCAGCCTCAGTCTGTATTCAATATACTGTCCATTGTTCATTAATTGGAGTGGTGTCATCATTGTCTAAATGTCCTGGACCTTAGGCAATATAATAATAGTGTTCCTTTTACCCAATTGAGGGGGGTGTCCTCATAATTGTCTAATGCTGAGGGCAGCATCACAGCCATAGGCTAGACTGCGTGATTGTGTGTGGATAGCATACCTGAATATTGAGCCAGTCAAATTGGGGGTAGCCTTGATCTGTCAGCTTGTCCACTTGTGTCTTGGTGTGCTTCTCGAAGAAGTCTTGAGCCCCCTTGCCAGTGTATTGTGGAAGGTCAAGATGAGTTTTGCCGGGTGGATGAAGCCGCATGTCAGGTTTAAAGTAAATCTCGGGCCATTTTCTCATTGATTCCTCGGAAGGCCAAGCCATATGAAATATGCAAACAGAGGTTGCCTCCCAATTGGCACCCTATTCCCTACATACTGTAGTGCAGTACTTTTGAGCAAGCGCTATGGGGAAAAAAGTAGTGCACTAAATAGGGAAGAGGGTGTCATTTGGGATGCAGAGGAGTCAGTGAGAGACTGAAATCCGAGTGGAAATAACAAATAGTCATGACTCATCCCCACACACTGATGTTTATCCCAATCACTTGGCAAGTAATTATCTCCTTGCGGATCTAGCAATTGAACGTTTCAGGCTTTGATTGTTGGAAGCTAACAGAGGGTGCATTTTCCCAAAATGAATTTAGCCCCTTTTATTTCTTATTGTGCAACGAAAGAGAGCTAATGTTGGTTATTATGGTTGTTACTTCTTCCACGCTGCATAACGCACATTTCCATAGATTTTTCTTATGAGAAGCTGTATAATAAACAAAAACAAGTTATGCTGGGAAATTGATGTGAAAGAATAATGAGTGTTTTTCTGAATTTGTTTGTCGAGCTTGCCAGGGGAATTTGAAAGATGACTCAAGTAAAAGTGAAAGTCACACAGTAAAATACTTCTTGAGTAAGTCTAAAAGTATTTGGTTTTAACTATACTTAAGTATCAAAAGTAAAAGTATAAATAATTTCAAATTGCTTATATTAAGGAAACCAGTGGCACATTTCAACACTCAGGCGTCATTTACAAACAAAGCATTTGTGTTTAGTGAGTCCGCTAGGTCAGAGGCAGTAGGCATGACCAGGGATGTTCTCTTGATAAGTGTGTGAATTGGATCATTTTCCTGTCCTGCTAAAAATTCAAAATGTAACGAGTACTTTTGGGTGTCAGGGGAAATGTATAAAGTGAAAAGTACAGTATTTTCTTTAGAAATGTAGTGAAGTAAAAGTAAAAGTTGTCAAAAATATAAATAGTAAAGTACAAATACCCCACCTTAAGTACTTTCAAGTTGTTTTACTTAAGTACTTTACACACTGTATAACAGTATATATATACTGAACAAAAATAGAAACGCAACATGTAAAGTGTTGGTCTCATGTTTCATGAGCTGAAATAAAAGATCCCAGAAAGTTTCCAGATGCACAAAAAGCTTATGCCTCTCAAATTGTGTTCACAAATTTGTTTGCATCCCTGTTAGTGAGCAGTTCTCCTTTGCCAAGATTACCCGTCCACCTGACAAGTGTGACATATCAGGAAGTTAATTAAACAGCATGAACAGCATGATTGTTATTTGTAACTTATTTTTTACGTAATGTTTCTGCCACCGTCTCTTCTGACGGAAAAGAGCTTCAAGATATCAGGACAGCATTTACTCACCCCATACTGGAAGATTTTTTCTTTAATGAGTCAGACACAAATGATTTATAACAGACACCCGACAAGGCCCTCATCCCCGTCATTCGAAGGAGAAAGAGACAAAAATATCGGGGACGTAGGTCTGTGTGCCTTGTAAGAATCCAATGGTGAGTAGGTAATCTGCCTTTACAATCGGTCCTATTAGCCAACGTACAATAATTGGAGAAATGAAATAGATGAGCTACGAGTTCGTATATCCTACCAATGGGACATTAACAACTGTAATATCTTGTTTCACCTAGTCGTGGCTGAACGACAACATGTATAACATACAGCTGGCGGGTTTAACGCTTTTTCGGCAGGATAGAACAGGCGCCTCTAGTAAGACAAGGGGTGGCGATCTATGTATATTTGTAAACAACAGCTGGTGCACGAAATCTAAGGAAGTCTCAAGTTTTGCTCACCTGAGGTGGAGTACCTCATGATAAGCTGTAGACCACACTATTTACCAAGAGAGTTTTCATTTATATTCTTCATTGCTGTCTATTTACCGCCACAAACCGATGCTGGCACTAAGACCGCACTCAATGAACTGTATACGACCATAAGCAAACAGGAAACGCTCATTCAGAGGCAGAACCCCTAGTGGCAGGGGATTTTAATGCAGGGAAACTTAAATCCGTTATGGCTAATTTCTACCAGCATGTAAAAAACTGAAGCAGGAAGCACTATTGACTCAGTCAATAAGAAAGTGGTCAGATGAAGCAGATGCTAAGCTACAGGACTGTTTTGCTAACACAGACTGGAATATGTTTCGGGATTCTTCCGATGGCATTGAGGACTACACCACATCAGTCACTGGCTTCATAAATAAGTGCATCGATGACGTTGTCCCCACAGTGACTGCATGTACATACCCCAACCAGAAGCCATGGATTACAGGTAATATCCACACTGAGCTAAAGGGTAGAGCTGCCGCTTTCAAGGAGCGGGACTCTAACCTGGAAGCTTATAAGAAATCCTGCTATGCCCTCCGACGAACCATCAAACAGGTAAAGTGTCAATACAGGACTAAGATTGAATCCTACTACACCGTCTACGAAGCTCGTCGGATGTGGCTGGGCTTGCAAACTATTACAGACTACAGCCGCGAGCTGCCCAGTGACACGAGCCTACCAGACAAGCTAAATTACTTCTATGCTCGAGGCAAGTAACACTGAAATATGCATGAGAGCATCAGCTGTTCCGGATGACTGTGTGATCACGCTCTCCGTCGCCGATTTGAGTAAACATTCACAAGGCTGCAGGGCCAGACGGATTACCAGGACGTGTACTCCGAGCATGCACTGACCAACTGGCAAGTATTTTCACAGACATGTTCAACCTGTCCCTGACTGAGTCTGTAATACCAACATGTTTCAAGTGCCCAAGAACACTAAGGTAACCTGCCTAAATGACTACCGACCCGTAGCACTCACGTCTGTAGCCATGAAGTGCTTTGAAAGTCTGGTCATGGCTCACATCAACATCATTATCCCAGAAACCCTAGACCCACTCCAATTTGCATACTGCCCCAACAGATCCACAGATGATGCATTCTCTATTGCACTCCACACTGCCCCTTCACACCTGGACAAAAGGAACTATTAGCAATGCCCCACCCCCCCTTCTTTTATGCTGCTGCTACTCTGTTTATTATCTGTGCATAGTCACTTTATCTCTACCTACATGTACATATTACTTCAATTACCTCGACTAACCGGTGTCCCCGCACATTGACTCTGTACCGGTATTGAATTTTTTACTTATCAATTTTTTACTTAACACTTATTTTTCTTAAAACTGCATTGTTGGTTAAGGGCTTGTAAGTAAGCATTTCACTGTAAGGTCTACACCTGTTGTATTCGGCTCATGTGACAAATATGATTTGATTACACAGGTGCAGCTCGTGCTGGGGACAATAAAAAGGCCACTCTAATTGTGCAGTTTTGTCACACAGCACAATGCCAGAGATGTCTCTAGTTTTGAGGAAGTGTGCAATTGGCATACTGACTGCAGGAATGTCTACCAGTGCTTTGGCCAGAGAATTTAATGTTAATTTCTATACCATAAGCCGCCTCCAACACCCTTTTAGAGAATTTGGCAGTACGTCCAACTGGCCTCACACCCACAGACCGCGTGTAACCATTCAAGCCCACATCCGGCTTCTTCAGCTGCAGGATTGTCTGAGACCAGCCACACGGACAGCTGATGAAACTGGGGAGTATTTCTGTCTGTAATGAAGCCCTTTTGTGGGGAAAAACGAATTCTGGACTACCCAGGACTACCCATGACTGTGCCCCTGCCGAGTCATCTGAAATCCATATATTAGGGCCTAATGAATTTATTTTAATTGATTGATTTTCTTATATGAACTGTAACTCAGTAACATTTTTTTAATTGTTGCATGTTGCGTTTATATTTTGGTTCAGTATAGAAACCAAACAATTTCACTCTCAGTTGGATGCCACTGCAAGGTTGTTCTCTGAATGAGAGATAAAAAAATGTATCTTACTGACTACTGAATACCCATACAATTTGTATGAAAGTGTTTCTTAAATGAATTTGGCACAGCACAGAGCCCTGGCCTTCACATGATGTGTGATTCAACATCAAATGAAAACTTAACCCGTTTCTTTCTTTCTAATAATTTAAGAAAATTTTTAACTTCAAAACATGTTTAAAACTACAATTTTTATCTCATGTATTTATAGCATCCGTAGCTAAACTCAGCAAAAAAAGAAACGTCCTCTCACTGTCAACTGCGTTTATTTTCAGCAAACTTAACGTGTAAATATTTGTATGAACATAGCAAGATTCAACAACTGAGACATAAACTGAACAAGTTCTACAGACATGTGACTAACAGAAATGTAATAATGTGTCCCTGAACAAAGGGGGTCAAATCAAAGTAACAGTCAGTATCTGGTGTGGCCACCAGCTGCATTAAGTATTGCAGTGCAGTTTCCACCAAGGCACCTGCAAGTTCCCAGACAATTCTGGGGGGAATGGCCCTAGCCCTCACCCTCCGATCCAACAGGTCCCAGACGTGCTCAATGGTATTGATATCCGGGCTCTTCGCTGGCCATGGCAGAACACTGACATTCCTGTCTTGCAGGATATCACGCAGAGAACGAGCAGTATGGCTGGTGGCATTGTCATGCTGGAGGGTCATGTCAGAATGAGCCTGCAGGAAGGGTACCACATGAAGGAGGAGGATGTCTTCCCTGTAACGCACAGCGTTGAGATTACCTGCAATGACAACAAGCTCAGTCCGATGACGCTGTGACACACCACCCCAGACCATGACGGACCCTCCACCTCCAAATCGAACCCGCTCCAGAGTTCAGGCCTCGGTGTAACGCTCATTCCTTCGACGATAATCGCAAATCCGACCATCACCCCTGGTCAGACGAAAGAACACTTTTTGACAGTCCTGTCTGGTTCAGCGACGGTGGGTTTGTGCCCATAGGCGACGTTGTTGCCGGTGATGTCTGGTGAGGACCTGCCTTACAACAGGGCTACAAGCCCTCAGTCCAGCCTCTCTCAGCCTATTGCGGACAGTGTGAGCACTGATGGAGGGATTGTGTGTTCCTGGTGTAACTCGGGCAGTTGTTGTTGCCATCCTGTACCTGTCCCGCAGGTGTGATGTTCGGATGTACTGATACTGTGCAGGTGTTGTTACACGTGGTCTGCCACTGTGAGGATGATCAGCTGTCCACCCTGTCTCCCTGTAGCGCTGTCTTAGTACGGACATTGCAATTTATTGCCCTGGACACATCTGTAGTCCTCATGCCTCCTTGCAGCATGCCTAAGGCACATTCACGCAGATGAGGAGGGACCCTGGGCATCTTTCTTTTGGTGTTTTTCAGAGTCAGTAGAAAGGCCTCTTTAGTGTCCTAAGTTTTCATAATTGTGACCTTAATTGCCTACCATATGTAAGCTGTTAGTGTCTTAACGACCGTTCCACGGGTGCATGTTCGTTAATTGTTTATGGTTAATTGAACAAGCATGGGAAACAGTGTTTAAACCCTTTACAATGAAGATCTGTGAAGTTATTTGGAATTTTACAAATTATCTTTGAAATACAGGGTCCTGAAAAAGGGATGTTTCTTTTTTTGCTGAGTTTATATCTATCAATGCATTTGAGAGTGGTGACATTTCTCTAGCCCCATCTCTCAGCTGTTTACCTAAACACTAGTTTGTTTCTTTTCGAACCCCAGATTGCCCCTTTAAAGTGCATATTATGCCATTGGCTGGGAATTTCAAACCATATGTGTCAGACAATGTGAACAGAAATTGAAAATAGAGAAAATGAATGTTACCCTGTTCAAGTTGGTTTTGCAATTAATTGCTTTAATACATTACCCTGATGGAGGCCATGGTCAACATAGTGATCAGGCTGGTTCCATCAGTTTATTCATATGTAAATGGTGTGATTATTAAATCTTTAACAGGACACTGAAAAAAGGTTTGGCACAAACATGGAGAACCTTAAACCCTTTAATTAAATATGTATTGAAATTAATCTCATTTCTAGCCAACTATGCTACTGTATGTACTTCAAAGGTCTCTCAGTGTTCCCTCTACTACTTGAATGTCAGATGTACGAATGTGGCAGGTTGTCTGAAAGCAACACTACCGTTTCTCCTCCTCACCTCTTTTTGAGGCTGTCAACATTCCCCTTCAACCGCTCAGGGGGAAAATGTGAGATGATAGGTGAGCATGTGGGAATCGTTCCAGGGGTGGAGGGCAAAACATTGCAAAAGCTTGTTTAGTGGTGAGACCGCCGTAGGGATGGTGAACAATGTCACAGAGAAAGAGAGAGAGAGCTTCTGGACATAAGAACAGCAATCACTAACCTCAATTTGGATAAAGATTTCTACTTCAACAAGTCGGAGGCGCAGGACATACTGCTCACCCCGGACCAGGCCCTAATCCCAAAGACCCCAAAAATAAAAAGGCTGCGTAATAGAGGCTGATGGGTTGGCAAGTACATAAATTGTCTCTAACCTCCATTCTATTGGTAAACATACAATTACTGGAGAATAAACTGGACGAGCTCCGTTCGAGACTATCCTATCAACGGGACCGGAAGAACTATAATATACCATGTTTCTCAGAGTTGTGGCTGAACAAGGACATGGATAATATATATCTAATTGGTTTTTCAATGCATCGTCACGACAGAATGGCAGCGTCGGGTAAGCTCAAGGGGGGAGGTGTGTGTCTCTTTGTTAACAACAGCCGTTGCTCAATCTCTAATATTTAGGAAGTCTTGAGGTTTTGCTTGCCTGAGTTAGAATATCTTATGATACATCACTGGGGCCGAGCTCCCTGCAATCCAGGATCTCTATACCAGGCGGTGTCAGAGGAAGGCCCTAAAAACGGTCAAAGACTCCAGCCACCCACACACACACACACACACACACACACACACACACACACACACACACACACACAAACACACACAAGCTGTAGTGTTGAATGTGTAAAACTGTTCTCTCTGTTACTGCACAGCAACAGGTACCGATGCACCAAGTCTGAAAACAACAGGACTGTTAAATAGTTAAATAGTGTACCAAATAGATACCTAGACTATCTACAATGACCCTTTTAGCACTAACTTTTTTGACTCATCAAATCAAATTGTATTTGTCACATGAGCAACAGGTGTAGACTTTACCGTGAAATGCTTACCTACAAGCCCTTAACCAACAATGCAGTTTTAAGAAAAATAAGTGTTAAGTAAAAAATAGATAAGTAAAAAATGAAATACCGGTACAGAGTCAATGCGCGGGGGCACCGGTTAGTCGAGGTAATTGAGGTAATATGTACAGGTATAGGTAAAGTGACTATGCATAGATAATAAAGAGCGAGTAGCAGCAGCGTAAAAAATTCAAAATTATAATAAATAAAATACTGTTACTGTTTATCTGTCACTTTTATCTGTCACTTTATTCCTAGTTATATGTACATATCTACCTCAGTTACCTCGTACCCCTGCACATCGACTCTGTACTGGTACCCTGTGTATATAGCCAAGTTATCGTTAATCATTGTGCATTTACTATTAATTTATTATTACATGTTTTACTTTTCTATTATTTCTCTATGGTCTTTCTCCCTACATTTTTAGGAAGTAAGCATTTCACTGTTAGTCTCCACATGTTGTTTAAGAATCATGTGACAAATAACATTTGATTTGATTTGAGAGAGAGAGAGAGAGAGAGAGAGAGAGAGAGAGAGAGAGAGAGAGAGAGAGAGAGAGAGAGAGAGAGAGAGCGAGCGAGCAAGGTAAGCAGCTATTGAGTAAAACTGCCATGGCAGAATGGACAAACAGCAGTTAGGCTATACAGTATACACCAGTCCAACAAGGTTTTAGGATAACAGCGTACCAGGGGATGCCTTGGTGCGGTTGGGCCAATTATGTTGTAGATTGGTGTTTTTACACACGTGCACACACGCGCACACACACACACACACACACACACACACACACACACACACACACACACACACACACACACACACACACACACACACACACACAAACACAAGCTGTAGTGTTGAATGTGTAAAAGCAATTTTTGTGTGGAAGGTATGACAATCCCTTAGCAAGGGCCAGGGAGAGTCCAATGAGTCACACACAAACACACACACACACGCACAAAAAATAATGGCCCATCTGTCCACTGTTTCACCTCACATCCCACCTCTCGTATACACATATTTTTTGTCATTGTACTACAGGAGACGGAGGGGCCTTTATTCCTATGAATACAAGGACATTGTTTGGTTGGGGTAGGTAAGTGGTTGCTATGGAATGGCGCATTGACAAAACGCCCCTGTAAATTACTTTGTTTCCCTCTGCAACAGGGGGAAATAAAAAAATAAAAAATGTATTCTGTTCGCTTACAATTATTTGAGGATTACCCTTCCTCCACATATTTTTGTGGTAGTTGTGTCATAGCTAAACCCACCCCCAGCTGTGGCAGTCTTCTTTCTTCTTCTGTGTGTGTCTGTGCGTCCCTGTCTCTCCCTCTCCATCCCTGTCCCTTCTTGCCTTTGTCTCCCACACTCTCCCTGTCCTTCTAATCATGACATAAAGCCTGGCTTCTGGGGCATAGTTCCCACTTTAATGTCGCCTTTCTCTTCCCCCTCAGCTCGGGTTTCTCCCTGATTTACTATGGCCCCGGCAGCCTATGGGGAGGAATGGAGATGAGGGAATGGGGAGATGGGAGATGTAGAACCCGTTTTACTGTTCTCCTGCTCCCCTGTTCCTTTTTTATGATTCATTCAGCCCTGGTGCCTGAGGGAACAGCCTTAGCCTGGGAGACTGAGGGAAAGTCTCTCCCTGGAGGGAACCCAATGCAAAGTTAGTGGATAGTTGCTCAGGAGACAATGGCCCCTGCCTATCACCCTGAGAGAGTCAGCTGGTTTGAACTTAGGGTGAATGGGTCTATCACGAGAAAGCACGCAAGGCCTATCAAGACGTCTAACTGAATAATGGCTACATTCTGGGCTGGAGGCGTGAGGGTTGACCAATTGAGCATGACAATGAGTAATACAAGCTCGTCTGACACAGTTCCTTGGGGACGCATCACGTTGGGTATTGTTGTTCGGTGATGTTGTTGGTATATAAGGCCACTACTGTTTCCTCAAAGCAGGATGTATGTCCTTATCGAATTAGAGGATCGAGGAATTAAATCTTGATCAAACATGAGAAATAATAGCTTTTTAAAAATGTAGCGCCAACTGGTGAATAAATGGTCAACAGGATGGATAATGGGATATATATACAGTAGTTGCCAAAAGTTTTGAGAATTACACAAATATTAATTTTCACAAAGTCTGCTGCCTCAGTTTGTATGATGGCAATTTGCAAATACTCCAGAATGTCATGAAGAGGGATCAGATTAATTGCAATTTATTCCAAAGTCCCTCTTTGCCATGCAAATGAACTGAATCCCCAAAAATCATTTCCACTGCATTTCAGCCATGCCACAAAAGGATCAGCTGACATCATGTCAGTGATTCTCTCGTTAACACAGGTGTGAGTGTTGACGAGGACAAGGCTGGAGATCACTCTGTCATGCTGATTGAGTTCGAATAACAGACTGGAAGCTTCAAAAGGAGGGTGGTGCTTGGAATCATTGTTCTTCCTCTGTCAACCATGGTTACCTGCAAGGAAACACGTGCCGTCATCATTGCTTTGCACAAAAAGGGCTTCACAGGCAAGGATATTGCTGCCAGTAAGATTGAACCTAAATCAATAATTTATCGGATCATCAAGAACTTCAAGGAGAGAGGTTCAAATGTTGTAAAGAAGGCTTCAGGGCGCCCAAGAAAGTCCAGCAAGTCAGTCTCCTAAAGTTGATTCAGCTGCGGGATCGGGGCACCACCAGTACAGAGCTTGCTCAGGAATGGCAGTAGGCAGGTGTGAGTGCATCTGCACGCACAGTGAGGCAAAGACTTTTGGAGGATGGCCTGGTGTCAAGGGCAGCAAAGAAGCCACTTCTCTCCAGGAAAAACATCAAGGACAGACTGATATTCTGCAAAAGGTACAGGGTTTGGACTGCTGAGGACTGGGGTAAAGTAACTTTATCTGATGAATCGCCTTTCCAATTGTTTGGGGCTTCCGGAAAAAAGCTTGTCCGGAGAAGACCAGGTGAGTGCTACCATTAGTTCTGTGTCATGCCAACAGTAAATCATCCTGAGACCATTCATGTGTGGGGTTGCTTCTCAGCCGAGGGAGTGGGCTCACTCACAATTTTGCCTAAGAACAACGCCATGAATAAAGAATGGTACCAACACATCCTCCGAGAGCAACTTCTCCCAACCATCCAGGAACAGTTTGGTGACGAATAATACCTTTTCCAGCATGATGGAGCACCTTGCCATAAGACAAAAGTGATAACTAAGTGGCTCGTGGAACAAAAACATCAATATTTTGGGTCCATGGCCAGGAAACTCCCCATATCTTAATCCCATTGAGAACTTGTGGTCAATCCTCAAGATCCGGGTGGACAAACAAAAACCCACAAATTCTGACAAACTCCAAGCATTGATTATGCAAGAATGGGCTGCCATCAGTCAGGATGTGGCCCAGAAGTTAATTGACAGCATGCCAGGGCGGATTGCAGAGGTCTTGAAACAAAAGGGTCAACACTGCAAACATTGACTCTTTGCATCAACTTCATGTAATTGTCAATAAAAGCCTTTGACACTTATGAAATGCTTATAATTATACTTCAGTATTCCATAGTAACATCTGACCAAAATATCTAAAGACACTGAAGCAGCAAACTTTGTGGAAATTAATATTTGTGTCATTCTCAAAACTTTTGGCCACAACTGTATATATAAAAAAACAAACACCAGACATATTTACAATATCCTTTTAGAGCAACTTCCAGGGAAAATGTTATACATTACTCAGTTTGGACATGTACAGTGCTGTGAAAAAGTATCCCCCCCCTCAGGTTCCCTTGAACTAATATTAGATTTTGGTTGAAGATCTAAAAACATTCAAATCAAATCACATTTTATTTGTCACATACATGTGGTTAGCAGATGTTAATGCGAGTGTAGCGAAATGCTTGTGCTTCTAGTTCTGACAGTGCAGTAATATCTAACAAGTAATCTAACAATCCCCCAACAACTACCTAATACACACAAATCTAAAGGGGTGAATGAGAATATGTACATGTAAGTATATGGATGAGGGATGGCCGAGCGGCATAGGCAAGGTGCAATAGATGGTATAAAATACAGTATATACTGTACATGTGATATTTACTTAACATTTATTTAACTAAGCAAGTCAGTTAAGAACAAATTCTTATCTACAATGACGGTTCTAGGAACAGTGGATTAACTGCCTTGTTCAGTGGAATAACAAAATATTTTTACCTTGTCAGTTCGGGGATTCGATCCAGCAGCCTTTCGGTTACTGTCCCAACGCTCTAAACACTAGGCTACCTGCCGCCCCAATATGAGTAATGTAAGATATGTAAACACTATTAAAGTGGCATTATTTAGAGTGGCATTGTATAAAGTGACTAGTGATCCATTTATTAAAGTGGCCAGTGAGTGATTGGGTCTCAATGTAGGCAGAAGCTTCTCTGAGTTAGCAGACTGATGGCCTTGAGATAGAAGCTGTTTTTCAGTCTCTCGGTCTCAGCTTTGATGCACCTGTACTGACCTTGCCTTCTAGATGGTAGCGGTGTGAACAGGCAGTGGCTCGGGTGGTTGATGTCCTTGATGATCTTTTTGGCCTTCCTGTGACATCGGGTGCTGTAGGTGTCATGGAGAGCAGGTAGTTTGCCCCCGGGGATGCATTGTGCAGACCGCACCACCTTCTGGAGAGCCTTGCGCTTGAGGGCGGTGCAGTTGCCGTGCCAGGCGGTGATACAGCCTGAGAGGATGCTCTCGATTGTACATCTGTAAAAGTTAGTCAGGGTATTGGGTGACAAGCCAAATTTCTTGAAGAGGTGCTGTTGCGCCTTCTTCACCACACTGTCTGTTTGCTTGGACCATTTCAGTTTGTCCGTGATGTGTACGCCGAGGAACTTAAAACTTTCCATCTTCTCCACCGCTGACCCTTTGATGTGGATAGGGGGGTGTTCCCTCTGCTTTTTCCTGAAGTCCATGATCATCTCCTTTGTTTTGTTGACATTGAGTGAGAGGTTGTTTTCCCGACACCACACTCCGAGTGCCCTCACCTCCTCCCTGTAGGCTGTCTCGTCATTGTTGGTAGTCGTTGGTAATCGTCTGCAAACCCAATTGCACAGGGCAGGGTTGAGACCCAGGGCCTTCAGCTTGATGATGAGCTTGGAGGGTACTATGGCGTTTAATGTTGAGCTGTAGTCAATGAACAACAGCATTCTTACATAGGTATTCATTTTGTCCAGATGGGATAGGGCAGTGTGCAGTGTGATGGCGATTGCATCGTCTGTGGACCTGTTGGTGCGGTATGCAAACTGAAGTGGGTCTAGCGTGACCGGTAAGGTGGAGGTGATATGATCCTTGACTAGTCTCTCAAAGCACTTCATGATGACAGAAGTGAGTGCTGCGGGGCGGTAGTCATTCAGTACAGTTATCTTTGCCTTCTTGGGTACAGGAACAATGGTAGCCATCATGAAGAATGTGGGGACAACAGACTGGGATAGGGAGCAATTGAATATGTCTGTAAACACACCAGCTATCTGCGCATGCTCTGTGGATGTGGCTAGGGATGCTGTCTGGGCCAGCAGCCTTGCAAGGGTTAACACGTTTAAATATTTTACTCACGTCGGCCACGGAGAAGGAGAGGGGGGGGGGTCGCATTCCTTGTTTGCGGACCGCGGCGGTTTCACTGTATTATCCTCAAAGCGGGCAAAGAATTTGTTTAGTTTGTCTGGAAGCGTGACGTCGGTGTCCGTGACGTGGTTGGTTTTCGTTTTGTAGTCCGTGATTTCCTGTAGACCCTGCCACATACGTCTTGTGTCTGAACCGTTGAATTGCGACTCCACCTTGTCCCTGTACTGGTATTTCGCCTGTTTGATTGCCTTGCGGAGGGAATAACTACACTGTTCATATTCAGTCATATTCCCAGACATCTTTCCATGGTTAATAGGGATCGGACCGCTAGAGGTTTTGGAGAGTCTGGCGTGCCCAAAGTAAAATGCCTGCCACTCAGGCCCAGAAAATAGGATATGCACATAATTAGTACTATTGGATAGGAAACACTCTGACGTTTCTAAAGATAATGTATGTGAGTGTAACAGAACTGATATAGCAGGCGAAAACCAGAGGAAAATCCATTTGGATTTGCAGTTTTTTTTGTACATGACCTTCTTCTCCAGGCTGCCTATTGATTTCTATGTTATGTAGGGATGAGACTGCAGTACCTATGCCTTCCACTAAATGTCAACAGTCTTTATACAGTGTCTGGAGGCTCTAGCACTAAGCAGAACGGATAGGAAGAGGAAGTAGTGGGACCACATTTGTCAACAACGTTTCACAGGCGCGAGATTGTGAGCGCGTCCCACTTTATTTTCCTTTCCTATCGTTCACGTTATCGTCCAGTTGAAATATTACAGTAAATATACATAAAAGGATACATAAGGATACATTAAAAAGGATGTTTGATTTGTTTGGAGAAAGTGTATAGGTATAATTTGAAAGTGTTCTCTTCAAGGTTCAATGGGCGACTCGACAGTGGATTTTCTGATCATAACGCGCCAACCAAATGGAGATTTATGGATATAATAAATTACTTTTTCTAACAAAAGAACCATTGGATGTCTTCGTTGGACACTTGGGAAGCCCTCAGCAGAAGTTCTTCGAAAGATAAGTGATTTATTTGAGCTCCTATATGGGTTTTGTGTGACCCGCGCTGGATATGAATTTATGCTAATGTGGAAAATAGGAGAGGTGCTATCCTCAAACAATCCAATGTTGTGCTTTCGCCGTAAAGCCTTTTTGAAATCTGACAACGCTGTGATATTGCCAAGAATCAGAGCTTTTGATGACTATGCAACACTTGTATATTGATGAATGTTTAATAATTCAACTTTTGGATTTTGAATTTGGCGCCTTACATTTCACCGGGTAGTGTCGGGAGCAACAAGCAGAACATTCGAAAATCTGAAGACAGCTCCCCACAACGACATATTATTCAAACCAGCACAGGCGTTACAAAATCAAATATAGCGATAAAATAAATCACTTACCTTTGAAGATCTTCCTCAGTTTTCAATCCCAAGGGTCCCAGGTACAAAGAATGGTTGTTTTCTTCAATAAAGTCCTTCTTTATATCCCAAAAAGTCAGTTTTGTTGGCGCCATGGAGTTCTCTAATTTTTCTGTTCAACATGCAGAAAAATAAATCCCAAAAGTACCTGCAAAGTTTGTCCAAACAAGTCAAACGATGTTTCTAATTAATCCTCAGGGTGTCAAATATCTAAATATCTAAATGATAATATTTCAGACGGAAAATAGTCTGTTCAATAGGAAATAAAAAAAACGAGGAGCGCTTGCAAAACAGTAGTGTCCGTTTCAACAGTCACTTGTAAGAACTTAAATTTCTTGTTCGTTTTTTCAAATAATAAGACTGTTGACATCTAGTGGAAGCCATAGGAGCTAATTCCCTCTGTAGTCAATAGCAAGTCAATGGAAAAACTGTGACATAAAAAAAAAAACATTTTCCGGATGGATTTTCCTCTGGTTTTTGCCTGCCATATCAGTTCTGTATACTCACAGACATGTTTCCTATCCAATACTACCAATTAGTAACAGGCAGTTTACTTTGGGCACGTCAGACTCTTCGTACTTCCGAACACTGCCCCTGGCCCGTAGAGGTTAAATGAGGTGGATCGCGCTTTCAGTTTTGTGTGAATGCCGCCATCCATCCACGGTTTCTGGTTAGGGTAGGTTTTAATAGTCACAGTGGGTACAACATCTCCAATGCACTTCTTTATAAACGCATTCACCGAGTCAGCGTATAGGTCAATGTTTTTCTCTGAGGCTGACCGGAACATATTCCAGTCCGCGTGATCAAAACAATCTTGAAGTGTGACTTCCGATTGGTCGGACCAGCGTTGAATGGTTCTCGTCACTGGTACATCCTGTTTGAGTTTCTGCCTATAAGACGGTAGGAGCAAGATGGAGTTGTGGTCAGATTTGCCAAAGGGAGGGCAGGGGAGGGCTTTGTATGCATCGCGGAAGTTAGAGTAGCAGTGGTCGAGGGTATTTCCCATGCACATAGGGGAATCAATATGATGGTAGAATTTAGGTAGCCTTGTTCTCTAATTTGCTTTGTTACTACAATAATATGCAGGATATATGGTTTCCAGTTTGCATATAGTCCAGTGAAGTTCCTTGATGGCCGTCTTGGTGTCTGCTTGAGGGGGAATGTACACAGCTGTGACTATAACTGACGAGAATTCTCTCGGTAGGTTAAATGGCCGGCATTTGATTGCAAGGAATTCTAGGTTGGGTGAGTAGAAGGACTTGAGTTCCTGTATGCTGTTATGATTACACCATGAGTTGTTAATCATGAAGCATACACCCCCGCTCTTCCTCTTCCCAGAGAGGTGTTTATCTCTGACGGCGCGATGCATGGCTGAACCGATTCCGACAACATATCCCAAGAGAGACATTTTTCCGTGAAACAGAGAATGTTACAATCTCTGATGTCTCTCTGGAAGGCAACCCTTGCTTGAATTTCGTCTACCTTGTTGTCAAGAGACTGGACATTGGCTAGTAGTATACTCGGGAGTGGTGGGCGATGTGCACGTCTACGAAGCCTGACCAGATGGCTGCTTCGTCTGCCCCTCCGTTGTTTTGGGTCGACTACTGGAATTAGATTCATTGTCCTGAGTGGTGGTCCGAAAAGAGGTTCCGCTTTGGGAAAGTCTTATTCCTGGTCGTAATGTTGGTAAGTTGACATTGCTCTTATATCCAATAGTTCTTCCTGGCTGTATGTAATAAGACTTAAGATTTCCTGGAGTAACAGTGTAAAAACATTAAAGAAAAACTAAATACTGCATAGTTTCCTAAGAACTTGAAGCGAGCCGAGATGGTCGGCGCCATCTTTTAGTAAAAAATTTATAAAATAAAGAAAATCTGAAAGGGGGCAAATACTTTTTCATGGTACTGTAGCTAGCAAAGTTTAGACAGATAAAGTTTAGAAAAACTAACTGGTGGCTGCAACAGTAAGTGGCCCCCACACCTGTTTTGCTGTGTTTTAGAGCAGGTGTACAACCTAGAGGTCAAAGGTCAGCATCTGTCAGGCTAGAGTCCCTAAAATCTGAAGAGCTGCTGTTTGGGAAAGCAGCTAGCCTAGTTGCTAGCTATCAAGCTAGCCTAGCTACTAGCTATCAAGCTAGCCAGGTTTCCTTAACAGTTTGAACACAGCCCGCGACGCGATTAGCCCTTGTGGCTGGGATCGCGGATAGTCCTGGACTTGTGGCTGATAAAAGCCTCATAGATGTTAAGCCCCCTATTTTAGGTTCATTTGAGCGTTTCTGGATTGGTTCTGACAGATATTTCTGTGTACAGCACGCTCTGTGAACGGTGCAACATCAATTGTTTTACACTCCCTAAAAGCATTGGTTGTCCCGATTCTAATGTCCTATTGCAAGTGCAGCTGTGAGGTCCACAGACACACAACATATTATATTTGCATAGGAAGCAGAACGTCACATTGTTTGGCCTATCCAGACAAAGGAACCTCACAGCTGGGCTTGCAATAGCGCATATGAAACGGGATAATCTAATGGATGCAACAAAAGCAGTTTCATCTCGTTGTGATGTTCTCAGATGGATTTATAGCTCTCGACAGGATCAACTACAAAATAATTTTGTAGAATTTTAAAAAGACCACTTTCTCTTTGTCACAGGCGGACAAAATCACTTTGTGTACTGTCATTAAGTATGATCATATTTATTTGACAGTTATGAGAAAGGTGAAATCTCAGTCATTTCAAGCCCAATTGATCCCTCTTTTGTTGAATAGGAAATAAATAATATATTTTTATTTCACCTTTATTTAACCAGGTACGCCAATTGAGAACAAGTTCTCATTCACAACTGCGACCTGGCGAAGATAAAGCAAAGCAGTGCGACACAAACAACAACACAGAGTTAGACATGGAATAAACAACATACAGTCAATAACACAATGTTAAAGTCTATATACAGTGTGTGCAAATGAGGTAAGATAAGGGAGGTAAGGCAATAAATAGGCCATAGTGGCGAAATAATTACAATTTAGCAATTAAACACGGGAGTGATAGATATGCAGAAGATGAATGTAGAGATACTAGGGTGCAAAGGAGCAAAAATAAATAAATAACAGTATGGGGATGAGGTAGTTGGATGGGTTATTTACAGATGGGCTATGTACAGGTGCAGTGATTTGTGAATTGCTCTGACAGCTGGTGCTTAAAGTTAGAGGGAGATATGAGTCTCCAGCTTCAGTGATTTTTGCAGTTCGTTCCAGTCATTGGCAGCAGAGAACTGGAAGGAAAGGTGGCCAAAGGAGGAATTGGCTTTGGGGGTGACCAGTGAAATATACCTGCTGGAGCATGTGCTACGGGTGGGTGCTGCTATGGTGACCAGTGAGCTGAGATAAGGCCTAGCAAAGGCCTAGCAAAGACTTATAGATGACCTGGAGCCAGTGGGGTTGGCGACGAATATGAAGCGAGGGCCAGCCAACAAGAGCATACAGGTCACAGTGGTGGGTTGTATATGGGGCTTTGGTGACAAAACGGATGGCACTGTGATAGACTGCATCCAATTTGCTGAGTAGAGTGTTGGAGGCTATTTTGTAAATGACATCGCCGGAAGTCAAGGATCGGTAGGATAGTCAGTTTTACAAGGGTGTGTTTGGCAGCATTAGTGAAGGATGCTTTGTTTTGCGAAATAGGAAGCCGACTCTAGATTTAATTTTGGATTGGAGATGCTTAATGTGAGTCTGGAAGGAGAGTTTACAATCTAACCAGACACCTAGGTATTTGTAGTTGTCCACATATTCTAAGTCAGAGCCATCCAGAGTAGTGATGCTGGACGGGCAGGCAGGTGCGGGCAGCGATCGGTTGAAGAGCATGCATTTAGTTTTACTTGCATTTAAGAGCAGTTGGAGGCAATGGAAGGAGAGTTATATGGCATTGAAGCTCGTCTGGAGGTTAGTTAACACAGTGTCCAAGAAGGGCCAGAAGTATACAGAATGGTGTCGTCTGCGTAGAGGTGGATCAGAGAATCACCAGCAGCAAGAGCGACATCATTGATGTATACAGAGAAAAGAGTCGGCCCGAGAATTGAACCCTGTAGCACCCCCATAGAGACTGCCAGAGATCCAGACAACAGTGAATTCTGTCTGAGAAGTAGTTGGTGAACCAGTCATTTGAGAAACCAAGGCTGTTGAGTCTGCCGATAAGAATGTGGTGATTGACAGAGTCGAAAGCGTTGGCCAGGTCAATGAATACAGCTGCACAGTATTGTCTCTTATCAATGCCGGTTATGGTATCGTTTAGGACCTTGAGCGTGGCTGAAGTGCACCCATGACCAGCTCGGAAACCAGATTGCATAGTGGAGAAGGTACGGTGGGATTCGAAATGGTCAGTGATCTGTTTGTTAACTTGGATTTCAAACACCGTAGAAAGGCATAGATATAGATCTGTAACAGTTTGGGTCTAGAGTGTCTCCCCCTTTGAAGAGGGGGATGACCGCAGCAGATCTCAGACGATACGTAAGAGAGGTTGAACAGGCTAGTAATAAGGGTTGCAACAATTGCGGCGGATAATTTTAGAAAGAGAGGGTCCAGATTGTCTAGCCCGGCTGATTTGTAGGGGTCCAGATTTTTCAGCTCTTTCAGAACATCGGCTATCTGGATTTGGATTAAGGAGAAATGGGGGAGGCTTGGGCAAGTGGCTGTGAGGGGTGCAGGGCTGTTGACCGGGTAGGGGTAGCCAGGTGGAAAGCATGGCAAGCCGTAGAAAAATGCTTATTGAAATTCTCAATTATCGTGGATTTATCGGTGGTGACAGTGTTTCCTAGCCTCTGTGCAATGGGCAGCTGGGTGCAGGTGCTCTTATTCTCCATGGACATTACAGTGTCCCAGAACTTTGTGCTTGTGCTACAGGACGCAAATTTCTGTTTGAAAAAGCTAGCCTTTGGTTTCCTAACTGCCTGTGTATATTGGTTCCTAACTTCCCTGAAAAGTTGCATATCAAGGGGGCTATTCGATGATAATGCAGTACGCCACAGGATGTTTTTGTGCTGGTCAAGGGCAGTCAGGTCTGGTGTGAACCAAGGGCTATATCTGTTATTTGCACTATGTACTTGAGCTTGTGTCCTCAAAAGTAAGTCCACCTGCGCAATTTATATATATTTTTACCAGAAATGTGAGATCTTAATCTTCTTGGAGTATGCAGCATTACTAGTTAATATTCATGGCCCTCTCATAATAAATAATCACTATTTTGGCTAAAATAAAAATGTTGCCCTAACGTTTGTTGCTGCACTGTGAGTTGTGCTGGCTGGTATTGCTTGGAGTATCAGTATCAGCTTACGTTGCTACCGTCATGCCCCCTAAAGTTTAAAAAGGCTGGAGTAATGTAGAGGACAATGTTTTGCCATCACAGGTGAGCAATCTGTTAAATCAACAAAAATGTGTATACAAGCAATTGTTAACCAACAGGAAAATAGCTTCAAGAGCTTTGTCCAAGTACTAGTGGAGTCAACCAACAAAATAATGGACAATCTGACCAGAGACTTACAAGACCTTAAGAATAGTTTGCAGTTTTCCCAGGGAGAGGTGGATGTCCTGAAAGAGATTTGAAGCAAGATGACAACAACTTGTAAGTGCACACTAGATAACATCAGCACTGTCTGTGAACTATTACAGAAAACATTCTATCCAGAAAGGCAATCCAGGAGAAATGATTACCGAAAAGCTGCAGATGGATTATAGGAAGATTGAAAACCTGTAACCACACGTCTGGAAAAAGGATAACCAGCCCAGGTGACAGAAACCAGGCCGATAGTAGCCAAGTTCCTAAGGTTCAAGGACAAGATGGCTGTTCTGGAGAGAGCCAATAACTTGAGAGGAACCAACATCTTCCTCAACGAGGACTTCTATGAAGCTGTGCGCCAGAGGCGGAAAGAACTTATCCCAGCTATGAAAGCTGCCAGAGAGCGTGCAGACATTGCTTACATCCGCTATGACAAGCTCATTGTCAACCCTCCCTCCCAAAAGCCTGGGTGGAGTGAAAGAGCCAAACTTCCAGGTCAGTAGCTTCAGCCCAACATCACAAACATGCAGTACACCAACTGATACTCACATGATGGACTGACTCTATTAGCCAAAACAAGTTTTTATTTTACTTTATATATACAGTACCAGTCAAATGTTTGAACACGCCTACTCTTTCAAGGGTTTTTCTTTATTTTTACTATGTTCTGCATTGTAGAATAGTAGTGAAGACATCAAAATTATGAAATAACACATATGGAATCATGTAGTAAACAAAAAAGTGTTACAAAGGTTTTATTTCTTCAAAGATTCAAATTATTCAAACCCTTTGCCTTGACAGCTTTGCACACTCTTGGCATTCTCTCAACCAGCTTCACCTGGAATGTTTTTCAAACAGTCTTGGAGGAGTTCCCACATATGCTGAGCACTTGTTGGCTTCTTTTCCTTCACTCTGCGGTACAAATCATCCCAAATTGAGGTTGGGTTATTGTGGAGGACAGGTCATCTGATGCAGCACTCCGTTACTCTCTTTCTTGGTCAAATAGCCCTGACACAGCATGGAGGTGTGTTGGGTCATTGTCCTGTTGAAAAACAAATGACAGTCCCAGTAAGTGCAAACCAGATGGGATGGCGTATTGCTGCAGAATGCTGTGGTAGTCATGCTGGTTAAGTGTGCCTTGAATTCTAATTAAATCACAGACAGTGTCGCCAGATAAGAACCCCCACAACATCACACCTCCTCTTCCATGCTTCACGTTGGGAACCACACATCCGTTCACCTACTCTGCGTCTCAAAAAGACACAGCGGTTGGAACCAAGAATCTTACATTTCTACTCATCAGACCAAAGGACAGATTTCACCAGTCAAATGTCCATTGCTCATGTTTCTTGGCCCAAGCAAATCTCTCCTTATTATTGGTGTCCTTTAGTAGTGGTTTCTTTGCAGCAATTCTACCATGAAGGCCTGATTCACGCAGTCTCCTCTGAACAGTTGATGTTGAGATATGTCGGTTACTTGAAATCTGTGAAGCATTTATTTGGGCTGCAATCTGAGGTGCACAATCACCAGACCTCAACCCAATTGAGATGGTTTGGGATGAGTTGGACCGCAGAATGAAGGAAAAGCAAGTGCTCAGCATATGTGGGAACTCCTTCAAGACTGTTGGAAAAGCATTCCTCATGAAGCTGGTTGAGAGAATGCCATGAATGTGCAAAGCTGTCATCAAGGCAAAGGGTGGCAACTTTGAAGAATCTCAAATATAAAAGGGTGCATTACCGATGACACAATGGTGGTGGGCTTGATCACCAACGACGAAGAGACAGCCTATAGGGAGGAGGTCAGAGACCTGGCAGTCTGGTGCCAGGAGAACAACCTCTCCCTCAACGTGGACTACAACCACTCCCTCAACGTGGACTACAACCTCTCCCTCAACGTGAACTACAACCTCTCCCTCAACGTGAACAAGACACACACACACACATACTTACTCACACATAACACGAACACACAGGCACAACATTCCCCACACACACACTTTCTAACTTCCACACTATATGTACATATCTACCTCAATTTCCTTATACTCCTGCACATTGACTTGGTACTGGTACACCATGTACATAGCCAAGCTATCATTACTCATTGTGTTTTTATATCTCGTGTTACAATTTCTTTTTCTGTTATTATTATTATTATTATTATTCTTTTTAAATGTTTTTATTATATTCTGCATTGTTGGGAAGGGCCCATAAATAAGCATTTCACTGATAGCCTACACCTGTTGTTTACAAAGCATGTGATTTGATTTGAAAATTTGATTTGGCTCCAAAATGACACAATACATTATTTACCATTCATTTATTTTGGGAACAAAATAGTCTGAAACACCAGCAAAACAAACAGCAAATGCATCCAACAAGTTTGTAGAGTCACAAGCTTGATGTCATCATTGCGTGCTAGGAATATAGGACCAAATACTAAACTTCTGACTACTTTAATACGAATATAAAGGAATTTTTCCCAGTACTTTTTGTCCCCTAAAATGGGGGGACTATGTACATAAAGTACTGTAATTTCTAAACGGTTCAACCGATATGGATAAAAATACCCTCAAATGAAAGCTGACATTCTTCACGTTAACCTCATAGTCATTTTATAATTTCACATCCAAAGTACTGGAATATAGAGTCAAAACAACATCAAAATTATCACTGTCCCAATTCTGTAGTATGCATCTGAATGTGCATCTGATCTGACAGTATATTTATTTCAATTATTTATGTTCAAAGCTTCCCAGTTAACTGGGTCCCTGTTAAACAACCAAATATAAAAATCGTCCCATTAATTCTATACTGTATACTGGTCCAGCATACAGAATGGATCCGCAGGACCAGAGTTAATAGACACTGCTGTTCGGTCTAATTCCCATTTCTAAAGCTCTGTCTTGACTGTAATGGATGTTGATTAATATGTAGGGCATTTGGAAACCCTCCACACAAATCCCATGTTACCTTCTCAACTCCTGGGCCAAAAGTCTGCCAGCCCTCCACTGAGCTAGAGAGCTACTTCGGTCCTGAATCTTTAGGTAATGGCAATAAATTGTCATGTTCAATATCTTGCACTTGCAGTTCAGTCCACAAGGCAATTAAAAGTGCATTGATGAAATAACATTAGGGATCAAGAAGCAGGATTCCAATAATCATCTCAGCCTATACTTAGACATGTTTTCCCTATGAAGTTTGCTTGTTTAATGCTGATTCATACCATCTTAATTTTAAAGATAGCAATTTCATTTTCGAACAATTTGGTGTTTTTAATACGAAGTAATAAAATCAAAACAAAATGAACCAGACCCAGTCCACACATAAAATTGAAAGCATTGTTTCAAATGGTCACTGTATTCAGTTAACAATCCAATCACAGACTTGGCAACAATGGCTGGCATTACTAACCTCAGCTGATTATAAATATTTTTCAAATATTTGATAGTATCTACTTCACCCTCTAGTAGGCCTTAGTGGGTCCAGTAATGGTAGATTTGAAATGCTAATGCACTTCAAGAGAAGTTCTCACACTCTGCAACAAAAACGTTGAGTGTCTTTTGTATGCAATAACAGACCCTCCACAGTTGTCTCTAATGGAACTAAAGGGGGCACTCAACAGAATACTGGGAGTATCAGTCAGTGCGACACTCCCTTGTGAAGAGACAGCAGAGTGTGGTCAAAATTGATGGTGAGAAACCGATATAGCGTACAGCACAAAACAAAACAAAAGTACGCAGGTCAGAGGAGAGTGAGAATAAACAAGAGAGAGGGAAAAAAGTTTCAAATGCCAGGGCTTGGGGAAACACAAAACCTCATCATCTTTCGGCCACCGAGCGCTGTCTTCACTTCTGCCATGTACATTGAGTGTACAAAACGTTAGGAAGAACACCTTCCTAATATTGAGTTGCACCTCCTTTTGCCCTCAGAACAGCCTCAATTCGTTGTGGCATGGACTCCACAAGGTGTCGAAAGCATTCCACAGGGATGCTGGTCCATGTCGCTGGATGTCCATTGGGTGGTGGACCATCCTTGATACACACGGGAAACTGTTCAGTGTGAAACATCCAGCAGCATTGCAGTTCTTGACACACTCAAACTGGTGTGCCTGGCACCTACTACCATACTACGTTCAAAGGCACCTACATTTTTTTGTCTTGCCCATCACCCTCTGAATGGCACACACACAATCCATGTCTCAATTGTCTCAAGGCTTAAAAATTATTCTTTGACTTGTCTCCTCCCCTTCATATACACTGATTGAAGCAGATTTAAGTGAAATCAATAAAGGATCATAGATTTCACCTGGTCAGTCTATGTCATGGAAAGAGCAGGTGTTCCTAATTTTTAGTAAACAGTGTACATAACCAAGCGAGAAATAGAGATGTGACCATCAGGAACCATTTCAGCCAATGTGACTTTATGGCACATATATTGGAGGAAAGGGAACATTGTGTGAAGTAAATATGAATATTGCACAAAAGAAAAATATTAATTCAGAAAAACTTATCACAACTCACACATGATTAAACAAAGCAAATAGAAAACACAGCAAGAAACAATCAAGTCAGACAAAAATAGTACCACCACTTGCCCATAGAGGGAAGCTACAAAGAATTTAATTATATTAGGGCCAGAACGATACCAGTATAGCAATAGTTTTTCCTTGGCAAATGTTTTTAAACAAAACAGACCAAATTATTTGGTTAAAAACCTTATGCTGTATGTAAAATACTGTGTGCTATAGCTCGGAAAATAAATACATGTACTCTGGATCATAATTCCGCCATTTTCTAGTTGCTAAAAATCTAATAGTTCACCTAATTTTATGTTACAAAATAAGCACTCTGTGTAGAGAATCAATGTACCATCTAAACCGCTGTGAAGTATCTTTTCAATAACCCAAAATATTGTATTTTCATCTTTTTGAAGCTGGTGTACAAAAACAAAAGTAAAAAACACAAAAACTAAATTTAGACATACTGTAGCACACATGGAACAGATCTACCGCTTGATTTTAATGAGAATGACAGATCTATAATTCACATTTCTATGTGAATTTGGTCGGGTCTCCCAAAAAGTTACATATTGCAGTTTTAAATCCGATTTGTGTTTTGTTTCTTTGTCGCAATACTAACGAGTATCGCGGTAATGGTATCGTCCCGGGCCTATATTATATGATATTATTTTGTTATAAAGATTCCATTTGGTGGCAATAGCCCAGCTCATGACTGATTAAGATTCCTGAACAGCTATAAATGTTCTTCAAGGCCACAAAAAGGAAAACATACATGTTCTCAATGCTTGTGTATAGTAGTTACTACACAAGTACAAAGTTATGTTATGTTCTCAGAATACTTGAAAGCAAACTACGGTCTGCTCTGCTTCTACGTGGTACTAGGAGTGGTGAGGAAAGCGTCTTGGGGGATTTTCTGTGTTCATCAGTGCCGATCACAGTTAGAGCCCAGGGAGCCAGCTGCCCACTGCCCATCAATGACTGGCCATATTACGTGCTCACACGAACATCGTTCATTCATAAGAACAGGAGCAGAGAAATATGCAAACAATTCCAAACGTACATGGTACACAGACCCACATGTTCACACTTGGCAACACATCAGTCAAACAGGTACAGCAAATACACACACATAAACACATTGCTTAGATGGTATCTCTGCTTGTTTTGGGGCTTTCTTCTGGGCACTGCTTCAGTGTAGACAACAAATGATTTATGCCCGGACACCCAAGTCATGTGACACGAGCTGCATCGGTCCCTGCTTCCTTCTTGAAACATTGCCAAAAGACAAAGGGATGCTAGGTCTTTTACCCCGCAGCTAAAGTGACCCTGTTATGTACTGACAGATCTTCCTTTGAGTACTATGGTCCATGTTGAACAGCCACACGGGTTAAAATGGCTGAAATACACTCAAGCATAATATTAACCAGTTATATTTCCATTATGTGAAAAAAAAGCCGAAATCCCCACAGATCATTAGAATTACACTACGTGAGAACCTTGGGTTGGGTGTCATGGCTGCACAGCTTTTCATTGTCTGCTCTTTCATGCCAGTTGAACACTTACAAAGACAAGACAATTGAACACAGCAGGGCAGCTAGCCTTAAAATGACCACAGAGTCTGTTGGAGGTCAACTGAACACTAAGTTGGGATGAAGTGACTCGATTGTGTCACCCTAAGGGACATCTGCCCTGAGAACTCGGACCAATATTGAGTTCAGTTCCGACCTCATCACTCAAGAGAAGGACCGCACTGTCATATCGGATCAAATTGATCGGTTCATTGCTAACGGCTAGCTCTGCTAACTCCATTGAGCCTCACTAGTTTCTGGATTCTACTCAGAACACAACATGACAACGACACGCTGGCAGCCAGTTCGTTTGTTCAACACACTTCACAGAGATTCTTCTTCACTGGAGAGAAAACATCCAAGCTATGAAATTAGCCAATTATCTGCCAGTGTTTCCGTTTTGGACTGTGAAAAGCAAGGGGCTGGCGAGTTGACAAGTCTTAAAAAAAGGACTGTCAGTTTTCTCCAGATGAAGTTCTATTGGAGCGGCGTAAAATAGGAAATGGAGGAGAGGTGCTGATTGGAGGGCTGGACCTGTCTGTCAGGCTGCCAGGTGGCAAATTGCTTGTCCAGCTGCATGGGCTTAACACTTAGCGTAGCCACCGATTGACCTGCGAACCGTGGGGGGTTGTGTCTCAGTTACCATGGCGAGTTGGCACTAATGCTAAACCACCCGACAGTGGGGGATTGGATGACAGTGAAAGGGTCAGTGTGTGCCAACCGCAGAGAGAAGTGACAGCGATGACAAGGGTCGACATCTGTCAGGGCGTTAGCCTCCGCAACTATGTTAATGCTAACGATAGCTGTTATCTCTGTGTGCCAATCTGGATTTAGCGCTATGCTAGCTACAACACACTGAGCTCCTATCAAGAGGTTGGAGCCAGAGGTGAGAATGAATAGAGATACCTAAAAGGAATTTCTATAGCACTCATCCAGGGGAAAGTCATTAAAAGAAATTATGCAAACAGAAAGAATATTGCTTCCTACAAGTAAGAATTGTTTGCCTCACTATTGGGTAGCTGGCTCTGACAGTCAATTGTCAATATTGATCTCAGAAAGATATGATGAGGTGAGTGCCTGAGCTTAGTTCCTCTCATGTTTATATATAAGGTGCACACCTTCAACTAGTTTTCCGCCCTCGGTGAGACCCAAACATTTCAATTTGTAAATAGGTAGGTTGGTATTGGCAATGTAACTGCCACTGAGTTCTTTGAATTCTGAGGTATTTCAGAACACTGAAGATGCTTAAGCTTTAAAGCTCAAGGGATTGTCCTTAATTTTGTAGAAAAATATACAGTGCCTTCAGAAAGTATTCACACCCCTAGACTTTTTCCACATTTGTGTTACAAAGTGGGATTAAAATGGATTTAATTGTATTTTTTTTTACAACGATCTCTCAAAATCGAAGAAGCATTTGAAAAATGTAAATTAATTCATGGAAAATAAAACACTAATATATCTTGATTAGATAGGTATTCAACTCCCTGAGTCAATACATGTTAGAATCACCTTTGGCAGTGATTACAGCTGTGAGTCTTTCTCGATAAGTCTCTAAGAGCTTTCCACTCCTAGTTTGTATAATATTTGCCCATCTTTTATTCCAATTTAGTTTTTAAAGCTCTGTCAAGTTTGCTGTTGATCTTTGCTAGACAGCCTTGCCTTACATTTTCAAGCCAATTTAAGTCAAACCTGTAACTAGGCCAATCAGGAACATTCAATGTCGTCTCTGTAAGCAACTCCAGTGTATACTTGGCCTTGTGTTTTAGGTCATTGTAATGTTGTTGGGTGATTTGTGTCCCAGTGTCTGTTGGAAAGCGGACTGAACCAAGTTTTACTCTAGGATTTTGCCTGTTGCTTTTTATCCTCAAAAAACTCCCTAGTCCTTGCCGATGACAAGCATACACATAATATGATGCGGCCACCCCCATGCTTGAAAATATGAAGAGTGGTACTCAGTGATGTGTTGTGATGGATTTGCCCCAAACATTTATTTGCCAAATATTTTGTAGTTTTACTTTAGTGCCTTATTGCAAATAGGATGCATGTTTTGGAATATTTGTATTCCGTATAGGAATAGTATTGTGTATTGTGGAGTAACTACAATGGGGTACTTTCACATTATGGGGTACTGTGAGTAGATCAGTGACACAAAATCTCAATTGAAACCATTTTAAATTCAGGCTTTAAAACAACCAAATGTGGAAAAAGTCACGGGGCATGAATACTTTCTGAAGGCACCGTATATACTAAACCACAATATCGACCAAGAATATTTGTCCCTCCATATCCAAAGGGCAATGATAAACAGTTACACATATTTTTTATGAGGGGCCAATGGGATCTTTTGAACTTCCACCACCTACTGTGAGGCTTTAGATGACAAATTGAAATGAATTCCATGAATTGCTGCCTCACCTTCGGCCATCCCCTCTGGTGCTTCCAACTACAGTAGCTAAGAGGACTCGCCCACCCTGGCCATGCACCATGCTCTCAGTACGATTCAACGGAGCTCATTAATATCCCAAACGTTAGCGCTCTACCTCCAGCCGGGGTAGGGGTAATCAGTCTAAGGAGACTGCACCATGCCAACAACACACTCGTGTAGGCTACCCCCCCACACACTTATGTGCACATGTAAAAACCGGATTAAATATTGATGGTGAAACAAATGAATATGCACATAATAATCCATACACTGAGACACACTTATTCACAGATATGCTCTCTTTCACACACACACACACACACACACACACACACACACACACACACACACACACAGAATGTGATAAATCCATCATTAACAAACCTGTGTCAGCATACAGTATGGTGCAAAACACACTATCCTCTTTCTCCCACACCCTTCACTAATTGTGTGAGACTTACAAATGCCTATTCCCTGAATGCCTAATAAGACAGTTGGGACTTGAAGATAATCTTATTTCTGTTTGACTCTCACTTTAAAATGTTTACTGTTAGAGTTTTGATTGTATATACTTTGCATATTTGACATCTTTTGAAGCCTTGAACACACTTCCGTATTCTATCAGTGGAATAAGGCACACATGGACACATATAGCCATTAGGCTACTCTAACTGGCTGCTGTGTTTTGGCAGGAAGTTATATGAGATTTATATGGAAATGTCAATTAAATAATCACATACAAGCACGTGTGTGCATACACACACAAACACACGCAAACACACACACATTCTCTCTCTCAAAATTCCCTTTCTCTCTCTTTACACTTTCCCTCTCCCTCACACACATACAAGCACACTCTCTCTCAACACACACACACACACCACTAGAATAGTTAAACACGTCCACACACACCACACACACTCACAGCAGACATAAGGCAATCTGATTCTTTCTTGCTTTAGAGTGCATGCAGGAAAAAGAGGAGCAGCAGGCCTTGTGGCTGTCAATGTGTGACTGTTACCCTTAGCCAGAGGCCCTAGATGGCCCCGCACGGCCCCGGGGCCCTCTCTCATCAGTAGTACACAACCATACACAAGCACTCCTTACTACTGCATTCATCTGATTAGGTTAGTTGTTTAGATACATCCTCCCTTTATTGAACTGACTTACCATAATTCACTTTGCTCTTAGTCAAATCTTTTGCCCAAATGTTATGAAAATGAAATAGACTGCTTCTGTTGTGACCTTGAGGCTGTGGCGTTCCCCAGTCAACTTTAAAGGGGACATTAGTGAGAATTTAGCGTCAATTATGTATATTGAGAGCTATGCAACATTTGCATGCAATGAAGTCTGCTAGTCATCCTAGGGTCTTCCGCTATGAAACCAATTAATTTGCTGACGATGATGTCAAGGATTGGATTATTTATTTTGAATTACAGAAACACTTTCAAAAGCCAGAAGAGTAAAATGAAAAGAAACTCCAGCACAGTTAGCAATATAAACTCATCAAAAAAAGAAACTTCCCTTTTCAGGACCCTGTCTTTCAAAGATAATTCCTAAAAATCCAATTATCTTCACAGAGCTTCATTGCAAAGGGTTTAAACACTGTTCAATTAACCATAAACAATTAATGAACATGCACCTGTGGAACGGTCGTTAAGACACTAACAGCGTACAGACGATAGGCAATTAAGGTCAGTTATGAAAACTTGGGACACTAAAGAGGTCTTTCTACTGACTCTAAAAAACAGCAAAAGAAAGACACCCGAGGTCCCTGCTCATTTGCGTGAATGCCTTAGGCATGCTGCGTGCCTTAGGCATGAGGACTGCAGATGTGTCCAGGGCAGATGTGTCCAATAAATTGCATTGTCCGTACTGTGAGATGCCTAAGACGGAGCTACAGGGAGACAGGACGGACAGCGGCTCGTCCTCTCAGTGGCAGACCACGTGTAACAACACCTGCACAGTATCAGTACATCCGAACATCACACCTGCGGGACAGGTACAGGATGGCAACAACAACTGCCCGAGTTACACCAAGAACGCACAATCCCTCCATCAGTGCTCAGACTGTCCGCAATAGGCTGAGAGAGGTTTGTAAGGCCTGTTGTAAGGCAGGTCCTCACCAGACATCACCGGCAACAACGTTGCCTATTGGCACAAACCCAACGTCGCTGGACCAGACAGGACTGGCAAAAAGTGCACTTCACTGACGAGTCATGGTTTCGTCTCACCAGGGGTGATGGTTGGATTCGTGTTTATCGTCGAAGAAATGAGTGTTACACCGAGGCCTGTACTCTGGAGCGGGATCGAATTGGAGGTGGAGGGTCTGTCATGGTCTGGGGTGGTGTGTCACAGCATCATCAGACTGAGCTTGTTGTCATTGCAGGCAATCTCAAGGCTGAGCGTTACAGGGAAGACATCCTCCTCCCTCTTGTGGTACCCTTCCTGCAGGCTCATCCTGACATGACCCTCCAGCAGGACAATGCCACCAGCCATACTGCTCGTTCTGTGCGTGATTTCCTGCAAGACAGGAATATCAATGTTCTGCCATGACCAGCGAAGAGCCCAGATCTCAATCCCATTGAGCACGTCTCGGACCTGTTGGATTGGAGCGTGAGGGCTAGGGCCATTCCCCCCAGAAATGTCTGGGAACTTGCAGGTGCCTTGGTGGAAGAGTGGGGTAACATCTCACAGAAAGAACTGGCAAATCTGGTGCAGTCCAAGAGGGGGAGATGTACTGCAGTACTTAATGCAGCTGGTGGCCACACCAGATACTGACTGTTACTTCTGAATTTGCCCCTCCCCCCTTTGTTCAGGGACCCATTATTCAATTTCTGTTAGTCACATGTCTGTGTAACTTGTTCAGTTTATGTCTCAGTTGTTGAATCTTATGTTCATACAAATATTTACACATGTTAAGTTTGCTGAAAATAAACGCAGTTGACAGAGAGGATGTTTTTTTTTGTCTGAGTTTATCTGTATAGCCCTACCAGCCTTCTATGGCAATTACAGGCAAATTACCTTGTTCTAGGACACCAAAACAACAGAACCACCCAGGACTTGAAACAACTTGACAGCCCCTGAACTCAATTTCGAATCACACATTAGGAATGTGACCAAAATAGCTTTTTACCACCTCAGGAACATTGCCAAGGTGTGGCCGTTTCTATCTCAGGCTGATAAAGAGAGACTTATCCACGATTTTATTACAAGTAGGCTTAACTAACTACTGTAATGCTCTCCTGTCTGGAGATTGCATCATTTTTAAAGTCTCTGCACTGGCTGCCGGTGAGTTTTAGAATTCATTTTAAGAATATTCTATTGGTTTTTAAATCAATTTACGATTATGAACCCCAATAGATGTCAGACATGCTTTTGAGTTATGTACCCATTAGGTCCCTCAGGTCTTCTGGCACTGGCCTTTTTTGAACTATCCCAAAGTCTAGGACTATGAGGCATGGAGAAGCAACCTTTAGTTACTATGCCCCCTGCCTCTGGAGTAGCCTGCCAGAGAAAACTGAGGGGGGCCCGAAACTGTGGACATACAGTGGTTGCGAAAGTATTCACCCCCCTTAGCATTTTTCCTATTGTGTTGCCTTACAACCTGGAATTAAAATGTATTTTGGGGGGGGTTTTATCATTTGATTTACACAACATGCCTACCACTTTGAAGATGCAAAATATTTTTTGTGAAACAAACAAGAAATAAGACAAAAAACTGAAAACTTGAGTGTGCATAACTATTCACCCCCCAAAGTCAATACTTATTAGAGCCACCTTTTGCAGCAGTTTACAGCTGCAAGTCTCTTGGGGTATGTCTCCATAAGCTTGACACATCTAGCCACTGGGATTTCTGCCCATTCTTCAAGGCAAAACTGCTCCAGCTCCTTCAAGTTGGATGGGTTCCGCTGGTGTACCGCAATCTTTAAGTCATACCACAGATTCTCAATTGGATTGAGGTCTGGGCTTTGACTAGGCCATTCCAAGACATTTAAATGTTTCCCCTTAAACCACTCGAGTGTTGCTTAGGGTCATTGTCCTGCTGGAAGTTGAACCTCCGTCCCAGTCTCAAAACTCTGGAAGATTGAAACAGGTTTACCTCAAGAATTTCCCTGTATTTAGCGTCATCCTTCCTTCATTTCTGACCAGTTTCCCAGTCCCTGAAAAACATCCCCACAGCATGATGCTCCCACCACCATGCTTCACTGTGGGGATGATGTTCTCGGGGTGATGAGAGGTGTTGGGTTTGCACCAGACATAGCATTTCCCTTGATGGCCAAAAAGCTACATTTTAGTCTCATCTGACCAGAGTACCTTCTTCCATATGTTTGGGGAGTCTCCCACATGCCTTTTGGCGAACACCAACCATGTTTGCTTATTTTTTTCTTTAAGCAATGGCTTTTTTCTGGACACTCTTCTGTAAAGCCCAGCTCTGCGGAGTGTAGGCTTAAAGTGGTCCTATGGACAGATACTCCAATCTCTGCTGTGGAGATTTGCAGCTCCTTCAGGGTTATCTTTGGTCTTTTTGTTGCCTCTCTGATTAATGCCCTCCTTGCCTGGTCCGTGAATTTTGGTGGGTGGCCCTCTCTCGGTAGGTTTGTTGTGGTGCCATATTATTTCCATTTATTAATAATGGATTTAATGGTGCTCCATGGGATGTTCAAAGTTTCTGATATTTATTTATAACCCAACCCTGATCTGTACTTCTCCACAACTTTGTCCTTGACCTGCTTGGAGAGCTCCTTGGTCTTCATGGTGCTGCTTACATGGTGGGTGCACCTAACTTAGTGATGTTGCAGACTCTGGGGCCTTTCAGAACAGGTGTATATATATATACTGATATCATGTGATGGATGATGTGACACTTAGATTGCACACAGGTGGACTTGATTTATCTAATTATGTGACTTCTGAAGTGAATTGGTTTCACCAGACCTTATTTAGGGGCTTCATAGCAAAGGGGGGTGAATACATATGCACAAACCACTTTTCATTTTTTTTTTGTGAATTTTTTGAAACAAGTCTTTTTTTTCACTTCACCAATTTGGACTATTTTGTGTATGTCCATTACATGAAATCCAAATAAAAATCTACTTAAATTACAGGTTGTAATGCAACAAAATAGGAAAAACGCCAAGGGGGATTAATACTTTTGCAAGGCACTGTATTTAATTAAAAGAGATCTTAAAACACACCTTTTTAGCTTTGCTTTTCCTTAGGGTGCTTTTTTAGTCTTTCGGATTTTATTATTATTCTTTTGTTTTTTTATCCTCTTATTTTTGTTGTGTAGTAAATATTTCAGTTTTTATTTTCATTGTTTTTCCCTGTCTGAAATGCGCTATATAAATAAAGCTTGATGTTCTTTTATTTCACCCCTCGTTTGACAGCGGTTATAAAACATAAGATAGCGTGGTGTCACTTTAGGCGCTCAACTCTAGCTCTTTGTCTTACACCTGGTACCAAACGAGAGACCAACACCCAGGGAGATAAGAAACGAATATGCCATTGTGTGCGTGCGTCTGTGTGTATGTCAGTCCTCACCGTGAAGTGGGGTGTGTTTGTCGAGTACAAAGGAGAGCGAGCGTGTGTGTTTGTGTGTGTTTTTTTTGTGTGTGCGTACATAGCCTTGTTGTCCCCTAGGTGGACTGTATACGCACCACTCCCTTGGCTCCCTACTACTCGACATACACACAAACACGCCACACTGGCTGGGCTGGGCTGCTTCCTATTGATCAGGAAGGCATCTCCCTAATTAGGCCTGAATCGAGAGAGAGAGAGAGAGAGAGAGAGAGGGAGAGAGAGAGGGAGAGAGGGATGAGAGGAAGGGGAAGGGGGGACACAAAGACAGGCACAGAGAGAAAAACACAGGGAGAGGGGAAACAGAGGAGGGCTGGTCAACTTGTTGTTCCAAGAGAAATGAAGGGGGGAGAGGGGAATAAAGCTCTGCTACACAAGAAGAAAGATAAAGAGAGAGGGTGGGAGGAAGGTCGGCATTACTAAGCTCTGAATGAATGGTGAAAGCAAGTATAATGAAGAGAAATAAATCATGACTGAAACAGATCTTGGAGGATAGTAAGGGAAGGAGAGATAGAGTGTATAGAGGGCTGGAGTGAAATAGAAGTACAGTTGGATGGTGGTGAGGGGTGCCGTGACTTCGTTACACAACCTTGTAACTTATAGGCCCCGAGCACATCCCAGAATCCTTTGCTCCAGCCGTTTGTTTTTTGAAGAATTTAAGAGAATGGAAAAACAAATGGAACTCTGCTATTTGATTCCAATCACCATCGGGCCTCAAAATGCTCCTGGGATTCAATTAAAAGCTGCAATTAACTAGTTCACAGTTTCCCCTCCTCCTTTCTTTCCTCCCTCCAGCTAGATAGGAGGAATGATTTAGAAGGAGAGAAAGGGAGAGAGAGAGAGAGAGAGAGAGAGAGAGAGAGAGAGAGAGAGAGAGAGAAAGGGGAGAAAGAGGGGGGAAGAGATATAGAGAAAGGAGGGGGAGAGAAAGGAGCATCCTTCTGCTACACTGCTAAACTCATTTAAATCCCACCAAGGGGAATGGATCTTTCCCAATCACTTTCAATATTTGTTTTTAAATAGACACCTGGGAAAACTTATAGCAACATACCATTCCCACTGCTCACCATCCATAGTCTTACATCTATAGAGAAATATGTTGTACATATAGGGAAATACAGTATATATATATATATGAGCATATGCTTATACTTCACATTTGTACTGTAGCATGTGTAGGACATGGGGATTTGTGAAACTTACTCCTCAGCCTGAAGTGTCCCCTCTTGCACCAGTGAATAGCCAGCTTTTCTAGGGCGGTGATTAGTAAGACGCTTCAGGAGGGCAGTAGTCACGTGTGCTAGCAAGGCCTAGTTCCTGTGTTCGAACCTCGGTGTGAAATGAATCAGGAGGAAACGGTATTTGCTAAGCAAGCAGCATGACATCCTTCACACATGCTTTGCTTCTACAAAGATTTGTATACAAAGTCTGTCTCCACAGCATATTTCTCCCTCAAAAATATGTGTGTGCGTGTACCTGTCTGACTCTATTTGCATGTAGCCTAGTAATGTATGTTTCTGAGATGTCTGTCTGTCTGACATGATGAGTCTGATTGAGCTGGTTTTCTTGTGTGCTGTGTTTGAAGTGTGTGTTTGCTCACTTGTGTAGGCATCATGTATGCTTTTATGTGTGTGCGTGGGTGTGCGTTTTCAGTGTGAGTTTCCCCTTTGGGGTAAATCCCCAAATTCCACCCGAGACACTCTCTCTCTCTCTCTCTCTCTCTCTCTCTCTCTCTCTCTCTCTCTCTCTCTCTCTCTCTCTCTCTCTCTCTCTCTCTCTCTCTCTCTCTCTCTCTCTCTCTCTCTCTCTCTCTCTCTCTCTCTCTCTCTCTCTCTCTCTCTCTCTCTCTCTCTCTCTCTCTCTCTCTCTCTCTCTCTCTCTCTCTCTCTCTCTCTCTCTCTCTCTCTCTCTCTCTCTCTCTCTCTCTCTCTCTCTCTCTCTCTCTCTCTCTCTCTCTCTCTCTCATGTAAGTGCCACTCTTCAATCATGCCAATTGCTTGAGTCGAATGTGAGATGCTCAGCTCATCATGCATGCTGCCCCACTTTCAAGCAGCCAGCAAGCAACAAACCTCTTAATAAATCCAATAAGCGTTAGCTTTACAACACAGAGCTCACAGTCTCCCAGTAGCTTCCCCCAGTGTGACTCCAACAAAGACCCCATAGCGTCTCCCTCCCTCCACCCTGCCTGCCTGAAACGGCATGGAATAGAAATAGCCATCCGTTTACATTGCCTGAAGTTGAACAACACGTTGCTATGAAACGTGTTAATTAGGAAAAGAAAACACTTTTCTACAGGGCATCGTTGGTTGGTGGAACAGGAAAATATGGAGCGTAGCGTGATGTGTGACGAACAGATCAAAGGCTGCCGAACATGTTCGTAAACACATTCGTAAACACATTTCGTAAAGCCATCGTCTTCGAAACAGGGCCCCAGATTGAGATGATCTTAAGAGGTGTCAAGGGGAGTTTGTGTCCCAAATGGCACCCTATTCCCTATGTACTACTTCTGCATTACAAAAGTAGTGCACTATACAGGGAATATTTTTCCAGATGGCTTTTGTTCCAAATGCATGTCATTTCTCCTCTCCAGCTCAATTCACGCTCTTATGAACATGCCACACAAGTATGAAATAAAATCAAATGTATTGGTCACATACACGTGTTTAGTAGATGTCATTGCAGGTGTAGCGAAATGCTTGTGCTTCTATCTCCAACAGTGCAGTAATATCTAACAGTTTCACAACATATACCCCAAAATACACGTAAATCTAAGTAAGGAATGGATTAAGAATATATACATATACTGTATGTCAGAGCGGGATTGGACTAAGATACAGTGCCATAGTATAGAACCCAGCATATACATATGAGATGGGTGATGCCATATTTACACACAATTAAAGTGACTAAGATACCGTAGAATAGTATAGAGTACAGTTTATACATATGAGATGAGTGCAAGATACGGAGACATTAGCTAGTATTTCATGTCCTTAAAGTAGCCAGTGATTCCTAATCTATTTATATAGGCAGCAGCCTCTGATGTGCTGGAGATGGCTGTTTAACAGTCAGGGGTGTAGTATAGAATACAATACAGTATGCACATATGAGATGGGTGATGCAATATGTAAACACAATTTAAAAGTGACGAGATACCGTAGAAAGTGTGGATTGCAGTTTATACATATGAGATGAGTATTGCAAGATAAGAAAGTGGCTAGTTATTCATTTCTAAAAGTGGCCAGAGATGCCTAATCTATGTCTATAGGCAGCTGCCTCTGATGTGCTAGTGATGGCTGTTTAGCAGTCTGATGGCCTTGAGATAGAAATTGTTTTTCAGTCTCTCTGTCCCAGCTTTGATGCACCTGTACTTACCTCGCCTTCTGGATGATAGCAGGGTGAACAGGCAGTGGATATTTCCAGTGGGTGGTTGATGTCCTTGATGATCTTTTTGCTGTAGGTGTCCAATATGGCGGGAAGTTTGCCCCCGGTAATGCGTTGGGCAGACCGCACCACCCTCTGGAGAGCTTTGCGGTTGTGGGCGGTGCAGTTGCCGTACCAGGCGGTGATACAGCCCGACAGGATGCTCTCAATTGTGTATCTGTAAAAGTTTGTGAGGGTTTTAGGACTTAAGCCACATTTCTTTAGCCTCCTGAGGTTGAAGAGGCGCTGCTGCGCCTTCTTCACCACACTGTCTGTGTTGGTGGACCATTTCAGTTTGTCAGTGATGTGTACGCTGAGGAACTTGAAGCTTTCCACCTTCTCCACTTCAGTCCTATGGATGTGGAAAGGGGGGTGCACCCCCTGCTGTTTCCTGAAGTCCACGATCATCTCCTTTGTTTTGTTGACGTTGAGTGAAAGGTTATTTTCCTGGCACCACACTTCCAGAGCCCTCACCTCCTCCCTATAGGATGTCTCATCGTTGTTGGTAATCAAGCCTACTACTGTTGTGTCGTCTGCAAACTTGATGATTGAGTTGGAGGCGTGCTTGGCCACGCAGTCATGGGTGAACAGGGATGACAGAAGGGGGCTGAGCATGCACCCTTGTGGGGCCCCAGTGTTGAGAAACAGCAAAGAGGAGGTGTTGTTTCCTACCTTCACCACCTGGGGGCGACTTGTCAGGAACTCCAGGACCCAGTTGCACAGGGCGGGGGTTCAGACCCTGGGCCTTGAGCTTGATGATGAGCTTGGAGGGTACTATGGTGTTGAATGCTGAGGTATAGTCAATGAACAGCATTCAAACATAGGTATGCCTCTTGTCCAGATGGGACAAGCCAGTGTGCAGTGTGGTGGCAATTGCATCATCTGTGGATCTATTGGGGCGGTAAGCAAATTGAAGTGGGTCTAGGGTGACAGGTAGGATGGAGGTGATATGATTCTTGAGTAGTCTCTCAAAGTACTTCATGATGACAGAAGTGTGTGCTATGGGGCGATAGTCATTTAGTTCAATTACCTTTGCTTTCTTAGGTACAGGGACAATGGTGGCCATCTTGAAGCATGTGTGGACAACTGACTGGGATAGGGAGAGAGATTGAATATATCTGTAAACACACCAGCCAGCTGGTCTACACATGCTCTGACGCGGCTAGGGATACCATCCGGGCCGGCAGCCTTGCGAGGGTTAACATGCTTAAATGTCTTACTCACGTCGGCCACGGAGAAGGAGAGCCCACCGTCCTTGATAGCGGGCCGCGTCAGTGGCACTGTATTATTCTCAAAGCGAGCGAAGAAGGTGTTCAACCTGTACGGAAGCAAGATGTCGGTGTCCGCGACGTGGCTGGTTTTCCTTTTATAATACATGATTGTCTATAGACCCTGCCACATATGTCTTGTGTCTGAGCTGTTGAACTGGGACTCAACTTGGTCCTTATACCAACGTTTAGCCTGCTTGATTGCTTTGCGGAGGGAATAACTACACTGTTTGTATTCTTTCATATTTCCAGTCTTCTTGCCCTGGTTAAATGCGGTGGTTTGCGCTTTCAGTTTTGTGCGAATGCTCCCATCTATCCACGGTTTTGGTTGGGGTCGGTTTTAATAGTCACAGTGGGTACAACATCTCCTATGCACTTCCTGATAAACTCATTCACCGTATGATTGAAATAATCTTGAAGCGTGGATTCCGATTGGTCAGACCAACATTGAATAGTCTTTACCACGCGTGCTTCCTGTTTGAGTTTCTGCCTATAGGAGAGGAGGAGCAAGATGGAATCGTGGTCTGATTTGCAGAATGGAGGGCGGGGGAAGGCCTTATATGTATTCTGGAAGGTAGTATAACAATGGTCAAGAGTTTTAGCAGCGCGAGTACAACAATCAATATGTTGATAGAATTTCGGGAGCCTTTTCCTCAAATTTGGTTTGTTAAAATCCCCAACTACAATAAATGTAGCCTCAGGATATGTGGTTTCCAGTTTGCATAAAGTCCAAAAAAGTTTTTTGAGGGTCGTCGAGGTATTGGTTTGAGGGGGGATATAGACCGCTGTGGCTATTATTGACGAAAATTCTCTCGGGAGAAAGTACGGTCGGCATTTGATGGTGAGATATTCTAGGTGGGGTTAACCGGAGAGATGTTTGTTTCTGTTGGCGCGATGTACTGAAAACACAACTGGCTAGTCAGAGTCAGACAGTATATCTCGAGAAAGCCATGTTTCTGGTGTCTCTCTGAAAAGCAACTCTTGCCTTGAGCTCATCAACTTTATTATCCAGAGATTGGACATTAGCGAGTAAAATAGTCGGGAGCGGTGGATGGTGTGCACGCTTCCTAAGTCGGACCAGAAGACTGCCACGAGTACCACTCTAATATCCAATAGTTCTTTCCGGTTGTATGTAATGACACAAAACAGTTCCTGAGCTAATAACGTAATAAATAGTACACAAACAAACAAAATACAGCAATTTCCTAAGAGCTAGTCGCGATGCTGCCATCTCCGTCCGCACCATCATTGACACAGTATGAGTGCTACTAAAATTTATTTTAAAGTAATCTTATATATACCACCCCTACCTTGTCACAACACAACGCATTAAGAAGGAAAGAAATTCCACAAATGATCTTTTAACAAGGCACACCTGTTTATTGAAATGCATTGCAGGTGACTACCTCATGAAGCTAATTGAGAGAATGCCAAGAGTGTGCAAAGCTGTCATCAAGGCAAAGGGTGGGTACTTTGCAGAATCTAAAATCTAAAATATATTTTGATTTGTTTAACACTTTTTTGGTTACTACATGATTTCATATTGTGTTATTTCATAGTTTTGTTCTTTTCGCTATTATTCTAGAAATGTAGAAAATAGTAAAAATAAATAAAAACTCTTGAATGAGTAGGTGTGTCCAATCTTTTGACTGGTACTGTACAGTAGAACGCATTGACAACCATCAGCGCACAAAACATCAATTAGAAATTTCAAGGAGCCATGGAAAGAGAAACCATTATACCATTGCTTTCTCCCCCATGGGAATCTGCTATCTCATCTTATTTCCACTGCTAGATGTAGTCCAGCACAAAATGTTGTCTACACCCAGTAGCCTTTTTTTTCTCCAGCTCGATATGTCAAGGCCTTAGACAATCTATGGGGGAAACAATGTTACCAGCATTTTGCTGCGAGGAGGCAAAGTCATTAGATCATTTATTTTGGTACTGTAGCTCATTTTTGGTCACAGGTCCAGGAATGGCTGAAGAATTGCAACATTTATACCTAGAACTAACGCTACAGATAGCAATACTGGGTGATTTGAAAAGTCATAGTCAATCGATCAATAATATAATTATTTTAGCAAAAATGTTTATCTTTAATTTTCAATCTGTAGAAACTATGAGAATAGTTCAGAAGGTTCCGTACTTTTGTGAAGCATCACAGCACAGTTGAAACCTATATGGCAACTGGAAATCCAATATGGATGGTGTTAAGATATAGATGGGAGGGGTTGAATGGAGCTGAAGGGTGGGACTAATAACAACAAGATAACAAATTTAAAACATACGGGGTCTGTAAAATGTATATAGGTTCAGAAATTTTGTGAAATAGCACAGTTACAAATATAAATCAAACTGGCTGGACATCAGAAATAGAGGAAGGCCAGGACTAAAAACAAAAAAATATAACTATTGTAAAATAGATTGTGTCTGTAAAATGTGTATAATATGTATAAACTGAAGGTAGAAGCCTAAGTGTTATTGTTTATTAATTGCTGATTTTGACTGGAATATGTACATAGGCGTACAGAGGCCCATTATCAGCAACCGTCACCCCTGTGTTCAAATGGCATGTTGTGTTAGCTAATCCAAGTTTATCATTTTAAAAAGCTAATTGATCATTAGAGACCCTTTTGCAATTATGTTAGCACAGCTGAAAACTGTTGTCCTGATTAAAGAAGCAATAAAACTGGCCTTCTTTAGACTAGATGAGTATCTGGAGCATCAGCGTTTGTGGGTTCGATTACAGGCTCAACATTTCCAGAAACAAAGACCTTTCTTCTGAAACTCGTCAGTCTATTCTTGTTCTGAGAAATCAAGGCTTATCCATGCGAGAAATTGCCAAGAAACTGAAGATCTTGTTCAACGCAGTGTACTACTCCCTTCACAGAACAGCGCAAAATGGCTCTAACCAGAATAGAAAGAGGAGTGGGAGGCACAACTGAGCAAGAGGACAAGTACATTAGAGTGTCTAGTTTGAGAAACAGACGCCTCACAAGTCCTCAACTGGCAGCTTCATTAAATAGGAGCCTCAAAACACCGTTCTCAACATCAACAGTGAAGAGGCGACTCCGGGATGCTGGCCTTCTAGGCAGAGTTGCAAAGAAGAAGATCTCAGACTGGCCAATAAAAATAAAAGATTAAGATGGGCAAAAGAACACAGACACTGGACAGAGGAACTCTGCCTAGAAGGCCAGCATCCCGGAGTCGCCTCTTCACAGTCAATTATCAGAAGCTTCTGAAGCCATGACCTAATCTTCTGGAATTTTCCAAGCTCTTTAAAGGCACAGTCAACTTAGTGTATGTAAACTTCTGACCCACTGGAATTGTGATACAGTGAATTATAAATGAAATAATCTGTTTTGTAAACAATTGTTGGAAAAATTACTTATAGTTTGTCTCCAACCTAAGTGTATATAAACTTCTGACTTCAATTGTAAGTGTAGGGAAAAAGGAAAATGAGAAATAGGAGCGGTAGAGTTCAAAATGACTGCTGCTCTGCTTGTCTACTGTCAGCCGCTGGGATGGAGTCCTCTTTCTGTATGCGCACACAGGTACCGCAGATGAAAGTCATTGTGGGAGAGGGGGACAGGAAGAAAGGAAGGGAGGGAGGAAGGGGTTGTTCGCACAGATGAGTCCACTGAGAGGAATGGCGTGTCACACACACACACACACACTGGGGGAATATAAAAGAGAATCGTGTGTGTGTGTGTGTGTGTGTGTGCGCGTGTGTGTGCGTGTGTTTGTGTGGGAAGGGGAAGAGGAGAGACCTCAGTGACTGCTTCTCTTCCAGCTCTCATGCAACATTAATGGCCTCTATCGATTGTGTCTGTCCTTCACTGGGGAGATGGGACACAGACACATGTTTGCAGTTGCTCACACCTCGACTCACGCATGCACGCACCTCAATTTACTGTACACCCATGTGGACAGTACCCCCACCCCAGGCCCAAATAAATGACGGAAAAAAACTCTCTTCTGTCATTCAAAAAACAATCTCCTTTTCCTCCCTCCATCTCCCATCCAATATAGTGTACCAGGTCCGTGTAACTTGGAGCCATGGCGTCCCCAGTTTAATTTGTAGGAGGACGAGACAAGCTCTTCAGTTTCAATTGTCGGAGCTGTCCAGCCATTTTCCCACAATGTAAAGGCGTGTTGGACGACCTTGTGAGTTCACTGAGTTATTTTTATTTTTACTCCAGATACAAACGTATACATACAAACAACAACTTACAGACACAAACAAACAATAACTACATTCCCAGACCTGGATGCTCACATCCCCATCCCTGGTGCCTGCATCATTGTTTGCCACTTGACCTTAAATTGTACCAATTTGTTCTTCTTGGTCGCACATGCTATTTCAATATGTCAATAATAAATCCTTAGATTGTTACATTGTGTTAATGATTGATTCCCACGTTTTTCTTCAAATATGCAGACAGACGGATTAAAAGTAAGTTTATGTTGTAATAATATTTAATTCTTAGAGGGCTCTTTCTCTTCTTTCCTGTCCTCCTTTCTCACTCTCGTCTCTCCAAGAGGGAATACATTCTAAGGTTGGGATTGATAAATTAACGAATTGCCTTCATCCCAGGGTAGTTACTAGTAAACAATAAAAAGACTTACCTTGAGGAGACAGAATAGCAAGCAAACAGCATCCATCAAGACACCAGAGGATGTAGAGGAGAAGGGAGAAAGGGAGAGAACAACAAACACTGAATTAGCCATTGGATTATGATTTTCATGGTAACAAGTTGTGTACCACACCTGCAAAACGTATTTGGATGAGATAGAAAGAGATGAGACAGGCTTTGTCCCTCTGCTACAGTCCTTAGTACTAATATACTCACAACTCGCAGTATGGAGAGGGTAGCGTATTATGAAGGAGTCAAGAGAGTAGTCTTCAGTTTATGTCATGTGTTGTGACATTTTCTGACATTATTATAGGTGGTCTGACAGACAACATCCCCATTAGTTCTGGTGCTCTTTTTAATAATGTCCAACCAATGACGCCCACTGAATAGTAATGATATGTTAGCAGGAATGCTCTTGCTTCAAGTTGACAAGGTAGGTTGGCATGATGGCACTCTTTTGATGATAGGAAATGAAAATGACCACTGCGAACACAATAACTACTTGTGTGGGGCTAAACATGGCTAGTATTTATCTGAAAACATGGTTTCCACACTAACTCCCCATTAATGCATGAGTGATCCAGTGTATTATTTCCATACCATTACATTTGGAAATGGAAAGAAAGCATATAATTCAATATACTATTGCTATTGTCGTTTCATTGTCACCCCAGCTACACGTACTTGGCGAAGAAAATCATAAGCTGCCATATGTGTCAGCCCATTAAACTAAACCAGGTTGTGAGGGAATTTAATTGAAACGCAGACAATAAAATAGATCGACATGCTAAATTAGCTTCCACATATAGCCCTGGGGGCCACTGTTGCTGTGTATGGAAACATGCTAGTCATGTAAAAAATTACCTTTGGGGGGGAAGAATTAGCCTCCTGAAATGCAATTACCAATTTCCATATCCAGATGTAGCACTAAAGCCACTTTGATTTGATTTCTTTGGGTTAATAGGATTTAATCTGCCATGTACCTCCACCAATATTCATAAAAACGGGCCCCCGGAATGTAAGCTCGAGCATGTGCACGCTATTCGCTGGCGTACCCCTCCGGAGCGTTCACGGAACGTTCCGACAACGTTGTGAGTGTTAATGAAGAGAGTGGTTGTCAAGCTGTCACGTGCGGCGGCTGGCAGATTGGTAGTGGCAATTATGGGGTTGTAATGGTGGTGGTGGCAGCGATCTACAGAATTATAATGCCCCTATTCATGGGAGTTGGGAGATTACTGTGTGGCAGATTTGGTGTGTGTGTGTGTGTGCGTGTGTGGCCTTTTTAACATGTATGGTAGATACGGCTTCCAGGGAATTTATCATCTGGTAAACAGGTTGCATGCATAGTTAGGTGTTACATGCTACATGGACATAAAACAAAAGATTGCACGTCTCTAAAATGCGTTGGGCTTCATACTGTAGATGGGATGTGTGTTAGATAGATAGATAGACGGATGGTAATTGGATGATTTCTAGCCCTCCGATTCACAGATCTATTGAAGAGAGTGCTTGAAACGCATCTACACCCACACAAACCTCACACAATCACAATCTCCACACGTTAATGTATTCACACACGCTATTTCCACTTATATTTTCGTATACAGACAGATAAATGCAACCACGTACACACATGCACATACGCACACACTCACACACAATGTCAATCTGGTAATGGAAAAGTAGCTACACAGCTTTTCACTTCAAGGCTCAGCAGGTAGCTTTTCATTTGCCTTCCCTGACCGCAGCTAAAAAACAGTGGCCCCAGCATCGATCCCTGCCTCCCTCCCTTCATTACCATGTTAATATCTGCAAAACGCTCCTCTTTCAGAAAAGCAGGGGAGTACACCACAGCAGGAGATGGATGGATGGAGGGGAGGAAGACTACTTTCCTTCCGTTCCAGCCATGAAAACATGAGAAGAGTAGGGGAAAAACAGAAACACAGAGCTGTGGGGTGTCCAAGAGATTGCCTGTTTTACTTTCAGGTGATTTCCTCACTCCCCGCGGGTCTTACTGGGGTTTCCAGGAAGGGAGTGAAGCGAGGGAACACAACCAGGAGAAGAGGCCTCTGCCCTGGGGGATGGAGCCCTGTGATGGAGCTATACTGTAGCTAGCCTAGCGTCATTAGCCATCTCCAGCTGCCTGGGAAATGTGTGCACTTAATTTTGCCCCTGCGGGCCCCCAAACCACTGCATCTCCCAGTGCCTACAAACTACCAGCAATTTTGGCCAATCTTGGATCCGGAGCCTCTGAAGTTTAATGGTAGCCCATTGAACAGAAACATCAGTGAGGTTTGCTTTTTAGAAACCTTCCTTAGTGTGTGTTTGGACAGTTTTGTTTATTTTCCTAAACTTTTCTTGACAACACCACCACCGCACTACACAGAATGGCTGCCATGAACAAGGAGGAAGAGTTCCATTAGCTAGATTGGTTGTAATTTGGGGCGTTTTACCATCGTAACGTGCAATTTACCATCGTAACGTGAGGTGACCATTAATGTACAGTGCATTCGGAAAGTATTTATACCCCTTGACTTTTTCCCAAAAATTTTACATTACTGCCTTAGCCTTAAAATTGCTTGTTTTAATGGTTTCCTCTTCAATCTGCACACAATACCCCACAATGACAAAGCGAAAATAGGTTTTAAAAAAAACGTATTTACATAAGTATTCAGACCCTTTGCTATGAGACTCGAAATTGAGCTCAGGTACACCCTGTTTCCATTGATCATCCTTGAAATGTTTCTACAACTTGATTGGAGTCCACCTGTGGTAAATTAAATTAATTGGACATGATTTGGAAAGGCACTCAAAGTCAAAGTCACCATTATTAGTCAGTTGTACAACCGAATGCCTTCAACCGAAATGTGTCTTCCGCATTTAACCCAACCCCTCTGAATCAGAGAGGTGCGGGGGGCTGCCTTAATCGACTTCCACGTCTTCGGCGCCCGGGGAACAGTGGGTTAACTGCCTTGTTCAGGGGCAGAACGACAGATTTTTTCCCTTGTCAGCTCGGGGATTCGAACTTGCAACCCTCCGGTTACAAGTCCAACGCTCTAACCACTAGGCTACCTGCTGCCCCGCCTCACCGGTCTATATAAGGTCCTATAGTTGACAAAGCATGTCATAGCTAAAAACCAAGCCATGATGTTGAAGGAATTGTCTGTAGAGCTTCGAGACAGGATTGTGGCGAGTTACAGATTAGGGGAATGGTGCAAAAATATTTCTGCAGCATTTAAGGTCCCCAAGAACACAGTGGCCTGCATCGTTCCTAAAATGGAAGAAGTTTGGAACCACGAAGATTCTTCGTAGAGCTGGACGCCTGGCCAAACTGAGCAATCGGGGGAGAAGGGCCTTAGTCAGGGAGGTGACCAAGAACCCAAAGGTCACTCTGACAGACCTCCAGAGTTACTCAGTGGAGATGGGAGAAACTTCCAGAAGGACAACCATCTCTGCAGCACTCCACCAATCAGGCCTTTGTGGAAGCCAGTAAAAAGGCACATGACAGCCCGCTTGGAGTTTGCCAAAAGACTTAGACCATGATAACAAGATTCTCTGGTCAGATGAAACCAAGATTGAATTCTTTGGCCTGAATGTCAGGAAGCTTGTGGAAGGCTACCCGAAACGTTGGGCCCAAGTTAAACAATTTAAAGGCAATGCTACCAAATACTAATTGAGTGTATGTAAACTTCTGACCCACTGGGAATGTGATAAAATAAATAAAAGCTGAAATAAATAATTCTCTCAACTATTATTCTGACATTTCACATTCTTAAAATAATACTAACTGACCTAAGACAGGGAATTTTTGATAGGATTAAATGTCAGGAATCGTGAAAAACTGAGTTTAAATGTATTTGGCTAAGGTGTATGTAAACTTCCAACTTCAACTGTACATTTTAGAGTAACAACGTAACAAAATCTGGAAACAGTCAAGAAGTCCGAATACATTCCCGAATGCACTGTAAATGTTCACTAATCACTAATGTTGATGTTTTTGTTCATATTTACATTGGGTTTAGCCACTGTAATTTTTTAGACATTTTTGCATTACGAAATGTAAAATGCCAAGTGTTCAATTTACTGCATACATATACAGCAGCAGCCTAATAATAATTTTTGTTGCTTTAGCATTATTCACCCTATTGCACCCCCCCATTCGCTATGTGATGCATGCTGGGTAATCCACAGAGCTCCAACCACTCACGGTCACCTCTGCTCAACCCAAGGACACAGGTCTGTTTAGGAGCTATGGCCGCAGCTGGACGCATTTGGAGTGTGGTGGGAGGCAGAGATCCTCACTTGTGCCCGCTGATTAAGTGTCACCAGAGACAATGACCTCTCCCCACCTCTCTCTCCTGCTGGAAAGGCACAGGTACATAAGGCTTTAAACTTTTCATTACCGTTATCCTGCCAGGCAGAGCAAGTGGTAGAGGAAGCTTATGTTTATGGCTGTTGTGGTGGGTAGGGAGGGAGGGAGGGACAGGAAAGAAGGGAGAGAGAGAAAGGGAGGCAGAGAGTTAGCTAGCTCAGTGGCTATTGTGGTAGGGAGAAAAGGAGGGAGGGAAGGACTAAAGAAGGGAGAGAGAGAGAGGGAGGGAGGAAAGGGAGCTCAGTGTTTATGGCTGTTGTGGTGAGGATGATGGGAAGGGAGTGAGAGAGAGGGACTGATGCTCATTTAAATTCAATGCAGGGCTGAGGTGGGAGATAAGCAACAGATGACACTAGTGATGGGCCATTCTTTCTCTCTCTCTTCTATCAGGGAGCCAGATCACAAAAGACCCTCCTAAATACTTCATTTCAGATAAATAAATTATGGGGATGGTGGGGGTGTAGTGTGGGGAGAGGGTGAAATGACATGTCGCAGGGTGAAATGACATGGCAATGGCTCTTGAAATTCTCCTAATGGCTTGTCTACTAATATAGTTCATGGTTTGTCCTCCTCTCTTTTTTTGATGATCCACCCACCTATATCCAAAGCCATATACACTGAGTGTACAAAACATTAGGAACACCTGCTCTTTCCATGACATAGACTGACCAGGTGAATCCAGGTGAAGCTTTGGCCCCTTATTGATGTCACCTGTTAAATCCACCAATCAGTGTAGATGAAGGTGAATAGACAGGTTAAAAATAAGGATTTTAAAGTCTTGAGACATATTTTATAGCTATGCCATTCAGAGATAGTGAATGGGAAAGACAAAAGATTTAAGAGCCTTCGAACGGGGTATGGTAGTAGGTGCCAGACGCACCATTGCTGTGTTTTTCTTGCTCAACAGTTTCCTGTGTGTATCAAGAATGGTCCACCATCCAAAGGAAAATCTAGCCGACTTGACACAACTGTGGGAAGCATTGAAGTCAGCATGGACCAGCATCCCTGTGGAATGCTTTCAACACCTTGTAGAGTCCATGCCTTGACAAATTGAGGCTGTTCTGAGGGCAAAAGAATATTGAAACTCAATATTAGGAAGGTGGTCCTAATGTTTTGGAAACTCAGTGTATACTATACTCATTCACTCCTTTTAGATCAATAATCAAGAAGGAAAGGAGAAGAAAAATGATTATATTCAAAACTATTGACTATTACTAGCTAATAGTAATGGAGTATTGTGGGAGTTGCACTAAGGAGTGTCTAAGAAACATAAGGTCACCTTGCCGACACCTAATGTTTCCTTCCCTCCGCCATCGCCTACACATCGTTTACTATGTCTTAATTAACACACACCACAAAACCCCAACTGGTTTGAATGAGAGAGCAAAGAGGAAGAAGGGGGAGGGGAAAATGAGAGGCCTTGATTGATTTGGCACAAACGGGGAAAATAAAGCGGATTTGAGGAACCCAAATGAAGACTTGCCAGGGTAACTTCCCAAATCAATCTCCATCATCGCTCCTCACGTAATCAATTAGTCTTCATATAGTATGGGAGTGTTACAGATGGAACACCAAGAACTCACTCGACTGCTAGAATGTTTTTCTAATCTGAACCATAAAAGGTTATTATAACACTGCTTGGATTTAAATCATATTGTCTAGTCAAATAAGGGATTTACCCAAAATAAGTTTAAGTGTTAAAAAGCGGTATTTTTGGTTCCATTTCTATACAATATATATATATATATATATATATATATATATATTGTGCCCAGTGGATGAACGGCTTCCTAATTAAATTCCCTCAGTGTGTAAAAAGATCTGGACCCGAGTCGACTATGCCACAAACATATTGAGCAGAACATCAGACGCATCCCTGCTGAACTCCTAATGTGGCATTTGTCATGATCTTATTTCTGGTAAGCCATTTCGCTAAGCCCTATGGGTGAGAAGCAATACAGTCAACTTTGGTTCTCCTATCTTCTTATCTAATCCACTATATCTCGCCTGGCCTGGCCTCTCCCAGACGTCGAGTAATAGACCCAGAAGGTAATGTCGAAAAGAGGATGGCAAATAGAGTGACCTAAGGGGTGTAGTAGCCTTTGTGTGACCAGGGTTATGGGTGGTGTGACCTCCAGTTGCACAGACCCATAGTAGTGACTTGTTTCAAAATGAGGCCCGTGATTTCCTTCAAAAGAAACCCCTGGTGTTGTGCAGCAAATTGAACCACCCCGCCAGCACACATGGCCATGGATCGGGGTATTGTCATTCAGATAATGTGTGTGTCACTGCCGTTCTTAATAATAAAAAGGACCATATATTTAATGCAATTTTATGGGCCAATAAAGTTCGGTGTGTAACATGCTCTCTGAGTCTTTCTGTTCTTTGTGTTGACACGGATGCATGTTTCAGAAAGAGGTGTAGGGATTTTTTGATCTATGCATAATATCTCTGTCATATCAAAAAAACACCTTTTCAATGGATTATGATGGATTGTGTTGCAGCCATTTGTGTCTGTTCACCACATTTCACTTATTCTGCATTGGAGAAATTGAGAGGTTAAGGATACCTCGATCAGTTTTATCCAATAATGTTTCCATTTGTCCAATTTACACTGCACAAAAATATGTAAAGTGTTGGTCCCACGTTCCATTAGCTGAAATTAAAGATCCCAGTAATTTTCCATATGCACAAAAAGCTTATTTCTCTCAAATGATGTGCACAAATGTATTTACATTCCTGTTAGTGAGTGTTTCTCCTTTGCCAAGATAGTCCATCCACCTGACAGGTGTGGCATATCAAGAAGCTGATTAACAGCATGATCATTACACAGGTGCACCTTGAGCTAGGAACAATAAAAGGACATTCAAAAATGTGCAAGTTTTGAGGGAGCGTGCAATTGAAATGCTGACTGCAGGAATGTCCACCAGGGCTGTTGCCAGATAATTTAACGTTTTTTTCTCTATCATAAGCTGCCTTCAACGTCGTTTTAGAAAATGTTGCAGTACGTCCAACCTGCGGGATTGTCTGAGACCAGCCACCCGGCCAGCTGATGAAACCCGTGGGTTTACACAACCAAAGAATAATCTGCACAAAGTATCCAAAACAATTTCAGTGAAGCTCATCTGTGTACTCATCGTCCTCACCAGGGTCTTGACCTGACTGCATTCGGCGTCGTAACCGATTTCAGTGGGCAAATGCTCACCTTCAGTGGCCACTAGCACACTGGAGAAGTGTGCTCCTCACGGATGAATCCTGGTTTTAACTGTACCGGGCAGATGGCGTTGTGTGGGTGAGCGGATTGCTGATTTCAACGTTGTGAACAGACTGCCCCATGGTGGCATTGGGGTTATGGAATGGGCAGGCATAAGCTATGGAAAATGAACAGAATTGCATTTTATAGATGGCAATTTGAATACACAGAGATACTGTGACAATATCCTGAGGCCCATTGTCATTCTATTCATCCGCCAGTTTCATTGTCTGCATACTCACCAAACATGTCACCCATTGAGCTTGTTTGGGGTGCTCTGGATCAACGTGTACGACAGCGTGTTCCAGTCCCCCGCAAATATCCACCAACTTCGCACAGCCATTGAATAGGTGTTGGACAACATTCCACAGGTCACAATCAACAGCCTGATCAACTCTATACGAAGGACATTTGTCGCACTGCATGAGGCAAATGGTGGTCACACCAGATACTGACTGGTCCTCTGATCCCGCCCCTTTTTTTTACACTATCTGTGACCAACAGATGAGCATCTGTATTCCCAGTCATGTGAAATCCATAGATTAGGGCCTAATTAATTTATTTCAATTGACTCAGTAAAACAGTTTTTGTGTTGCATTTATATTTTGGTTCAGTGTAAATATTTAATCTGCCCTGTAAACAAAACTACACATTTCTGTAATTTTATTTCAGCACCCAACAGCCCTCTCTATCTCAATCTCTATACCACAGACAGTTTGCTGAGCACACACTCCTATTTCTGATGGCTAGCCACAACAGGCAAGGCAGTGGAGCAGCAGTGTTGTTGTAGCTAAGCCTCCAGACCTAGGGCGACAGACCAGCACACACACACACACACACACATCTGACTTCCTCTACTAAAGGGAATATGCTGGAGAGATCCTTTTCTCCTCTTTATTACAATGGCGCCGGAGAGGATGGCTGCCGTTTTACAGGCTCCTAACCAATTGTGCTATTTTGTGTGTTTCTTCACATTGTTTGTAACTAATTGAGTACATAACGCTATGACCAAAATGAGCTTCTGGATCACAGAACAGCGATTACTCACCTCGAACTGGACAAAGACTTTTTCTTTAATTAGTCCGACGGAAAGATTTACTGCTTCTCCAAGACCAGGCCCAAATCCCTGTCATTCGCATGAAGAAAAGACATGCGGCGGAGACCGGGGTGCCTTTTTAGAATTAGTTGGCGAGTGGGTAACCCGCCTCTACCAACCGTTCTATTGGCCAACGTGCAATCACTGAAAAATAAACTGGTTGATCTCCATTTGAGACTATCCTACCAAAAGGACATTAAAAATGGAAATGTCTTGTGTTTCACCGAGTCATGGCTGAACGACAACACTGATACTATACATTTGGCTGGGTTGTCCGTGCATCGGCAGGACAGAACAGCTACGTCTGGTAAGACTAGGGGTAGGGGTGTGTGTCTATTTGTCAATAACAGCTGGTGTACGATGTCTAATATTAAGGAAGTCTTGAGGTATTGCTTGCCTGAGGTAGAGTACCTCATGATAAACTGTAGATCACACTATCTATTCACCTATCAATATCTATTTACCACCACAAACAGATGCTGGCACCTAGACTGCACGCAACAAACTGAATAAGTCCATAAGCAAACAAGAAAATGCTCATCCAGAAGCGGTGCTCCTAGTGCAGGCAAACTTAAATCCGTTTGACCTAATTTCTTCCAGCATATCACATGTCCAACCAGAGGGAAAAAAATACTCTAGACCACTTTTACTCCACACACAGAGATGCACACAAAGCTTTCCCTCGCCCTCCATTTGGCAAATGTGACCATAATTCTATCCTCCTGATTCCTGCTTACAAGCTAAAACTAAAGCAGGAAGTACCAGTGACTCACTCAATACAGAACTGGTCAGATGACGCGGATGCTACGTTACAGGACTGTTTTGCTAGCACAGACTGGAATATGTTCCGGGATTCATCCAATGGCATTGAAGAGTATACCACCTCAGTCAACGGCTTCATCAAGTGCATCGACGACGTCGTCCCCACATTGACTGTACGTACATATCCCAAACAAAAGCCATGGACTACAGGCAACATCCGCACCGAGCTAAAGGCTAGAGCTGCTGCTTTCAAGGAGCAGGACACTAACACGTACGCTTATAAGAAATCCCGCTATGCCCTCAGACGAACCATCAAAAAGGCAAAGCGTCAATACAGGACTAAGATTGAATCCTACTTCACCGGCTCTGAGGTTCGTCGGATGTGGCAGGGCTTGCAAACTATTACGGACTTAAAAAGAAAATTCCAGACGCCAGCTGTCCAGTGACACGAGCCTACCAGACGAGTTAAATTACTTCTATGCTCGCTTTGAGGCAAGTAACACTGAAACATGCATGAGAGCATCAGCTGTTCCGGACGACTGTGTGATCACACTCTCCATAGCCGATGTGAGCAAGACCTTTAAATAGGTCAACATTCACAAGGCCGGATTACCAGGACGTGTACTCTGAGCATGCGCGGACCAACTGGCAAGTGTATTCACAGACATTTTCAACCTCTCCCTGACCGACTCTGTAATACCTACATGTTTCAACCAGACCACCATAGTCCCTGTGCCCCTCCTGTACTCCCTGTTCACCCACGACTGCGAGGCCAAGCATGGTTCCAACACCATCGTTAAGTTTCCTGAACACACAACAGTGGTAGGCCCGATCACCGACAACAATGAGACAGCCTATAGGGAGGAGGTCAGACACCTGGCAGTGTGGTGCCAGGACAATAGCCTCTCCCTCAACGTGAGCAAGACAAAGGAGCTGATCATGGACTACAGGAAAAGGAGGGCTGAACATGCGCCCATTCACATCGACGTGGATGTAGTAGAGCGGGTCGAGAACTTCAAGTTCCTTGGTGTCCACATCACCAACAAGCTATCATGGTCCAAACACACCAAGACAGTTGTGAAGATGGCACGACAGCACCTTTTCCCCCCTCAGGAGACTGAAAAGATTTGACATGGGTCCCCAGATCCTCAAAAAGTTATATAGCTGAACCATCAGGAGCATCCTGACCTCTTACTTCACCGCCTGCTATGGCATCTGCTCGCATCCGACTGTAAGGCACTACAGAGGGTAGTGTGCATGGCCCAGTACATCACTGAGGTATCAGAGCGCCAAGTCTAGGTCAAAAAGGCTCCTTAACAGCTTCTACCCCAAGCCAAAAGACTTCTACCCAAACCCCATTTGTTTTTACACTGCTTCTACTCAATGTTTATTATCTATGCATAGTCACTTTACCCCTACCTTCATGTACAAATGTACAAGAAAATATCCCAGGACATAGACATATCTGACATTGGCAGAAAGCTTAAATTCTTGTGAATATAACTGCACTGTCCAATTTACAGTAGCTATTACAGTGAAAGAGTACCATGATATTTTTTGAGGAGAGTGCACAGTTTTGAACATGAAAAGTTTTTAATAAACAAATTAGGCACATTTGGGCACATCACAGTCTTGATACAACATTTTGAACAGAAATGAAATGGTTCATTTGATCAGTCTAAAACTTTGCACATACACTGATGTCATCTAGTGGCCAAAATCTAAATTGCACCGGGGCTGGAATAATACACTATGGCCTTTCTCTTGCATTTCAAAGATGATGGTACAAAAGAAATACAAAAGAACTGTTTTTTTTTTCTTTGTATTATCTTTTACCAGATCCATTGTGTTATATTCTACTACATTCCTACAGGCAGTTAGGTTTGGGTATGTCATTTTAGGCGAAAAATTGAAAAAAAGGGGCTAATCCTTCAGAATAAATCTAATTCATGGCCTCGTTGAATAAAATAAATACTACTGTATACTGATAGTTGACAGCATATAGAATGCAACCAATATATTAGGAGAGAAAACATTTCTCAAAATTTGTATTTTAATTTCTTGAACTGCATTGTTGGTTAAGGGCTTGTAAGTAATCATTTCACGGTAAGGTCTACACCTGCTGTATTCGGCGCATGTGACAAATACAATGATATTTTATTTGACACAGGAGGTTGGTGGCACCTTAATTTGGGATGACGGGATCGAGGTAATCAAGGTAATAGCTGGAGCTGTCGTCCCCTCAGCAGCCTCCCGTGATCTATGCTGTATCTATGACCTAGTGCAACGACAATTCTTCCTATCCCAATTATCATGAGTACTCCCAAACTGAGGGCCGTAGCTGATTCCACTTGTTTCATAGCTGAAGAGGTGGAGAAAACCTTCAAGCGGGTCATACTCTACATACAGTACCTGTACACTCTCATTAAAAAAAGTGCTATCTAGAACCTAAAAGAGTTATTTGGTAGTTCCCATAGGACAACCCTTTGAAGAAACCTTTTTGGTTAAAGGTAGAACCCTTTTGTGGTCAATGTAGAACCATTTCCACCTGGAACCCGAAACAGTACCTGGAACCACAAAGGGTAATCCTATGGGGACAGCCAAGGAACCCTTTTGAACCCTTTTTCTAGTGTGTGACACATACTTACGGGTGGTTTTCTCTTCACCCCAATTTGACGTAATGACACGGTCTTTTGACCGGCACACAACATTCATGGGAATACTTTGAGTCCTAATAACAGCCTTGCCAGATGAGCATGCACGCATGTTTGTGTTCACTTGTGCGTGCCTGTTTATGTGTGTGTGTGTGTGTTAGTGTTAAAGCTGAAGCCCCATCAGAGAGACAGAGAAAGAGGTGTTTATGTGGGAGTGTTTGATGGTCTGGTAGTCTGGTGGTCTCTACATCAGAGTGAAGGAGAAAGTCTTGATTGTATTGATGATAAACACAGGGGGGCCACTAAGTGTCTGCAGCCAAGATTGGCTTGTCCTCTCTTATAGTGGTGGAAAAAGTATCCAATTGTCATACTTGAGTAAAAGTAAAGATACCCTAATAGAAAAGGACTCAAGTAAAATTGGATCACCCAGTAAAATACTATTTGGTTTTAAATATATACTACCGGTCAAAAGTTTTAGAACACCCAACTAATTCAAGGGTTTTTCTTTCTTTTTACTATTTTCTACATTGTAGATGTCACGTATACTCCCTCTCCGGCCTCTAGGTCATCAGGCTGCTGATTATCCCGCACACCTGTCACCATCGTCTTGCGCACCTGCGCCTCATGACACTCACCTGGACTCCATCACCTCCTTGATTATCTTCTCTATATCTGTCACTCCCCTTGGTTCTTTCCTCAGGTGTTATTGACTCCGTTCTCATGTCAGTGCGTTGTTTGTGTTTCGTGTTCATTGTTAATTTTATTTATTAAAACACTCACTCCCTGAACTTGCTTCCCGACTCTCAGCGCACTCGTTACAGTAGAATAAAAGTGAAGACATCAAAACTATGAAATAACACAAGGAATCATATCCCAAAGTGTTAAACAAATGAAAACATATTTTATATTTGAAATTCTTCAAATAGCCACCCTTTGCCTTGATGACAGCTTTGCACACTCTTGGCATTCTCTCAACCAGCTTCACCTGGAATGCTTTTCCAACAGTCTTGAAGGAGTTCTCACATATGCTGAGCACGTGTTGACTGCTTTTCCTTCACTCTGCGGTCCGACTCAACCCGAACCATCTCAATTTGGTTGAGGTCGGGGGATTGTGGAGGCCAGGTCATCTGATGCAGCACTCCATCACTCTCCTTCTTGGTAAAATAGCCCTTGCACAGCCTTTTTTGGTTACTACATGATTCCGTATGTGTTATTTCATAGTTTTGCTGTCTTCACTATTATTCTACAATGCAGAACATAGTAAAAATAAAGAAAAACACTTGAATGAGTTGGTGTTCTTAAACTTTTGACCTGTAGTGTATATTTAAAACCAAATACTTTGTATTTTACTCAAAGTATTTTACTGGGTGCGGACTTTTACTAGGTGTTCTAAAACTTTTGACCGGTAGTCTACTTAAGTATCAAAAGTAAATGTAAAAGTATAAATAATTTATAATTCCATATAAAGTATTTATCAAACCAGACAGCACAATTTTCGTGTTTTTTTATTTACAGATAACCAGGGGCACACTGAAACACTCAACAATTATTTACAAACTAAGCATTTGTGTTTAGTGAGTCCGCCAGATCAGAGGCAGAAGAGATGACCAGGGATGGTCTCTTGATAATTGTGTTAATTAGACCATTTTCCTGTCCTGCTAAGCATTCAAAATGTAACGAGTACTTTTGGGTATCAGGGAAAATGTATGGATTGGATTCTTTAAATGTATTCTTTAGGAATATAGTGAAGTCAAAATAAAGGTTGTCAAAAACAGAAATAGTTAAGTACTTTACTCCACTGCTCTCTTATCACCATCCCCCAACAGGTGGCACTTTCAATAAGTATGCGTGTGTGTGTGTGTGAGGGAGGGAGGGGGTGGGGGGTACTCTGTGTGTGTGTGTGTGCATGTGTGTGTAAATATGTGTCTGCAAGAAGACAGTATGTAAAGTATGAGAGTATATTCGTGTATGTGTGTGTCTCTATGTATCTGCACAAGAGAGTGTGTGTTTTTGTCCGAGTTTCTACACTTAACTGTATGTAACTGGATACATCTAGTAGTAGATAACCCCCCTCCTGACCTCAGCTCTGCACCATGCGATTGCACTCCTCTGAATAAGCCTGCGTTAACGTTTTATTCCACCTTCTCTCTCCCTTGCCTGAGCTGCAATCTAGCGCTAAAGACCATCTCCACAACTCACAAGCCCTGCAGAAAAGCTGTGTCTGCACTACCTGTAGCTGGGGATTTCCAAAGTCATTACACAAGAGAAACAGAGGAACAGGCAAAGGGGTAGAGGGGTGGGAGGGAAGGAAAGAAAGAAAGAGCAAGATTGAAAGTGAAGAGAGAGGGATGGAGTGGTGGAACGGGTGAATAGTGAAAGGATGGAGATAAAGAAGGTGAAGAGAGAACAAGAGAATGGGAGAAAGAGTGTCAGAGATTGAGAGAGAGGGAGAAAGTGGCAGGAGAAAACAAGTGTGGCAATCTCCCAGGATATTTAACCCTATCAGTCCCCAACAAAAATCATATTTTCATTTATCTGACTTTCATTTATCTGCATGTCCAGCCCTTATATTTAGCCTTACAATGATGTGTGTTACCATTATCTTTTCAGGAAAACCAGGGCTACTAGTAGAACACAAAATATTTGTAACAATTAAAAAAAAAACGAATAAGGTCAGCGACAACTGTGTGGCGTTTAAAGTTTTGAGCTTATTACAGTATGTGAGCTTATTACAGTATAACAGAGACTACGTCCTGGGATTTCTCATGATCTTCTATGTAGGAGAACCCCTTCCCTTCTAATGACTATTTTGTAGCTTGTGAGCATCATAGAGCATTGTGCAAGTCTTAGCTTTTCATAGATAGCTTTTAATAGTTTTTAGCTCAAACTATTCTGACTCTACAGATGTTTTTGTAAAAATACCCAGCCCTGGGCCCCTTTGGGATCCACCGTTGTCTCACAAACACCGATCTAGCTCAGCCTCTGTTAATCACACATACTAATTGTTGATACCAATGGATTCAGGAGAAATTGACAAATCCACTGACACAACCAAGAAGTCTGCTCAGACATGCAATGTTTAAAAAGGGTAGAAGTCCTAAATCACACCGGTGTGATGGTGGGATTCATTGGGTTAATGACAGAAAAAAAGCTTATACTCCAACACATTCCACATTGGCATTTTCCCTTGGACATTCTATTGATTATAGTGCTTCTCAATTTCGCAGCCATGAGTTCTCAATACACCGCCTCAAATTAGTAACCCCCCCATTCTCATTACTGAATTCAATTCCATAGACAACTGCAACAGAGGCTGTTCACCAGATAATGGATTTCTTCCTTCATAGGCTTTAACGTCCTATAGAGCTTGGTTAATATTTCAGCCAGCCTGTCTTCTACTACCCAACCCCAGTTTATTGTATTGATTTATCTGCGGATTAGCCCTATACCATACCATCTCCGTGGTGGGAAGACAATATATTCCCTCAGGTGGTGAGGGCAGGCAACAACACATCTGCCACACTGACCCTATACACCTCCTGTGCTCCCTGTTCATCCAAGTCTGCGTGACCGAGCACGACTCCAACACCGTCATTAAGTTTGCTGAGGACACGACGGTGATGAGACAGCCTATAGGGAGGAGGTCAGAGACCTGGCAGTGTGGGGACAGGTCAACAACCTCTCCCTCAACTTCAGCAAGAAAAAGGAGCTGATTGTGGACTACAGGAAACGGAGGGCCAAGCACTCCCCCATTCACATCGACAGGGCTGTAGTGGAGCGGGTCGAGAGCTTCAAGTTCATCGGTGTCCACATCACTAAGGAATGAATTAACATGGTACACACACACCAACACAATCGTGAAGAAGGCACAACAATGCCTCTTCCCCCTCAAGAGGCTAAAACGATTTGGCATGGGGCCTCAGATCCTCAAAAGGGTCTACAGCTGCTCCATTGAGAGCATCTTGACTGGCTGCATCAACGTTGGTATGGCAACTGCTTGGAATCCGACTGCAAGGCGCTACAGAGCGTAATGCATATGGCCCATTGCATCACTGGGGCCAAGCTCCCTTCCATCCACGACCTCTATACCAGCCAGTGTCAGAGGAAGGCCCTAAAAAACACCCAAGTCATAGACTGTTCTCTCTGCTACCGCACGGCAACCGGTACCGATGCACCAAGTCTAGAACCAACAGCACCTTGAACAGCTTCTACTCCCAAGCCACAAGAATGCAAAATAGTTAGTTAATAAATAGTTATCCAAATAGCTACCCAGATCCTCCAAATGTATCCTTTTTGCAGTAACTTTTGTGACTCATCACATACGCTGCTGCTACTGTTAATTATTTATCTTAGTTATATGTACAGTGCATTCGGAAAGTATTCAGACCCCTTGACTTTTCCCACATTTTATTACGTTACAGCCTTATTCTAAAATGGACTATATCGTTTCCCCCCCTCATCAATCTACACACAATACCCCATAATGACAAAGCAAAATCAGGTTATAAATTTTAGCAAATTTGATTAAAAAAAAATAAGAAATACCTCTTTACATAAGTATTCAGACCCTTTGATATGAGACTCAAAATTGAGCTCAGGTGCATCCTGTTTCCATTGATCATCCTTGAGATGTTTACATAAGTATTCAGACCCTTTACTCAGTACACTGTTGAAGCATCTTTGGCAGCGATTACAGCCTCGAGTCGTCTTGGGTATGAAGCTCGGCATACCTGTATTTGGGGAGTTTCTCACATTCTTCCCTGTAGATCCGGTCAAGCTCTGTCAGATTGAATTGGGAGCGTCACTGCACAGCTATTTTCAGGTCTCTACAGAGATGTTCGAATGGCTTCAAGTCCGGGCTCTGGCTGGGCCACTCAAGGACATTCAGAGACTTGTCCCGAAGCCACTCCTGCGTTGTCTTGGCTGTGTGTTTAGGGTCATTGTCCTGTTTGAAGGTGAACTTTTAGACCCAGTCTAAAGGTCCTGAGGGCTCTGGAGCAGGTTTTCATCAAGGATGTCTCTATACTTTGCTCCATTCATCTTTCCCTCCTGACTAGTCTCCCAGTCCCTTCCACTGAAAAACATCCCCACAGAGGAACTCTAGAGCTCTGTCAGAGTGACCATCGGGTTCTTGGTCACCTCTTCTTCAACGCTGCAGATGTTTTTTGGTACCCTTCCCCATATCTGTGCCTTGACTCAATCCTGTCTTGGAGCTCTACTGACAATTCCTACGATGTCATGGCTTGGTTTTTGCACTGAAATGCACTGTCAACTGTGGGACCTTATATAGACAGGCGTGTGCCTTTCCAAATCATGTCCAATCAATTAAATTTACCACAGATGTACTCTAATGAAGTTGTAGAAACATCTCAAGGATGATCAATGTCTAGTCTCATAGAAAAGGGTATGGATACTTCCGATATTTCTGTTTTTATGTTTAATCCATTTGCAAAATAATATGAAACCTGTTTTTGCTTTTTAATGATGGGGTATTATGTGTATATTGATGAGGGGGGGACAATTTAATCAATTTTAACAAAATGTGGAAAAAGTTAAGGGGTCTGAATACTTTACGAATGCACTGTATCTTCCTCAATTACCTCATACCCCTGTCATCGACTCTGTACTGGTACCCTGTGTATATAGCCAAGTTATCATTACTCATTGTGTATTTATTATTACTTTTATTATGACATGTTATTACTTTTCTATTATTTCTCAGTCATCTCTCTCTATACATTTTTGGGAAAGGCCCGTCAAGTAAGCATTTCACTGTAAGTCTACACCTGTTGTTTACGAAGCATGTGATGAATAACATTTTATAACATTTTATTTATTATGGACTTTAACACCTTTCAAGGATCTCGTAAAAAAAATCTGAACGACCAACCAAACACTTTGATTTCCCTGCATCTGCTGAATCTATCATAGAATCTGGGGTTATTCCAGCGTTCCTCTAGCGAGACAACTAGGAGATAGGGAGTGTATCCTGAGGGAGGAAGCAGCTTGACTTGGCCCGACTGGAGACAGTGATGTCATTTATTTCCCTTTACAGGAGCTAACGCATTCCCAACAAACAAACAGGAACAGGACGTCACAGAACTTCCTGGTGGTGCGCTGTCAAAACAAGTCCCCCCTGCTATATATGGAGACGTACCAGTTTGGGGAGTGGTGTAATGACGGTTGTTTTGGAAGGTGATTAGGAAAGAGGGCTGCCATTTCCTGACTCGCAGCGTCTTAGGATTCATTGAGGATGGTGGGGGATGGGGCTTCCAGGACGGGAAGAGTGCAGTTCCAGGATGCCTAGAGTGCAGGTGCAATGAATTGAATGGAACCCAAAATATCTCCCATCACCCAGAATGCAACTGTCCTTCCTGCATCCTGCCCCACACCAGTACTGATAAACACGTCTCTCTCTCTCTGCTAAACACATCTCTGTCTTTGTCTCTCTCTATCTTTCTCGTTCTCTCTGATACATGTAGAAGCATCACTATCTTTACCCGAGATGTACTGTACATTCTATAGCCAACATTTAATATAGGTCTGACTGAAGCTCTTGGCTAGACATGTGTGGTGTCACTCCCTGCATATGTACGCGTTTCTATGGACATGATTAACACCGTCAAGACAATGTAAAATATCAATGGGGAGATGCTTATGGCTTGCTTTGATGTTTAATCCCTGTATACTAATATCCCCCCATCAGGGAAGCCTAGAAGCCATGGCACACTATCTTAGTCAATGACCCACTGGCACACTCCCTAGCACTAACTGTATTGTTGAACTTGCTGAGATTGTACTGACTAAGAACGTTTTCATGTTTGAAAATGACATGTTCATTCAACAGAAGGGAACTGCTATGGGTAGTAAAATGGCACCGATTCATGCCAATCTGTATGTGGGGTTATTTGAGAAGAATGTGATTTTTTTTTAAGGATGTGCGTATGACCACAAACTTTTCCACTTGGCTAGACATTGCTCAGTAAATGTTGGTTAATATGTTTTTTTATTACCCAACATTTAAAGTACATTTTATCCCCAACATACTACACTCTTAAAAAAAGGTTTCAAAAAGGGTTTTACCTGGAACCAAAAGGGTTCTTCAAAGGGTTCTCCTTTGGGAACAGTTGAAGAACTCTCTTAGGTTCTAGATAGCAGAGCGTATAGCTTGCCCATACATCATGGAGTGACTCTAAAACTACTTTTTAATGACTGTTATTATTTAATGTACGTACAGTCACTGTAAGAGCACTTGAGGTTGAAACCTGAAAACAGTTGATACGGCGTCATTCAAAATCAAATGCAAAGTATCATAGAGCAACTTCTCAAAATGTGATTAATCTCTCATTACATTTGTGCAAATAACAAATTGAATCAATTAATGGAACTAACTTATTCCGCTGTAGTCATCATTTAAACCGCCTGCTGTGCTAGAAAATAGGCACAATCCATGACTCAAATCTAGTCGCCCACAACGGTCATTAGTAATTCAATTAATGTTTGGACTTGCACAGCCAGCAGGTCAGTGGAATAGCTTCACTTGGGCAAAGAACACATGAACACAATGGTAGTTAATTACACTTTGGGCTTGGCTGGGGACTTGTTATTGAGAAATAAGGAGTGAAGCTGACCTTTTGGGAAAGGTTTTTAGTTCGGTCTTGTGATAAATCTCTCATATTTGGTGTACAAGTGAAGTTTGGCCTTTCAAAAAGTATTATACTGTATGTTAGAGTTCATATGCAAGTGCATATGCTAAAGAATTACAGTATATGGAAAATAAAATATGCTGTAGTGTCACATCCTGTACACCAGATAGGTGTATTGTTGTTTGATTGGGTCAGCAGGGTTGGGTAGGTTACTTTCTAAATGTATTCCATTGCAGTCCATAGTTACTTGTCCAAAATTGTAATCAGTAACGAAACCTTTGTATTGCCCAAAACTCAGTAACCTAATCTGATTACATTCAGTTACTTTTAGATTACTTTCCCATTAAGAGGCATTAGAAGAAGACAAACATGTATGTTACCAATTGAACGACATCTATTGCAGGATAAATCAAAGTTAAAGTTTTCATAGCTGGCCATAAATGGATGTTCAATTTTACTTTATGGGTTGGTTATGTAGGCTTCTTCTAACCCATCTCCTTTTACTACATATAATATGATTAAATTATAACTTTACATTAAAACCAAAGTCTATCAGAATTCCAGTCATTCCAATAAATGTTATACCCCTTGATCTTCAAGAATAGGACTTGGAAATATGGAAGTATAGATTAACCAAATTGTTTTACCTGAGCATAACCCCAAAACTAACTCTGTTGTTTATGATTTTGTTGTCATGGAGGACTGATTGGGCTCATTGATTGGAGTAAAAAAAAAAAAAAGGCTGTGCTCATGTAATGGCATGCTTTGAGCACTATTGAAAAGTGCTTTTTCCTTGTGAAAAACGAATGCCATATGCTGCATTTGCTATAGGCCTATTGTTTACCTATTTGTTGGTGACACATTGATATCTTTATAATATGCAGCTGGTTAAAGGGCAAATCTACAGATGAAGCCATAACAAACCGTCGCCCCGCCTCTGTTTTGGTAAAAAGCTGAGGGATGGGCCTGGAGAAATGTAACCACTCTCAGATTAATAGACAGAGCTATGGATGCAAGGACTGACCATCCATGATATCAACATGATTGCTTTAACCATGTTATGAGGCTATACAGTGTTTGTTTACATTTACGTTTACAAATATTGTAGAAAAACAAGTTTATATATTATAGTTTGGAGTCACATAGAAATGTCCTTGTTTTTGAAAGAAAAGCACTTTTTTTTGTCCATTAAAATAACATCAAATTGATCAGAAATACAGTGTAGACATTGTTCATGTTGTAAATGACTATTGTAGCTGGAAAAGGCTGATTTTGAATGGAATTTGTACATAGGCGTACAGAGGCCCATTATCAGCAACCATCACTCCTTTGTTCCAATGGCACATTGTGTTAGCTAATCCAAGTTGATCATTTTAAATGCCTAATTGATCATTAGAAAAACCTTTTTGCAATTATGTTAGCACAGCTGAAACTGTCGTTCTGATTAAAGAAGAAATAAAACTGGCCTTCTTTAGACTAGTTGAGTATCTGGAGCATCAGCATTTGTGGGTTCGATTACATGCTCAAAATGGCCAGAAACAAAGACCTTTCTTCTGAAACTCGTCAGTCTATTCTTGTTCTGAGAAATGAAGGCTATTCCATGCGAGAAATTGCCAAGAAACTGAAGATCTTGTACAACGCTGTGTACTACTCCCTTCACAGAACAGGGCAAACTGTCTCTAACCAGAATAGAAAGAGGAGTGGGAGGCCCCGGTGCACAACTGAACAAGAGAACATGTACATTAGAGTGTCTAGTTTGAGAAACAGTCCTCAACTGGCAGCTTCATTTAAATAGTACCCGCAAAATACCAGTCTCAACGTCAACAGTGAAGAGGCGACTCCGGGATGCTGACCTTCTAGGCAGAGTTGCAAAAAAAAAGCCATCTCAGACTGGCCAGTAAAAAGAAAATATTAAGATGGGCAAAAGAACACATACACTGGACAAAGGAACTCTGCCTAGGAGGCCAGCATCCCGGAGTCGCCTCTTCACTGTTGACGTTGAGACTGGTGTTTTGCGGGTACCATTTATATATATATACATAACTTTGAAAAATATATTTTCCTTTATTATTCCCCACAAACCCTACCACCCCTACCCTTATTGGAGTAAACTAATAAACAATAACACTTAGGCTTCTACATCCAGCTTTTACATACTATGTACATTTTACAGACACAATCTATTTTGCAATAGTTATATTTTGTTTGTTTTTAATCCTGGCCTTCCTCTATTTCTGATGTCCATCCAGTTTGATTCTATTTGCCATATATTTGTAACTGTGTTATTTCACAAAAGTTGTACAGACTCAGTATGTTTTACATTTATTTTCTTGTTGTTATTAGTCCCACCCTTCAACCCCTCCCATCTATCTCTTAACAACATCCATACTGGATTTCTATTTGCCATATATTTTTCAACTGTGCTGTGATGCTTCCTAAAAGTTCTTAACCTTTCTATTCTCATAGTTTCTACATATTGAAAATTAAAGAGAAACATTTTTGCTAAAATAATGATTATATTTTGATTGATTTATCGACTATGACTTTTCAAATGACCCAGTATTGCTATCTGCAGTGTTAGTTCTAGGTAAATGTTGCAATTCTTCAGCCATTCCTGGACCTTTGACAAAAACAAGCTACATATGGACAGTACCAAAACATTCATTTTGCGTGTTAATTCATAAACCATGTGCCATGGAATCGGTACATCAAAAATCTCGTCCCAATTATTTTGCAATCTATATGGCACAGCTGTCAATTTTTTTATCCTGAAATAAAACTGGTATATATTTTTATTCATCACAATTTTCTTTAACCAATTTTGGTATTTAATGCAGGGCCGATGGACAAGTTCTTACTTTTTCACCCTTCCACTTGCCTCTTCCATTTTGGGCTGTAATTTGGGGTAGAGCAGACGTTTCCATATATTTGTGTTAGTTGCATGTGCGACATAACTCTACCAGTCCCATTTTTTATTTATCGAAGAAAAAAGGGTTTTTATCAATTAGTATATTTGAGTTTAACCACAATATTTGTTGCATTATTTGTTCTGTCTTTTCTGGTGGATTAAACTGAAATTGCAACCAACTTTCTATGGCTTGTTTAAAAAATAACAATATTTTAGATATGATGTCGTTTTCAAATAACCAAAAGTGTGTGGTTGTAATCTGAATAAAGGGGAAAAGGCCATTCTTGAACATGGGGTGAGATGTTCTTACTAATTTGCTAGAGAACAAGTTTGGATTTAAGTATAACTTTTGTATGACTGATGCCTTTAGTGAGAGGTCTAATGCTTTAATATTGAATCATTTCTTCCCTCTGAACTCATATTAATTATATAAATAGGCCCTTTTAATTTTGTCTGGCTTGCCATTCCAAATAAAATGGAATATTTTTTGCTCATATAATTTAAAAAACAGGTCGCTTGGTGTAGGCAAAACCATAAGCAAATAGGTAAACTGTGATATGACTAAAGAGTTAATCAGGGTGATTTTTCCACAAATAGACATGTGTTTTCCTTTCCATGGTTGCAAGATCTTAACTATTTTTGCTAACTTTCTTTTAAAATGTATTGGAGTGAGATCATTTATTTCTTTCAGGATATGTATACCGAGTATGTCCACATCCCCGTCAGACCATTTTATTGTTAAACTACATGGTAATGTAGAAGTTGTATTGTTTAGTGATCCAATACGTAATATAGTACACTTATCATAATTTGGTTTTAATCCAGAGAGGTTAGAAAAAGTATGCAGATCCTCTTTGAGGCTGTGGAGGGATTATAATTGTGGATTTAAAAGAAAACGTTAATCATCAGCGTACAATATTACCTTTGTTTTTAAGCCCTGGATTTCTAAACCATAAATATTATTGTTGGATCTGATTTTAGCAACTAACATTTCGATGGCAATAATAAATCGATATGCCGATAATGGACAACCTTGTTTTACTTCCTCTTGATTGTTTAAAAATTTCTGAGATGTAGCCATTATTTACTATTTTACACCTAGGGTTCCTATACATCTTTAACCCATTTTTATAAGAGATTCTCCAAAATTGAAATATTCCAGGCATTTATATATAAACTCCAGTCATACTTTATCAAAGGCGTTTTCAAGTCAGCTATAAATACCAGATACATATTTCATAGTGTTCTATTGTTTCCAGTACTTGTCTTATATTATCTCCAATGTATCATCCATGTAAAAAACCTGTTTGATTAGGATGAATAATATCTGACAAAACCTTTTTAATTCTATGCGCTAAGCATTTAGCTAGATTTTTTTTTATCACAACACTGACATGTAATGGGCCTCCAAATGTTTTCATGGACTGGATCTTTATATTTACCACTTGTATCCTGTTTCAGTAATGATTAAAACAGACCTTCTTGTTGAGTGTCCGATAATCTACCATTTATAAAGGAGTGGTTAAAACATTCTAATAACGGAGTATATAAAAAAAAGGTTTGGTATACCTCCACTGGTATGCCATCCAGCCCAGGAGTTTTCCCGGACTTAAAGGCTTTAATTGCATCAAGAAGTTCCTCCTCTGTAATTTGGCCTTCACATGAGTCTTTCTGTACAGATGTTAATTTTACATTATCAATGGGAATAACATCCATACAATTAGCTTCGGTTAGTGGAGATGGAGGAAACTGAAATGAAAACATATGCTTAAAGTACTTTATTTCCTCTTTCAAAATATCATGGGTGACTCCATCCTTTGAAACAAGTTTCAGTAATTTATTTTTGGTAACATTTCTATGTTGAAGATTAAAAAAGAATTTGGTGCGTTTTTCCCCATATTCCATCCAGTTCGCTTTATTTGTATAATATATTACACTGGATCTTTCTTTTTAATTTAATTACTCTTACTCTGAGCCTCTATGGTACAGTTTTTAATGTTATCTATCTGTACTGTAAGTCTTTCCATTTCCTTTGTTAATATGGACTATTTTGACCTAAATTGCTTTTGTTTTATAGATGAGTACTGAATTGCATGGCCTCTAAATGCACATTTAAAAGTGTCCCATACAATAAGGGATCTCCTATGTTATGTCAGAAAAAGTCAGTTATAAATACTTCTGTCCTAGATAAAAACAAGTTATCATCCAGTTGGCTTTGATTACATTTCCAATATCCTCGCCCATGTGGAAAATCTGTAAAAGTAATATATGCCAATTATGTGATGGTTCGACTGCATTCTGTCCCCTATCAACACTTTTTAAACTTTTGGTGCCGGAGAGAATGACATGAGGAAGTAATCAAGACGAATAGCTTGATTGAGCCTCCGCCGTGTATATCTCACTAGGTCAGGGTATTTAAATCTCCATATATCCACTAATTCCAAAATACATGACATTCATGATTTCCTTAAGTGCATAAGGGTGATAGTTTGCAGTGTGATTTCCTTTACGGTCCATAGAGGTATTTAAAACCATATTATAATATTCCACCATAATAATAGTCTTGTGTTGTTTGTAGGTTTGATCACCTATTATTTCAAAGACGCGTGGATCATCATTATTTAGACCGTATAGGTTAATGGACTGGAAATATGGCCGAATACAAACAGTGTAGTTATTCCCTCCGTAAGGCAATCAAACAAGCAAAGTGCCAGTATAGAGACAAAGTGGAGTTGCAATTCAACGGCTCGAACACGAGACGTATGTGGCAGGGTCTACAGACAATCACGGATTGCAAAAATAAATCCATCCCCGTCGTGGACATCAACGTCTTGCTTCCAGACAAACTAAACAACTTATTTGCGCTCTTTGAGGAAAATATAGTGTCACCGACGCGGCCCGCTATCAAAGACTGTGGGCTCTCCTTCTCAGTGGCCGACGTGAGTAAAACATTTCAACAACTAGCAAGGCTGCCGGCCCAGACGACATCCCTAGCCGCGCGTCCTCAGAGCATGCGCAGACCAGCTGGCTGGTGTGTTTACGGACATACTGAATCAAACTCTATCCCAGTCTGCTGTCCCCACAAGCTTCAAGATGGCCACCATTGTTCCTGTTCCCAACAAAGCTAAGGTAACTGAACTAAACGACTATTGCCCCATAGGACTCACTTCTGTTATCATGAAGTGCTTTGAGAGACTAGTCAAGGATCATATCACCTCCACCCTACCTGTCACCCTAGACCCACTTCAATTTGCTTACCATCCCAATAGGTCCACAGACGATGCAATCACCATCACACTGCACACCCCGTCCTGTGTAACTTGGTCCTGGACTTCCTGACTGGCCGCTCCCAGGTGGTGAAGGTAGGAAACAACACCTCCTCTTCGCTGATCCTCAACACTGGGGCCCCACAAGGGAGCATGCTCAGCCCCCTCCTGTCATCCCTGTTCACCCACGACCCAACAGTGGTAGGCTTGGTTACCAACAACGACAAGACAGCCTACAGGGAGGAGGTGAGGGCCCCCCGGAGTGTGGTGTCAGGAAAATAACCTCTCACTCAATGTCAGCAAAACAAAAGCGATGATCGTGAACTTCAGGAAACTGCAAAGCTGTCATCAAGCCAAAGGGTGGCTATTTGAAGAATCTCAAATATAAAACATATTTTCATTTGTTTAACACTTTTTTGGTTACTACATGATTCCATATGTGTTATTTCATAGTTTTGATATCTTCACTATTATTCTACAATGTAGAAAATAGTGGAAATAAAGAAAAACCCTTGAATGAGTAGGTGTTCTAAAAATGTTGACCGGTAGTGTATATATTTAAAAATTCCCCCAAAATCTTAATTTCCATAATTAACAATTCAAATTTGTAAAAATATTGGTAGTTTATGCAAAGGATTGTTACCTCTTACCAGTATTGACATTACAGAAATTTCATTTTGGCAAACCATTTTTGTGATTCATCCTATATTGTCCCTAACATCTTTACTCACTAACAAAAGTTGTGGGATACACACACACACACACACACACAGACACTCATACACACTCAACCCCTTTCCCCCACAAACAACCATACAATCAGATGCTCAACAGTTGTTTCATCCCAGAGGCCAACTCGAGAAAGGCCTTGATTTACGAATAGATATACAGTTGCAGATGTATGAGAAGGCATGCAAAATTTTGCAAAAATTTCCCAAAATGGGGAGATTTGATTCATCATTGTAACACCCTAGGTGATGGAGATCAGAGATACAGTTGAAGTCGGAAGTTTACATACACCTTAGCAAAATACATTTAAACAATTCACAATTCCTGACATTTAATCCTAGTAAAAATAACCTGTCTTAGGTCAGTTAGGATCACCACTTTATTTTAAGAATGTGAAATGGCAGAATAATAGTAGAGAGAATTATTTATTTCAGCTTTTATTTATTTCATCACATTCCCAGTGGGTCAGAAGTTTACATACACTCAATTAGTATTTGGTTTTGCCCACAAATTCTCTATAGGATTGAGGTCAGGGCTTTGTGATGGCCACTCCAATACCATGACTTTGTTGTCCTTAAGCCATTTTGCCTTTGGAAGTATGCTTGGGGTCATTGTCCATTTGGAAGACTCATTTGCGACCAAGGTTTAACTTTCTGACTGATGTCTTGAGATGTTGCTTCAATATATCCACATAATTTTCCTTCCTCATGATTTGGTGTATTTGGTGAAGTGCACCAGTCCCTCCTGCAGCAAAGCACCCCGACAACATGATGCTGCCACCCCCGTGCTTCACGGTTGGGATGGTGTTCTTCGGCTTGCAAGCCTCCCCCTTTTTCCTTCAAACATAACGATGGTCATTATGGCCAAACAGTTCTATTTTTGTTTCATCAGGTGAGAGGACATTTCTCCAAAAAGTATGATCTTTGTCCCCATGTGCAGTTGCAAACCGTAGTCTGGCTTTTTTATGGCAGTTTTGGAGCAGTGGCTTCTTCCTTGCTGAGCGGTCTTTCAGGTTATGTCGATATAGGACTCGTTTTACTGTGGATATAGATACTTTTGTACCTGTTTCCTCCAGCATCTTCACAAGGTCCTTTGCTGTTGTTCTGGGATTGATTTGCACTTTTCGCACCAAAGTATGTTCATCTCTAGGAGACAGAACGCGTCTCCTTCCTGAGCGGTATGACGCTGTGTGGTCCCATGGTGTTTATACTTGTGTACTATTGTTTGTACAGATGAATGTGGTACCTTCAGGCATTTGGAAATTGCTCCCAAGGATGAACCAGACTTGTGGAGGTCTACAATTTTTTTTCTGAGGTCTTGGCTGATTTCTTTTGATTTCCCATGATGTCAAGCAAAGAGGCACTGAGTTTGAAGGTAGGCCTTGAAATACATACACAGGTACACCTCCAAGTGACTCAAATGATGTAAATTAGCCTATCAGAAGCTTCTAAAGCCATGACATCATTTTCTGGAATTTTCCAAGCTGTTTAAAGGCACAGTCTACTTAATGTATGTAAACATCTGACCCACTAGAATTGTGATACAGTGAATTATAAGTGAAATAATCTGTTTGTAAACAATTGTTGGAAAAATTACTTGTGTCATGCACAAAGTAGATGTCCTAACTGACTTGCCAAAACTGTAGTTTGTTAACAAGAAATGTGTGGAGTGGTTGAAAAACGAGTTTTAATGACTCCAACCTAAGTCTATGTAAACTTCCGACTGCAACTGTACCCCCTTGCTGTGAAACACCCACCCACGGTCCCCTGTTGTGACCATATTCCAGAGCATCTCTGTGCAGTCAGACCTTTGATGATTTTGTTCCACCAGGGCCACAATAATATGCGCCATCTCTGAATGTCCGAGTGTGACCCCCTCCCCATGGGTTACTGCAGCTAGTGTTGCCAGCACTGCAACTGCCTGGGTAGGGGCACCCCACCGGAATCCCCACTGGGCTAGGTACAAGGTCATCAAGGTTCTCATTAACAGGTTTGAGAATTTCCTTGTATTTTCCTTATGCTCTCCCATCAGGGGGCTTTGGCTTTGTAGGACCAACCCTGCCAGGCAGGCTCAGAATCTTGAGGGGGCGGTGCTGCTTTAGTAGGTCTCTGACCACATTCATCTTTCTCATTTGGCTGCGTACAGGCTACTTACAGTAGGCCCATAAAACAGGGTGTAGAGTTGGGGACCATTCCATCGTGATAGGACAGTAAATAAATAAATATAAATATTTTACTTTAAAATGTATATCCCATATCTGCACAAAAGCTCTCTCTCATAACCCCTGCTCACAAACACACATGGGCTCTGGGATTTGCAACCCGTGTCCTTTTTCACTCACTTAAACTCCACACTTTTCCAAAAACATACACCCCACCTTCCATCACAATACATGCGCACATGCCCACACACTGTGCCTTCTATGTCCTCTGTGTTTTATCTCTACCATGTTGATTGAGTACTTTTGTGTTCCAGTTCCTTATATTTGAAGATGTATTATTTCTCTAATTATCCTTTCTTCTAATGCTGTCTTAATTTATGAAATACTACCATTTCTAGTATTATGTGTTCCATTATTCGACTCCTCTATGGGAACATTGTAGTATTTAGGATAGCCATGGAGTAGTCTTTGTGTCTCTGAACATTTTGTTATCAATATACAGTTTATCGACTACGAGAGCTACACATTTCCCTTTCAATCTATTTTCCTTGAAGATAGGATACAGACCTTTACGCCTTTCTGCAATTTCCTCTGGGAACTGATCATTCATGCCTATTTTCGTGCCAGCAAGGCTTTTACTCCGGCTTTTAACCATTATTTTATCTTTAAAGAAAGCAAATTTGCCCTCTCTTTCCGAAACGGTGTACATGTTTGAGTTGGATTTTGTTGACAGCTTCACGTGGGATCTGAAGCGCTGTAAGGAGGAACTCCCTAACTACACCCTCAGGAACCTCCTTCTTTCTCTTGGATACCAGTAAGTACCAGATTTTCGCTCATGGATCTAGTCTGTATGTCAAGTAAGGCTTCTCTCAGAACGATTTTCTCCATTTGAAGTTCATTAACATCGGTTTCAATCTTATTGACTGTCCACTTTAACTTGTTTGTATCTTTCTCCAATGTCGCATCTTGTCTTCACTCAGCTCAAGGCTTGCCTTCAACTCCTTTATAGCCTTACTGACTAATTCAACTATGCCCAGTTTGTCATTTATTGATTTTAACATTCCCGGTAGTGAAAATATTAAATCGTCTATGTCTGTGGAAGAGTCACGTTTTACTCTCCGTCATGTTTGGGTGTTGCTTGTTTTCGTAATATTTGTCGATACATTTCTCTAGCCTTATGATTTGTTTTGTGTTGTTATCCAGATTGAAGGTTAAAACTCACCAGTTTGTGAAGTGCTAATATTTTGTATAACTTACCGATATTGAATATTACGTTATTATCTTGAAGTGATCTACACTGCTGTGTTCATCTTTCTGTCATGAAGGCAAAGGGTGGCTACTTTAAAGAATCTCAAATATAAAACATATTTTGATTTGTTTAGCACTTCTTTGGTTACTACATGATTCCATATGTGTTCTTTCATAGTTTTTTCATTCTACAATGTAGAAAATAGTAAAAATAAAGAAAAACCCTTGAATGAGTAGGTTTTCTAAAACTTTTGACCGGTAGAGTATTTAAAAAGACAAACAAGTGTTTATTGGACAATTGCATTCATGTTTTCAATAAACCTTTTCAGAATAAATATAGCTTAATCCTTTAATTATAAGCCATCCCCGTCTGTTATTTGCCTCATGGTCGCGCCTTGTTTTGTTGGTAGTACCCCACCTGTCTATATGACTTGCCTTGACTGTACACAGGGTGTTGGTGTTCCAGGGACCCCAAGACTGGGTAATTTCAGCTCTCTGCAGGAGTCTGTGTGAGACACACACACACACAAAGGAACACATACACTGACACGCACACCCACACACACACACACATACACCCACACACACACACAGACAAGCGTTCCAGTACAGTACACATAAATCACAAAACCCATCAGTCTTAACATATATCAGGCTGTAACGGCCGAGCATCGAGCATCGATCACTCTCGGACAAGAGTGTGATATTTGCCAAGCCGAGTGGAAAACGAATCCCAACCCTCGGACTCCTCCTGTTCCCACTCCGTCCCAATATTCCAAACTAGCCAAGCAGTGAATGGGAAAAATACCTCCTTTTTTCCTTGCATGTCCTGGTTGTTCCCTGACTGGTTGACTGGTTGGCTGGTTGACTGCCTACTCTACAACCATAGGTCCTTTGAATTGAATTGAGATGGTGAATAGCACAGTTGAGTTGTAGGCAGTTGACACAGTCTGAGTTACTGCTGGCCTGCTAGGATATTAAAGGTAGCTTTAACTACTGGTTTTGCGTTGTTACTTCGTTGTGATTCTGTCAGTGTCGATGAGTGTTGTCCTTCTGTTTGTTTGACCAAAGCACAAACATGTTTTCGTCGTTCAGTCAGAAAAATGTCCATATTCAGCAAAAATGTTGCATCCTCTCTTGAATCTTTCTGCATCATATTTTTGGACCGATGGGCTGTAACAATTTAATACCTTTAAACTCAATGTGTGCAAATCTTTCCGCACTGAACACGTGTGTAGTAGGGGATGGAGAGTGTGTGTGTTTGTGTTTGTGTGTGTGAGCGTCCATTAATGCATGAGGGGGTGTGTGCTTCGAATTACAGTTATTGGCCACAGAGAACCCCACCCCACCGCCCAAAATCAGCAATGATCCAGGAAGAGCAACAGGAAAGAGATAAGCCATCTGAGTGGAATGCAAATGGCTTGTTGGATATAACAGCTCTTTTCCTGTACCAGAACTGGACCCTCTGTGTTTTATGTTTTGGGGTCTCTGTTAATTAAGCTCCTACTGACTCAAAGCTTTGACAATGCAAAACAAACCAAAAAATCTGATGCTATGTCAGTGTGCTGTTGTGTTAATGGGATATGGGGTGTCTTTATTGAAATGTGTGATTTAGTAACAGAGATTTCGAGAAGGTTGGGATATAGGTAGATCTGATGGGAATTGTAGCTGAGAGTGGGTGTACACACATACAGTGAGGGAAAAAAGTATTTGATCCCCTGCTGATTTTGTATGTTTGCCAAGGCAACAAAGAAGTGGCTCAAGAAGAAGCACATTAAGGTCCTGGAGTGGCCTAGCCAGTCTCCAGACCTTAATCCCATAGAAAATCTGTGGAGGGAGCTGAAGGTTCGAGTTGCGTCAGCCTCGAAACCTTAATGACTTGGAGAAGATCTGCAAAGAGGAGTGGGACAAAATCCCTCTTGAGATGTGTGCAAACCTGGTGACCAACTACAAGAAACGTCTGACCTCTGTGATTGCCAACAAGGGTTTTGCCACCAAGTACTAAGTCATGTTTTGCAGAGGGGTCAAATACTTATTTCCCTCATTAAAATGCATATCAATTTATAACAATTTTCACATGCGTTTTTTTGTTGTTATTCTGTCTCTCACTGTTCAAATAAACCTACCATTAAAATTATAGACTGATCATTTCTTTGTCAGTGGGCAAAATCAGCAGGGGATCAAATACCTTTTTCCCCTCACTGTACGAACACTCACTTATAAAAATACACTCACACATACACACACAAACATGTTAACAAAATGTGTGCTCTGACACACGCTCACACACATGCAAGCAGGCAGTCATGCACACTCACACAAGCACACAACGACACACACAGGGGAACCTAAGCTTTAGATCAATGCTGCAACAGAATCAATATATAGCGAAGAGGAAGGAGAGGAGTGGAGCACTCAAGGAACAGAGATATATTTAGATGGCAAGCCGCTCATTAGTCGAAAGAGACGTGGGACAGCGAGAGAAAAATATGATATAGAGATATTAATAGGTTCAATACACCATTTACATGTGGATTGAACAAATGGAGCATACAAATCATGCTGTGTTCAATGCATATGACGAGAAATGGGAGGCAACACATAGCCAATTGGTGTATAATTCGACACAGAGGAAAGCAAAATAGACCAAATGATGAGAGAGAAGGAGAAATAGTCAAATTCAGATGAATGGTAGTTGGCACTAGCAATACAAGTGGCACCAGTGTATGTGCACTTCTCTGAGCTGCCCTTGTGGGTCTGGATCAAAATACTCTGCTGAGCCCAGTCTAAACACTCTACCTGGTAGCCTTCTCATTGTTCTCTTGGTGCTAATGCCATACATTTCTGTGTTTGTCCATGCCATGTTAGGTGGTCATTGGATGTGTTAATGTCATATGGCTACCCCTGACTCAAACGTCAGAGAGCGAGAGAGAGAGACGATAGGGACAAGAAGAGAAAGAGAAGCAGAGAGGCAGAGACCGAGAGGAAGATAGTTTGTCAATGCCTACTAAACAGGGATAGTCCATTGACTTGATTAGGCTTAGAACAGGGGTGGGGTATGATTTGCATAAAGGGGTGTGAGGGGACGCTGTCCCAGGGACCCCCAGAGACATGGGACAGAGTGGGGTGACAGAGTGACACACACACACACACACATTACTCCCCCCAGACAGCGTGGTGACAGAGTGACAGACTGTTGTTTGGCTGAAGAGGGGGACAGAGGGGACGGATGAGGACCACTGGGGTTTAAGCTGTAGACACCCCCTCACCTGCCACCATGGCGCACCCCAACAAAACCTTCTAGTCACTCCATATGAGTGATGAGCACCATACCAGACATGGGGGTACTGTGTGTGCTCCTGACAGACAGACACACACATACACACCACAGACACACTCACCCATCTAGTCACTCCGTATGAGTGATGGGCTCCACGCCAGACATAGGGATACATGTGTTGGCAGACCCACACAGAGACACACACTTGCACGCATGCATGCACATACAGTACCAGTCAAAAGTTTAGACACACCTACTCATTCAAGAGATTTTCTTTATTTTCTACATTGTAGAATAATAGCGAAGACATCAAACTATGAAATAACACATGTGGAATCATGTAGTAACCAAGAAAGTGTAAAACAAATCAAAATATACTTTATATTTTAGATTCTTCAAAGTAACCACCCTTTGACTTGATGACAGCTTTGCACACTCCTGGCATTCTCTCAACCAGCTTCACTTGGAATGCTTTTCCAACAGTGAAGGAGTTCCCACATATGCTGAGCACTTGTTGACTGCTTTTCCTTCACTCCGCAGTCCAAATCATCCCAAGCCATCTCATACCACCCCTACCTTGTCACAACACACTCATTGGCTCAAATGCATTAAGAATGAAAGACATTTAACAAATTAACAAGGCAACTGTTAATTGAATTGCATTCCAAGTGACTACCTCATGAAGCTGGCTGAGAGAATGCCATGAGTGTGCAAAGCTGTCATCATGGAAAAGAGTGGCTGCTTTGAAGAATCTGACATATAAAATATATTTTGATTTGTTTTACACTTTTTTTGGTTACTACATGATTCCATATGTGTTATTTCATAGTTTTGATGTCTTCACTATGATTTTACAATTTCGAAAATAGTAAAAAATAAAGAAAGAAAAGCCCTTGAATGAGATGATGTGTTGACTGGTACTGCACACACTGACACAGCACAGACAGACACACACTCTACACATAAAGTAACACACTTTAACACAATGAATATGACAATTCATGGTAATATACTATGTGCATGTCAAGTCAATGGCTATACTAACATCTGCTTTGTGAATTGGCTAGGTAATTCAGTTTTGTGCCTTTCTATGTAGTGCTGACACGGTTGCATAGATTTATAGCCCCATGGCACGGTCTGACTGCTTTCTCCTGGATATACATAAATATACTTATATCTCCCTCTAGTGGCTAGTGTAGGCTAGTGTTGACATCATCTTGAATGGAACGGTTGGGCATAGGTGGTATGCTGTTATATTATGTATTTGAGTTCCATCTAGTGGTCATTCTAAGTTGTTGCATGAGGAAAAAAGGCTCATGAGAAGAGTAGTATTCTCAAGGGAATTTATTTTACTCTGCTTTGCAGTGTAGCTTTAAGGTAATATCCATATTACAAGACATTAAAACAATATATAATTTACAAGTATTTTATATAATTTACAATATGTTTGGAAATATTTAGCATAATGTTACAATTCCAACCTAAATGTATATGAATTCTGATTCTTTTGGTCTGATTTCACTTTTGACAGAATAACTTGGGAACAGAGGGTTCTAGCACCATAGTGTGTTCATTTGGGGATATTGCAGGCACATTCATTAGTTTGCATCAATTGGCAGTTTATCAAAACTCTAATCAGATTACTGTACTAGTCAATTGCTGTAGGCTACATGTCCATGTACTGTAACAATGCACTCTCCAATTAATTAATCCATGGAGTGTGGGTTCCAATTCATGGAATTAATTTCCTGAACTGTAAAAGTTGTATTTTTAAATGTGTGAAGTACAGTACTTTTTTCTCATAATTAGTTCTTATCACCAGCAGGTGTGCTGATTTGGTGCCCATTAGACTAACGAGCTAATCAGTGACAGCTGTGCCTCATGAGCCGCTGCTAGAATGGAATGTTTGCATTTTTGGTTCAGCTTGTTGTGTGAGCATAGGTCTAAATTGATCATTATAAACTGGGTAGTTTGGATCATGGGTGCTGATCGCCTCGAACAGCATTTCAGCCATGTGCATATCAGACAAAACACAACGGGTATAGTTGTTTACTGATCTATTTATGTTGGTCACTGATTTAAAATAGCAATAAGGCACCTCGGGGGTTTGTGGTATATGCCCAATATACCGTGGTTAATGCAGCATTCATAACAAGTAGGAAGCTCGGAAAATACTACTTGTAAACTGGGAGCAAGAAGTTGTGTGCATTCACATGCTTTGACGTATTTGAGGCTGATTAGCGGATGCCAAACAAGCTTTGTCAACCATAAACTGAAAGTACAGCTATCATGCTCTTAAACAAATTAGTGTTCAAAAATCAATCATATAAATACATTATTTAAAAAAAAAAATGTTTTGTTGTTGCATTTAACTGATAAATGCTGTTATCGAGGTCAGTATGTTATGTCAGAGTTCAGCATGTGGAAGAAGTCTGACCTCAGAGATGATAGACGAGTTTCACAGCAGTAATTATCAGTTGAAGGGCCGTTCAAGTGGATTTTTCCCAGTCGTATGCTGGTATTTACTAATTCATGAAATGTTATGAATGTAGCACTTCATGTCGTGCTTAGTCGTGTTATATTTAAGAAATAAGGCCAGAGGGGGTGTGGTATATGGCCAATATACCACAGCTAAGGGCTGTTCTTACCCACGATGCAACGCAGAGTACTAGGACACAGCCCTTAGCCGTGGTATATTGGCCATATATCACAAACCCCCAAGGTTCCTTATTGCTATTATAAACTGGTTATCAACGTAATTAGAGCAGTACAAATACATGTTTTGTCATACGCATGGTATACAGTCTGATATACCATGGTTTTCAGCCAATCAGCATTCAGGGCTCGAACCACCCAGTTTATAATGGCCATTATAAACGGCGTAGTTCGGGTCCTGGATGCTGATTGGCTGAAATAGCCATGTCAGACAATATACTATGGGTATGACGCAAAAATACTTGTTTACTGTTCTATTTATGTTGGTAACCAGTTTATAATAGCAATAAAGCGCGTCAGGGGTTTGTGGTATATGGCCAATATAACATGGCTAAGGGCTGTATCCAGGCACTCCGATTTGCTTTGTGCTTAAGAAAAGCCCTAAGCCGTCGTATATTGGAGAATATTCCACACCCCCTCAGGCCCTATTGCTTAAATATACCACGACTGGATACAGCCCTTAGCCGTGGTATTGGCCATATACCACAAGCCCTGAGGTGCCTTAATGGTATTATAAACTGGTTACCAACATAAATAGAACAGTAAACAAGTATTTTTGCGTCATACCCGTGATATATTGTTTCAGCCATCAGCATCCAGTACCCTAACTACCCCATTTATAAGGGCTATTATAAGATGGGTGGTTTGAGCCCTGAATGCTGATTGGCTGACAGCCGTGGTATATCAGACCGTATACCACAGGTATGACAAAACATGTATTTATCCTGCTCTAATTACGTTGGTAACCAGTTTATACCAGCAATAAGGAACCTTCTGGAGTTTCTGGTAAATTGCCAATATACCACGGCTAAGGGCTTTGTCCAGGCACTCCGCGATGCTTTGTGCACAAGAACAGCCCTTAGCCGTGATATATTGGCCATATACCACACCCCCGCGTACCTTATTGCTTAAAAATACCCCACCTCCTCGGACCTTATTGCTTAATTCAAACTCTAGCTAGTAGCCAAATTTACTAAACAGTTCTTTCTCACAATATATGTCCTAATGAAAACCTTTCCCTGTTTCAAGAGAGTAGCCCTACTAATTTGTTGCTATTGTTGACTCCAGCAGCTAACACAGATAGTAGCTAGCTAACACAATCAGCAGTATGGCTCTAACCTTCTGTTGCCTATGCAATTTGATCAAAAGATTTATAAACAACAGTCAAGTTTATCAGAAATCAAATAGTTATGTTACAAAATGTGCTTTGCTAATATGGTTTATTAGCAAAGATAATACAGCACCTGATGTCACAGGAAGGCCAAAAAGATCATCAAGGACAACAACCACCCTGTTCACCCCGCTATCATCCAGAAGACGAGGTCAGTACAGGTGCATCAAAGCTGGGACCGAGAGACTGAAAAACAGCTTCTATCTCTAGGCCATCAGACTGTAAAATAGCCATCACTAGCACCTTAGAGGCTGCTGCCCTATATACATAGACTTGAAATCACGGACTGATTGAATCTGCCCAGAATTGGGTGTCGGACTCGGTCCGGAATCAAAATGAATGACTGCCAAGTACATCGGGCCATTTCCGTCTACCGGAATTCAGCCGACTTTGCCGGCATCTAACCAGAATCACCCCAGAAGCGGCCCGATGAAAATGTTAATAAATGTATGCAAAATTACCCAATTTAGTAATTTTAAATATTACTATTATACATTTTATACATACAGATTATACCCATCCACAAAGTTTTTAATGCTGATCAATTGCCTTGCACAAAGTAATGTTAATTATATAAAGCAGCCTGTGTAATCATCTGCTAGAGAGTAGCCACAATCGGTCCGTCCCAAGCTCAATCTCCGCATCCTAACCATAAGTAATACTGCCGAAGGCGGGCCAGACTCGGGCCACATGACGTCGGCCGAGTCCCCCGGAATCAAGGTATAAAAACAAATTGTACTACAGACTTTGTACAATTGGTAAGTCTGCTGAATACTTTGAAGAGCTGGCACAATGACAGGTTGTTACATTGACAAATATCTATTTTTCAGTGTGTTAGTGCAGTACACCACCTCCTATCAACCAACTTCTTTGTATTTATTATTTATTTAACTAGGCAAGTCAGTTAAGAACAAATTCTTATTTACAATGATGGCCTACCAGGGAACAGTAGGTTAACTGCCTTGTTCAAGGGCAGAACGACAGACTTTTACCTTGTCAGCTCTGGGATTCGATCCAACAACCTTTCAGTTACTGGCCCAACACTCTAACCAAAAATCGAATCAAACACTTCACGAGAGCTCGAGAACTCATGTTGCACAACATTTCTATAGGCTATGCAATTGCGCGAGAAAACAGTGATGGCCTCTATTAAAAAGAGGAGGATCCCATCAACTTTCTATAGGCTAGGCCTACTATACTTATTTCTCAACTTTCCTAATATTAAGCACATTGCTTATCTTTACAACAGGAGTATAGCCTACCTGGCTGGCATAAAAATGAACCACGGGAAAAGCGTCCTCCATTCGCTATTTAAGTGCATAGATGAGAAGTATTTTTTCCCCTGTTTTGAGACAGGTGCATGATAATGGTCCATTCTAAATCAAAACAAATTTCACACATAGATTATTCAGTATATGTAAAACAAGGTTAAATCAAGAATAGTCTGATGGGTGACAATATTAGCACTTGTGAATGATGCCCAGCATAAGACAAACAATGCCTTCTAGTCATAGTCGCACATCTCATTTAGCCTAGCCCATAGGCCTATATGTTTTGATAAGGTTTGTACCACAACTAAAGTGGACAAAGAACTTCTTAAAATTAAGAACATTAATGCGCTTTACAAGGGGTATAGAACCTAACTGGTATACATAAGCAGCGCGTGAGTTTCAAGTTTGATAACAATTTTCACCATAAAAATGCACCTTTATAATAAATGTATTACATGCATTATAGCATTTTTTGATAATGGTGTTTTCCCACTAATGGAACATTCCTGTTTATAGCCTACTGCCGTGTGAGAATTGCTGCGCTTATAATATGAATAAATAGCCTAAGATTTTATCACATTTTAAGCTAAACATTCTGATCTGTTGCGTCAGCCTCATTGCGTAAAAAAGTTTTTTTTATGCTAGTGGCTGTATTAATTTGGGATCTATCACATTCCCACAACTGTCTCAGACTATGTTTGGAATATTTATTTATCACACGCACAGAATAGAATAGGTCAACTTTTGTACTATGGGGGATAGTAGATTGACATAGGCTAGTGCTTTTGCTGTTCGTTAGGCCTACTCATTTTGTTGGCTGACGAAAAGTACAGTTCTTCCAATATCATTAATATGCACCTCGGAATTGGACAAGGACACGCCCACTTGCATCCCGGAAGTGTCTGTCTCCACTTGTAGCCTGTGAAAAAGACCTGAACACGTGATGGAGAGCCATGCGAGTTAGAGGTGCTTCAGAGCATGCAGCACTCAGGGAGAAGGGAACAACGGCCACTGGCCGCAACAGGCATGGATTGTTTTAGGGTGTAGACCTACCAAAAACAAAAAAGAAAAAACATTATTTGGGACTATAAAGCATGGCAAAATGATATATAATTTCATAAAATCCTGTAATTGTGCTGCTGGTGTTGCTTATTTTATAAAGAAATGCACAGCTGTGTCTCGCTATACCCCTTTGAGGGGCCCCCTGCATGGCCTTGGACCAAAATGCAATTAGGGGAAAACACCATTCAAAACCTCAACTGATGCGAGTGGTTTCATGGTTCCTTTTCTGCCCTTTTCTCCTTTATGTATCTGTCTCTCAGGCTTCTCAATTTTCTACAGTCATCTAATACAAAGTGATAAAAAAAATATATATATATCTTATGCATTTTTCATAGTTTGATTAGTCACTCTTTCTGTTAGTCGCTATTTCATGTTTTGTGTGGACCCCAGGAAAAGTAGCTGCTGCTTTTGCAACAGGTAATGAGGATCCTAATAAAATACCAATACCCCCCAAAAATACCAGACACAGACAAAATATTCTCCATATTTGCATGATTTTTATTGTGAAGATGAGGAGCATGGAATGCGATGTTTGCGTAAAATTTATCGTAAGGAAATTTGATAAAAACCCTGTGCAATCCAGGTGCGTTAACTAGATAGCACAGCCACAAAGTCAAAATGGTCTATATTGTAAAAATTGGATTTTGGCTAGGCTACTTTTGAAGCAAGTCAAGACATGCCTCATGACAGGCTATAAAGTTACATTTCCAGGTTTAAAAAAATTAAGTATATGTTCTCAACATGCAGATTGCCTTCAACTCAGATTGCAAGGTGGTGGGTGAGGTGCTGATGATAGCCTACCGTATGCCTGCACTAGAATGATGGTTGCTTAATATTAAGGAGTTGAGAAATTAATATAAGCCTAGTAGCAATGGAAAACTGGGATCCTCCTCTTTCTAATAGCGGACATCAAAACTCTGTTTTCACACGTAATTGCATATAGAAATGACTGGGCTTATAAGAACACATAAGGACACACTGCGCAACAGGTGATATTCCGATAGGCTTTGTATGCGGTGCATGAGTGATAAATAAGATAGGCTACATGACGAACTCACTAAAATATACACTCGCCAATTTAATTCCACTAAATTATGCAAATTAACCTATAGACCGATAAGCATGACTGGTCAAATACATTTTTGGCAACCAACTAACGGTTAAAGGCCAAGTGCAGTCAAAAACGTGATTTCCCTGTGTTTTATATTTCCACACTGTGATTTTGGAATAATACTGTGAAATTGTGAAAATTACGATAATGCCCTTTTAGTGCTGTTTGAAAAGACCGCCTGAAATTTCAGCCTGTTTTAGTGGGACGGAGTTTGGCCATCCATGGTAACATCGCCAGGCGGTAAATTAGTTAATTGACCAATAAGAAAGAGAGTTCCAAACCTCTCTGCCAATGACAGCAAATTTTCAGTTTTCTCCTCCACATTTTTAGACAGTCCTAGCAAAATTGTTTCTTGACAAATTGCTCTTTGCTAAGCAGCTATTTTTGACCATTTTCATTGAAAACATTCACAGTAAGGTACTTAATTGTTACCCAGAAATGATTTGAAACTAAGATAAAATTGGCTGCCTAATTTGTGTTTATGATAGGCCATAATGAGCTATTTTGTTATTTTTTATGATTTGATCAGAAGGACCCCTCGAGAGCACCCCACACTCTGTGCTAAGACTAGCTCTGCGCCAGGTTTTTCAGGTTTTCATTGGAAAGGAGTGTCTCACCTAATAAAACAAAGGTGAGCAAAGAATGAATTACAAAAACAGTAGCCTGTTTCATGTCAACAATGAAGGCTATAGATTGTTTTACCTCCTTTAGTAAGACCCCCAAGAGTCCATACATCAGGAGGGACAAACCTGTTTGGAGGGGTTAATTCCTGCACTCCACCTTGCCTCTTACACACCAAGCCCACGACCCACCTTCTGTCATACACTAGAGGGCAAAAATTGGGGGAGGGTATGTAGGGGATCTCCGAAATGTCATCCAGGGATGAGCCAGATTTGATGAGCAGCTATCAGAGCTGCCCTTTGCCCCTGACATTTCCTTTCATGTGTGGTGCTTTCTGGCTGGCAGCAGGGTCTTTTAAATGCAAAGCACCAGGTGCAAGGGAGAGGAGAGCTGGGGGAGAGAGAGAGGGGGGGGGTGCTTCCTCTCCCCTGCCACCCCTCTCCTCTGCCTCTCTGTGGGCACCACCACAGTTCTTAACTGGCGGGGTAAATGGTTTGGCACACATGCTAATTGAGGACCCCTTAAGGAGAAGCGCCAAAGAAAAGTTTTCCTAAGTAGACCCCCCCACACACCCTCCTGCCTCCCCACCAGTCCCAATACTTCCTGATACCTGATTCCACACTTCACTTCAAAAGAAGAGAGGAGAGGTGTAGGTCTCATGCTTTTGAAGTGAACTCATTAAATTAGGAAACAGGCGTGAGATTACAGGGAAAGAAGGATACCTAGTCAGTTGTCCAATGGAATGCATTCAACTGAAATGTGTCTTCCGCATTTAACCCAACCCCTCTGAATCAGAGAGGTGCAGGGGCTGCGTTAATCAACATCCACGTCTTCGGCACCCGGGGAACAGTGGGTTAACTTCTGCTCAGGGGCAGAACGACAGATTTTTACCTTGTCAGCTCGGGGATTTGATCCAGCCACCTTCCGGTTACAAAAGTATATACAAAAGTATGTGGACACCCCTTCAAATGAGTGGATTTGGCTATTTCAGCCACACCCATTGCTGACAGGTGTATAACATCGAGCAGCCATGCAATCTCCATAGATAAACGTTGGCAGTAGAATGGTCTTACTGAAGAGCTCATTGACTTTCAACGTGGTACCATCATAGAATGCCACCTTTCCAACAAGTCAGTTCATCAAATATCTGCCCTGCTAGAGCTGCCCCGCTCAACTGTAAGTGCTGTTATTGTGAAGTGGAAAAGTCAAGGAGAAACAACGGCTCAGCTGTGAAGTGGTAGGCCACACAAGCTCACAGAACGGGATCGCCGAGTGCTGAAGCGCGTAGCACGTAAAATTGTCTGTCATCGGTTGCAACACTCTCTACCGAGTTCCAAACTTTCTCTGGAAGCAACATCAGCACAAGAACTGTTCATCGGGAGCTTTATGAAATGGGTTTCCATGGCAGAGCAGCCGCACGCAAGCCTAAGATCACCATGCACAATGACAAGAGTTGGCTGGAGTGGTGTAAAGTTCTCAGCCATTGGATTCTGGAGCAGTGGAAACACATTCTCTGGAGTGATGAATCATGCTTCAACATCTGGCAGTCCAACGGACAAATCTGGGTTTGGTGGATGCCAGAAGAACACTACCTGTAAAGTTTGGTGGAGGAGGAATAAGATCTGTGGCTGTTTTTCATGGTTCGGGCTAGGCCCCTGATTCCAGTGACGGGAAATCTGAAATTTGTGGCAACAGTTTGGGGAAGGCTATTTCTTGTTTCTCCATGGCAATGTCCCTGTACACAAAGCGATGTCCATACAGAAATAGTTTGTTGACATCGGTGTGGAAGAACTTGACTGGGCTGCACAAAGCCCTGACCTCAACCCCATCAAACACCGTTTGGGATGAATTGAAACGCCAACTGCGAGCCAGGCTTAATTGCCCAACATCAGTTGCCGACCTCACTAATGCTCTTGTTGCTGAATGGAAGCAAGTTCCCGCAGCAATGTTCCTAAGTTTAGTAGAACGCCTTCCCAGAGGCTAGTATAGCAGCATAAGGGGGACCAACTCCATATTTAATGCCCATGATTTTGGAATGAGATGTTCGATGAGCAGGTGTCCACATACTTTTGGTCATGCAGTGTATTTCCATAGTAAAGGAAAACTCAAGGGCTATTTTAATTCAAATGTTTGAAATGAGACTCATCAGTTTGGGAATGGGCATTTCAACTGTCAATGTCTGAGTATCACCTTGGTTATGACAACACACACCAAACACATTTTTCATTCTACAGCTGAAGATCTATTTAATGATTGGCTTCACAAGTACACACACACACACATACCAGTGGATTTGTGGGATGACTGTCACATTTAATTACAATTTGTTTAGAATATTAATGTTATTTTCCCAATTAACCTTCTCCCATGGCATGTACCACCTGCCCTCCTAGCAGTCATCATGTTGACTATAAAACCTTATAGAAGTTAATTAAATGTAATATGGTTACATCAAGGTGGCAGTAAATTGGAATGGACAAAAGGAGGAGGATAAGATTTATTCCTGTCGTAGCAAAGCTGCTTATATGTCACTTGAACATGTTTTTAAAACATGAAATCATACCAACGATTGATCCACCAAGGATAAGCCTCTCTCTTGTGGTGAAGAAACATAATTGCAGGGAGGCCCCTCAGTGCCATAATTCCAGTCAGTCAACTGAGTCAAATTTCAGATACAGAATAGGAAGGAGGCATGAATTTCCTCATCAGACAAAGTTGAAATCAAATTAAGCTTTCCATACTGTAAAAGTATATCATTATATCGTAATTGTTTAACCTCACACAAACAGATACCTACTTCTGTGGGTGTCTCAGTAAAAGGTCAGAAGCCATTGATAGGTTGAAATAACTTATTAAGCTGAGAGGGGCACAGGGTCAATGGTGTATAGAGGAGGTCAGCTGTGTGCCAATCACCTCATTAGGTGTGTGTGGGACTTTTCCATAGCAACGCCACAGGGTTGAGGGTTTATGTCCCAAATCCCAAGTCAACCCCTGACCCCTGGTCTTAGACACATCGTGATATGACGGGGTGGGAAAATAGTTTCCCCCATAATGATGACACCACAGGAGGTTGCTGAGGGGAGGACGGCTTATAATAATGGCCGGAACGGAGCAAATGGAATGGCATCAACCACTTGGAAACCATATTGATGTATTTGATACCATTCCTCTAATTCTGCTCCAGCCATGACCACAAGCCAATCCTCCCCAATTAAGGTGCCACCAACCTCCTGTGGCTGACACCCATCCAGTCTTTTCAGGATGTCTCCCTTGGAGAGTTGGTCACCCCTGATCTAATGGTAGTGATTACAATCAAGCTGTATTTTCATAGAATGGTGCGCCCTACTGGCCCATCTACTCTTCTGCAGAGGAACTTTATAGCCAGTGAGCCACTGAGTGAGGATAACCCTTGTACCCCTCTACCCACCCGTCTGCCCCCCTCTGACGACTTCTTTCCCTGTGCCGAGCTCATTGGCTCAGCCTGCTCCTGGTGGGCCTTTTACTCTCTGGTAGCATGCCAAGTATTGGCATAACATGAGGAGTGGGTTAGCAGCAGGGGTTATCGCTCTCTCACTCACACACAGTTGGCATCTCTAGACCTCCTCTCCTCAACCTGCTAACTGTGCTGGGCTACTAGGATAGGATGAAGGCCTACAGGAGTACGTGTGTGCGTGTGCGTGTGCGTGTGCACGTGCTTGCGTGCATGTGTGTCTGTCGGGCGTGTGTGCAGATGACCTGCTTCTCATATACTATATGCCAGGTCATGTGGTATTTGGGTTAGTTGATAAGGTTAGGTGCACACCTGTGTTAATTGGCAGAGTCTAGTTACTTGACTGTGCTTATGCGTGTGTGTGCTTGTCTCTACTGCCAACCAAGACCAAATGTAAGCCTGTGTGTAGGTGTGTTAAGATTAGACAAGGTGTGCACCTACGTGAAGCTGACCAGAGACCTATTTTTTTTATATTTTATTCACACACCATGTATACTTTTGTTACATGACTATTAACAAGTCATTTGCCAGTAGGACAGATTCAAATCCTCAGCCCCTAATCCACACGAGATGCTAATATGAACACTGGTGTAAGAAACTGAAAATCTGAAATGCAAATGCTACAGAGTGTGCCTCATTACAAAACTCCCAACGTTGTCTTCAGTATGGCTGGGAGCTTGGTGGTGGAGAACGGGAGTACGGACAAGGGAGACAAAACCCCTGTCCTCCTCTCTCTTTCCCTCTCTCCCTTTTAAGTTCAATCCCCTGGTCTCATCACGCAACTCCACCTGCAAATGGCCAGCGAGCATTCTCCCTCACGCCTCTGCCCTAGCGCCCCCTCTTCCTCTTGTGCAACCATGGCAACGTGCACCTGACCCCAGCCCTTCTACGGTTTCCGTTGGCGAGGCGAAGGTGCACTCAGCCTGGGAAATCAGCCTAATAAATAGCTTTATGCTAATGTAGCTGGCGAGCGGCAGGCGGAGCTGCCAATCCTAATACACTTATTACATTTCTATCAGGCTCCAGAGACAGAGAGGGCACTCGCCATCACCCTTTCTCTCGCTCTCGCTCACTTGTTTTGTTTCTTTCTCTTGCTTTCACTTTCCCCCTCTCTCTTTTGCACTCTCTGCCCCTGGCTTTACCCTCTCTCTCTTTCTCTCTCTCCCTCATGCCAACAAGCATGCATGATCTCAGTAAATTGGGGTTTATTCTCTTGTGCTCTAGAAATAATAGATACAGGGTCTATCCAGGATGACTGTGCTGGCCAGCTGGCCTCTTGCTACTTCCATCTATGCTCTCGCTTTGGCTCATGTCCCCTACATCAATCTCTCTCTCTTTTGCCTATCTATTTTCTGTCTCTTTTGTATTCCTTTCTCTCTACTCCCTTCTCTTTTGTCCTCTCTCTTCATTTGTCCCCCTTTCTTTCTTTCTTTCTTTCTTTCTTTCTTTCTTTATTGCCTGTCCCCATTCCCCTCTCTACTCAGCAATAATAAGTGTAACACCTTCTTACTGTGAATCAGTGTTTCACAAATACTTTTTCCCTACTGCCACTTTTTTCCCTACTTCCCCTTTAGTCCCCCCATCCATGTCTATAGTGTGGCTCACAGTGTGAAAGCAGGCATGAGGAAAGCAGGCACGAGGAAGTAGCAGCAGTGGTGAAAGCCTAGCACTGAATACCTAATCAGTCGTAACACCCTGAGAGTCAGCACACTGAAGCCCAATCGTGTTAGAACAGGGGTTAAGACAAGGTATGAATACAGGTATTACTCTGCCCCACTTCCTGTCTTATCCCCAGGCTGGGAATAGAGCCATTTTCTTATTGTCTTATTGAGTTATATGTAATGAAGTAGAGCTTGAATCTAATCTCTTGTACATGCTGACAGTGTTCATATATGTTTCTCCATATCTTTATTCACAGCTAACTGTAACAATGCACCAGAGGCAAAGATGAGGGATATATCCCTAAACTGAATCTGATGCATGTTTCACATGTCTCTTATATACTAGCTATATCACAAATCATTACACCCGGGGTGGTCACTCTCCACCTGTGTCCATTTTAGGATATATTCAGTCTCAACTGGATTTGTGTCAGTCTGAGACCCAGACTGTCCTAATATTGACAACATACTTACGGGGTGTTACATACACTACATGACTAAAAGTGGACACCTGCTTGTCAAACATCTCATTCCAAAATTATGGGCATTAATATGGAGTTGGTCCCCCCTTTGCTGCTACAACAGCCTCCACTCTTCTGGGAAGGCTTTCCACTAGATATTGGAACAACACAATTGGAATATTGCTGCGGGAACTTGTTTCCATTCAGCCACAAGAGCATTAGCAAGGCTGGGCGATTAGGCCTGGATCGAAGTCGGCGTTCCAATTCACCCGAAGGTGTTTGATTGGGTTAAGGTCAGGGCTCTGTGCAGGCCAGTCAAGTTATTCCACACCGACCTCGACAAACCATTTCTGTACGGACCTCGCTTTGTGCACGGGGGCATTGTCATGCTGAAACAGCAAAGGGCCTTCCCCAAACTGTTGCCACAAAGTTGGCAGCACAGAATCGTGTAGAATGCTGTAGCGTTCAGATTTGCCTTCACTGGAACTAAGGGGCCTAGCTCGAACCATGAAAAACAGCCCCAGACCATTATTCCTCCTCCACCAAACTTTACAATTGGCACTATTCATTCGGGCAGGTAGCGTTCTCCTGGCATCTGCCGAACACAGATTTGTCCGTCGGACTGCCAGATGGTGAAGCGTGATTCATCACTCCAGATAACACGTTTCCACTGCTCCAGAGTCCAATGGCGGTGAGCTTTACACCACTCCAGACGATGCTTGGCATTGCACATGGTGATCTTAGGTTTGTTCGGCCATGGAAACCCAATTCATGAAGCTCGCGACGAACAGTTATTGTGCTTCCAGAAGCAGTTTGGAACTCAGTAGTGAGTGTTGCAACCAAAGACAGACGATTTTTACACGCTACGTGCTTCAGCACTCGGCGGTCCCGTTCTGTGAGCTTGTGTGGCCTACCACTTTGCGACTCAGCCATTGTTACTCCTAGACGTTTCCACTTCACAATAACAGTACTTACATTTGAGCGGGGCAGCTCTAGCAGGGCAAAAATTTCACAAACTGACTTGTTGGAAAGGTGGCATCTTATGACGGTGTCACGTTGAAAGTAATTGAGCTCTTCAGTAAGAACATTCTACTGCCAATGTGTGTCTATGGAGATTGCATGGCTGAAATAGTCGAATCCACTAATTTGAAGGGGTGTCCACATACACTATACAGTGCCTTGACTTTTTCCACATTTTGTTAGATTACAGTCTTATTCTAAAAAAGATTAAATAATTTTTTCCCTCATCAATGTTCACACAATACCCCATAATGACAAAACAAAACAGGTTTTTATACATTTTAGCTAATTTATAAAAAAAATATGAAAAATCACATTTACATAAGTACTCAGACCTTTTACTCAGTACTCAGTTGAAGCACCTTTGGTAGCGATTACTGCCTCAAGTCTTCTTGGGTATGATGCTACAAGCGTGGCACACCTGTATTTGGGGATTTTCTCCCATTCTTTTCTGCAGATCCTCTCAAGCTCTGCTAGGTTGAATGGGTAGCTGCACATTACTGCACATCTATTTTCAGGTCTCTCCAGAGGTGTTCGATCAGATTCAAATCCGGGCTCTGGCTGGGCCACTCAAGGACATTCAGAGACTGGTGCCGAAGCCACTCCTGTGTTGTCTTGGCTGTGTGCTTAGGGTCGTTGTCCTGTTGGAAGGTGAACCTTCCCCCCAATCTGAGGTCCTGAGCGCTCTGGAGCAGGTTTTCATCAAGGATCTCTCTGTACTTTGCTCCGTTCATCTTTGCCTCGATCCTGACTAGTCTCCCAGTCCCTGCCACCCCCACTGCATGATGCTGCCACCACCATGCTTCACCGTAGGGATGGGGGCAGGTTTCCTCTAGACGTGATGCTTGGTATTCAGGCCAAAGAGTTTAATCTTGGTTTCATCAGACCAGAGAATCTTGTGGTGCATTTCGGCAAACTCCAAGCGGGCTGTTATGTGCCTTTTACTGACGAGTGGCTTCCGTCTGGCCACTCTACCATAAAGACCTGATTGGTTGGGTGCTGCAGAGATGGTTGTCCTTCTGGAAGTTTATCCCATCTCCACAGAGGAACCCTAGAGCTCGGGTTCTTGGTCACCTCCCTGCCTCCCTGACCAAGGCCCTTCTCCCCCGATCGCTCAGTTTTGGCGGGCGGCCAGCTCTAGGAAGAGTCTTGGTGGTTCCAAACTTCGTCCATTTAAGAATGATGGAGGCCACGGTGTTATTGGGGACCTTCAATGTTGCAGACATTTTTTGGTACCCTTCCTCACATCTGTGCCTCGACACAATCCTGTGTCGGAGCTCTACGGAAATTCCTTCGAACTCATGGCTTGGTTTTTGCTCTGACATGCACTGTCAACTGTGGGACCTTAAATAGACAGGTGTGTGCCTTTCCAAATCATGTTCAATGAATTGAATTTACCACAGCTGGACTCCAATCAAATTGTAGAAACAGCTCAAGGATGATCAATGGAAACAGGATGCACCTGAGCTCAATTTCGAGTCTCATAGCAAAGGGTCTGAATACTTACGTAAATTAGATATTTATGTTTTTAATATTTTATAAATTTGCTTACATTTCTAAAAACTTGATTTAGCTTTGTCATTATGGGGTATTGTGTGTAGATTGCTTAATAGTTTTGTCACGTCCTGGCCATGGAGAGCCCTCTGAGTTTCTCTATGGGGGTTAGGCCAGGGCGTGACTAGGGTTGTCTTACAGACTTCATGGTGGTTTTTGAGTGTGGTTCCCACCAGAGGCAGCTGGTTGTCGTTGCCTCTAATTGGGAATCCTATTTAGGTTGTTCCTTTTCCCACCTGCATTGTGGGTTATTGTTTGTAGTTGTGTGTGTACCTGCGTGTGCCACACCTGCGTGACGGTGCGTTCTTTCTTTATTGTTTTTTGCCAGTTTACACTTTATTAAAGTATGTATACTGGAAACCTCACTGCATCTTGGTCCGCTCCATCAACAAACCGTGACAGAATAACCCACCTAAAAAGGACCAAGCAGTGGGGTCTGCAGGAGTCATGGACATGGGAGAAAATCCTGGCTGGAGAAGGACCCTGGAGTCAGGCGGGGGAGTATCGCCATCCCGGGGAGGAGTTGGAAGCAGCGGCGGCAGAGCGGCGCTTCTATGAGGAGAAGTATGCGGGAACACGGCTGGCGAGGAAGCCCGAGAGGCAGCCCCCACATTTCTTTGGGGGGGGCACACGGGGAGTTTGGCTGGTTCGGGTTGGAGACCTGGGCCAACTCCCCGTGCTTACCAGAGGGAGCATCGCACTGGTAAGGCACCGTGAGAGGCGGTGAAGCGCACGGTGTCACCAGTGCGTGTTCACAGCCCGGTGCGCGACATGCCAGCTTCCCGCATCTGTCGATCTAGAGGGAGTGTGCAGCCTGGAAGAAGGGTGTCGGCTCAGCGCTCCTGGTCTCCGGTGCGCCTCCTTGGACCAGGATATCCTGCGCCGGCTCTGCGCACTGTATCTCCGGTGTGTCTCCACAGCCCAGTACAGCCTATTCCTGCTCCACGTACCAGGCTTCCTGTGCGTCTTCAGAGCCCGGCACGGCCTGTCCCTGCTCCACGCATCAGGTCCCCTGTGCGTCTTCAGAGCTCGACACGTCCTGTGCCTGCTCCACGCATCAGGTTCCCTGTGCGCATCGAGAGCCCGGCACATCCTGTCCCTGCTCCACGCATCAGGTCCTCTATGCGCATCGAGAGCCCGGCACGCCCTGTCCCTGCTCCACGCATCAGGTCCCCAGCGCATTGAGGGCCTGGCACGGCCTGTCCTGCTCCACGCATCAGGTCCCCAGCGCATTGAGGGCCCGGCACGGCCTGTCCCTGCTCCACGCATCAGGTCCCCTGTGCGCATCGAGAGCCCGGCACGTCCTGTCCCTGCTCCACACACCAGAACCCCTGTGCGCATCACAAGCCCAGCACGGCCTGTTCCTGCTCTGAGGCACCAGGTCCCCTGTGTGCATCGCGAGCCCAGCACGGCCTGTTCCTGCTCCCCGCACCAGGTCCCCTGTGCGCATCGCGAGCCCAGGGCGGCCTGTTCCTGTTCCACGCACCAGGCCTCTAGGGTGTCGTCCCAGCCTGGTACGTAAGATTCCTGTTCCACGCACCAGGCCTTTAGGGTGTCGTCCCAGCCTGGCACGTAATGTTCCTGTTACACGCACCAGGCCTCTAGGGTGTCGTCCCAGCCTGGCACGCAATGTTCCTGCTTCACGCACCAGGCCTCTAGGGTGTCGTCCCAGCCCGGCACGTCCTGTCCCTGCTCCACGCATCAGGTCCCCAGCGCATCGAGAGCCCGCACGCCCTGTCCCTGCTCCACGCATCAGGTCCCCAGCGCATTGGAGAGCCCGGCACGCCCTGTCCCTGCTCCACGCATTAGGTCCCCTGTGTGCATTGAGGGCCCGGCACGGCCTGTCCCTGCTCCACGCATCAGGTCCCCTGTGCGCATCGAGAGCCCGGCACGTCCTGTCCCTGCTCCACGCACCAGAACCCCTGTGCGCATTGCGAGCCCAGCACGGCCTGTTCCTGCTACCCGCACCAGGACCCCTGTGCGCATCACGAGCCCAGCACGGCCTGTTCCTGCTCCCCGCACCAGGTCCCCTGTGCGCATCGCGAGCCCAGGACGGCCTGTTCCTGTTCCACGCACCAGGCCTCTAGGGTGTCGTCCAAGCCTGGTACGTAAGATTCCTGTTCCATGCACCAGGAATTTAGGGTGTCGTCCCAGCCTGGCACGTAATGTTCCTGTTACACGCACCAGGCCTCTAGGGTGTCGTCCCAGCCTGGCACGCAATGTTCCTGCTTCACGCACCAGGCCTCTAGGGTGTCGTCCCAGCCTGGCACGAACTGTTCCTGCTCCACGTACGGGGCCTCCTCTACTGCACATCTATTTTCAGGTCTCTCCAGAGGTGTTCGATCAGATTCAAATCTGGGCTCTGGCCGGGCCACAGGGTCTTCTCGGGCCGGTACGGCCCGCACCGTTGCCGCCGCCAAAGGCGAAGACCCACCCGAGAGACCCTCCCAGTGACTTTTGGGCGCGGTCGGAGTCCCCGCCTTTGGGAAGGGGTACTGTCACGTCCTGGCCATGGAGAGCCCTCTGAGTTTCTCTATGGGGGTTAGGCCAGGGCGTGACTAGGGTTGTCTTACAGACTTCATGGTGGTTTTTGAGTGTGGTTCCCACCAGAGGCAGCTGGTTGTCGTTGCCTCTAATTGGGAATCCTATTTAGGTTGTTCCTTTTCCCACCTGCATTGTGGGTTATTGTTTGTAGTTGTGTGTGTACCTGCGTGTGCCACACCTGAGTGACGGTTCGTTCGTTCGTTCTTTCTTTATTGTTTTTTGCCAGTTTGCACTTTATTAAAGAATGTATACTGGAAACCTCACTGCGTCTTGGTCTGCTCCATCAACAAACCGTGACAAGTTTTTTATTTAATCAATTTTGAAATAAGGCTGTAACGTAGAAAAATAATCTGCACAGGATTATTACTGCAGTGTCTGCTTCTCTGCATGCCAGAGCACACTAGGTCCTCTTCTCATTAGTTATGGAGATAGATGGAGGGATAAAGAGGGAGAGAGAAAGAGGAGTAGGAAAGCGGAAGAAATTTGGGGAGAGTGCATCTCTCCCTTAGTGTTATACGTGTGTGTGTGTGTGTGTGTGTGTGTGTGTGTGTGTGTGTGTGTGTGTGTGTGTGTGTGTGTGTGTGTAAGAAAGAGAGAGAGAGATAGGTAGAGAGGGATGTGGGCATGATACTGACAGTACTGCTCTGTAATGACTTAATTAGTGGCGCGTTGGAGTGTGGCACGCTGGAGTGATTTATCATGTCCACACATCCCCTTCCTCCCTTCTCACACACACACTACACAAACCAACCAGCCATTAACAGTGCTGGCTAATGAATCAATAGCCACATGCACCCACAGCAGCGTGACGGACACACTAGAGTGGAGACAGTGATCATATGCAGTCCATAATAACGCTGAACAAATCATGTCACAGATGGGCCTTTACACCAGCAAAATACCAAACACAGGCTGATATCTTTACTGGAATTGTCTCTAAAAAGATGAAGCCTTCCCATTCCAATTCTACATTAACATGATTCAAGCACTGTACAGAAAGTGTTATGCTGATTTGTTATGGATTTCAACATATGGTGTTGTTTTGTGTATGAGTTAGTTTGAACAAGCCTGCATGACCAATTCTGTTGACATTGTGGGTGTATCGTTGCTTTTTCTCAAGCGTGGAATTCCAAAGATAATCGGTGGCGATATTGTGGTGGGAAATACAAATAGGTAACCTGGCGTGCCTGAATATGTAAGTGTTGACATGTGTATTTGAATGTGAATGTGTGATGGTCTTTGAGTATGGCTGTATGCATTGGTGTGTGAAAGTATTGGCCTGTGTTTACCCATGCACATAATGTCAGGCAATGCACATGTGTTGAGGCTGCACTGTGCACACTGTTCTGATGCTGCGGACACAAGCCCACATCTACTGGGCGATTGCATTCATTAGAATAACAATAGTGTGGGCAGATGTCACAGACAAAAGACTGGGCTCATTTTCAAAGCCCTGCGGTATGCTTTATGACCTAACTGCCACGGGTGGTGAGGTTTGGGGGAGGCTTGGTGGAGGTGGGGGGTGAAGGGTGAGTCATTGACTTGTCACAGAATGGGAAATAAATGAACCCCATGTTCTGTGTTTTAGGGGGGGTTAGGGGGCACCACCCCCTCTGGTGACCTCTGCGTCATCAGCACACTTAACCACCTCACTTTCATTGACTTCCTGCTTGTTGGGGAGCTCCCACGTGGATACTGGGACAAGAATGTCCCAATAGGCCGGACCAGAGGCACATAAAAGTAACTCTGGTTACTTTTTACATATCGTTGAATTGAAGACCAAAGGCTAGTGTTAAAGCAAACTGCAGGTTTTACAACAGCACAGGATATTTGTAGGGGATAGTGATCATGTATGAGAGAAAGGAGAGAGAGGAGAGAAGAGGGAGGGAGGGAGGGAAAGAGAGATGGTGTTCATCTCAATCTGTGGTATTGATGAAATTATTGACAGGAGCTCAAAAACTTCAGCAAGACAAAGAGCATGATACAGTCACCGTCTGCTTCTCTGGGTCTGGCTCGGTCACACACACAGGGCACATAGCTACCAGTGCCTTCATTCCTTTTCAATCCAACACATTCTGTCAAATCCCAATGATTCACATCCCAATAACAAACAATATCACACCACACAAACCATTTCCTTCCCCCTGTGTGTGTAACATCACACACAGTCCTCTTAAATAGCCACCTAACACGCCGATTGGCACGTGTGTTTTTCTGGTGCTCATTCTGACCGATTCTGCATTTGGTTAATGATGTTTGTCCCATATAATTTACTTTTTATTATTTTATTTCACCTTTATTTAACCAGGTAGGCCAGTTGAGAACAAGTTCTCATTTACAACTGCGACCTGGCCAAGATAAAGCAAAGCAGTGCAACACAAACAACAACACAGAGTTACACATGGAATAAACAAACATACAGTCAATAATACAATAGAAAAAGTATATATACAGTGTGGGCAAATGAGTTAAGATAAGGGAGGTAAGGCAAGAAGTAGGCCATAGTGGCGAAATAATTACAATATAGCAATTAAACACTGGAGTGATAGATGAGCAGAAGATGAATGTGCAAGTAGAGATACTGGTGTGCAAAGGAGCAAAATAAATAAATAAATAAATAAATAACAGTATGGGGATGAGGTAGTTGGATGGGTTATTTACATATGGGCTATTTACAGATGCAGTGATCTGTGAGCTGCTCTGACAGCTGGTGCTTAAAGTTAGTGAGGGAGATATGAGTCTCCAGTTTCAGTGATTTTTGCAGTTCGTTCCAGTCATTGGCAGCAGAGAACTGGAAGGAAAGGTGGCCAAAGGAGGAATTTGCTTTGGGGGTGACCAGTGAAATATACCTGCTGGTGCATGTGCTACAGGTGGGTGCTGCTATGGTGACCAGTGAGCTGAGATAAGGCGGGGCTTTATAGATGACCTAGAGCCAGTGGGTATGGCGACGAATATGAAGCGAGGGCCAGCCAACGAGAGCATACAGGTCGCAGTGGTGGGTAGTATATGGGGCTTTGGTGACAAAATGGATGGCACTGTGATAGACTGCATCCAATTTGCTGTGTAGAGTGTTGGAGGCAATTTTGTAAATGACATCGCCGAAGTCGAGGATCGGTAGGATAGTAAGTTTTACGAGGGTATGTTTGGCAGCATGAGTGAAAAAATGCTTTCTTGTCGAAATAGGAAGCCGATTCTAGATTTAATTTTGGATTGGAGATGCTTAATGTGAGTCTGGAAGGAGAGTTTACAATCTAACCAGACACCTAGGTATTTGTCGTTGTCCACATATTCTAAGTCAGAACCGTCCAGAGTAGTGATGCTGGACAGGTGGGCAGGTGCGGGCAGCAATCGGTTGAAGAGCATGCATTTAGTTTTACTTGCATTAAAGAGCAGTTGGAGGCCACGGAAGGAGAGTTTAATGGCATTGAAGCTCAACTGGAGGTTAGTTAACACAGTGTCCAAAGAAGGGCCAGAAGTATACAGAATGGTGTCGTCTGCGTAGAGGTGGATCAGAGAATCACCAGCAGCAAGAGCGACATCATTGATGTATACAGAGAAGAGAGTCGGCCCGAGAATTGAACCCTGTGGCACCCCTATAGAGACTGCCAGAGGTCCGGACAACAGGCCCTCCGATTTGACACACTGAACTCGGTCTTAGAAGTAGTTGGTGAACCAGGCGAGGCAGTCATTTGAGAAACCAAGGCTGTTGAGTCTTCCGATAAGAATGTGGTGATTGACAGAGTCGAAAGCCTTGGCCAGGTCGATGAATACAGCTGCACAGTATTGTCTCTTATCGATGGCGGTTATGATATCGTATAGGACCTTGAGCGTGGCTGAGGTGCACCCATGGCCAGCTCGGAAACCAGATTGCATAGCGGTTGTACCTGGTAGGTTCATTGATAATTTGTGTGAGATTGAGGGCAACAAGCTTAGATTGTAGGATGGCCAGGGTGTTAAGCATGTCCCAGTTTAGGTCACCTAACAGCACGAGCTCTGAAGATGGGGGGGCAATAATGGGGGGCAATAAATTCACATATGGTGTCCAGGGCACAGCTGGGGGCAGAAGGTGGTCAATAGCAAGAGGCAACGGTGAGAGACTTGTTTCTGGAAAGGTGGATTTTTTTAAGTAGAAATTGTTTGGGCACAAACCTGGATAGTAAGACAGAACTTTGCAGGCTATCTCTGCAGTAGATTGCAACTCCACCCCCCTTTGGCAGGTCTATCTTGTTGGAAAATGTTATAGTTAGGGATGGAAATGTCAGGTTTTTGGTGGTCTTCCTAAGTCAGGATTCAAACACGGCTAGGACATCCGGGTTGGCAGAGTATGCTAAAGCAGTGAATAAAACAAACTTAGAGAGGAGGCTTCTAATGTTAACATGCATGAAACCAAGGTTTTTACGTTTACAGAAGTCAACAAATGAGCGCACTTGGGGAATGGGAGTGGAGCTAGGCACTGCAGGTCCTCGATTAACCTATATATCACCAGAGGAACAGAGGAGGAGTAGGATAAGGGTCCGGCTAAAGGCTATAAGAACTGGTCGTCTAGTACGTTCGGAACAGAGAGTAAAAGTTTCAGGTTTCTGGGCGCGGTAGAATAGATTCAAGGCATAATGTACAGACAAAGGTATGGTAGGATGTAAATACAGTGGAGGTAAACCTAGGCATTGAATGACAATGAGAGAGATATTGTCTTTAGAATCATTATTTAAACCAGGTGAGGTCACCGCAGGTGTGGGAGGTGGAACTAAAGGGTTAGCTAAGGCATATTGAGCAGGACTAGAGGCTCTACAGTGAAATAAGACAATAATCACTAACCAAAACAACAATGGACAAGGCATATTGACATTAGGGAGAGGCATGCGTAGCCGTGTGATCATAGTGGTCCAGTGAATAGCTAGGCTGGCTGGAGACACGGCGATTCAGACAGCTAGCGGGCCGGTGCTAGCAAGCTAGCAGAAGAGCCTTAGAGGGACAAAATAAGTCTGTTGTAGCCCCCTCGTGTGGTTACGTCGGCAGACCAGTCGTGATAGATCAGCAGGGCTCCGTGTAGTAAAAGGGTCCAGGCCAATTGTCAAAATAGGTATAGTGGCCCAAGAAATTGGCTGATGGACCTCTTCAGCTAACAGTCTGATATGCTCTCGCGGCTAACAGGCTAGCAGATGGGCATTCAGGGGACGTCGCAACGGAGGAGCCTGTTGAAAAACACTCTGGTGCAGTTTACGTCGGTAGTCCAGTCGTGATGGATCGGCGGGGCTCCGTATCGGCAGTAAAAGGGGTCGAGGCCAATTGGCAAAATAGATATTGTAGCCCAATGAGTGGCTGATGGAGCTCCAGGCTAATTGGTGCTTGCTTCAGGACAGAGACGTTAGCCAGGAGTAGCCACTCGGATAGCAGCTAGCTAGCTGCGATGATCCAGGTGAAAAGGTTCAGAGCTTGCGGTAGGAATCCGGAGATATGGAGAAAAATAAGTCAGATATGCTCTGGTTTGAATCGCGATGTGCAGACTGGCAAGAGTTGTCCGGGCTAAAGGTTAGCTGATGGCCGCTAGCAGTGGCTAGCTGACTACTAGCTAGTAGCTAGTTAGCTTGCTAGCTTTTATTGGGGGTTCCAGTTCTAAAGTAAAGAAAATAGCAGATCCATACCACATTGGGTGAGGCGGGTTGCAGGAGATTATTTTGAAGTTGAGTTTAAGAATTTTTTTTTAAAAAGAGATTTTTTTTTAAAAAAATATATAAAATATATATACACGGGACACGACAAGACGAAGACAAAGACGTCTGACTGCTACGCCATCTTGGATCTTTTAGACACTGAAGCCTCTTTCACGTCCTCAAAATCCCCAGAATGAATCTAAGATAACGCAATCATTTTTGACGTTTTTGCAGAGGATGTTTTAGGTGCGCAAATTTAACATCTAACTAAGGTGTTTGGTGCAATATTTCTCAAGTTAAAGAATCTGCTTTGTGTTGTCTTATGTAAACAAAGTCGGGCCGCTGGGTAGGTCTGTCTCACTGTCTATGTTATTGGAAAGAGAGCAGTCACTGCAGCTGTTCACCCCATGTTAGTGGACAAATGGACATTGTCAAATCAAAACCCAACCTTAATTTACCTGTTGTGACACACGGATGTTCCAAACTCCGAGACTGACATTATGACCAAAAATATCCTATTTGCACATTGTAGTCAATTTTGACACTGGAATAACTGTTTCTGACTCATATTGATGTCACATAGGCCGTTTTTAAAGGGATTTGTTGCTTTTTAAATGCAGTTGCTCGAGAATGGAGTAGCGCTTCCTTCCTGACAATTACTATGGCAGCACCGATACACCTCCCTGATACGCAGTCTCCACTAAATCACTTTTCAATCTAGACTGCGTCCCTATGGGCCCCGTCAAAAGTAGTGCACAACATAGGGAATCAGGTAACATTTAGGACTCGGCCCCACCCTGCCCCCCAACCCCCCAAAAAATCCTCTGCGTAATTGAGGAAGTTGATAAACGTGCGTTGCTTATGCATAGCTATCAAGCTCCTGTCGCCCAAGTCCCATCTCATTCCGCACGGCGCTAGCTCGCTAGCTTAGCTCCCATCACCTTCACACATGCAGATGCAGATCGCGTTGGCGGAGCTGCCTCATTTCCATTCCTGTTAGGTTATGTGCATAATTCTGCATATCATCACAGGTGGGGCGTGGGTGGGGATTAAGACCCCGGGATTAGCTTGTCACGGCTAGCGGCACGGCGGCGGCGAGCATGTGCTCATGGAGGCAAATGAGGAGGCTCACCCACCCTCAGATAGAGAAATAGATAGAGAAAGGGGCTGCATCTCAAATTACACCCTATTCCTTATATAGTGCACTACTTTTGTGGTAAGAAGTAGTGCACTACAAAGGGAATAAGGTGCCATTTGGAATGCAGCCAGGGGTGATATGACATTCATTTTCCAGCTTCTTGGACAAATGGCTCTATGGCCACAATGTTATTCATAGCCTGCCCAGTTTGAGATTGACACTGTGGAGGAGATCTTGAGATAATGCGAAGACAGGCTGAAGATAATGGAGAAAGAGAGAGAGGTGGGGAAGGAGGAAAGGAGCAGATGGATAGAGGGAGATAACAAGGGAGGGAAGAGATAGTGAGAGATGAAGGGGAGTGACAGTGATGGCACTAGGAAGCGCAAGGAGGAAGATAAAGTGTGCCCTCAAACACCTGCTTTCTGCCCAACCTCAGGGTCCCATGATATTACACAGAGAAGACATTATAAAACCTTGCTGACTGTGGTGATAGCAGCACATATCAAATAAATGGTCATGCCCTTTTCTGTCAGGCATGGAGACAAGAGGATGAATGAAAATAAGCAACAGGTTAGCTCCAACAGAACCACTGTCACAGCCTCTGTGTTAAGCTCCTACGTCACCATGCTGTCTGAATGGATTGATAAGACAGTAGTTATGTAGCCTACTGTAAGACAGCACTTGGTTAGATCTGGATGCCAGAAATATTAATTTGACATTTTGAAATTCTGTGGCTATTGAATCTGTCTGGCTCTAGAGATGACAATGCTGTGATATGCACTTGCTGAAACTGACTATGGAACATCAGATGACATTTCCTCAGTTTAACCATAATAATAGGTCTCCATTGAAAAGGCACAGGGGGAAATCAAGAGCTCTGTTGGTGTATGGGCCTTGCCAGTCTAGGTGGCCAGCAGCCATTTCCTCTTTCTATTAATCAGTCATTCTCTTTATATCCTACTACAAAGTCCCATAGTCTAACCTCAGGACTGGCAACAGTAGACTGGAAAAGGTCAGATTTAATGATGGTTTATCTGGCGCACGCTGTCTATGAAATGTGCATGTGTGTGTGCCACTGTGACGCGCGTCCCCTAATGGCAGGCTTTGGGAGAGTGGGGAGATGAGGCAAGGAGAAGGTGAGGACAACTGGCGCTACCAGTCCATGGCTGCAGTATGAATAATCATGCTTAGCTTTGGAAAAGCTCTCCAGCATTCAATTAATAACGTATTCCTGACCACCCATTCCCAGTGAATTTATGTGAAATACTGGAGAGGGGACGTGCCAGTGGGGTGCCACTTCTGCACTAACAGCCTTTCACTGTGTGTCTCTCTTCTTCAGACTCCCTGTCATTCTCTGTTTCTTACTAGTGGTGCATCAGTTCATGTAGTCCACAATTATGAATCTGATTCACAAGTTTAAGGACCAGACATGAAATGGTTTTAGAATATTTATTAAGGAAATTGAATGGATGTGAGGTTAGGATTTAGTGGGGAAATGAGAATGGACCGAATGAAGCCAAGGGATGCAGATGAAGGATCCGGAAGGGTTGATTCTGTAGGGTTTGGCTTGGAGTCTCAGGTAGACATCAACACCAGGCCTTGGTAGTTAGGCTGCTGTGGTGAAGGCAATTCCCCCCCCCCCCAGAATAACCTTGGAGAAACCTAAATAAAAGGAGACCAAAGGTGGCACCGGGGAGGAGGTGTGATGTGACACAAAACCAAGGAGAAATTACTGTTTAGCCATGTTTAAGTAGGGTGGTAGTGTTGATTGAGGAGAGTGAGAGCAGGTGTTGAGGCTGATTAGCAGTTAGTTGCAGCTGGAGCTTGTTTAAGGAGTTACGTTCAAGGCAACTAGTTAAGTCTTGCAAACAGTAGTTGAGGCTGATTGGCAATGGTTAGCAGCTGGTGCTGGTTGAGTTGCAAGGGAGCTGCGTTCAAGGCAGCTTGATTTGATTTATATTATGACAGCTAGTCTAAGTGTTACATTCAAGTATGTTCCTTTCTCCTGAATTTTTGTTAATTCTTAACACCATTATGGACCCAAACATTAAGACAGTTTCTGCTGCTCACCTCTCTCTTCTCCTCCCTTTCTCCCTCTCAGAGCTGGGCTCGAGCCAGGTACAGGTGGGGGTTAATTGTGACAGTCAGTGTAGCACAATTTATACACCCCGCCAGATTGACAGTGAGATTTCAAACCTCGTACCCGGGAGACACCACAGGGAGCTATGGGAAGGGAAGTGTGTGTACCCACTCAGCGCTCCTCCTGCAGGACACAAATCACAACCGTGCCACGCTGATTGCTCTCCCCGGTAGTGTCAGGGCACAGCAGTTTCGGATCCAACTATCACATTTTAAACTCAGTGTTCCCTTTCAGTCGGTCACTCAGTATAATATAATATGGGGAGTCAACGACCAATCCTATTCACCAGAAGCAAACTGAAATCACGTCAAAACAGGCCATAATACCGGGGCTCGCATCCATTTCCTCAATTCTTCGCTCTTCAGCCCACCTGAAGGAAGAACGTGTCAAGCACACGACTTAGGTGTCTGTTAGTGTAGTGGGGAGAGAGTACTCGTCCCCCTAGATGTTGCGGCTTTTGGGTCTTGGTATCGCTCTGTTGCTCTGCTTGTGTAGTTAATGCTTCCTTGCTCGAGTAGGATGTGTGTTAGCTAAAAAAAAAGCCACTATTTTCTGCTCTGCTTGTGTAGCCAGTGCTTCCTTGCTTGAGTAATGGCCAGTGGTAAGAGTAAGTTCAAAAAGGCTAACCAGCCAAGTTTTAACCTCTGACCATTCCCTAGGGCATGTGGTTTCACAATGAAAACTAAAGACTGAGTACTGTCCTGTTGCCTGGGGTGGAAACGATCAGGAGACCTTGGCTTGGACCAGTTCGTGTGACCATTGTCTCCAGCTGGGTTCAAATTCCATTGGGAGTCGGTCTGTTTTTGGGAGGAAGATTGGTGGTCGGAGTTCATTCCGGTTTCTCTGGCAGTGTTCAGAGTACGGATTCCGGGGATGATATACTATCCCTGATTGACTCTGCAGGCCTTTCAGAGTGTGAATTGGATGACATCCGTTCGGAGCAGCCTGAAACCTCGGCTTTGGATTCGACGGGGAGAGTGAACCATTTTTGTTGAATGCGCCTTTGATGGCGTTTTCTCCCCCGCAGCGGAGTTCCTCCAGGTTTGGATGAAGGTATTTACCTCCTGTTCCTGCAAAGGTGCTTCCAAATTAACAGTGCCGGTTCTCAGGATTCCTTAGAGGGTCCAGCGGATGTATTTGGATGAGCCAGTTTTGCCAACAAGGTTGTTTGGCTCGGGGCCCACCTCACCAAGAATTTACTGTGGCAACAGTGCTCTAACGTGGCTCGGTCAATTGGGACAAGTTACTGGTTGCCGAGGCCCCTGAACCCCGTGTGGGCCGGGTATCAGAGCGCACAGTTTCTTCCCCACGTTCAGACACACGGTTGTCAAGAGTGGTGGATATGAAAACAATTGACCTAGATAGTTTGTGTGTATGTATGGATATGTAGGCTACGTGTACCTTTTCAAAAAAAAAATATTGATTTATTTCTGTCTGTGAGCTGTTCTTGTCTATAAAATGTTATGTTTTGTGTGGACCCCAGGAAGAGTAGCTACTGCTTTTGCAACAGCTATTGCGGATCCTAAAAAATTAAGTAAAAAAAAATACAAAACAAGCGAAAAAAATTAATAATAATCCAGTCTTCAGGGTGGCGCTCTGCCCCTTCAGGAAATAATGTATGGGAGACTGGTAGCATGCTCAGTCCAGTGGCAGGCATGCACAGTTTCACCATGGGTGATGAGGACGGTGACGAGGTGGTCCGGGGTGGTCCCCGTGTCAGAAGTACAGAGTGGTTGATACAACTGGTACTTCTTAGTTCCCAAGAGCGATGGCACGTTGCATCCCATCCTGGACACCTCAAGTTTGCAAGTTTAAAATGCTCACACTTTGCCGGCTATTGCAGTCGGTGCGTCCCTGCGATTGGTTCATGTCCATACGATACAATATACTTTATTGTCCATTTACATCGAAATTCATTCTGTGACGTCAGCATACAAATACACTAACACAACACAATATATTACATGCAGTACGGAAAACTGGAAAGTTTTACACATATTCAAAGTCTCTGAGGCCTACTGTTTGACTGTGCCCTGGGCCTGCATCTGTCCTATGTCCCACTGTTCAGAAGCCCGATGGCTGAGAAACTTGCACTGCTCCTATTCTGCGGGACCGTTAATCTCCTTCCCGAAGGGCAGCAGCTCAAAACATTGGGCAAGATTGTGTATAGGGTCCTCTATGATGCGTTTGGCCTTGTCCCTTGCCCATTTATTATACAGGCCCTGAAGCCCCCCGGCACTGCAGCCCGCAGAGCTTGGACCCCAGGTTCACAGTCCACCTGAGGATACCCTTATTAGCCACTGACAGCCCACCAAATCAGGCCAGGAAACAGAAAGTCAGCACACTATATGGCAGGTGTAGTAGTTTGAGAGAATCCGGGGTGTTGGCATTCAGTTGTCTCAGTCTGCACAGTAGGTACAGTCATAGTTGGCATTTTTTATTGATATTCTGAGTGTTGGCATTAAAAGAGAGTGTGCTGTCCATAATGGTTCCCAGGTGCTTAAAATATAACGTTATGGCAATAACTACTGTTCTCTGAACGAGGGAAATGAGGTACAACATATTATGGTGAGTCGCACTCTCGTGACTTCGGTTGAAGGATCTACAATTACGCCTGACAAGGCCAATGTAATCCGCTCCACTCTGGAAGGCCTGCCTTGGAAGGTAACACGTGGAGGTCACCAACACGTTTATTTGAGGCCAAAGCCATGAGCAGCAAGGTTTTGTAGGAGAGGATCTTCAGTTTCTCCAAAACACGTGGAAAGTCCCATGTGGAATCAAATAGGTTTGAGACGACATACAACTTTCAGTAACCGTACCACCAGGGGTAAGCCCCCAGTGAGGCTCAGTCAAATCCCAGATGACGCACTGAGATAGCGACCATGCACACTTTTAAAAGTGGAAAATGCTTGAAAAGCTCCTGTAAGAACATAAGGATGTGCCTCACAGAGCACTGAAAAGGAATTTAGCTTTCCATTTACAAGCATACAGCCCTCTTGTGGACTGAATGGTAGCAATAACATTCTGAGGTAAACCTCAAGCCATCGGATCAGCCTTCTTAGGGACCAGGCCCATAGGAACCAAATCTCCGGCCTTGCTTGCCAAACCTGCCCAAGAGCCTGGGACAACAGGTCCCCGTGCAAAGGGAGTTGCGAACCAAGGCTGCCTGGGCCAACAGGGAAGCCACAAGAATCAATGGTAAGCCATCCCGACGCATCCTCTCCAAGGTCGGTTGAAACAGAACCACTGGCGGAAACGCGTAGAGGGTCCGAGGCCACTGGAGCACCAGAGCGTCCGTTCCCAATGAGGCACTCGGGTTTCTCATCGAGAAAAAGAGACAACACTGCATGTTTTCTTGCAATACATAAAGATCTGCCAAAAATGTCCCATAGTGGGGAGACCACCCAGGGGTGAAAGCAAGTGCGCTCTGCTCTACAGCAATAGGGAGTGAGCCATGGTTAGGATGGATAGAGACAGAGGCTTTCTTCATCTGTTGATGCATGCCACCACTGACATATTGTCATTCTGACCAGTACAAGCTGGCCCGACAACAGTGGAAAGTGCCATGAAAGCCAGATACACCATTAGGAGCTCTGGGTAATTGACATGCAGTATGATCTGCACCAGTGTCTATACCCCCCGAATCGAGTTGCCGCCGTACAGCGCACCCCACCCTCTGGGTGATGCACCTGTCATGATCACCTTGCGGAATACAACTCAGTTAATGGGAGCATCCTGACAATAGCAGAGGGTCCCACCACTGGGCCATGGCACGTAGGCCTGACAAGGACCCCCGAATTGACTGGCTTAGGCTGGGAGATGTATCCAGGTGAGTGGCTAGCACTCAGCGCTGGAAGGCATGCATTAACAACAGACCCACAGGAACGACTTCTATCACAGAAATCATCATCCCCAGTAGGCGTAGGCACTGGCGAAAACGTACTATGTGACCCAGACAAAATTTGGCTAAGCAGAGCCGGAACCCGGATAATCTACGTAGTGATAGAAACGTGTGATACGTGAGTGAGTCTAGCTCGAGACCTAGAAACAGAATGCGCTGAGACATAGTAAGACAGGTCTTTTTCTGGTTTCTTATGAAATTTAGAGACTGAATTCGGGACCGTAGCATGGATGTGTGTAACATTGCTTGCCTCCTAGACTCCATGGGCAGCCACCGCATACCCCTCTCCCAGGCAGACAAGACATTTCCTCCATCCACCCAATCCATCTATGCTTCCTGACCTTGGAAAGTCGCCATCGGTATTTCAAGCTTCCTCAAGACGCTACACTTCTTTCCAGGGAGTATGTATGCAGTACATGGAAATGCGCACATGGACTGGTTCGAGCGAAGCCCCTTGAGCTTGTTCCAAGCCGAGACAGACTACACATAGATCATGAGTATCTTTCCAAGAAATGCAATAACCCCATGACTGGGGGCAGGATCTCTACCTGAACCCGGATTAGCCATCATTATTTTGGTCATCTTCTTAGCCATCGTACCTCATTGCACCGTTAAATTGAAGAATAACTGATTGTTCGTGATTAGCACACAATGCACAGGGGGTGAGCACACTCTACCACTATGGGAAATTTTAGTTGGTGCAATGTAAGACAGTCTTGTTTTACAATTGCTTGTTTTAGTTGTGTGAATCGTTCCTGTTCATACCTAGGTGATGGACGGAATAACTGAAGGAATGAATCTGAGCCTCACGCTTATAACCTCTGGAAGGCGGTGCTTCCAGCGATTTCATTGGTCTTGTCAGGCGTGATTGTAGATCCTTCAACCGAAGTCGCGAGTGTGTGACTCCCCATAATATCTCGTACCGAAGTTGACTGACTGAAAGGGAACTCCCCACTCTCTCTAGTATACCTCTCACCACCCAAGACTAGGTGGCTCACTGGGTCTGCCTTCCTCTGGAAATCAATGAGCATTATACATTTTTGTTGACGTTGCGTATGAGGTAGTTGTTATTGCACCAGTCACGAACCCTGTTTACTTCTGCTTGGAAATGCAGTGTGTAATCTGAGAGCTTGACAAGGTCAGTGTCATCTGCATATTTCACTGCCAAGCAGTCTCTGTTGGAACCTCTTAGGTCATTGGTGTATATGGAGAATAGCACTGGAGAGATGACAGTTCCTTGGGGGGAACCGGTAGATGTACACAGAGGAAGGGTGCAGGAACTCCAGCACTCACAAGGTAATGCTGGGGTCCACCTGTACTGTAGGTGGGAGAGTTTGTCACAGAGAAGGTGAGGCTGCATGCAGCTTAAAGCAGAGGAGAAGTCCAGGAAAAGGATGCACACATAGGAGTGAGGCCTCTCCAGGTGTGTCAGGGCACTGTGCAACACCATCAGGACTGCTTCCTTCACTGGTCTGTTCTTCCTGTATGCAAACTACATTGGATCAAAGGCTCCATTCACATGAGACCTGAGATGTGTGAGTATCTAGTGCTCAAGGCACATCACAATGACTGACGTTAACGCCAATGGACTATAGTCATTCAGCTCCGCTGGATTGTTCTTCATTGGAACTGATTGCATCTTCTTCTTGACTTTCCCGGTGAGGGTTGCCAGACCCTGCTATGCCTGCCTGCAATTCTCTGTGTGGAACATGGTTTCCACTTTATTTTTGTAGTTGTCCTTAGCCTGGGCTATTTGTTGTTTTATTGTCCTTTGCGGTGTTTTCACTTCCTATTGGTTGCCAGCAGAAAAGGCTGTCTGTTTAATCTTAATTATCTGTTTAAGCTCAGCAGTAATCCAAGGCTTGTTATTTGGATAGCATTTCACCATCTTTGTGGGAACTAACATGCCCTCACGGACATAGATAATATGCAGTCGCCCATGATACTGACTCCTCAAGGTCTATTATAAAAATGTCCCAGTTTGTACAGGAAAAACAGCCTCATAGGCTTTCTATAGCTTCCTCTGACCATATCTGGACTGCCCTTTCCTTAATATTTTCCTGTTTGTATGTTGGCAGTAATTGAATTATATAGTGGTCAGATGTGCTCACTGGGGGGTTCTGCAATGCCCCTTTAATATTACCATAACACAAATCCAATGTATTATCACCCCTTGTGCTACAAGTAACATATTGTTCATAGTTTGGTAGGACAATATGAAGTGAGCAGGAGTTAAAATCACTGAGTATGATTTTGGATGCATCAGGGGACATGTCTTCCAGCGTGTTGACACATTGGCAGATACTTTGAACAGCAGTTGTAGTATCTGCTGTGGTTGGTACATAAACAGCTGTGATAAACACTTGTCCAAATTCCCTTGGGAGATAGTAAGGGTGCAGTGAGAAGCATAAATAGTTCAACATATTATGTGCAGACAGTGCTCTTGATGTTAATGGAAGAGCTAATAAATGTTGTGCCTTGTTGATCTCACGTTGGCAAAAACATCTTACGTTTTTTAAGTTTCCTTCACAATCCTCCTCTCTTGTCTCCTTTCCTTAGTCCTCGTTTTTACCGTTTCCATTGTATATTCCATGTTGTATTAATCTCCGGCGGCAATGCGCTTATGTCCTAGTTTTTTCCGTACATGACGATTTGATCTCAACAAGTTTGTCTCTGGTGTACCTGATACTCCATCCATGTATTCCACTTGTGTCTCCAGTGGACCAAAGCAAGCAGATTCAGGCTTGCGATCAAAACAAAAGCCAATTGTAAATCTCACTATTCCATGTTTCCAAACATTCAGATAAGCGCTGTAGCTTAAACAAAAAAAAATTAAAACAAACACAGCTGTCTGTCACGGTTTGCCAATTGAGCAACGCCCCCTTTTCATAGATCTGAAGGATACATATTTCCATATGCTCAACATCCTCCCCATCTCCATATTGCCCTGTACATTTTTTATGGTGGTGGAGGCGTCTTTGGTTCCGGTGCGGTGCCAGGGGATCAGAGTACTGGCCAATCTGGACGATTGGCTGGTCGTAGAGGAGTCAAGGGAACAGGTGGAGCTGCCACGCTGGTTTCCCATATTCAGTCTCTGGCATACTGATTCACAAAAAGTTTTTCACTCTGGCTGAGTGCATTCAGTTTCTGGGTTTCACTCTGGATCGGTTCTGAATCATGCGTTTTTGTCCCAACAAGAGGACGAATTGAGGAAATGGATGCGAGCTTCCGAGGGTGGGCTCATCATCCATTGGCCCGTTGGGCATGATTTCAGTTTGCTTCAGGTGAATAGGATTGGTCGTTGACTCTCCATATTATGTTATACCTCATTCCCTCCTTTAGCGAACAGTAGTTATATTCATAACTGTACATTTTCTAAAGCTGCAAATTAAACCCGTCGAGTTAAAACAAAACAGGAAAGTTGATGTGCAACAATAATTCACAAACAGGTACAATACACCTAAAAAAATATATATTTTAGTTTCTGTCATGACTATTTAAGGATAAAAATAGATTGGACACAGTCTGAGCTTTCACACTCCGGATTTGCATATTGAGAGATAATTGCCACACATGTAGCACACAGCACACAGCACGCACGCACACACACACACAAACACACACACACAGGTGAACATGTTGAATGAATGGCCTGGCTAGATATGGCTCGGTGAAAAGACTGAAGGGGAGCCCACTTGACCTCAATGAGCAGACAAAGGGCCACATTAGCACACAGGCTTGGACATACACACAAACACATCCCTAATCAGAGCACAGGGATTGAAACTCCCATCCACGCTATAGGGTTCTATAGGATCCATTCACTATCAACCTGAGGATATCTCTGAACAGGAAGTATTAACATTAGTTAAATCACATAAGCATAGGATGCCCAAAGAGACAAGTTTAGCTGTTGAAATTATTATTGTTTATTTTGTGTACATTCAATGCAGTCAGTGAGCAACTGAGCAATGAGTGATTATATGAACTATACAGACTGACATGTGCGCACACACACCAGGTGAATAGAAAAAAAAAGAAATAAGAATATTTCAGGACACATTTAGATGTGACAAGGCAATGAGACATTAACAGACATTCAGAGACATGACTTCCAATAATGTTTCTGACTTTTTAAGTTTCACAAGTTGAAGGGATTTATAAAATTGTAGCAGTTCAATAAATAAAAAATACTTAACAAGGAATTTTCCCACCCCATTTACATTTGTGAAAAATCCGGATGGATTTTCCTCTGGTTTTTGCCTGCTATATCAGTTCTGTTATACTCACATACATTATTTTAACACTTTTAGAAACTTCAGAGTGTTTCCTATCCAATAGTACTAATTATGTGCATATCCTATTTTCTGGGCCTGAGTGGCAGGCATTTTACTTTGGGCATGCCAGACTCTCCAAAACCGTCAACTCTACTGCCGCTCCCTAAGAAGCTCCCTTTCTTCAATAGACTTAACAGAGTTACTAACTGAATAAAAAAAATACTTCAAGATCATCAGACATAGTATCATTAACATAAATTGATTAAATACTATTCCTAGTCCGCCTTCTTTTCTCAGAATTAAAGAAATAAGATGTATTTGTTTCACCTTTCTCAATCCATTTGGTCTTTGAGAGGATGAAGGCACCCTGTGCCTTATTGTTGTATATGTCATCCAGTTCCCATTGGCATTTTGCAAGATCAGCTTTTTCAACGTCATTTAAATCAAGTTTAATGCTCAGCCTGTTAATATCAACAATAATATCCATCTGCTTGGAGAATATTTTTTGAGCTAGCATTTTACCAGTACTGATGACCTGACAGCGAATTATTAATTTAATCATTTCCCATTTGCTAGTAGAAGAATGAGCAAATTCGAGACGGGTCTCTCTTATAGGATTTTCTTACTGTAAAAGAAGAGTAACATTTCTAGTATGATTAAAACAATCTCTTGTTATTATCTAGACAAAACGAAAGGATGGAACAATGGTCTGTCAGACGAGCTGAGGAAATATTACATTCACTGACAAGATTCAGAAGATTGGAAGATACCAACCAATAATCAATTCTAGATTTTAATTGTCTGTCACTCGTTGTAGGTTTAAACCAAGATAAATGTTTTTAAGTTGGATTCTGAGAACGCCAGATATCGGAAAGTTTAAAGTTAGAGCAGAAATTAAGAATTAAGTTATTAAAACAATGGCCTGCATGCCTGGTGGGATACCTATCCATCCAGTCACCAGGAGCAACATTATAATCACCTCCAACAATAATGTTATCTGTTGAATATTTGGTTTTAAACTCAATTAAGACTTTGCTAATAGATGTTAGAAGAAGATTGTTTCTTGACCGTATGTTATTATGACCATAAATATTTGACAATAGGTAATGTGACTGTTTATACTCGAAAACAGCAGTTATCCTGTGACCATCATTATCATATTTGCTTTTTAAAACTGTATTTGCTTTTTAAAACTGCCACACCAGCAGAATGAGATGAGCCATGGCTAAAAATGATCTTGTGTGAAGTACAATGTGAAGTACAAAATTGTAATTAAACATCTGAAGAATGGGTCTCTTGAAATAACAAAACAATTGGACTTTAATTAATCTTTACAAAAAAATTAAATAGCCAGCATTTATATTGTTACATAAAGCCCTGGTGTTCAAGGATAAAAAGGAAAGTGAAATGGTGAATGAGAAGAATATCAGAGAAAAAAATTGTTGTCTACAATAAACAAATGAATAGGTTGTGGAATAACAACACATCTTATATTAATAATTTACATCTTAAATTGAACTCTAAATCTAAATCTGATGACTATTGAAGTCGTATGAAAAAATAAATGGAGATTTACTTACATAATATCAATCTTGAAAGAAAATGAAATCGGCGCCAGATCGGCACCAGCTTCGCAGCTCTCCACACCTCATCTCTCACATTCCTCATCACAAACAGCATGATGACCTGTCTGTGTATGTTCATCTCCTTTCTCTTGTCTCCGAGACAGAGTACAACATCTACTGTGATGTTCAGGGTGAGCAGGGGGATATGGAACAATCTTCCCAATAATGTCAATCACAATCCTTCTGATAATCTCACCATCAGTTTCAGGCAGCCCGTTCAGTCTCATCCCCCGTCAGGCACTCATTTTCTTTTGTCAGGGCATCAACTTTCTTTTTAAATAGTTTCACATCAGTGGTGATGCATTAAACTCTGTAGTTTTGGAAACGATTGCAATCGAGAGGGTATTTTTATGAATCCTGGATAACCCTGGATTGCTGCGAAGATGGCATCATTTGTGACAGGCTGGGGTGGTTGAGTCTGCCCGGCATCCCTTTATTGTAGTCTCTTCAGGTTGGGGGGTTTCAAAGGGGTTATTTGGACACCTGTACCGAAGATGAATTCCTCCGACCTTGGTATCGTTTCTTCTGGAGTGTCAAAATCCTCCATATAGTTGACAGAATAAACTTTGGTTACAACAGCTCCCTCTACATTTTTGCTATCTTCCATCTCAGCTAACGTTACTAGATAACACTGATTTCTTGCTAGCTAGTCTTGGCTGAACTTGTGGAAAAGTGATGTTCGATAAACCACTTAATTAATTGAATGAAAAATCAACACAGAGTTGAAATGTAACTTTAACTGTGTTTGTCGTCAACCGCATATTAGGTCTTGAATTCAATTTAAAGCTTTCAGGAGCTCCGTTAAATGTGACCACTCAATCTGCCATGCCCCCTCCCTGCCCACACTCACATAGCAAAGCTCAAACTATTTCAGATACCTAATCCTACTTTCTGAAGGTCATGAGAACAACCTCAAAATAATAAATAATGTTCTTGAACAATAATAGAAAAAAGCTGTCAAGAGCCAAAGCCTAACAAACGTAAATATTTATTGTGTGCCTCCTCAAGCACAGCTATCTCTGCCCACAAAAGTCATTCTATGCCTCCAAATATGATTGTCCCAGGATCCATATAAGAACATCAGTCAACAATGCGTAAACCCAACAAACCCAACAAAGCCATTGAATTGTGGGAGCAGTAGTCTATGTGCGATAAAGGGACTGGAACTACAAAGGCAGAGAGAGGGAAAATTTTGGAGAAAAATAATGGTATACCACTGGTTCCCAGTGGTATAGACTGTGTTTGAGTGAATTCACCATTACTTCCCGGATTTGTTTTTGAGCAGCATTGATTTTCTCCCCTACTGTCGATGAGGCTCCAGGGGGACCCTAGCAGCCTATCTGCTCTTTGCCCCGCTATCGAGCTTCTCGCCTGGGCACCCTTAGCTTGACTACCCCCTAGTACTCCAGTCCTGGCTTGAATAACCAGTGGGAAGGAAAACCGAAAAAGAGCGGGAGAGCGGGGAGTCTTAAAGAGGAAGACCCATGATAATTCCTTTCTTTACATTCCAAGGATGAGGCCCACTAGACCAGACAACAGTACTGCTGCTGAGGTCCATATAGATTTGTTGACACCTCCTAACTTTCAGCCCTTCTATACCCATCTTTGAAAATATATATTTATATGTGTGTGTCCAAGCAGTTAACCCACTGTTCCTAGGCCGTCATTGTAAATAGGGATTTGTTCTTTAACTGACTTGCCTAGTAAACTGGGATATGACTAAAGAGTTAACAAAGGTTAAATAAAAAATGTTTAAAGAAATTATTGTCTGCATCACTTTCAATCCCCCATATATTTTTTTGCAAATAGATATATGTATATATATTCACCACCGTTCAAAAGTTTGGGGTCACATAGAAATGTCCAGTTTTTTTAAAGAAAGCAAATTTTTTGTTGATTAAAATAATATCAAATTGATCAGAAATACAGTGTAGATATTGTTCATGTTGTAAATGACTATTGTAGCTGGAAACGGCTGATTTTGAATGGAATATCTACATAGGCGTACAGAGGCCCATTATCAGCAACCATCACTCCTGTGTTCCAATGGCACGTTGTGTCAGCTAATTTAAGTTGATCATTTAAAAGGCTAATTGATCAATAGAAAACCCTTTTGCAATTATGTTAGCACAGCTGAAAACTGTCGTTCTGATGGAAGAAGCAATAAAACTGGCCTTCTTTAGACTAGTTGAGTATCTGGAGCGTCACCAGTTGTGGGTTTGATTACAGGCTCAAAATGGCCAGAAACAAAGCACTTTCTTCTGAAACTCGTCCGTCTATTCTTGTTCTGAGAAATGAAGGCTGGAATCGGTATGTCAAAAATTACTTCCCAACTATTTTGCAATCTATATGGCACGGCTGTCAATTTGTTGGTCTGTAAATAAAACTGGTATACTTTTTTATTTATCACAATTTTCTTTAAGCAATTATGGTCTTTAATGCAGGGCCGACAGACAAGTTCCTTACTTTTTCCCCTTCCACCTTCCATTTTTGCGGTAATGCTGCAATTAGTTGGTTGTAATTTTGGGTGGAGCAGGCATTTTTAAAAGTTTTTATTAGCTGCATGTGTGACATAATTTATGAAGATTATATCTTTTTTTTAAACAATGTTATTTTTAATCAATTAGTATATTTGAATTTAAACACTATTGTTTCTGTCGTTTCTGGTGCATTAAATTGAAATTGCAACCAATTTTCTAAGGCTTGTTTTGAAATAGCAATATTTGGGAGATGATTTGCTTTTCAAATAACTAAATGTGAGAGGTAATCTGAATAAAGGGAAAAATGCCTTTATTGAACATAGGGTGAGACATTCTTTTTAATTTGCTAGAAAACGAGTTAGGATTTAAGTAACATTTTGTATGACTGAAGCCTTTAGTGAGAGGTCTAATGCATTAATATTTAACCTGTTAAGGAGCAGTGGGGCGCTAGACACTACCCGGTGAAATGTAAAGCGCCAAATTCAAAATCCCAAAGTTGAATTATTAAAAATGTATCAATATACAAGTGTTTCATAGCCATCAAAATCTCTGACTCTTGGCAATATCACAGCGTTGTCAGATTTCAAAAAGGCTTTACGGCGAAAGAACATTTGATTGTTTGTGGGTAGCACCTCTAATATTTAAGCATTAGCATAAATCCATAAACTAAAGCGGGTCTTACAAAATGCATTAACCTCTTCCAGCTAGGGTCCCATTTTCCAAATTTTCGCCTGTCTGACGTGCCCAAAGTTAAATGCCTACCACTCATGGCCAGAAACTAGGATATTTACATATTTAGTACTATTGGATAGGAAACACTCTGAAGTTTATAAAACCATTAAGATATAGTCTGTGGCTATTCCAGAACAGATTTAGCAGGCAAAAACCAGAGAGATTTCTGTCCGGAATTTATTTTTCTGTTGCTCTCTCTCATTTTGAAGCCCATGTAATATTTTTCTATGGGGAATAGGACCGAGGTTGCAGTACTTATGGCTTCCACTAGATGTCAACAGTCTCTGGAAAGGGTATGGAGGAAAAAGCTCTGACCAGATCCTTAGAGAGAGAGAATTACTACGGGTAGGGAGAAAAGGTAAACAGACGTGCTCGCTCACGAGAACGGAACGCGCCAGCGACCAACTTTCTTTTCGTCTTTAACGCTTTCACTTACCGTTCTTGTAAAATATGATCGCTATTATTCATAAAAGAATACATAAGGATGCATTATTAATGATATTTGATTTGTTTGTGAAAAGATGAGAGGTATAATTTGAACGCGATCCCTTCACTGTAAACGGGCGAGTAGACTGACAATGCTTGGTGGAGTAGCTGAACGTAACGTGCCAAAAACAACGGATATTTATGGATATAATTATTTACTTTTTCTAACAAAAGAACCATGGATTATCTTGTTTGGACACTTGGGAAGACCTCAGAAGAAGTTATTTGAAAGGTAAGCGATTTATATTAGCTGTGATATGGATATTTTGAGAACCGAGCTGGATATGAATTTATGCTAATGTGGAAAATATGTGAGGTACTAGCCTCAAACAATCAAATGTAGTGCTTTCGCCGTAAAGCCTTTTTAAAATCTGACAACGCAGTGATATTGCCAAGAAGCAGAGCTTTTGATGGCTATGCAACACTATGCAACACTTGTATATCGAAGTTAAATATTACGAATATGTATTACTTAATATGTATTTTGAATTTGGCGTTATGTTTGTTTCTGGAAAACGATCCCGCTAAAGGGATCGGCGCGCTAAGAGGTTAAAATCGCTAATATAAAATTGATTACCTTTGATGAACTTCTGCTGAGGGCTTCCCAAGTGTCCAATGAAGACAATCCATGCTTCTTTTGTTAGAAAAAGTAATTTATTATATCCATAAATCTCTGTTTGGTTGGCGCGTTATGTTCATAAAATCCACCGTCGAGTCACCCATAGAACCGTGAAGAGAACGTGTTGAAATTATACCATAATTATATCATATTTCTACAAACAAATCAAACATCATTTTTTATGTTTCCTTAGGTATTCTTTTATGTATATTTACTATAATATTTCAACCGGATTGTAGCCTGAACGATAAGAAAGGAAAAAACAGTGGAGCAAGCACTCGGTTGCGCGCCTGAAAAAGCTTGTTGACATCTGAGCTCCCTTGGCCATTTCCTCTCCCTATCCGTTCTGGTCAGGGCCACCGTTTGCTGGTTTTGTATAGAGACTGTTGACATCTAGTGGAAGCCATAGGTACTGAAATCTCGGAGCTGCTTGCCTTTGAAATGAATAGGGAGACTGTCAAACAGAGCAAAGATCACAAAAAACACTAATTCCGGATGGATTTTCCTCTGGTTTTTGCCTGCTATATCCGTTCTGTTACACTCACAGACATTATGTTAACACTTTTAGAAACTTCAGAGTCTTTCCTATCCAATAGTACTAATTATGTGCATATCCTATTTTCTGGGCCTGAGTGGGAGGCATTTTACTTTGGGCACGCCAGACTCTCCAAAACAGTCACCTCTGCTGCCGTTCCCTAAGAAGTTAAATAAAGTCCACCTGTGTGCAATCTAAGTGTCACATGATCTGTCACATGATATCAGTATATATACACCTGTTCTGAAAGGCCCCAGAGTCTGCAACACCACTAAGCAAGGGGCACCATGAAGACCAAGGAGCTCTCCAAACAGGTCAGGGACAAAGTTGTGGAGAAGTACAGATCAGGGTTGGGTTATAAAAAAATATTTGAAACTTCTAACATCCCACGGAGCACCATTAAATCCATTATTAAAAAATTGAAAGAATTTGGCACCACAACAAAACTGCCAAGAGAGGGCCGCCCACCAAAACCCACAGACCAGGCAAGGAGGGCATTATAATCAGAGAACCCACAAAGAGACCAAAGATAACCCTGAAGGAGCTGCAAAGCTCCACAGTGGAGATTGGAGTATCTGTCCATAGGACCACTTTAAGCCGTACACTCCACAGAGCTGGCTTTACAGAAGTGGCCAGAAAAAAAGCCATTGATTAAAGAAGAAAATAAGAAAACTTGTTTGGTGTTCGCCAAAAGGCATGTGGGAGACTCCCCAAACATAGGGAAGAAGGTACTCTGGTCAGATGAGACAAAAATGTAGCTTTTTGGCCATCAAGGAAAACGGTATGTCTGGCGCAAACCCAACACCTCCCATCACCCCAAGAACACTATCCCCACAGTGAAGCAGCATCATGCTGTGGGGATGTTTTTCATCGGCAGGGACTGGGAAACTGGTCAGAACTGAAGGAATGATGGATGGCACTAAATACAGGGAAATTCTTGAGGGAAACCTGTTTCAGTCTTCCAGAGATTTGAGACTGCGGCAGGAGGTTCCTCTTCCAGCAGGACAATAACCCTAAGCATACTGCTAAAGCAACACTTGAGTGGTTTAAGGGGAAACAATTAAATTTCTTGGAATGGCCTAGTCAAAGCCCAGGCCTCAATCCAATTGAGAATCTGTGGTATGACTTAAAGATTACGGTACGCCAGTGGAACCCATCCAATTTGAAGGAGCTGGAGCAGTTTTGCCTTGAAGAATGGGCAAAAATCCCAGTGGCTAGATGTGTCAAGCTTATGGAGACATACCCCAAGAGACTTGCAGCTGTAATTTCTGCAAAAGGTGGCTCTACAAACTATTGACTTTGGGGGGGTGAATAGTTGTGCCACTCAAGTTTTCAGTTTTTTTGTCTTATTTCTTGTTTGTTTCACAATAAAAAGTATTTTGCATCTTCAAAGTGGTAGGCATGTTGTGCAAATCAAATGATACAAACCCCCCAAAAAATCTATTTAAATTCCAGGTTGTAAGGCAACAAAATAGGAAAAATGCCAAGGGGGGTGAATACTTTAGCAAGCCATTGTATCTTATGTCAGGAAAAATTCAGTTATCAATTCCTCTGTTCTAGTAAAAAACAAGTTATCATCCAGTAGACTTTGATTCAATTTCCAATATCCTCTCCCACGTGGAAATTCAGGAAGAGTAATGTATATGCCAATTATCAACATTCTATCCCCTATCAGCACTTTTTTAACTTTAACTACCCGTCTTTGTCTTTCGCTGGCTCTATTACTCTCTAACTTGTCTAGTTTCCGTTGTCTTACACTTTAATCATTTAGCAGACGCTCTTATCCAGACTTACATGAGCAATTGGAGTCATATGCCTTGCTCAAGGGAACATCGACAGATTCTTCAGCTAGTCGGCTCAGGAATTCAATCCAGCGACTTTTCGGATATTGACCCAATGCTCTTAACCGCTAGGCTATCTGCTGCTCAGGTCTTGGCAGGTTTAGCAGAGCAAGGACTATACCATTGTTACTGTGATGCTTCTCTCAGTTATGTAGGCACACATGGCAATATTGGCCATTGATCTGTAAAGCTATAGTTTTCTTAGAGATAATCTCGGTCATTTACACTCTTAACGTATCAATGCAGCCTGTCGAATGATTGCTAGAACCCGATTGGCTTTAAGCTCTCATACTCAAGCTCAAACAAATCGCCACATTGAATATGAACAAGAGGCACATCTAATAAAGTCCTCAGATAGCATCTGCAACGCTGACATCAGTCAATCCCTCTGCAATAGATTATTTGCCCTTTGCGGTCGGCACAATACTCCCTCATTGTGCTGCTATAGATCTGAGGAGTGGACTGTCTCTCCATCTCTATCTGCACTCCATTAGGTTTTTGTGATGAGACCGATGGACAGAGGGAAGAAAGGGGAGAGAGAGAAGAAAGGGAAAGAGAGAGGATATAGACCTAGCTTTATCAATACACGCCCACCGCTGAGATAAGCAGATTATCGGGAGGCTGTATTTCAAAAGCAAATTTACATCCCACACATTTGCCTTTGAAATACACCCTAACAACCCAGGACACCCCACCCCACCCACCTACTCAAAACAATACACACACACACACTAACCCTCCCCACACCACTCTCTGACTCACAACCATCAAGCTGCAGTGACACGCTGGGAAGCAGCTTGATATTTTACAAACTGACCAGGAATTCAAAAATATGATTAGTCAAGCTACCAGAAGTGTTCAGAGAAGGGGGAGAGAACGGATAAAAAGATTGTGTAACAAAAAAATATATTTAATAAAGAACGCAAAAAAATGAAAAGCAAGCAAGAACGAAAGTCATATTGTTCATTACATTAATTGCAATGATAAAACTGCTTCAGTCAACATCGGTCAACAGCAGTTTCTCAACTCCCCTGTATAGCACTCAGATTATAGGACTGCAACTCAAACCAACCATAACATATGATATAGCCTATAGTGTATACCTGACCATGGGAAGCCCATAACCTTGAGTGCCAAGGCATGAGTGGAGGTGTGTGTTTGTGTGTGTTGGCCAGTATTACAGTATTGATTGAAGCGCTGCAACATGCGGCCAGAGCAGGGAAGCTCATTAGAGAAGCAGCAAGGTGAACACACCCCTCCCTCCACTTAACTCCTCCCCAACTCCCCCTGCCCGTTCCTTCCCATCTCCTATCCATACCGAGTCATTACAGGAGTCAGAGGAGCAGGGCACAGCAAGAGCTTCCCATTACACCTTCTCCCTATCTGCCTGCTGCACACACACACACACACACACACACACACACACACACACACACACACACTCATACAGACACATACACATATACGTATACCACCAGCATATACAAGCACAAACACACCAGCACTGTAGATATAAACACACACAGACAAGATCTCATCCTAATTATCAGATATGCAGAGACTTATTAGACATTCTCAAATACAGACACACTCTTCTATTCTTACACTGACATATTTATATACCTTCTTTAATCCAGAATCCTTTTCAGATACTTACATTCCCACACATATCCAGACCAATACACAAACTCTCAGACACAAGCAGATATACACATGTGGACAGTAAAACTGGTTTAGACAAACACCAAATGTCAACAGTCAAAGTCACCAGAGAAACGTTTGATCTAGAGAACAATGCTCAAAGGAATAAGTTGCTCATAAAAGCAGACATTAAAAGCTTGAGACGCTTTCACAGCAGACACCAGACACCGAAATTTACTGGAGAGACTAAACGTGTTCTGGAGCTAAATGTGTTCCTTAAAAAAAAACAGATGTCATTGTAATTGTCACCAAAACTGTTCCCTCCGGGCACCTCAACAACAGCATTTTGACATCCTCCTTATAAACATCCATTGCACATTTATGCACTTCATATAACAAACTGTTCAGTTCATCAGAAATGACTTGTCAGCTCTCCTCACTAAGTCCCGTCATGCCCTCAAAAGATTTATGAAAATATAGGAACTGATGTTGAATTGTGAATAAGTTTACTAAAGACAATGCATCCTCTTCCTTTGCTGTAGGCAGGGAACCTCACTCATTTGAACTTGTCTCACTGCACTTGAAATAATTTACAAGTCAATCTATTCATGACTAACAAATAACAGCTAAGTTCACATGAAACTGCAAAATGAAGTATCATTTCATTTTCAAATATCAAATACATTTTAAAATTTAAAATGCATCAGTCAGCCGACCTATGGATGTTCTCTCATGACAACTCTTCTTAATTCTTTCTCCTTTCTTCTCCCTCTCTACCCTCAAATGAACACTTAAGAGAGCCATACCTATAGAGGTTAGTCAATGAGTCAGCCAGTCAGAGAGTCATTCTTCGAAATAAATTAACTTCAAGTGTCATTTTATAGCTTTCATGATAACTTCTTACGTCACCCTTCTACTCCTCTTTCTACACTATACTATTACTACATTGCAAAGCCCCACACATACAGCACCTTACATACAATGATAGACCTTTATGACAGTCAGTCAGTCATTCTTAGCAATTAGACAACAGAGAGAAACATAGCAGAGAGAGAAACATCAGACAGGTGGTGTCAGTGGTCCACTTATTACTTTTACCACTCCAAAAAGCCCCACACATACAGCACCTTATACAATCATAAAACGTAGAACATCCAATCATTGAAATAAGCAGAGAGAAGCACCATTGACAAGCATCAGACAGTGGTCCACTCACCATTTGAGGCTGGCTTTACATATGCTTTTACGATAACACCTAGAACCTCCTCTCACTACCACTCAACAAAGCACCACACGTGTAGCACCATACATACGACGTAAGACAGCAGAGAGAAGTACAATTGAGAAGTGCCGATGCAGTGGTCCACTCACCATTGAAGCTGGAGGTGAAGTTGCCCCAGTCCAGCTGCAGGGAGGTGTTGAATGAGGGGACGGAGGAGAGATTGAAGAGCAGCTCGCTGCTGTTGGACGGGTCTCTCAGGGTGTCTGTGAATAGGTTCATCTGGAGCAGGGTCTTGATCAGGTAGCGCAGCATCTTGCCGCTATAGCTGTCAAAGGGGGGGACCTCTTCTATCTGCCCTTTTACCTCTATGAAAGACTCTATAAGCAACTCTCTGGCTCCCACTCTCTCATTGAAAGAAGTGTTAAATGAGGGTCCTAAATGTATTATGAATGTCAACTTATTCCCAACGCTGGATTCAATGGTAATTCAGCAAAGTCTTCCACTTTTGAAAAACAGTCATTTATAGGTAAACGTCTAGGGGTTGGAAGGCAGAAAGCGGATAAAAAGGGCAAAAAAAATGTCTCATTAACTGTCAGGCTCCGAGGGTTGTCACATTGTGGGGTACCACTCTTTCTATTCTTCCCTTTCTTTTCTTCTCCTCCTCCGAGCACATCGGATTGTTTCCTCCTGCTCTCCTTTTGTTCTGGAATCACATAACTTCACACGGCGTCCGCCACCACACAAAAACACATCGCCTGTGTGAAAGAATCTAGCTTCTATCTGATGACCCTTCGGATTCGCTGCTCTTTTTTCCACCCCTCCCTTTTGCAGCCTGTGTCCCTCCTTCCCGCTCTCTCTAGCCCTCCCTCTCCCTCTCTCTCTCTTCCTATCCCCAAGCTTCTTGGAATGGTGTGATGGGGTCCCGGGGGGTCCGGGGCAGAAAAAGAAAGCAGGTGCCGTCGGCAATAAATGTTTAATTATTGGATTAATAATCATCCCTGGAGCTAGGAGGGGAGAGGGAGAATACACTGTCACTGTCTTAACACAGCACGGGACGTGCGCGCACACGCACAAATACACACACACCAGGCACAGATACACACAAACAGGCACATATGGTCACTCATAGATGAACACACACCCACATGCAGTAAAATAAACAAACATGAACCGACACTAACGTATGCTGTCTGCTACTGTTTATAATGTCGACCTTTCAATGACTGTATCAGTTTACAATGAGCTGGAACCCACCCACTACTCCTATCTGTGACTATTAATTAGTATTTTTATATATTATACTCCAAACAATGTGTTCAAAACATGATTTCCTTAAGAGAGGGAGCAGTTGCAGCTCAGACTAAATCACAGCTAGTTCAATTGAGACACGTATGATTTATGACTATGATGCGTTGCGTCTATGAAATATGAGAAATCATTGTCAAACACAATTTCCTTAATCCAGAACCGATTTGTATCTCTTCATTGGGCATCCGGTGAGGTTATTGCCGCGGTGCTACAAATCTAATTTCATAAGTGTACCATTTGTATACAGTATTCAGCATTTTTCTGATAAAATCATGTTTCATGATACTTTTGTCATCATGTCATCACTTTTTGTGCGATTAAAACGTCTATGGAAGGTACAACAAAAGGTGGACACATGCTGGTGGTTGGTCGACAACACAAGAGGGTGTGGCATCAACTGTCATTTCATCTCGCTATGTAAGACGAGCAGATGTCTTCTCATTTAGTAAAACTAAACTTCAAAGAAGAGTGTGTGATTGATATAGCCGTCTCATCTTTGATGCAAACCTGAGCTGCTACAGAACAGATCACTGTCAATCTGTTCTATAAGACAGAAAGATATGATTTTATATGCCATTACAGATCAGGTCAAATTGTCTAAGACTGCTAGTGAAAAAGAAGGGGTTTGTTTCTGAAGAAATATAGGACTCCTATTTAAAACTGTAGGTAAAATAGTGTCTAAGATCACTAGTGAAATCGTAGCCACGACGGAGGATCCCTGAGTACACAGTCTATCGTATGCATTACATGCATCATGGACCTGCATGCATGAATGTGGGCTTGTGGATGTATGAATGTGGATATCTACACATGCATGCTGTGTGTCTGCGTATGTGGATGCCTGTAAGAGATACTGAATATATATGTGTGTGGGCTAACACATTTGTGATGTACTGTATCTGTCTGAATGTGTTTAATAGTAAATTTTTATGTCCTTACATTAGTGTGTGCATGTTTCTTAATACGTTTATCTATGTATTTACGAAACAATATGCTTTATTGTATATTTACATGGAAATTCATTTTGTGAAGTCAGCATACAAAAGTTACACAAGCACAACACACTATAATACATGCAGTACATAAAACTGAAAAGTTAGTGCACAAGTCAAACATGTTCAAAATGTGCGTGTGGGTAGTGTGGATATAACAATTTGTTTCACGTGTATGGACAGTGTGTATGTGAATGTGTAAATGTGTGCTGGGCGGCCAGCACACACACCCGCTGACAGCCTCAGTATGACTCCTATTAGCAGAGCCTGTCTCCCATCGGGCCCCTGTCCTCCCGCTCTGTCTTGGGGACAATGGGACCCATCCCCACTACAAAGTTGGCGTGACGACCCCCATCCTGCACCCTTTCCCGGGGAACTTTCCGGAACCCTCATTTTAAGTGGTCTTCCAATCATGGGGCAGCTGTGGCAGAGGATTCCACATAGGGTTCTAATCAGCGTACAATACGGGGATGGTATGGACCCCACACGGTCAATCGATAGCCTCTCAGGCTATGTGAGTATGGGTGTTGCGTCATCTCACCTCTCGTCCCCTCTCAGCCCTCACACAAATTGGCCAGTGTAGGTGTTGGAGTGCCTCATAGTGAAGGTTCACTGCTTCCCCAATCAAACGCCCTGGATTAACACTGAGGTAACCCATTAAGATAAAGGACAGAGATACCGCACACAGGGCTATCGCAGCCAACCCCGAGGCTACGGCTGAGGACACGAATGCATGCCAAAAGTCCCACTACGACCTCTTCAAAGTCATCAAAAAGGCAAAATGACAATATAGGAACAAGGTGGAATCATTTAACACTGGCTCCAAGGCTCAACGCATGTGTCAGGGGCTGCAGTCCGTTACGGATTACAAAGGTAGACCTAGCCATGAGTTTTCCAATGATGCCTCTCTACCAGACGAACACAATGCATTTTATGCACGCTTCGACAAAAGTAACACAGACGAGCACACGAGGGCGCCGCCATCCCGGAGGACTGGGGGATCTCGCTCTTCGAGGCTGACGTGAGGTTTTTAATCTGGTCAACACTCGTAAGGCCACAGGGCCAGACAGTATTCCAAGGCGCGTTCTCAGAGCATGCGCAGACCAGCTGGCAGGCATCTCCACGGTCATTTTAAACCTCTGCTTATCCCAGTCTGTAATCACCCACATATCTCCTTCCTGTACCCCAGAGAACTCTAAGGCTGCCTGCCACATTGAGTACCACCTTGTAGCACTAACATCTGTAATCATGAAAGGCTTTAAAAGGCTGCTCATGGCACACATCACTTCTATCATCCCAGACACCCTAGACCCACTCCAATTTGCATACCGCCCCAACAGATCTACAGACGATGCAACCTCAATTGCACTCCACACTGCGCTCTCCCACCTGGACAAGAGGAATACCTATTTGAGAATGCTGTTCATCAACAACAGCTCAGTGTTCAACACGATAGTGCCCTCCAAGCTTGGGACGCTAGAACTGAACACCCCGCTCTGCAACTGGATCCTGGACTTCCTGACGGTCCGACCCCAGGTGGTGAGAGAAGGCAACAACACCCCCGCCACGCAGACCCTCCTGTACTCCCTGTTTACCCACGATGGTATGGCCACGCACGACTCCAACTCTATCAAGTTTGCAGACGACACGACATGGTATTCCTGATCACCAACGGCAATGAGACAGCCTACAGAGAGGAGGTCAGAGAACTGGCAGTGTGGTGCCAGGACAACAACCTCTCCCTCAATGTCAGCAAGACCAAGGAACTGATCGTGGAGAGGGGGGGGGGGGTACACAAGCCCATCCACATAGACGGGAGAGGGTCAAGAGCTTCAAGTTCCTCGATGTCCACATCAATGACAACTTAACATGGTCCTCTCACACCAGAACAGTTGTGAAGAAGGTACGGCAACTCCTCTTTTCCCTCAGGAGACTGAAACGATTGTCCATGCTCCCGTCCGGAAGGCAGTACCGGTGCATCAAGGCTCAGACAGACTCCTAAACAGCTTCTATCCCCTGACCAGAAGAATGTTAAAAGGCTAACAACTACCCCCTCTCCCAGAGACTATCCACACTGATTCTTTGCCCATCCACAGGTCTCTACCCACTCAGAAGCAACCTACGCTGCTTCTAAAATGATTATTGATTAGATGTATTACTCCATTACACTGCTGTCCATTGATTATTGATTGCTATTACCATTAGTATTTATCTATTTATACTGCTACTGGCCATGTACAGTGAGGGAAAAAAATATTTGATCCCCTACTGATTTTGTACGTTTGCCCAATGACAAAGAAATGACCAGTCTATAATTTTAATGGTAGGTTTATTTGAACAGTTAGAGACAGAATCACAACAACAAAATCCAGAAAAACGCATGTGAAAAATGTTATAAATGGATTTGCATTTTAATGAGGGAAATAAGTATTTGACCCCCTCTGCAAAACATGACTTAGTACTTGGTGGCAAACCCCTTGTTGGCAATCACAGAGGTCAGACGTTTCTTGTAGTTGGCCACCAGGTTTGCACACATCTCAGGATGGATTTTGTCCCACTCCTCTTTGCAGATCTTCTCCAAGTCATTAAGGTTTCGAGGCTGATGTTTGGCAACTCGAACCTTCAGCTCCCTCTACAGATTTTCTATGGGATAAAGGTCTGGAGACTGGCTAGGCCACTCCAGGACCTTAATGTGCTTCTTCTTGAGCCACTCCTTTTTTGCCTTGGCCGTGTGTTTTGGGTCATTGTCATGCTGGAATACCCATCCACGACCCATTTCCAATGCCCTGGCTGAGGGAAGGAGGTTCTCACCCAAGATTTGACGGTACATGGCCCGTCCCATCGTCCCTTTGATGCGGTGAAGTTGTCCTGTCCCCTTAGCAGAAAAACACCCCCAAAGCATAATGTTTCCACCTCCATGTTTGACGGTGGGGATGGTGTTCTTGGGCTCATAGGCATGCTTCCTCCTCCCCCAAACACGGCGAGTTGAGTTGATGCCAAAGAGCTCCATTTTGGTCTCATCTGACCACAACACTTTCACCCAGTTGTCCTCTGAATCACTCAGATGTTCATTGGCAAACTTCAGACAGGCATGTATATGTGCTTTCTTGAGCAGGGGACTCTTGGCGCTGCAGGATTTCAGTCCTTCACGGCGTAGTGTGTTACCAATTGTTTTCTTGGTGACTATGGTCCCAGCTGTCTTGATATCATTGACAAGATCCTCCCGTGTAGTTCTGGGCTGATTCCTCCCTGTTCTCATGATCATTGCAACTCCACAAGGTGAGATCTTGCATGGAGCCCCAGGCCGAGGGAGACTGACAGTTTTTTGTGTTTCTTCCATTTGCGAATAATCGCACCAACTGTTGTCACCTTCTCACCAAGCTGCTTGCCGATGGTCTTGTAGCCCATTCCAGCCTTGTGTAGGTCTACAAAATCTTGTCCCTGACATCCTTGGAGAGCTCTTTGGTCTTGGCCATGGTGGAGAGTTTGCAATCTGATTGATTGCTTCTGTGGACAGGTGTCTTTTATATAGGTAACAAGCTGAGATTAGGATCACTCCCTTTAAGAGTGTGCTCCTAATCTCAGCTCATTACCAGTATAAAAGACACCTGGGAGCCAGAAATCTTTCTGATTGAGAGGGGGTCAAATACTTATTTCCCTCAAAATGCAAATCAATTTAAATCAGTTTTTCTGGATTTTTTTGTTGTTATTCTGTCTCTCACTGTTCAAATAAACCTACCATTAAAATTATAGACTGATCATTTATATGTCAGTGGGCAAACGTACAAAATCAGCAGGGGATTAAATACTGTTTTCCCTCACTGTTGTAACGCCCAGGCCCGAGATGACAGGTTGGAGCGTTTTGGTTTCGTTTTGGTGTAGGGTTTGTGTGTTCTAGGGTGTCTATTTCTATGTTGGGATAATGGTTCCCAATTAGAGGCAGCTGAGTCTCGTTGTCTCTAATTGGGAACCATATATATGTTTGGGAGTGGCACTTTAGTTTCGTGGGTTATTGTTTATGTTACGTTCATCATGTTCAGTCGGGTCCTTGTCTTTCGTGTCTAGTTAGGTTTCTCCAGTCATGTCTAGTTAGGTTTCTCCGTTCGTGTTTAGTCAGGTTTCGCCAGTCGTGGTTAGGTTAGGTTTCGCCAGTCGTGGTTAGGTTTAGATCTTTGTGTTGAGTTTAGAATTTAGCGTTAGGGCTCACGTCTTGTTTCTTCGTTTATTGTTTTGTTCTCGTCCCGTTTTGTTAATAAATCATGTATTCTGGCTACATCGCTGCGTCTTGGTCTGTCCCGAAGGAAGAGAATCGTGACAGAATAACCCACCACAAAAAGACCAAGCAGCGAGAGACCCGGGAGCTTAGGTCTTGGGAGGAGGAACTATTCTATGGAAGTGCTTGGGACCAGCCTGGAGAGTATCGTCGGCCCAGAGAGGAACTGGAAGCAGCGGCGGCGGAGCGGCGCAGGTGTGAGGACCTGATGGGAGCATGGGATCCTGTGAGAGGCAGGTTTATCAGACCTCGCCGGGCTAGGAAGCCCGTAAGGCAGCCCCAAGAAACTTTTGGGGGGCACACGAGGAGGTTGGCGGTTCAGGAGGGACTCCTGAGCCAACTCCTCGTGCGTTGTGGAGAGCGTTGGGGAGCGTCGCACCGAAGGGACACCGTGCTATGCAGTGTTGCGCACGGTTTCCCCTATACGGAGTCAGAGGCCGGTGCGAGAGATTCCCGCTCCACTCATCAGTCGGGCGAAACTGAGTGTTCAGCCAGGAAGAGTGGTGCCAGCTCTGCGCGCTAGGTCTCCTGTGCGCCTCCTGGGACCCGGATATCCTGCCCCGGTTCTGCGTGTGGTGTCTCCGGTACGTGTCCACAGCCCAGTGCGAGAGATCCCAGCGCCACTCATTGGTCAGGCCGAGGTCAGTGTGCTACCTGGTAGAGTGGTGCCAGCTCTGCGCGCAAGGTCTCCAGTGCGCCTTTTGGGACCTAGATATCCTGTGGTCCTACGGGCAGAATCTCCGGTGCGAATCCACAGCCCAGTCCGAGAGATTCCAGCTCCACTCACCCGTGAGGCCAGGGTTAGTGAGCTAGCTGGAGGTATGGTGTTGGCTCTCCGTATCAGGTCCCCGGTCCGGGTGGAGGTTTCTACACGTCCAGTCCCTGTTCCACGCTCCGAGATCCCTGTTCCACGCTCCGAGATCCCTGTTCCACGCTCCGAGATCCCTGTTCCACGCTCCGAGATCCCTGTTCCACGCTCCGAGATCCCTGTTCCACGCTCCAAGATCCCTGTTCCACGCTCCGAGATCGCAGTCCGTGTTGAGGTTCCAACACGTCCTGTTCCTGTTCCACGTGCCAGGTCCCCAGTGCATCTTCAGAGTCCAGTATGTCCTGTTCCGGCTCCGCGCACCAAGCTCCCCGTGTGCTTAGAGAGTCCAGCACGTCCTGTCCCGGCTCCGCGCACCAAGCTCCCTGTGCGCTTAGAGAGTCCAGCACGTCCTGTTCAGGCTCCGCGCACCAAGCTCCCCGTGCGCTCAGAGAGTCCAGCACGTGTCCTGTTCCGGCTCCGCGCACCCAGCTCCCCGTGCGCTCAGAGAGTCCAGCACGTCCTGTTCCGGCTCCGCGCACCCAGCTCCCCGTGCGCTCAGAGAGTCCAGCATGTCCTGTTCCGGCTCTGCGCACCCAGCTCCCCGTGCGCTTAGAGTGTCCAGCACGTCCTGTTCCGGTTCCGCGCACCAAGCTCCCCGTGCGCTTAGAGAGCCCAGTTCGGCCTGTTCCCGCTCCCCGCACCAGAGTGCGCGTCACGAGCCCAGTTCGGCCTGTTCCCGCTCCCCGCACCAGAGTGCGCGTCCTGAGCCCAGTTCGGCCTGTTCCGCTCCCGCACCAGAGTGCGCGTCCCGAGCCCAGTTCGGCCTGTTCCCGCTCCCCGCACCAGAGTGCGCATCACAAGTCCAGTACGACCAGTTCCTGCTCCACGCACCAGAGTTCCAGTGAGCATCACGAGTCCAGTACGACCAGTTCCTGCTCCACGCACCAGAGTTCCAGTGAGCATCACGAGTCCGGTACTGCCAGTTCCTGCTCCACGCACCAGAGTTCCAGTGAGCATCACGAGTCCAGTACGACCAGTTCCTGCTCCCCGCACCAGAGTTCCAGTGAGCATCACGAGTCCAGTACGACCAGTTCCTGCTCCACGCACCAGAGTTCCAGTGAGCATCACGAGTCCAGTACTGCCAGAGTCCAGTACTGCTCCACGCACCAGAGTTCCAGTGAGCATCACGAGTCCGGTGCGCCAGTTCCTGCTCCCGCACCAGAGTTCCAGTGAGCATCACGAGTCCGATGCGACCAGTTCCTGCTCCACGCACCAGAGTTCCAGTGAGCATCACGAGTCCAGTACTGCCAGTTCCTGCTCCACACACCAGAGTTCCAGTGAGCATCACGAGTCCGCACGGACCAGTTCCTGCTCCCGCACCAGAGTTCCAGTGAGCATCACGAGTCCGATGCGACCAGTTCCTGCTCCACGCACCAGAGTTCCAGTGAGCATCACGAGTCCAGTACGACCAGTTCCTGCTCCACGCACCAGAGTTCCAGTGAGCATCACGAGTCCGGTACTGCCAGTTCCTGCTCCACGCACCAGAGTTCCAGTGAGCATCACGAGTCCGGTACTGCCAGTTCCTGCTCCACGCACCAGAGTTCCAGTGAGCATCACGAGTCCGGTACTGCCAGTTCCTGCTCCACGCACCAGAGTTCCAGTGAGCATCACGAGTCCGCACGCCAGTTCCTGCTCCCCGCACCAGAGTTCCAGTGAGCATCACGAGGTCCGCATGCGACCAGTTCCTGCTCCACGCACCAGAGTTCCAGTGAGCATCACGAGTCCGGTACTGCCCGTTCCTGCTCCACGCACCAGAGTTCCAGTGAGCATCACGAGTCCAGTACGCCCAGCTTCTGCTCCACGCACCAGAGTTCCAAGAAAGGGTCCAGGGCCTCCGGTGCGTGACATCAGACCAGCACGGCCAGCACCGGAGCCCCCACCTGGGACAAAGGGACCCACCCGAAGACCCCCCCACAGACTTTTGGGCGTCCGAGTCCGCCTTTGGGGAGTACTGTAACGCCCAGGCCCGAGATGACAGGCTGGAGCGTTTTGGTTTCGTTTTGGTGTAGGGTTTGTGTGTGTTCTAGGGTGTCTATTTCTATGTTGGGATAATGGTTCCCAATTAGAGGCAGCTGAGTCTCGTTGTCTCTAATTGGGAACCATATATATGTTTGGGAGTGGCACTTTAATTTCGTGGGTTATTGTTTATGTTACATTCATCATGTTCAGTCGGGTCCTTGTCTTTCGTGTCTAGTTAGGTTTCTCCAGTCATGTCTAGTTAGGTTTCTCCGTTCGTGTTTAGTCAGGTTTCGCCAGTCGTGGTTAGGTTAGGTTTCGCCAGTCGTGGTTAGGTTTAGATCTTTGTGTTGAGTTTAGAATTTAGCGTTAGGGCTCACGTCTTGTTTCTTCGTTTATTGTTTTGTTCTCGTACCGTTTTGTTAATAAATCATGTATTCTGGCTACATCGCTGCGTCTTGGTCTGTCCCGAAGGAAGAGAATCGTGACAACTGTATATATTACCATTACCATAAGTATTTATATATTCCTGCTACCAGTCACTTTTCAGCCCTGTTTACATGTTTTTCCTACTACAGGTTACTTTTTATGTATAAACCCACCTTAACCACTCCAGTACCCCTGCACATTGAATAAGGTACTGGCACTGACCTGTATGCATTCTTGTGTTCTATTAACTCTCATTGTAGTTTGTGTGGTTTTTATTCTTACTTTTATTTTTTATTTTATTTTCTAATCCTTATCTATATTATTATTATTATCACTGCATTGTTGGGAAAGAGCTCTCAAGGTAAGAATTTCACTGTACTGTTTTACACCTGTTGTATCCCATGCATGTGGCGAATAAACTTTTAAGATGGAAACTAGTGGCTGGTGAGGTGAAAGCAATGCATAGATTATCTCTATAGGTGATAGGCTACATGGCAGTGTCAACATGTGGATGCGGACTATCAGTAAAGACATGTAAAAGCAGTGCAAAGTTAGAATGAGCTTCTTCGGTGTGCGCTCACGATCTCTCTCTCACATGGAAATACCACACCAGAAAAATGAACATAGTGAAACATAAAAAAAGTTATCTTTTTTAGATAAAACGATACTAAATATATTAACATGTCATCAAAATCATTTATTAAAACACTGTTTTGCAATGAAGGTCTACAGTAGCCTCAACAGAACTCTCTGGGGGTAGCACCATGGTGTAGCAGAAGCTAGCTTCCATCCTCTGGGTACATTGACTTCAATACAAAACCTAGGAGGCTTATGGTTCTTAACCCCTTCCATAGACTTACACAGTAGTTATGACAACCTATCAGAGCTAGATTTATTTTGTTGTATTTTATTCACTTACTTAGCTAGCGAATGCAGCTAGCTAGTTTAGCCCACTCAAACACCCGGCGGCTCAAACAGAGAGGGATGCTATGTTAGCTAGCTAGCTATGGCTATGGCTATCCAACACTGGATCTCTTCCAAGTCAAGGTAAGCTTTTGGTTGCATTAATGTATTGCCACCGGGGCCCGCCGGTGTATCTGCTAAACTGTTTGCTGTACTCTGTACTGCATGACTGTAGTGAGTTTACTAGCACGTTAGTTCTAGTAACTATGTTGACTATGACAACCATATTAGACTGTGTGTAGCGGTTATCTGTTATGGTATGAAGGTTTGGCTTTGAATTTTTTTTTACCTGGTCACAGTCACAGACAGCTGTTGTGTTGTGCAATGAAGATGAGAGGAGCAGCGCGTGTAGATGCGAGAAGGAATAATACAACGAGCAAAGTGATCATGCTGCTAGGAGGCTCCCGAGTGGCGCAGCGATCTTAGGCACTGCATCTCAGTGCTTGAGGTGTCACTACAGACACCCTGGTTTGAATCCAGGCTGTATCAAAACCAGCTGTGATTGGGAGTCCCATAGAGTGGTGCACAATTGGCCCAGCATCGTCCGGGTTTGGCCGACAGGGCCGTCATTGTAAATAAGAATTTGTTCCTAACTGATTTGCCTAGTTAAATAAAGGTTACATTTAAAAATGTAAAATAAATTGTATGTGGCTGCTAAGAAGGTGAACTGTGTTTGAGGGTGATCAGGGGTGTATTCATTCAGCCGATGCTGGAAGCCTGTTTTTTTTTAAACAAAAGCAAACGAAACAAAACGGGGATAAACATACCTGAATTTGTCCAATAAAAACTATTGTTTGCAACTGTTGGACTAATGGTTAAACCCTAGATTAGCTATACGCAGTGTGCAATGTTCTTACGACCTGTGCACCTACATTGTAAACTTTAATTCGTAGTCTAGGTTGTAGCAACCTCATGATAGATATAGGGAAATTTTTGTATTATGTAGTAGCCTAAACCTAGCGATGTTACATTGAGCTGGGTGAATGGAATATGAATGACAGTCATTAAATATGCTATAATAGAAATAAGGCCATGCTCATAAAAAATAAATAATTCTCCCTCATCTTAAACGGCACCAACAGTCATTGACACACACACATTCAATAACTACTTATTTTTTAGCAGGCACAGTGAACACCACTGGGAGACACACATCCACACCATAATCTTCCCATTTGGAATCATAATACCTTTTCTGAGGAGGATTATTGCCTTCAATATATCACCTCACAAAGACCTACATTTGTCTGTCAAGCCATCAAATAATTGTCCTGGAAATGCACCAGTAAATTGTAATCCAACAAAATTAAATCACTTAAATCAAGCAAAGATGAGGTCGGAAAATGATGCCACTGCTGCATCCCTTGTCTCCGAAGAGGTGCTGAAATAACAAATGTCGATCACGTTGATGTAACCTGACAAGATATTGCAAAGGCATAAAGTTTGATATAAAATCGAAAAGAATTTGACAGATGTCTGTTACATGGTAGCAATTATCTTTGACACCAAACCAACATTTTCATCACAACCATAAACCAACCATAATAAGCTGGTAATACATTGTGAACCCCCACTTTCTACTGGATTCATAATTGTATCACTACACCGCTACTGTGTGTTGCCTACTAAACATGTTGACTCTGTACTCTCCTGCTGTAAAGGGAGATCAGTTTTGGTAGTATTTTGGTTTTGGCTCCCAGTAAAAGACAGGCCATCGGCGTTCTGGCTGGAAGTGTCGAGCCGGGGAATGGTGGGCCTGTGGTGTCAAACGACTGTTTAGGATGCAGCCCGTACTCTCTATGCTCTGGCTGGTAAGTGCAGGGTGAAGTGTGATGAGAAATAATAGCATAGCAAGGCCAGAACACACAGGAACATAATGGTATATTAGGACATGGTCCAAACTAACAGCCACTGCATGCCAATTGCTTTGTTCTTCCAAATGCATACATTTGAAGATGTTTATACGGTCTAGAGGACGGTGAGCTGGCCAATCAGCGGTACTCGCATTAATATTTTTTATGACCGGTAAACACCCACATCATTCTGTTGTTGAGGTACGCCGACACCATTCCAACACAGAAAAGCTGCTTTTAAACATACTTAATTAAACATTTTTTGGAAGGAAACTATTTTACTCATGTTGTAAGTAAGTATAGGTCATATTTCATAAAAATCTGGAAACACTAGACAGTTACTTTAAAAGGCCATTATGGAGGTACAGCCTAGTGCTGCCAGGTAATCTTGATCACACTGTCATTTGTACTGTCTGGGTCCTCTATATACAGTTACCATTGATGGTCACTCTTGGAAGTGATAAAAAGTGACAGTTCAAATTTGTTCATTTTTTCCTTTCCACTCTCCTCCTGAGTGGCAGTGTTTAAAAAATGGCCTCTAACTGAATTGTTCCATTTTCGGAGCTCAGATTGGAGATCGATAGCAGGGCCTGCGTTGTGGCGTCCACAGTTTTTTCTTTCCCTGCTTGAGAAGATCATCAAAATCGAACTCTCATTACCACCCACTCCTCCATCCTCTCCCCAGGCGCCTCCAACAATTAGTCTGACTCAATTAAGTGAGAAGCAACACAGCACTATTGTCTATATTGACTAAACTTTGCATTCTAGAAACCTCCCAGACAAGGGGTGAGAAACATCGTTTTTGTCATTTGCTGTTCTTCTCTGAGACGATTTTCACCTATTTTGTGTACTGTATTGAAGCCACCTGGGACGATTTCAATCGGGTTTTGTCAAAGGAATCGATGGTATTAAACTTTTACTTAATGTCCTCTGTATAGACTTCAGTCTCATTGCTCTTTTGCTGAAGGCACTGGGGCTGTGAATATATGTGATTCGGCTCTCAGCCATGTCTGCAGTGTCTAGACTAGAGAGCTTAGCCTTTAGAACAAATTCTTAATTCGAATGTCGCAAACAGTACTGGGGTCAATAAAGAAAAGAGGCACATGTCTATGTACACACAAAATGTATACTCTAGTCTGTCAGCATATCAAGTGGCGACCCGTGAGCCAACACGTCAACTTATTCCTGTCGGCTTTGTAACAGCAATGGAAGCCTGTTCTCCCAGAGATGTTCCTGTTTGCTGAGATGTTCCTGTTTGGTTCATCGTTGACATCTTTCGAACAGCGAGAAGAGATTTCTGCTATTCACACCTGCAGTTGACTGCGTAAAATTGGTGCTGATGTTGCCCCAGACTGTGACACGGGGCCAGGGGTGGGCAGAACATCTGTGCCCAGGTCTTGCTGTGCCCTGCCGCTCTAATTTGCTCCAGGAAACTCCAGGGTAGGGGAAAAGGGCAGCCGGCTGAAGCCCCCTATTCCTGGTCCCAGCTGGATGGAGGTGGCGACAGACAGCCAGTCCCGTGGTGCGATCAGGATGCAGGTGTGCCATGCCCGCGAGTACTTGGCCCTCTCACAGCTGGATCCACAACCGCCATTGGGGAAGAAGGTTCCTCGTAATTGGGAGCCTTTTTGGCAACAACACAGAGCGCCGCTGACCCTCGACTGGCGAGCAGTTGGCACCCTCCAACATTAGAGTGACGCTCCTGCACTGCCCATATGCCAGGGTGATATAATTGGTGTCCCATATACGCTCAGCTGTGAGGCCAGAGGGAGAAAGCCCCCAGAGCAAGATGGCCACTGTTTCTTGAGGTAGTCGTGTCCAATCAAGCCTCACAAACTAGCTCTCCAAGAAACACCACGGTTGATTTCACAATATTTTCCACAAATCACATCATGAATCGGCCAACTTAACTGTTCACTTCAAAGCATTCTAATGCAAACCTTGTAGCTAAAACCTTCAGGACTGATGCAGTTTAAAAGCAGAGGTATGCTCTGGTAACACCCTTGTCCTTTTCTAATATGCCATTCTAGGGAGGCCAGGGGAAGACAGTTTGACAGGGCCAATGTGCCTGTTGGTCTGGGGATTAGACATTCTCCAGGGGACTAAGGTACACTTAGGGCCACGAGGGGAGGAAGTTAAACAAAGCGCTGGCTCCTGCCCACAACGGTGACTCTAAACCCTGAGCAAACTCTGCATAATCGCACAACAAAGACACAATTAGCCACGACCCCATGAATACTAACTTGGAAAACACACCCCTGTCATTTGTACCCTTTGGACATTCTCTTTTCATGAATTTTACCCATTTACGTTCCTTATCCATTTCTAATTTTTTCATATAAAGCTCATATGCAAAAAAATGCTAAGTACTCAATTAAATATGCATTAGAACACCACCCCCCTTACAAACCAAAAGTGCAAATTTTCCAAAACCACAGACCATGTCTGTCTCACTTGGGTTAGCGTCCTCGAATATGAATGTCTCTTAGAGATTCTCTCCTATTCTCAAGTGCTTCTCCGAACTGACCCTTTGCAGCTAAATATGACCAGTCTGAAATGACCTTACCCACTCACCGGGAAGGGTTGCTTTCTTGCAATCAATGCACCGATTGCTTCAGAAAATTGGTGTTCATTCCAATCAGTACTATAAAGAGAAAACAGTGGCATGTAAGAGTGAAGGGGTCTGTGGCGTATTGATTGTTACAAAATATGAATTATTTGTCAGCCCTGATATTTTAAGGGGGAGAGAACTTCGGTTTGATTGCTTTCCCGCTGTGCTGTCTGCTGTTTGGCAGACTTCAAAGAGGCCAAGCATTCCAGGTGAGCGAACTTTGTGAAAATCAATTGTGTGCCCAATCATGGCTTAATCACTGATTTAACCAGGATTCACCTAGAGGGCTTTTTATGTTTTCATGTTTTGAGTACATAACTGCCAACTCCCCTGCAAATGCAACGCTTGACAAACTGGAAAAGGTGCAGTTTGCATTTAATATATTAGGCAATTAATGTTCCTTGCTCTGGCCATTACCTTAATTGAGTCTGGAGCCTGGTAGTGGCAATTCAATACTTATCACTGTGGAAGATATATTTAACGTTTGAATGATAAATAAATGTTGTCTCAAAATGAGTAAAAACTAATCTGAAACAAAAGAAAATGAAAATGATAAGTCTTATACCCAAGTAAGAGTGGTCAGCTAACCAAAAACCAGGTGACAAGGCAGGTACAGGTTAACTACTAAGAGAACATTTGTGTATGCATTCAAGTGAGTGTTCATGTTTCTATGCATGTGTATGTCTGCCCGTTGAGGTGTGACTTCCTTAAGAAAACATTTATCAGCCCACAGACAGCCATAAAACAACAGCATCACAGCCACCAAGCCTCACCAGCCACAGACCCACCCCATCCCTAACTCAGGGTAGCCTGGCTGGTTGGATGGTTGGCCAGCTGGGAGCCTCTCCACAGGGCTGATTAGCCGGGCTGAGTAACAGGTAGCATCCCCAGGTGCGGAGGCCTCTTCCCAGATCGGTAAGCCATCGCGCACAGGGCTGACAAAGCTGTGCTTAATTAGGCAAGAGGGGGGTATCAGCCTGTAATGGGTCCTTATGAGAGCAATGTTGGAGCATGGGTGAACTAGGGGGGTCCCACACCCCCTTTTTCCCTGCATTATGGATTAACCCATCTGGCCATTCAAGGGGTTTGGGGGGCGAGGTGATGTGCTGTCGGCCGACTTAAACAAAGACAAGGCGAGAGAGGGGGGCGTGTTCGTAATCACACGCTGAATTACTGTGGCCGCTACAGGGCTATTGTGTGCGTGATTGTTTGGCTTTTCACAGCTGGGGCAGCCCAAATTGTTCTTTTATACTATTTTATTCTCCCTTATTGGAGCCAGAGGGGCTCTGGGAATGATTAACAGACACCGCAATGAGGTGGACTCATTGTCAACATTTCCTTCTCAATTTACTTTTCCCGTGTATTTCTCCCCAATTGCAAATGCCTGAACCTCGCTTGGTTAACTATGCTGTCAATCAGATGGCGTAAAGTTTGTTTCAAATGCACAGAAGGGGTGGCCTTGAGTTATTTTGTTGAGGTTGTCTGCATGTCTGTATTTGTTTGTTCGCCCAAATAAAAAATAAAAAACATCTAATATTTTTATATTTACATAATTTTGGGGGGTAAATTTGTTTTACTGTAACAAAAAGAGAATATTGAATATCTGAGGACTACTCATTCAAAGTCTTAGCAGTTTCAAAAGTGACTCCTGACAGAGTTACCCAAACAGTGCTGGGACAGCAAGAAAAATGCAGAGTGGAGAGATTAAAATCTCTGTGTGTCCCATGCCCCCCTTCCTCCTCTCCCTTCTGTGTTGTGCTTCCTGCGTCTGATCTGATGTCCATTTCACAGCTCACCACAGGTCCTCAAGGGAAGGCAAGTGGAATAGGGGCCAGCCAGCTTAACAAAGCTCTTCAAATGAAGCCAGCCTCCCTCGGCCCTCTCCCAATAAGCCCAGCGTGATAGAGTTTACGTCGCAATTAGAAGAGAGACGAGAGGCCCTTTTATGAGTTGGATAAATGAAAGGCATGGCTGGTTGGGCTCCAACCCCCGCTCGTCCTCTCTTGGTACGAGCTGAGCCCTGCCACCGGTTCCCCCTCTCAGATCTCTCTGTCACACTGAAGCCTTTAGTCCAGTGGCCCGGTTGTAGCTGAGACTAATAATTGTGCCATTCCAGGAAATGGAGATTCTCTTGTTTTGGGTCTGAGATCTAAAGCAGTTTTTGGTTTATGGTAAATTAAGGTGTTTAGGTTTGCATTGCTCTCCCCAAAGCAATGCGCTTTTATTTGAGGTGATGTCACTGGAATCTCTTGTGTTCTTTGAGAGGATTTTGTCTTTGCAAGCCAAGGTCTGAGATCTAAAGCAGTTTTTGGTTTATGGTAAATTAAGGTGTTTAGGTTTGCATTGCTCTCCCCAAAGCAATGCGCTTTTATTTGAGGTGATGTCACTGGAATCTCTTGTGTTCTTTGAGAGGATTTTGTCTTTGCAAGCCACATTTGATGCTGTAAGAGCATAGAGCACTGTCACTGAGTGTGACACAACTAATCGTAGATTCTTCTGACCCTGTTCATTCGAAAACTGGAACACTATTTTACTGAGAAAATACATTGTTGGTAACAGAACTTCCTTCCAAATTGCTCCACCTAAATCCATGGGTCTCCAAGTTGACTGCCATTGTATCAATCTTCTGGCATCATGTTTCTTGTTTTGCTGTTATACTGTGTCAAGTGTTACCAAGTGTTGACTTGTCTAAGGTGTATCAAAACAAATGGGCACTGGATTGATTATCGAAGTTTACCGCCACGAGGGCCAACTCTATCCAATATATATTTTGCCAAAGTAAATATAGACAAGGCAGAGCCATGCCGTAGTGTTATATTGAACCATGATTTTGGCTGTATTAATTTAGTAGGCATTATGGGGATGATGGCAAACACAGTGGAGTATGTAGTTCGGCTCGCTCATGCTTGTACTGACATTCTTGGGCAGTGACAGTGTTTATGAGACAGCAGGGGTTCTGTCTGGAAACATAGCTGAGGATGGGATAGGCCTCTACTGCACACACACACACACACTTGTGCTGAGTGATTAAACCATTTTTTGTATGTTTTATTAAACAACTAATTGACCGACGTCGGTTCAACTACTTGAATTCCATTTAGCTTGTTTTTTTGGTGAGCACAATGCGTGTTTCTTTAGAGAGAGATCAAAGTTGAAGTTTTCAAATATTCAACCTAGTTCAGCACAGAAACATGGTAATTACTACAATGACCATAAACCATTGCGCCTGTTTTTCCGGCTCGGTCAGAGATGGGTCAGAGAGGAATAGGCAAAGCAAGAGGTTTCACTCTTGCCAGAATCTGTCCAAAATAAGCTCAAAATAAGTTTCTATGGGCTTATTTTGGACCTAAACTCGTTGCCTGCCTTCCCGCCTTTAGGACGACTCCCATTGTTAGGTCAGAGACATGAGCATTATATACAGATCTCTGGACGGATACACTTACGCCTGCTTCGTTAGGTTTGATACACATTATCCGCATGAGAGAAGAATGTACACAACACAATGAAAGGGACGGAGACAGTTCGTGAAAGTATCCCTTATCTACTTTGAAGAATTAGTAAACATTATTTCAATAGACAGCTTTGCAGCAAGCTTCTGCATTTGCTTCGGTTCGGCTGGCGCCTAGCAAAACTTGGCTAGGCGAGCTGAGCACTAGGCGAACCGAACGAGTGTGCTCGAATACTCCCTTAAAAGACCTTCATTTGAAAAACAATAAAAAAACTGCAATAGTACATCTGTCCATTTAAGACGCTGTAGCCAGTATACACTTCCTCAAAATGAGTCAAGAAATCTGTAATTAATTTGTATGTTTTTGCCGAAGAGATCTTAACGCACAATTTTACATATAACTAGATGTTTGGTGCAGTATTTCTGAAGTGAAAAAATGTGCATGAAAACGAGTCATCTCTCGTTGAATGATAATAAGCACTTCATTGAAGAATCCCTACTGTTGACCAATCACCGACAAATGGGGCGTAGACTTCGACTACCAAACTTTGGTTTGCCCCCGAGAAAAATGTTTGTGTGCACGAACAGCTGTAATAAATCCTTGCCGAAGACCAAAACGAACTAAAACGTCACAAAATGACAGCATAAAATATGCACAAACTGTTTCGGATGGGAAAATGCATAGGCAGGCTAGCTGAATAGGATGACTAAAGACAGTACAGTGTGGGGAGCACATAACATTAGATGGTCTGGCTGGCTGACTGCTACTGCCTGAGCAGAGATGAGATGATGACTTTAAGGAATGAAAAGTAATCAAGTCCTCAAATAAAACATAAGTAATATACACAAATGAAATATTGTATTATTTCATAGACATTTTTTATTTTCTATTGATGTCTACTCAATGTGGACCTGACAGAGACAATGGGAAATTTTCAATGTTTTGGCAATTTAATGTTTTGACTTTGGAATTTCCATTAAAAAAGATCTGAAATCATTTTCATTATTTCATGATGCATTTAATGTTATAAAAATCTAATTGAAGCTGAACCGACCTCAAAAAGCACAAATCACTCAGCACTCACACACACACACAGTCATTTGACAGGCTGATTACAGTACAAAGAGATGGACAGGGTGGGTTCCGTTCCTTCAGTAGGGTCCCCCAAGGACTCACACTCACTTTGAACACAAAGCTAACTCACTTACACACTTCAGCACAATGGAGAGAACCTTGTAATTAGGCCATAGAGCATTTCATTGAGATCATTATAACACCCTTGTAAAGATGTGACGCTCCATCAACCCTCAGAGTACCGTGTAGTGGAGTCATATCTATAATGATGGCTTCCCAGATAAGTACAGAATATGCAGCTAGTAGTAATATGCACTGAGTGTACAAAACATTAAGAACACCTGCTTTTTCCATGACATAGACTGACCAGGTGAATCCAGGTGAAAGCTATGATCTCTATTGATGTCACTTGTTAAATCCACTTCAATCAATGTAGATGAAGGGGAGGAGACAGGTTAAGGATCATTGGGGCGCTAGTGCCCCATTCCCGACACTACCCGGGGAAATGTAAGGCGCCAAATTCAAAATCCAAAAGTTGAATTATAAAACATTCATCAATATACAAGTGTTGCATACTCTTCAAAAGCTTAGAGTCTTGGCAATATCACAGCGTTGTCAGATTTCAAAAAGGCTTTACGGCGAAAGCACAACATTTGATTGTTTGAGGATAGCACCTCACATATTTTATGCATTAGCGTAATATCATAACCAGCGCGGGTCTCACAAAACACATATAAGAGCTCAAATAAATCGCTTACCTTTTGATGATCTTCTGCTGAGGGCAATCCCAAAGTGTCCAAGCAAGACAATCTATGTTTCTTTTGTTAGAAAAAGTGGTTGGCGCGTTATGTTCAGAAAATCCCTCGTCGACTCGCCCATTGTACAGTGAAGAGAAAGCATTCAAATCATGTATAATGTATCCTTAGGTATACTTTTATGTATATTAACGATTATATTTCACACGGATAGTATCCTAAATGATAGAAAAGGAAAATACAGAGGAACGCGCACACGGTCTCAGGCACCAAAAACTGAAGTCACTTCCTCTATCCTCTTACACATTCTTCTTCTATTCTGTGATCTTCAATGATAAAAGCATTAAACCTTGTCTAAAGACTGTTGACATCTTGTGGAAGCCATAGGTTCTGCAATCTGGGTCCTATTTTACTGAGAATCCCATAGGCAGACATTGAAAGTGAGGGCATGTCACAAAAAGAAAATTCTGGATAGAAATTCCTCTGGTTTTTGCCCGAGGAATTTCTGTTATACTCACAGACATATGCTGTTATACTCACAGACATTATTTTAACAGTTTTAGAAACGGGCATGAAAAAAATGTAAGTGCCTTTGAAAGGGGTATGGTAGTAGGTGCCAGGTGCACTGGTTTGTGTCAAGAACTGCAATGCTGCTGGGTTTTTCATGCTCAACAGTTTCCCGTGTGTATCAAGAATGGTCCACCACCCAAAGGACATCCAACTGTGGGAAACATTGGAGTCAACATGGGCCAGCATCCCTTTGGAACTCTTCCAACAACTTGTAGAGTCCATGCCCCAACAAATTGAGGCTGTTCTGAGAGCAAAAGAGCAACTCAATATTAGGAAGGCATAGTCCCATTGTTGCAGACCTATTTTGACCTTTTGTGATGAAAGATTTTCAGAGCACAGGCCCAAATATGAGCGAGAAGGAATTACATTTGAGTCTGGGAATTTGTTTAATTTTTTATTTAATTTTTAATTGCCCCTATCACTATCAATATCTTTCCGAAATACAAGTAAAATTCATTTTGTTCTGTTAATTACATCAGCTCGTCCCAAACAGACAGAGATCACTTCATAACATATTGAGGTTATGCCACTCATTTAGAAAACACGAGAGACAAATCCCAGTCTGTGCCTCCGAGAGCATGAATAGAAATGCATAGTTTTCCCCCCGACATTGGTTTGTGTTGTGGAAAACCATAGTCTAATCAAATCCTACCCAGTAGCCCTACGAGTTTGTGATAGTATGTATTGAATGTCAAATCAAATCGTATTGGTCACATACACATGGTTAGCAGATGTTAATGCGAGTGTAGCGAAATGCTTGTGCTTCTAGTTCCGACCGTGCAGTAATATCTAAGGTAAAAATTGCCTTGCGGAGGCAATAGCTACACTGTTTGTATTCGGTCATGTTTTCGGTCGCCTTGCCATGATTAAAAGCAGTGGTTCGCGCTTTAAATTTTGCGCGAATGCTGCCAACAATCCACGGTTTCTGGTTGGGGAAGGTTTCAATAGTCACCGTGGGTACCACATCACAGATGCACTTGCTAATAAACTCGCTCACCGAGTCAGTGTATACATCAATGTTGTTGTCAGATGCTATCCGGAACATATCCCAAGCCACGTGATCGAAGCAATCTTGAAGCGTGGAATCAGATTTGAGTAGCAATGATCCAAGGTTTTGCCAGCCTGGGTCGCACATTCGATATGCTGATAAAATTTAGGGAGCCTTGTTTTCAGATTAGCCTTGTTAAAATCCCCAGCTACAATAAATGCAGCCTCAGGATGTGGTTTCCAATTGACATAGAATCCAATGAAGTTCTTTCAGGGCCGTCGAGGTGTCTGCTTGGGGGGGATATACATGGCTGTGATTAAAATCGAAGAGAATTCTCTTGGTAGATAATGCGGTCAGCATTTGATCGTAAGGAATTCTAGGTCAGGTGAACAAAAAGACTTGAGTTCCTGTATGTTGTTATGATCACACCACGACTCGTTAATCAGAAGGAATACACCCCCGCCCTTCTTCTTACCAGAGAGATGTTTGTTTCTGTCGGCGCGATGCGTGAAGAAACCGGGTGGCTGTACCGACTCTGATAACGTATCCCGAGTGAGCCATGTTTCCGTGAAACAAAGAATGTTACAACCTCTGATGTCTCTCTGTAAGGCAACCCTTGCTCAAATTTCATCTACCTTGTTGTCAAGAGACTGGACATTGGCGAGTAGTATATTTGGGAGCAGTGAGCGATTTGCCCGTCTACGGAGCCTGACCAGAAGACCGCTCCGTCTGCCCCTTCTGCGGCGCCGTTGTTTTGGGTCTTCTACTGGGATCCGATCCATTGTCCTGGTTGGTGGTCCAAACAGAGGATTCGCATCGGGAAAGTCGTATTCGTGGTCGTAATGTTGTTAAGTTAACGTTGCTCTTATATCCAATAGTTCATCCCGGCTGTATGTAATAAGACTTAAGATTTCCTGGGGTAACAGTGTAAGAAATAATACGTAAAAAACAAAATACTGCATAGTTTCCTAAGAACGCGAAGCGAGGTGTCCATCTCTGTCGGCGCCAAAACGTTTGAGGAATTGTGATTGCTATCTCAGGTATAGCAAGACAAGGGTAGAGAATCCATACTGTGTGCAACTAGATCAGATGTACAGTATACAGTAGATATCAGATACTAATACAAAGGCTGAATTGTAACCTTTGTGTACTGAAAATGATATTATTGATGTTGATGGGAGATTTGCACAAAAAAATTATGACATGCATCGTATCTCAAATCAAGACACTTGACTACCTTAGACAATGGGATCGGGAGACACTTCTTTAGAAAACTATTTTGGCTGGCATTGCTCCTCCAATACAACCATGCTTCCAAGTTCCTTCCCCCATGTTTTCTTTCAACACAACATGAGTGATTACTGTTCATATAAATAGGCAGCCCTTTAATTACCCAGCCTGCCCCTGGGGAGCCATTACAGCGGGGAATCTTTTCATTCTTTATTAGCACATTTTAATATGGGCTAAGAAAAGTACAATGGGTGAGGCAGCCGTTTCCCTCACTCCGGGCATATTTATCCTGCTTTAGGGTGCTACTACTGGGCCTTCCGCTTGAATATGCATGGTGGGTTGTGGACCAGTGGGCTGGTCCCAGGGCACAGGGCCATGTGACAGGGGTGATGAACGACGCAGTCGGGCCTCATCTGGGGGTTCCCCCTAACAAAGGGAAGACGCAGGGAGAGTTTTTCATTAATGAAGAGGCCATGTAAATGAAGGAGATGCCAGCACTGAAAGGTGGAGTGTTGAGGGATGGCATCGCATCATGCTTTTAGAGGAGCAGTCAAATGAAGCGGGAGCCCCCAAATAAAGTTTGGGTGGATAGAGTGAGAGGGACCTATGACTTAAGAAATTCAAGGCAGGAGACCTTAGCAGGAAAAAGTCTGGACCCAAGTTATGTATTGATCCCATCATCCCTAAACATGTTTTACTACAAAGATCAGCAACCAACAATATGAGCTACGCATTTTTTAAAGTATGATATCAGTTTGCTTTCTTCCTGAAATGACTGAAGTTGTTTTATAGTAGAAGGCTAAAACCGCATGGCCCAATGTCTGCAGAATTTTACATTACATAAAGCACTTTGAGATTTCATAGTGTTTACATGTTTTTATTAATCAGGGAGATCAGGCTCCAACTCCAGCAACAGTAAATATGTACAGAAGTACATCCAAAGTCAAGGACAAACTCAATCTCCACCAATCTTCCCTGATACCCACTTATTAAACCCCAGTATAAATGGAAAATGGGCATTGCTCACTTCGGTGCCTGAGTCAACCTCTCACAATGTGGAGACAAATGTAATAGTATAACTCATCTGCTAGTTTGTATCCAAGCCCAAAGTAGATGCAAAGGAGAGGGATAATGAACATTCATGATTGATACATGTTGTTCCTCCAGTAGAAAATAGAGGGATTAGATGGGAAATCTTAAACTGTTGACTGACACATACTCCCTGACCTCTGATGCTAAAGTGGCTACATGGGTATATCAAGCCACTCACAGACACACTAATGCCCCGCAATGCAATTATTGCAGGAATTACACCCTCACTCCAAAACAGGGGTAAACTAACATTGAGTTGTGTGTGTACACGCTTTACTATACTTACGAGTACCAGAAGTTTTTACAAGAATAGTAAACCAACATAAATTCAGAGAAGTGAGGAGATTTTGCTGGTCCTCACTTGGAAAAAGGCTATTTTAGGCTTAGGGGTTAGATTTAGGGTTAGTGGTTAGGGATAGGGTTTGGGGTTAGTGGTTTGGGATTGGGTTAGGTTTAGGTTTAGGGGTTAGGGAAAATATAATTTTGAATGGGAATCAATTGTTGGTCCCTATAAAGTCCTCACAAGTATCTATCTACTCTACTCTTAACCAGATGATGAAGTAGTTATTGAATGTGCCTATGTGTGTGTGTGTGCCTGTGTGTGTGTGTGTGTGTGTGTGTGTGTGTGTGTGTGTGTGTGTGTGTGTGTCGCGGGGTAAGGTACTCAGACTACTCGCTCCTCTCCCCGTGTGAGGAGCGCACGTGTGTCTGCATTCTGTAGGCATTAACACAACACGTTAATCAAAGCCAGAGGGGAGAACTTGAGAGGAGATGAGGGGAGAGAAGTAGGACCCCGCTGGGCACAAAAGCAACCCCTCTGCTCCCAGCCCCTTTTAATTAGACCCACAGAAGCGGCACATCACAGGGGCAAATCGGTGACACACTCATTTTCTCTCTACTGTGTGTGTGGGTCATCTTATCTTTTCCAAGTCTGCTAGTGAGCTGCTGTCCAGTGGCTATCAGGGTCACGACCCTGGCCAGAGAAAATAAGACCCTTCTCACTCCCCAACGTCCTGTCCGTCAAAGCAGTGTGAAACAAAAGGATAGATAGCATCATATCACCTCATTAGGGAGCCATAAAGAATTAGTGTTTCATATGGTAAGGGTGAAACCTTTACAAACATGTTAGAGGAATCCAGATGTCTCAGTGACCAGAGAAACCACTAAATAATGTTGATCTTGACTTGTAATTTATCAGTTGGATATACTTTTCCAAGTGGTCGTTTTTTCAACAGTGGACACAGAGGCTGCTAGCCATCTGCCTGCCTAAGGCCCCCCGAAAGCATTGACATTTGGTCAGAGACCTTTCACCTCTTCGTAAAATGTCATGACACCGAAAGTCACCCCAACACAAAGAGCCCTAAACCCCAATGGAGGGAAGCAGAGCTAACCTGACAGAATGTGGTCCTGCCCGCAATCAAGAATAATTAATTAGTCCAAACTGTCACTCACTATCTACTCCTTGCAGAATGACTGGCACAAGCGACGCAAGTCTAACTTTAGGTGTCATAGAGTGGGATTAAAACAACGTTGGATCGAACCGCGCTGTCATAGCACAATAGACACCCTCAACCCCAGAGCAGAACCCTGCAGGAAGTTAGATTAATTGGGGTCACTCAGTGAGCAACGATAAGACCAAGCTGGAATACACTTGTTCTGGAGACGCTCCAGTCTTTATTGCAGTTATCAATCACTAGCACACAAAGTGAGGAGACAGCGAGTGGGCCAATTTTTGCACGGCGGGCGCACTCATTACGACACAGTTGAAGGGTACTGACAGCGAATTTCCACGCAAAGATTCAGTGAGATGGTGTTGAAAATGACCCGCTCTCATTTGTTTCATGGATTTCAATCCCATCAGAGACTCAGTATGAATTCTCCTAGGAACTAAACTGTTACATTGGCTATCAAATAGAGCACTTGTACACTTTTAAAGCCTTAGTGGTACAAGAAGAAAGAAACGTGAATGTCATAGATCCTTTTGAGTTTTCAAAGGTTTTCTGAAGTGTCTTTTTTAATATTTTCCTGGCTGTGCAATGGATGTATTATCTTTAATGGTCATATAAATGACATTCAGGTTCATTTTTAGTCTATAAACCAACTCAATACCATGTGAAATTTGAGTCACATCTTGAAGGAAAACATTCATTAGTATATCATTTCCCCATACAAACCATTTTCACTCAATGCAATAATTTTTGGACCCTTTTCAACTGTAGAAAAGATCTGCAGTTCATTGAGTGAAAGTTACAAAGGCCCTGCAGCCACTTACCCCATCATTCTCTCCCAGAGTTAGCCCATGTGGCCAGTGTGAGTGGTGAGCTCTGCTCAGGGCAGCTCCCGGGGGTAATGGTGTATTGAGCTGTGGACAGGCCTGAGGTAAGGGGGCTAGGGTCCAGCTAACCCACACCTGTGTCCACTGGGTGGGCCAAGAGCATGCCGACTCAGGGCCACTGCTCCCCTCCTCCCACCACCCACGCCGTGGAGTGGGCCCTTCATCACTCAGGCCCCTCTCTCAGACACATCAATCAGGGGCCCGTCGTGGGCCCTCAAGTGGGACCATGCATCAAAGACGATGACCATTAGTGATACTTCATTCATTTTTTCTCTCCATTTTTCCCATTTCTTCTTGGTGACTGTGACATCGCTGGATTAATTGCATTTGAATGAAGCGCACGCTGAGAGTGAAAGCCGAAATGGGATTTGACTGAAAAATGTTGAACTAAGAGAACTGCATGTATATTTGGGAAGTAAGGTATGTACAGATTGGGTTAGATCTACATGATTTTTAACAGAAACAGGGACACATAACCCTCAATCCAATGAATTCAATAGACATAACATTTGCTAAGATTTTATACAAAAAACAAGGACCATTTATTGTTATCAAAGGCTTTGTCGTGATTGATTGATCATACTTCCCACCTCATATTGCTAGAGGTTGCCTTTTTAGGCCGTTATTGTAAATAAGAATTTGTTCTTTATTGACTTGCCTAGTTAAATAAAGGTTAAATAAAAAATATAACAATTCCAGTGTAAGCTACAAGGGTTGCTAGCAGTTGTATTTCCTAACAAAGTTGTAGTCTTGACATCTGATGTGAGTATGTCATCACCCACTTGACCTGAATTCTCTACATATGATTTGCTGAATCACACCTGAGACAATGGTTGAAACAAGTCCTGCTGACACTGAGGCTGTCCTAATATTGATACCTTACAGTGGCTTACTGCAGCAAGAAATATGCTTGGTTATGAGATAATACGGTCTTTGGTTCATGCTGATATAATATCATTACCAAGCATTTGCCCACCCCTTGATTTGTCATTCATGAGGTGTTAATGAACTGTAGAAAAAGCTTAATTTGAAACTCTGTCTATTAAAGTTAGATGTAATGGAGTAATGGTGCCTGCTGATGTTTAAATACAGACCCTCTTGGGTCACACAGAAATCTTCAGCTGCTGATGAATAATTGTATATCATTGTCCTAATGAATTAGACAAACATGTATGGATAATGATATCTATAGAATAAAACACACATGTCCTCAAATGTAGACTTCAGAAACTACATAAAAGTTTAATGAGTGCCTTTTAATTTACAAAAAAACATTGGGAAACAGGCATTAAAATTAAGATATTTGATGAGCAGTATAAGTTCATCAAATTACCAAGACAACCAAGTACCTTTTCTTGACCTCTGCATGCCCGACACAGTCTCAATCCACACTCTGCTTCACCAAGACTTGAACTTGGATTCTCTCACTGCTCAGCCTGCCTCCATCCCTATGTCCTTCGCTCCCTCCCTCCCTCTCTCCAAAATACAGAAGCATGACATGACTTTGGCCCTGACCCTGGGCTACCTGACTGTTTTGTTATGAGCAGGTGGAGATCAGATGTTTTTGGTCATTACGCCGCCTCTCATTAGGTTCTGGCCTCGTCCACATCAAGATAATGAGACAGTGTTTAATGTGGAGCCTGAGCTCCATGACGAGGGTCGCGTGTGTTTTGGCGCACCGGGCTGAATTACCCCCACGTCTGACTAGGGGATGGCACCTGGGCCTCTGTCACTCTGGGGGAGGTTAGCCTAGAGCCTGGAGTTCCCTGGGGGGAGAGAGGGCTGGACTCAGCTGGAGGAAGCCGCCAAGGCAGATTCTCTTTGGGACGGTGTGGATGAAGGGATGTGAGGGCCTTTGGTGTTTGGGGGGGGATTCAGCACGACTATCTGACTTAATTGGGAAGTGGGAGGCGAATGAATTCATTTGGCTTGTGCTGTCATTTTCATTTATCTGTTTAAGTATTCTTACAATACCCATACAATATCACAAACTATCTTAAACTCAAATAATTTTCAAGAAGCCTATTTAAAACATATTCCAGAAGCTTTTCCAGAAAGTATTCCATTGTTCCCTTTTGTATCACTATACTTCTAAAAACTGTTGTGGTACCAAGAACAAACATCGACTACTAAGAGGCAATGCAAGTACCAGTTACAACAGTGTATAGTAGATTAAAGTCTAATTAAGGCTAATACATTATGATCATTACTTGATTTTCTTTACATAAGTAAAATTTGTTGTGTAAGGCTACTTTTTCAGACCTCATTTATTGTGTTTATTTGGGTAAGAGACCGTTCAAAAGTTTGGGGTCACATAGAGATGTCCTTGTTTTTGAAAGCATTAAAATAACATCAAATTGATCAGAAATACAGTGTAGACATTGTTAATGTTGTAAATGACTATTGTAGCTGGAAACGGCAGATTTTTATGGAATATCTACATAGGCGTACAGAGGCCCATTATCAGCAACCATCACTCCTGTGTTACAATGGCACGTTGTGTTGGCTAATCTAAGTTTATCATTTTAAAAAGCTAATTAATCATTAGAAAACACTTTTGCAATTATGTTAGCACAACTGAAAACTGTTGTGTTGATAAAAGAAGCATTAAAACTTTAGACTAGTTGAGAATCTGGAGCATCAGCATTTGTGCGTTCGATTACAGGCTCAAAATGTCCAGAAACAAATAACTTTCTTCTGAAACTCGTCAGTCTGTTCTTGTTCTGAGAAATGAAGGCTATTCCATGCGAGAAATTGCCAAGAAACTGAAGATCTCGTACAACGCTGTGTCCTACTCCCTTCACAGAACAGTGAAAACTGTCTCTAACCAGAATAGAAAGAGGAGTGGGAGACCCCGGGTGCACAACTGAGCAAGAGGACAAGTACATTAGTGTATCGTTTGAGAAACAGACACTTCACAAGTCCTAAACTGGCAAAACACTAGTCTCAAAGTAAACAGTGAAGAGGCGACTCCAGGATGCTGGCCTTCTAGGCAGAGTTCCTCTGTCCAGTGTCTATGTTCTTTTGCCCATCTTAGTCTTTTATTTTTATTGGCCAGTCTGAGATGTTGCTTTTTCTTTGCAACTCTGCCTAGAAGGCCAGCATCCCGGTGTCGCCTCTTCACTGTTGACGTTGCGACTGGTGTTTTCGGGTACTATTTAATGAAGCTGCCAGTTGAGGACTTGAGAGCAGGTTCAGAGCTTCAAGTTCCTTGGTGTCCACATCACCAACAAACTATCATGGACCAAGCACACCAAGATAGTCTTGAAGAGGGCACGGCAAAGCCTACTCCTCCAAGGAGACTGAAAAGATTTGGCACGGGTCCTCAGATCCTCAAAAAGCTATACTACTGCACCATCGAGAGCATCCTGACTGCATGCATCACTGCCTGGTTTGGCAACTGCTCGGCCTCCGACCAGAAGGCACTACAGAGGGTAGTGCGTATGGCCCAGTACATCACTGGGGCCAAGCTTCCTGCCATCCAGGACCTCTTTACCAGGCGGTGTCAGCCACCCTAGTCATAGACTGTTCTCTCTGCTATCGCACGGCAAGCGGTACCAGAGCGCCAAGTCTAGGTCCAAAATGCTTCTTAACAGCATCTGCCCCCAAGCCATAAGATTCCTGAACAGCTAATCAAATGCCTACCCAGACTATTTGCATTGTTGTCCCCCCCACCCCCTATTTTACGCTGCTGCTACAGTGCCTTGCAAAAGTGTTAATCCCCCTTGGTGTTTTTCCTATTTTGTTGCATTACAACCTGTAATTTATATTGATTTTTATTTGGATTTCATGTAATGGACAAACACAAAATAGTCCAAATTGGTGAAGTGAAATGAAAAAAAAAATAACAAACAGAAAAGTGGTGAGTGCATTTTATTAGGATCCCCATAAGCTAACGCCATAACGCTAGCTAATCTTCCTGGGGTCCAACACCAATTAACAAGACATTACAAACAACCACAATCAAGACTTCACAAACATTCAACAAGTAGACAATACAGATAATTAAAATACCTGACAGGAAACACATTTAACATTCAGTTGTTACTTTCTATTTCCTGTCCAGTCATATGAGATGTCACATTAGATGTTCTTTTATTTTTTTCTTGAAGGTGGATTTACTTTTTGCCTGAGAAATATGGATTGGTAATAAGTTCCATTCAGCTATAGCTCTATATAATACTGTAGATTTAAGGCGATTTGTCCTTGGCTTGAGTTGTTTTAGCTGCCCTGAATTTGCCTTTCTGGTTTGGTGGTTATGCGTGTTGCTAGTATGTACTAATTGGACTGAAAGGTACTGTGGTTTTTTGAAAAATATAACATTCCTAAAGAAAATCAAAAGACTAGATAGTAATTTGTTTTTAACGTGAAGCCATGAAAGATTCTGATGCATTTTAATAATATTCATTCGATTAGAGCAATGAAGAGATAATCTGGCAGCCCTGTTTTGAGCCATTTGGAGCTGTTTTATATATTTCTTTGCTGCAGATGACCATATAACTGGACAGTACTCTAAGTGTGATAGGACCAGGGATTGAATCACCTGATTCAGAGTGCTAGATGTTACATACTCTGAACATTTTCTTGTAACAGCAATTCCCTTACCCATCTTAATAACAATATTATCTATGTGTTCTGAACATGATAAAGCTGCGTCCAACATGACGCCTAGTAGTTTAGTTTTTTTAACTTGCTCTACATGTATTCTATTAATCGACAAATTCAACTGGGGGTCATCAGCAAGCATATAACCAAAAACAATACACTTAGTTTTAGAAATTTTCAACACCAATTTGTTCATATCAACCCACTCAGACACCATTCTTAGTTCACTGCTCAGTACATTTGTTAACTCATTACATTCTGATGCTGCACTATAAATTGTAGAGTCATCAGCATACATGACCACTCTTGCTTTGTTCATTACTGAAGGTAAATCATTAGTAAAGATAGAGTAGAGCAGTGGGCCTAGGCAGCTTCCTTGAGGAACACCATAATGTATATCTTTACTATTTGAAAAGCTACCATTAAATAACACTTTTTGCCTTCTCCTGGATAGATAGTTTTCCATCCAGGATAGAGCTGCATCCTTAAAACCATAACATTTGAGTTTTCCTAGTAACAGTTCATGATCAATTACATCAAAAGCAGCACTGAAATCCAGCAACACTGCACCAACTAACTTCCAGTCATCTATACTCTTTAACCAATCATCTGTCATTTGTGCTAAGGCTGTACTCGTAGAATGCCCTTCTTTATATGCATGCTGGAAACCCGTTATCAGACCATTACATGAGAAATAATCCTTGATTTGTACAGATATAATTTTTTCCAATAGTTTACTTAACACAGGCAGCAAGCTTATAGGACGACTATTAGGACCAGTGAATGCTGATCTATTATAGGTAGTGGAATAACTTTTGACTCTTTCCAGACTTCTGGGCACACCCCATACATCAAGCACTTATTAAAAATGAGAGATTGGTGTAGATATTTGGTTAGCTGTAACTCTAAGCAATTTGGCATCTAGATTATCAGTACCAGGCGACTTGTCATCCGAAAGAGACAACAGCATCCTTTCTACGTCTTCCCTTTCTACTTGATGAAATTTGAAACTGCAATACCTTTCCTTCATGATACAATCTTTTATAAGGGTATACGACATGGAGCCATCAGTTGGAATCATAGAATTCCTCAACTTGTCCACTTTGCCTGTAAACATTCATTAAAGTAATTTGCGATGTCATGTGGTTTTGTAATAAATATACCCTCTGATTCAACAAAAGAGGCAGACATGTTTGAATTCCTACCCATAATAGTGTTCAACGTTCTCCACAGATTTTTCCCATCACCCTTTACTTCACCAAGCTTTAACTTCCTGTCTTGAGATGTTGCTTCAATATATCCACATCATTTTCCTGCCTCATGATGCCATCTATTTGGTGAAGTGCACCAGTCCCTCCTGCATCAAAGCACCCCCACAACATGATGCTGCCACCCTTGTGCTTCACGGTTGGGATGGTTTTCTTCGGCTTGCAAGCATGCCCCTTTTTTCTCCAAACATAACGATGGTCATTATGGACAAACAGTTCTAATTTTGGAAATTTCCCCCACGGATGAAACAGACTTGTGGAGGTCAAGGGCTGATTTCTTTTGGTTTTTCCATGATGTCAAGCAAAGACGCACTGAGTTTGAAGGTAGGCCTTGAAATACATCCACAGGTACACCTCCAATTGACTCAAATTATGTAAATCAGAAGCTTCTAAAGCCATGACATACTTTTCTGGAATTTTCCAAGCTGTTTAAAGGCACTCCAAACAAGTCAGCGACAAAGTTGTGGAGAAGTACAGATCAGGGTTGGGTTATAAAAAATATACGAAACTTTGAACATCCCACGGAGCACCATTAAATCCATTATTTTAAAATGGAAAGAGTATGGCACCATAACAAACCTGCCAAGAGAGGGCCGCCCACCAAAACTCACAGACCAGGCAAGGAGGGCATTAATCAGAGAGGCAACAAAGTGACCAAATATAACCCTGAAGGAGCTGCAAAGCTCCACACTGGAGATTGGAGTATCTGTCCATAGGACCACCTTAAGCCGTACACTCCACAGAGCTGGGCATTACGAAAGACTGACCAGAAAACAGCCATTGCTTAAAGAAAAAAATAAGCAAACACATTTGGTGTTCGCCAAAAGGCATGTGGGAGACTCCCCAAACATGTGGAAGAAGGTACTCTGGTCAGATGAGACTAAATTTGAGCTTTTTGGCCATCAAGGAAAACGCTATATCTGGCGCAAACCCAAAACCTCTCATCACCCCGAGATCAGCATGCTTCACTGTGGGGATGGTTGTGGCAGCATCATGCTGTGTGGATGTTTTTCATCAGCAGGGACTGGGAAACTGGTCAGAATTTAAGGAATGATGGATGGTACTAAATACAGGGAAATTCTTGAGGGAAAACAGTTTCAGAGATTTGAGACTGGGACGGAGATTCACCTTCCAGCAGGACAATGACCCTAAGCATACTGCTAAAGCAACACTCGAGTGGTTTAAGGGGAAACATTTAAATGTCTTGGAATGGCCTAGTTAAAGCCCAGACCTCAATCCATTTGAGAATCTGTGGTATGACTTAAAGATTGATGTACACCAGCGGAACCTATCCAACTTGAAGGACCTGGAGCAGTTTTTCCTTGAAGAATGGGCAAAAATCCCAGTGACTAGATGTCCCAAGCTTATAGAGACATACCCCAAGATACTTGCAGCTGTAATTGCTGCAAAAGGTGGCTCTACAAAGTATTGACTTTGGGGGGGGGTAGTTATACACGCTCAAGTTTTCAGTTTTTTTGTTTCTTGTTTATTTCGCAATAACAAATATTTTGCATATTCAAAGTGGTAGGCATGTTGTGTAAATCAAATGATACAAACTCCCCAAAAATCTATTTTAATTCCAGGTTGTAAAGGCAACAAAATAGTAAAAATGCCAAGGGGGGTGAATACTTTCGCAAGCCACTGTACTCTCTATTTATTATCTATGCAGTCACTTTAACTCTACTTATGTAAATATTACCTCAATTACCTCGACTAACCTGTGCCCCCACACATTGACTCTGTACCGGTACCCCCTATATATTGCCTCGCTACTGTTATTTTACTGCTGCTCTTTAACTATTTTATTTTTTTATTTTTTACTTATCTATTTTTTACTTAACACTTATTTTTCTTAAAACTGCATTGTTGGTTACGGGCTTGTAAGTAAGCATTTCACTAAGGTTGTATTCGGCACATGTGACAAACACTTTGATTTCTTCAACCCTGGCTGTGTGCTTGAGCTGGCATGCATACTGCAGGTGCTGCAATCAGCGCTGGCAATGAATGCATGTAATGATCAATCCCACCCACTCGCTAATGATCTGATCCTAAGCACTCAGCGAAGGGGAATGAGATGAAACAGAATTTTATTGCGGGTGTGAAAAGCCCCCTACTACGGATGGCTTACCCAGATAGGCCGAAGCTTAATAAAAAGCTGTGTGAAAACACCTGAAAATGTCATCTTTTAAAGAGATATGGTCAACTATTTTCTCTTACGTGCCTCATTCTTTTTCTTTTAGCACCTTTCCCTGTTGTTCATTTTCAATACTTTTCTTTTTATCTCTTCATGATATTTGAGCAAATTGCACCATGCAGCCAAAGCAGAGCTTTCAAGTAAAAACACAGCCGTTAGCATACCACATTGCCAAGGCTTTGGGACCCAACACATCTGTGACCCAATCAGAGGTTAGCATGGACGTTACACAAATCCATTGCTGAATCGGAGAGAAAATTAATTGCTGGCTTTTAACAGCACACACAAAGGTTGTGTTCAAACACTTTTTTAAATGAGCCCACATCCCAATTTCCAATAATTTACTACGAATTTATGGATATGTATTTTTCCATGTTTGTTTTTGCTGAATCCTTGTCCATTAGGGCATTATGCTAATAATAGCTGTACATATTATGTGTTACCCATGTTATGAAAATGTAGCCCTGCTCTGGTCAGAGGGAAATGGATTGAGTAGGCTAGGTAAATGGATCATCCAAAATATCAACATAAGGCGAACAGAAAATGGTGGCTGATTGAAAATTACCATTATAATATTCACAAGTATATTGTCCCGTCCTCTCAATCAAATCCCATCTCCCACGAATACATTACCGTTTTAATAAAAACACACTCATGAATAGAATGACCATAGAACATGCAAAACTTAAAATTCTAATGACACCACAAGGCATACAATACCAGCCAGCCATAATTAGGAAGAGATCAGTCCATCTTCAAACTTCAGTTAGTAAGACGCTAGGTAAATGGCTGCAGTATAAACCTCATAGCCAAGCATTTTGTCCTGAATGAGTACAAATACAGCAATCACCTCATTAATCTTAAATTATGTCTGCGCATATATATGGTTTATAATGGAGATCCTATAATGGTACAGACACAGAACCTAGTCTTTTGGACAAATTTGCATTCACAAATATCCAAGACCATGCTTGTGTCCCAAAAGGCACCCTATTCCCTTTATAGTGCATTATTTTATGTAATGCACTATAACAAGAATATAGTGCCATTTGGGATGCAGCCCAAATGAAATAAGTCATAATGAAAATATGAAGAATGATTCTGTTGACATGAAGCACTCTCTCTGAATTCATAGCCACTCCTCACAACCGGATGTGCAACCTGTCTTTAAAAGTTGGTCTGTCCACATTCTTTCCTGTGTCTGACCTTTACCAAATACCAAACACATGGAGATTGTCAAAAACGATGCCTACTGAGGGAAAAGGGAGGACAGGAGGATGTTCTTCCCCTCTGGTCACGTAATGACCCCTAGCCACACAGAGGGCATATGCCCACTGCTGGACGACAGCTGGCAAAGCAGTTTCTGAATTCAGACGTAATCCCTGAAGGAATTCCAACCAAACACTGTCACAAAAAAAGATAAGATCTTAACAACGGCACACTCCACCAGGCACATCAAAAGGCCAATTACACACACTACTGAAGTATGGCTTAGCAATACCATTGTTTCCGAGCTACCTAGAGAAACAAGTGACTGAAGCGAGAGAAGATTTGTTAATGTCATGGTTACTACAGTGAAAACAGCTTGCTTCTAGCACAACCAAGTCAAAAGATCTGACCCATATTATCAGCGCAACTTTTGTGTCTTCCTATAGGGGACGGGAGCGCCTTTTACAAACCATGTTGTGGGACGTTCTAAAACTACTCGCATGTCGACGTCGTTAACCATTAGTTTAGTTATGTTACCTCATTGGCTAGCAGGGTTGGGGAGTAGTGGATTACATGGATTACAGCAAAAAACATTAACTGTAATCCATTGCGTTACCAACAAAAATATTGTAATCAGATTACAGATACTTTAGAAAAACAACATAATTACTTTGAGGATTACTTTTAAATTCAGAAAGGATGTTTGCGAGAAAAAAATCTTTGACACATCTGTTTTCTCAATGACATTTAAATCAGCATTGAAAAAGGCGCAAGTTTAAATTTGTTCCACGTGAGTGAGTCTGACCATACAGTGGCTTGCGAAAGTATTCACCCCCCTTGGCATTTTTCCTATTTTGTTGCCTTACAACCTGGAGTTTGTATCATTTGATTTACACAACATGCCTACCACTTTGAATATGCAAAATATATTTTTTTGTGAAACAAACAAGAAATAAGACAAAAAAACTGAACTTGAGCGTGCATAACTATTCACCCCCCCAAAGTCAATACTTTGTAGAGCCACCTTTTGCAGCAATTACAGCTGCAAGTCTCTTGGGGTGTCTCTATAAGCTTGACACATCTAGCCACTGGGATTTTTGCCCATTCTTCAAGGAGAAACTGCTCCAACTCCTTCAAGTTAGATGGGTTCCTCGGGTGTACCGCAATCTTTAAGTCATACCACAGATTCTCAAATAGATTGAGGTCTGGGCTTTGACTAGGCCATTCCAAGACATTTAAATGTTTCCCCTTAAACCACTCAAGTGTTGCTTTAGCAGTATGCTTAGGGTCATTGTCCTGCTGGAAGGTGAACCTCCATCCCAGTCTCAAATCTCTGGAAGACTGAAACAGGTTTCCCTCAAGAATTTCCCTGTATTTAGCGCCATCCATCATTCCTTCAATTCTGACCAGTTTCCCAGTCCCTGCTGATGAAAAACATCCCCACAGCATGATGCTGCCACAACCATGCTTCACTGTGGGGATGTTGTTCTCGGGGTGATGAGAGATGTTGGGTTAGCGCCAGACATAGCGTTTTCCTTGATGGCCAAAAAGCTACATTTTAGTCTCATCTGACCAGAGTACCTTCTTCCATATGTTTGGGGAGTCTCCCACATGCCTTTTGGTGAACACCAAACATGTTTGCTTATTTTTTTCTTTAAGCAATGGCTTTTTTATGGCCACTCTTCCGTAAAGCCCAGCTCTGTGGAGTGTACGGCTTAAAGTGGTCCTATGGACAGATACTCCAATCTCCACTGTGGAGCTTTGCAGCTCCTTCAGGGTTATCTTTGGTCTCTTTGTTGCCTCTGATTAATGCCCTCATTGCCTGGTCCGTGAGTTTTGGTGGGTGGCACTCTCTTGACAGGTTTGTTGTGGTGCCATATTCTTTCAATTTTTTAATAATTGATTTAATGGTGCGCCGTGGGATGTTCAAAGTTTCTGATATTTTTTATGACCCAGCCCTGATCTGTACTTCTCCACAACTTCGTCCCTGACCTGTTTGGAGAACTGCTTGGTCTGCATGGTGCCGCTTGCATGGTGGTGCCGCTTGCTTAGTGGTGTTGCAGACTCTGGGGCCTTTCAGAACAGGTGTATATATACTGATATCATGTGACAGATCATGTGACACTTAGATTGCACACAGGTGGACTTTATTTAACTAATTATGTTACTTCTGAAGGTAATTGGTTGCACCAGATTTATTTAGGGGCTTCATAGCAAAGTGGGTGAATACATATGCACAAACCACTTTTCAGTTATTATTTAAACTTTTTGAACCAAGTAATTTTGTTCATTTCACTTCACCAATTTCATTTCACTTGTCCATTACATGAAATCCACTATGATGACACACCAAATGTGTTTGATGGATCGCAGGAAAAGAGCAGGAACAGGGTTTTGTAGGCTACAGTTCAAGCTATGTCTTCCAATGGTGTGACTGCTGTTGGCCTCCAAAGATTATCCAACTTTAATAAACACTTGGAGGTAAGGATGACAGCAGTGGTGTACTATTATTACTACAATAATAAGTGATATCGGCATTGCTGTAGACTGCAGTACACCACTGCTGTCATCCTTACCTCCTTCATAGCACATTGATGTGAGTCAATTTTTTTTTTTACCTTTGTTTAACTACACAAGTCAGTTAAGAACAAATTCTTATTTACAATGACAGCCTAGGAACAGTGGGTTAACTGCCTTGTTCTGGGGCAGAATGACATATTTTTACCTTGTCAGCTCGGGGATTCAATCTAGCAACCTTTCAGTTACTGGCCCAAAGCTCTAACCACTAGGCTACCTGCCCATTGCTGACCTCTTATTTAGCTATTTGTGCCTTAAGGATTATGGTTGTTGTGGATGGCTGTTAACAAATCGAAATGTGTATTTGAATCCAATAATGGTTGAATTCAAGAAGTTTAAGCCGCCTGTCAATCATTGTTTTTGAAACCAGTGGACAGCCAGTTAAAAATGCATTCTTGCAACAGCTGCATATTGCGGATCCCAGCCTATGGAATAAAAGTGTGGCTTTACTGCTCAATCTAATTCATGTTGATAAAATAATCAAATCCATAGGCCTAATGGACACATGCTCAAACTCGTACACTTTTGATAGACTTAAAGGGGCAATCTGTAGTTGCTACATCCATTTTTGGACTTATACAGTTGAAGTCGGAAGTTTACATACACCTTAGCCAAATACATTTAAACTCAGTTTTTCACAATTCCTGACATTTAATCCTAGTAAAAATTCCCTGTCTTAGGTCAGTTAGGAAAAGGAATTTAGTAGAGAGAATAGTAGAGAGAATAATATTAGACAGAATGATTAATTTCAGCTTTTATTTATTTCATCACATTCCCAGTGGGTCAGAAGTTTACATACACTCAATTAGTATTTGGTAGCATTGCCTTTAAATTGTTTAACTTGGTTAAACGTTTCGGTTAGCCTTCCACAAGCTTCCCACCATAAGTTAGTGAATTTTGGCTCATCCTTTCTGACAGAGCTGATGTAACTGAGTCAGGTTTGTAGGCCTCCTTGCTCGCACACACTTTTCAGTTCTGCCCACAATTTTCTATAGGATTAAGGTCAGGGCTTTGTGATGGCCACTCCAATACCTTGACTTTGTTGTCCTTAAGCCATTTTGCCACAACTTTGGAAGTATGCTTGGGGCCATTGTCCATTTGGAAGACCCTTTTGCGACCAAGCTTTAACTTCCTGACTGATGTCTTGAGATGTTGCTTCAATATATCCGTATAATTTTCCTTCCTCATGGTGATGATCTATTTTGTGAAGTGCACCATTCCCTCCTGCAGCAAAGCACCTCCACAACATGATGCTGCCACCCCCGTGCTTCACGGTTGGGATGGTGTTCTTCGGCTTGCAAGCATGCCCCTTTTTCCTCCAAACATAACGATGGTCATTATGGCCAAACAGTTCTATTTTTGCTTCATCAGACCAGAGGACATTTCTCCAAAAAGGTACGATCTTTGTCCCCATGTGCAGTTGCAAAACATAGTCAGTTTTTTTATGGTGGTTTTGGAGCTTGGCTTCTTCCTTGCTGAGCGGCCTTTCAGGTTATGTTGATATAGGACTTGTTTTACTGTGGATATAGATACCTTTGTACCTGTTTCCTCCAGCATCTTCACAAGGTCCTTTGCTGTTGTTCTGGGAATGATTTGCCCTTTTCTCACCAAAGTACGTTCATCTCTAGGAGACAGAATGTGTCTCCTTCCTGAGTGGTATGACGGCTGCGTGGTCCCACGGTGTTTATACTTGCGTACTATTGTTTTTGTACAGATGAACGTGGTACCTTCAGGCATTTGGAAATAGCTACCAAGGATGAACCAGACTTGTGGAGCTCTACAATTATTTTTCTGAGGTCAAGGGCTGATTTCTTTTGATTTTCCCATGATGTCAAGCAAAGAGGCACTGAGTTTGAAGGTAGGCCTTGAAATACATCCACAGGTACACCTCCAACTGACTCAAATGATGTCAATTAGCCTATCAGAAGCTTCTAAAGCCATTACATAATTTTCTGGAATTTTCCAAGCTGTTTAAAGGCACAGTCAACTTAGTGTATGTAAACTCCTGAACCCTGGAATTGTGATACAGTGAATTATAAGTCAAATAATCTATCTGTAAACAATTGTTGGAAAAATTCCTTGTGTCATGCACAAAGTAGATGTCCTAACCGACATGCCAAAACTATAGTTTGTTAACAATACATTTGTGGAGTGGTTGAAAAATAAGTTTTAATGACTCCAACCTAAGTGTATGTAAACTTCTGACTTCAACTGTATATATATATATGCATTGATTCTTGAAGAATATAACTTATAAATACCTCATGAGCTTAGTTCAACTGTCACAATCCATGAGAACCCAATGTTTGTAAACACTGTAAATGTAAACAAACACTGTATAACCTTATAACATAGTTAAAACAATAATTTTTATATCATGGATGGTCAGTCCTTGCATCCATAGCTCTGTCTATTAATCTGAGAGTGGTGACATTTTTCCAGGCCCATCCCTCAAACAGAGGCGGGGCGACGTTTTGTTATTGTTTCATCTGTGGATTTTCCCTTTAAACAGCTGCATATGATCAAGATATCAAAGTGTCACCAACAAAAAGGTAAACAATAGGCTTATAACAAACACAGCTTATGCGGCAGGTAGCCTAGTGGTTAGAGCATTTGGCCAGTAACTGAAAGGTTGCTAGATCGAATCCCCGAGCTGACAAGGTAAAATAATTCCTGAGCTGACAAGGTAAAAATCTGTTGTTCTGCCCCTGAACAAGGCAGTTACCCCATCATTGTAAATAAGAATTTGTTCTTAACTGACTTGCCTAGTTAAATAAAATATGGCATACATTTTTCACATGTAAATAGCACTTTTCAGTAGTGCTCAAAGCATGCCATTCCATGAGCGCAGCATTTATTTTTCAACTCGAATCAATGAGCTAAATAAGTCCTCCATGACAACAAGATCATAAACAACAGAGTAGGGCTGGGGTTTTTGGGTTATGCTCAGGTAAACAAATTTGGCTAATCTATACTTCCATATTTCCAAGTCCTATTCTTGAAGGTCAAGGGGTATAACATTTATTGGAATGACTGGAATTCTGCTAGACTTTGTTTTGATTTTTTATATTTTATTTAACCTTTATTTAACTAGGCAAGTCAGTTAAGAAAAAAGTATTATTTATAGAGATCCATTTTTATGGAATGGTTTGCATATCCATGTGAGAGACGTGGACTCGTTCTCGTCCTTTAAGTCTTTATTGAAGACTCATCTCTTCAGTAGGTCCTATGATTGAGTGTAGTCTGGCCCAGGGGTGGAAGGTGAACGGAAAGGCACTGGAGCGACGAACCCGCCCTTGCTGTCTCTACCTGGCAGGTTCCCCTCTCTCCACCGTGATTCTCTGCCTCTAACCCTATTACAGGGGGCTGAGTCATTGGTTTACTGGTGCTCTTCCATCCTGTCCTTAGGAAGGGTGCGTCACTTGAGTGGGTTGAATAACTGACATGATCTTCCTGTCCGGGTTTGGCGCCCACCTCGGGTTCGTGCCGTGGGGGAGATCTTCGTGGGCTATACTCAGCCTTTTCTCAGGGTAGTAAGTTGGAGGTTTGAAGCTATCCCTCTAGTGGTGTGGGGGCTGTGCTTTGGCAAAGTGGGTGGTGTTTTATTCTTCCTGGTTGGCCCGGTCTGGGGTTATCGTCAGACGGGGCCACAGTGTCTCCCGACCGCTCCTGTCTCAGCCTTCCCCGCATCCTTGCCATAAGTAATACTGCCTAAGGCGATTTCGCAATAAGAAGTGCCTGTTTCCCAAATAGCCTTCTGGAATAGGCTACTGAGGATGTGGTAAAAATTTCAATCCCTGGATTATATATTAGATTATATATTAATAACATGTATATGAATTGATGCTTGTTAACCACAGACGGTGTTTATTTTTTAGAATGTGTTTTACCTGTAGCCTAATCTGACTACTGTTACCGTCAATCTAATGCATTCATAATAACACAAGATTTCAACAACAACAAACGGAAGTTATAGGCTATTTATTACATTGGTTTGCCAGCTCCAGGTAGGAAACACAAGTGGCACAAATTGATTTGCAATGACCTCAGTGATATCGTAATTTCAACACATGTATTGTATCAAATGATAGCCTACAATGACATATACATTAATATACTTCTTTATGGCCAACAGAGGCAAATTTATAAATCTCGACATTTAGCCTAATGTCAGTTTCACTGAGGACTTTTCCCCATTAAAAATAATCACGCGAGTGAGTTCCAAAATGTACATTTCAAATGTCCACACGGGCAGCCCCCGAGACACGGGAACTGAGAATGCGTAATGCACTTGGCTTGATAGCGTTTTCTTTATGCAGTCAACATTAGAATGCAGTTTAAACCACCTCCGAGCGGATATATGTAATGGGCACTAGTGCGCCCAAAGTCGTTTTCCAGTGCTTTATCTCCATTATCTATTGATGTGCATCAGTTCTAGAGTATTAATATTTTTTTTATGGAAAACGGGTTTGGAAATAGGTGTCTCCATAATGACAATCTAAACAGCCTACGTACACTGGTAAAAAGTTGTCACAACGTGTACGCGTGCTGCCCACTCCTCTCGCTCACGTGACTCAGCCAATAACTGCAGTGCTCTCAAAACACACCCATCCCCAACACTTATACGAGAACATGGCAACACCGAGTGCATGCGCGCACACAAATTATACAGTGCAGATGGCTTGACCCATATTTTTCGTTTGCAATATTAATTGACCGCCCACTCAGAAGACGTCAACTCCCATCCCCCGCCCCTTAGCAACAGAAGCAAGATGGCGGCGCCCAGTAACGCTGATCATTCTCCAGAGATATCGACGCCGTTAAAGATACCGAAAACAGAAGTGCCATCACCAGAATCAGAAGATTTGAGCGACAGCAACCAATACCATTCCAATCCCTCCACACCCAATCGATTCTCGCCTCTCAACGTAGGTTTGTCGATTTCTGGGAGCGCAGGCCGAAGTGGATCGGCCTGTGCATCAAATAGCTTCACAGCTTGCCGAGGGATGTCGTGGACCCCATCAGAAACAAACGCCCTTATTGCGGTGTGGGGCAATGAAAGACTGACAGAGGCACGAATGCAGCAGCTGGAGGTTGCAGGCACCGTTTTCTCTGGAAAGGCTCCTGGTCCAGCAATGTACGAGCGGGTCTCACGAGCCCTAGCAGAGCTCGGCTACGAAAGGACCCCGTCCCAATGCAGGGAGAGGATGAAGGTAATGGGGGACAGAGTAAGCATGTTCATCTATCACATAGCTAGGTAGCTAACGTTAGCCATCTGTCAGACTCTTGCTAGGCAACTTCGTGCTATGTTCATACATTTTATGTTAACCAGGATGTTGTCATGGCTACCTTCCTAGCTATACCCCATGACTAAGTAACGTTACCTATCTAGATAGCTATACTGAACAACAATATACACGCACCATGTACAGTGTTGGTCCCACGTTCCATAAACTGAAATATAAGCTCCCAGACATTTTCCATATGCACAAAAAGTGTATTTCTCTCCAATGTTGTGCACATTTGTTTACATCCCTGTTAGTGAGTATTTCTCATTTGCTAAGATTGTCCATCCACCTGACAGGCGTGGCATATCAATAACCTAATTAAACAGCATGATAATTACACAGGTGCACCTTGTGCTGGGTACAATAAAAGCCCACTAAAATGTGCAGTTTTGTCACACAACACCACAGATGTATAAAGTTTTGAGGGGAGTGTGCAATTGTCATGCTTTCTGCAGGAATGTCCACCAGAGCTCTTGCCAGAGAATTGAATGTTAATTTCTCTACCATAAGCTTCTTCAACATCGTTTTGGAGAATTTGACAGTTCTGTATGTCCAACCGGCGTCGCAACCGCAGACCATATGTAACCACGCCAGCCCAGGACCTCCACATACGGCTTCTTCAGCTGCGGGATGGTCTGAGATGAGCCACCCGGACAGCTGATGAAACTGTGGGTTTGCACATCGGAATAATTTCTTCACAAACTGTCAGAAACCGTCTCAGGGAAGCTCATCTGTGTGCACTTCGTCCTCACCAGGGTCTTGACCTGACTGCAGTTCGGGGGTCGTAACAGACTTCAGTGGGCAAATGCTCACCTTCAATTGACACTGGCACGCTGGAGAAGTGTTCTCTTCACAGATTCATCCCGGTTTCAACTGTACTGGGCAGATGGCAGACAGCGTGTATGACTTTGTGTAAGAGAGTGGTTTGCTGATGTCAACGTTGTGAACCGAGTGCCCCATGGTGAGGTTATGGTATGGGCAGGCATAAGCTACGGACCACTAACACAATTGTATTTTATCAATGGCCATCACCTCATGTTTCAGCATGATAATGCACAGCCCCATGTCGCAAGGATCGGTACACAATTCCTGGAAGCTGAAAATGTCCCAGGCCTGGATACTCACCAGACATGTGTACGACAGAGTGCTCCAGTTCCCGCCAGTATCCAGCAACTTCGCACAGCCATTGAAGAGGAGTTGGACAACATTCCACAGGCCACAATAAACAGCCCGATCAACTCTATGCAAAGGAGATGTCACGCTGCATGAGGCAAATGGTGTTCACACCAGATACTGACTGGTTTTCTGATGCACGCCCCTACCTTTTTTTTTTATATCTGTGACCAACAGATGCATATCTGTATTCCAAGTCATGTGAAATCCATAGATTAGGGCCTAATGAATTTATTTAAATTGACAGATTTCCTTATATGAACTGTAACTCAGTAAAATCTTTGAAATTGTTGCATGTTGCGTTTTATATGTTTGTTCAGTGTAGTAATGTAGCAAGATAATGTAACCAGTTGCCCTTCCCTGAGCTAGATACAGTTGAAGTCGGAAGTTTACATACACCTTAGCCAAATACATTTCAACTCAGTTTTTCACAATTCCTGACATTTAATCCTAGTAAAAATTCCCTGTCTTAGGTCAGTTAGGATCACCACTTTATTTTAAGAATGTGAAATGGCAGAATAATAGCAGAGAGAATGATTTATTTCAGCTTTTATTTCTTTCATCACACTCCCAGTGGGTCAGAGGTTTACGTACACTCAGTTAGTATTTGGTAGCATTGCCTTTAAATTGTTTAACTTGGGTCAAACGTTTCGGTTAACCTTCCACAAGTATCCCACATCTCCTGACAGAGCTGGTTTAACTGAGTCAGGTTTGTAGGCCTCCTTGCTCGCACACGCTTTTTCAGTTCTGCCCACAAATTTTCTATAGGATTGAGGTCAGGGCTTTGTGATGGCCACTCCAATACCTTGACTTTGTTGTCCTTAAGACATTTTTCCACAACTTTGGAAGTATGCTTGGGGTCACTGCCCATTTGGAAGACCATTTGCGACCAAGCTTTAACTTCCTGACTGATGTCTTGAGATGTTGCTTCAATATATCCACATCATTTTCCTGCCTCATGATGCCATCTAGTTTGTGAAATGCACAAGTCCCTCTTGCAGCAAAGCACCCCCACAACATGATGTTCCTACCCCCGTGCTTCATGGTTGGGATGGTGTTCTTCGGCTTGCAAGCCTCCCCCTTTTTCTCCAAACATAACGATGGTCATTATGGCCAAACAGTTCTATTTTTGTTTCATCAGACCAGAGGACAATGTGCAGTTGCAAACCGTAGTCTGTCTTTTTCATGGAGGTTTTGGAGCAGTGGCTTCTTCCTTGCTAAGCGGCCTTTCGGGTTATGTCGATATAGGACTTGTTTTACTGTGGATATAGATACTTTTGTACCTGTTTCCTCCAGCATCTTCACAAGGTCCTTTGCTGTTGTTCTGGGATTGATTTGCACTTTTCTCACCAAAGTACGTTCATCTCTAGGAGACAGAAAGCGTCTCCTTCCATGAGTGGTATGACGGCTGCGTGGTTCCATGGTGTTTATACTTGCGTACTATTGTTTGTACAGATGAACGTGGTACCTTCAGGCGTTTGGGAATTGCTCCCAAGGATGACCAGACTTGGAGGTCTACAATTTTTTTTTGTGATGTCTTGGCTGATTTCTTTTGATTTCCCCTCAACTGAGTTTGAAGGTAGGCCTTGAAATACATCTACAGGTACACCTCCAATTGACTCAAATGATGTTAGCCTATCAGAAGCTTCTAAAGCCATGACATCATTTTCTGGAATTTTCCAAGCTGTTTAAAGGTACAGTCAACTTAGTGTATGTAAACTTCTGACCCACTGGAATTGTGATACAGTGAAATAATCTGTCTGTAAATTACTTGTGTCATGCACAAAGTAGATGTCCTAACAGACTTGCCAAAACTTTAGTTTGTTAACAAGACATTTGTGGTGTGGTTGAAAAACAAGTTTTAATGACTCCAACCTAAGTGTATGTAAACTTCCAACTTCAACTGTAGATAGCTATCCGGTAAACTGACTGGAAGTTTGCAGAAGATTGAGTTTTGCATCTAGTGCAATTGTAGAGAATTAAATATCCTCCGTTGCATTTCAGAGCAAAAGATTTCAGTAAATGTAAAACTATTCTTTCTCAAATCTGGTGTATTTGTGGCATTGGATAGGCCTATAGCTAGCCTAATAGCTAACGCTAACCTCTTCCTCTAACATTCACACATCCATTATGACCCGCAGACGCTGCGACGGTGCTACAGCCGAGTGAAGGAGCACGGTGTCGGCAAGAGGAAGAGCAGCTACTCCATCGAGCAGCTGGAAAAGGTGTTTGGTCAGGGGGGCTGGGACTCCCAGATGTGTGCCCCCGTCCTCATCAACAGCAGTGGCCTGTACCAGGAGATGGAGTCTGACGGCAGCACCATGGAGGACTTCTCCCAGGAAGACTGGTGCAACCAGGTGCTGGCCTCCGCCTTCCAGGAGGGAGAGATGGAAACTGGTGAGGGGTGGTGATTGATTGTGGGGTTGACAAAAGTGGGCAATAGTAAAATAGTAAAGTGGTCAGCAGACGTATTTTTGTTAAAGGAGACTATCCAGGGTGCTGGTAGTTCTTATTAGGGGTAGTTATGGGACTGTGCAATGTTTGGAAGCCCTGTCATTAGTATGCAGGCTATTCCTTCACTCTATGTCAAAATGAAAACTGTAGGAGTTGGCTAATGAGGCCATATGCCTGTCAGGTAGCATTTATTGTGTTATTTTTATGTTGATGGAAAATACTGTTCATTTCTTCAGAGGAAACACAGCCACCAAAGAATGCCAGAGTCCTGCAGATGCGACCTGAGCCTTTGGAGCAAGTCCAGTATGTATTTCTTCCATAGAATGAATGATCCCTAATAACACTGTGTAATACGGATATAATGTCAAACTAAATGCTTATTTTTTACTGCCAAGATGTGATATATTTGAAAAACAAATCTCTGACAGAGACTTAGTCACTGCATCATTCAATGTCCAGTCTTCATCAAAATTAAGCAGCTACTCTCGTTACCAACCCTCCATTGGTTCCAACCCAATCTTGACCGTTCATGTATTTTTGTCCCTGTCAGGAAACAGGACGTGATGCAGAACGTGGTGCGTATCCTGGAGTCGGTGCAGGTGAAGTGGGAGCACTTCCAGACGTGGACCGACTTCTCCCGGCTGCATCTTTCCAACAAGCTGGCCATTTTCGGCGTGGGCTACAACACACGCTGGCGCGAGGACATCCGCTACCACTACGCAGAGATCAGCTCCCAGGTGCCCCTTGGCAAGCGGCTGCGCGAGTACTTCAACCCAGAGAAGGCAGAGGGCCGTGTCATCATGACCAAAGTGCAGAAGATGAACTGGAAGAACGTGTATTATAAGTTCCTGGACATCACCATTAGCGAAGCACGCTGCCTGGAACTGCACATGGAGGTGGACTGGATCCCCATAGCCCAGGCCAGGGTGACGGGCTGTAGCAACGGGAACTCCAAGTATCTCCTACCGGGGGGAATCCCCAAGACTTACGGCCTGTACGCCATAGGCTACGAGGACGTGGTGGCGGAGTCGCATTACGCAGGGGAGGATGAGGCCCCAGCCTCTCCACTGCAACACCAAGACACTGACCAGAGCTTGCCTCTCTCTGGGTCGTCGGGCTCCGGCTGGGCCGGGTCCGAGAGTGTGGTGAGGCCGGGGGGACGAGCGAGGGAGGGGGAGAGGACTGGGGCCAAAGTGACCTACTGCTACCTGGGCATCGCGGAGGAGAGGACCTTACAGCAGTGTCTGTTCCAGCACTTTCAGAGCTCAGGCAAGCACTACAGCCGCAGGGAGCTCTCGGCCGTAACATGCTTCCTCCAGGAGAATTGCAGCGGCACCGGCCAGCAGACCAGGAAAGAGGGCCTCTCCTTGGGCCCTGAACATTCGGCCATCTACATTAAATTTATCGAGGTGGAGCTAGATTTCCTCTCTGCTGGCTCACTGTTGGAATGTCTAGAAATTGCAGTTGGTTACTCCTTAAAGTACAACAACAAAGAGCCGTTGTAACGCTCGTTGTTTTGACTCCCATTAACTGAAGGATTGAAAGGGGGCCAGAGGGACATGCAATATCTCTTTCCCCCAATTTAACTGCAGACCTGAGTTCAAATGCTATTTGAAATCATTTAAGATACTTCAGCTGGGCTTGATTGAGCTTGCCTTGGTCAATGGAACCAAAAGAATAGTCACAAAACTGTAAACCCCAGCTATCTGACACACTCGGCAGGCAATAGCAAACACAAAACATATTTGAAATAGTGTTTGAACCCCGGTCTGTGTACATGCTGTCTTATCAGGGGATGTGAGAGGGGAATGGCTACTGCTGGATGCATTTCCCTACCTTGAGGATATAGCAGTGGACATACAGTATATTTGTCACAAGAAGATTGTGTGCACTTGTTTAAAAACTGCCTTTACATTTCTTTGAATTTGGATGTCTATCGTCAGGTCTAAGGTGCCAGAAAAAGATCCAGGGGTAAAGATCATGTAAGGAACTTGAACCAATTGAATAGAGGGCCAATATGAATGAATATATTGAATCTCTCTCTATATAGAAATATATATTTAAGAATATATATTGATGTTTTCAAGCATTCCAGCATTTATTAACATTATGACATTCAAAGGAGTATGTTAATGTTTTGATATATATATATATTATTGGTTAACCAGTGTCTTTGTGTATTTTTGTTTCCAGGTCACAGTCTTGTGTTTACATGTTTTGAAAAAAATAATAAACAGGGCGCTGACCGTCATTTGCCACTCATTGAATAGTTTTAGATTCCAGTGTGCTCATTTGTAGGTGTTGGGTGTTTATTTAAGTTCGCAAGCTCCTTGTCTCTGCATACTGCTATCTAGTGATGACCCATATGTCCTATCCTTACCAACCTTCCTTGCAGGAGAGCCAATGCTTCATGCACCCCTTCTGTCACCAGATGGCAGCAGATAGCCATAACTGAGAAGTTACAGGCGTTGCGTTTCTTAAACACAATCCAATGGTGAATATACAGGTAAATGCCAAAAATAATGGAAACACCTGAGTAGATGCACACAAAGTATATTTTAAGCAGGTGCTTCCATACAGGTGTGGTTTCTGAGTTAAGTAAGCAATTAACATCCTATCATGCAGGCCATTATTTTGTCTACCATAGTCCCACTAAGCCCAAACCAGATGGGATGGCATGGCATGTCGCTGCAGAATGCTATGGTAGCCATGCTGGTTAATAAAATCACAGACAGTGTCACCAGCAAAGCAGCCCCACAACATAACACCTCCTCCTCCATGCTTTGTGGTTGACCAAAAAGACCAAAATACAAATTTCCACCGGTCTAATGTCCATTGCTTGTGTTTCTTGGCCCAAGCAAGTCTCTTCTTATTATTGGTGTTTTTTAGTAGTGGCTTCTTTGCAGTATTTTGACCATGAAGGCCTGATTCACACAGTCTCTTCTGAACAGTTGATGTTGAGATGTGTCTGTTACTTGAATTCTGTGATGCATTTATTTGGGCTGCAATTTCTGAGGCTGGTAACTCAAATTAACTTATCCTCTGCAGCAGAGGTAACTCTGGGTCTTCCATTCCTGTGGCGGTCCTCATGAGAGCAAATTTCATCATAGTGCTTGATGGTTTTTGCGACTGCATGTGAAGAAACTTTTAAAGTTCTTGACATTTTGCGTATTGACTGACCTTCATGTCTTAAAATAATGATGGACTGTCATTTTTCTCTTTGCTTATTTGAGCTGTTCTTGCCATAATATGGACTTGGTCTTTTAGCAAATAGGGCTATCTTCTGTATACCCCCTTACCTTGTCACAACACAACTGATTGGCTCAAATGTAATAAGAAGGAAAGAAATTCCACAAATTAACTTTTAACAAGGCACGCCTGTTAATTGAAATGCATTCCAGGTGACTACCTCATTAAGCTGGTTGAGAGAATGCCAAGAGTGTGCAAAGCTGTCATTAAAAACAAAGGGTGGCTACTTTGAAGAATATATTTTGATTTGTTTCACACTTTTTTGGTTGCTACATGATTCCATATGTGTTATTTCATAGTTTTGATGTCTTGACTATTATTCTACAATGTAGAAAATAGTAAAAATAAAGAAAAACCCTTGAATGAGTAGGTGTTCTAAAACCTTTGACCGGTAGTGTAGGTGTTTGCCTCTTCTTTAGCCTTTTAGCGAAGATGCTTAGTTTGCTTTTGCCTCTTCGAGCTGGAAGCAGCTGTTTCGACCTCCATTGTATTTAACTTCAATGCACCTTGGCTTCTTGACAGGCTGCGGGCCCTGCCTTTGGCAGCAAGCCCTGTCTGTATGCGTTTTGAGGTTAAGGAGAGCAGACATTTGCTCAGGGGTAGCCTACCAATGCCACACTGTCCCATAGTCGTCCATTTCAGGCCACAACATTTGAATATCCCAATTCTGAACAATGATAACTAGAACAATTATATATTTTTTAGGAACTCCGTCGGGGTTTCAACTTATTGTTGAGAGTTAGAATAGTAGAATACACAAGGTGCTATTCCATAATGTGGTTGTGTATCAGCAGTTTTTCTCTTGTTATGTCAGTCACACCCTTAGGTACGTTGGGAGAAAGTGGATGTTTCTAGTTTTCAGGGATACAGTATTTACATCCTAACTTCTGTTTCCCCTAGAAAAAAACAGAAGTAGGGACCACACGCGTCTTTCTACCCCTGCTACGTTAGGTCATGTCGGTCGCTATGCAGTTTTCCATTGACCCAGGTTTATTCAACAAAAGCAATGTCGCAAAATAAATCATTGCAACATGTGTAATGGAAACGGCAGATATAGGATACATTTTCTAAAGAGCAACAACATTTTTATCCACTTGACAGGGGTGGATCTTTCTTTTGTCTGACTTTCTTTATTGCGACAAATAATGATAAACTGTGTTTTTCGAAAAAAGTCATGACGAATAATTTTGAAGGTATGCAGGGCACTTGATATCATTAAATAACTATAAAGCTGCACTCTACATTTAATTCTAAATGCCTAGGCCGACTGCTTGCAATATAAAAACTATAAAAAACGATGTCAAATATAAAAAATTGTTTCTTTGCAGGACAAGGATTGTCCTGACTTTCAAGAATGTCTAAATTACTTTTCCTTGCTTTTCTGGTTGGCTGGCAAGAGTACAATTTTCACCATGGCACAGACTGTGGCAATATGTTGGCAGATGAGAATTTTTACAATATAGCAAATGTTAGTCAATTATTGCAGTCTATCCATGCTGGCTTTCACGGGCTACCTGAGACATGAAACAGATAGGTGGGAGGGAATATAGGCTGTCGCAAATGTATTCATGCGCAATTTGCAATGGAAACACTTCAACCACTTCATTTTTATTAGACACTGTAGGTTTTTGCTTTTTATTTTATTTATGTGACGTCATTACGTCCAGCTCTTTTTATCGACATAAGATAGATAAATGGAATCGCACTGTAACAGGCAATTGCCGCATGTATTTTCTATGAAAACTTTATAAAAATCACTGGACAAGATATTGGAAACATAGCTACAGACAGTCACTCAGCGATTTTTAGATTGGTTAGTTATTCTAGCCAGCTATCTAAACTTGCAGTAATCATGGCCGAATGACGACCAGACACACAGGGCACGTGCCCCCGGGCCCCTTACCTCCATGGGGCCCCATTGATTTTGTTAGTCACTCTCACTCAGATATCATATTAACATGTCATAAGTCATGGCGAAATGTGTAAAAAGGCAAAGATGTCTCTCCACCCTCTGGTAAATGGGGTCAACTTCTGGCGCGACAGAGATGGCAGCCTCGCTTCACATTCTCAGGAAGCTATGCAGTATTTTGGTTTTTAATTTTTACTTCTTACATTGTTACCCCGGGAAATCTTAAGTTTTATTACATACAGCCGGGGGAACTATTGGATATAAGAGCGTCAACTTACCAACATTATGACCAAGAATACGACTTTCCTGAAGTGGATCCTCTGTTTGATCCACCAACCAGGACAATAGACTGGACGTTCTTTGCTTCACGGAAACATGGCTCACTCAGGACACGTTATCAGAGTCGGTACAGCCACATGGTTACTTTACGCATCGCGCCGACAGAAACAAACATCTATCTGGTAAGAAGAAGGGCAGGGGTGTGTGCCTTATGATTAACGAGTCGTGGTGTGATCATAACAACATACAGGAACTATCTACCAAGAGAATTCTCCTCGATTATAATCACAGTCACATATATCCCCCCTCAAGCAGACACATCGACGGCACTGAAAGAAATTCATTGGACTCTATGTAAACTGGAAACCACATATCCTGAGGCTGCATTTAATGTGGCTGGGGATTTTAACAAGGGCTGGCAAAATCCTGGATCATTGTTATTCTAACTTCTGCGACGCATACAAGGCCATTCTCCGCCCTCCTTTCGGGCAAGTCTGACCATGACTCCATTTTGTTGCTCCCAGCCTACAGACAGAAACTAAAACAGGAAACGCCCGTGCTCAGGTCTGTTCAACGCTGGTCCGACCAATCTGATTCCACGTTTCAAGATTGCTTCGAGCACATGGAATGGGATATGTTCCGAATAGCATCAGACAACAACATTGATGTGTACGCTGATTCGGTGAGCGAGTTTATTAGCAAGTGCATCGGTGATGTTATACCCATAGCAACTATTAAAACCTTCCCCAACCAGAAACCGTGGATTGATGGCAGCATTTGCGCAAAACTGAAAGCGCGAACCACTGCTTTTAACCAGGCTATTCCCTCCGCAAGGCAATCAAACAAGCTAAGCATCAATATAGAGACAAAGTAGAGTCACAATTCAACGGCTTAGACACGAGAGGAATGTGGCAGGGTCTACAGTCAATCACGGACTACAAAAAGAAAACCAGCCCCGTCGCGGACCACGATGTCTTGCTCCCAGACAAACTAAATAACTTCTTTGCTCACTTTGAGGACAATACAGTGCCACCGACACGGGCCCGCTACCAAAACCTGCGGGCTCCCCTTCACTGCAGCCAACGTGAGTAAAACATTTAAGAGTGTTAACCCTCGCAAGGCTGCCAGCCCAGATGGCATCCCTGGCCGTGTCCTCAGAGCATGCGCAGACCAGCTGGCTGGTGTGTTTACGGACATATTTAATCAATCCATATCCCAGGCTGCATTTCCCACATGCTTCAAGAGGGCCACCATTGTTCCTGTTCCCAAGAAAGCTAAGGTAACTGAGCTAAATGACTATTGCCCCGTAGCACTCACTTCCGTCATCATGAAGTGCTTTGAGAGACTAGTCAAGGATTATATCACCTCCATCCTACCAGACACCCTAGACCCACTCCATTTTGCTTACCGTCCCAATAGGTCCACAGACGACGCAATCGCAATCACACTGCCCTAGCCCATCTGGACAAGAGGAATACCTATGTAAGAATGCTGTTCATCGACTACATCTCAGCATTTAACACCATAGTACCCTCTAAACTCGTCATTAAGCTCGAGACGCTAGGTCTCGACCCAGCCCTATGCAACTGGGTCCTGGACTTCCTGACGGGCCGGCCCCAGGTGGTGAGGGTAGGAAACAACATCTCCACCCCGCTGATCCTCAACACGGGGGCCCCACAAGGGTGCGTTCTCAGCCCTCTCCTGTACTCCCTGTTCACCCATGACTGCGTGGCCAAGCACACCTCCAACTCAATCATCAAGTTTGCTGACGACACTACAGTGGTAGGCTTGATTACCAACAACGACGAGACGGCCTACAGGGAGGAGGTGAGGGCCCTCGGAGTGTGGTGTCAGGAAAATAACCTCTCACTCAACGTCAACAAAACTAAGGAGATGATCGTGGACTTCAGGAAACAGCAGAGGGAGCACCTCCTTATCCACATCGACGGGACGGTAGTGGAGAAGGTGGAAAGTTTTAAGTTCCTCGGCGTACACTTCACGGACAAACTGAAATGGTCCACCCACACAGACAGCGTGGTGAAGAAGGCGCAACAGCGCCTCTTCAACCTCAGGAGGCTGAAGAAATTTGGCTTGTCACCAAAAACACTCACAAACTTCTACAGATGCACAATCGAGAGCATCCTGTCTGGCTGTATCACCGCCTGGTACGGCAACTGCTCTGCCCACATCCGTAAGGCTCTCCAGAGGGTAGTGAGGACTGCACAACGCATCACCGGGGGTAAACTACCTGCCCTCCAGGACACCTACATCACCCGATGTCACAGGAAGGCCAAAAAGAATCATCAAGGATAACAACCACCCGAGCCACTGCCTGTTCACCCCACTATCATCCAGAAGGCGAGGTCAGTACAGGTGCATCAAAGCTGGGACCGAGAGACTGAAAAACAGCCTCTATCTCAAGGCCATCAGACTGTTAAACAGCCATCACTAACATTGAGTGGCTGCTGCCAACATACTGACTTAAATCTCTAGCCACTTTAAATAATTGAAAATTGGATGTAACAAATGTATCACTAGCCACTTTAAAAAAAAATTGTATATAATGTTTACATATCCGACATTACTCATCTCATATGTATACACTGTACTCTATACCATCTAGTGAATCTTGCCTATGCCGTTCGGCCATCGACTCAAATCTCTAGCCACTTTAATAATTAAAAAGTGGATGTAATAAATGTATCACTAGTCACTTTAAATGATGCCACTTATATAATGTTTACATATCCTACATTACTCATCTCATATGTATATACTGTACTCTATACCATCTACTGCATCTTGCCTATGCCGGTCAGCCATCGCTCATCCATATATTTATATGTACATACTCATATTCATTCCTTTACACTTGTGTGTATTTTTCACCTTTATTTAACCAGGTAGGCAAGGTATAAGGCAGTTGTTGTGAAATTGTTAGATTACTTGTTAGATACTACTGCATGGTCGGAACTAGAAGCACAAGCATTTCACTACACTCGCATTAACATCTGCTAACCATGTGTATGTGACAAATAAAATTTGATATGATTTCAAGTTACAGGAAAATTGCACATTTTTCTCTCTGCCCCATGGCTAAATTAGTAGATTTGCAGAAAACTTGCTTTCAAACGTTCTTCGCCCCATGGCAAAATTTGTAGGAATTAACTTTAAAACTATGTGGGGTCACCAAATTTCGGTTAGGGCCCCAAAAGGCTAGAGCCAGCCCTGCTTTATAGCCTGCATGGGCTTCACATCTACTAACTACAAGATATTCTAGTAAGCCTATATGTAAAGAAATCGGCTTTGAGGCAATTGCATTGTTGCAAAGGAGCGTCATCAAAAATAGTCTGAACTTGAATATAAAATGTATCAAAATATAGGCCTTTTCTGTCTAGGGGCCAACACATCTGGTTTTCTTTCAGACAGTGCTCATGTTCCTTGACACAACCACCCACCCTCTGAATGTAGCAATTCATGGGAGATCCCGATGTAATCCATTGGCAACTCTTTATACGTATAGATGCGACCCAGTAACCTTTGGACTCTAATAATTTTGTAATCTTGCTGCATTAGCCTCACCAGTATTTCCATGGCAACCGACCAGCCTCAGAGAAAGCAGAGTGAGTCAGGTATTCACCTCTAAGGGCTGGGCTTGTCTACATTCTCCACTTCCACGTTGCCTGCTAAGTGCTGGGGGTGCCAAAGCTCTCTTGACAAGCCACCGAGGCTTGTTTCTTTGAAATTAGCCAGCCGAGAGATCTAAGGAGTAATAGAACATGAACTGCAGTTTCAAGAGAGGGAAAGAAAAGAGGTAGACTAGATAATTTTGGAATTGGCTAGATTGCACACTTATGCATTAGCCTCAATGTGTGTATCAACATATGAGCTAACCATGGCCATTGTCTGAAAAACTTTATCAGCTGATTTGTTATATTGTAATAATTTGTAAAAAGTCACCATTTTTTCAAGGAGTTGACTATCATCATACTGTATCATAGCCAGCCCCCATTGAGTTCTTCATTTGGAACTCAGTACACACAGCAGGTGTGTAGGCTGTCTAGATAGTAATGTCCAGAAATAGCTCTCTAGCTAAATAAATAATACATGTGTCTATGAACTGAATAAGGCTTTTTGCACTAGCCTCCAACAGTAACCTAGTTATACCCTTAATCAGCTAATAACATGTATAATAGAGTATCCTATATGTGCAATATACAATAAATAATGTGCCCCTGTGACAACAATTTTGGACCCCCTTGAAATAATTTTTGCATAACACATTTTTGCTATCGTTCTTTTTTTACATCCGTTATTAGACAGTGGCAACGCAGAACACTAATTAAACCCACACATTTACTAGAGGGACATGGTCTTTTGCCTGCTAATGCCTGCAAAGCATTGAAGAAAACGATATGACAACAATAACGTCTAATGTAACTGGCCCCTCTAACAGTACAACTGGCCCCAGCTTGGCCACCCCAGTTGAAATGGTCTAGAACTGCCACTGGGTATATGGCCAATATGCCAGGGCTGGGCTAAGGACTGTGCGGAGTGCCTGGATACAGCCCTTAGCAGTGGTATATTGGCCATATACCACAAACCCCCGAGGTGCCTTATTACTATTATAAATTGGTTACCAACGTAACTAGAGCAGTAAAAATACATGTTTTGCCATACCCGTGGTATACGGTCTGAATGGCTCGAACCGCCCAGTTTATAATTCGGAATAGTTATTTTACACACTGTTTCTTTATTTGGGAATAGAACCACTACACCTGTAGGTGCGCAGGATTTCGAGAGTGACGTTGCCAATGTGCACAGGTGTCGGTTGTTGAGGTGGCAGGGACAGAGCATTCTCACGATGACAACTTTCTCCGATTTTGACGACGACCGAAGCATAAACGAGAAACTCGACGAAGACATTTTTGTAAGAAAATATTTGGACACTTGCCAAAGTAGGCTGCTGGACTAATTATTTGCGCCCAACGCTAAATGCCAACGCGAGGCTTTATCGCTCTCACGTCAACTGCCGCTGAGAACGAGATGATTTAACTCCGGATAATGTCACATTACCCGCTGTAAACTCGCTACCCCTAGTCTTTGCTCTGGCGGTTCAAGTGCGAAATTGCGCACAGATAACGGGGAGACTATACATTAAGACAGGAAACAGCGGCTGTGGGTCAAACAGAAGGCGCATGTTGAACCATGGAGATGTATACTTCGAGGAAACTTTGCATCTCGCTGTCGTTCACATTTTTCTTGTTTTTTACAGGTAAGACAATAGTCATTTTGAGTTTGAACGAACGCACGTTATTATTTCAAAAGTAGTGGTTTTATTGTTTAGTAGGCTATATGTGGATGCAAGGTGTTTTGTAACCAACCAACATTTTCTTCGAGCTGACAACACCGACAACATAAAACAATGTTCTAGCTGCCTCTGGACGACAGTACAAAACTTGACCTAATAGACAGTGGATTTGATCATTTTGTTGTGGAGTAGTAGACGATTAAGTTCCCGTACTTGACATGGGGATTTAACCTGAAACACCTGTTCGTTTTCCATGGGATTTGAAACAAGTGTGTTACACATAATTCTGCTGGCCAGGGAGGATTAATCCCTTTATTATAAAATGGACAGACACTGCCTGAACATTGGGCTAACTCTGTTTAGCAAAGTCGTGTTTCATATCGCACTATCAAGCATTCTAACATCAAGTATTTTGGTCATAATGACATTTCTTTTACAGTTTAACCACGTTTTATATAAAGTTTATTGACAATGTCATGTAGAAATAGTCTTAACACTGCCATTTGTTTCTAGTGTGTTAGATTTTGACAAAGAATTTTCAGACATTGTGCATTTTTAACTAGTGGCAACATTTCCCAGTAAAAACCAAAAAGGAACCAAAGTATTCACTGGACATGGATGTAGTGGAAACTTCCTGTCTCTCTTTCCCACATCATCTGTCCTAGGATTCTCTGCCCTTTTAAGTGTTTTGTTTCCAAAACAATCAAGTGCTGATGCTGGCAATCTCACACTAGCATATTTGACCTTATCAGGGTATGGCATTGCCAAATAGTAATGCGTATTCCAAGGAATAATTTCTTGACACAGGTTTAGTGCAATCTATCCTCACACTCTCATCTTGAGTATGAAGTGCAGAAAATACTGCTCGGTAGCTGAACAATAACCCATCTGATTTATAAATTAGTTATCTGTTTGACTCACCCAACAGTTTACAGCAGGTGTGTCCCCTAACATGTAGGGGCCAAGACATGGGAGGAAATGGTTGTGAATAGCGTCTTGCTAACAGGAAGATGGCTAGTTCTACTTGTATGCTTTCATTCCCATGGCTGTGTTTCATAATTAGTTATAAGACATTATTTGTCTTCTCTTGAAAACAGGATAACCCGTGGTTGTTTTATTGCCTTTTCAATCAGATTTTTGAGTTATTGGGGGGGTTAGTTTTGTGTGTGAAGTTGTGAAAACTAGTGTCTTGGAACTGAAGTCTGGAGTTAAAGTAGGCTACATTAGACTAATGTATTGTAAACACACTGCTTCACAGCAAGTGTGTGGCACCCATTGCCATTAAGATGACATTAAGCCAGTAGCCAGCATTGTTTTTCTTTTCATCGCAGCTTCTTGCTCAGTTGGACCTTTTAGAATCTAGGTTTGGGCAATTCCACGGTAACAGAGTAATGCTGAGACTCACTTTTCACATTTAAAATGTATGTCAAGTAAGGTTTAGCAAACCATACACCTATATGCAGAAGTCTACTTTGAACAATTGCCACTGAAAATGTTACTAAAATACTTTAACTTGAGGAACATTGCACATGCAAAGTTTGGTAACAGACTGACAGTAAAATCTCCCACAGTTTATGTGAGCACGTTTTCCAAAAACGGTTAAATATTTACTCCAAATTAAGATTCAAAGATGTCTGCAGAAAGAATGGGGTGTGAGCTATGCTATGGCACCATGAGTTTGAAAAAAATCTCTTGTTTATTGAACTACAGTAAGTGAAGTGGATCAACACCCGGTAACAGAATGACAGTAACAGAATGACATCATGGATCCTTAATCTGTACTACACAGAAATGCATAATTATGGATATGAATGTCGATCTCTTCATGAGGCTGTATCCTGAACAAGTATACAAAGGTAGAAAAATGTAATATCCTGCTTTGCACGTTTGGGTATTATTCTACACACTGGCTATTATTCTAATGCTCTCCGCCACCAACAAGACCACATTTTGATATGATCCTATAAACTGCTGATGGGTGCTTTTACATGGAAATGACAATGTTAAAAAAAAAAAAAAAAACTCTACATAGCAGCCAACGGTACATGTTGTCATGTCAGGCGCTATAAAACATACAGTAATCATATTTAATAGGACCATCTATTGCATGGTGTTAGTTACATTGTCCTGAGATCCCTAAATCAATTAGGATTGTCAAGTTTGAGCCTAGTCATTTTGGTTTTGCTCATTTGAATGCCATTAGTCTCTTGTGTTGTAATTGTTTAAAGTGACCTTGTATTGTTTCCAGTGCTTTACTGAAGAAATGTGTTTTTATAAAAAGTCTCGCTACTTGATGTCCCTGGACTTGTTTTTCCTAATTACTGGAGTGGGTAGGGGTGGGTCAAAGGAAAGCTGTACCAGTATTGCTACAATTGAAAGCTTTTTGCTCTTTCAGTCGGATCGCAAGAGGTGGTTCAGGGTTATCTGGATAATTTGGACCTGTAATGGACCTTAATGAATAATTAGACTATATTTAAATATTACCTCATACTTTCTCAAATTGATAACCATTTTAATGGACAATAAAGGATTCAAAATGCTATACTTAGACCTAGTTTAAAATTAGATGGAAGAAACAACACGCTAGTTGATGACACTTCCGTTCCAGACACACCACCCCTGGGAAGATAATATCTTTATTTGTTTTCCAGGTGTGCTCTACAAAGGACTGACTTATTTATCAAGGTCATCCCGTATGGGCTTTCTAGATCCTTCTGGGCTCGAGGAGAGGAAAGGCGTGCCTGGGGAAGTCGTGTAATAATCCCCAGTTCACCTACTCTCTAGAATTCAGAGTCGTTTTTAAATAGTGAGGAAGGTTCTGGACTTTATTCTAGCAACATGTCTGTCCCTCATCAAGATACAGGATGCCTTAAAGTCTAGGTAGTGATCATTGGGACATGCAATGTTTCTTTTTGGACAAGTCCAGGTAGTCCCTCCCTGTTTGTCTGTTTTCATCGCTTTGGTGCCTAATGAACACGACTCTGCCTGGCGTGTCGTCATCGTATGGCGTGGTTTGTTTGTTTGTTTTGTTTCCTCCCTCCACTGTATTTGCTGCAGTGCTTTGAGTTCACCCCCCCCCCCATCCTCTGGAATGCAATCTATCAAAGTTATAACAACTGTGCCTTATCTCTAATTGTTTCTTTCTTAAAATACTATGGACTGGAGGCTTGCCTACACTGGCCCAATTTGAAGTTGCTGGTCCCTTGTGTGGGACTCGAGTAACTGGTATGCTTTTGATTTGTTACAGGGGATTGTGGATTTATCTGGACTATTGTTACAGATGTAATGACAGAAAGAACACCAACCCATGTCACTAGATCTAACAAGGTAAAATGAGGGTTGTCCAATCTGGAGCCCAAGAGAACCGTGGACAGTTGTAATTGGCTGCCTTTAGTCCCAGAAAATAGCTCTATCAAGCCGAGCTGCTGTGTTTAGACCTACCTATAGTGATCTCTGATCCACAGAGGGGAGAGAACTTGGGCGGGGGGGGCGCAGCCTTTTGGAATGAAACGCAGCTCAACTAGTGGCTTCTGCCACACAGGACATCCCCCAGGCGAATGTCTCAGACACAGAACTTTCCTGCTGCTCTGCTCCAGGCTGCTCTGCTATATGACTCTCCGCATGCACTGTCCCACGAGCTACAGCAGACTCCAAGCTGGCCAGGGGTCATGAGAAAAGCAGTGGGTGACTTTCCCAAGTCCCAACACGCTGTGTCTGGCCTATGGACTCCCTTAAAGACACATTCTCTCTCTCTCTCTCTGTGTGTTTCTGTTTCTCCCCATCTTACTTCCTGGAAGAGGAAATGGCCAGAGCCTGCTCGACAAATGGGCAGAGGGCTGTGTACTAGTCCTCATATTATTTCCGTAAGTGAGTGATTTCATGACTGCTGCATGTTATAAGAACCTCTCCTGAGATAATTGTATATTGTTTGCATATGGAGGTTTGAGTTATTTTTAGTCTCCTGCTATGTTTATTTCTCTCAATGTATTTGTCCCTCAGTATGGCACTGTATGTCCCTCTGGAGACGCCAAACCAATGGCAGAAGATATTTATAGACAGGCTATACTGGTTTTGAAAGGGATGTCCCAAATCATAACAACGAAATGTCTTGTAAAATGACATGTCAAGCCTAATAACAATGACATGCATGTCAAACCCACAGAATCATTTCCAGCAATCTGCGTACTAATTACTATTTACAAACCTTCAAGCTTATCGGGTGACATGACAGGCTGTCAAGCTGCTTTGCTAGCGACTCTCTCTCTCTCCTCTCAGCTCACGTACCCCGACAGGCTGCTGATGTCAAACCTCTCCTGCATCTCTCTGCCTTTTGGGAGGCATTACAGTAAGCAATTACAATGCGGCCTAAGAACTAACAGGTCAACAACTGAGACGACACACACTGACAAATGTTGTTGCTGTCCGTCAGATTCCAGCTACGAGGAGATAAGGGGGGTCTATTGTTGCATCTAACATTTCTCCTCAAACTATGTGAAGCGCTTTGAGCTACTGGAAAAGCGTTATATACTGTAGTGTACATCCAATTAATTGTAATTGAGTAACCATTCTGTTAAGATATACCTTTGTTGTTGAGCAATTGCTTTAACATTTTGATAATCCTATCTTTTTATGTGTAAACTAAGTTCCCTGCAGGTCTTGTGGTTTGTGTACTGTTTACTATGACGAAAGCCATTAAATTGGTGTCGTCATATTGTCCTCTGCGTAGATCTGCCCCCAATCTGAATCCCCAACTCCCCTTACACACACACACACACACATGTTTTTTTATGATTGAAAGAAAGATACCAGTATTCATCTCAAATCCCTGTTCAGCTATTTGTTATTCTGGTTGGGGCAGGTGATATCGCTAGGTGTCTGAGTCGATTTAATTGCAATTGGACAAGTGTGCCTTCTTGTGCTTGGATTTCCCGTATGGGCAAAACCCCACAGATTCTGTCTCTGCTTTAAAATGACTGTGTAATGTCCTCTGAAATCCACTTTAATCCCATACGGCAAGTCAAGGCCCAGGCTCCATCAGCCAATCCTCCTACTGTAGCATGCAGCCGACGCCTTTGAAGGCACCAGCTAGCTACACCAGAGCCTTACAGGCAGGAAGGAATAGTATTGCAATAGTCCTGGTGAATGTCCATACACACACATTCCAGCCTTTGGACCACCTGTTTGTTATATACATCAGTTTCCAGAGAACCAAACTACTCAACTCTTAACAAATTGATAATTACACTTTGCCGATCCCACCCAGAGTAATTGTGTATGCAGTAGCAGCAGCCAGCCTTGTGGAAAAAGTCATTATAACCACACTATTAAGTGAAGCCCTTCAGGGCAGAGTGGATGTTGCATTTTCCTAGTGAGGGGAAGAGCAAGTGATCATGAGGCACTGGGTAACGTGGGCTAGAAGTCGCCCTAAAGGTCACGGCGCTGTGCTCTGCTCCCGTCATACAACCCCTCTACCTCCCACATGTTTGTATACCCCCCACACACACACACACACACACACACAGTCATTCCTCAGTTCAGCACCTCCATAGCCAGTGGTTTCTCGCAGGTACGTGCCCCTCAAGCCTCTGCCTGCCCAGCAGAGCTTTCCCCAAGGGGGGACAGGTCAACTTGTCAGCCTAGCCTCGTCCCACTGCCCCCCTCCCTCCTCTCTTCAGAGAGCTGGAGCTCAAGCATCTCCTCAGCAGATCTCAGGTCAACCAGGAGGTTAGATCTAGGGGGACTCATTACACTGAAAGCAAGCCTGGAAAGGAGGCGAAAGCATGTATTGTGTGTGTATGTTGCATTGTATGTCTACAATACTTGTTTTATATATAGATCTGTAGGCGAGCCTTCACTTGTTGGCCTTAACCTTTTATTTGCTCTTACCTTCCCCCCCAATCATCCTCTCAGCCTTCCCATGGTGCTGTGTAATTATAGGATTTCATCCAAGGGTGTGTTTTTGGTCACACAACCGTGCTCTGGTGCCATATGATGTCATTATTTTGATATCTTGGAGGTGCAGCTTTCCCTCTTCAGACAGTAATTGTTGTTTATGAAAGGCATCCCCCAGTGTCAGTAAGGTACTCATCATGCAGAAATGTATGAAAGATGTTATTTTAGGGCAGGGGTACTGAAGTACTATTTGAGAAAATCCGGTCACACATTTCCTAGGTGGCAAAGGTCCGGATGGATTATGTAATTTATCGGTGTAGTAACAAATCCCCACCTCGCAACCCATGCGAACCCAAACTGTTCACACCTCTTGTTGGTGAAGAGAGAATTTGCAGTTTTAAAGCTAATTTCCTTCAATTCTACGCATTTTGCATGTGGCAGAGATTTTCTTTTCTGTTTAAAGCTAATTACCTGCAATTCTATGTATTCCATGTCTTATTTGTGTTTATGATACCATGGGTCGAAGCCCAATTTATACTTTTTTTGGGGGGGTGGGACCTGCGGTCCATATTGACTCCGGTCCGCCAGATGAGTATGGAGGTCTTAGGGTGTCCAATCAAAAATGCATCTTTTGACCGATAGATAAAATAATGTTAATTGTGTAGATAATCCTCTAAAAGAACCAGTTCCATGTCTCATAATCCGCTCAAAACTTATTGGAGTTTTTACCCTTGTAGGATGGTCAAAATTAGGGTGACTAAATCAGTGGAGGCCAGATAAAAAATAAAAAGTGTTCAAATCTGGAAAATAGCATCCTGTCAGCTAGGCTGAATGCTGTGCGAGAATTAAGGCTACCTGGCAGGCTTTTCGATGAACTCGTCATCTTTCTTCTCAAATCCAGAGGTCGTAAACCAATAAGAGGTAAGATGGATATTGATTTTGAGCCGTTTTAATATTTTAGTATACACTGTTAACATTAATGCAAAGTTTTTTTTTCTCACAAACAAGCGTATCTCTCTGAAATGCCAACAGAAGTTTTTTTTATTTTCAAAGCATTTAACATTTTATTCAGCTCGTGTCAGGCAAATTTTGCTATTTGCGACCAGAGGAAACAACTTGGAAGACGAACAAAATGTAAAATCCTCAAAGGTTTTAGAGAAAGCTGCAGAGATCAGTGCTTATTATCAGATGCATTAGGTTACAAAATTCTTTTTTTTTTTTTTATGTTATGTTAAAGAACCAACTGAACAGTTCAAAACATGAAGAATCATATTTGTCCTGGTAAAATGTATTACAAAATAATTGAAATGTCATCACCAAAGTGCGTTTCCACCCACTCTGCACCCTAGATATCTCCATTTCACAATTTCTGTCAAGTCTCCCTCGTTGTCTGAGAATTGTCATAATTAAATCATACTTTTCCGCAGAAATAAAGATGGATCGCTAATCAAATTCAGAACCTCGAGTGGGTTGGTTGTTCCCAAAAACAGTTTCTTATTTGTCAAAAATAAGTGTTGTACAATTTCTGTGACCCTTGCCAAATAAAGTGCTTGATAGACTTTTGAGCCAAAAAAGCTTTGTCATCACTCATAATTTACAATACCATACCAGCATTAAATGGCCACTAAAAGGCATTGATTTGAAAGAATATGCCTTTGGGGTTGACTTTCTCATCGCTGTCCCCAGTTGTTCATAATCAACATTGCTATGGCCCTGTTCTGCGTTGAATGGCCATATATGCTTCAGTAGCTTCCCTTGCTGAATGTGTTTGAAATGAAGTAAGCACACTATTCTGTATGTGAGAAAGAACAATGGAGAAAAAAAAGCAGATCAGTCAGAGATGTGTTTTTAAACTAATTGCAAACTATGCTATACAGTGGTTCCCAAACCTCTCCTTGAATATCCCTAGATGTTCCACTTCTAGTAGTTGAACCATTCCAGTACTAGCACAGCTCATTCAACTAATCAAGGTCTTAGTGATTAGTTGATTGGTTGAGTCAGGTGTGCTAGTTATGGAATAGTACAAATAAGAGGAACGGCGAGGGGTGCTCAAGTATTGGTTTGGAAAACACTGCTATACGCTAATACCACGTGTTATACTATCTCTTTGAACGTTTCCGCCTCCCGAATGTCCTTCTCTGCCTTTGGGTTGTCCCTTTCTGCTGATTGAGAAATTTCCCCTCGTGTGGTGGTTTCTCGCTTTTTCTGTATGCATCTACAGTACAAAGGAACAGCACCGTACCGCAGGCAGAGAGCTTCCATAATCTCTCTGGATGTCTTTGAAGAGGTAGATGTTTTTTAACTGAATGCTAAACAGGATCTATCAGGATTAAGTCTGGATTTGAGGCAGTCTAGTTTAGCGGGACTTAAAAAAAAAAAAAGATGTGGGGTGGAATGAATATGTAAATAATACTATGTTAACCAATCTCTGTACAAATAATACATTTTCTTGAGGGAAACTCCACCTTGAGATTGGTTATTCGAAAAAATATGCGTAAGATCTGTAGGTAAATGGGTACTGTAGGTTTAGACAGCCACAAATGATGCTTAACTGGTCATCATTGCCATTTTGTTAGTCTCTCAATTGAAAGCTTTCCCTCAGTGGTTATTGACGTTTTGAAACTTCATTAGTGACTGTTCATTACAGCCATTGATTTCCCAGGGAGTTACGATCCATGGGAGTCATGTCCATTAACCTGGCATTAAGCACAGTTTGCTAGGTGGGTGGGCCACTCTCTTTTGGTCTCGTTTGGCTTTTCCACACTAACTCTTTGCCCTGAAATATACCAATGACACCATGATGCAGCATATGATCTTAGGGTAGTCTCGGCCTCTACCCAGGAGACTCGGCGGTAGGTTCTGACCCTCCATTTGGGAAATGCTGCTGAATTGCCCACACTTTGAGGTGAGAAAGGATTGGCAGCAAGTGGTGAGTTAGACCACACCAGAAGATGATTTAGTTTTGACTGTTATACTTAACTGGGCACACACACACACACTATACAGAGTCTCACAAATCGCAAATATGATGAAAAGGCCCTATAGAAATGCAATACACTATGAAAGCAAACCCCCAGCAATCTTCCAACTGACATTGAGACCAACTCCCAGTCAGTCAATTTCCCTAACGCTCTTTGCATATCCTCCTGCAAATATTTTCTATTCCTGTGCAAACCCTTCACCACCAGCGACTCAGTTTCCATTTATTTCGTCCCTCTATTCATTTTGCCCAGGTCCTCTCGGGTGTCACGACTGGCTTTCTCATACCGTTCCTTTTAATCTCCTCCCTAATCACTCTCCTGTCTCTCCCCAACTCCACACCTCAGCAGTTGAATTTGTTACAGAAAAGAATAACCTACCGTCGCAGTTAATAACACACATTTTCAAATTCCTCACAGAGTACTCGAGTTCTATGGCGTTAGCACTGTTTTACCTGAGGACTTCAAAGTTGGGTATACGGTTATGTAGATAGTTGTTGGCGCACATGTTATGGTGTCAGATTGTTCTTGTCAGTCTACTAGTGTGTCATGTTTAGTTAGCTCAGACCCTGGAGATGTACAGACTTTTACATGGCTTCTGAAGGGCCCGCTGAGTGTCCACGTATTCATTATACTGTCTGTGTGTGTGCGCATGCAGAAGATACAGGGAGATACTGAGCTGGAGATTTGCCTGTTTGATCGAGCTTGTGAGGATTAGATTGGGATTATGCAGGAATTGTGGAGTATCAGCAAATTATCTCGCTGGGCTTTAATCTAAGAACCGGACGAAGCCTCAGCCACTCGAGTGGATAGGGTGTGTGTTGTGGGGGCTGCTGTGTGAATTGAAATAATATTAGGGGGATGGGTATTGTCTACTATTTAATCTTATGATGGTGGAGGGTGGATGAGACAGACGGACACAGACTCACCTTTGACTTGCCCGGCCCTGTTTACAGCCTGTTATTTTGAGAATGCAGGATTTTTTTTTTTGTCATGTACACAATTGTGTGTGTGTGTTTGCTTATGGGTGGTTGTTTGTGTGCTTGCATCTAAGAGTTGGATGTGTGGAGTCAGTGCTAACAGTGATGTCTGAAGATTTTTGCTGACCATATTTAAATGGCTAAAGGACAAAGGGATAGAATACGTAACCACATAGTATTTTACAGCTGTTGCATTTCATTCAACCTAATGTGAAATATCACGTTCTAAAAAACAGATACGGGAAGGCTCTCTAGTCCAGAATGACATAGAGCCTGGTGAAAGATGTGTAGGACATTACCAGTAAAAAATAAATAAAAAAATTAAGAACACCATGGATATCACAGCTGAAAATGGTACAAAATGAGACTGGTAAGCCTTCTTACCATCTGAGCAATACCTCATGAATACCATTTAGATAAACTATCAGCCGCATAAATTACCTCATATCTATTTCTACTCTTTTTGCTATTTGAAGTGAAGGATAGGCTCTTTCTTCTCAGTACTGGCTTAGATAGTTCTAGTAGTGTGAGCAGGAGCCAGCGCAGCCCCTCTGAAACCTGCTTGGAACAGATAAGTCATACCCATGGAGGGGGCCCCGTCAGCCCCTTGTACCCTAGCACACTTCTTTTCTATTTCTGGTGGCATAATGTAAGGTAAATCTCATGCCATTCACATGACTGACTGTGCACCTTCCGAAAGAAAAGAAGACAAACATCTGACACGTTAATTTCTCAAAGATGTGCAGAGGGGAAGGCAAGTTGCTTACACAACTCATTTACAACATACTTTTTAGCGTTGCTAGCACCTCCAGTGTTGTTATTTTTTTTTTGTCCTCGTGTGTCCATTGGAATCACGGTCTAATCTGAGGAATAGGCGTGTGCATTTTCCGCTTGTTCCATGCAATGCTTCACTCTGCACCAGAGGCCTCTGGGTAGTTGGCCACTCCAGCGTATTACAACCCTTAACTAGCACACCAAAGGACAGTATTTAAAAAATATATAATTATGTAACCAAAACACAAAGTATATTAATCTATTTGCTGTATATTAAGGCTTTTTGAGGTGATGTGTTTTTTTTCTGGGAATGTGATGAAAGAAATAAAAGCTGAAATAAATCACAGTCTACTATTATTCTGACATTTCACATTCTTAAAATAAAGTGGTGATCCTAACTGACCTAAGACAGGGAATTTTTACTAGGATTAAAAATTCACAGGAATTGTGAAACTGAGTTTAAATGTATTTGGCTAAGATGTATGTAAACTTCTGACTTCAACTGTAGCCTACTGTATTGTTGAATGGATAGTATCACTTTGAAGGTGCTGTTCAAATGGGTTGGCATGGTGTATCTTTAGGCTGTGTAAACTTTATTTTCGACCCTCTACGTTCAACTAATCCCCTCTCCATTAGTGATTTGTTTGTTCAGGGTGTAGGCGCGCAAGGCATGGCCCCACATCCCCAGGGGACGTAGAGGGCCAATCCATGCTACTCCCACTGCCCACATCTGAGAAGGGAGGATATGGCTATCGCCCATCAAGTAATTATAGGCTCAATCCTGATGGAGGCTCCTGCCTGCTGTAGGCTACATGAGTTTAGCGCTCTCTCTCGCTCAGAGAAGATGGCCATAATTTATAACATGCCAAACGATCAAGACCCTTTGAGCGAGAGAAAAAAAAAAGAGGTTTTTAGTGGACACAACAGTGACATCCAAAATGAACGGTTTATGCATGTAGTCGAGTAATTAACTGCCATCTATTATTGATTGCATTTGCTATTTTCTTGACATGCACTGTCTGGCGTAGTTGTCATCTATTCAGTGGATAGCTTTATTGGTGGTCATTTTAAACCCCTCTGTTTTATAGACCTGTCTCACTTTCTCTTCTCTCTATCTCTCTCGCTCTCTCTCTCGCTCTCTCTGTGGTCATGTTATTGTTGGGTTTCTTTTTCTTGGGCTTCTATTTAATAATGAATACTCAAAATGTGCACTTATAAATCATATCAATTTTAATCAAAATACAGAAGTCAAGGATCAAACATACAAATTATGTCTCTCCTGAGTTCTGCAAAATAGAAAAAAATCCAAGTTGCTTTTAATATGCTTGCAGTCAACCCCTTGTGATTTAACTGCCTACGTCAACACCTTCTACTCATGAGACCAAGCCCATGCATATACAGTTATACGAACTTGCAGGAGAGAGCAATAGTTCCAGTGTTTTCTAAGGGCTCATCAGTAATTTTCCACTCCCCAAGTTGCTTTATAGTGGTATGTCTGACTTGTCTCTTATCTTTTTCACTCCCCTGCAGGGTTCTGTGTCTATTCTCTTTTAGCCTTGAGGCGCTTTCTCACAGACACCCTGTTTTTGACTGAAATAACTCACACATCTCTCAGACCGTTTCTTATAAGAGGCAGAGACTAGAAAATAACTGTGGAAAATATTAAACCTTAAAGTGTGTGTGTGTGTGTGTGTGTGTGTGTGTGTGTGTGTGTGTGTGTGTGTGTGTGTGTGTGTGTGTGTGTATTAGCTAATCTGTACTCCAGGACCCTATAAATGTAGTGGGGGAGGGGTCTTACAGCCCTTCCCCTTCTATTAATACATCATAAGCATAATAAATTATTATAATACATCAATCATTTGGTGCAACCCCTATCATGACCCCAAGGTGACCCCATCATTATGGTAATGAGGGAGAGGAGGTTGTGGTCCATTATGGTGACCAATTCTAACAGAAGTGGATCCTGGGGCCGGGCCTTATAGTTATGCTGTGTTTTGCACTACACAGGAACGTCAGACCACTCGAGTACAAGAGGGCCATTTCAGGAGCCCCATGCATTATTTCACAGGCATAGTGACAGCACCACAAACGGGCAGAACTCCCCACAGGTGTCAGAAAGAGGTGTGTGTACAAACTTTATATTTTTCTCATTCAGGCTTTTACTGGGGGCCCTAGATATGTGTTCCAATTTCGCATTATTCCAGGCTCCTGAGTGGCGCAGCGTTCTAAGGCACTGCATCTCAGTGCTTGAGGCGTCACTACAGATACAGCCTGGATATGAACCAGGGTATCACAACCGATCGTGATTGGAAATCCCTTAGGGTGGCGCACAATTGGCCCAGCGTCGTCCGGGTTTGGCCGGTGTAGGCCGTCATTGTAAATAAGAATTTGTTCTTAACTGACTTACCTAGTTAAATAAAAATAAAGTCCTCATCTCAGCCCTGTAGGGGTAGGTGTTTGGCCATTTTAATTTATAGGATTCATAAAATATTCAATAAATATAGTGCCTAACATCCAATTTGGACCAAACCTTTTCTTACACTAGGCAGGTTTCCATTGACCCAGGTTTCTTCAGCAAAAGCAATGTGGCAAGAAAAAAATAATTGTGACATGTAATGGAAACAGCAGACATAGGAGACATTTTCAAACAATTTTTATCTGTTCAACAGGATGGAATTTTTATTTTGTCTAACTTTCTTAATTGCGAGAAATTATGATAGAAACAGTTTTTCGATTAAATTATGATTGCCCAATCATTTTGAAGGTAGGCGGGTCACGTGATGTAGTGCTGAGCGATTAGTGCTTTTTGAGGTCTGTTCGATTATAAAACAATAAGTGGTTTTGATTTCTTTTTTTTAAACATTAAATACACTATGCTTTGTGTGTTGAATGCTATAGCAGAATCAAACAGTTAATACAAGACCCATGATGGTAGTGACTGCCCATTACTGCTTATCACATGTTAACCATTAATTCACATTACTTTAATAAAATATTTCAATGTATATTACATTTTGTTTTATTTGACTTTTTTAATTCTCAGCTTAGGCAACAGCTCTACAGAGATATCTGACAAAATCAGTATTTTAAGTAAAAAAAGTCATGCTTGTATGACTGCTGAATACCACCTACCAATCACTTAGATCATGTAATTTCAGGGAGATACCTCGCGAAGCAACTGCTCTCCATCATTCAACCGCGCATTCTTTTGTCTCTTCTCTATCTCTCCATGTCTGCCGCACACTAACCTAATGTAGCTGGCGTAAAAATAAACACTGACCGGACAAAGTAGGCACACAATAGATTATAGTCATTGTAGTTAATTACCACGTTTATTGTCCTAAACTATGTAGAATATGGGCCTGTTGGCAACTACAACTCCCTACTACATTGCACAGTTCGGGCTTGATCTAAAGTGTGTTCAGTTCGTTTGAAAGTTTGCAATGTTGGGGAACTGTTTGTACTGAACGTCACGTTTCCCCAAAATGTTATTGAATAGACTTTGAGGTAAGCTTGCTACCGTTTTGGTGGGTGTCGCTTGAAACAATTAGTGACATATTTAAAGGGCAGTGGCCATGCTGACAGCGTTCCCCAACCCACAACACAACCTCTCCCCGTTTTTGAACTAGTCATTCAGTACAGCACAGTTTCTGTTCAAATGAACATTCAGAACGTAGAAACGTACTGAACGCAGCCCTGATTTGTCACTAGAGAATCGGTCAATTAGTTGTTTAACTTCTTAGGGAGCAGCTCCCGAGGTGACTGTTTTGGAGAGTCTGGCGTGCCCAAAGTAAAATGCCTCCCACTCAGGCCCAGAAACTAGGATATGCACATATGGATATGCACTAGGATATGCACATAATTAGTACTATTGGATAGTAAACACTCTGAAGTTTCTAAGAGTGTTAAAATATTGTCTGTGTATAACAGAACGGATATAGCAGACGAAAACCCGAGGAATTTCTGTCCTGGAAAAAGTGTATTTGACACATTGCCTCATTTTGAACCCCTCCCTATTGAAAATGACCATATAAGGGAGTAAGATTTCAGTACCTATTGCTTCCACTTGATGTCAATAGTCTCTAGACAGTGTTTTGATTCTGTTTAGTTGCTCTGGATGGTAATAGAAGAAGAATTAGGAAGTGGTCACCAGATGTAAACAGAAGAGGATGCGCGTTCATGGCCTTGCGCGCGCTGTGGTTTTTTCCTTTCCTATCACCCAGTTTATAATCCGGTTGAAATATTATACTAAATATACATAAGTGTTCCTAAGGATACATTATCAATGATGTTTGATTGTTCTTGGACAAGTTTATAGGTATAGGTTGAACGAGTTCTCTTTACGGTTCAATGGGCGAGTGGACGCTGTATTTTCTGATCATAACGCACCAACCAAATGGAGATTTATGGATATAATGCATGACTTTTTCTAACAAAAGAACCATGGATTGTCTTCGTTGGACACTTGGGAAGCCCTCAGCAGAAGTTCTTCAAAAGGTAATTGATTTGTTTTCGCTGTGAAATGTGTTTTGTGTGAACCGCGATGGTTTATGAATTTATGCTAATGGGAAAAATATGTGAGGTGCTACCCTCAAACAATCAAATTTAGTGCTTTCGCCGTAAAGCCTTTTTGAAATCTGACAACGCTGTGATATTGCCAAGAAGCAGAGCTTTTGATGACTATGCAACACTTGTATATTGATGAATGTTTAATAATTCAACTTTTGAATTTTGAATTTGGCGCCTTGCATTTCACCGGGTGGTGTTGGGAGCTAGCGCCCCACTGCTCCCTAAGTAGTTAACACTGGAACTGCCATAGGCCATTACATGTCACAATTATTTTTCTTGCCACATTGGCACACCTTTTGCTGAAGAAACCTGGGTCAATGGAAACCTGCCTAGTGTAAGAAAGGTTGATCCAAATTGGATGTTAGGCACTATGTTATGTGAATATTTTTATTTTTAACTAGGTAAGCCACATGGACTTTACCTAGTTAAATAAAAATAAAGATCCTCATCTCTGGCCACTGTAGGGGGTAGGTGTTTGTATTTAATTTATAGGATTCATATAGGAAATATGTCAATGATATAATATAGTGCTAATAACATCCAATTTGGACCAAACAGCTGCCTTTTTACACTAAAGCGAGGCTCCATTGACAAGTGTTAACAATCGCTGTGCTGTAAAAAAAAATAATTGTGACATCTCAATCAGAAACTCAACAGACATAGGAGACATTTTCAGAAGCAATTTTTTTATCTGTTCAACTTGGGATGCAGATTTTTATTTTGTCTAACTTTCTTGGTAGAAATTGATAGTAGAAACAGTTTCGATTAAATTATGATTGCCCAATCATTTTTTGAAGGTAAGCGAGTCCGCGTGATGTAGTGCTGAAGCGATTAGTGCTGCAAAGAATCTGTTCGATTGCCTCTATAAGAGCAATAAGTGGTTTTGAATTTCTTTTTTAAACATTAACCTCTTAAGCCAGCGCCCGATCCCTTTGCGGGATCGTTTTCCAGAGCAAACATAACGCAGCCAAATTCAGAAATACATATTAAGTAATACATAACCATATGTTAGCTTGATATACAAAGTGTTGCATAGCCATCAAAGCTCTGCTTCACCAGCAATATCACTGCGTTGTCCAGATTTTAAAAAAGGCTTTACTGGTAAAGCACTACATTTGATTGTTTGAGGCTAGTACCTCATATTTTCCCACGTGCTTTGCATAAATTCATATCAGCTCGGTTTCTCAAAATATCCATATATTTACAATAATATAAATCGCTTACCTTTTCGATAACTTCTTCTGAGGTCTTCCCAGAGTATCCAAACAAGATAATCCATGGTTCTTTTTTGTTAGAAAAAGTAAATAATTATATCCATAAATATCCGTTGTTTTTGTGCACGTTAGTTCCAGCTACTCCCACCAAAGCATTGTCCAGTCCTACTTGCCCGTTTTACAGTAGAAGGGATCGCGTTCCAAATTATACCTCATCTTTTCTGAAACAAATCAAAATATCATTAATAATGCATCCTTATGCTTATTCTTTTTATGAATAATAGCGATCATATTTTACAAAGAGCGGTGAAATTGAAAGCGTTAAAGAGCGAAAAAGAAAGTTGGCAGTCGCTGAAGCGTTCACGTTCTACGTGTGAGCGTGCACGTCTGTTTACCCTTTTTTCCCTACCGTAGTAATTCTCTCTCTCCTAAGAGATCTGGTCAGAGCTTTTCCTCCATACCCTTTCCAGAGACTGTTGACATCTAGTGGAAGCCATAAGTACCATGCAACCTCGGTCCTATTCCCCATAGAAAAATATTACATGGGCTTCAAAATGAGAGGAGAGCAACAAAAAAATAAATTCCGGACGAAATCTCTCTGGTTTTTTGCCTGCTAAATCTGTTCTGGAATAGCCACAGACTATATCTTAATGGTTTTATAAACTGAGTGTTTCCTATCCAATAGTACTAAATATGTAAATATCCTAGTTTCTGTGCATGAGTGGTAGGCATTTAACTTTGGGCCACATTGAGACAGAAGCAGAAAATTTGGAAAATGGGACCCTAGCTGGAAGAGGGTTAAATACACTATGCTTTGTGTATTTGAATGCTATAGCAGGAATCAAACAGTTAATACAAGACCCATGATGGTAGTGACTGCCCATTACTGCTTATCACATGTTAACCAATTAATTGCATTACTTTACAACTAAAATATTTCCAAATGTATGTACATTTTGTTTTATTTGACTTTTTTAATTCTCAGCTTAGAGCAACAGCTCTACAGAGATATCTGACAAAATCAAGTATTTTAAGTAAAAAGAATGTCATGCTTGTATGACTGCTGAATACCACCTACCAATCACTTAGAATCATGTAATTTCAGGGGAGATACCTCGCGATGAAGCAACTGCTCTCCATCATTCAACTTCGCGCATTCTTTTTGTCTCTTCTCTATCTCTCCATGTCTGCCTTACACTAACCTAAATATGGCTGGCTAGCGTCTAAAAATAAATACTGTTGACCGGACAAAGTAGGCACACAATTTTATTGATTATAGTCATTGTGAGTTAATTTAAAACTGTTTATTGTCCTAAACTATGTAGAATATTGGGCCTGTTTGGCAACTTTACAACTCCCTACACTACATTTGCACAGTTAGGGCTTGAGTCTAAGAAGTGTGGTACAGTTAGGTTTGAAAGTTTGCAATGTTGGGGAACTGTTTGTACTGAGCAGTCACGTTTCCCCCAAAATGTTATTGAATAGAACTTTGAAATTAAGCTTGCTACCGTTTTGGTGGGTGTCGGCAGAGCAATTAGTGACATATTTAAGGGCAGTGGCCATGCTGACAGGCGGTTCCCCAGCCCACAACACAACCTCTCCCCGTTTTTGAACTAGTCATTCAGTACAGCACAGTTTCTGTTCAAATATGAACATTCAGAACGTAGAAGCGTACTGAGCGCCCAGCCCTGATTTGTCACTAGAAGATATCGGTCAATTGGTTGTTTAACTGGCAAAGGAGCAGCTCCGAGGTGACTGTTTTGGAGAGTCTACAGCGTGTGCCCCAAAGTAAATACTACACTCAGGCCCAGAAGCAGGATATGCACATATGGATATGCACTAGGATATGCATAATTAGTACTATTGGATAGTAAACACTCTGAAGTTTCTAAGAGTGTTAAAATATTGTCTGTGTATAACAGAACGGATATATGAGCGAAAACCCGAGGAATTTCTGTACTGGAAAAAAGTGTATTTGACACATTGCCTCATTTTGAACCCCTCCCTATTGAAAATGACCATATAAAGGGAGTAAGATTTCATTTTCTTGCTTCACACTTGATGTCAATAGTCTTCTAGAACAGTCATGTTTGATTCTGTTTAGTTGCTCTGGATGGTAATAGAGAAGAAGAATTAGGAAGTGGTCACCAGATGTAAACAGAAGAGGATCTTGTAGCGTTCATGGCCCCTTTACTTGTAGCTGTAGTTTTTCCTTTCTATCACCAGTTTATAAATCCGGTTGAAATAATTATACTAAATATACATAAGTGTTCCTAAAGGATACATTATCAATGATGTTTGATTGTTCTTGGAACTTAGGATTTATAGAGTATAAGGTTGAGCAGGAGTTCTCTTTGCAGTTCCAATATTAAATGCGCGAGTGGAGCGCTGTATTTTCTGATCATAACGCACCAACCAAATGGGGGATTTACTGGATATAATGCCATGACTTTTTCTAACAAAGAACCATGGATTGTCTTCGTTGGAACACTTAGAAGCCCTCATGCAGAGATTCTTCAAAGGTAATTGATGGTTGTTTTCGCTGTGAAATGTGTTTGTGTGAACGCGATAGTTTATGAATTTATGCTAATGGGAAAAATATGCTTGAGTGCTACCCTCAAACAATCAAATTTAGTGTACTTTCGCCGTAAAGCCTTTTTGAAATCTGACAACGCTGTGATATTGCCAAGAAGCAGAGCACGGTATTCTCCCAACACTTGTATATTGATGAATGTTTAATAATTCAACTTTTGAATTTTGAATTTAGCGCCTTGCATTTCACCGGGTTGGTGTTGAGGCTAGCGCCCCACTGCCTCCCTAAGTAGTTAACACTGGAACTGCCATGAATAGCGGCCCACTGGCGTTAGTTTTGTCAAATAAATTTAAAAAAAGCTATGTCCTTCCCTGACGTTTCCTAAATGTTTATTTTACACTGCTCATTTTCAGAATTTTGAAATCCTACACAGAAAAGTGTTTTTTTACACCTATCCTAACTTAACCAAGACAATGTGCTGTACCCAGCCAGGCGCTAATGAGTCTCTCTCACTCACACACTGAATGGATAGATAATTTTTCACATGCTGTTTTTCGTTACAGGAAATTTATTAAAATGAATTAAATGTTTTTTTTGTTTTTTTTTAAATACTCAGCTTTATCTGTTTTGCAATGGAATTAAATATTCACTTACAGCTCTGAATTACATTTCCTACAGCACACCAGTCTTTTCTGGTGGAGAATACCACAAGAAATGTGTTGGTAGGTTAGGTATTCCTGTGAAGAGATCTTGGCAGAATGTCATGTTTATCAAAGGATGCTGAAACCAAACGGCAGTCTGTTCATTTGGTCAGTTATAGAACCTTGACCGTCAAACTCCAGTCACACAGACCTGAATAGGAAATGTGAACACCACACCCATCCTTCCTGCAACCGGATACCCTACTGTGGTTCAGGGTAGAAAAGAGAGAAGCCTTTGGAGAGAATGGGTCGTGGGGGGGAGGGGGTTGGGGTGAGGGACAGGGCTGACTCAAGTCCTACTTCCATTGTCTATTGGCCTGTGGGATTGTGGGAAGGGAGCTAGGTGTTACCAGAGAGAGACTGCCCGTGCTCGTCATTCAGCACAAGTCCCACTGACACAACCTGCATCCCAAATGGCACCCTATTCCCTATATAGTGCACCACTTTTGACCCAAAAGTAGTACACTAAGGTAATAGGGTGCCTTTTGGCAAGCAGCCACTGCCTCTTAGAAGCTGGGTCTGGACACAATGGCCTCATTTAGAAACAGAGGTGCCCTACCTGTATAGTAGTCGAGCACAACACCACTTCCTGGCTATCTGGCTCCCCAATCAGACAACCTAGCCTTTAGGAATCTTTTAAATGGAGCGTCCCATAGGGATATGTGCAGCCAGAGAGAGGAGTGATCTGTACGATCTGCTTCCGGGCTTTAGTTTCATAAGAACACGTCATGTTTGACATGACTTTAATGTAGTTGTGGGTTGCCTGTAGGCCTACCTGGTTATACTGAAATGGCTTATAGCGAACCTCACTATTTAGCTACCTCTTGTAATTCCTTGTATCTACATGGTTCAGTGTTTTCCCTATATTCATTTAGCAGCAGCGCACCGCCGCTGCTAAATCGTTGCTGTCTCTGCAAACCCCTTTAAAAATATATATATATTTCTGCCGAGACGCGCTTTTAAGCCACAACATCAGATCGTCCGAAAAACCGCCAAGGTAACTAGCTGGCTAGCTTGCTGAAAGAAATCCTAGGGGAACACTGTGGTTATATGGAAATGACGCATAGTGAACATTCACCATTTAGCTACCTCTCGTAATTCCTTTAATCTGTTTCAAAAATAATTTTGACGTTCCACCGACGCAATCACTCGCTGTACATGCTATGCCAACCTCTAACACTGTCTTAACTGGCAGGTGTTAATATTACTGGCTGCTTGTGAGTTCATTCTATGGGCGTGTTGTCTCAGTCATTTGGTTTATTTTTCTGTATGTGTGGGGGTGTTTGTCAGTGTGTGGATGCATGTGTGTGTTTTTTTCCCTGAAACTCATCACTCTAAGTCATATTCTTCCTCTGGCACCAGATTTGCCTGTCTTTGAGGGCCTTACCTTCAGAGAGGGAGGGCTTTGAAGGCTGATAGGATTAGAGCGTGACGAGCAGGCTTAGCAGGGTCCCAGCGCTCCTCATTTCTCCCAGTCTCCAAGAGTGCAACAGGACTGGGTGCAGGGTGGGTGGTGGAGGGGGAAGCTGTGTCACCAATCCCTGTGTCCACACACACCCCTTTTCTTGCTTGGTGAATATAGTCATCTTTCACCGAAGCAATATCGTCCTCTGTGCTTCCCCCGATTTCTCCCGGTGTCATACACTGTCACTATGGAAATATGTCTGAGGGATCTTGGTTTGCGTGTGTGCATGAGGAGTAAAGTGGGGCCTATGTTCGTCCTTGCGTGATCCCAAGTACCCAGTTTTCTGAGTGCCTGTCTCGTTCCACTCCTCCTTCGCCAACCCTCCTTTCCAGTCGTCTGCCGAAAACTACTCCTGTCCCTCCATACCCTGAAACAGAGACGGATTACAGTGAGCCCAATAGCAGCTGGGCGCCTCTGACTATTCAACCATGAAAACCTTTCACCTGGGTACCTGATGCAGCCTTGGCCCCCTTTGACTTCTCAACTGTCTGACGCTTACATATTCATATTATTACACAAGCTTGACAACCAAGTGCTTTTTATTTTATGTAACCTTTATTTAACTGGGCAAGTCAGTTAAGGACAAATTCTTATTTACAATGATGGCCTACCCCAGCCAAACCCTATCCCGGACGACGCTGGGCCAATTGTGCGCTGCCCTATGGTACTCCCAATCACAGCCTAGAAATGAACCAGGGTCTGTAGTGACGCTTAGACCGCTGAGCCCGGTCCACTGATGCTTCATCCACTGATTTATTGAATAGCCTGTGTAGACAGCCGAGTCCGGTATTGATGTAATGGAGATATGATATCACGCATTCTTTGTGGAGGTTTTTGTCATTGTCTATTGACGTCTGCGTTTCCTTTTTTCGGTATTTGGTCCAAGGTATCACATTGAGCCAGCTTCCCTTCTTTCCCCCTGATTCTCAGCTATGATAACCCTTTTTCTCTGCTGTAACACTGACCCCTTTAGTGGAACGTGTGGTCTTACAGCCGCTCAAGGCCGGGATCGTATTGGGTCAACACTTATTCACTCTCCTGCTGGTGCAGTCGACGACTCGCACTGTGTGTGTGTGTGTGTGTGTGTGTGTAATAATCAACCCTGCTGGATCCAACTTATTTCACAAGCATCAGACTGCCATTGTATACTTAGTTAAATCGATGTGCATGTGTTTTGAAGGGTCCTATAGTCAGTGTTTTTGAAGGTGGAAGATACCATTGGAAAAGTACAATAGAATGTAGCCTGACACCTCATTTTTACCCTCCAGCGTCTGGTGGCTGACATGATAACCGACCGACTAGGCATATGAACATGGCAGTGACCAGTCATACCTCCCATAGCCATACTGAGGTCTAGCAACTCATTACAGGCATTGTTCCCCTGTGGTAATCTGTAATGAGCTGTATGTACTGAGCAGATTTCAACCCCGTGTAAACTCGTCTAGAAAATGCTAACTTTTAACAATCCCCATAACAATGGGCAATATAGCTGGGTTATTCGATGACATGGGATTAGTTCAAATCCCATGTCATCTATCCCATTGGGTATCTCTAAAACACTTAATGTGCAAAAACCCAGCCCCCCCGTCATCGAAAGGCCATTTCATTTCTGACTGCTGCTATGCTGACCAATATCCCCAGTCATTTGACAGATTTGCTTGTCTTTTTCTGAATGTTCAGCGGAGTTGTGTATGAAAAGCTAAGCCCTTTTAACACAGTCCTCAGTAGGGTTAAGAACTCTGTGTGCTTGCCGGTAAATGGACGACTACGCATTTTAGCCCAATACACCAGCTTTCTCAAGGTTAGAGCTATATTACTGTGCAAATGACTTTTTCAGAGGGAAAACGCTTGCTACACCAAAAACCTTGCAGGTAGACGTGACGCCCAAGTGGAAATGTGTTGTCCAGAGCATGTGAAGCATGTTTGTTTTATAGGCTCTTTAAATAATCGGCCCACGTTTTTGTCTACAGGGGATTTATACAAATAATATTTGTCAGGTTTGCAGTCTTTGTTTTACTACTCGTTGTGGAAGATGTACAAAGTATTTACTATTACAGGGCTGACATGAGGTCATGACAAAGGAAAGGGCTACTTGCTTAGACTGGACTCACTGGACAGACGTTGACTATTTTAGGTAAATTTGCGCAACTCCATTAAGTATGATACGCTATGTTACAAATGCAATAAACCCTTTTCCTAACCTTAACTTAATTCACATAGCCTGCTCTGTAAATTCTCCTAACCTTTGTCATTAGTTCTCCTAACCAATTCTCCTCGTCATTCTCCTTTTATGACACAACAAGTAGTATACTTTGTCCTCCAAGCGGCAGATAGCCTAGCGGTTAAGAGTGTTGGGCCAGTAACCGAAAGGTTGCTGGTTCGAATCCCTGAGCTGACTAGGTAAAAAATCTGTCGATGTACCTGTGAGCAAGGCACTTAACCGTAATAGCTCCTGTAAGTTTCTCTGGATTGTACGACCGAATAAGCCGTATGATACTACATGTCCTCTAATTCATATTATATTGCACGACCGCTATTCCATTCATAACATAACTAAAGTGGTGTGATACTGTATATCATACTAAATGGAGAGCGTTTTTGCATACCAAATCTTAGTGCAGGTTGACTTACTAACATTACTTTTTTTTATTTAACATTTATTTAACTAGGCAAGTCGGTTAAGAACAAATTCTTATTTACAATGAAGGCCAAACCCGGACGACGATGGGCCAATTGTGCGCCGCCCTATGGGACTCCCAATCACGGCCGGTTGTGATTCAGCCTGGATTCAACCTTCAGAAAGTATTCACACCCCTTGACTTTTCCACATTTTGTTGTGTTAGCCTGAATTTAAAATAGATTTAAATAGCAATTTTGCGTCACTGGCCTACACAATACCCCATAATGTCAAAGTGGAGTTATGTTTTTAGAAATGTTTACAAATTCATTTAAAATGAAAAGCTGAACTGTCTGAGTCAATGAGTATTCAACCCCTTTGTTATGGCAAGCCTAAATAAGTGCAGGAGTAAAAATGTGCTTAACAAGTCACATAAGTTGCATGGACTCTCTGTGTGCAATACTAGTGTTCAACATGATTTTTGAATGACAACCTCATCTCTGTACCCCACACATACAATTATTGGTAAGGTTGAGCAGTGAATTAGAACAATAAAAACAAGGGAGGTTTTACAATGCCTCAGAGAAGGGCACCTATTGGTAGATGGGTAAAAAAAAATAACAGACATTGAATATCCCTTGGAGCATGGGGAAGTTTTTCATTACACTTTGGATGGTGTATCAATACACACAGTAACTACAAAGATACAGGTGTCCTTCTTAACTCAGTTCCTGGAGAGGAAGGAAACCTCTCACGGATTTCACTATGAGGCCTATGATGACTTTAAAATAGAGTTGAATGGCTGTGATTGGAGAGAACTGAGGATGGATCAACAACATTGTAGTTACGCCACAATAGTAATCTAAATGTGAAAAGGAAGCCTGTACAGAATAAAAAATATTCCAAAACATGCATTCTGTTTTGCAAAAAGGCAGTAAAGTAAAACTGCATCAAATTTGGCAATGAACTTTGTTCTGAATACAAAGCGTTATGTTTGAGACAAATCCAATGCAACTTATTATGGAGTACAACTCCTCATATTTCCAAGCACAGTGGTGCTTGCATCATGTTATGGGTATGCTTGTCATCGGCAAGGACTATTGTTTTTTTTTTTAGGATGAAAAGAAACAGAATGAAGCTAAGCACAGGCAAAAAACATTACATTGAATGTTCCTGAGTGGCCTAGTTACAGTTTTCAATTAAATTGGCTTTAAAATGTCAAGACTTGAAATTGGCTGTCTAGCAATGATCAACAACCAACTTGACAGAGCTTGAATATATTTTTTTCTTCATACTATAAAATAATGCCACAGTATTCTATGCAAATTTTGTCTGCTAAATGAACTAGTGTAGCCCACAACCACATGCCATAGCCAGATCAGGGCATAACATAAGGATAACTCAATATGCTAGTCTGTTCTTCTGAAATAGGCTGCATTTTCTTCATATCATGTTTCTTTAGACCTGTCTAAAATAAATAAAGGATTTGTTGTGATGGTGTAGGCTATATTAAATGTATTTTCAACTTTAAAATGTAGATGTTCCAATGGTCTGCATCAGTTTGCGAAGCTTGCCAATGAAAAAATCATTAAAGTAGTTGGCAATATCAGTGGGTTTTGTGATGAATGAGCCATGTGATTAAACAAGTTTTCCTTTTTGCCCAAAATGTCATTTAAGATGCTCCAACGCTTTTTACTATCATTCTTTGTCATTTATCTTTGTTTCATAGTGTAGTTTCTTCTTTTTATTCAGTTTAGTCACATGATTTCTCAATTTGCAGTACTTTTGCCAATCGGTTGTGCAGCCAGACTTATTTGCAATTCCTTTTGCCACATCTCTCTCAACCATACAGATAGTTGGTAGCCGGTGTTGACACAGGTATCCGAGTTCTTGAGTTCCGAAGTTTTCGGCGTCGAGTCAGTGTCTCCCGACAGCAGCTGGTGGGGAAACACAATGAGGGGCTATACTGAGCACAATTTGGAGTCTCACTCACACACTGGAAATAAGCACTTTGCAATTTTTGTTATTTCTTTATATTATATTAGCTGTTACTAATGACGGCGATTTACAGCGGAAGCAAATTTAAGGGCAACAAAATAAATTAATTAAATGGAATGATAACTTAGGCTATACCAACTGAACTAACAGTAAATTGGCCGTTGAATATGTGCGATTATTAGTCCTACTGACGGTCAATACTGATAGTGGTTAATATTTAACATAATAGAAATAGGAAACAGAATCTCAGGGTAGCCTATAATAAGACATTCAAGTTAAAAGGCCGTACAATAAAAATTCTGCATAATGACAGCATTTCATAAACTTTACTGTGAGTGTTGATATGCTTCATTTTGCTGCCATATGACTGGTTTCACATTTGTCTCCAGCGACTATAAGGTAAACTAGATCTAAAACAAGTGTAATTTTAAATGTACAATTCCCTTATCGTAACAGATTACTCATTTACCTTGCGCTTATCAATAGATATTATCAAGTTGTAAATTACAGTGCATGGGTAATGGTGTTATTTCTATCTTTTTTTAAATTAAGTAGATGCTTTTTTAAAACTTGGAACCTGTAGGTTTGCTAGACTTTTTTCATGGTTTCCTTGCATGTAAAGGTATTGGAATTATTAGGGAATTAAGTCAAGGTTCAAAATACTCTATCTGTAGACACATCACTGCCCCACCTTCCGAAAAGTAGGTAAGTAGTATGCCATTTTCATGCTTAAGTTCAAGGTCCGAATACACAGAGAATAGGAAATTATGTTCCTTTTACGCATGCTTAACTTGGGTCGTAATCGGCACCTAAATGCATACAGATAATTGTCCAACATGAAAAATGAGTTATTAGTGAGCTTTTTTTTAGCTAACATTAGGTAGCTAGCTAGGCAGCAGCCATAACCTTAGCTAGCTAATGTAATGTTGTACCTGTCTTGTTTTGCACGCTTTGTACAAAATAATAAAATGCAGTACTAAAGGATATTTCTAAACGTAGCTCTTTATTAGCTAGTTACTACAGGCATGTTCACGTATCTCCAACCATGACCAACCGACCATTTTCAAACTTCCCGGGCTTTCTTAACCAATCATAGCACAGTATGATACAGCGGTAAGATGCATCCAATTACAATTCAGTATGTTTACACATATGAATATTACAGTACCACAGATAGCGCTCATCTGACTGGTATTCTAACGTTTGCAAGCTAGCTAACCAACAAGCGAGGAAAGATAGCTAGCTATATTTATCAAGGAAGGTTTTTTAATCTAAGGCTGACGTCCTCTGTGTAAACAAATAAATAACGTTAAGCACAAATAATCTAGTGAACGTCCTTGCCTGCTATATCCAGTTAGCTAGCCAACGAGCTAGCCAGTAACAACTCAATGTTGACAATAACTTCTATCCCACAATCTTCCACAAAGCATAGCTAGCTAGCTAAGTGAAGTTCATTGTCAACACCAAACTTTTGGAAACTGTCAGACTGCTAATTTATAGTACATGCAATGGGAATTGCTCATCTGTTAGCTACTGACATAGTCAAGCTGTTTTACTAGCTAACGAGTAGTGTGCAACCAGATTTCAGCACACAACAGCTGCTAGCTATCCTCAACTAAGTTCAGCCATGCATCTCACGACAAACTGTTGCTGATCAAATTGCTTTGCTAAGAAACCGATATGTTGAATCTAAGAACCCGTCCAATGCCACATGCAGGTGTATGCAAGCTAGCTAGATCAACACACCAGACACGTTTGATTTTTGACCTTCAAATCAATTTAACATTAGCTAATGTTACAGCCCTTACCATTAATTCAGTACGCTCCCTCTATCAATTTGTCATTAAATTCCAAATTTGCATTGACTGATCAACAGTGTCAAGTTACTTTTCAGTGTGTTGTCAAAAATCCGAACATGCCATCCACACATACTCAGTTAAAACATCTCGTTGCTTGCTTGCGCGACCTGTGCACAGTAAAAAGAAAAGGCCATGCTTGCTAGCTGACTTGGTTAGCTATAAATTTGACTGTTTAAAACACGTCAACTGTTTTAGACCTTTGTTTTTTTACCAAGCAAGATAGTGCTTAGTTTTACCTCGGGATTGTGAGTTTGCACCCTGGAGGAGACATTTTGAACATTCTCCTTCGTGTATAATTTTGTTTAAAAAAAATTATCTCACCCGTATACACACAACACACAATACCCCATAATGGCAAAGTGAAAACATGTTTTTAGACATTTTTGCAAATGTATTAAAGTATTCACACCCCTGAGTCAATACTTTGTATAAGCACATTTGGCAGCGATTTACAGCTGTGAGTCTTTTTGGGTAAGTCTAAGAGTTTTCCACACCTGGATTTCCACACCTTGAAGAATATTTTTTTTAATTCTTCAAGCTCTGTCGAATTGGTTGTTGATCATTGCTAGACAACCATTTTCAGGTTGTGCCATAGATTTTCAATCAGATTTAAGTCGAAACTGTAACTTGGCCACTCAGGAACATTCACTGGTTTCTTGGTAAGCAACTCCAGTGTAGATTTGGTCTTGTGTTTTAGGTTTACTGTCATGCTAAAAGGTAAATTAATCTCCCAGTGTCTGGTGGAAAGAAGACTGAACCAGGTTTTCCTCTAGGATTTTGCCAGTACTTGGCTCCATTCAGTTTGTTTATCCTGGAAAAACTCCCTAGTCCGTAACGATTACAAGCATACCCATAAAACTATGCAGCCACCAATACAGTATTTGTTGAATTGAATTTGCCCAAACATAACGCTTTGTATTCAGGACAAAAAAAATACTTTTTTTGCAATATTACGTTAGTGCCTTGTTGCAAACAGTATGCATGTTTTGGAATATGTTTATTCTGTACAGGCTTCCTTTTTTCACTCTGTCAATTATGTTAATATTGTGGACTGTCATATACATTTTTATTAAAGGGAAGAGTCTGCAGATTCTTTCAAACAACAATTGTATACGTTTTGCAAAAATCAATCAAACAACCATCACTAAGAATAGTCCGAGTTGAAAGTTCAATGAACAGAATTTTCTCTCTCCTCTAATAGAAAAAGTACAACCTATTTTGTCTACGTGGCAGTTTAGCAGATGGGTCCAATTAGGGATGGAACATGGTGTGTAAAAGCTGATTTACCTTGTCTGTGCCTGCCATAACAAAGGGGTTAAATACTTATTGACTTAAAACTACAGTTTTACATATTTTTATTAATTTCACTTTGACATTATGGGGTATTTTGTGTTTCAGGCTGTAACACAACAACATGTAGAAAAAGTCAATGGGTGTGAATACTTTCTGAAGGCACTATGTACAAATGTTACTATTTGATTAATGTACGTTTTGAGAAAAATATATTTTGTGACAACTCACTTTTGTTTACAGGTAATGTAGTAGTAGGCCTTTTTTCAGTAAAATGTAAAGTAACATGTTTAATATGTGTGTATTTTCCAAGAGCTTTCTCAATTGTCTTGGTAACAGTTTTCCAGTTTACTCCATATTGGCTTGGCTTTCTGGTTTTTCACTTCCCTCTGTAAAGTCACCTGTTAATATTACATAACTACATTATTTCTGTTGCCATTGTCATTATTGTGTATTTTTACTTGTATTTGACTTTTTTTGCAGTGTTATGCTGTATTATAATGTTGCATAATCACCTTCAGGTGTAAACTGTGGCGGTGTGTTTGGAGAAGGTTTGAATCCTAAGCATCCTGCCTACATGTTGTTTGAAGTACAATAGACCAACATAGTTACTGTAGTAGGTCAAAGCTGTGTGCTGGAAAACCTTGGTAGAGCATGGGTGGAGTAAGCATTTCCTTTTTCGGCTTCAGACCAATGCTTACTTTTCACTTAACTGTTTTTTTGTTTTAATTTCCTACTCAGCCATCCTCGGAGGCAGCAGTCATAAAGGGTGACAAGGAGAGTTCCCAGTTTGTGGGACATGACCTTTTGGGAGAGGAAACATGACCAGAGTTTCCAGGAAGTGAGTTGTCTCTCTAAAGACGTGCGACAGGACAAGCAGCCTCCAGGCATCTGTTTGTTTCTGATGACCTCTTCAAGGGCACTCACAATCTCTCCAATTAGGCCCCAAGATACGCCTTCATGGCAGGAAGAGATCAGACCTTATCAAGGATGACCATTTAGTTCCAAATATGGTATTATTACACAAGAAGTCCCTCAGATGTTCATAGGCTTGGTAAACACATTACAACTGTAACTTACATTTCCAATTCCCCTGCCAATTATTGTTTGTTTTAATTAGTCCAGTCTTTCTGTGTGTGTGTGTGTGTGTGTGTGTGTGTGTGTGTGTGTGTGTGTGTGTGTGTGTGTGTGTGTGTGTGTGTGTGTGTGTGTGTGTGTGTGTGTGTGTGTGTGTGTGTGTGTGTGTGTGTGTGTGTGTGTGTGTGTGTGTGTGTGTGTGGTGTATGTTGTAGTGGGCTGGAGTAAGCCAGGGTTAAGAGTTTGGATCCCTCTGTGAAATCCGGGCCGGTGTGTTTACAGAAAGTGTCACTAAACCGATCTGACAGGGTGTGGGAAAACGGCTAAGTCCTCAGAGAGAGTGTAATGTAATCCAGCCCCGATGATGATTCGCTGCCTGTCTCAGTTGCACTGTAGATTGTGGCGTTTCAAATTTTGGTTGATCGTAGCAACCATAGCCCGTCTATATTTAGCTTCATAATTGTGAGTCACTTTCCCCCTGTTTTTTCCTAAGCTTCATATGAAAACATATCCAGTGGCATTGCAACTTTGTAATCTGGGTTTCTTCACTGACACAGATGGCTTCTATGGGTGTTATTAGCATTTTGAACAGCCTCAATTAGTATTGATACACCAGGCCCGCGTCCTTGCTGCCATTCAAGTGAGCCGTTATCAGTGTTCATGTCAAAACAAGATTAATGCCTCACTCCCCCTTATCTTTGATATTGAATCTCCCCTCTCCCGCCTTCTCAAGGGTGTGTAAGTCAAGCCTCTTAAATATTAAGCACCTCATCAGAATTCTTAATGTTTCTTTAAGATTTAATCAAGGTATGACGCTGTCAAGAGTATAGCAGTGGTCATTTCCATATAAAATGACCCATGAGCACCAATGTGAAATTCATAGAATTGGGTGTCAAATGGAAGCTGAGAGTATATTTTTGGCATAAATAAAATGTTAAACCATTTCCATCTTAAAAGTGAGGCATAGGTAATGGCTTTGATTGCTTCTGGTCAAACTGATGGAAAAGGGGTATTGGAAAACATCTACTAGAATAAGTATTTAAAAGGTATTAGAAATGCATCAACACTAATGTTGAAGTAAAGACCCGTGCCAACTAATATCAACACTTTTATATTTAGTTTTGGAGAAATGATTTGCCTTCTGTAAGTTTAAGAATTGCCTTGTAATTCAGCTACCAAAAACTCATATCTTTAAGATATTAGAGGTACACCTACCAATTAGTGAGTGTTTTTACTGATATACATTTTTGTATATGAATTAAGTGATTAAAACTTGTAATTCTGTTACCGAATCACTGCAGTTCAACTGGATACAATGGGAAATCATAGTAGTCACAAACTACAGTTGGGTCACCTGCTACTGTCCACCCTTCCACTGGTATACCGACATGTTCAGCTCATAACTGTTTTCTGGTGGTCAAAATGAGTGGGAAAACAGTCTGGACAACCCCTAACTCTGTTCTCTCTCGCTCTTCTCTCTCTGCCTTTTCTCTCTCTCCAGTTAAAAGTAGTTGGAATTTGGTCAGTCCATTCTGGCCATGATTTCAACGTCCACCGATATTGTTTTTTTACTCCTGGCCAGCCTTGATTTGGCCCAAACATAGACAGCCATGATTGGTGATTGGTTCAGATTTGGTCCAATCATCATTGTCTGTTTCACAAGTTTGGACAGCACAGTACAGTGAAACAGAGTACAGTAAAGAAAAGCACACATACTAGAGTACAGTATAATGTACTGTGCTGTACTCTACTGTGCTGTACTGTGATGTCTAATCTTGTGGAACATGGACGTCTATGATTGGTTCAGATTTGGTCTGGTCCGGACCAACCAAATTTGGTCTTATTTGGGGGCAGAGCTCATGAGAATAATAGCCAGTGTGTAGAATAATACCCATATATGCAAAGGATGATATTGCATATTTCTACCTTTGTCTACTTATTCAGTAAACATCACCATGAAGAGAATGACATTCATATCCATAATGCATTTCTGTGTAGTACAGATCAGGGACCCATACCGTAATTCTGTTACCGGGTGTAAACCCACTTCACTTACTATAGTTCAATAACCAAAATAGATTTTTTTTCAAATTCAAGGTGTCATGTCATAGCTGACACCCCATTTTTCTGCAGAAATCTTTGAATCTTAATTCAGAGCTTAATCTTAATTTGTTGAATATATTTTACCGTAAGTCTGAGACCGTGAGTCTCAGCATAAATCCGTTATCGTGGAATTGTCCAAGTGTAAATTGTTGGTCAGCCTGTGGCAAAGGGATTATGCTGATGTCAGGCCAGTGGGACAATCCTCACACATCCCTGCCTGCTTTGAGCTCTTTTCTGGCAGTCACAGGACTCACCTGAGCCCCCTCTCTGAGGTCTGTCTCAGTGGTCCTCCCTGCCAACCCCTAGCACACGCCAACCTCTCTCACGCCTATCGAAAGACTCTTCCTTCTGCTGCTGGCCATTTTTTATCACGATTGTCCCTGCTCTCTAAAGACTTCTCTCCGCTGTCCCTCTCTACCCACTACTGAACTCTCACTGGACACTTCTAACCAGAGGTTGGATTGGGATTTTGGGCTGAGGTTGGTGGAACTTTCAGTAACCACATCTACATTGACACAAATGTGGAAGACCCGTTTAGTTGAATATATTCAGTTGTGCAACTGAACAGCCCCTTTCCCTCAAACATAATACAAAATAAAACATTCTACTGCATCCCTACCAAATGAACTATTTCCATCCCCACCTTAACCCTACTCCTCTCCCCCATAAGTCCTATATCACCATCACACACATCAAGACACAATCGACTTTCCTAGTGACTGCTTTGATCCCGACACCAAACTACAACAAAGAACCAGAACAGCCCTGACTACAGCTGCCAGATGATGCCAGCCAGAGTTTGATTAAAAATAGAAAAATGATCAGTCACCCAGACACACGTGCACACACATGGAAAGGTACACACACAAGTCTCTCTCACGCAGACACCCGCTCTCTCTCTCTCTTACACACACCTTTCTCGCTCTCTCGCTCACTCGCTCTCTCACTAGAATCAGATATTGAAGGCAGGTGGGTTAATATGTCACGGCTCAGAGACATGTTCATGCGGTGGCTCCTTCCCATCAGACAAGGGCAGAGGGGGGAGAGAAATAATCTGAGGGGGAGGGGGAAATTCGTCATGGCTGTAATCCAACGTGTCCTAGGAGGATTGTGTCAACTGCCACCTTTCAGTATTATGCAGATTGATTTTCCCAGCTGTCTGTCAGATGGGATCCCTGGGCAGATCAGATGGCGCTGTGGTGACGCTCTAATCCATCACCTTACGACACCAGGTCACTTTTCATCACCATAGACTGGCGGCTCGTCTCAAGATAAAGCACATGGGCTTCATGGGCTGTAGTTTAGGTTGTCTGCCTACCTTGTGTGGAGTTATGCACTATAGTGTTCTACATGAGTGTGCATTGTGTTCTGTTATTTACATTTTGAGTAAGCCGCAGGTTTTTAGTCTATATTGTAGGTTCTTTACACCAAATCCAATCAAAAAGTTGCAGGTCAAATATGGATTAGTTCTAGAAGTAATGTGCCGAGCCGGCATTTCTTTATTATATTTATGTACCTCATTATTTATTATACCTTTTACAGTGCTCCCATCTCCCCCAGTTCCTACACGGATCAGTGCAAGATACGTTTGACCTGTCATGGTACAGTATGACAACACAGGCTGTGATTGCAGAGGAAATTTGAAGTAAGTTACCGGAGGTCTCGAGTTAAGTCTTATTCCAGAATGCCTGTTTTTGAAGCCAGGTGTCCACAGCGGTGTGTGACTCTAGCTGACTTCCTGTCTGTCACTTCCTGTTTGACCTGCGCTTCTGTGCCAGACCCCGCTAATTCTGGAGCACCGCCCGATCCTGAGCTCTCTATCAGCAGGCCCAGGCTTTTCCTGTCTGCACAATGTAAAGGAAGTGTGTGTGTGTGGGGGGTGGAGGGGGGTGTTTCTTTGATTTTGGCCCTGTGTAGAGGATGCTGAATCTGTGCTTTGCAGTAGATCTGTAGCACTCAAAAACACTTTTCTCTGAACGTAATACTGTTCGATCAGGTCTTAGCAAAAGCAATGTTTCTTGTAAATGTTACTATTTAGTGACCGGATCATGTGAAAAGGTGTACTGTGGTCTTCTATTGGAATGGAAAGGTGTTGCTTCCACACCATCATACTTGTTTCTGTCATCGGATGAATATAGCCTATTGGCTATGAAGGCTTTTTGTTATCTATCTCTATAAGAAGACCCTTATGCTTCGGTAGTCTATTCTTGATTTCCCTCCTCCAATATACATCATTACAAGCGCTTAGTAATACCCTGTGTCTGACTGTCAGTCCCCCTAAAGACCACCCCAATCAGATCCAACTCAAAGCTGTCATTACCGCTTCAATTAATCTCAACGTCTCTGTGCTCAGAGCTCCTCCAGGCTCAGCCTCTCTCGGTCTTTATCAGCCCAGCACATCACCGCCAAGGCCCAGGACCGCTACGCATACACACTACGAACACACGCCGGCATGATCACATGCACGTAATCACACAGAAGTGTACACCCACACTTAAATGTTGACACACCCACACACTTACATTTGTACACACACTAGCAGACACATTCAAGAAGCACACACACAATGTCCTCACACCTGCAATTAAACGGAAATGTTTTTTTTCTTCTCTCTCTCTCTCTCTCGCTCTCTCTCGAGGCTATATAGATGAGCCAAGGAGGGAGCAGGAGGAGAAACTGTTTCGGCGAGATAGGGACGGCACGTTTTTCTCAAGTCCGCTGTTTCTTTTCATTATACTGGAAGACGGGGCTGGGAACGACAGAGGCTTATCAGATGATGAGCAAGTCTCCTTCACTGTCTGTTGCCGAGAGCTGTGTCTGTGCGGCTCCAAAATTCCAGTCATCTCACACTTGGTTGATGAGGTGGTGTTGGTGAGTCAGAGTGAAGTGTTTGGACGGTCTACTGTAGATTGATTGATTGCTGCTCTCACTTCTGCATGGTTTAGCATCACCCCAAAATTCCATCACTCCACCAGTCTGTCTGTCCTTGTGCCATTCATCTTCGCTTGGATTCCCTGATTCTGATAAAAATGTAGACCGTACCACAAAGTTGCTCAGACAGTATGTACAGATAATATTTTATGTTTTTTGTTTTTGTGTTTCAGCCCTGAGTGCTTTGATTTCTACACCGTGATCCTCGATCTGGGGCATAGTCATTAGGGCATGCAATGAATAAATAAAATGTATATTTCTTATTGGATAAGTCCAGGTAGTCCCTCCCTTTTTCCCTACATTTTCTTCTGTTTAGTGCCTAATAAATATGATTCCGGTGTGACTGGGTGACTTTTCCCTGGAGCCTGTTTCGTGCTTTTTCTCCATGATAATTGTGAATTGCGATACTACGCCCATCGCCATGTGCCTCTCTCTTTGTAGCGCATTGAATCGTCTTCAGAAGATTTAAGTACTTTGACTCTATCCCCCTTTCTTCCTCTCTGATGTGCGTGTGCATTCATCTTTCGCTTTGATTTCTATCGATATTCCCCTGCATTTGGGGACATTTGTAATCGCGATGACCGGCGTAAGATAAGATCTTTTTGAAAGTCCATTTCTTCTCATCAAACACTAGCACTTAGGGCTTTCATATTTCATACAGGCTCTAAAATAACTTCCTCCAGTTATCATCATCTTACAGAGACATGGATGGGACGTTCCTACAATTTGACTCCTTCTCTTAACTTTGACCTGTTGATGAGATGGGTGAGGAAGTGCAATGGGTGCCTCCCTCCACTTAGCTTTGGCTTTTAGCTTAAAGGGATGCTATATAAACCAGCACTTCCATCAAAGAGCTAGCTACAGCTTAATCTACTGGTAGGATTCGGGAGGAAGTAAACCGGGCCTAGCTACGGCCCTTCCTGTAAATTAGGTTTGCTTACATGAGCTAGTCACATACACACTCTGCTGTCCCGAAGGGAGCAGACAGGCTCAGTATCCCACCGGGCTCGGAGTGTCCTCCTGCACACTCACACGTCACGCATGCTCACAAACCTCTCTCTCATGGTCATACAATAGGACAGGTTTGCCCGCACTTAAACCCACTCAAGAGCCTCTAGCTCTGACACTCGACAAATGCAGGTTCTCTCACATTACCAATTCAAGTCATCACTGGACACAGACACGCACGCACACACACATGCACCCTCATCCCATGTACCTGTAGAAAGTATACACTCCCCTTGAAAATGTTTCCCATTTGTGTGTAGCCTAACCCATACACGTCTCAGTACCTGAAGTCGGAAGTTTACATACACTTAGGTTGGGACAACAAGTCATTAACTTGTTTTTCAACCACTCCACACAATTCTTGTTAACAAACTATAGTTTTGGCAAGTCGGTTAGGACATCTACTTTGTGCATGACAAGTAATTTTTCCAACAATTGTTTACAGACAATTATCACAGTATCACAGTTCTAGTGGGTCAGAAGTTTACATACACTAAGTTGACTGTGCCTGACTGTGCCTTGAAACAGCTTGGGAAATTCCAGAAAAGTATGTAGCTTAAGAAGTTTCTGTTAGGCTAATTGACATCATTTGAGATGTATTTCAAGGCCTACCTTCAAACTCAGTGCCTCTTTGCTTGACATCATGGGAAAATCAAAAGAAATCAGCCAAGACTTCAGGAAAATTGTAGACCTCCAAGTCTGGTTCATCCTTGGGAGCAATTTCCAAATGCCTGAAGGTACCACGTTCATCTGTACAAACAATAGTACGCAAGTATAACAACCATGGGACCACGCAGCCGTCATACCGCTCAGGAAGGAGACGCGTTCTGTCTCCTAGAGATGAATGTAATTTGGTGCGAAAAGTGCAAATCAATCCCAGAACAACAGCAAAGAACCTTGTGAAGATGCTGGAGGAAACGGGTACAAAAGTATCTATCTCCACAGTAAAACGAGTCCTATATCGACATAACCTGAAAGGCCGCCCTGGAAGAAGCCACTGCTCCAAAACCGCCATTAAAAAAGCCAGACTACGGTTTGCAACTGCACATGGGGACAAAGATTGTACTTTTTGGAGAAATGTCCTCTGGTCTTAATGAAACAAAAATATAACTGCTTGGCCATAATGACCATTGTTATGTTTGGAGGAAAAAGGGGGAGGCTTGCAAGCCAAAGAACACCATCCCAACCGTGATGCACAGGGGTGGCAGCATCATGTTGTGGGGGTGATTTGCTGCAGGAGGGACTGGTGCACTTCACAAAATAGATGGCACATTGAGGAAGGAAAATTATGTGAATATATTGAAGCAACATTTCAAGACATCAGTCAGGAAGTTAAAGCTTGGTCGCAAATGGGTCTTCCAAATGGACAATGACCCCAAGCATACTTCCAAAGTTGTGGCAAAATGGCCTAAGGACAACAAAGTCAAGGCATTGGAGTGGACATCACAAAGCCCTGACCTAAATCCTATAGAAAATTTGTGGACAGAACTGAAAAAGCGTGTGTGAGCAAGGAGGCCTACAAACCTGACTCAGTTACACCAGCTCTGTCAGGAGGAATGGGCCACAATTCACCCAACTTATTGTGGGAAGCTTGTGGAAGGCTAACCGAAAAGTTTGACCCAAGTTAAACAATGTAAAGGCAATGCAACAAATACTAATTGAGTGTATGTAAACTTCTGACCCACTGGGAATGTGATGAACAAAATAAAATCTGAAATAAATCATTCTCTCTACTATTATTTCACATTCTTAAAATAAAGTGATGACCCTAACTGACCTAAGACAGGGAATCTTTACTAGGATTAAATGTTAGGAATTGTGAAAAACTGAGTTTAAATGTATTTGGCTAAGATGTATGTAAACTTCCGACTTCAACTGTATCTACTACAGTACTGCTGTAAGCCTCTGTAACTGAAAGTGCTCAATTCATACTAATTACCCAGACTGTCTGTGTGGAGATGGATGATGATGATAACCCCTCGCAGCCACAAGGAGCTGAAATTAATGATGTGTGAAGTCAGACTCTAATGTTACTTCCCTCCCCACACACACACGTCATATCACATTTCACGTAAATCCTTTTTTTCATCCACTGACCGATATTCCATCTTGCCGCCGTCACTTATGACCCGATATTATAAGCCGATCCATCTAGGAATGTGAGTGGATTAAAGAACTTCGAGGACAGATGAGTAACCCATATGGATTCAATGACTTTTTGACAGCATCCCTTTTGATTTAAACAAAACCTTCTATACAAGCAGTACTTGCCCATGGAAGAAATGGTCAGAAAGCGCCAAAACTTTCAGGAGATGGAGTTGCTCAAAGTTGACCCATTTTTGTATACCCAACCATACCATGAGACATCCATGTCTTCATCACTAAAAAAGAGAAGTGGTTGAGTTTTTATCATTTCAAAACTTACAAACAGGGTTGACAAACTTTTTTTCCTTTTTTTTTTTCTTGAAAAATGATATTACCTTTTTAGCTTCATTTATCTAAACGCATCAACTAAAAACAAAAATCATATTCGCAAATGTAACTTAAATCAGTTGTTTGTGTTGTGCCCACCATTGGTGAGACATAGCATGCTCTTGAATACAGGGTGGGTATCATTTCAATCATAGAAATATAATTCATAGAATTGACCTAGCCCTTCAGACCACTGCAATTTAGCTGGTACACCTTTGACATTTAAATTGAATTGACATTTTAACTTCTAATTACTACCACGAAGAAGGCTGCTGGTCCACCCACCGTCGAATGTCAACTTAAATGGTCATGTCTATTCTATATATTTTTATGTTTTCAATAGGTTTCCTATGGAGGATTGATAGTATAATTTAAAACATATTTCCATTCAAGTCAACATTCTCTGATGTGTGGACATCCAACCATCTTTGTGGTACCATTTAGAAAGTTAACGTTTTCATTTTATTCTAATTTTAGTACATTTTTCAGCCAAAACATGACACCCACCCTGTATTCAAGAGCATGTTGTCTCAACTGATGGCAGTCACAACACACAAACCTCATGTAAAATAGAGTCTAAGCTACAACATACGTGAATATGAAAATTCATTAGCGTTTACGAGTTTTTAAATAATTGGCGATTAAAGATAAAAACTTTACATACTTTTTCTAAGAAAACAGTTTGACAACCCTGTTTGTAAGCTTTTAAATAATTTCAATCTCAACTATACATTTTCTTCAGTGTTGAGGGCGTGTAGGTCTCATATGGTGGGGAAAGCAAAATAGGTATTTTTATTTATTTACCTTTTATCTTGAATGTTTTGGCATTCAGGTCCAAAAAGTCACTTCCTGAGCATGTCTATGAGGGGCAAATATTTATGCAAGGTTTTGTTCAAATCAAGGGGGGGGTGATGTCAAAAAGTGATTAAATTCAAATGGATTTACCCTGGAGAAAGAACTCCCACCACCCACTTCTCTCTTGTTCGCATGCTCTTTCGTTCTCTCTCGTTTTCATTTTCTCTCTGACTTACTATCCTCCAATTTTATTATCCTCCTCCATTTAGTACATCCAGTTGGGTCATTTTAAAATACATCCAATGCTTACTGTTTTATAAGCCAACAAAGTTGTGTTCCATATACACCACACGGTAGAAAATTGACTGATACAAAGATACTACCTGAACTTGTCCAATAAGACACACTTGTTTCATTTCTGTTTTACTACATCTTGAATATGGCCAAGGTAGCAGTAATGTGAAGAGTGAAAGCTTGTAGTAAATTAGAGGAATGGTGTGTTAGATATAGTAGTTTTGTTGGAGAATGCACCCCGCTGGGTGTCTGACACCAGACTCCAGTCTCTGTCTAAGCAGCGGCAAGTAGCAGGACCTCTCACCTTTCATCATTATATCACTGCCAAGCAGCTCGCCTTACTCAGGGTGCTGTGTCATGGACCAGCGCATGCAGACACACACTGGCTTCTGAACCTGTAGTTTCTAAGGCCAGGAGCCCTACCCCCAACCATCACGTGTGAAGGTACAGCAGTGTGGGGGGGGTGTAGATTAGTCTCAAAGAAGAAAGGCATTAGGCCAGCTAAGACCCTTGTTGGGGTAGGGAGCGAGAGGCTACATGAGGAGAGAGAGGTGACTTAAAGGGGACGGAGGAGAGCTTCTCTACTTAATGACAGTTAAGTTGTCGACTCCGGTCCCCCCCCCCTGCACATCCCTCTGCTGGTTTATTCCCCCCTTACGGAGGCGTCTTAGCAAGGATGGAGGGATGAGAGCGGAGAGGGGAGCTTGTTGCCTAATGACTCAGAGAGAGGCGACACACACACACACACACCGCCTCACAAGAGGGGGCAAATGGCATTCATTAGACTGTCAGCTCTGCTAATTATAGTAAACATCCATTAAACACACATACACCCTGTAATCATGAATGTAAACACACTGACTCCACTCAGAGTGCCTTTGCTTCTCATAGTTCAACCCTTGATGCGTTTTTTCGTCTGTGAAAGCAAGGAAAGTTTTAGCATTGTCTGATGGAGGGTAGTGAATGGGTTGTTTTAAAGAATCCTCTGTATTAATCCATTACATTCGAAGACTCTTTATATTGTTCTATGTTTCTGGGTGGAACTCAGTTTACCATCCTCTTTAGTTTGTGAATAGGGTGGAACCACCTATTATGCTATTGTACATTCATGTTCTTTTGCATTACCTACACACTTTTTTACACATGGTGCTCAGGGTTTATTCAACTATGTTTTTACCACTACATCCCTGGTTGTATTGTGTTTGTATATGAACCCAGGAAGATTACCTCTGATGGGTATGTTAAGAAACTATACTACTGTGGAATAGAGATTTAAATTATATTTGCATGAATGTACTGATGTTCTATCACTGTTGTTTCAGCTCATTGGTGCTCAGTGGTAGGTGCTGGTTATCTGCTTCCCCCACCTGGTTATTTGGACACATTGCAGTCTCTCTGGCCATGTGGGTTTTATTGAGTAAATGTCCACTCAATCAGAACAGGCAGTGGACTGGGGTGATGACATCCTTAGCGGCTTTGCCAACAACCGGATGCATCCGGTTTATAGGGATACAGCTACCTTCAACCTAGCTTCCTTTTCCGGTGAAAACTGGATTTGGGAACTCCGCTCAGGTGTTTCTTTTACGCCTGCTACATTAGGTTAGGATGACTGTGATGGTGATCGGGTCCCGCTTGGGTGATTGGGTATTGGGCATCTTACAACAACTAACCCTTCAAGGTGTTTTCAAGGTATTTTGATCATGTTAGTTATCTAAAAGATGGCTTTTTTTTTAAATGTGTGTGTGCAGTTGTGAATTTATGCTTGTAAGCGTGTGTGCATGCATGTTTGTGAGATTAAGTTTAGGGGTTTATTCTAATGAATAATCAAAAACACCATAAATGACCTACCGGTATCCTCATGTGTTCTGATAACACTGGGCAAATAATTTAGAGTAGGGCTAAAATAACAAGTTATTTAAATAATTTGGGAGTGGGAACATCAGACAAGACCTATACACACGTCACATTTCAAATGACATGGACACTCAACAGACGCACCCTGACAAGCTTACACACTCCCATGTGATAGTTACACACACTAGCAGACGCAAAATGCACGCAATCACAAACACACGGCATGCAGTGATGGACTGGATTGAGAGATGAAGGAAGATTACACACAGCTCTTTAAAATTGGAAATGTAATTTTATTGAAAGACAAGGATATTACAGTACCATAATATTACATGATTACCCAAAAGAAACAACAAATGACAATGAAAGGGCATCTCTTCCATCTGATACAAATGTGATTATTTCAGCTCATTATTATTATTATTATTATTATTATTATTATTATTACTGATCCATACAGGAAATCAGAGAAACATGACTGTATATAGACTTTATACCATGGCATTGTTGAATACTCGTTTCTGATTGGCTTGAAGGGCATTTTATAGCTTGCATTATTTAAGTGATAATGCCCAAGAAGCTGGTGTTTGGAGGATATTCAGTTGAAGTCGGAATTTATATACACCAAAGCCATATACGTTTAATTCAGTTTTTCACAATTCCTGACATTTAATGCTAGTAAAAATGCCCTATCTTAGGTCAGTTAGGATCACCACTTTATTTTAAGAATGTGAAATGTCAGAATAATAGTAGAGAATGATTTATTTCAGCTTTTATTTCTTTCATCACATTCCCAGTGGGTCAGAAGTTTACATACACTCAATTAGTATTTGGTAGCATTACCTTTAAATTGTTTAACTTGGGTCAAATGTTTCGGGTAGCCTTCCACAAGCTTCCCACAATAAGTTTGGTGAATTGTGGCTCATTCCTCCTGACAGAGCTGGTGTAACTGAGTCAGATTTGTAGGCCTCCTTGCTCGCACCCGCTTTTTCAGTTCTGCCCACACATTTTCTATAGGATTGAGGTCAGGGCTTTGTGATGGCCACTCCAATACCTTGACTTTGTTGTCCTTAAGCCATTTTGCCACAACTTTGGAAGTATGCTTGGGGTCATTGTCCATTTGGAAGACCCATTTGCGACCAAGATTTAACTTCCTGACTGATGTCTTGAGATGTTGCTTCAATATATCCACAATTTTACTTCCTCATGATGCCATCTATTTGGTGAAGTGCACCAGTCCCTCCTGCAGCAAATCACCCCCACAACATGATGCTGCCACCCCAGCGCTTCACGGTTGGGATGGTGTTCTTCGGCTTGCAAGCCTCCCCCTTTTTCCTCCAAACATAACGATAGTCATTATGGCCAAACAGTTCTATTTTTGTTTCATCAGACCAGAGGACATTTCTCCAAAAAGTACAATCTTTGTCCCCATGTGCAGTTGCAAACCGTAGTCTGGCTTTTTATGGAGGTTTTGGAGCAGTGGCTTGCTTCTTCCTTGCGGAGCCGCCTTTCAGATTATGTCGATATAGGACTTGTTTTACTGTGGATGTAGATACTTTTGTACCTGCTTCCTCCAGCATCTTCACAAGGTCCTTTGCTGCTGTTCTGGGATTGATTTGCACTTTTCTCACCAAAGTACATTCATCTCTAGGAGACAGAACGTGTCTCCTTCCTGAGCGGTATGATGGCTGCGTGGTCCCATGGTGTTTATACTTGCGTACTATTGTTTGTACAGATGAACGTGGTACCTTCAAGCGTTTGGAAATTGCTCCCAAGGATGAACCAGACTTGTGGAGGTTTACACATTCTTTTCTGAGGTCTACAATTGATTTATTTTGATTTTCCCATGATGTCAAGCAAAGAGGCACTGAGTTTGAAGGTAGGCCTTGAAATACATCCACAGTTACACCTCCAATTGACTCAAATGATGTTAGCCTATCAGAAGCTTCTAAAGCCATGACATCATTTTCTGGATTTTTCCAAACTGTTTAACGGCACAGTCAATTTAGTGTATGTAAACTTCTGACCCACTGGAATTGTGAAATAATCTGTCTGTAAACAATTGTTGGAAAAATTACTTGTCATCCACAAAGTAGATGTCCTAACTGACTTGCCAAAACTATAGTTTGTTAATTAACAAGAAATTTGTGGAGTGGTTGAAAACGAGTTTTAATGACTCCAACCTAAGTGTATGTAAACTTCCGACTTCAACTGTATTGGCACGGGTGTTGTTAGGCTCGAGACTAAGTCTACACCAGCTTCGAGGCCATTATCACTTTTAAACAACGGGTTACCAACATTTTCAAATAATGATTTACATATTTTCATAAAATATTATTTTGATTAATTTATTCATACTATTTCATCCTTCCACAAGATATAGTCCTGACACATCTATGGTTGCTACCCAAGCCAGCTGGTCATTTGTTCTATCGGTTCGGTTGCCAGAGACGCTGCCCAGTCGTTCTAAATGTTCATTTCGCATACTGGCTGGCAACGTTCTTTTCCCTTGCTTGCTAGCTAGCCAACTACAGCTAACTTATAGTCACGTCAAACAGTGTAGCCAGAATAACAACAAAGTACCTGCATTTTCTTAAGCTGTTTTCTAGTACACATTTATTTGGATACATCCATAGCAATGAGCTAATGATGCGCGATTTCACCTGTCATAGAAAATGTGCTCTCTCTCGTCAGGACACTGTTGTTCAGAAGAGCTAACCAACAACACAGCTAACACAATCGCTTCAACCTGAAGCTGGAAAGACTGCAAACTAGCTTCACTTAGTTTCGTTTTACTTGTTTTTTGTACCTGTCTCTCATCCCGACTCCCGACACGTTCATCATTATGGGACTGCTGGAGATTGAATTTGAATATTGAAACAATGTTGCAAATGTCGGAGAGACAGACAACAAGGTTTATACAAATCTCCGCTGTTAACTAAATGTTAGTCTCAAATAAATGTGAGTTAATGTCTAGATGCTTTTTATAGTGGAGATCAAGTTTATAAATTGCCTGGCTGGGCTGATGAGACACTGGATAGCGCAGTCTGATGGAACCGATTTTAAATAGACATTTTAACGTCATAGATGTAGCCGGTGGTAACGTGGAATAGACACTGGCTGGAATGCGGTATAATCAATCAGCATTCAGAATTAGACCCACCCGTTGTATAATTCCCTATAACGCACAGCATGTCAGCACGGTAGAATTCAATGGCTTTAATTAATTCTTACATGTTTGAGCAGCTTTTGAAAGCAAAAGTCAAATTGAACACCATTATTGGCATTGTTGAATTCGACTTTTGTAATAGCAAGCTGATGGTTTGGTTAGCTAAACTAGCGAGTCTGTTTGGTTACCAAGGCAACTACTGTAGCTATCTAGTAACTTGCTAGCTACTTCAGTAGATGTTGAACACATTTATATCTGCAAATAAACACATTTCTAGTGGCAAATGTGATACATTATAGCCATGGTATGAAAGGGACAATCAACTCAGGGCTGTATGCATTCTCTGGAAAATAATGCAACTCCGTGCAAGGTGAGTTCCTCTCTGCTAGCTCTTCGTGGAACACACCTTCCACGTCATGTATTATTTTCCATAGAACGCATAGCCCCTCGTTGATTATCCCTTACATAAGCAACATAACTATTATAACCTAAACCAGCTGGAGACTTTGAGTAGGGTTGCAAAATTCCTGGAACTTTCAATAAATTCCCTGGTTTCCCAGAAAACCTGCTTGGAGGATTCCAGACTTTTTGCTTATTCCCTCCTGATTCTGCTAATCCTCCAACTGGGATTTAGGGAAAACCAGGTAATTTATTGAACATTCCAGGAATTTTGAGACAGCTAGCCACCCATCCTCTTTAGCGATTAAACATTGTGACTTCACTCGCTGAAATCAGAGAATTGCCAGGAGAGCATAGTACAGTATATCCACCACTGCATATAGCTACCGCTATTCTCAATGTCTAGCAAACTGCTCTGTAAGAAATTCCTCCGCTCGGCTGCCTCCCAAAGCTGGAATGTAAGAGGTTTTAAGATCCTATGATATCTATATTGCTTTATGTCATGATGAGGTCTGTAATTCCCAAAGCTCAATAGAACATAGAATAATAATGGCAAAGATGATTAGCTGTGGATAAAGAAGGGAATAGAAGTGCCTGAGTGGATAGTGTGGGTGGGCGGGGAGTGCCCCGAGTGGACCATGGACAAACTTGACTGACCCATTAAGTGGCCAAGCTGGCGAACCAGGCGGGTAGAGATTCATCCACTTTCTTTATTTCATTTTCATTCACAAGTTTCTTTTTATTTTACAATTGAGCCACTTTCAACTGGAGTGCTGTCTGGAGTCCATTTCTACCCCTCTGCTTCAATGACATCATAAAATGTATTTTTTGGGGGGGCTCTGTGGGTCAGTCGTTGTGACTTATTGGAACCAATTAACCATCTAGCACGGTGTTTGTGGTAATGAAGAACTTGTGGTCATGAAGAGTTATGAAGAAAAGTGCTTGCCTGTTTGGATATCTTCCCATCTTTGGTTGGTAGGAACAATTGTTTTATGGTGTTATGTATTGTGCGCAAAGTGGTTGTAGCAATGAACTGTTGTTTGTAAGACTGATGACTTTGGTTCCAATAGCTCTGGGAGAGAAAAAGTAAGTATTTTGTTTGGCTTGCTAAGCATTCTTTTTTATTATTTTTACAATATGTATGAGAGATCTCATGAAGTAGGAGGGTCATTTCTTGAAGGGTGACAAGTGTTACACTGATGACAAAAAAGTGCATTTTCCCTTTCTAAACTGTTTTTGATTAAGGCCCCCTGCATTTTGCAATCTATTCAGCCAGATAGTCACAAGCACACTCAGACAGTTTCCATAAACACCCGCACCAGTAGAAATCCACTAGCCTTCGAGCTGAAAGATGATGGCCAGAGCTTACTCATGATGTTGCACGACGATTTAAGTCAATAAGTCATTGTTTTTGTCAAAGTATGATATATTTGGGCTTTTAGTGACTAATCTGAACTGCCCACTTTGCAAATCCATATGAATGTGGTGTCTTTTCCTATGATATGACCAACAAATTATTTTCAGCCTATGTTTTGTTTCAGGGCTGTGTTTCATTTGAATGTTAGCACCCACCAGCATGGCATTGTTTATTAATCAAAATCAGCTGCAAAGTTATTCCTCTTCGTGACTGAGATGAGCCAAACAGACTTGTTGCCTCCTGAGCAATTGAGCAAATTAAAATGGTGGGTGTAAACTTGTGTTTTTGCAGCTCCTTTTTTTTTACCAGAAAAGTATATATATTTTTTTTATTTAACTAGGCAAGTCCGTTAAGAACAAATTCTTATTTACAATGATGGCCTACCAAAAGACCACCTGCGGGGACGAGGGGCTGGGATTACATTTTTTTGAATCTATAGGATTAACACACATCATGACGAGAGACCGAAGACAACAGCATGTCAGCAACACATGACAACACAGCATGGTAGAAACGCATGACAACAACATGGCAGAAACACAACATGGTACAAACATTATTGGGCACAGACAACAGCACAAAGGGCAAGAAGGTAGAGACAACAATACGTCACGCAAAGCAGCCACAACTGTCAGTAAGAGTGTCCATGATTAAGTCTTTGAATGAAGAGATGGAGAACTGTCCAGTGAGTGTTTTTTGCAGCTCGTTCCAGTCGCTAGCTGCAGCGAACTGATAAGAGGAGTGACCCATGGATGTGTGTGCTTTAGGGACCTTTAACAGAATGTGAATTGCAGAATGGGTGTTGTATATGGAGGATGAGGGCTGCAGTAGGTCTCAGATAGGAAGTGAGTCCTAAGAGGGTTTTATAAATAAGCATCAACCAGTGGGTCTTGCGATGGGTATACAGAGATGACCAGTTTAGAGGAGTATAGAGTGCAGTGATGTGTCCTATAAGGAGCATTGGTGGCAAATCGTATTGCTGAATGGTAAAGAACATCTAGATACTCGAGAGCACCCTTACCTGTCAATCTATAAATTACATCTCCACAATCTAGCATGGGTAGGATTGTCATCTGAATCAGGGTTAGTTTGGCAGCTGGGGTAAAAGAGGAGCGATTACGATAGAGGAAACCAAATCTAGATTTAACCTTAGCCTGCAGCTTTGATATGTGCTGAGAGAACGACAGTGTACCGTCTATCCATACTCCTAAGTACTTGTATGGGTGACTACCTCAAGCTCTAAACCCTTGGAGGTAGTAATCACACCAGTGGGGAGAGGGGCATTCTTCTTATCAAACCACATGACCTTTTTTGGAGGTGTTCAGAACAAGGTTAAGGGCAGAGAAACTTGTTGGATACTAAGAAAGCTTTGTTGTAGAGCGTTTAACGCTGTATCTGCATATAATTGGATTAGAGAGCTTCCTACTGCCTGAGCTATGTTGATGTAAATTGAGAAGGGCGTGGGGCCTAGGATTGAGCCTTGGGGTACTCCCTTGGTGACAGGCATTGGCTGAGACAGCAGATGTAAGGACTTTATACACTGCACTCTTTGAGAGCGGTAGTTAGCAAACCAGGCCAAAGACCTCTGAGACACCACTACTCCTTAGCCGGCCCACAAAAATTGAATGGTCTACCGTATCAAAAGCTTTGGCCAAGTCAATAAAAATAGCAGCACAACATTGCTTAGAATCAAGGGCAATGGTGACATCATTTAGGACCATGCAGTGACACATCCATAACCTGAGCGGAAACCACATTGCATACCAGAGAGAATACTATTGACATCAAGAAAGCCAGTCAGTTGATTGACTAGTTTTTCCAACACTTTTTATATACTGGGAAAAATAGAAAACCACTAAGGTTTTGCTTTACTACATGCTCCACTGTGTAATGTTAGCTATAAGTGTCTTCAGATAATGAAAAGCACCCGTGAAGGAAATTCAAGGAACTTATAGTTGCATGTCATTTGCAGTGTACATGATCATGAGCAAAGTCTGTGAGAACCATGAGCATAGGCTGACTTGGCTTTGCTGTACCTCAGCCTGCCAGCAGCCTACCTACCAAAGGATGTACGTGTCCATTTACTGTAGATATGCATTTTTATACATTGTATCTTTCAATAGGATCAGCTTATTCTTTTTAACTATTTCAATGGCGGATTCATGTCTGCAATTTATGGAAGATGCCAAAACTTTGGAGTTGTCAAAAGAGTGCGAAGTCAGAGATGCCGGTGTTTCCATTTGTGGCAAAGATTTCCATAAATCAATGCCTATGACAAATCCATCTCCGGAACCAATCATAGAGCCATCTGGCTAATGTTTTGAATACAGTGTAAAAAAACAACAACAGCAACAACAAATAACATTAGCTAGCTAGATAAGGTTAGCAAGATCTAGGTAGCTAGATAAGGTTAGCATGCTAGCTACACTGACAGCTGTCAGTGCCCTATTGATGTTTATCAACTCCACCTGGAAATTCCCACACCCAATTCATGAATATGTATAAGTAGCCATTGATATTCTTTGGAGGTGGAACCTACATGTGCATTTCCTTTCTAGGACAGGAAATTACGACAAAATAGTGGCGGCAACTTTCTCTGGGGGTGGGTCCTTTTAAAGACCTACTCCAGCTAATATTTTTTAAATATATATTTTCTTTTACTTCCTGTTAAAAAGTGATATCTAAAGTATAAGTACAGTAAAGTACACCCCCTCTTCCTCCCCCTCTTCCTCTCCCAACTCCAGGTGTGCTGGCCCAGATCCAGATGCCGCAGAGGACCATGGAAGTGATCGAGGGTCAGAAAGTGGTGCTGCAGGCCTGGTACAGCCCCAGCCTCAGCTTCATCACTGGCAAGAACACCGTTCTCTGGAACTTTGTGGCCAATAACACTCAACTGGTGAGTGTGTTTTAGGATCTGTTTTGTTGTGTGTGGTGCCTGTAGCATCGATGCTGATCGTCTGACGATTAAGGGCTGTCCTCACTTGCGTACAGTAACTTTTGCACCAGTCTACAATATAAGTCTACAATATAATGTCCCAGAGGCCAATAAGTTACCTGCATTAGCTCTGCATACCAGTTACATAGTTCCTTGTCAGAAGTACTTTATACATAGAAAGTTTTTTTAATGTTAAACTCTGACTTCTGTGACACGTATCATTTGTCTGTTGATTATTCAGAAAAACTGCAGTTTTTGCTCAAAAGCTTCCAAAGAGAACTGAAAATTGGACTTGCTTGGCCATCTGTGGCTGTAACGTGGAGGATTATTATCATGAAGGATGTTTGACTGCTGTTATACTGTTAATCTGGCAAAGCTCTTCCTTTGGAAACCCTCCTAAAATGAATCAAATAAAAGGCTTAACATTTCATCTATCCACTGTATTTTACCCTTGCTTGAAAATGCGTAAATATAAAATGTAACATTTCTGAAAATTAGACCAAGTGAAACAACGCTAAACCACTTTACAGAGTTGTGATTTTGGGGTTAGGTTGGGTTTAACCCTTTACAAAACAAAAACAAATTAAGCGGGCGAAAGTGGGCAGTGGGCCATAACTGTCTCATCTGACTTTTTCCCCTAAACTTGCATCCACAGACAATGTTATCTAGGGACCTACGTGGGTTTATACTGTATATTTGCTTGTTCCAGATTATCCTACCATAGTATACAGACGGACCAAGTCCCAAAGGGGATCAAACAAACACAAAAAATCTATTACAGTAGCACTCACCAGCAGTTGATTGGGAGATTGCAGTTGTTGGCCTTGAGATGGCAAGCTGCTTTGGCTAAAGGCTCAGTCATGGGGTGGTACTCTGACATAACTAGAGAACCCTTATCTCAACTCTGAATCGGCCTGTTAGTCTTTAGCTCTAAAGGATAATTCTGTTTCACTTGTTTGCATAAAGGTCTATATGATTTGAAAGAATGTGGTTTTGTTATTATCTTCTAATCTCTTTGTCATATTTTAAAGTACTCTAATTATATTCCTACTCAATGCACTTTTCATGGCTCCATTAAGAAAATAACATCAGCTAAGAGAACATCTTGCTAATGGCAGATGGTGTAAAATTAAGAAAAGGACAGGATTTTCTAGGGAGCTTTGCAACAATCTTCATGGCTCTTGTCCCCACCATCCACCCCACACAGATAATCTCGTACACCCCAGACTCGATCAGTTTTGGCAGCCCCCAGTTCGGGGAGCGCGTGGGCTTCACGGCCACCATGCCCTCGGCCAACCTGTCCCTGTACATCAACAACACGCAGGAGTCGGACTCAGGACGCTACCTCTGCCAGGTCATCATCCCCGGGGCCCAGGGCCTGACTGGAGAACTTAGCCTCAATGTCAATGGTAAGGACGAGGAGACCCCTTATGCAGTTCTTCTAGTTCATGTAGTCATACGGCATGCCATCTGTGTATTCTTATATGTAGAATGAGGCAATCATGTACATTCAGTGCATTCTGAAAGTATTCAGACCCCTTGACTTTTTCCACATTTTGTTACGTTACAGCCTTATTCTAAAATGGATTAAATAAAAACATCAATCTACACACAATACCCCATAATGACATAGCAAAAACAGGTTTTTAGACTTTTTTGCGAAATAAAGTTAAATATCACATTTACATAAGTATTCAGACCCTTTACTCAGTACTTTGTTGAAGCGCCTTACAGCAACGATTAGAGCTTTGAGTATGACGCTACAAGCTTGGCACACCTGTATTTGGGGAATTTATCCCATTCTTCTCAAGCTGTGTCAGGTTGGATGGGGAGCGTCGCTGCACAGCTATTTTCAGGTCTCCAGAGATGTTCGATCAGGTTCAATCAATCAAAATGTATTTATAAAGCCCTTCTTACATCAGCTGATGTCAGAGTGCTGTACAGAAACCCAGCCGAAAACCCCAAACAGCAAGCAATGCAGGTGTAAAAGGACAGTGGTAAGTGGAAAAACTCCCTAGAAAGGCCAGAACCCTAGGAAGACTCCCCAAATAGAGGTGTACCAAGATTGTAGCATCATACCCAAGAAGACTGGGCCACTCAAGGACATTCAGAGACTTGTCCCAAAGCCACTCCTGCGTTGTCTTGGCTGTGTGCTTAGGATCGTTCTGTTGAAAGGTGAATCTTCACGTCAGTCTGAGAACCTGCTCCAGAGCACTCAGGACCATCAAGGATCTCTCTGTACTTTGCTCCGTTCATCTTTCCCTCTATCCTGACTAGTCTCCCAGTCCCTGCCACTGAAAAGCATCCTCACAGCATGATGCATCCACAACCATGCTTCACCATAGGGATGGTGCCAGGTTTCCTCTAAACGTGACGCTTGGAATTCAAGCCAAAGAGTTCAATCTTGGTTTCATCAGACCAGAGAATCTTGTTTCTCATGGTCTGAGAGTATTTTAAGTGCATTTTGGCAAACTCGAAGCGGGCTGTCTTACCTTTTACTGAGGAGTGGGTTCCCGTCTGGCCACTGTATCATAACGGCCTGATTGGTGGAGTGCTGCAGGGATGGTTGTCCTTCTGGAAAGTTCTCCCATCTCCACAGAGGAACTCTGGAGCTGTCTGTGACCACCGGGTTCTTGGTCACCTACCTGACCAAGGCCCTTCTCCTCCGATTGCTCAGTTTGGCCGGGCGGCCAGCTGTTGGTGGTTACAAGCTTCTTCCATTTAAGAATGATGGAGGAATTTACCAACGGTGGACTCCAATCAAGTTTTAGAAACATCTCAAGAATGATCAATGGAAACAGGATGCACCGGAGCTCAGTTTTGAGTTTCATAGCAGTGTCTGAATACTTACAGTACCAGTCAAAAGTTTGGACACCTACTCATTCAAGGGTTTTTCTTTTCTTTTTACTAATTTCTACATTGTAGAATAATAGTGAAGACATCAAAACTATGAAATAACACATTTGGAATCATGTAGTAACCAAAATATATTTGCAGACACTTCATTCTCTCAACCAGCTTATGCTTTTCCAACAGTCAAGGAGTTCCCACATATGTTAAGCACTTGTTGGCTGCTTTTCCTTCACTCTGCGGTCTAACTCATCCCAAACCATCTCAATTGGGTTGAGGTTGGGTGATTGTGGAGGCCAGGTCATCTGATGCATAACTCCTCCTTGGTCAAATAGCCCTTACACAGCCTGGGGGTATGTTTTGGGTCATTGTCCTGTTGAAAAACAAATGATAGTCCCACTAAGCACAAACCAGATGGGATGGAGTGTCCCTGCAGAATGCTATGGTAGCCAAGTGGGCCTTGAATTCTAAATATATCACAGACCGTGTCACCAGCAATGCACCATCACACCTCCTCCCCAATGCTTCACAGTGGGAACCACACATGAGACTATCTGTTAATCTTCTTTGTCTCACAAAGAAACGGCGGTTGGAAAGAAAAATCTGAAATTTAGACTCATCAGACCAAAGGAGAGTTTTCCACCGGTCTAATGTCCACTGCTCGTGTTTCTTGGTCCAAGCAAGTCTCTTCGTCTTATGGTGTCCTTTAGTAGTGGTTTCTTTGCAGCAATTCGACCATGTAGGCCTGACTCACTCAGTCCTCTCTGAGCAGTTGATGTTGATGTGTCTGTTACTTGTACTCTGGTAAGCATTTATTTGTGCTGCAGTTTCTGAGGCTGGTAACTCTAATGAACTTATCCTCTGCAGCAGAAGTAACTATGGGTCTTCCTTTCCTGTGGCGGTCCTCATGAGAGCCAGTTTCATCATAGCGCTTGATGGTTTTTGTGTCGGCACGTGAAGAAACTTTCAAAATTCTTGACATTTTCCTGATTGACTGACCTTCATGTCTTAAAGTAATGATGGACTGGTGTTTCTCTTTGCTTATTTGAGCTGTTCTTGCCATAATATGGATCTGGTCTTTTACTAAATAGGTGTTATCTTCTGTATACCCCCTACCTTGTCACAACACAACTGATTGGCTCAAACGCAGTAAAAGAAATTCCCCAAATCAACTTTTAACAAGGCACACCTGCTATTTGAAATGCATTCCAGGTAGTTTTAAGTATCTCAAATATAAAATATATTTTTCGAATTTTATCCATTTTAGAATAAGGCTGTAATGTAACAAATGTGGAAAAAGGGAAGGGGTGCACGCAGACATGCAGGTGCGCGCACGCACACGCACACTTACAGATGTGCTGTACTTGCAGTTATACCCACATATAGTACATGCACACCACATACCTGTACACACATGTTCTTGCATGTATCTTAGTACAATAGTTTGCCACTACCCTAAATCCTAAACATTATTGTATCTGTTATTATTCAAATACTATATCTAGCTCAGCATCTTATCACAAATGGTCAACTATCTCTTAAACCTCTCTCCTATGTCCCAGTCCCTCCTGCTGTCCCAGAGTGCTCTCTGTCGGGGAAGCCAGTTCTGAAGGGCAACGTCACACTGAGCTGCAAGTCCAAGTCCGGAAAGCCCATCCCAATGTACAAGTGGAAGAAGACCAGCCCCCCGTCCGAGGTCTTCTTCTCTCCCATGCTCAGTGAGTAACTAACTGCTGCATGACCTCTGCAACATAGGGGTCTAGCTTTATTAACCAACATCCTAAGACATTTTGGGGGTTACTATGAAATAGTGTATTTATTGTAATTGTCCTATATTTCAGCTAGAGTGTGCTCTATTTCTACAATTTGATGAGAATAAGAACTTTTAGAGTACTGTAATAGTATGTAGTTCAGCCAAGTTGTTGTAAGCACCTAATGTGAGTTGCTCTGGATTAGAAAGGTACTGTATATACAATAAGCAAATGTAATGACAAAGCATTGGCAAAGGCTTTTTGGAAAGTGAATTGAGACAATCAGGTCTCACTTTACATGTGTCCTAAAGTTACAGGTTCTAGGTAATGACAGTGTAACCACATCCAGGTATGACAATTGAGTGTTATTTCAATCTGTACTTAGTTATACACTACATGGGTATGTGGCTACCATGTATCTAAATCTATTAAGGACACAATGTAAAAGGGCACAGGCAATCAAAAGGATGGTGAGTTACTTGGGGTATGTCTGTGTCGTTCTGTTCTGTTCTGTTTTGGTTTTGACTTGGCGATTTAGCGGCTTATCTGTTTGGAACTAGATTAAAGCACAGATGAGGTTGAATCCTCATTTGACTCTCCTCAAATGCACTCGTTTGAACCTCTTTTCCAAACGCATAGTCAGTGTTCCCATAGTTAGATCAATTATTAGATAGGTATGTTTGGTACATTTAATTTTCTGGTTAGTGGTGATTTAATGATGAGGAAGTTCATATGACCAATGCACGGCGTCTATATAAGGATAGCCACAGTCTCAGCAGGACTGACAATGCCATCCTAATATGGACACTGTATAAGTTTATATCTCTCTCTGTTCGTGTGTGTGCGCGTGTTACAGATGAAAAGACGGGCACGCTGAAGCTGAGCAACTTGAGTAGCAGCATGTCGGGGAAGTACGTTTGTACGGCCAGCAACACAGCTGGCAATGACAGCTGCTACATCAACCTGGAGGTCATTACCTGTACGTACTGAAGAACCCACATGACTCACTATACGCTATAGGGATCCGTCAGAATGTAGAGAAATGTGCTTCCTAATATTGTTGACTCCTGGTAGGTGAAATGGCTTAGAAAACCAGAGCATGCAGATATCCTGAGCAAGTAATTAAGAATGAATTTTAATCTGGACTGATGCACTGCCCTTCACTTAAATGTGCATTCCTCTAAAAAGGGTGCAATGCACGTTTCACGTTTTATAATATATATATATATATATATATATATATATATATATATATATATATATTACACACTGTATATTTTTGTTCCTGCACTAGGTAGCCAACTCATCTCTCTCTCTCATCTAGGACCCACTAAAGTTTCTTTCCTCAAAAAGTTGTCTGGTAGACTCTAAAATAGATGCAATAAAGGTTTTTGTAAAGGAAACATCAATTTGGCCATGCAGGGTAGCTGTTCTGTTAAATAAATTCATTGAAATAAAATTTGAGGTTTAATAGCCTTTTTTGTATGTTTGTTGTGTCTTTACGCTTCCACAAAGAAGTCAACTCTCTGCCTAGTCCTTTAAAAACAGTCACAGGCTGCTGTTCTTGAACTGTTGGGGGAAGAGAGCTGAGTAGAGTTCATGTAAAAACAAAACTAATGTACAAAAACATGATGCTACCGTAGTTTTATTATCGTTTCAACCACAAAGGCTCTTGATCTGGCTAAAGTTGTTATTTACCCTGGAGAGTGAAGGTACTATTCCACAGATCTGTAGTGCAAATGTGTATGTGTGTTTCCCCAGCATCTAACGCAGGGATGATTGCTGGAGCCACGGTGGGCTCTGTGTTGGGCTTCATATTCATCATCCTCTTCCTCGTCTGCCTTCTGAGGAGAAAGAGAGACTATGAAGAGGACCGGGCCAACGACATCAAGTTAGACTCCCTTTCATAATATTGCTGTGTTGCATGTGTTCATGTGCCCAAATGCATGTCAGCCAGTCTCTCACCCCTGCTCCCTCTCTCTCCCTTTCTCTCTCTCCCTCTCTTTTTCCCCTCTTCATCCCCAGGGAGGACGCTCAGGCGCCCAAGCGCATCTCGTGGGCCAAGAGCGCCGGCTCAGGATCGGACGTGGTCTCCAAGAACGGCACACTCTCCTCCATCACCACCACTGCCAACAGGCCCCACCAGAGGGAGCCCTCGTCCCACCACCAGCACAACCACCACCTCCAGCATTATCCCCAACGCCCTCCCTCTGACACCGCCTCCATCATCACAGCCACAGGCAGCGTCTCCGGCTACCGCGCTGGACCACGCCATGGAGCCTCGACCCACGGCCACGCCGTGCCGGACTACGGCTACAACGTGGCTACACCCCTGCCCCGCGGTCAACCGGCTAATTCTGCAGCATCCAGTGCCAACGGTAGCCCCATGCCCAGAACGAAGCACCCACAGTCCTATACCCAGCCCCAAGCAGCACCTGCTTCCCCGCGCCCACCACCTCTGCCCACCATTGTGACTGCGTCCAACATTTCCCGCATGGGAGGGGTGCCCATCATGGTGCCAGCTCAGAACCAGGCTGGCTCGCTGGTGTAACGCCATGGTGCATTGTCCCTTTAACGCTGTACTTACTCACATAGATTTTCAAAAGGAAAAGATTCAACCGCAACTAAGTAATGTCTAACTTGACCCTTCAACGCTTTACTTACTCACATAGATTTTCAAAAGTAAAAGATTCAACTGCCACTAAGATATGTCTAACTCGAGCATTAAAGCTTGAATTGGCCTTTGAGAAGCTGGGGCATTTGACCCGGTTAAAATGCAATGAGATCGTTAGTAAGACCTTAAAAGGAGATGGACGGTGTTGCTACATGAGGCAATTTTTATTTAATGAAGTTGATGGAAGTCGTTTTTTTTTTGTTTTTTTACACTTTTTATACTCAATTTGTTTGCTAAGGATGTGTAGATCTGGATTTCATACATTTGTTCAGTATCTTTTTTAAAATTATTAATGTATTTTTTACAAAGTTTTCCAATGCAATTTTTTTCGAGATTATATTTACTCTATCTACCACGTCCTATGAAGGCCATTCTATGACATCACTTTAAAAATGGGGACAAGATGTCATGACACCCACTGGTCAATGCGAGTGTGTTGCCTGTGTATTACAGCAAGAACAGTCAATGCGTGGATCCCACTGATGTTTTACTTTATGCATTCCCCACAGATTGTATAAATATGACAACTGTAGATTAGGACCAAATCAAATGAATACATATGTTTAATTGTCACATACACTGATAGGTGCAGTGAAATGTGTTTTACAGGGTCAGCAATAGTAGTACGGCACCCCTGGAGCAAATTAGGGTTATGTGCCTTGCTCAAGGGCACATTGACAGATATTCACCTTGTTGGCTGGGGTATTCGAACGCTCTAAGCCCTAGGCTACCTGCCGCCCTGTGCTTCAAACCAAATTTGCATATATTATTCATTTCATTCTCAAATATGGTGGACTACTGCTGAATACCTGTCTAGCCACATGCAGTTAAGAAAGAAAAATATAAGACTGGGCATACTAGAATGACATTTTTTGCAACATTTTCTAAATCCAGGGTAATTGTTGCCTTTTCATGTACCTTGTTTAAAACTTCATGCCAATGCTCTTTAGACACAGCGCTTAAAACTGTACTATTTTACCGCATAGGAATAGCTTATAGTATAAAATACAATTTGACACTTTTTGTCAATTACATTTGAATTTATCGACTAAGATAGTGGTTATATATGGTTCCACCATTGAGTTGTAATGATTTTTGGTTGCTCTCCACAAGGAAATTGTAAGTAAGATATTTACTATTTTGCTTTCGATTGTATTTGAGGCTATTTGTTGAATCGTATGTGACGGACTGGATACAAAACCAAAGAGGTTTTAACTTGTCAACATCCCAAGCTGATGACAAATATATTCATGGGTATAGACCCAAAAGGTATCACATCAAATGAGTCTAAGATGAGGCACTTGTGTTTCATACGAGGCATAAAAGATACAAGGCATAAAACAATTGCAAAGTCATTTGGCTATTTCACTGATCAAACTACCCTTGAGTCAATCTGGACTTCTTTGATAGCATTTACTTTGGCGAAACTCTGCTGTCCAATTTTTACCCTTAGTCTTAATTGCTCTATTCAGACATGTCTGTGTGTAGCAAGGTAATATTGTCCCGCTAGGTTATGAACAAGATACTTGTAGTAGATCCAAGAAACAAAGCGTGGCACACAAGACTACCCATTAAATATGAAGTGGAGGTTTGTGTCACTTTAAATCTGAGGACTGGTTCATATTAATGGCTGGAGTTCAATGAATAGAACAGCTTAAATGAAGCATGTAGGTTTTCCTTCTAAGCCTATCCTCAACCTTTAATATCACTGGAGAATAGCTATTGCCAGTACACTGGAGTAGAGAGACACTGTTGGAGCTAGGAACAAAGGCATTTCGCTACATCTGATTGACATGTGTATGCGACCAATAAAATGTTAATTGATGTAAGACAGTCTTATGTCTGTTTTATGCGCACAGGTCAGACCGGAAGAAAAGCCAAATGCTAAAAAGGATTAGCCACGACATCGCAGAGGATGTGACAATTGTTTGGTATGGAGACTAGCTTGTATGTGTAGTAGTATTCAATGGCAAATGCTTTTTCTGTTTTAAAGATGGAAAAATATGAAACAATATTCAAGACTGGCCTTTTTGTGATACTGTAATGTATATGCATTATGTAACACAGGGATAGAATTACAAAACAAAAAATGATAACATTGAATATCACAGAACATCTTATAAATACTAGTAATCGATTAGTTATAACTGATAATGGAACGTAAGAAGACACACTGATGGCTGTTGTGCTAATGTATGTATGTATATATGCTCAACCATAGACAACTATGTACAGTGTTTAAGTTTCTTCAACTTATATGTATATTGAAAACATTATCAATATTTTTTATTAAAAGATGAACGGTTGTAAAGGTGTATAATTCGGATTTATTTTACCGCCTGGAGAAAGCATTACACCTGTATGATCCAATATCTCAGACAGGATGAGTAACGGTGAATGTGTGAAGGCCTACAACATTATCGTATCTTAAATTAACTTGTCATCAGTGCATGATTTTGTTCATGGAAAGAGAAAATAAAAATGTTTCGATATGTCACCACCCTGTGGCCTAAATATGACATTGCAGTTTGCATTCACTCCTGCCGTCTATGGGGTTGTGAAGATTATTGCATACAAAGGTGGGGGAAAGATATGCAGTATATGGATTCCAAGATATGAAAGCGTACTGAAATGGATCCAAATATAACACTCGGGACTAGTTTTCTCAGTTAAAAGAGTTTTCTAGTCCAGGACTAATTTATGTCTGTGAGACTGATCCTTCTCACTGGGCACACCACGTCATTTCAATGTGGATATTTAGGTATAATTTGGTTGAGACGTTGATCAATAACATTACAACCTATATTCACCCACTCAAAAAGAAAGCCAAAAGTTTGTTGAATTGTCAATGTGTTTTGGCAATGCTTTCAACCATCTAAAAGCAGAACTAAATTCCAATTGAAAAACAATGTCATAGTTGTCACCCAAATGCCTATCACTGCGCCTTCAACCATTTTAAAGCACAGCAAAATTCAAATGGGAATACGATGTCCGATATGTTTATTTATACAACAGATAAATGTGTTGTCACTGCGCTTCGTGAAATTATTACCTGCATTGCAGTGGAGATGACATGAAAGTACATGGTGCAAGTGATCAATGACATTCGACATTCTGCGCAGATTATTACCGCAATTGTGAAGTTCTCCACAAACCTGAGACCAGGGCCTGCGTTACGGGTGGGATTTAGGGGGCCTGGCCCGCCCTACCAAACCTTACCCGTCCAAATAAAGTATTGAAATATTGACCATTTATTTGAGCGAGACGCGTGCCGACAATCATAAATCTCCGATAAGGCATCGGAGCGATAGAAACAGCTTCACTCTGTCTCAGCATGTATCTGATGCTGTCTGGACAAAAAAAATATGGCATGTCATACTATTTCTGCATCGGCAGGGGCTAGATATAGTAAAACAGATGAGCGCTGTATTGCTCGCTCGGATGCTTTCTCCCATCTTATACAGCGCAAGTGAACAGCAAACCTGGTTTAAAAAAACAAATAAAGCTACACCTCACGTAACTACGCCTCGACCCCATGTGACCTACTTGTTGTAAGTACTGACATGTATGTGTAACTGATAGATGCACACACTACATGTTCATGTTTTGAATGTGCTGTATGTAAAATGTGAAGTATTTTGTCTGTGGTAGTTTCAGCAGAGAGGAAGAGGTGACCGAGAGGGCTCACTCTAGCCAAAATCTGTCCAGAGTAAACCCAATGCATTTCTATTGGCTTAATACGCAGACCTAAACTTGTCGGCTGCCTTCTCGCCTTCGGGGCAACTACTCCCAACTACTCCCATTGTTAGGGCAGAGACATGAGCATCTCGTCATTACATACAGATCTCTGGTTTCAGCCATTTGCAAATTGGAAAGGAAAGTGGGCAAGTGCACGGTTCAGATGCTGGCTTTCCCTAAAGTAAATGGATGTTTTGCCCAAATTATATAATTACTCTTGTTTAAATAAAATCATTCAACATACTTCACCAGAGAGCATGACTTAGCCACAGAGGATCATTAGCTTCTTTAAAAGAATAGCTGTGGTTGTTTCTAATCAGTGCATACAGTAGGCCTTTATTTAACTAGGCAAGGCAGTTAAAGAAATAATCTTATTTTACAATGACTGCCTACCCCGGGCCAAACCCTGGGCAAATGTGCGCTACCCTATGGGACTCCTCTAGCACTGAGATACAGTGCCTTAGACCACTGCGCCACTCAAGCTATTTGGGAAGCCCAAAATTTGTTTGGGTGTCCCATGTGGCAATAGGCCTAGCTGGTTATTGAGTTGTGGCTGTCGGTGAAAAGCACCTAAAATATGTGTGAAGATGATGTGTTTTGAGTACAATAAAACATGTTGAAAGAAGGGGAAATGGCGACGATATGGCGCATCTCTCTAGAATGCACTCCGCTGTCTCCTGCCAATTCTTGCACTTTCATTGTGTGAATTGTTTGCCCTTTGTTTATTTTGATCAATTCCCCATTAGGTATGTCACCAGTACAGTATTATACTGTCATGAGTGCATGGAACTCCCATCTTATACAGCGCAAGTGACCAGAAAACCTGGTTTAAAAAAAACAAATAAAGCTACACCTCACGTAACTACGCCTCGACCCCATGTGACCTACTTGTTGTAAGTACTGACATGTATGTGTAACTGATAGATGCGCACACTACATGTTCATGTTTTGAATGTGCTGTATGTAAAATGTGAAGTCTTTTGTCTGTGATGTCGGACCCCAGTAAGACTAGCAGTCACCATTGGCGTCGGCTAATGGGGATCCTAATAAAGCAAATCAAATCACATCAGACACATGGTTTCCATGTGTTTGATACCATTCCATTTACTCCATTCCAGCCCTTATTATGAGCCGTCCTCCCCTCAGCAGCCTCCTGTACTAGACACAGCTCAAGTCAAGACAGAAAGGCAGTGGTGTATCCGTGGATGCCAAGAGAAGCCAGGCTTCCCCCAAATCAAAGTAATTTTTGGTTGAGATGGAGATGTGAATCCAACATATAAATTATTAATTTGTAGACAAACTGAAATTAAAGCCATAGGCTTACTAAGTCAGTGGCACAGATGGAACTATCCAAGCAGGATATACAGTATATCTACTTCAAATGTTGATATTTGGTTGCGTTGACATCCAAAACACAATTCAATATCACTAAATATCTTTACATTTGAAATCAACGAGCTTGAAACCCTAGGCCTATTGTATTGTCTATTTTTAGTTGAATTCTGGGTTGAATAGAAACAACTGCTGATGACTTTGCAAATTCTATATAGGCTTAAAAGCATAATTGATGATAAATAAGTGAAAGTAGTGTCACATTTAATTTGGTCTTTGGAATGAATTAGCAACAGTGAATCTATTTCGTTTTTTAAGTAGAGGTCTTTCAGCAATCATTTTCACAACAGCACATTGGTAATAGTCAGTGACAAATATCATAGCTAAGCAGCGCTGGACTTGGTTAAAACCCTGGATGGTAGACCAAAGAGGAGCTGTAGATAGTTCACTTCTCCAGTAGGAAGTGCTGCCCACACTTTCTGATAGTAGATATAACGTTGAAGATCTGATGTTGTTTTAAAGGTACAAGTTCAACATATTTTTACAAGGTTTCTCTATGCTGAAATGTAGTTACCATGACGACCTAGTCCTGTGGTTGAGATTTCACCCTTAAAACAACAGTTTATGTTGATGACTTTTTTTCAAATCCATTGTCTTTTCCACGTAGATTCCATGTCACAATATTGACAAATTATGTTTAAACAACGTTGAGGTTGTTCCCAGTGGGTTGTGTTGCCTTGATTCAGTCAGCAGAGAGAGAAGAGACAAAAAGCACATCTGGCACACAGTTTTAGGGTAGCATGTTTATTTGAACTTGCGATTAGCAATGTAGTATTCTCCTACGTGGCTCACAGAAATGAATAAATAAGTAGGCCTATACCGTATTCAAATGAGCCCATCTCGTCAGTGACAATGATAAAACTCCATGTGGCAGAATGGGGTGACACATACTCGGATTATTCATTAAATAAAAGTATAAAATAAACTAAATAACAGTACATGATGGCCTATATGAAATATTAGATCACAGTAAAAATAAATTTTCAAAAGTCTGAAGAGCACTGAATATTCAAACATTATTGGTTGAAATAACAAAAACATTCAAATATACTGCACCCGTAATTATAAGCTACAGTACTAGCATGGCAGAAAAGGTAAATGGCTTTTTTATTCAAATTAGTTCAGTTTAAAAGCTATTGTCCTCGAAAAATGAAATGTTCAGACCAGATTTCCTACATTTAAGTTGAACCCATCAATCCTCAATAATCTGTACAAGGTGACATATAGGTAGACAGACAAAATGACATAAGAACCAAACCCATTTTAGGCCTGAGGTACAGTGAAGTAAAACATAGCCATGTGAATATCTGATATCAAATCATCTCTGTAAAAAATAGAAAATAAAACTAAAAACAAATCCCTGTATAACTGTGTGGTCAGTATTAGCTTATCATGCTCTGAATAGAGATCAGTTAGTCAGTTCTTCAATGGGGGTACAGTGGCCCCATACACTAGTATTCAGGCGGCTGCCATTTTGGCTCTGGACGGATCTTAGTGTGCAGGAAGGACAAGGTGAGCTCAGCAAAAGGCAGTAGTTTTAATACATGAGTAAGGTACAATGATTTAGATGGTAATGACCCATGGCTGATTATGAAACAGTGGGGAGCTCATGCAGCTTGGACTGGAGGAGGGGTGGAGGGTTACCAGATTGGAGAGCCCTCTCCGAAGTCTCCGTCAGAGAGCAGCCCATGGCTTGAATTCTTTAAGTGGGACACAGCACTGGAGAAGAAAAATAGATTGATATTTAGGAATACTTCAATCGTCGTTATAATAATTATCATCATGATGTCATCACCTAGTCTTGGTCAACTGTGCTAATCAAATTAGCTGAAAAACATCATCAGCCTGTATTTCTTACAGGCACATTTCAAATTAAATAAGTTCAGACAGGAAATTCACATTAATTTAACCATTTATTAGAAAATAGAAGACAACCCATTACCATTATAATAAACTACAGGCAGTGAGAGAGATATTCCAATCCCCCTGATGGTAACAAAACCAAACGGGTGGAGGCTGGGGTGGTGGTAGGCTAGCAGAAAACAGACAATGCATAGCAGGTGGCAGCAATAGTTGCAGCAGCAATATTAAGCAGCAAAGACAAGCCAAGCATACAGCTTAGCTTGGTCCTTTGGTAGAGCATGGCGCATGTAATGCCAGGGTAGTGGGTTTGATTCCTGGGACCACCCGTACGTAAAATGCATGCACGCCTGACTAAGTCGCTTTGGATACAGTGGAGCCGCAACGCAGCAGCAGATGATGTGTGTGTAAAACTAGTCCATTTAAATAGCCATATTAGGGTAGGAAGGGTTGTTTGAATCCGATTGGTGCAATCTCAGGTGATTCTACTAAACATTCAATATGCAAACACTCGAGTTTCCCATCTGAACAGGCTTCACTTAACTATTATACCAGTGGAATAGCCCCTTTAGGTACCATGTATCAGGCTAGTAAGTGGATGCTGTACTTTCCACTTTTCCACTTTACTTGGATAATATAATTGTATTCAGTGAGTTCTTCCCTTACACTTGGAGTAATACCTATGTAATGGTTTAAGTGTTTCTAAACCTAATCAAGCATTAGTTACCTTTTAATATGTAGTCAGTTAGCAGTGTAGGCACCTTCTCACTGTCCTCCTTCATGGCGTAAAGAACTGTGGGGATAAAAACAAAACAAGGTGGTTCTTAGCACTGAGTGTGGCATTGGGCATTGGCCTACTTGCATAGCTGTTATATGGGACACAGACAAATCAAATCGAAAATTATTTTTGTGCCGGGCTAACTGAGCAAAACACATTGAGGGTCAATTTGTGTGTCTATCCAATGAAAATGTAAACGGAGTTGAACATTTGGGGATGTGGTTGTATGATCAGCTTACCCAAACTAGGAAAACGACCCATTAGCTTAGCATTCAATGACATTTTCCTGCCTACTTACTATTCGTGATCATCTGAAGGTCGTCCACGGTTGGAGGAGTTGCTTTCTTCTCATAAGGAATTACCGTGTTTAGATACTGAACAACAAAGACAAAAGAGAGACAGTTAGGGTGTGTTGAATCATTGTAGATTCAACACATTGATATACTTGGTGGCTAGGAGCCGTAAACGCTTAAGTGTCTCACCTGTTTGTCTGTCCCTGTGCTGCCAAACGTCTGTCTGATGCCTGTCTGCAGGATGTTGGAGAGGCCCTCCATGCTGAAACGCTGGAACACAGACAATCACCAGCTGTGAGTGACAACGACCCTCTGTCATCACAACACAGTAACACTTTCTACGAGACAGCTGTCTTGTGATGCATTCTAAATGCATTATAACAGTTATCTATGCATTTATAAAGCTTATAAGGAGCTTTCATTAATATAGAATATAGTTCTAACTATAGAATATAGTTAGATATAGTTTTATAATGCATGTAACCTAACAGCATTTATAAAGGCTGTTCATTTAAAAGGAGCCGTTATGAATGCTTGTGACGTTAAAATCAGACATTACCACGTCAATTGTATATAGACTGGTTGTACATTATGATCAGGGCTACAGTAATTCACCCCATTCCTACATTGTCATTACTAAACAGATAAAACTACCATGGTATTGGACAGGTAAACACAAGCTTGTCCTTTGCTATGAGTAAAGAGGGGCTGTTAAGTGTTGTTAATTTGTTCCTGGATATGGACAGGCTGGTCTATGCTTTTACTGTATAAGAGCCTATGGTCAATTCCTCTGTGAGTACTCTGTTGGTTTTTCTTCCCGTAAGTGCAGTTTATAATAATAAAAAATAAAAAATAAATGTGCAGTTAGTTAGGGCCTAATGGCCTCTATGTCCATTATCCATGTCGATGTGTGAGGCAGAGAGAGAGAAAGAGCGCTGTCTGGCTTGGAAATGCACCCGTATGGACATTAACACACAGACACTCATGCGTGAGTGTGTGTGTGCGTGCGTGTGACAGACAGACACACACACACACCACCATCAGCCTATACACTAATACCATTGCCCATACAAACACCCCCCCCCGCGCATTTATCTCCCTCAGTGCTTACCTTCATAGGCATAGAGGCGGGCTTGGAGTCCATGTGGGCGTTGGTTGTAGTAGTAGTACCACCAACCATGGTTGTGGTTACCGCGTTACCCTGCAGACTGAGGCCCTTATCGCTCCGGCGCCGGCGCTTGCCCGTGTCCCGCTGCTCCTTCTGCCGGTTCTGCACATCCATGAGGGCTGTGATGAACGTGTTCTTCACCTCCTTCTCAAACTCCAGCTCGTCACGACGTGCCAGCTGGGTGACCAGCTCCTCCGAGTACTCCATGATGGCCGACTCCACCCGGCACAGCAGCTCCACGAGGGCTGAGCTGGGCATCAGACTTAGGCCTGGAGAGAGAGAGAAGCATGGTCAGGTATGGAGCTACTATACCTTAGCCTGGAGCCCAGATCTGTTTGTCCTGTATAGCCAACTCCTACAGTCATTGTCACTAACAGATCTGGGACCAGGCTAACTGTACATAGAGGTGAACCGAGATTCAATATGCATAATATTATATACTGTACAAGGGATATCCAATTGCTTCCCTCGAGGGCCAAAGCATTGCTGGTTATCATTATTATCAGGGATTGACTCAGACCTTGCGCATCATGACGAAGTGAACTCTCTGGCCAAACAATGACAAACTTCTAGGTAAAAAAAATAAAACCTGTTCCCGTATTCATAAAGCATCTCAGAGTAGGAGTGCTGATTTAGGATCAGATATCACAGTTTTTTTTCAATCGCTTTGGTGCTATTTTCACAAGTACTGTATGTTGTGAATTTTCTAAACTCTTAGTACAAATCTCCGAACTGGTAACACTTGTAAGTCTTATATTCAAAACCTTTTATTGTGCATTCATTTTGTTTGGAGACATCTTTCACCACACAACCATTGATCCAAAATATATGTTTACTGTGAAATAGCAAGCAAAAATCGATTTAATCACCAAAACATAATGACAGTATCTTCTGCATGAACAGTGGTTATAAAAAAAAACTGTTAATCCAATAGCAGAAAATGCAAGATACAGGTTTCTAAACTTTGAATGTTGTATTCTACAGTACTGTAAATTACAGTACATAACACTGTTTTCACATTAGGCAATACACTTGCACTACCCATCAAAATTGACTGAAACTCACATTTCCATCATTTCTATCCCATGTGTGATTAAAGTTGGAATTATTGAAAATGTTCCACAATCATTGATGCAAAAATGACATGTATTGTTGAGATATAATTACACCGTAGGTGTACTGTAATCAAATGAAATGAATGAAATAAACAATGTTTAGCAGGAACTAGTTTGCATCAAGCCTGTCTTGAACATTTGGCAGGTTCTCATCGACATCACAGCAAATGTCTTCATTGTTCATGCACCTGGGGAAAAAATGTTCGGCATGACATATCCAAGGCTGACGTAGGCCTGGATTGATGTCATTGCATGCCTCATCTATAGCCCGAAGGAGGATGGCACACTCATGGTGATGCAATCATACATCCTCAACTTGTATTTTCATAATGTATTGTATTTTACAGTATTGTATTGTACTTGTGTATTGTAGTGGTCCTTTGTGGCTCAGTTAGTAAGAGCAGGGCACTAGCAACACCAGAGTTGTGGGTTCTCTTCCCACTTTCATTAAATGGCATATATTACGATATTACAGTACTGTATTGGCCAATGCAATTTTTGTAAAGCAGTGTGAAAATTCCGCATTAAAAATACCCCCAGCAACTTCATCTTTTTAGCTATTTAGGGGATGCATTTGTTACATACAGTACATCTCTAAAACTTACTGTAGAGTAAAATCAAAATGATAGTACATTACAGTATATCAAGCGTTATATATTTTTTATTTTACAAACATACCTTTTCATTATGTAGTTCTCTGTAGTAGATCTGTAGTAGACAAACCAGTCTAAAACCTATAGGTTTACTAAACGGTTAAGTTATCAATTAAGTAAGAGTAAAATGTATTTTAACAAATGAGAAGACAATTATATCAAAAGTAACGTGAGCACTTCATTATGAAAAGCAATAACTTTATATGAACATGAGCAATGTGAAACATGTATTTCTAGATGAAACAATTATTAAGTTGGGTGAAAAAGTGACTTTATGATTGTGTATGTTGTACTTAGTCAATTAAAAATATGCTTAGAGTTTTGAAACAACTGCCTTTTTTGATTATCTGTTTAGAGTTTTTTACTAAGCGTTGTGAAAATATTCAGACCCCTTCACTTTTTCCACATTTTGTTACGTTACAGCCTTATTCTAAAATTGATTAAATAAATAAAAATATCATAATGACCATAGAAAATTTTGCACATTTATTAAAAATAAAAAAACATAAATACCTTATTTACAAAAGATTTCAGACCCTTTGCTATGCGACTCAAAATTGAGCTCAGGTGCATCCTGTTTCCATACGATCATCCCAGAGATGTTTCTACAACTTAGAGTCCACCTGTGGTAAATTCAAATGATTGGACATGATTTGGAAAGGTGCACACCTGTCTATATAAGGTTGACAGTGCATTTCAGAACAAAAACCAAGCTATGAGTTTGAAGGAATTGTTCGTAGACCTCTGAGGCAGAATTGTGTCGAGGCACAGATCTTGGGAAGGGTACCAAAACATTTCTGCAGCATTGAATGTCCTCAAGAACACAGTGGCCTCCATCATTCTTAAATGGAAGAAGTTTGGAACCACCAAGACTCTTCTTAGAGCTGGCCGCCTGGCCAAACTGAGCAATCGGGGGAGAAGGGCCTTGGCCAGGGAGGTGACCAAGAACCCAGTGGTCACTCTAACAGATCTCCAGAGCTCCTCTGTGGAGATGGGAGAACCTTCCAGAAAGACAACCATCTCTGCAGCACTCCACCAATCAGGCCTTTATGGTAGAGTGGCCAGACAGAAGCCACTCCTCAGTAAAAGGCACATGACAGGCCGCTTGGAGTTTGCCAAAAGGCACCTAAAGGACTCTCAGACCATGAGAAACAAGATTTACCGGTCTGATGAAACCAAGATTGAACACTTTGGCCTGAATGCCAAGCGTCACGTCTGGAGGAAACCAGGCACTGCTCATCACCTGGCCAATACCATCCCTACGGTGAAGCATGTTGGTGGCAGCATCATGCTGTGGGGATGTTTTTCAGTGGCAGGGACTGGGAGACTAGTCAGGATCAAGGGAAAGATGAACTGAGCAAAGTGCAGAGAGATCCTTGATGAAAACCTGATGCAGAGCACTCAGGACCTCAGACAGGACAATGACCCTAAGCACACAGCCAAGACAACGTAGGAGTGGATTCAGGACAAGACTCTGAATGTCCTTGAGTGGCCCAATCACAGCCCGGACTTGAACCCGATCGAACATCTCTGGAGAGACCTGCAAATAGCTGTGCAGCAACAATCCCCATCCAACCTGACAGAGCTTGAGTGGATCTGCAGAGAAGAATGGGAGAAACCCCCCAAAAACAGGTGTGCCAAGCTTGTAGCGTCATACCCAAGAAGACTAAAGGCTGTAATCGCTGCCAAAGGTGCTTCAACAAAGTACTGAGTAAAGGGTCTGAATACGTATGTAAATGTAATATTTATGTTTTTTTATTTTATAAATTTGCGCAAATTTATAAAAAACAGTTTTTGCTTTGTCATTATTGGGTATTGTGTGTAGATTTGTTTTAATCCATTTTAGAATAATGCTGTAACGTAGCAAAATATGGAAAAAGTGAAGGGGTCTGAATACTTTCCAAATGCACAGTACTTTGGTGATTATTTTTAATTTTTTTTGAATGCAATACAGATCCTAGATCAGCACTCCTACTTTGAGATACTTTATGACTATGGGCCCAGTACCACTTCAGGCCTCAAGGGGCAGGAATGAAATAGTCCTACTGTATACAGTACATACAGTATAGGGATAGATGACATAAGTGGGATGATATCACTTGTACATCATCCATTTAAATTTTTCATTACCTTGATATTAAATTCTGAGTAGAGTAACTAGCCTTTGACTGTTTCTGTGACTGTGGATGCTGTCTAATATTACTTATATTTTTGTAAAATGACTTTGCTAAAAACATATTTAAGATGACACACACAATTCCAAATACAAAGAAATACTCAAACACATGCAGTGCATCTACACACAAACATAGGGATTCACAGACATATACCCAAATGTGCTTCCATAAACACACACACACACACACACACACACACACACACACACACACACACACACACACACACACACACACACACACACACACACACACACACACACACACACACACACACACACACGTCTCTCATGCAGGGGAGCCACATGGTCACACAATATGTCTTTCCACAGGGAACCATATAGAGTGTGTGCCTTGGTCCTCTGAAACGAGAGACTCATAGAAGAAAATGTCTGCTGCAGCTTTATCCAGTTATTTATCCTTTTTGCACTACATTCACCATAGAGGCTGAAGACTGATGAAATATCCAGATGTTTACTCAGGTAAACTGACAACACTTCCATATTGTCTGAACAATGACCCCTCACACAATCAAAGTCCTACAAGCAGTGCTGTAGCCTGCTGAGCTAAAGCCTAGGCATGAACTCAAACAAGTTTACATATGTCTCTTACAATGTTATTTATTTCACAATCAATACTCAGAGCCAGCTCTGCTGTATGAGCACATATTTAACCACTATGAGATCAAAGGTCACTTTCTTTTGACACAGTATTGTATGGACAGGAAATTGATTTGGGGAAAAGGTGTCTCCAATGATAATGTTAATTGGACGTTGAATTGCTTAAATTGGCACTCTCTTCTGTTTATTCAACTCCTTGGTTTATGTGACTTGGTGTTTAACCCTTCAGGCAACATTCGTTTTTGTACACTTACCTTCATAGGAGGGCATGTTGTTATTGGAGGCCTGGGACAGCTGTCTAATCTCCTCCAGAAGGGATGGGCTGGTCTTGGGTGAGGAGTGTCCACTCTCTTCCTCGTCCTCCTCCTCGGTCTCACCAGGGTCCGGGGAGTTCTCCATCATCTCAACTATTTCCTCAATGACCTTGGAGAGAGAGTGATTGAGAAAGGGATTGAGGGAAGGTAGATGAATACATACACTTTCACAAATAGCACCTAAAGAATCTATGTATCACAAATAGGTAAACATTAATGGTCGCATTCATTATTCATGTGCAGTACTCTATGCTGCAATGCAGAATGGAGCTTCTTGATATACACTACATGACCAAAAGTACGTGGACACCTGCTAGTCGAACATCTCATTCCAAAATCATTGGCATTAATATGGAGTTGGTCCCCCTTTTGCTGCTATAACAGCCTCCACTCTTCTGGGAAGGCTTTCCACTAGATGTTGGAATGTTGCTACGGTTACTTGCATTCAGACACAAGAACATTAGTGAGGTCGGGAACTGATGTTGGGCGATTACACCTGGCTCGGAGTCGGTGTTCCAATTTATCCCAAAAGAGTTTGATGGGGTTGAGGTCAGGGCTCTGCACAGGCCAGTCAAGTTCTTCCATATCGATCTCGACAAACCATTTCTGTATCGACTTCGCTTTGTGCACAGGGGCATTGTCATGCTGAAACAGGAAAGGGCCTTCCCCAAACTGTTGCCACAAAATTGGAAGAACAGAATCGTCTAGAATGTCATTGAATACTGTAGCATTAAGACTTCCCTTCACTGGAACTAAGGGGCCTAGCCCGAACCATGAAAAACAGCCCCAGATCATTATTCCTTCTCCACCAAACTTTACAGTTGGCAATATGCATTGGGGCAGGTAGCGTTCTTCTGGAATCCGCCAAACCCAGATTCGTCCGTCGGACTGCCAGATGTTGAAGCATGACTCATCAATCCAGAGAACGCGTTTCCACTGCACCAGAGTCCAGTGCTGACGTTGCTTCACACGCTTCAGCACTCCCGTGGTCCCATTCAGTGGTCCCGTTCTGTGAGCTTGTGTGGCCTACCACTTCGCGGCTGAACCATTATTGCTCTTAGATGTTTCCACTTCACAATAACAGCACTTACAGTTGACCAGGGCAGTTATAGCAGAGCAGAAATTTGACGAACTGCTTGTTGGAAAGGTGGCATCCTATGACGGTGCCACGTTGAAAGTCACTCAGCTCTTCAGTAAAGTCATTCTACTGCCAATGTTTGTTTATGGAGATTGCATGGCTGTGTGCTCGATTTTATACACCTGTCAGCAACGGGTGTGGCTGAAATAGACAAATCCACTAATTTGAAGGGGTGTCCACATAATTTTGTATATATAGAGTATAGTCTTGCAATACTTTTCGCCTTGGCTTTTTTAACCACTGTTATTATATGGGGCTTTAATGTATTCTACTTTCTGATATATCTTTTAAACTGTCTAAATAAGCTAGGAATATACATACAGTCCCTTCAGAAAGTAGTTATACCCCTTGACTTATTCCACATTTTGTTGTGTTACAGCCTGAATTCAAAATTGATTAAATATGTTTTCTCTCACCCATCTACACACAATATCCCTTAATGAAAACATGTTTTTAGAAATGTTTGCACATTTTTTGAAAATGAAATATGGAAATATCTCATTTACATAAGTATTCACACACCTGAGTCAATACATATTAGAATCACCTTTAGCAGTGATTACATCTGAAAGTCTTTCTGGGTAAGTCTCTAAGAGATTTGCACACCTCGATTGTACCATAGTTGCACATGCATTATTAAAAAAATTCTTTAAGCTCTGTTATGTTGATTGTTGATCATTGCTAGACAGCCATTTTCAATTCTTGCCATAGATTTTCAAGCCGATTTATGTCAAAACTGTAACTAGGCCACTCAGGAACATTTAATGTTGTCTTGGTAAGCATATCCAGTGTAGATTTGGCATTGTGATTTAGGTTATTGTCCTGCTGAAAGGTGAATTTGCTGCCCGTGTCTGTTGGAAAGCAGACTGAACCAGCTTTTCCTCTAGTATTTTTCCTATGCTTACCTCTATTCTGTTTCTTTTTAGCCCCCCAAAAAATTAAGATGACAAGCGTACCCCTAACATGAAGCAGCCACCACCATGCTTGAAAATATGAAGAGTGGTACTCAGTGATGTGTAGTGTTGGATTTGCCCCAAACATAACTCTTTCTATTCAGGACATAAATGTAATTTCTTTGCCATATTTTTTGAAGTTTTACTTTAGTGCCTTATTGCAAACAGGATGCATGTTTTTAGAATATTTGTAATCTGTACAGGCTTCCTTCTTTTCACTCTGTCATTTAGGTTAGTATTGTGGAGAAACTACAATGTTGTTGATCCATCCTCAGTTTTCTCCTATCACAGCCATTAAACTCTCTAACTGTTTTAAAGTCGCCATTGGCCTCATGGTGAAATCCCTGAGTGGTTTCCTTCCTCTCTGGCAACTGAGTTAGGAAGGCCACCTGTATCTTTGCAGTTAATGGGTGTATTTATACACCATCCAAACTGTAAAGGGGTGTCAATACTTTCTGAAGGCACTGTAACTGGAAGTACTACCAAGTTGTTTGTATAACAGAAAGTACATGTGTCTGTAGTCACCTGATCAGCAGTGATAAGAGGCTCCTCACTCAGGCAATTGGCATTGTCGTTCTTCTCGTTCATCTCCTCCTCCTCTTTTTCATGAATCTGGAGAATGCGAGAGAGAACGAATGAAACCATGGAAACCCCTTCAGCCACATTAGTGGAATCTTAACTTCTTAGTATTAGAAATAGAAACCATGGAAACAAGGTTTACACCCACTGGTGTTAGCGTTAGCATCTTAGCAGTCGAAAAATAAGATTACAGAAAAGCCATTCACCCATATTGAATTTAGCTTTAGCATATTAGCATTGGCGTTTGGGGAGCTAATAAACATTCCCCAAATTTGACCCCATCATTCCCTTCTCTGCTCTTCATCTGAAAATACAAATTCTGCCCCTCGAGTTTGGAAGCCTTCTTGAAAGTGTTTGGGTTGTGCTTAGTCACATTCAAATTGCCCTAATTCTATCTACTGGCTGTTTGTTTTCTACTTCCCTCTAAAACAATATTGTTTTATTTGCTCATTGTTTTTATGCCATTGGCCTCAACCCAGTTAATCCCTGCAAGGATATCAATCAGCAATAAACTAAACCGGGGGGCATGGAACACTAAATGCTGATGGACTGCTTTTTCACTGTCTGTAGAGTCTCTTATAGCTTCTGCTGGAGACTGTGTGTCTGCGTATTGGCCCTGACCCAGCCCTGAGCCTTGGCCCTGACTCTTTGAGTGCCTGCAGTTGCATGTGAGAGCAGATTAGGGGGAGGAGAGGGCGAGAGGGTGGAGGAGGGTGGTTGACTGATACTGAGTAGCAGGCAGTCAAGTCAGCTCAGCCTTGATTGTTGGTGTCAGGTCAGGTCAGGTCACGTCAGCGCCACAACCACAAGGCATGAATGAACATCCAGTCAGTCAGCCAGCCAGCCAGCACACTCTAGCTAGCATTCTTTCTAAGACGTTGATCAGTTACAGCACGTCATCCTACATTGCCTCCCAACAGAACACACTAGTGGATCACACATGAAAGGGGTGAGGTTTTGAGCAGAAAAGCCCATTCCTTGATCTAGAATCCAATTGATAATACAAATCTGAAATCCAATTGTTCTGAAATCCATTCAAATAAGCCTAAAAGTCTTATAGAAAAATGCACTTCGAAGATAGCCTTTAAAACTCTTGTCTCAAAATGTTTCAGGTCTTTCCAGGTGAGAAGGGAGAGAAAGCGGATTCTTCCAATGACCTTAAATTCTAATGAAGTATATTAGAAAGTGTTACCTCCTGATCGGAGAGGTTGCCGTTGAATCCCTCTGAGTTGGGGTCGTCCCAGCTGGAGACAGAGGAAGGGACGTAGTTATCCGTCAGCGCATCCCACACACTGAAACATGGACAACACACACACACACATTCAGTCACTGCAACACAACAGAAGGACACAGCAAAAATGCAACAAACCAACAAAAAAAACAGATGCAAACGCACAGCCGCCGACATTGTAACAGGTCATCTCATACACTGCAACACAAGACAAACACACAGCCACCAACGCTGGAATGATCAGGAAATTCACAACAAAGCACAAAACACTATCAGTCCTCAAGGATGCAACTATTTGGAAATAGGCTTTTTGTTTGGCATTGAATCCTAATCCCAAATCTAGTGTCGGCTTGTGATTCAAAGAATTGAGGAGGATGGATTACATAAGAGGACCATCCTTCTCTTCCTCTCTAGATGACCATCCTCTACCCAAATCATATTTGATAGAAATGGTCAATTGTATATCTGCAGCCATTTCCTTCTATTAGTGTTCCGTTTTACCATTTGACGACAGTGAATTCAGAGGAGATGTTCACGTTACGTTTTTGTGCCTTGTTCCCAATTCTGTCCCTCAACTTGCCAACATAATAAATAACATCAAAATGCACATCATAATCCTCTGTATTGCACTGCAGGCTGCAATGCACACTGTCAACTAACAATTAAAGAAAAGCCCACAGTTTACCCATTTTTTTTAAAGGTGTCCAATGTGAAGAAATACAGATAAAAACAGCCGCTTACAGCATTGTGCAGGTCCTCCTCGAACTATAAGCACCTCGGTCCAATCAAGGCTGCAGCCTTGTGAAAATGACCAGAGTAGAACTCTCCCTTTGTTTTTCCGCTTTCTTTGTTTTCCACCCAGCTTGGCATGGCACCCACACCCTACCCTCCTCTTAGTGGAACTGCCCAGCCATGCGCCACGCAGGAAACAACCAGCCATTCATCGGGACTCATGACCTCACAGGTCATGCCTGTTGTGTTGTCCACAACACACACACATACACACCTCTCCATCTGCCAAACAGGAACTAACTGGTACAGCACTGTCCCATATACAGTGGGGCAAAAAAGTATTTAGTCAGCCACCAATTGTGCAAGTTCTCTCACTTAAAAAGATGAGAGAGGCCTGTAATTTTCATCATAGGTACACTTCAACTATGACAGACAAAATGAGGAAAGAAAATCCAGAAAATCACATTGTATTTGCAAATTATGGTGGAAAATAAGTATTTGGTCACATACAAACAAGCAAGATTTCTGTCTCTCACAGACCTGTAACTTCTTCTTTAAGAGGCTCCTCTGTCCTCCACTCGTTACCTGTATTAATGGCACCTGTTTGAACTTGTTATCAGTATAAAAGACACCTGTCCACAACCTCAAACAGTCACACTCCAAACTCCACTATGGCCAAGACCAAAGAGCTGTCAAAGGACACCAGAAACACAATTGTAGACCTGCACCAGGTTGGGAAGACTGAATCTGCAATAGGTAAGCAGCTTGGTTTGAAGAAATCATCTGTGGGAGCAATTATTAGGAAATGGAAGACATACAAGACCACTGATAATCTTCCTTGACACGGGGCTCCACGCAAGATCTCACCCCCGTGGGGTCAAAATGATCACAAGAACAGTGAGCAAAAATCCCAGAACCACACGGGGGGGGACCTAGTGAATGACCTGCAGAGAGCTGGGACCAAAGTAACAAAGCCTACCATCAGTAACACACTACGCCGCCAGGGACTCAAATCCTGCAGTGCCAGACGTGTCCCCCTGCTTAAGCCAGTACATGTTCAGGCCCGTCTGAAGTTTGCTAGAGAGCATTTGGATGATCCAGATGAGGATTGGGAGAATGTCATATGGTCAGATGAAACCAAAATATAACTTTTTGGTAAAAACTCAACTCGTTGTGTTTGGAGGACAAATAATGCTGAGTTGCATCCAAAGAACACCATACCTACTGTGAAGCATGGGGGTGGAAACATCATGCTTTGGGGCTGTTTTTCTGCAAAGGGACCAGGACGACTGATCCGTGTAAAGGAAAGAATGAATGGGGCCATGTATCGGGAGATTTTGAGTGAAAACCTCCTTCCATCAGCAAGGGCATTGAAGATGAAACGTGGCTGGGTCTTTCAGCATGACAATGATCCCAAACACACCGCCCGGAACAGCGAAGGAGTGGCTTCGTAAGAAGCATTTCAAGGTCCTGGAGTGGCCTAGCCAGTCTCCAGATCTCAACCCCATAGAACATCTTTGGAGGGAGTTGAAAGTCCGTGTTGCCCAGCGACAGCCCCAAAACATCACTGCTCTAGAGGAGATCTGCATGGAGGAATGGGCCAAAATACCAGCAAGTGTGTGAAAACCTTGTGAAGACTTACAGAAAACGTTTGACCTCTGTCATTGCCAACAAAGGGTATACAACAAAGTATTGAGAAACTTTTGTTATTGACCAAATACTTATTTTCCACCATAATTTGCAAATAAATAAATAAAAAATCCTACAATGTGATTTTCTGGATTTCTTTTTCTCATTTCGTCTGTCATAGTTGAAGTGTACCTATGATGAAAATTACAGGCCTCTCTCATCTTTTTAAGTTGGAGAACTTGCACAATTGGTGGCTGACTAAATATTTTTTTGCCCCACTGTATTTTGCAAACCTTTAGTTAATCTGGAACTTAGATTTAACCAATCATTCCACCAACTGTGTCGCATAACATAAAGGATCTATCAAGCTTACAACAGATAAATGTGTCTATGTTCCTTGCGTCACTACATGGATAGTGATGGGGGAACCAATTTCAAAACATTCAAATCAGAAACATCATATGATGCGGTTTCTAACTCTGTGGTATACTGTAGAATAGATAAGCAAAACGTCATTTAGGCACACCCACTAACAATAGCATCCCCAACATACATATTTGTATATCCTTGTAATATTATATCATAATGAATATGAATCAACAAGCATACCCAAGGGCACATACAACAAAGCTATGCTTAGCAAGATGGTTTATTTCCACCCAATGTGAGAATGTCTGCGTTTTCTCTTCAGAGGCTGTTGGCGAATGAGAGTTCTGGTTGCCTGCTGGTTAGAGGCAGTAGACAGACCAATAGAGGAACAAGAGAGTACAAAAATACATTGAATAATTCAAGACCTATCCCGACTGTGGACTGCTGGGGTGTATTGTTGTAGTTTTTGCTGGTGGGCGATTTGGTCGCTGTGAGGTAGGCTGAGTAACAGCTTCACCGTTGATCATCATAGGATCTGAGTGTTGGGCCATGAGATATCCAGTGGTATTGTTTGAACAATGTTAAATAATGATAGACAGTGAGCTCCGAAGATATTGGTGACACACTTTGGATTTGAAATGATACAAAGACTATAAGGTTGAAGTGCAGACTCTCCACTTTAATTTGAGGGTATTTTCATCCATATTGGATGAACCGTTTCGAAATGACAGCACTGTTTGTACATAGTCTTCCCATTTTAGGAGACCAAAAGTATTGGGACAAATTCACTTATACGTGTATTAATTATTGCGTGCTAGGAATATGGGAACAAATACTAAACTTTTGACTACTTTAATACACATAAGTGAATTTGTACCATTACTTTTGGTCTTGTAAAATGGGGGGACTATGTACAAAATGTGCTGTAATTTCTAGATGGTTCACCCGATATGGATGAAAATACCCTCAAATGAAAGTTCCAAGTCTGCACTTCAACCGCATAGTTGTTGTATCATTTCAAATCCAAACGTGTTGTACACAAAAACAACAAAAAATGTGTCACTTTCTGAGCTCACTGTAGTACTGGTATATCAGCCAATAGTCTGTTTAACTGATAGCTGTGATGCCTTGTGGCATTCTATCTGAGCTGTAATGAATGCATAGGTGTAGTGTTCATAGCTGCTCGTTTCACACCAAACCCAGACTTTACATGCTCTGTTTGCAGTAAATGGTTTGCTCAGAAGATGGACATGGCACACAATGGATGTGCCATGTTATCAAAAATAATACAGGGGTGCATTGTACAACTCAAAAGACAAGCAGCTGAAGCAAAAAAAATCACTCCCCCGTGATACACCATTTGTATCTTTAACTCGTATCTCAAAAGCACATATTCTTTATGCTGAAGTCAGACTTAAGCTTCAAAAACACAAAGGTGGTGGCCGACACTCACTCTTCATCCTGCAGCCGCTCCTCGTCCTCCTCTGTGTGGGACTGGTTGCGCACAGGGGCCAGGCCCTCCGTCTTGGTGTTGTAGTTGTGGAAACAGACATTCAGCTTCTCGTCAAACTCGTTGACCAGGTCCTCCATGGACTTGAAGCTCATCATCTCGGAGAAGTTCTCCAGTTCGGAGAAGTCCTCGCGGGTGATGGGAGTCAGGGTGGCCATTGGGGCCAAGGGGATGGTGCTGTAGGGGGGTCGGCTGAGGGGCACAGCCCGATCCATGTCCTCTACCCGGCAGGGCCGGAGGTCTTCGAACTCCTCATCCAGGCACACAAGTGGAGCCTCCATGGTGGGTGTCTCCAGTCACAAGTCAACGACAGAGAAAGGAGCCCTAGGAGAGGGAAGGAAGGGAAATTAGAAAATAACATGGACTTTACAGGGGGATGCTTTTTTCAATTCACGTCATTAGATCAGGGTTTTGTTATCCTGTACTTAGGGACCCAAAGAGGTGCACATTAAACACTGTCAATACCAGTGACCCAGAAAAGACAAAGCATACTTGATTACATGCTAAATTCACACATAATATATTTTTATGGCATCTCAGGTATCTTGAGTAATTTCAATTGGACATTTATGTGGCAGCAACTCTATAATGGCAAAGTCCCTCCCAAAAAAAGAGGAAATACCCAGTCCCACAGGAAGACAAAATGGTAGTTGAGATTCCTGGTTAACTGTAGTTAACTAAGCAATACTGGTGGGATTTAACTGATGAGGAAAGGGATTCAGGGACAGACAGTCATTATAAAGACAATACCGCGGCCACCCATTATGTTTTCTAACTTGTCTTAAGAGCGACACTCAACAAAAGAAATAGCTTAGCTAGCCCTACATTTTGATACTGTGCTAATTATAGATGTAACACTGTGGCAAATTCTGTGACACAACAAAATGGTACTAAACACCATCAAACTTGGAGAACATTGTTCAAGTCGGACACTTACCAAATTTTGCACAAATCCTAAACACTTAAATCTATGAGGTCATATACTGTAGCCAGTGGTGGAAAAAGTACCCAATTGTCATACTTAAGTAAAAGTAAAGATACCATAATAGAAAATTACTCAAGTAAAAGTGAAAGTCACCGGGTAAAATACTACTTAAGTAAAAGTCTAAAAGTATTTGGTTTAAAATGTACTTAAGTATCAAAAGTAAACGTAATCGCTAAAATAATCTTAAGTACCAAAAGTAAAAGTACAAGCATAAATCATTTAAAATTCCTTATATTAAGCAAACCAGACGATTTTCTTGTTTCTTTTAAATGTACGGATAGCCAGGGGCACACTTCAACACTCAGACATCATTTACAAATGAAGCGTTTGTGTTTAGTGAGTCTGCCAAATCAGAGGCAGTAGGGATGACCAGGGATGTTCTCTTGATAAGTGTGTGAATTAGACAATGTTCCTGTCATGCTAGGCATACATCCTGAGACTGCATATATTGTAGCTGAGGGATTTTAACAAAGCTAACCCGAGAGCAAGACTTCCTAAATTCTATCAGCATTTCAAATGCGCGACACAAGCTGGATGCATTCTGGATCATTGCTACTCTAACTTCCGAGATGCATACAAAGCCCTCCCCCACCCTGCCTTCGGCAAATCTGACCATGACTCCATTTTGTTGCTCTCAGCCTATTGTCAGAAACTAAAACAGGAAATGCCTATGCTCAGGTCTATCCAACGCTGGTCTGACCAATCGGATTCCACGCTTCAAGATTGCTTCGATCACGTGGACTGGGATATGTCCCGGATAGCCTCAGACAATAACATTGATGTATATGCTGACTCGGTGAGCGAGTTTATTAGCAAGTGCATCGGAGATGTCGTACCCACAGTGACTATTAAAACCTTTCCTAACCAGAAACCGTGGATTGACGGCAGCATTCGCACAAAACTGAAAGTGTGAACCACTGCTTTTAATCATGGCAAGGCCACTGGAAACATGACCAAATACAAACAGTGCAGCTAGGCAATCAAACAAGCAAAGCATCAGTATAAAGACAAAGTAGAGTCGCAATTCAACGGCTCAAACACGAGACCTGTCTACAGTCAATCACGGATTACAAAAAGAAAACTAGCTCCATCGCGGACATCGACGTCTTGCTCCCAGACAAATTAAACAACTTCTTTGCTCGCTTTTGGGACAATACAGTGCCACTGACACGGCCCGCTACCAAACCCTGTGGGCTCTCCTTCACCGTGGGCAACGCGAGTAAAACATTTTTATGTGTTAACAAGGCTGCCGTGCCCAGACGGCATCCCTAGCCGCGTCCTCCGACATGCACAGACCAGCTCGCTGGTCTGTTTACGGACATATTCAATCAATCCCTACGCTTTGAGAGACTAGTCAAGGATCATATCACCTCCACCCTACCTGATACCCTAGACCCATGACTGTGTGGCCAAGCATGCTTCTAACTCAATCACCATGCAGACGACACAACAGTGGTAGGCTTGATAACCAACAACAACAAGACGGCCTATAGTGAGGAGGTGAGGGCCCTCGGAGTGTGGAGTCAGGAAAATAACCCCTCACTCAACGTCAACAAAACAAAGGAGATGATCGTGGACTTCAGGAAACAGCAGAGGGAGCACCCCCCTATCCACATCGACGGGACAGTAGTGGAGAAGGGGCAAAGTTTTAAGTTCCTCAGCGCACACATCACGGACAAACTGAAATGTCCACCCACACAGACAGTGTGGTGAAGAAGGCGCAACAGCGCCTCTTCAACCTCAGGAGGCTGAAGACATTTGATTTGTCACCTAAAACACTCACAAACTTTTAGAGATGCACAATCGAGAGCATCCTGTTAGGCTGCTGCACCGCCCTCAACCGCAAGGTTCTCCAGAGGGTAGTGTGGTCTGCACAACGCATCACCGGGGGAAAACTACCTGTCCTCCAGAACACCTACAGCACCCGATGTCACAGGAAGGCCAAAAAGATCATCAAGGACAACAACCAACCGAGCCACTGCCTGTTCACCCCGCTATCATCCAGAAGGCGAGGTCAGTACAGGTGCATCAAAGCTGGGACTGAAAGACTGAAAAACAGCTTCTATCTCAAGACCATCAGACTGTTAAACAAGCATCACTAACATAGAGAGGCTGCTGCCTCCATTCAGACAAACATCTCTGGCCACTTTAATAAATGGACTTAATAAAGGTATCACTAGTCACTTTAAATAACGTCACGTTAATAATGTTTACATATCCTACATTACTCATCTGATATGTATATACTGTATTCTATACCATCTACTGCATCTTGCCTATCCCGCACAGCCATTGCTCATCCATATACTTATATGTACATATTCATCCCTTTACATTTGTGTGTATAAGGTAGTTATTACTGCATTTTCGGAACTAGAAGCACAAGCATTTCACTACACTTGCATTAACATCTGCTAACCATGTGTACGTGACCAATACAATTTGATTTGATTCAAAATGTAACTAGTACTTTTGGGAATGTGGTGAAGTAAAAGTAAAAGTTGTCAAAAATATAAGTAGTAAAGTAAAGTACAGATACCCCCAAAAACTACTTAAGTAGTAGTTTAAAGTATTTTTACTTAAGTAGTTTACACCACTGGAGCTTTAATAAATCAGTCATCCCCAATGGTGAATTACTCTGTATGTAATTATTGTTCTTAATAACTATCCTGGAAAGTACAGAGTGATCTGTATGAAATTACCAAGAACTGTTGATTCTTGTGGAAGATAGACAATGAAGCAAGAACTGTTGGATAAAAGTTGTGTTTGAGTCCAAGTTCTGACGCAGTGCAATTACAAGAGTGAGGGCTGAATGTACTAAAGCTTTTCCTGGATCTTCGCCTGTATCCAGGGAGTGGAGTGGAGAGGAACCAATTTAAAACAAGCTTGTGTAAGCGTCTTCCTCTCTCTCCATCACATTACTCAGCAAAGTGCTGCTTCATCGAAAGCCAGATATTATTCTTCAGCCTCTCCTCTCTCACTGTTTGTCTCTTATTTCCGTCATACCCACCCTTATTTTCTGCAGAGAAGCCTCTGGGTCTGTATTCATATAGCATCCCAGAGTATGAGTGCTGATATAGGATCAGTTTGGCCTTTTAGATCATAATGAATGAGATTATATAGACAGAGGGGATCTGATCCTCAGCACTCCTCCTCTGAGATGCTTTGTAAAAAATGGGCGCTGATCATGTCTAATTGACTTGAAATGCACAATCCAGGAAATTACTACAAGTCCCACAATCCCTTCCAACAGAGACAACGATGAATCATCCCATCTCCATCATGTGACTGACAACTGGCATTTGAAAACACACAATGCACGTATGGAAATGTGACATGCACTCTGACACATTGCAAGTGTATTATTGGTAAAACATTGTCCATTGTTCCTTCAAATGAATTATTAGGCAACTAAAATTAATAGTCAGTCAATGTCATCTTAGTCATGTTGTTAGAGATATTTGCAGCTTTTTATGGCTACATAAGAAGCTTGCAGCTTTTGTTTGTTCCTAGACCATGTGCTAATGGACATCTTGCAGGTGGATACAAAGAAAATACTGAAAACAGGAGAACATCCTTTTGTTCTGGTAGACGAGTGAAATCATGACAGCAGGCTGAGTGACAATACGGATGTGTGTTTGTGTATGTGAATGTACTGTATGTGCATGAGTGTATGCACTCGTGTGTGACGTTTGACCTTCACCTTAACCAATGGACCCAGGTGTATGGCTGTGTTACCCTCCCACTGTTTCGCTCCCCTGCCAGAGGCCAAAAACACCCACAAACCACCAGTACCAAAAACAACCAATCATAGAACCTCATCATTTAGGTCATTTAAAGATGCACTATGCAGAAATCGCTCTGCAATTTCATGGTTGCAAAAAATAATAATAGTTTGCCTAATTTCAAATCAAATCAAATCAAATTCATTTATAAAGCCCCCCTTACATCAGCTGATGTCACAGAGTGCTGTACAGAAACCCAGCCTAAAACCCCCAGTTTATGTAACAAAACAAGCAAGCATAGTGTAGAGAATCATTGTACAATCTAGACCGTTGTGATTCTTTTTTTCCAGAACCAAAAATATTGTATTTTTAGCTGTTTGAAGCTGGTGTACAAAACCGAAAGTAAAAGACGCAAAAAAAAAAACTTAGAAACGGGACGCATAGAAATAGCGCACATAGAACAAATCTACCCCTTTTTAGACTTGCTTTCAAAGATAATGACAGATAATTAACTCACATTTCTATATGAATTGGGTCTGGTCGCCCAAAAAGTTACAAAGAGAAACAAATGGCTGTCCCCATATTATACTGTCAAAAAATAACTGCTAGCATACTGACTGGACAACCAATCAATATGTGTTGCTATGCCAAATCAATTGCCATAATTTAATTCCATAAATTATTTAGGCAACAAAATAAACCAAGCCCAATTAAATTGAAACCGCGATGGGTGGATCATATGGTTTCATTTATCTCAGAACAATACAAACACATGTCCTTTGCTATTCATATTCATATGAATGTGTGGCTGCCTACCGAAGCCTCTCCTGGGGTAAACATGAATATGTTTACATCTATTACGTCAATTGGCTTCATGAGAACATGCTTGTCAGTCCCATAGCCATTATGGAAGAAGATGGTTTTGGCTAAGATGCAGTAAAACGAAATTGAAAGCTACTTTATTCCAACATTCATACCGGCATATAATTTACACAGCATCTTTTGCATTGATATAACAAAAATGAATGCTTGTTCGGTAGGTATGCTGCTATAATAAAAATGGACACCAAGCACTGACTGTATATCTCATCAGTGCTTCTTAGGGTTAAAAACAGGAGGGGGAGGGAGAGAAGGAGAGGATGAGAGGACGAAGAGAAGGAAGATAAGACCATGGTTACATATGAGGGAGGGAGATGATGGAGAGGGGAGGTGGAGGTAGAGAAGGATAGATAGAACGATAGATTACCTGCAGTAACTGTGCTTCCTGTAATATGGCTTAGAAACAGAGAGACAGTCCCTCCTAGACAAGGCAGATCTGCAATACGCCACCTTCCTCTGCAAATCTCAACACTGGCCAACCAACAGAAATCACAGTCATTCCAGAGACTGGAGAGAAAAGAAAGAGCGAGAAAGAGAGAGAAAAAAAGACAATGGCCGGTGCTGTTCTGTCCGTCCGTTCTCCTCCAGTAGCCCACAGCCCCCTTGCTTATCTCTCCCCGCTGGCAGCAGCCCGTTGTTTTCCAAACAATAAGCAACCTCAGCCTCAACCTTACTTGAGAGAGAGAGCCTGTGCATCGCTCGCTCGCTCTCTACAGCCTGCCTGCGGAATCATCATCCCCCTCTCTCCTCCTCCTCCTTCTTCTCCCCCTCTCCCTTTGTCCACGCCTCCCTCCTCCCCCTCCAAGGCTCAAATCCCTCAATATTAATGAGGAGAAGGGAGAGGCAGCTGCACCCTGTGTGTACTGTAAAGACCAGGCAGACTGTGTCTGCCATGGCTACATTATATACTTTCCTGGAACCTGCTACTTATCATTCTATGGGTAGAATTGCAGGGAAGCTAGCTTGATTGAACGGAGCCAGCTAGCACCATGCCTGTGAATATGCTAGGCTGATTAGCATTTTGACAGGGACAGAGTGCTGCTGGTGCGGAAACAAAGCTGAAAGGAGGGACCCTGAGATTAGGGTTAGTGGTTAGTTTAGTTTGCCTTGCTAGCTTGGGAAGGAAGAAGGTTGTCATTTTTGGTCCCGCCTCAAGGAGAGCGGTAAGTAGAGGGAGTATGGTGAGAAGCTGTGATGACGTCAAAGAAATCTGCCCTTTTATTTTCACTGTACCTGTATTGGTGGTCCTGTGTGATAGAGAGAATAGAGAGAGAGAGAGACCGACCGAAAGGCAGTGAAAGATTGAGAGAATGCCAAACAGGCAGCAGTCCACCATGCCAGAAGACAAAGATGGTTGTTGTAGAGGCACCTATGCCAACTTGGTTGTCACCATGTGAGTTACAGATGGCTTTACACACACTATGTCACACACACACCTACAGACCCCCACCAACCCGCACACACACTTGCACAATGTAAACCCACTCAGCTCCTTGTCAATCCCTGGCCTGTTCCCTGTCCCTAATCCCTGACTGGATTTAATCTGATTCTGTGGTGGAGATTAAATCCCTTTGAAAGCCTCATAACCGGCATAGGAATTGAAACCCATTTGCTCATGTTACGGTTTTACACACTATTTTAACACTGTGGTGCACAGATAGTGATGCAGACACATATGGCCATACCATGATCTCTCCCTGGTACATTAGGGCTATACTCTTCTGCTAGCCGCACTAACTGGTTTAGCATATCAGATTAGCGGCAGTCTGTTATGGGGCTAACACTGTGTGTCTTGTAGATGACTGTTGATGTAATGTTATGGAGCTGAGTGTCTAAGCCGTAACATCATCACCGTAATTTACCGATCAGAACATGGCTATGGTCACCCAGTGCTTAGATTACACAGATCCAATGTTCCCCTACCCACTGTGGCAAAGTCATACAAGTGACAATGAGCTTTTATTGTGTGACTCAGTGTGCTTATGTAACACTAGACAAGCATGAGAGAAAACAACAACATTTCATGCGCTTTGTAGATCTTCCGTTTTTTTCACTGATCTAACCTGGGGGTGTATTTACTATGAACCAAACTGAAATTAACAGACCGAAACGGAAAAGGACCTTTAAGAAACTCCCATTTTCATTGCAAAACATTTTGCTATGGTGTGCAATAATGAATACACCCCTGAACATGATAAATATACTTCTTGTTTCAAAAGGAAGGAAAGTTCAAATAGATTTCCAAACTGACACCCAAGCATCAATACAAAATTAAACTGAAGACTATGGCCTTCTCTCAATTGGGCAAAGGTCCGTCCTCCCCTCAACTCCTCCGTCCTCCTCTTTATTTAACTAAGCAGGCCAGTTGAGAATAAGTTCTCATTTACAACTGGGACCTGGCCAAGATAAAGCAAAGTAGTGTGACAAAAACAACACAGAGTTACACATGGGATAAAAAAACATACAGTCAATAACACAATAGAACAATCTATATACAGTGTGTGCAAACGTGGTAAGATTATGGAGGTAAGGCAATAAATAGGCCACAGTGGTGAAATAATAACAATTTAGCATTAACACTGGAGTGCTAGATGTGCAGATTATGATGTGCAAGTAGAGATACTGGGGTGCAAAAGAGCAAAAATAAATAACAATATGGGGATGAGGTAGTTGGGTAGGCAATTTACAGATGGGCTGTGTACAGGTACAGTGATCGGTAAGCTGCTCTGACAGCTGATGCTTAAAGTTAGTGAGGGAGATATACAGTTGAAGTCGGAAGTTCACATACACTTTAGCCAAATACATCTAAACTCAGTTTTTCACAATTCCTGACATTTAATCCTTGTAAAAACTCCCTGTCTTAGGTCAGTTAGGATCACCACTTTATTTTAAGAATGTGAAATGTCAGAATAATAGTAGAGAGAAGGATTTATTTCAGCTTTTATTTCTTTCATCACATTTCCAGTGGGTCAGAAGTTTACATACATTCAATTAGTATTTGGTAGCATTGCCTTTAAATTGTTTAACTTGGGGCAAATGTTTTGGGTAGCCTTCCACAAGCTTCCCACAATAAATTGGGTGAAATGTGGCCTATTCCTCCTGACAGAGCTGGTGTAACTGAGTCAGATTTGTAGGCCTCCTTGATCGCACACGCTTTTTCAGTTCTGCCCACAAATCTTCTATCGGATTGAGGTCAGGGATTTGTGATGGCCACTCCGATACCTTGACTTTGTTGTCCTTAAGCCATTTTGCCACAACTTAAGAAGTATGCTTGGGGTCATTGTCCATTTGGAAGACCCATTTGCGACCAAGCTTTAACTTCCTGACTGATGTCTTGAGATGTTGCTTCAATATATCCACATAATTTTCCTTCCTCATAATGCCATTTATTTTGTGAAGTGCACCAGTCCCTCCTGCAGCAAAGCACCCCCACAACATGATGCTGCCACCCCGTGCTTCATGGTTGGGATGGTGTTCTTCGGCTTGCAAGCCTCCCCCTTTTTCCTCCAAACATAACGATGGTCATTATGGCAAAACAGTTCTATTTTTGTTTCATCAGACCAGAGGACATTTCTCCAAAAAGTACGATCTTTGTCCCCATGTGCAGTTGCAAACCGTAGTCTTTATGACGGTTTTGGAGCAGTGGCTTCTTCCTTGCTGAGCGGCCTTTCAGGTTATGTCGATATAAGACTCGTTTTACTGTGGATATAGATACTTTTGTACCTGTTTCCTCCAGCATCTTCACAAGGTCCTTTGCTGTTGTTCTGGTATTGACTTTCATCTTTCGCACCAAAGTACGTTCATCTCTAGGACAGAGCGCGTCTCCTTCCTGAGCGGTATGACGGCTGCGTCGCCCCATGGTGTTTATACTTGCGTACTATTGTTTAAAAAGATGAACGTGGTACCTTCAGGCGTTTGGAAATTGCTACTAAGGATGTATCAGACTTGTTGAGGTCTACAATTTGTTTTCTGAGGTCTTGGCTGATTTATTTTGATTTTCCCATGATGTCAAGCATAGAGGCACTGAGTTTGAAGTTAGGCCTTGAAATACATCCACAGGTACACGTCCAATTGACTCAAATTATGTAAATTAGCCTATCAGAATCTTCTAAAGCCATGACACCATTTTCTGGAATTTTCCAAGCTGTTTAAAGGCACAGTCAACTTAGTGTATGTAAACTTCTGACCCACTGGAATTGTGATACAGTGAATTATAAGTGAAATAATCTGTGTCATACACAAAGCAGATGTTCTAACCGACTTGCCAAAACTATAGTTTGTTAACAAGAAATGTGTGGAGTGGTTGAAAAACAACTTTTAATGACTCCAACCTAAGTGTATGTAAACTTCCGACTTCAACTGTAAGTCTCCAGCTTCAGTGACTTTTGCAATTCGTCATTGGCTGCAGAGAACTTGAAGGAAAGGCAGCCAAAGAGGAGTTGGCTTTGGGGATGACCAGTGAAATATACCTGCTGGAGCGCATGCTACGGGTGGGTGTTGCTATGGTTACCAGTGAGCTGAGATAAGGCGGGGGCTTTACCTAGCACAGACTTATAGATGACCTGGAGCCAGTGGGTTTGGCGACGAATATGAAGCGAGGGCCAGCCAACGAGAGCATACAGTTCGCAGTTGTGGGTAGTATATGGGGCTTTGGTGACAAAACGGATGGCACTGTGATAGACTACATCTAATTTGCTGAGTAGAGTGTTGGAGGCTATGTTGTAAATGACATCGCCGAAGTCAGGGATCAGTAGGATAGTCAGTTTTACGAGGGTATGTTTAGCAGCATGAGTGAAGGAGGCTTTGTTGCAAAATAGGAAGCCGATCCTAGATTTAATTTTGGATTGGAGATGCTTAATGTGAGTCTGGAAGGAGAGTTTACAGACACCTAGGTATTTGTAGTTGTCCACATACTCTAAGTCAGAACCGTCCAGAGTGGTGATGCTACTCGGGCGGGCAGGTGCGTGCAGCGATCTGTTGAAGAGCATGCACTTAGTTTTACTAGCATTTAAGAGCAGTTGGAGGCCACGGAAGGAGTTTTGTATGACATTGAAGATCGTCTGGAGGTTTGTTAACAGTGTCTAAAGAGGGGCCAGAAGTATACAGAATGGTGTCGTCTGCGTAGAGGTGGATCAGAGAATCACCAGCAGCAAGAGCGACATCATTGATATATACAGAGGAAAGAGTCGGCCCGAGAATTGAACCATGTAGCACCCCCATAGAGACCGTCAGAGGTCCGGACAAAAGGCCCTTTGACACACTGAACTCTATCTGAAAAGTAGTTGGTGAACCAGGCGAGGCAGTCATTTGAGAAACCAAGGCTGTTGAGTCTGCCGATATGAATGCGGTGATTGACAGAGTCGAAAGCCTCGGCCAGGTCGAGTATTGTCTCTTATCGATGGCGGTTATGATATTGTTTAGGACCTTGAGCGTGGCTGAGGTGCACCCATGACCAGCTCGGAAACCAGATTGCATAGCGGAGAAGGTACGGTGGGATTCGAAATGGTCGGTGATCTGTTTGTTAACTTGGCTTTCAAAGACTTTAGAAAAGGCAGGGCAGGATGGATATAGGTCTATAACAGTTTGGGTCTAGAGTGTCTCCCCCTTTGAAGAGGGAAATGACCGCGGCAGCTTTCCAATCTTTAGGTATCTCAGACGATACGAGGTTGAACAGGCTAGTAATAGGGGTTGAAACAATTCCGGCGGATAATTTTACAAAGAGAGGGTCCAGATCGTCTAGCACAGCTGATTTGTAGGGGTCCAGATTTTGCAGCTCTTTCAGAACAGCTCTTTTCAGCTATCTGGTTTTGGGTGAAGGAGAAGCGGGGGCTTAGGCAAGTTGCTGCGGGGGTGCAGAGCTGTTGGCCGGTGTAGGGGTAGCCAGGTGGAAAGCGAGGCCAGCCGTAGAAAAATGCTTATTGAAATTCTCGATTACCGTGGATTTATCGGTGCTGACAGTGTTTCTTAGCTTCAGTGCAGTGGGCAGCTGGGAGGAGGTGCTCTTATTCTACATGGGCTTTACAGTGTCCCAAAACTTTTTGGAATTTGTGCTACAGGATGCAAATTTCTGTTTGAAAAAGATAGCCTTTGCTTTCCTAAGTGACTGTGTATATTGGTTCCTAACTTCCCTGAAAAGGTGCATATCGCTCGGGCTATTCGATGCTAATGCAGTACGCCACAAGATGTTTAGGTGCTGGTCAAGGGCAGTCAAGTCTGGAGTGAACAAAGGGCTATATCTGTTCTTAGTACTAAATTTTTTGAATGGGCATGCTTATTTAAGATTGTGAGGAAATCACTTTTAAAGAATAACCAGGCATCCTCTACTGACGGGATGAGGTCAATATCCCTCCAGGATACCCGGGCCAGGTCGATTAGAAAAGCCTGCTCGCTGAAGTGTTTTAGGGGAGCGTTTGACAGTGATGAGAGGTGGTCGTTTGACCGTGAACCCATTACACATGCAGGCAATGAGGCAGTGATCGCTGAGATCCTGGTTGAAGACAGCAGAGGTGTATTTAGAGGGCAGGTTGGTCAGGATGATATCTATGAGGGTGCCCGTGTTTACGGATTTAGGGTTGTACCTGGTAGGTTCCTTGATAATTTGTGTGAGATTGAGGGCATCTAGTTTAGATTGTAGGATGGCCGGGGTGTTAAGCATATCCCAGTTTAGGTCACCTAACAGTACAAACTCTGAAGATAAATGGGGGGCAATCAAATCACATATGGAGTCCAGGGCACAGCTGGGGCCTGAGGGGGGGTCTATAACAATATGAAGGAGAGTCTCAATTTGTTAATACTGTAGGTGAACGGAGGGGTTTAATTGCCTCACTCTCTCTCCTATTCTGTACATCTGTATTCTTCCTTTCACTCTGTCATCAAGTCATTATTTTGGAGTCACTACAATGTTGTTGATCCATCCTCAGTTTTCTCCCATCATAGCTATTGAACTCACCAATGGCTTCATGGTGACATCCCTGAGCAGTTTCCTTCCTGTACTGCAGCTCAGTTCAGAAGGATGACTATCTTTGGTGTGTATGGGTGGTTTAATACTTCACACACAGCATATTTATTAAATTGACCATGCTTAAAAGAGATATTCAATGTCTGATTTGTTTTTTTGTTACCCATTTACCAATCACTGCCCTTCTTTATGAGGCTTTCGAAAAGCTCCCTGGTGCTTGTAGTTGAATATGGGCTTGAAATGTTATACTTGACTGAGGAAACTTACAGATGTATGTATGGGGGACAGAGGAAAGGGTAGTCATGAAAAAAATCATGTCAACCTCTATAATTTCACAGAGTGAGTCCATGTAACTTACTGTATTAGGTGATTTGTAAAGCCACATTCTACTCCAGAACTACCTTAGGCTTACCTAAACAAAGGGGATGAATACTTATACAACAACACATTTTTGGTATAAAAAAAAAATATATATTTGTAAAAACTGTCATTTCACTTTGACATTATGGAGTATTTAGTGCAGATCACTGACCCCAAAAATCACAATTACATTTATTTCAATTCCACTTTGTAACACAACAAAATGTGAAAAAAATCCAAAGGGGGGTGAATACTTATGATACCCACTGTATTTAGCGTTTCAAAATGATGGCCATTTTGATAGATGGAAACTCAGCGTGAGTGGTACTAATTTAACCTTCAACAACCGTTGTGTGAAGAGAGCGGATTTGCGAGTGTGGTACTAATTTAACCTACAACAACCGTTGTGTGAAGAGAGCAGATTTGCGAGTGTAAATGAGTGCGATAATGGAACCATGAGAGAGAGAGAGAGTGTGAGTGGTTGGAACCATGTAGAATTGAGAGTGTAAGAAAGAGAGTGGGAACTGCCAAGCTCAATGGCAGAAATGACATCACTCAAGAGGCACTGTGCCCACCTGCTGTGGTAGAAAGGGGTGAGGCACGATATCAGACAGACTCATCACACATTTAAATCATGTAATTTCTCCATTAATCAGTTTGAGGGGCAAGATAAGTCTATTGTGTGTGAGAAAATGTCTATTACTGTCAATATATTACCAATCTTTGGTAAAAAAAAATATTTTACAGGACTTACTGTGGAGTGGATAGTGTCTTATGTCATTATGAAATATCCAGCTGTTACATTATTGATGGAATAGGATGGTTCTATATTCATTGTCCAGGATTCAGCTCACACACTTCATGTTCTTCAATGATATTTGATTCATGGTCCTCATGTTGTAAGAATGGATTTCTGGAATCAACACTGACCAACAATCTAATTACTCCTCCCAACATAAAAAAAAAATAACCGCACTTCCGACAGAGGCCCCCGTTACCATGGAAACCCGGCTCGCACAGCTGAGCTTTGCACTAGAGGTGGTTGCCGTGGTTGCGAGACGAGGGAGCCACAGTTCCTCTAAAAAGTGTCAGCTGCATAACGTAAAATCAAACAAACCATAAAACTCAAGGAGCTTTACCATCTAGAAATGCATTACCCTTAATGTGACCCCAATAGGTGATGCAAGATCACATACGTAAAGGACATCATGATTGAACAAATAGAAATAGTTGGCCTATGGGCCTTTTTTTAGGCCTTGCTAGTAGAGCAAATCCTTTCTGTGTACATTACCATCAACACCTGGATAGCAGTTTTGATTGAATAGGGAGAACCCTAATGTAAAATCGAATACAGGGAAGACCATACACTTCCACTGTTGGTTTCCAACACTAAGAATGTGTCAATGTGGCTGCCGTTCATGTTTCTGGGGTGCAACGTAGTCTAATAGTGTGTAGCTCAACAGGCCCAGTGGATAAGTGGGCTTTACCTGAAAATAATCAATACTGAAGAACACAGCACACTTTTTCCCCATGACTTCATTCCTCAACTGATGAAAATACATTAGTCAGCAGCATTTGCTGCTCAATCAATACCAACAGCCTTAGCATGGAGGAGTTAGAACACTAGTCAGCCAGTGGCAGCATTCTATCAGCAACCTTTTAGAATAAACTATCCATCTCCTCTAGCAACCAGCCTCTGTCAGTACTAAGGACGCTCACTTACCGTGTAATGCATGTACTTTAGGGTGCATCTTAATAGTCTACCGTGGCTTCCTTTCCTTATCTCCTTTACACTCATTTGGAGTCACAGGATAGGTGGACATATTGTGGATGCCATCTTTCATCATTACAGATGAAGGAGATGAGAGGGAGCAACCGAGACTACTTGCATCCTCTGTGTTTGAATGTGTTTAACGATATTACAGAAAGATGGGAGTAAGGTCTATCTAACCAGGAGTGCATGCAAGCTTGCCCCCTAGTGATCATGTTTGTGCTTCACATCATGAGAGGAGCAAGCCAGGCATTTAATAAAAATATGACAATTTTAGGCTCTCTTTTAAAATCGGAGAAATAAGATTAAAAACTATTTTCAAATACAGAAACACAAAATACAACTATTAAAGGGAAAATATATCTTTGTGTACTTGTATCCTGTATGCCATTTAGCCTACAGCTTTTGTTTGTATACTAACATTCCCTTTCACAAATGCGCTAGTACCTTATAGCTTGCTATGAAAGATGCATTACATTTATTTTAGGTCAGAATATACTTACATTTCTGTAAATACACTTAAAGCTATAGTCTGGGATTGGTACATCCAATATTTGTCTTTTGAAGAATTATACAGTGCCTTCAGAAAGTATTCACACCCATTGACTTTTTCTGAATTTTGTTGTGTTACAAAGTGGAATTAAAATGGATTTAATTGTAATTTTTTTAATCTACACTAAACTAATATAGCTTGATAAGATATAGTAAGAACCGCCTTTGGCAGCGATTACAGCTGTGAGTCTTTCTCTAAGAGCTTTCCACACCTGGATTGTGCAACAATTGCGCATTATTCTTTTTAATTTTTTATTCTTCAAGCTCTGTCATATTGGTTGTGGATAATATTGAAATATAGTCTTGCAATACTTTTTGCCTTGGCTTTTTTAACCACTTATTATATAGGGCGTTAATGTATTCTTTTGTATAGATGTTTTAAACTGTTGTCTAAACAAGCTAGGAACATACATACAGTCCCTTCAGAAAGTATTCATAGCCCTTGACTTATTCCACATTTTGTTGTGTTACCGCCGGAATTCAAAATGGGTTAAAGAGATTTTTTTTCTCACCCATCTACACACAATACCCCATAATGGCAAAGTGAAAACATGTTTTTTGAAATTTTTGCAAATTTATTGAAAATGAAATACAGGAATATTTAATTTACTCAAGTATTCACACACCTGAGTCAATACATATTAGAATCACCTTTGGCAGCGATTACAGCTGTGAGTATTTCTGGGTAAGTCTCTAAGAGATTTACACATCTGGATTGTAAAATATTTGCACATTTATCATTTTTTTAATTCCTCAAGCTCTGTCAAGTTGGTTGTTGATCATTGCTAGACAGCCATTTTGAAGTCTTGCCATAGATTTAAGACGATTTTGTCAAAACTGTAACTCGGCCACTCAGGAACATTCACGGTCTTCTTGGTAAGAAACTTGTGTAGATTTGGCCTTGTGTTTTAAGTTATTCTCCTGCAGAAAGGTGAATTAATGTCCCAGTGTCTGGTGGAAAGCAGACTGAACTAGGTTATCCTCTAGGATTTTGCTGGTCTTAGCTCCGTTCTGTAGATTTTGTATTACTTTAGTGCCTTGTTGCAAACAGGATGCATGTTTTGGAATGTTTTTATTCTGAACAGGTCAATAAAGTTAGTTTTGTGGAGTAACTACAATAGTTGACCCATCCTCAGTTTTCTCCTATCACAGCCATTCAACAAACTGTTTTAAAGTCACCTTTGGCCTCATGGTGAACTTCCTGAGCGGTTTAATTCCTCTCCGTCAACTGAGTTAGGAAGGACACCTGTATCTTTGTAGTGACTGGGTCTATTGATACACCGTCCAAAGTGTAATTAATAACTTCACCATACTCAAAGGGATTTGCAATGTCTGCTTTTAAAATGTTTTAATTCACTGCTCGACTGAGAGGTCTTACAGATAATTGTATGTGTGGGGTACAGAGATGAGATAGTCATTCAAAAATGTTAAACACTATTATTGCACACAGAGTGAGTCCATGTAACTTATTATGTGACTTGTTAAGCAAATGTTTCCTCCAGGAACTTATTTAGGCTAGCGATAACAAAGCGGTTGAATACTCAGACTCAAGACATTTCAGCTTTTAATTTTTAATTAGTACATTTTTCAAAAAAACAAAATTCCACTTTGACATTTAGGGGGTATTGTGTGTAGGCCAGTGACCAAAACATCTCAATTTAATCAATTTAAAATTCAGGCTTTAACACAACAAAATCTGGACAAAGTCAAGGGGTGTGAACAATTTCTGTAGGCATTGATTCTTGAAGACCCATGCGCTTGTTGTATTCAACTGTTTGTAAACAATGACATTGTAAACAAACAATTTAGAGCTTCAAAACTGTCAGTCCTTGCATCTGGAGCGCTGTCTATGCATTCAAGTGGGGCTATATTTTCCCATCCCTCGGCTGTATACCAAAATAAATGGCAGGATGGACATTTTGTAGTTTTTCCAATTGCAGATTGTAGCTTTAAAAGGTTGGTATGATGACTTTGTTAATATATTTATGTTTGATCTATGTACATTTCTTGAGTCATTTTGAATTAAATCCACCATTCTCTAATATATTTAAGAACCTTTGTTTAGCATTGATAAAGCATATTCGGAAATTGAACCTATTGCAAAGCAAAGTGTTAATCTCTCAAATGATACACAGTGATAATTTGCAATATCTTCTAATGGGCGTTTTACACCAAAAGCGACAAGCCAGGTCATGGAAGGTTAAAGGGACACTTCACCACTTTTTAACCCAAATACAGTATGCTGATAAAAAGTAGAGAATTGCCCCTTTAAAAAGTGTTTACAGATTCATAGGGATATGTCCCAAATGACACTCTATTCCCTATGTAGTGCACTGCCCTATGGGCCCTGGTCAAAAGTAGTGCACTACATAGGGAATAGTGTGCCATTTGGGACCCATCCATAGTGTTACCCTTCAGACTCAGGGACACTATCAAGTCTAGCTACAAATAAAGCCCGCATTGAGAAACAGCAGTAATAATTATAATACATGGGACTTTTAAAGACACTGTAGCCCAGCCCATTGGATGTAATGAACCCACATGTCTATGGACAATACAGTTTCAGTTCATTTATCAGGTGCCCAAAAAGGGCTGTAAAATTCATGAAGGCCTAGATTAATTCACTTCAGCGTTAACCAGTACCCACAAGGCAGATATTTGTTTTTATTTAAGCAATGTCAGTTGGTGACCAACTGCTCGTGTGTTCATTGTCACGAAACCACACCCACCCTACTCGCGCTAGAAGTTCAGAATGAGAATGTACGGCTGATTGGGATTTATACTAATGCGACTATGTGCAGCCAATGGCAATGTCCACGATAGGTATAATCCCGGGAGACCCTTGTGGATTTGACAGCTCTAACCCAGTTCCACCTCCAACACCTTAAAAACAACAGCTATGAGGGAGTCGGCTAGTGTGAATCTGATTGAATCTAGCCTGAAGTCTAGATAGAGCATAATACAAACACCATTCCAAAAGACTAACACATTATTTGTTTTTTCATATTATTTCCAGCCAATATTACAGTGCCGGCACACGTTATGAGAACTTCAGTGCATTCACACCGGAAGTCATGTACCTGGTGTAAAATGGTTGGAGATGACAGGAAAAATAACCTGTGATGTTTCTAGGATTGAACTAGAACCATTTGCCAATTAACCATAAGGAAAGAAAGTTACCCAGTGCTGGCAATGTTTTCTAGGTACTTTTCAAACCAATTAGACAGAAAACTGTGGATCTAGTGCAAATAAAAAATAATGGTATTAAATTGATCTTATATTCAGTTCATAAATTGGAAAGGTTACACCAAAATCTGCCACACTTATATTAACAGCAGTAGCAGTGGGGGGAGTTCGTTTTGGGTGGGTAGTGATTTCATCAGGACCAATGGAATGGTCTAAAATGAGAACTGCCTACCCGAGAAACCGGTGTGGTGATACCGATGGTTTCTATGGTTAGATGGAGTAGCGCATTTTTTCTCAGCCTAACCCTTTTCCTAACCTTAACCTAATTGTCCTAACATTTCACATTTTAGTAATTTAGCAGACACTCTTATCCAGAGCAACTTACAGGAGCAATTAGAGCAATTGCTCAAGGGCACGTCGGCAGATGTTTCACCTAGTCGCTCGTCGAATCGAACCACCGACCTTTCAGTTACAGTGCCAACATTCTTAGCCTCTAGGCTACCTGCCACTAACCTGTTACATTAATTATCCTAACCTGTAACGTTAATTATCCTACCCTACTACTTTAACTATCCTAACGCAACCATAGAAGCCATCAGTTCTGAGAAACCATTAGTGTACCACACTGGGCCATGCAAAACAAACTCCATGCAAAACATAAGTCACCTAGCCAACCATGAACATGTATAATGCTGATAAAATATCAAATACATAAAAAAATATGTTTTCATCTACTGATAATGACAAAGTTTGTAATGTAATGTTATTTTTGATGATAGAATGGAATTCAAATGGAATGCAATGTTTTATACAAATAATTTGTTTGACAGTGATCTGATCATCTTGATTGGATGACGCCCACATGTTAACGCAAGGTGTAACCAGGCCTAAAGAGATCTTGCATTTCCATTGAGTCCAACTGCCAAGGACAAGTACTCATTAAGAGATGCCTAAAAGGTTTCTCAACATCACTAATTCAAAAGGGCAGAAAAAAGCACATTACGATAATCAGTACAGCAGAAAAACCTGGCTAAAAGTTAATAAAATATACCATGAGAACGTGTTATTTCTTCAAACATTGAATTATAAAGTGACATCTTTCATCCCTTTTCAGCTACAGTTGTTAGAGAAAGTGACATCAGTGTTGTTGATGAGATGGCAACGTTGAAAGGGGCTAGGTTATAAATATATGCCTAAAATGGCTGCCGTTCACATAATTTTGTACATCACACACGCACATGACCTGTCATAGATGTGACGTGACAAGCACGCACACATTCATAGATCCAGTGAACACACATGCATTCTTTCTCACAGTCATAGATTCACAGACATGTACACAACATATCGCTCACACACACACACACACACACACCTTTTCGAAGCGATGGATTGTAGGCTATCCTGGGGCTTAGCTACTGTTCCTTAGCCTGGGCATGAGCAAGGGCTTTCTCGTCACTGGCGGTTTGGCGGGACATGCTCTTCCTCACTACGTCCTCACTAGGGTAGAGTTAATGAGGCACCAAATGGACAAAAACAGAATGAAACAGGGAGAGACTACCTGGACTTGTCCAGTAAGAATGTTCAATATTACTTTTTTGTTGTGCTAATCAACACATCCCAGGTAACACACAGCCAACTAGTATATACTGGTGTACACCTCATGTTACGATTCAGTATGGTGTGATACAGGTATGATAGGACCTCTATTTGGTTTCCTTTCTTTACATCCATTATACAAAATAAATGTATTGTTACAGCCCTACTGTTACACAGCACTCATGCACAGAGTTGAAATGAACAGTGTGCTGACCTTGACTATTGAGATGTACCACAAATTAGACACCAATCAGACCAAATAGAACAACAGCTTAGAGCATTATGAACCAGCACCTACCCATCTTCCATTCTGTCTCTACCATGTGTCTAGTGTTTGTACTGTCTCTACCGTGTGTCTGCATGTACCTGCTGTTTGAAGTAACGCCTCTCCTCCTCGTATATGAGCACCAGATTGAGGTAGTACCGCACAGAGTACTTCTTGTTGATGTCCCTCATTGTAGGAGTGATCTCATAGCCAGCCAGAAAAAGTCGAATAGGGATGGACTCCCCTGAAAGAGACGAAACCCATATTATTAAAGTGATAGTTCACTGTAAAATCCCAAAACATTGTCAGATGCTTTCTGTCCACGTCCCATGCCCAGCATGTAAATCCAGCCTTGTCAACTGTGCAGGTTGGTAGAAGGTGAAATCGGAGGACGGGCTCATTGTAATGGCTGGAATGAAGTGAATGGAAAATTATCAAAACATACAGTTCCATTCCAGCCATTACAATGAGCCCGTCCTCCGATTTCCCCTTCTACCAGCCTCCACTGATTGTCAATGCCACTCACCTCTCACTGGTGCTCCGTCCATAATCTTGTACTTGGCTATGGTGTCGTTCTCATGATGCACGTTTGTGCCCGTGCCAGTCGTCTCTCGCTTGATGATGTCAATCTCCATGTGTCTGATCTTGATCTGTACCAACAGGAAGTAAATCTTCCCCACGATTACATCTTTTAGGTGGTACCTGCGTTAAAATGACAGTTCACAGCTAAAATTACATATTGAGGTATTGGTTTACTTACCTTGAGATCAGTCTATGTACAAGGAGAGACTGAAAACCAAACTGGTTTTGTTTAACTAGCCACTTCCATCAAATGCTAATAAACAGTACAGACAGAAGTTGTCATAATAACAAGAACTACGACAATGTTTCACTCCCCTCAAACCGGCCAGTGTTTATATAGTATTGCGACAAAAGCTACTTCAAATGTTCTATTATGTTCAGGTGTTTTTTCCCTCACAAATCATTTGATATAAAAACGCTATTATCATGGGAGTTTAGGAAAGTTCAACCAGGGAGACTGAAGTTTCACTAAAGCTCTGCTATCTCGCCCGGCCTTCAAAAACAGGAATATCGCAAGCCTTCCAATCAATTTATATGATAAACCATGGTAACAGAGTCATACTTAGACTTGTTGGACTCAAACTCGATGTGTAGGCAGTCTTCGATTCCCACTTCAATCTTGATAGACGAGTTGAGTTCTGGGTACATACTGAGCGTGTGCACAACAATGTCCATTTCTTTACTGTCTCCGGTTTACAGTTACCCGCAGAAGGTAGCTGCAATATAAAAGAGAAGTGGCAGAATATCAACTAATCTATTGGGTAATAATACAGGATGCACAAAAAAACTATTCAGAAGGTCTCCAATAACGCTGATAGGAGTCACATTCTCTCCATAAGGACCACAAATAGTTGGTGAGACAATGTAGAAATCAAGTGAAGTCTGAGCCATGATGCATTTACAGTAATATCAAGGCAAAGACCAACAGACTCTTAAAGGGATACATCGGGATTTTGGCAATGAGGCCCTTTATCTACATTCCCAGAGTCAGATGAACTCGTGGATACCATTTTTATGTCACTGTGTCCAGAATGAAGGAAGTTAAGAGACAGCTTCACGAGCCAATGCTATTTAGCATAAGCACAGTGACTGGAAGTCATTGAATCCCGAAGGATCCCTTTAAACAGCTTTCATCCCATGGCCATAAGACTTAAATAGCTAAACAACTACTGTGCACCATCACAAATACCCTGCTGCTAAAATGATTATTTATTTGATTAATTACTACCACTATGCTGCTGTTCATTGATTGAAATTACCATTAATACCCATTTATCCTGCTACGGTCACTATAACTCCTGTTTACACTAGTATACTACCATAAGTATTTATATATTCCTGCTTCCAATCACTTTTCAGCCCTGTTTACACTTATTTATCCTGCTACCAGTCACTTTTTCCTAATCCCCACCTACATATACATATCTACCTCAAATACTCAAGCATCCCTGCACATTGTACATTTGAGAATAACTCAGTGCCACAGACGCGGCCCGCTCCCAGGGACTGGCTCTCATTCTCCGTGGCCGAGTAAGACATTTAAGCGTCTTAACCCTCGTAAGGCTGTCAACCCAGACGGCAACCCTAGCCACGTCCTCAAAACATGCGCAGACCAGCTGGCTGGAGTGTTTACGGACATATTCAATCTCTCCCTATCCCAGTCTGCTGTCCCCACTTGCTTCAAAATGTCCACAATTGTTCCTGTACCCAAGAAAGCAAAGGTAACTGAACTAAATGACTATCGCCCTGTAGCACTCATTTATGTCATCAAGTGCTTTGAGAGGCTAGTTAAGGATCATATGCCCTCTACTTTACCGGACACCCTAGACCCACTTCAATTTGCATACCGCCCCAATAGATCTACAGACGATGCAATCGCAATGCACACTGCCCTATCCCATCTGGAAAAGAGTAATTCCTATGTAAGAATGCTCTTCATTGACTATAGCTCAGTCTTCAAAACCATAGTACCCTCCAAGCTCATCATTAAGCTCGGGGCCCTGGGTCTGTACCCAGTCCTGTGCAACTGGGCCCCCAGGTGGTGAAGGTAGGAAACAACACCACCTCGCTGATCCTCAACACAGGGGCCCCACAAGGGTGCGTGCTCAGCCCCCTCCTGTACTCCCTGTTCACCCATGACTGCATGGTCACGCACGCTTGCAGACGACAACAGTGGTAGACCTGATTACCAACAATGACGAGACAGCCTACAGGGGAGGTGTATTCACACCACTTGACTTTTTCCAAAATGTTGTTGCAGCCGGAATTTAAAATGGATTCATTTGAGATCATGCCATTGATCTACACACAATACCAAATAATGTCAAAGTGGAATTTTGTTTTGAAATTATTATTTTTTTATGAACGCTGAAATGTCTTGAGTCAATAAGTATTCAACTCCTTTGTTATGGCAAGCCTAAATAAGTACAGGAGTAAAAATGTGCTTAACATATTGAATAATAAGTTGCATGGACTTATTCCGTGTTCAATAATAATGGTTAACATGATTTTTGAATGACTACCACATCTCTGTACCCCACACAATACAATAATCTGTAAGGTCCCTCAATAGAGTGGTGAATTTCAAGCACAGATTCAACTACAAAGACCAGGGAGGTTTTTCAATGCCTCGCAAAGAAGGTCACCGATTGGTAAACGTGTCAAAATAAAAAAGCAGACGCTGAATATCCCTTTGAGCATTGTGAAATTGTTATTAGGCTTTGGATGGTGTATCAATACACTAAATTCAGGCTGCAACAACAAAATGTAGATTCAGTCAAGGGGTTTGAATACTTTCTGAAGGCACTGTATATTTTTTACATATAGATATTTTAATAGTGTGTAAAAATCACAATCACATCATATCTACCATAGCTTTGATTGGACTGATCATGTCAACATCATACTTTCAAAATCTTAACTAGCAAGCTAGCATTCATCACCATGAATCAAGTCAACAATCTACTGGCAAATCATTTTCAATCCTTGTCATATGAAGAGAAATTATAGATAAAACGTATCGGTGCTCATCGGCCATAAACATTACACAACAAGTTGGAAATCGCAAATTCAACAATGAGTGGTTTGGAAGGAATCAGTGACAGTGGCTGTGTGGTCACAAATCTGGGATTATGGGGCTCTTTTCCAAGTTAAAAATGATAAGCATTCAACATAGGCCATGCTATCAAAGAAGCATGATTTGTGTCACGCTCAAAACAACTTCACTCGGAACTGCGACAACTGGGAAGTCGGGAATAAACATTTTGAACGGTCATCCAACTCAGAATTGTAAATCCGGCCTCTTTCTAGAGCTACGACCTGAAGATCAATGATGTCATCATGATTCAACCTTGTTTTTTTCCAAAGAGTTCTCAGTTGTTTTGAAAGCACCATAAATCCAGAGAACGCCAGACTTTGATGACAAAATTTGATGACAAGGTATGTATACTGTAGCTAAGAAAGTAGTACTAAGTGCATGTTGTGTAGCAAGACTAACAATTTGGTCAATTTACCCCTCTTAATTTCACCTACATGTGGTGCACATGTAGCCTATAACCTGTTTTAGAGAAATGTAATCATTGAATATTGTAAGAGCTTTCATTGGCGGCTTATATGCCCACTTTATTTATCCTACGGTTCTGACTTGGTGTACAGGGAGAACACTGTAAGAACGGCCCATGTTCTGAATTCTGTCGCTGTACATTTCAAAAGTGATAAACAAATAGTTATATTGACTACGTCCGTCCTAGCTCGCTCATGAATGTCTTAATCGAAATTACGGATTGCCTCTTATCCTCTTGTCGTCCCCTTATGCCATAGTTTGTACATCTCAATTGTCATTAGAAACCACATTTGTTTAAGCAAGTCAGCCATATCAGCTATGTTTTTTAAAAGGCAGTAAATGAGGCTGGATGAACTGTTTCGCTGCCAGACAAGTCTCCGCTGATAGCCAGGTGTAGCAGTGGTAAGATGTTGGGACTGCTTTTGGGACAGCTTTATTTAGGCCCTAACAGTTTGTGGGCACCGTTTGTCACCATTATAGTGCAATTAATGTATTGTTTAGTGTTGTGTTGTGTAGTGGCTTTGCTGGCATGTATCCCACTTTCATTATTTTTTGCCCCACCAAGATTTACATTCTAAAATTGCCACTGTATGTAACACAGTCCTATTGTGCTGTGAAAATGTTTCATGCATGGTTTGTTTAGTCTTGCCAGATGCTTACTGTTGCTTACCGTAATTTGACATTCTGGCCCGTGTTGGCCTCGTATGGTTTCTCCACATTTGTGAACTCAAAGTCGAAGGTCTGGGACTGAGTTAGCTCTCCCGGTCGGGCCAAGTCTTTAACCAGAGACACAAACTCATAGTTGTTTCCCCTGTCGTAGTACAGCTCTGACAAGAGAGAAATGATTGTTGGTATCACCAGTTTACCAGTTTACCAGTCTAATCTATCCCTTTAAAAGGCATTACATGTACTATAGAGAGAGATTCAAGGTAATGCATCAAAATTACAACTGGTTACTGTATCTTACAAGGGTGTAAAAAATGTAAATGTTATTAGTCACCCACACATATTTAGCAGATGTTATTGCGGGTGTAGCAAAATACTACTAGATAACTATCTAACAATTCACAACAATTACACACAAATCTAAAAAGTAAAAGCTCAGTCGATGATGCTGCAACACATTGCCCCAGACCATGACGGACCCTCCACCTCCAAATCGATCCCGCTCCAGAGTACAGGCCTCGGTGTAATGCTCATTCCTTCGACGATAGAGACAAAACCGCGACTCGTCAGTGAAGAGCACTCTTTTGACAGTCCTGTCTGGTCCAGCGACGGTGGTTTGTGCCCATAGGCGATGTTGTTGCCGGTGATGTCTGGTGAGGACCTGCCTTACAACAGGCTTACAAGCCCTCAGTCCAGCCTCTCTCAGCCTATTGCGGACAGTCTGAGCACTGATGGAGGGATTGTGCTTTCCTGGTGTAACTCGGGCAGTTGTTGTTGCCATCCTGTACCTGTCCCGCAGGTGTGACGTTCGGATGTACCGATCCTGTGCAGGTGTTGTTACACGTGGTCTGCCACTTCGAGGACGGTCAGCTGTCCGTCCTGTCTCCCTGTAGCACTGTCTTAGGCGTCTCACACTACAGAAAGTTGCAAATTATTGCCCTGGCCACATCTGCAGTCCTCATGCCTCCTTGCAGCATGCCTAAGGCACGTTCACGCAGATGAGCAGGGACCCTGGGCATCTTTCTTTTGGTGTTTTTCAGAATAAGTAGAAAGGCCTCTTTAGTGTCCTAAGTTTTCATAATTGTGACCTTAATTGCCTACCATCTGTAAGCTGTTAATTGTTTATGGGTCATTGAACAAGCATGGGAAACTGTGTTTAAACCCTTTACAATGAAGATCTGTGAAGTTATTTGGATTTTTACGAATTATCTTTGAAAGACAGGGCAATGAAAAAGGGATGTTTCTTTTTTTGCTGAGTTTAGTTGGTTTAGCCATGGAAAAAGTCAGGAACCTTCCCGCTAGCCATGATTGACTGAGATAATAGATGGGCTGGACATGCTGGGAGAGGAGTTTGGATTGGTCTGCCGTGCCGTTTTTGAAAGATATAACATTAGCCATCGAGAACTATAAAAGTTGCAACTTTTCAACAACATTGATGCCCTGAATTTAACAGGCGTTATCGACATCAGTTGGAAAAAATGATGTGCTACTTTCTGCACACGCCAAAGTCAGTGTGAACCGGAGTGACTTGACACAACACTGGCCAAACAAGATGTAGCTACAAACAAAACAGAGTTAAATAGTTCTGCCGTGAAGCGTTCATGCATGTATACAGATAAGAGTCTAGCTACGTTTTCAGATATAAGTTACTCATTTTGTCAGAAAGTCATTTTCATTGCAAGTTAAAGTCTACTGTTAGCTAGCAAACGTTAGCTTGCTGGCTCACTAGCTAATGTTACGTGTATGATCTGTGTAGTAATATTATTTGAATCAGAAATCCATTTGCATTGCTAGTTTATAGCCAAATGTTAGCTAGCTAACATTGAACCTAGTTTGTTAGCTTTAGTTACCTGCAGATTCATACTACAGCTATGATAATGTTTGAATTGGTAGTAGTAGGAGTTGGGATTATGCCGGTCCATTGTTCAGCTAGCTACATGTCTAAACAAAAAACTCGGACGGATTATTACATGACCCATCAAATTAACCAGGTGTATCTGGGGGTGATTACAGCCATCTATTGTATTTCATGAACATGTCTAGAGAATAGTGACCCATCCCCTAAGCTAGATGTGGCTTGGGGGTGGTTATATAATTTCCTTCACATGACCCATCAATTTAGACAAGTGTGTCAGGTAAGCGTCTTCTAATAATGATAAAAATATTGTCTCTGGACACTTTCTGTTTTTGATATTGCTACCACGCAAGTAACTACTTCACTGTACCGTTTACACCTTCTGTATCCTGTGCATGTGACAAATAAACTTAGATTTGATATAGGGTGTGTTTCCACATGGCCTCACATGTGAATCATAAAGAGATGGGTGGGGCTAATGCTTAAGAGGGTTGTGAACGATGCTGAATGGGCGTAGACAAAGAAGAGCTCTCCAGTAGGTGTACCAAAACATCCAAGGGCCATTTTCTCAAATTGGAGTTTCAACTTTCAAAGCAGAATTACTTTCTCATTGTTCCTCAACTGTAGTGTATGATATGCGATTTTCTAGCTCTGAGTCTCTAATTTTATCCAATGTAAAAAAAAAAAAACTCATTTCAAATTTTGCTACATAAGACAAGACCAAATCGAGGCGGTGATCACATGTGTGGTTTCCAGTTTGCACAAAGTCCAGTGTAGTTCCTTGAGGGCCGTCTTGGTATTGGCTTGAAGGGGAATATACATGGCTGTGACTATAACCGAAGATTATTATCTTGGGAGGTAATAGGGTCGGCATTTGGTTGTGAGGTATTCTAGTGTAACCGGTGTGAAATGACTAGTTATCTTGCGGGGTGCGCGCTAACAGCGTTTCAATCTGTGACGTCACTCGCTCTGAGACCTTGTAGTAGTTGTTCCAAGCGATGGGTAACGATGCTTTGTGGGTGTCAGTTGTTGATGTGTGCAGAGGGTCCCTGTTTCGAGCCCAGGTAGGGGCGAGGAGAGGGCCGGAAGCAACACTGTTACACTAGGTCGGGTGAACAAAAGGACTTGAGTTTCTGTAGTTATCACAATCACACCATGAGTAGTTAATGAAACATTACACCACCGGAGAGTTCTTTATTCATGTCTGCGCGATACTGATAACGTTTATTACAATGTAGGCCTAACTATAAAGGACATGATTGTGTTGTTATGTGTTAATAACATTTAGACTACGTTACCCAGCAGGCTAGGCGGGGGGGTCACGTGGTGGAGGTTGAAGAATGCCTTGCATGGCTTAAGAACGGTGTTTGCTAGCTGAAGTATATGTTCATTAAAAAGTAGTTACACCTACGCCCCGGTTTGTCATTATATAAAGGAACAAACATAACATGGTGTCAGAAGTGGTAGTCGCTATGGCGAGACAGAGAAATTAAATGAGTAACTCTGAAAGTTTCCACGAAGAACATTGAACATTCTACCACAAGTGACGTGAGTAGTCGAAGACGCTAGCTTGCAATTGCGCGGGTAACGAGCCGCAGCGGCGAGAGTGACAGCAGCGGGAGCGAGGCTGCATTTGAATCTGTTGACGAGCAACATACTGAAGTAGGAGAAATTCTGGTTTTCCGTCATGGATAGGCTTAGTCCTCCTACTCCTATGCAGTTAACAGGCAATTTAGCTGACAATTGGAAACGTTTCAAGCAGAGATTCAATATCTACCTAGCAGCCAGTGGAGCAGGGGGAGATGATGACAAATTGAAAGCTTCCATTTTTCTGCACGTTCTTGGAGAGGATGCATTGGACGTTTACAATAGCTTTCAACTAGACGAGGTAAACTTGACATTGCCTGTGCTAATGGCTAAATTTGAGGAGTACTTTGTACCAAGCCAGAACGTCACGTTTGAGAGATACAAGTTTTTCTCTCATGATCAGAAACAGGGAGTCAGTTTTGACCAGTATTTGGCTGAGCTGAACACACTGAGCAAAACATGTGAATTTGAAAATCTGAAAGACTCACTAGTGAAAGACAGGATAGTCTGTGGCATACTTGATAATGGACTCAAGGAGAGATTGCTGCGTGAGCAAGATTTAACTTTGGAGAAAGCAGTGAATATGTGTAGAGCAGCTGAAACCACCCAGAGCACAAGCTAAAGAGCTGCGCAGGGATGAGACGTCAGTGCATGCCATAAAAAGAGAGGAGCAACACACACAACGCCTTACAAAACAGAAACAAGCAAAAGAGAGAAATCAAAACACTACATGTGGAAAATGTGGATTTATCCACAAGCCAAAATTGCCCTGCATATGGCAAATCATGTAACAACTGTGGGAAAAATAATCACTTCTCAAAATGCTGCAAAGCCGAGGCTACAAAGAAAAAGGTTCACACAGTCAAGGAGGAGATTGAAGAATTCTTTGTTGATTCTGTGGAAATATGCAATGCAGTGAAAGCTGAATGGATTGTGCCATTGACTGTGAATGAAACTATAATACCATTCAAGCTTGATACTGGAGCACAGGTAAACCTGTTGTCGCTGGATGACTACAAAACACTGAAGGTGAAGAGCAAAATACACCCGGTGAAAATTAAGGTTACTGGTTATACTGGGGAGAATGTACCAGTCAAAGGAAGCTGCATAGTAACTTTACAGCACAAAGGAAAACAGTTCAGAGCACAGCTGCTGATTGTGGAAAAGAGTGTACAGCCTATTCTAGGAATCAATGCATGTGAAAAGCTCAATTTGCTGAAAAGAGTGTATGTAGTGACATCACAGACTGAAAATGACCAGGAATCGCTACTGGCTGAGTATGAGGATGTGTTTGAGGGTCTTGGATGTTTACCAGGAGAACACAAAATATGTACCAATGACAAAATTACTCCAGTTGTGCATGCATGTAGAAAAGTTCCATTTGCATTGAGGAAAAAGCTCAAGGAGGAACTTCGGACGCATGGAAAAGATGGACGTCATCACAAAAATGGATGAACCTACAGACTGGGTAAGCTCACTGGTTATTGTGGTGAAAAAGAATGGCGATCTCAGGATATGTCTAGACCCAAGAGATCTCAACAAAGCAATCAAGAGAGAGCACTTCAAGTTGCCAACCAGAGAAGAGATAATGTCGCAGTTTGCTGGAGCAAAGTGGTTCAGTAAGCTTGATGCCTCATCAGGATTCTGGCAAATGAAGCTAGACGATGCAAGCTCAAGGCTATGCACATTCAACACACCTGAGGGCAGGTACAGATTTCTTCTGTCTACCATATGGGATTCTCTCAGCGCCAGAGGTCTACCACAAGACAATCCACATGATCTTCGAGCATATTCCTGGAGTGGAGACCATGATGGATGACATCATCGTCTGGGGGCCACAAAGAAGAACACGACGCAAGAGTGAGACAAGTGCTGGACCTGACACGGAAGGTCAACCTAAAACTAAACAAGGACAAATGCGAGTTTGGTGTGAAAACACTTACCTTCGTGGGAGATGTACTTTCAGAGGATGGAGTCAAACCAGACCCGAGGAAAACATCAGCCATCAACAACATGGAGCTCAAGAACAAGGACGACGTGAGACGCTTCATGGGCATGATCACCTACCTTGCAAAGTTCATACCTCAACTGTCAGCACAGTCCGCTCCACTCAGATGTCTACTGGAACAGAAAACGAATGGGAATGGTCCCATGAACAGGAAAACTGCTTCAAAAACCTAAAGAAGACAATCACAGAAGAGCCAGTGCTCAGGTTCTATGATCCAGAGAAAAGCACAAGGATTTCTGCAGACGCGTCACAGTTTGGCCTGGGAGCAGTTCTTCTGCAACAGCATGATGAAACATGGCAACCTGTCGCATATGCATCCAGAGCCTTGACAGGCGCAGAGACAAGGTATGCACAAATAGAGAAAGAACTACTGGCGAGCACATACGCTATGCGAAAGGTTTCACCAATACGTCTATGGACGAGACTTCAAGTAGAAACCGACCACAAACCATTGGTGTCAATCATGTCTAAACCACTGAATGATTGTCCAATGAGAATCCAGAGAATGTTGATCAGACTGCAAAAGTATGATGTGAAGATGATCTATACCCCGGGAAAGTTCATGTTCACCGCCGACACTCTTTCTCGAGCAGTCGACAAGAAAGAGAGCTTGACACACAGAAAAACACTGAGATTCAGGCCTACGTCGACATGATCGTAGCATCACTTCCTGTGTCTTCTGAGAGAATGGAGCAGATCAAAAGAGAGACCGCAGCTGACCAAACAATGACAGAGTTGAAAGAAACAACACTGATTGGATGGCCCGCACAGAAAAACAACTGTCCAAGGAGAATACAGGATTACTGGATGTGCAGAGCAGAGCTCACCGTTGTAGATGACATAGTGTTCAAAGGCAACAAGATTGTCATTCCCATGACACTACGCAAAGAAATGCTACAGAAAATACATGAGGGCCACTTGGGTGAGGAAAATGCAAACGACGAGCACGAGAAGTAATGTACTGGCCTAGAATGAACCAGGAAATCAGCCAGACCACTGCTTCATGTGAGCTGTGTTTGGCATGCAGGCCAAAGCAGCAAGCAGAGCCGCTTAATGCCTCATCCAGTACCCAACAGACCCTACTACAAAGTTGGAGTTGACCTTTTTGACTGCAATGGCAAAAGTCACATTGTTGTTACTGACTACTACTCAAACTACCCTGAAGTAGCAACACTGCCAACTACCTCCAGCAAAGCTGTAATCACATACCTGAAATCAGTCTTTGCAAGACATGGGGTTGCGTCTGAACTGTACTCAGACAATGGTCCGCAGTTCTCAAGTTCCGACCCGATCGCTCGCTAACGACTGGGGATTCCGACACAACACCTCCAGCCCCAACTACCCAAGGTCCAACGGCTTAGCAGAGAGTTCAGTCAAAATTGTTAAAGGTCTGATGAAAAAGGCACACGACGGAAAGGAGGATTTCTAAAAGTCTGATGATCTACCGCAGCGCACCGCTGCAGAATGGACTTTCACCTGCACAAATGTTGATGGGACGTCGCATCAGAACCAACCTACCCATCCACGAGGACTTGCTGACACCCAGAGGTGCTCACAAAGTCAAACTCAAGGAAAAACAGAAAGACAAACAAAAACAGCGACACGACAAAAGTGCAAGACACTTACCTGAACTGAAACCTGGAGATCAGGTACGACTCCGAGACATCACTACAGGAACCTGGATGCAGCAAGGGTGTGCAGAGAGAAGTTGCACCGCGATCCTATGTGATCCAAACGGAGCATGGATCACAACTGAGACGTAACAGAGTGGATCTAAGGCTTCAGCCATTCACTCAAGGGACTGAGGATCATCAGGAGGATACTGCTGAAGCGTCAAATTATTTCAGAAATGGACAATTCAGTCAGAACACACCTGACTGACAATGAACTGACTGACAACGAACGCTGTCCAGCTGTTACAGGAAGCACTTCAGCAGAACGACCAAAAAGGACTGTCAGAGCCCCTGAAAGGCTTATTGAGAATTGCTAAAAAGAAAACAAATAGAGACACTATAGAGTATTGTTGACTATATTTAGTTGAAAATAATAATACATCAGAATATGTTTAATGCCTCTTAAGTGATGAGAGTAATGTAAAAAAAATTACAAAAAAAAAAAAAAATGTGGATAAGAAATGTGTGTTGAAAATGTTATGCAGGTTGAGTAAAGAAATGTGATGTGACAGGTGTTGGTACATAGAAAAGTAGTTATATTTTAAAGGAAGGAAGATGTGTTGTTATGTGTTAATAACATTTAGACTACGTTACCCAGCAGGCTAGGCGGGGGGGTCACGTGGTGGGGGTTGAAGAATGCCTTGCATGGCTTAAGAACGGTGTTTGCTAGCTGAAGTATATGTTCATTAAAAAGTAGTTAAACCTACGCCCCGGTTTGTCATTATATAAAGGAACAAACATAACAATGATACTGACAGGTGAAGTTAGTCTCATGATTTTCACATCTCTGAACTTCTGACTGGTTAAGTTAGCCTCATGATTCTCACACATTTTTGAACTTCTGACCAGGCAGAATCTACTGTAGGAGAGTTTCTGTGGCACAATGGTTCTTCTGTTGATCATTTCCAGTATATCACAGCCCACCACAGGTCACGACGCTTTAACTGCGTTCACTCATTGACTTAGAGCTACGTGTTGCGTCACTGTTCAATCAATGGACCCAGATAGCTAATTTGATCAGCCTGCCAATTAATTAGGATGACAACATCATATGAATAGAGACTTCTTAATGTTTTGCGACATGGATAATTTTGCAGCTTATTTAGTTATTTTGGTAGTGACAACACAAAGATGGGTCTGTGTCAGACTTACCAATTTGCCCAATAAACTCGATTTTGATGCCCTGATGCTCGAGTCTTTTCCCTGGATTCTTCAGTGTTATGTTGACTTTTCCAGATACTGTATCGCCATCATAAAAACAGAAAATGTTGGTCCTTTTTCCCATCTTCGGTCTTATGTTCGGCTTTCTTTCTTGTCTCAGCGTCATTCAAAACTATATCGATTTGTGCACTTTGACCAAAACTAAAAAAGCTCATCACTACACCTTGTTTCAGAGCCTTTGTAGATTCTGCATTTACAAAAAAAAAATCCTACGTTACTGTATTTCAAATGCTTTCTACAGTAACAAGTGATTTCTTCCGAAATTTAGATTGTGCTGTCCTATGCAACTACATAAACTAAATATGGCAATTGTTGATGAAGCGATGTCCAATGTAGATCTTCCTCCTTAAATGCGCATGAGTGTAAGTGCAGGGTGCATTAGAAAAACTGATATTTAACAGATAGAAAAGAGAGAAGAAAGAAACCACCTATGCCAGAAAATTATGATATTCTAAATAAATGTAACAAAATAGATATGTCAGCGTCAGCCAAAGCTGTCAGCAGAGACGGAAGAAGTGACACATCCCACTTCCTATTTTTTTCTGGTTCATATAGTCATATAATGATTAATATACAGTCAACGCACTTAGTAGACAAGTGGATGTCGATTAAGGCAGCCCCCCGCACCTCACTGATTCAGAGGGGTTGGGTTAAATGCGGAAGACACATTTCAGTTGAAGGCATTCGGTTGTACAACTGACTAATAATGGTAACTTTGAAACGGCCTGAGTGGGACATTTTCATTTATCCAATATCTTTGCTGTCAGCGTCAGATTCTGTGAGATTTCAACCCAACATTTATGGTGCGAAAAACAACTGCTGATGACGTAAAACTAGCGCGCAGCGCCGCGCCTGCAGAGATGGGTCAAAGATTTTTTATAACTAATTCAAGATAGACCACAGCCTGTCGTTTCCAATGGGAACAGATTAGTCATAGTGGGCAGAACAAGCTAGCAGGTGGGCAGAGCCAAATACGAGCTAGCGAGATCCTATTGGTCCGTTCTAGCATACATCTGCATATTTCCGTTAGGGAACGCCTACTGTGAAATGCACGTGTGCAATAACTCAATTTAACTTTGCACTCCTAAACAACGCGATTTAAAAAAAACGTTGACGAAGGCTAAAGTCTACAAAATGTAGTCTACTCAGTTCATAACAGATTCTAGTTTTGGGAACATAAAACTATTGAGATCAAATGTTTCATGATGAGACAATTTGCAGAATGAAGGCCAAAATCCATCTCCTACCACCTTCTCACAAAATCAAATCAAATTGTATTTGTCACATGCACCGAATACAACAGGTTTAGACCTTACAGTGAAATGCTTACTTACAAGCCCTTAACCAACAATGCAGTTTTAAGAAAATACAAAAAAAAGTAAGGGATAAGAATAACAAACAATTAAACAGCAGCAGTAAAATAACAATAGAGGGGCTATATACAGGGGGTACCGGTACAGAGTCAATGTGCGGGGGAACCGGTGTCGAGGTAATTGAGGTAATATGTACATGTAGGTAGAGTTATTAAAGTGACTATGCATAGATAATAACACAGAGTAGCAGCAGCGTAGGGGGGGGACTAGGGTGGCTGGAGTCTTTGACAATTTTTAGGGCCTTCCTCTGATGCCGTCTGGTATAGAGGTTCTGGATGGCAGGAAAGCTTTGCCCTGGTGATGTACTGGGCCGTAGGCACTACCCTCTGCTCTCGATGGTGCAGCTGTAAAACCTTTTGAGGATCTAAAGACCCATGCCAAATCTTTTCAGTCTCCTGAGGGGGAATAGGTTTTGTTGTGTCCTCTTCACGACTGTCTTGGTGTGCTTGGACCATGTTAGTTTGTTGGTGATGTGGACACCAAGGAACTTGAAGCTCTCAACCTGCTCCACTACAGCCCTGTCGATGAGAATGGGGGCTTGCTCGGTCCTTTTCCTGTAGTCCACAATCATCTCCTTTGTCTTGATCACGTTGAGGGAGAGGTTGTTGTCCTGGCACCACACAGTCAGTTCTCTGACCTCCTCGCCTACAGGCTGCCTCATCGTTGAACAGGCCTACCACGGTTGTGTCATCAGCAAATTTAATGATGGTGTTGGAGTCGTGCCTGGCTATGCAGTCATGAGTGAACAGGGAGTACAGGAGGGGGCTGAGCATGCAACCCTGAGGGACCCACGTGTTGAGGATCAGCGTGGCGGATGTGTTGTAACCTACCCTTACCACCTGGGGGCGGCCCTTCAGGAAGTCCAGGATCCAGTTGCAGAGGGAGGTGTTTAGTCCCAGGGTCCTTAGCTTAGTGATGAGCTTTGAGGGCACTATGGTGTTGAACGCTGAGCTGTAGTCAATTAATAAAATTCTCACGTAGGTGTTCCTTTTGTCCAGGTGTGAAAGGGCAGTGTGGAGTGTGTTACAGATTGCATCATCTGTGGATCTGTTGGGGCAGTATGCAAATTGGAGTGGGTCTAGGGTTTCTGGGATAATGGTGTTGATGTGAGCCCTGACCAGCCTTTCAAAGCATTTCATGGCTACAGACGTGAGTACTACGGGTCGGTAGTCATTTAGGCAGGTTACCTTAGTGTTCTTGGGCACAGGGACTATGGTGGTCTGCTTGAAACATGTTGTTATTACAGACTCAGACAGGGAGAGGTTGAAAATGTCAGTGAAGACACTTGCCAGTTGGTCAGCGCATGCTCGGAGTACACGTCCTGGTAATCAGTCTGGCCCTGCGGCCTTGTGAATGTTGACCTGTTTAAAGGTCTTACTCACAAAGGCTTCGGAGACACAGTCGTCCAGAACAGCTGATGTTCTCATGCATGTTTCAGTGTTACTTGCCTCGAAGCGAGCATAGAAGTTATTTAGCTTGTCTAGTAGGCTCGTGTCACTGGGCAGCTCTCTCGATCTTAGTTCTGTATTGAAGCTTTGCCTGTTTGATAGTTTGTCAGAGGGCATAGCGGGATTTCTTATAAGAGTCCCACTCCTTGTTCGCTGCAGCTCTACCCTTTAGCTCAGTGCGAATGTTGCCTGTAATCCATGGCTTCTGGTTGGGGTATGTACGTACAGTCACTGTGGCGATGACGTCATCAATGCACTTATTGATGAAGTCAGTGACTGATGTGGTGTACTCCACAATGCCATCGAAAGAATCCCGGAACATATTCCAGTCTGTCCTAGCAAAACAGTCAGTTTTTATAGACTGAGTCACTGGTGCATCCTGTTTTAATTTTTGCTTGTAAGCAGAAGTCAGGAGTATAGAATTATGGTCAGATTTGCCAAATGGAGGGTGAGGGATATAGCTTTGTAAACATCTCTGTGTGTGGAGTAAAGGTGGCCTAGAGTTTTTTTCTCTCTGGTTGCACATTTAACTTGCTGATTGAAATTAGGTAAAACTGATTTAAGTTTCCCTGCATTAAAGTCCTCGGCCACTAGGAGCGCCGCCTCTGGATGAGAGTTTTTCTGTTTGCTTATACAGCTCATTGAGTGCGGTTTTAGTGCCAGCATCCAGTGACTTACAATAAACATGCATTTGTCCCACACAGTACTTAAAACCACAACTTGTGTTCCAAGCCACTAGAAGGCGCCAACGGCTAACTAACAAACCCCCATCCATCCTTTCATCCACCCACATATTCAGAAGAAAGATTTAATCAATAGCATGATTCCCATCATCAATCTGAAGAGCATGCTGAAACAGAAGCGATGGCCATTTCTGAAGGACATCAGGGGCTCCCTCCAGGTAAGGCAGAGAGAGAGGACAGCCATCATCATGACATGGTCCATTGTCAAGGATAATGTCCCTGATAACAACCTTAGAAAGGATACTGAACAAAAATATAACTGCAACATGCAACAATTTCAAAGATTTTACTGAGTTACAATTCATAAGGAAATCAGTCAATTTAAATAAATAAATGAGGCTCTAATTTCACATGACTGGGAGTACAGCTATGCATCTGTTGGTCACACATACCTTAAAAGGTAGGGAGACATCAGTGGCATTGTGTTGTGTGACAACTACATATTTGAGTGGCCTTTTGTCACCAGCACAAGGTGCACCTGTGTAATGATCATGCTCTTCAATCAGCTTCTTGATATGCCACACCCGTCAAGTGTAGGGATTATCTTGATAAAGTAGAAGTGCTCACTAACAGGTATGTAAACACATTTTGAGAGAAATAAGCTTGTTTTGTGTGTATGGAACATTTCTTGTATGTTTTATTTCAGCTCATTTACATTTATTTTACATTCATTTTTTCCTTCAGTGTAGAAAGGTAAAGGCAATTTAAACTTAAATATTTAAAACACATTTTGAAGAGTTAAAACTTAAGACTGCACATGGTTTGCCATACAAAATGTATTCAGGACTACCGTAGCAACACAGGGACATAATAGCCTACACACGGTCCGGTGGCCCACTCTTGATAATACAATCATAGAACCCCCCCACTCTGAGCTATGCAGTCTGCAATCCCCATTCTGTTCGCCTCACATAACCCACACTGTATATATTTTAAAAACTATACATTCTAAAAACAAGACTAGCTAGGCCAACGAAAGAGGACATAGACATAATTTAAATGTAACATTTAAAAATATTTAGCTCTCCCAGCTGACGGACTTCCACATGGGGTCTGGGGTACACCACCGTTGGGTTCGCGTGGCAGAACAGCACTGGATACCTATCCTAGAAACTGGACAGGAACAACAACTAGGCTATACTCGGATTCAGGTTGATCATTGTAGGTTTTAGCCTGATTCATAACGTAGAATAGAGGTGCACACTACACTCGCAGCACGCTGTGTTTACAAACACTGATCAAGTTTAGCTAATCAATTTGCATGTTCAAGAACACGCTACAACGCGCAGCGCGTTCTGTTCACAAACGCCGTGGAGAAGGCTCTCACTCCTAGCAACCCCACTATCTTACCTGGTTACCCAAATTCCTCCGCGCTAACTGTTTTTGTCTCCGGCTGCTTTACCCAGCAGCGAACGGCAACCTCCCCCCGTTAAGGTGAGTGCAATGCGGATACTTGCGAAGGCTATAAGCAACAAGACCTGCCTGAGCTCTCTGCGGTGCCTTATCAGTTTATCAGAGTCTTGCAAGCAAAAGGTTAATGATTTAGTGACATCACCCCTTACAAGCTGTCCCACAGCTCCACCACAATATGTTGGTTGTTTTTATGTGTTCTAAACCCAGAGGCACAACGTTGCAATACTTCCAGGAACGCTTTTGAAATAGACCAAACAGACTAGGCCAAGGTTTTAGGTTTGAGAAGTCAGTGAGAGAATTGAAAGGTTCTTCCTTAGTTGTTAATTTCCTCAATCTAAAGGCACGACCTAGATTCAAGCCAATGTCTTAAGTAGTTGAACATGTTACTACTCCAACCTCGTGAAAGTGACAAACTGACACGTTTTCATTTGTCAAAAACAACACATTTATGGATTCTTTCAACCCGACTGCCACCCACCCGCCCTTCATCCACACAATGTTTCATGACCCTAAACCCGCCCGGGGACTGCAGGTTATGAGTCAACCCATGCATCACTAATACATCTAAACAGGGCTGAAAAGTGACTGGTAGCAGGAATATATAAATACCTATGGTAATATATACATGTAAACAGGAGTAATATTGACCAGTAGCAGGATAAATACTCATGTTAATGGCTATCAATTAATGAACAGCAGTGTAATGGAGTAATACATTAATCAATTACCATTTTAGCAGCAGCGTAGGTTGTGTCTGAGTGGGTAGAGACCTGTGGATGGGCATAGAATCCATGTGGATAGTCTGAGGGAGAGCAGTAGTTTTGATCCATTTAAGTCTGTTTGTCTAGCTGAGCCTTGATGCACCGGTACCAACCATGTTAACGCTAAGATCTGCATATACCAATATGCGCTGCATGGAAATGTCACCTTTGCACTTGTTTCAAAGACACACCTTAAATATTGCCACCCTTCCCACCTCAGCACAAGCGAGCTGATATTAGACAGGTAAATTGCTGAACCTGGCGCATAGGGTGGAAAACGCCAAAGAGCCATTTTTTACATGCTGAAATTTCAAACTAATGTGTGTTTGGCACTTGTGCCTCCGTAGCGGGCAGCTGAAAATAAAGCCCTAAGTGAACATCTTAGAGCCCAAAGTGAAAATTAAATTGAAGTTATGATTAGCTCAAACTGCATTTTGTGTCAAATATAGAAGTACCCATCCCTGTCAATCCTGGTATTACAAATACATTTTGAAAGATATCTGGCTGTAAAAGATAGAATATGAAGAAATGTCTGAATCAGAATGTCAATTGTCTAAATGTCTACGAGCTACATATCAAATTTAATTTGCCACATGCGCTGAATACAACAGGTGTAGGCCTTACAGTGAAATGCTTACTTACAAGCCCTTAACCAACAATGCAGTTTTAAGAAGAAACATAAGTGTTAATTACAAAATAGATAAAACATTTAAAATAAAAAAGTGTGGGGCCTGTCAACATCATACTTTCAAAATCTTAGCTAGCAGTCATCATGAATCAAGTTGACAATCTACTGGCAAATCCTTGTCATATGAACATAAACCTTACACAACAAGTTTGACATTGCAAATTCAACAATGAGTGGTTTGGAAGGAATCAGTGGCAAACTGCAAGCTTTGCAAAGCAATCACTAGCCTGCTATTCAATGGAGAGGGTGTGTGGTCCAAGTCTGGGTTTAAGGGTCTCTTTTCCAAGCTTAAAAGGATAAACATTCACTCGCAACACACCATGGGCCAGAAAAGGTTGAATTCATTGGCCATGCTTCAATCCAGCATGAATTCTGCTGCATTCAAATCATCTGGAAACTCTGAACTGGGAAATCTCAGACTTCAGTGAGTTCAAAACTAGGATCTCGGGAAAAAAAGAGCTCCGACTGGCAAAATATGCTTTGAACGGTCATCCAACTTGGAATTCCAAGTCAGGAACTTGGGCCTCTTTCTAGAGCTCTGACCTGAAGACCACAATGCCACCTTCCTGTTCAAGTGACCACAGACCAATAAGGTGAGTCCAAAAATGTATTGTATGCTGCTGCATAAATTATGCCAGAGAGATATGTATACTGTAGCTAAGAAAGTAATTCTAAGTGTATGTTGTGTAGTAAGCTGTTAGTAACCCATGTGCCTCACCCTAATAACTTGGTCCTTTCCCCCCCTCATAACTTAGCCTACTGTTCTGACTGGGTGGTTCACATGTAGCCTATAGCCTGTTTTTGAGAAATTAAATCATTGAATATTGTACCATTTTTAATGATCTGCTTATATGCCCCTTTTATTTGTCATACAGGTTCTGACTTGGTGTACAGGGAGAATACTGTAAGAACGGCCCATGTTCTGAATTCTGTCGATGTACATTACAAAAGTGCTGAACAAATAGTTATTTTGACTACGTTCGTCCTAGCTCTCTCGTGTTAATCGAAATTACGGATTGCCTCTTATCCGCTCGTCGTTCCCCTATGCCTTAGTTTGTACATCTCAGTTGTCAGTCGAAACCACATTTGTTTAAGCAAGTCAGCCATATCAGCAGTTTTTTTTAAAGGCAGTACATGAGTCTGAATGAACTGTTTCGTTGCCAGACAAGTCTCCGCTGATAGCCAGGTGTAGCGGTGGTAAGGATTCACTCCATGGTGCTGAAAAGAAAGCTCTGCTGTTGGGACAGCTTTATGTAGGCTCTAACCGTTTGTAGGCACAATTTGTCACCATTATAGCGCAATTAAAGTATAGTTTAGTGTTGTGTTGTGGCTTTGCTGGCATGCATTGGTGATTATTATTTTTTTTGCCTCACCAAGATTTACATTGTAAAATCACCACTGTGGTGTTTTCAGGTACTGCCAACAATTTACTGACTCAATGAAAGGTCCTTAATGTAGAGAAAAAAGTGTTGCCATTGAGCCACAAATCAATGGCTGGCAGCCCCATGATAAATCCCACCAAGAACAGTGTCCGGAGGTGGCCATTTCCCAGTCACTGAAGTCATCAGTTGGCCCTAAGCTGCAAAGCTAGAAGTTATACTATCTTAAAAGCTGCTAACCTTATGCCAAACCCTACACTCAGGTAACAAACTAAGTTACATTCAGGAAAGGAGTCCGCGCCATCTTCAGTGACCGGAGAACAGGTATGCTACATTTTGATCTTTCGACAGATGCCATTTGATCATGAGAACATTGTGATAATGTGTTTGGTTTGACCAGTTTTTTTCTTCACAAGACTGGGGAAGATGTCACCTGATCAGCAGTACAAATTGTAAAGAGTTAAACCATTAATGGGTCGAATGTTTCACCTGATTAATCTCTTGTAATTTCAGAACTCCAGTGTCAAGGCAATGGAACTTGCAGTCCCCACTCAATAATAAAAGAACAAGACAAATCCAGCAATAGTTGTTTATTTTTCTGTCATTTTCATGTTCTCTTCTGTCCATACTGAACACACTCGATGTCCTATCTAATATTGAACATTTTCTGTGTTTATTTTTGTAAATTAAAATCAACCGCACATGGCAGAATATTATAAGTGAGTTTTATTATTCATAGACATACGGTTTAATAATTCTCAGAGGATTTGTACCAGGCCTGAGATGGGTGTTACATGAGTTTGGTTCAGAAAATGTTCTCAATAAAATAAACATGTGAACACTTGAAAAGCTTGAACCTTTACATGACTTCAATGCCAACCTCCAGAATTTGAGAAATTAGAGGAAGGTTTTCAACACTGGATAGATGGAACCTCATGATCTTTGGATTGGAGGAAACATGATTGGCAGTTAGTATTTGGCTTAGCTAGCCCCAACCACAGAGCATGTATTGGAATACATCTTTCACTGTGTATTTACAACTAAATTGTAGGTTTTAAAGAAAGGGCTTGTAAATAACATCTATTTTCAATGCCTTGGAAGTTGCAGGTGTTTTCTGGCTTTATGGTAAATGTAGGCCTCAAGTAGGTCACATGCTTGTGTTTCTCCATCTATTTAGTCTGTTAAAAAACTTTGTGTATATGTTCTTCTGTTTGTGTACTAGTGCTGTGAAAATTCCAACTATATTTAGGCACTAATACATCTATATTTCTACTCCAATGGAAAAAAGTTGAATCCTTTAAAGAATGTAAAATGAAAATAATCTATTTACAAAGCAAAGCAGATATGTACAAATTATTTGGGTGGGAAAATGTTACACTTCTTGTCTTAAGAATAGGTGGCAATGTCATCATTCCTCTCAAACGCTGTTTGCAGAGTTAAAAATGCTATTAAAGTTTTAGTTTAAAAAAGTGTTGAAGCTGATCTATTGTTGGAATGGCAGAAGGCACTTAAAAAGGAATGATCTTTATCAATGTACAATGAAAACCTTCAGTACCTGTTTTGTGAAAAACTATTTGTGTATCAGGCAATTGTTGTATGTATCTCAGAATGTTTTGTAACTCTTGGAAATGTCTGAAATAAATTCATTTGGGAAAATGTCAATTACAATTTGTCTAAGTCGTTTACTTCAATTTTCTATTTCAAATTCAGTTTTCAGTTTTTGCCTGGGGTAGAGATGATTGAACAGTATTGATATCTTCCTATGTGCAAACATTAGGCAGATCAGCTCTACCATGACCATGTCTTTCTCAAACCATGGAAAGAGTTTCATATTGCCTCCTTTTGGTAGTTTTACATTTGATTATTCTCCAATGTTTTTCACAATAGTCTTGATTGGTGGAGGTGGGAGGGAACAAACAATTATCTATATACAATCAGTACAATTGTTAGCCAACATCAACCCTGTATTATTACAAATACTGAACATATTCCTGACATACAGCAAAACCCCCAACCTGGACAGTATATTCAAAATATACAAGATAAACAGAAAGCACAGAAGGACACTTAAAATCAAGGATATGCAGCACTGATTGTGTACAGTGTTTCCTAGCTTTTGGCTGGTACTCTTTGAAGCCTCCTACTGTCTAAGACTATATCTACAATACATCAACATGTAACTTTCTTTCAATATTAACATGGAAATCCCAGCAGTAAATAAAATATCTAAGACCATTCCAGAGGAAAACCTTGATATGCTAGGTTTTGTAATTAGATTTTGTAATTAGATTTTTTTTTTCATGATCAGGAAAGGTGACTGTTTACAGCTGAATACTGAGTGGTTGAAACTGTTATATATTTTTTTCCCAAAACCAAATAAAAAAATGGTTAGTATTTTACAAATATTAAAAAAAGTAAACCTTTAACTATAGGCGTTTCAAAATATATTCCATCAAAAATAGTCTGACATTTTGCTGGTAGAAAAAAAAAGTTACAGTGGGGCAAAAAAGTATTTAGTCAGCCACCAATTGTGCAAGTTCTCCAACTTAAAAAGATGAGAGAGGCCTGTAATTTTCATCATAGGTACACTTCAACTATGACAGACGAAATGAGAAAAAGAAATCCAGAAAATCACATTGTAGGATTTTTAATTTATTTATTTGCAAATTATGGTGGAAAATAAGTATTTGGTCAATAACAAACGTTTATCTCAATACTTTGTTGGCAATGACAGAGGTCAAACGTTTTCTGTAAGTCTTCACAAGGTTTTCACACACTGTTGCTGGTATTTTGGCCCATTCCTCCATGCAGATCTCCTCTAGAGCAGTGATGTTTTGGGGCTGTCGCTGGGCAACACGGACTTTCAAAGATTTTCTATGGGGTTGAGATCTGGAGACTGGCTAGGCCACTCCAGGACCTTGAAATGCTTCTTACGAAGCCACACCTTCGTTGCCCAGGTGGTGTGTTTGGGATCATTGTCATGCTGAAAGACCCAGCCACGTTTCATCTTCAATGCCCTTGCTGATGGAAGGAGGTTTTCACTCAAAATCTCACGATACATGGCCCCATTCATTCTTTCCTTTACACGGATCAGTCGTCCTGGTCCCTTTGCAGAAAAACAGCCCCAAAGCATGATGTTTCCACCCCCATGCTTCACAGTAGGTATGGTGTTCTTTGGATGCAATTCAGCATTCTTTGTCCTCCAAACACGACGAGTTGAGTTTTTACCAAAAAGTTCTATTTTGGTTTCATCTGACCATATGACATTCTCCCAATCCTCATCTGGATCATCCAAATGCTCTCTAGCAAACTTCAGACGGGCCTGAACATGTACTGGCTTAAGCAGGGGGACATGTCTGTCACTGCAGGATTTGAGTCCCTGGCGAGTGTGTTACTGATGGTAGGCTTTGTTACTTTGGTCCCAGCTCTCTGCAGGTCATTCACTAGGTCCCCGTGTGGTTCTGGGATTTTTGCTCACCGTTCTTGTGATCATTTTGACCCCACGGGTGAGATCTTGCGTGGAGCCCCAGATCGAGGAAGATTATCAGTGGTCTTGTATGTCTTCCATTTCCTAATAATTGCTCCCACAGTTGATTTCTTCAAACCAAGCTGCTTACCTATTGCAGATTCAGTCTTCCCAACCTGGTGCAGGTCTACAATTTTGTTTCTGGTGTCCTTTGACAGCTCTTTGGTCTTGGCCATAGTGGAGTTTGGAGTGTGACTGTTTGAGGTTGTGGACAGGTGTCTTTTATACTGATAACAAGTTCAAACAGGTGCCATTAATACAGGTAACGAGTGGAGGACAGAGGAGCCTCTTAAAGAAGAAGTTACAGGTCTGTGAGAGCCAGAAATCTTGCTTGTTTGTATGTGACCAAATACTTATTTTCCACCATAATTTGCAAATAAATTCATAAAAAATCCTACAATGTGATTTTCTGGATTTTTTATCCTCATTTTGTCTGTCATAGTTGAAGTGTACCTATGATGAAAATTACAGGCCTCTCTCATCTTTTTAAGTGAGAGAACTTGCACAATTGGTGGCTGACTAAATACTTTTTTGCCCCACTGTATTTAAATGACAAAGGTTTTTGAAGCAAATGTTTACAGTAGAAATTTGTTATGTTGGATTTACTTCAGAACTTAGCTAAATACGTTTTTTTCCTCCTGGCAGAACATCTTACATAAATGTTTTTTTTCCCCCAGCAGATGATGTTAAAAACATTTTAAAACATGCAATAACTGTAACTTAACTCCATAATTTAGCAAAATAAGTTGATTGGTGATGAAAACGGTCAACAAGTGGGTTTCAAAACTTGTCTGTGTATCTGTAACAATGGTTAACAGTTCTATATAGATGTGAAAACTTGTCACCTTTGGCAAACTTGAATCGTTTCAGACATGCTGAGAGCTCAAGGCACGTACTGTGGCAGCTCACTGGTCATCTCACACACTTAATGAGTTCAGTCCGAAGTACCACACCTTTCACTTCCATGCCCTTCGTCTTCCTCTTCAGATGACAAACGAAGATTTGTGTCGGAAGTCACCCTGGAATAAAAAGCGAAGAGCAAGTAAGGTAAAGGACTGCCTAGTTGAACTTTTTTGAGAAATCTTTGTTTTTCTTTACGCACCTCGTCTTCGGTTCTGACGTAGTCCACTCCTTCTCCTTTGGCTGGTGCTTTGTAACTGTCAAACACAATGGAGACATGATCAGAAGGCATTTATGCTGTTGCAAAAACAACATTTCTAGAAAGAATTGTTCCATGCATGTTATAAAACCTTGGGCCGTAAGATAACCGGGTCAAGTTGTGAAGTCGAGCTTGTTCATAAAGTCTAAATTGGCAAATGTTGACCCATTCCTATTGCCGCTCAAGAGGAAGTTTCACTCACTTGTTTCCAGTCTGTTTCTGGCTGGCGAAGTAGCCACGCTTGTACGCAAAGCAGAGGCCCACTGTTATACACAATAGCACCACCACCAGCACTCCCAGGATGATCCTGGCAATATTGATATCATCTGGGGGAAAAAAACAGGAAGAATTGAAGTTAAGATACCTTCAACTGGCTCTTTATGAATTAAATACCGGACTACTGGAATGACATGCTTCAACAAACATATGTCTTGTGTATAACTTTGTCAGCTGTCAGACAGACTTACAGATTTCCATTGTCTGCGGTCCACACTCTGAGTGGCCCGCGTCGTTCTTTGCTCGGCAGAAGTACTCTGCTGAGTCGTTCATTCTGACAGCACTGAATTTCTGCAGAGGAAAAACCAACAGCAAGTCTCAATTACACTCCGTATAACCGGAGTCCTTTCATTCTGGTGTATTTACTGCATGTGGGAACGTGCAGGCTTATAACGAGGTTCAATTTGAATTACATTGGGGGTGGAACTGTCCCCAAAATGAGTTGCTTAACTGTTCAACAGATATCCCTTCAGTTCTCGTTGTATGCTCTCCATCGGATTTTAACCCACGTTAATGACAGTCTTGTCCTCTAATTCTAGTCCTGTTAATAATTAGTTGGCTTTCAGTTGGATATGAAAAGCAGATTTGGCAGCATGTGCTGGTGGTCTTCAAGGAAAAGCGAACAATATGTACAGTAGTAGGGTGTGACTCTCTGGAAGTAAAGTATGTCAGTGACAGCCAGGCCAACCTTTAGAAGCCAGTGTAAAGGTTGAGTGGAGTGGAGTGAAGGGGCTGAGCCACTGACTGTCTGGCTGAGCAGGGGGAGAGGGAGTTCAGGAATGTGCCAATGAGGACAGCAGATTCCCCTAATGGCTCAAGCCCCCTCACACCATCAACTGTCACCCCAAAATATCTGCCCCTACCGCTGGGGGCAAGGCCACCACCCCCGCAGCCTCGCCCTGCACTACAGTGTCCCCTTCCCTCCCAGTCACCGCACACAAACACACACTCACCAGGGTGCCTGTTTCGGCGTTGAGCGTGTAGGAGGAGTTGATGAACTTAGGGCTGGTCTTGGAGTCCTCTGGGATTTCCTCCTTGTTGCGGAACCATTGGTACTGAGACTTGGGGAATCCCTGATCCTCCACGCATCGCAGCTCTGCCGCCTTCCCTACAGGCACCGATTTGGGGACAGCACATTTCGGGCACCACTGGCTTCACTGTGGACACAATCACACATTTAGCAATGGCAACATTCAGCATCTGATTGTGTCAAAAGCAGCATAGCCCATGATACACACTGAATTATAGTTACTAGGCCAATTAATGATCTCGGAGGGTGGGTATGTGTTTTTTGCCACTGTGCCAGACCCTGCCAACACTTTCCATCTTTAGCACTGCGATTTAGCGGGGATGCAGTTTCAGAGGTTTCCCCATATAGCCCAGAACACGCCTTTGTGGCAGGGACGGGCCAGTCAAAAAGCATCCTCATACAGTATGTGTGCCAAAAGGTTGGCGTGACCTAAAACACGGTTTCAGCTTACAGCATCGATAGTTGTTTAGTAAAACAGAGGAAAAACTAGTTCCTGTAAACTGATATGGCTGTTTTAGGTATAAAGACTACATGTTCATTGTGTTTTGTATGTTATGTTTCATAGCAACTTTCAAAGCTTCAAGGTTTAAGACTAACGGCAAACATTTTAGAAGTGAAATGATGAGACGCATTAAAGAATTGCAACGCAAATGACTGATGGAAAACATGTAATTTCACAGAGGTAGCGGCAATGCTCCCTTCCCCAAACATGTCATTTCAGTCATAGCCACAAGGTGATGCATCTTCGTGTGGGTGTGTAGTCTTGAATTTGTTCTGGTTTCAATATTATACCACAGTTTTACTGTAGTAATACAACTAATGATGTGCTTCTGGTGCAAGAAGCTGGTGAGGATGTGTTGAGCAGAAAAGCGGCTCGGAGGGATGATAGACCTACCTCTTACGACGAGGTTGATCAAAATCTCATCAAAGGATTTAAGGTCAGTCTGGGCGCTGACCTCGCAACGATAACTGGCTGAGTCTGATCTTGTGGCGTTGGTTATCACCAATGTCGCAGGCTCTCTGATCCTTGCTCTGCCCTCCAAATCTCCTGCAGGAGTAAAAAACATGCTTTAAGTTCCCATTGATTTAATACAGGCATAATTGAGTAGTATAAAACAGAATGTCATTCCCTCATTAGTCCAAGTTGTTTGTGTCTGTAAGATGATTTGAATATTTTTTAAATTGGTTTTGTCACTTTGATATTGATATTGGAGATAGTGAAGACGCCATTACGACAAAGCACTCCATTGAGTCTGTTACCTGAGATTTTCTTCTCAAAGTAGACATAACTGGGCTCCCCATCCTTAATTTTCTTCCATTCGATTCTTGGGTTTTTTGTGGAGATGGACTCTATCAAACAGGACAATTCGATAGCTGCCAGAGGAGACAAGAGGGAATTAGATTAAAGTTTTTTTTTTAAAAGGAAGAACCATAGGATAGATGCTATCTAGTTCTGGTTCTTTAGTCTCATGTCAAGGTCAAGCAGGAAATGTCTGTAACTGATTGTCACGTTGGTGTATACATTACGACATCTCTATTGGCTCTTACATTCAAACTCGTTGGCCCATGGCGCATCATTCGTTGTTTTCAGTATTACTGCCAATACGTTGAAGTAGCCTGCAAAACAGGAAAATAAGAAACATGACAAACTTTGCCATTACAAACACACGTGAAAATGTCCATTGGTGGCTGTTTGCAGGGCTGTGGTATGTCAGCTGGCTGTTATGCCTGCATTAGGGAGGTTTCAAACCAGTCAGCTCATCCAGAATTCCCGAAACTCAATTAACATCAAACCCCTCCATCCCTTTGCTCCCAGTCTACCACCCCACCCAGACGCATTCTTCATTCTTTCCAGCGTACCATGACCTGGATCTGTTACCTTCCATTTTTAGTCTGGCGGGGCGAACCAATGTGGGCATACGCAAGGCGAGCTCAGTTTCTGTGCACGGTGGGTAATTGTGCAGGGAGACGCGTGCTCTTCTCGGTGCGAGCTCTTCCATGCCAGTGGCAGCCTAGCCGCCTGCTCGACCCCTCTCTCTGTCTGTGCCTGACACGTGTGCCCATTTAGCAGTAATAGGCCATGAGTGCCCTGGAAACACGCCCGCTTTGGTCTGTGACAGAGAGGTGTACTGTAAAATGTTAAAATTAAGCAATCTTAAATATCTTATATTAGTGATAATTTACTTAATTTAGCTTGGTCAGAAGAAAACACTAATATAATCTAACATCAATGGCAGATCATTTCACTTATTGTAACGAAGAAAAGACTTAATACAAGTCATTTATCTTACATGTATTTCATGATATTTTTACCTTAAATCGTCTTATCTTGAAATTAGATAAATGACTTGCAACTCCATCACTTTTCAACCTCATATTCATTATTTCCAGCACCAAACCTGTGTCTACATATGTGAAAACGGCGTGTTTCTATGATCTGTGGTTAAAAAGATAAGTGTCCAAAAAATGCTTCTCTGTGAATCCACCACATTTTCAAAACCTGCAACAAGTTTCTAGCCAGGGGGAGGGTATTTTCTTGCTCCCTACACCACTGTGAATCTCATAGTGTTTGAAAATCACAGTTTTTTTCATGTTTTAACTTTTGATGATTTTGATGAACTTAACATTATTGTTTTCTACAAACGTAGAGACACTGGTTTGGTGCTGGCCTATTTTGGGTTAAAATAAGCAAAATTATCTGCCAATGACAGTAGATAATTTAGCTTGGTAAGAAAAAATAAATAAATAATTATAAGTGAATTAATTATCACTCAATATAAGATATTTAGGCTTGATTAGACCTCACATTTTGCAGTGTGCACTGCAGAATCAAACAGAAAGGCCATGCTCCCACACATGCATCCCAACCCAGTCATACACCCATGAATAGTCTCCCTGAGACTCAGATAAAGCTTAGGCTCAAGTAGCTGCTAGGGGCCTAAGCCCCCCAGTCCATTAAAAAGACAGGAGCCTGTTTAGAGCCTTTTACTGTTTTTTGAGTTCACAGGGCCTCTGCTGACACAGTGAATTAGCAAAGCACCACACGATTCTTTCACACAGTAAAGTGAGTCGGTGACCTGAAGAGACAAGTCTGTCTGAAAGCGTAAGGTCACGGATCCTTTGGTAGACCATTCCCCAGGAAATTCTACTCACACCCAGGCATTAAAGTAGGTGTATTTTCTGTGACACTCACCCAGTTCCTACTAAGTCAAGGTCAGCTTGCTTTGGTATCATACCAGTTCCCTGCTAACTATCCAATGCACACATGGTTGAGGGAGCTGTCTGGGGTTGCCTTATAAAGCAGACAGGGTAAGCTGCTTACCCTAAGGTCTCGGAGATCATTACTAGATTACAGCTTGTTTACCTCATGTCGTCAGTTTAAACACCATGCTATACATTGTCCCACGTCCTGAAAAAGGTGATTATCCGCCCTCTTACATCAATATAAGATTAAACAATTAATGAGATGTAGTAAGGGAGTCATCCGTTTACCCTCACTTCTTGGACAGACCAGAGCCTTAGATACGCAGTTTTAGAAACTGTTCGTCCTGTCAGCATTACATGGCAATACAGGAATTATTAATAGCAGGGCTGCGGGCCAGAAGGTTGCGGGTTGGCATACCACTGTGGACAAGAGTAGGGGTGGAAAGATCGCCTTCATGGTAAAAACATTGCACGAATCTATCATCGTATTTGCAGGTCAGAGAAAAAAAAAAAAAGCCTTTTAGAAACATTTCACGAAATTGTACTTCATTTTACATATTAGGAGAATATTTCTCAATACCACACAAATGATTGATATTGCAGGCAAAGGATGGACAGAGCAATAGGCCTATGTGTTTATCTTATCATATTTCTGCAATGCCAAATCAGTGTGTCTTGTTTGCAACGAACCTGTCCCTGTTTGCAAAAAAAATGATCTGAGCATGCTACTTTCAAAACTTAAGCCTACCTTTCCACCCTAGGCCGACCAACACAGAAGAATGTAAGCTTTAACTGCTGGCTACTCTTCTTCTGTGGCTTAACCTAACAAAAAAAAGGTCACAAGTGTTTACCTAAAAGCTATCTGGGTTTAAACAACAACATTATATTGTACAGAGAGTGAATACCTAATCAATTGATAGTGACAGAATCAGATTACTTCCCTAGCAAAGTCTATTTTTTGTCTCCTCGGATAAAGATTGTAGCTCAGCCTCTGAATGTCAAAGAAATGAAACAATGATAACCCCATATCCATCGCCGACCAAAGCACTGTTATAGATCACTTCATATAATCGGATCCATTGTATTTTCTTCAAAATCTTAAGCTAACAAGGGATAGGCCTGTGGTTTTTGCCATTGTCTTTAATAAAAGGTAGGCCTATGGCATACCCTCTCATACCCCCTCAATTCGAGTCTTGGTTTTAACTTAACAACCCTTCAATGACACAGAGGTAGGCTATTTAAAAAAAGTGCAAGGTGGGTGTAGCATTGACCTACAAATCAATGGATATAGCAGCTTATAGCCTAATTTCGTCTATCAAACAGGCAAGCCTACCTCTTATTTTTTAAATAGGAATACATAGGCACCAACACAAAGCCCTCTTGCTGTTAGTAAAGTCTAATTAAAATGAAGACGGTTGAAATGAATTATGCCTACTTTCAGCACCATGAGCTGTCCATTTCCGATTGATTTTGCTGCGGCTGCTGCTTCAAGTTTCAGCATCACAATGCAAGTTAGGCTACTCGAATCTGGCTTATTGTGAGGTCAATAAATCTGATAAATACATCCTGAGCAAGAAACAAAATTGTTTTTAATAAAATCAATTATAGTAGTAAGGTATCAAAGTTCACCTCCAGTCCTCATCTTCGTGCTCTCTTTCTCAAACTGAACAGAACATAGGCTAGTCGAGGCTCAGGGTGGGAATATTCATTGCAGCCTAGTTGTATTTACACCATCCCAGCAGCTATCTTAGCAATATAACTTTGCTCTGTGCTTCTCCGATCATGTACTTCGTAAACAATAGCCTATAGGCTATGGATAATTTGATTGAGAACACACTAAATAGCCTATAGGTGCACGTGATATTGAGTGCCCAGTGGAGAATCAGAGCTAAGGGGTGGCATCGGGCACACATTGAAATATAGCCGAATGTGGCAGGGGCTACAGTCCATTACGGATTACAAAGAAACACCCAACCGTGATCTGCCCAACGATGCCTCTCTACCAGACAAACTCACACATTGATATATACACGCACATCGATATATGGCCTAATATAGCCAAATGTGGCAGGGCTACAGTCCATTACGGATTACAAAGGTATATCCAACCATGATCTGCCTAATGATGCCTCTCTACCAGATTAACTCAATGCATTTTATGCATGCTTTGACAACATCGAGCCAGGTGTGAGGGCCTGTCAACGACCCAAAGGATTGGGTGATCTTGCTATCTGAGGCCGACGTCAGAAGGGTCTTTAAATCAGGTCAACGCCCGCAAGGCCGGGGACCCCGACGGTATTCCAGGGAGCATTCTCAGCGCATGCGCAGAATAGCTGGCAGGCATATTCACAGTCATTTTTAACCTCTCCTGGTCCCAGTCTGTAATCTCCACGTCGTAAGATGACCACAATCATTCCTGTTCCTAAGAACTCTAAGGCTTCATGCCACAATGACTACCGCCCTGTAGCTCTCAGTTCTGTAATAATGAAGTGCTTTGAATGGCTGTTTTTGGAACACAGTAACACCACCATCCCAGCCACCCTAGACCCACTCCAATTTGCATACTGCCCCAACAGAGCCATAAACGATGAAATCTCAATTGCTCTCTACACTGCCCTCACACACTTAGATACGAGGAATACCTATGTGAGAATGCTGTTCATTGACAACACCATTGTCCCCTCCTAGCACATCACCAAGCTTAGGACTCTGGGTCTGAACACCTCCCTCTGCAACTGGATCCTGGACTTCCTGACTGGGCCGACGCCAGAAGGTGAGGGTAGGCAACATCACCTCCACCACGCTGACCCTCAACATAGGGGCCACACAGGGGTGTGTGCTTAGTCCCCTTCACCCACGATTGTGTGGCCACGCACGACTACATTATCAAGTTCACTGATGAAACAACGATGGTAGGCCTGATCACCGGCGACGATGAGTCAGCCTACAGGGAGGTCAATGACCTGGCAGTATGGTGCCGGAGCAACTACCTCTCCCTCACTGTCAGCAAGACCAAGGAGCTGATTGTGGGCGGGGCCACGGGGCAGCAGTGAAGCAGGTAGACAGGATCAAGTTCCTCTGTGTCCAAATCACTAAAGACTTCAAATGGTCCAAACACACACGCACACAGTCGTGAAGGCGCAACAGTGCCTCTTCCCCCTCAGGAGGTTCAAAAGAATTGGCATGGGCCCTCAAATCCTCAAAAGGTTCTAAAGATGTACCATTGAGAGCATATTGACTGGCTGCATCACTGATTGGTATGGCAATAGCACCGCCTTCCATCGCATGGCGCTACAGAGGGTTGTGCGGACAGCCCATATCATCACTGGGGCCGAGCTCCCTGCCATCCAGGACCTCTATATCAGGCGGTGTGAAAAGAAGGCCCGGAAAATTGTCAAAGGATCCAACCACCCAAGCCATAGACTATTATTTCTGCTGCAGCACGGCAAGCACGGTCTGACACCAACTGGCTCTTGAACAGCTTCTATCTCCAAGCAATATGACTGATAAATTCATAACAAAATAGCTACACGGACTATCTGAGTTAACCATGTATCTTTTTTGACCTTTTATTTCAAATCTTTGCACAGTCTATGCACACTCACATTCCATTTTCTCACTCACACATAATATGCACATACATTTATACTGACGCTACACACCCGCACATCCACTCACATACAAGCTGCTGGTACTAGTCCCCTTACCCCTATACATTTCTATCTCCATCACTCCAGTATCCCTGCACATGTAAATATGGTATTGGACCTGACTTTTAAAATATTTCCTGTATATAGTATGCTTACTTACTTAAATACACAAGAACATATTTCATAATCTTATTTCTCGTGTTTTTTTCTAGTATTAAATTGTTATCGATTATTGCATTGTTGGGTTTTGAGTTGGCAGGAAACATATTTTACTGTACTTGTGCATGTCACATTAAAACTTGAAACTTAATAAGCAACTAATTCTAAAACCCTGAGAAATACAGAAATGGAATCAATTACAAATGACATGACCCTCCCCTGGACTAGGTTTAAAAAAAATACTTAACCCTCCCCTTGACTGAAATTGAAAAAGCATGACCCTCCTCCATTTTCCTCCAGGTAACCATTACGTACATTTTGATCCATCGTTAAAGTTCAGGAGTGGGAGCAATGGAAAGGAAGGACTACGAGTAATTCTTTAGTGTAAGCCTTTGAAACTTTAATGTTCCCCACATTGCTAATGTTAATGGCTATGAATCTTTAATAACAGTATTTTGGGCTTTGTCTCTCGAGATGTGATCCATTTCATACAGTTCTAGTTCAAAACAGACAACAAAATTTAGGCCCTGAAAGGAAAAAGTTCTTAATTTTGCCTTTTAAAAACCCACAAGCATTAGAAGTGACAAGGCATTAAAGCAGTATAAAATAGTATTTTGTTAATACTGTAACAACGCTTGACTGAAAAGCTAATTTCGATCATTTACTGTGTTTCTAAACTGAAACGTCAAATTGTTTTGTCAAAGCCTGAAACATATTCACACATTCCTCTATTCCAGAATATCAAGGGACAAGAAGACATGCCCTTGGTTATGAAAATAGAGCTCTTTGGCCACGCACACCAGTGGTGGGTTTAGCGTCGAAAGAAGGATACATATCCAGAAAGGAACCTCATACCTACTGTAAAATATAGAAGGGGAAAGGGGATACCTAGTCAGTTGCACAACTGAATGAATGCATTCAACCAAAATGTCTTTTCCATATTTAACCCAACCCCTCAATCTCTGAATTGGGGCTGCCTTAATTGACATCCATGTCATCGTCACCCAGGGAGCAGTTGTTGTTGGGGTTCAACTGCCTTGCTCAAGGGCAGAACGGCAGATTTTTCCAACTTGCCAGCTCGGGGATTTGAACAAGAAACTAACCGCTAGGCTACCTGCTACAAGTGGATCATCCAGCAAGACAATAACCCAGGGCACGCATCAAAAATCAACAAAGAAATTGTTAATTGACCACCAAAAAAAAAAATCTACATTTTGTAATGGCCCCCAGAAAACTTGTGGTCCATAAGCACAGACAAGGACATCAAGGATCTGGAAAGGTTACGTATGGAGAAATTGTCTAATATCCCTCCCAATGTGTTCTCCAATCTCATAAAACATTATAGAAAAAGGCTCAGTGCCGTTATACTCACAAGGGGAGGGTGCCGGGAGTATTGAAAACAGGGGTGCCAATCATTTTGAACCCTTCTTGAGAAAAAAAAGTATAACTTGATCTAACTTTTTTTGCTCATCTTTATCAAGGGTGCCAATGATTTCAGTCGTGACTGTAGGTAGAAGTGTATGCTAATGAGGTAATTATATAGGCCAAGTATCTCATGGTACAACTTGATGAAATAAAAACCTGTTGATGCTTGTGTGCACATTAAAGCTGGAATCCTTAGGGGTGACACAGCCACATCAGTTTGCGATTATTACAACAAATTTTTCCCATTCGTAAATCATTGCACGCACGACACTCCTCAGCTCGACAAAAACTACAACAATAAAAATAGTGGTGGGGCGGCCAGTGGCGCGGTTCCCCCCTACTGCAGATTCCACCTTTAAAACAATACACCCATATAAGTTTGCCTAAATATACTACTAAGCACAATAGTATTTTGTCTTTGATTTCACCAAACAGCTTTATTTTTGTTTTTACTGGCTAAAAGGGTAGCTAAGGCTGTGAAATAAGACAGTATTAGTGCATATTTGATGCTTAAGTTTGAAACTCCGATAAATAGGTTGTGTGGTCTAGCCGAGAAACAACTGTCCAGGAAAAAAACTTGCAAAAACCCCAGTCAAAAGGAATAACATTAAATTCCCATCTACATCCAGGGCATAATATTAAAGCCACAAGTGCAGAAGGCAGCTTTTTAAACGACATACTAAATAATACTGTGAAAATATATTGTCCAGACGATTAGTAATTTACATACAAAATAGTCTAGTCTGCAGGCAGGAAGACTGAATTAGTAATCATTTCCCAGGGTTGGCAGGCGAGGCTAGCTGAACAATACAAGAGATGGGGCGGATCCAGCAGGCCGGGCCCTTGCTTGAACATACATCCTCTTAACAATGACATCCTCCTTAGTGTTTGCACAGCAACAGATGGAGCTTTCCTGATGGGGGCATTAGCGGATCGGCGGCAGTGGCCAGTAAAGCGTTCGGTGTCTAAACGGCAATGAGGAAGTGATGACTGTGTGCTGTGGGACAGGCATCTCCAGTCTCTCTTACCCTGTCTGCCACATCCTGCTCTATGACGCCTCGGTCTCCCTGTCTATTCTCTCTCTGTCTTGCTCTGGGAGAGACTCTTCCCAGTGCCATGATGCAGCCCCTGACACCTGCGCCTGAGAGGCTGCTGTAGTGTGTCCCACTGGCTTCATATACAGTGGACGGACAGATCTTTGCAGTGTGTGTGTGCCTTTGTGTGTGTAGTTTAAGCCCTCAAACCATGAAGGTGCTCTGTGACCTATATTACCCTGTCTTTCCTTCTCTCTTTCCCGTCTTCCTGGCAGGGCACAGCTGTGTGCGATCTGGCAATTTACATTAATGCTTTTTAATATCCCTCGCCCTCCTCAAGAGGGAAGGCTGGTTCTGCTTGGTAATCTTAGTGTAATGCCCTGATAAAATCCCAGGCTTAGCAGTGCTGAATAAAACAATAGCAGAGCAACTGGAGAGAAAAAAAAGCCATCCCTTAGCTTCATTTCGAATTATACATGCAGATGACATGGAGCGATGGTGACTGAACTGATGACTAGAGAAAGGATGCCTGCATGTGAATTGGATCCTAGCTTTCTATGGTGTTTTCCTATTGGGAATTGCACAAATATTTCCCCTTCTGGTAGTAAAAGAAAGTTATACAGGAGTGTGAAGTCATAAATGGAGGGTTCCAATTAAGCTTCCCAGTGAAATCCCCAAGTGACAACGCTGCCTAGCACCTCAGCAAGATACTACCATGCCCCTTTGAAAACCCCAGACATTAAAGTACCTCGTTTGCAAAGCATCTTCTAGTTGCTGTCTTCAAATATATTTTTTGTGTGTAATGCACACAAAACACGTGATTAGCAATCACACAGGACTGTAAAATGGTGAGAATCAGAACAGAATCTGCTTTGACACATCTCCTCAGTGAACAGTCAACAGCACGTGAAGCGGATAGTATTCCTCGTTATTTTTAAACTGCTCCATTGATTCAGTTCCCCCAGGAGGAGGAGGCGGTGCGTTCGCTGAGCAAGTGGTGCCCACTGAGCAATTCATTATCCTGCTTAGTTAGCGATGGCATGTGTTTCTGTGCTCTGCAACTTCCACTCCATATGTGGATTGTGTTAAACTAGGCTCTACCCCAGTGCTAAGAAATACTGTCCAGTACACCGCTCCTCAAGGCTTAAGCCCTCTTCTCCGTCTACTGCTCTAAAAAGTTCTGCATGGCTGCCTGTTGACAAAGGTGTGGAAAAGGTCACACATTCTCCAATTCAACCACTCGGGTAACTGCACTTCTGTACATCCACAGTGTCTTGGCCTGCAGAGAGTTTAACTTGTAGCCGAGGGAGGCTATGTGAACACTTGGAATGCCTCCAAAGAGAATAAATATTTATCTTTGCAAGCAAAACTAGGTTACAGTTTTTGTCACCACATACAGTGAACTACAAAAGTATTGGCACAGTGACACATTTTTTGTTGTTTTGTCTTCTGTACTCCAGCACTTTGTATTTGAAATGATACAATGACTGAAGTGTAGACTGATTACAGATAATGCTGAATGAATCGTGAATAATAATGAGTGAGAAATTTACAGAGGGTATTTTCATCCATATCGGTTGAATCGTTGAACCACTTTTTGTACATAAGTAAGTAGCCTTGCACAAGCCTTGGCGTGTGCGAGCTGGAATGGCTCATAGGAACAGGAGCCTATCTCTGGTTTCTGTAGTGTGAGGCTCCTTGATGTACAAGTACACCCCCTGGAAAGGATGCTAGTCTATTGCAGGCCTTACCCCCAATCTACTTAATGCTGCGTGCCAATCAGAGACGCATCGGGTCCCAGAGATGCATCTGGTTCGCATCGGATCCCATTTTTACAGTCTTTGGTATGACTTGGCCGGATCGAACTCAAACTTCCAATCTCAGGGCGGACACTCTAGACACCCACCATTTTAGGGGACCAAAAGTATTAGGACACAATTCACTTATATGTGTATTAAAGTAGTAAAAAGTTAACTATTTGTTCCATATTCATAGCACGCAATGACTACATCAAGCTTGTGACTCTCCAAATGTGTTGGATGCATTTGCTGTTTGTTTATCTTGCGTATCAGATTATTTTGTGCCCAATAGAAATGGTAAATAATGTATTGTGTCATTTTGGAGTCCCTTTCATTGTAAATAAGAATAGAAAATGTTTCTAAACACTGGATGCTACCATGATTACGGAATAATGATGAGTGAGGAAGTTAGAGGAATAAATATCCCCCACCCCCAAAAAAAAACTAATGCTAACCTCCCCTGTTATTGTATTGGTGAGAGGTTAGCATCTTGGGGGAATGTTTGTTCACAATTCATTTAGCATTATCCATAATCATGGTAGAATCCACACTAATGTAGAAGTGTTTAGAAACATATTCTGTTCTTATTAACAAAAAGAGTGACTCCAAAATGACACAATACATTATTTACCATTCATTTCTATTGGGCACACAATCTGAAACACAACCAAAACAAACAGCAAATGCATCCAACAAGTTTGTAGAGTCACAAGATTGATGTAATTATTGCGTGCTAGGAATATGGGACCAAATACTAAACTTTTAACTACTTTAATACACATAAGTGAATTTGTCCCAATAATTTTGGTCCCCTAAAATGGGAGGACTACATGTATGTACAAAAAGTGCTGTAATTTCTAAACGGTTAATTCGATATGGATAGAAATACCTTCAAATTAAATCTGACAGTCTGCACTTTAACCTCATAGTCAATGTATAATTTCAAATCCCAAGTGCTGGAGTACAGAGACAAAACAAAAACAAATTGTCACTGTCCCAATACTTTGAGCTCACTGTACTTGACCACTAGCTAGGTTCCCATTCAATTGGTGACATATTTTCTGGCGAATATCCAAAAGTGTGCATAAAACAATATGTACATTTTCCCACCAGAGATGTGTTTCCATCAAACTGACTTATTGCGGATAAAAGGCTGTGCATGATGATGTAGTGCGCGTAAAATTAACTTTTTTTATGTACCAAATAAAAAATACAAGTTAAATGGGTTTCCATCACATTTTCAACTATACTGATGGTTTTGTCAGAAAAACTGTTGCGTTACAGTATATAGTCAATGTGCCCACTCTGGTCTTGGCACGCGCTCTAGCCAACAGCTCGCAGATACAGTGCGGGTAAGCTACCTACATGATGAGATTATAATTTTTTTCATGTGTCAGGTAATTAATTCGCATGAAATGGTTGGATAAAAAACCTGGTTACAGAGAGTCGGTTTTTCTTTGGTCGGTACTGCGAGAAATTTACTGGGAGGCCCTTCATGAAATGTGCAGGCTAAACCACATTGTGATTTGAGTAACCTTTATCCCACTAAAACCACATGCTTTCACAATACTGTTACACATGATAATGTTCATAAGAAGTAAAATAAAAATAGCATATAATCTCAGTGGCATGCTTTGCTTTCTCTCAAAAATACAGATCTGATTTGTTTTACCCCTAGGAGATAGCTTAGCCCACTTAGCTTAGCTGCAAATATAGACACTGTATCTGGACTCAGCCAGACTACTGAATTCATAAAAGGACATTTATATTCCATATAGAATAAACTCCTTTCTAAGAAAGGATTAGCACTGACCCCAAACAAAGCATGTTCCAGTTTCCACAGTTTCTATACCAAAACATGCAAATTCCTGGACCTCTTTCCCTTCCCCCCACCAGTAACCAGGAGCTCTGGTTGTCAGGGTTGGGGAGTAACTGAATACAGTTAATCTCTTATTTTTTTTTTATTTCACCTTTATTTAACCAGGTATGTACATGTAATCTGATTACAAAACTGTAAACGTAATCTGTTACCAGAAAACATTGTAATCAGATTACAGATACTTTTGAATAGTTTTAAATTCAGAAAGAATGTTTACGACAAAAGACATTGACACATTTCTGTTTTCATTAACATTGTTTTCATTGACATTAAATTCAGCATTGAAAAAAGGTGCAAGTTTAAATTTGTTCCACCTGAGGGAGTCTGACCACAAGTTAAATGCGTTTGATGGATAATTTTTTGTTCTTTCCTGCCTCTTGTGGGGAAAGTAATCCAGAACAAATCAGATTACATTACTGAGTTTGGGTAATCCAAAAGTTACGTTACTTACTGATTACAGTAAAAATCTGCCATTCTGCCCCAGAACAAGGCAGTTAACCCACCGCTCCTAGGCCGTCATTGTAAATAAGAATTTGTTCTTAACGGACTTGCCTAGTTAAATATAAATATATATACACACACACACACACACACACACACACACACACACACACACATATATACACATATCGTTTTGGACAGGTAACTAGTAACTAACAGATTACATTTAGAAAGTAACCTACCCAACCCTGCTGGTGGTGGTCTACCTTTTTTATGAGCTGCGGGGAAAGTGGCTAAATGGGGGTTTTCCATTACAGTACCATTGTGTCGTCAGTGATTATATTAATACAGTGTTCTTTTTTGGGAACTGTGTTTCCATATAGCTAGGGCTGACACTGAGGACTTGTGAAGAGCAGGTTAAAAAAACACTGCATCATCAAGACAGTTCTTTGTGAGAAAGTGTTAAACTGTGGAAGGTGTTGTTAACCCATGTTCACAGTTAGCCAATTATGTAAATCCCAGCTGAAAAGTACCAGTGGCCTGGGCTTGGCTCTAAGTTAGACCAGGTCCGCTGGAGCAATGGCCCATTAGATGGAAACATAGATGGAAACAGAAAAGTCTGAGCCTTTTGGGTAAAACACTGGTGGTAAGTCCTTAGTGGACTGACCTCAAGTCTTCAATGAAAATAACAACCCTAACAACAACGATAGGAGGGACGGGTTTTAGGGCAAAGCTTGCAGGCCGAGTGGCCGCAGGTTGTGTTGTCACAGCTGAAGTCATCCAGCAGTGTCAGTGACCTCCAGTTCCTCAGTGGAGGAAAGGTTTGTCTGCTGTCACAGATGGCACAGATGAAACCCGAGGAGCAATATAAGCATCTGCGCGTAGGCGGCAATGAAATACAATGAACAAAAATATAAACGCAACATGTAAAGCGTTGGTCCCATGTTTCGTGAGCTAAAATAAAACATACCAGAAATTTTCCAAAAGCTTATTTCTCTCCAATTATATACACAAATGTGTTTACATCCCTGTTAGTGAGCATTTATCCTTTGTCAAGATAATCATCCACCTGATAGGTGCGGCATATCAAGAATCTGATTAAACAGCATGATCATTACACAGGTGCACCTTGTGCTGGGGACAATAAAAGGCTACTCTAAAAAGGTGCAGTTCTGTCCTACAATGCCACAGATGTGTCAAGTTGAGGGAACGTGCAACTGGCATGCTGACTGCAGGAATGTCCACCAGAGCTATTGCCAGAGAATTGAATATGCATTTCTTTACCATAAGCCGCCTCCAACATCGTTTTAGACAATTCAGCTGTACGTCCAACAAGCCTCACAACCGCAGACCACATGTAACCACGCCAGCCCAGGACCTCCACATCCGACTTCTTCACCTGCGGGATCGTCTGAGACCAGTCATCCAGACAGCTGATGAAACTGTTTGCACAACCGAAGAATTTCTGCACAAACTGTCTCAAGGAAGGTCATCTGCATGCTCGTCGTCCTCACCAGGATTTTGACCTGACTGCAGTTCGGCGTCGTAATCGTCTTCAGTGGGCAAATGCTCACCTTCGATGGCCACTGGCACGCTGGAGAAGTGTGCTCTTCACGGATGAATAGCGGTTTCAACTGTACTGAGGAGATGGCAGACAGCGTGTATGGCGTCATGTGGGCAAGTGGTTTGCTGATGTCAACGTTATGAACAGAGTGCCCCATGGTCTAGGTGGGGTTATGTTATGGGCAGACATAAGCTACGAACAACTAATACAATTGCATTTTATCGATGGCAATTTGAATGCAGAGATAACGTGACGAGATCCGTATGCCCATTGTCGTGGCGTCACATGTTTCTGCATGATAATGCACAGCCCCATGTCGCAAGGATCTGTACACAATTCCTGGCAGCTGATGTGCCACGCTGCATGAGGCAAATGGTGGTCACACCAGATACTGACTGGTTCTGATCCACGCCCCTACCTTTTTAATTTTTTTTATCTGTGACCAACAGATGCCAGTCATGTGAAATCCATAGATTAGTGCCTAATTTATTTCAATTGACTGATTTCCTTATATGAACTGTAATTCAGTAAAATTGTTGAAATTGTTACATGTTGCATTTTCATTTTTGTTCAGTGTAATTAACCCTAGGCAACTTTAACATTTGATCACTATTGTTATGCTGTGATTGCACAATATGTTGTGATAGTACCCTAAGATTCCCACATCTTTGTGCCTCATTTCCTCGAATCACAGGTTGTCGCTAGACTTGCCATTGCTGTTTTCCTCTCTCTTTTCATCATTGGTTAATAACTGAACAGGCTACATATGGCACTGGCGGAAAGTCATTTTGTAGCCAGGAGGCTGGGGTTGCTAGTGGGCACCAGATCAGGGAAAGTCCTTTTGTGTCCAGGAGGCTGAGGTTGCTAGTGGATACCAGATCAGGGAATGATGTCACATTGGTTGCATCTATATGATGATTGAAAACAGTCACTGGAGGATTGTTAACTCTTGTCACAAAAGGATTCAATATCTAATGGTAACACATACAGGCAATCAAATTCCAAGTTTGGAAATGTACATGGGCTTTGTGGTCTTCCCTCATTCCATTGTGACTAAATATAGTTCAGTTCAAGCAAAGATAATGCAAGCCTCTCAAATAAAATACCTCGGGACTCCTTCAGCTGCTGAGAAAATGTCACCAGGCTTGATATGGGAGAGGAGGGCTGAGCGTTGTAACAGTGCAAGAGAGCAGCAAACTCCAATTGTATATGCAATATTTAAGTGATAATGCCCAAGAAGTCGGTGTTCGGAGGATATATTGACATGGGTGTTGTTGCAAACCGTGCCATACAAGGGGTTATGACGGGTTACCAACATATTTCCATTAAAAACATTATTTAGATACATTTATTCATACTATTTAATCCTTCCACAAGATATTTATTTATTTTACCTTTATTTAACTAGGCAAGCCAGTTAAGAACAAATTCTTTTTTTCAATGACGGCCTAGGAACAGTGGGTTAACTGCCTTGTTCAGGGGCAGAATTTTTACCTTGTCAGCTCAGTCCAACGCTCAGTCCAACGCTCTAACAACTAGGCTACCTGCCGCCCCATGTAGTCCAGACACAAATCTAAGTTTGCTACCTAAGCCGGCTGGTCGTTCGTTCTATCACCCAGTCATTAAGTCTTGTTGTTCTGTATTTTGGGCAGTAGGAGTGAATGATAATGCCCTCGAAGCCCAGTCGTTCTTTCTAAATGTTCCATTGACATACTGGCTGGCAACATTCTTATCCTTTGCTTGCTAGCTAGCCAACTACAGCTAACTGTGCAGCCAGAAAAACAGTAGTAAGTAGCTGCATTTAGTGTTTAAGATGTTTTTTAGTGACATTTATTTGGATGCATCCATAACAATGAGCTAATGATGCACGATTTCGCCTGGCATAGAAAATGTACTCTCTCGTCAGAACACTGTTGTTTAGAGGAACTAGCCAACAACACACTTCAAACTAAAGCTGGAAAGACAGCAAACTAGCTGCATTTCATTTAGTTTTACCTGTATATATCCATAAAATTATGCCAGCTGATTCATGATTTCGACTGGTTGTGAAAAGCTGCCTGCCTGTCTGTTTTGTCCGGACTCTCGACATGTTTATTACTATGGGACAGCTGGATATCGAATTTCAATATTGAAACAACAGCAAAGCTTGTCAAAATCTCCACTGTTGAAAACCAAATGCTAGTCTAAAAGAAATGGGAGATAATGTCTGGATGCTTTTTATAGTGGAGATCAAGTTTATAAAGTGCCTGGCTGGGTTAATGAGACAGTGGATTGCGCAGTGCCAGTGAGATGGAACAGAATAAATAGGCATTTCAACGTCATAAATTTAGCCGGTGGTAACTTGTGGAATAGACACCAGCTGGAATGCGGTTTTAACCAATCAGCATCCAGGATTAGACCCACCCGTTGAATAACATGCTATATCCAACAGTAGTAAGATACCTACTGCTGAGAAGAAACTGTGCACTGTGTGTGTGTATGTATAATGGTCTCTGATTAGAAGTTGTGGTTGGGAATCAGTAGTGAGCTCATTTACATTCCATCTTTTCCAGGTCAACTCTGACAGAGTTCAGTGTTACCCGGAAGGGCTCTTTGCGCATTCATTTATTCTGCATTTGCATGTGCGGCTGTGATAAGCCCTGCTCCAGGGCAGCCCCCTGTGCTTTTACGGCAGGGAGGGGTCCTCTTGATCTACGCAGGTCAAAGAGTAGGCCTGACTAGAACCAATGAGAGAGTGGTGGGCGACGGTGTCACCGAATGCCTGGGAATCTGTCACTGCGCGTCAGCGTTTTCGTTTCATATTTGCATGATAAAATCTTGTTCCTGGATTAAAATAGTGCTCTTGTTTGGTGTCCTACTGGTGGTTCACATGGTCCAGGCCCTCGTGCATGCCAATTGAGACCATTGTTTTGTGACACAGTTTTAGGCAGTAAGAGTGAGTGAATGATAAATTCAACTGAACAATTGTTGTTGGCTATTGTGTGCCAGGAATAATGGCATTCCAGCTTTACCCAGTAGAAAAGCATAACTAAAACTTGCATCCCCCGGCCTATAGGCCAAACTGAAATAAGAGGTCCAAAAAAAATATGCCTGACCAGATTTACATTTGTAAAGTTGTTTAACAGAAACATTGCTGCATTAACTCCTATAAAGATATGAAATATTTATGTTAAATTCAAGGTTGTTAAGAATGTAATCATGTTGTGATAATTTAATGCGCTCTTTATTCCTCGACTTAATATGATATCAGATCTCAACACTCATTATTCCCTAGACGTAAAAGAATAGGCACTTGATTCACAGTATGTTGCAACAGACTTTTCTGCACCAAACAGACCACTCTGTATACATAGACTTTACAGTCAGACATCAGTCCTACTCACAATTTACAGCATTTATTCTTACTTTTCTCCATAAACTATTCCGCTGAGCTACAGAAAAAAATGTCCTCCTGTGTGCTACCTACAGTGCGTTCGGAAATTATTCAGACCCCTTGACTTTTTCAAAAAAAAATTACGTTACAGCCTCATTCTAAAATGGATTAAATAAAATGTTTTCCTCATCAATCTACACACACACACACCCCATAATGCCAAAGTGAAAACAGGCCGTTACAAAGTATTCAAACCCTTTGCTATGAGACTAGAAATTGAGCTCAGGTGCATCCTGTTTCCATCGATCATCCTTCAGAGGTTTCTACAACTTGGAGTCGACCTGTGGTAAATTCAATCGATTGGACATTATTTGGAAAGGCACACAGCTGCCTATATAAAAGGTCTCACAGTTGACGGTGCATTTCAGAACAAAAACCAAGCCATGAGGTCAAAGGAATTGTCGGTAGAGCTCCGAGACAGGATTGTGTCGAGGCACAGATCTGGGGAAGGGTACCTAAAAATGTCTGCAACATTGAAGGTCCTCAAGAACAGTGGCCTCCATCATTCTTAAATGGAAGAAGTTTGGAACCACCAAGACTTTTTCTAGAGCTGGCCGCCCGGCCAAACTGAGCAATCGGGGGAGAAGGGCCTTGGTCAGGGAGGTGACCAAGAACCCGATGGTCACTCTGACAGAGCTCCAGAGTTCCTTTGTGGAGATGGGAGAACCTTCCAGAATGACAATGATCCTTGCAGCACTCCACCAAATCAGGCCTTTATGGTAGAATGGCCAGACGGATGCCACTCCTCAGTAAAAGGCACATGACAGCCCTCTTGGAATTTGCCAAAAGGCACCTAAAGACACTCAGACCATTAGAAACAAGATTCTCTGGTCTGATGAAACCTGAATGCCAAGCATCACGTCTGGAGGAAACCTGGCCCCATCCCTAAGGTGAAGCATGGTGGTGGCAGCATCAAGCTTTGGGGTTGTTTTTCAGCGGCAATGATTGGGAGTCTGGTCAGGATCAAGGGAAAGATGAACAGAGCAAAGTACAGAGAGATCCTTGACGAAAACCTGCTCCAGAGCACTCAGGACCTCAAACTGGGGGCGATGGTTCACCTTCCAACACGACAACGTACCTAAGCACACAGCTAAGACAACGCTGGAGTTGCTTTGGGACAAGTCTCTGAATGTCCTTGAGTGGCCCCAATAGTGCCCGTACTTGAACTCGATCAAACATCTCTGGATAGACCTGAAAATAGCTGTGCAGCGACGCTCCCCATCCAACCTGACTGAGCATGAGAGGATCTGCAGAGAAGAATGGGAGAAACTCACCAAATACAGGTATGCCAAGCTTGTAGAGTCAAACCCAAGAAAACTCAAGGCTGTAATCGCTGAATACTTATGTAAATGTGATATCTGTTTTTTACTTGTAATTAATAAGGAAACATTTAAAAACACGTGATATTTCAGTTTTTTATTTTTAATAAATTTGGAAACATTTCTAAAAACCTGTTTTTGCTTTGTCGTTATGGGGTACTGTGTGTAGATTGAGGAGGGGAAAAAATCTATAATCCATTTTAGAATAAGGCTGTAACGTAAGAAAATGTGGAAAAAGTCAAGGGACCCGAATACTTTCCGAATGCACTGTAGTCTATTCCCTGTGTTGTATTAAATGGCAAGCATACTGTTTATATTACTACCTCTTAGGTAATCTCTTCAAACTTGCCAAGGGCAACGTGAAATTCAAAACAGCCAGTGCTATAAGTCTGATAACATCAATAGAATTATGAGAGGGTGTTCTGATAACAGGTAAAATAATCTAAGCTTGGAACTGCTAATCTACATATTTATATCCAGGCACATTTACACAGGAAGCATTATACATTTCATTACATTTCAGTGGGTATGAAAGTGAGAATGGAGAGTAGAGGTGTGCCAGTTCGACATTCTGCTGTGCATAAAGTGAAGCCACCATGCTATATGGGTTGTGCATAGCCTGTTCTGGAGTCAATACTGTACATTAAGTGCAGGTTAGTGGTGATGTGGTGGACAATCAGAGGTAGCGGGTCTGGTAGGGTGAGAACAGGTTAGCGTTTGAGAAGCCTTGCAGCTATAGTGGCCCCCATAGTTCGCTAAATGGTTGCACTCTCAAGTAAGCATAGCAGTACTACATCTCCTGATATATTACAGGCAGCTGGGGAAGCCTTGACCATTCTCCCTTAAGATCAATAGGTGGCTGATTTTTCAACCCCCGGCTGGACCGTGTAAGATGCTGAAAACACCTTCTGTCAAGGCAAATTGAGTGGACGGCGCCCCTGATGTAGCACTCCGGTGCTTACAATCTGACACGGCACACATTTCGGCCGTCAAAATAAATTGGGGAGCTCCCTCAGACCATGGTAGGGGTTTAAGAGATCCATGGGCCTAATTCAGCTCATCACATCGTTTTGGCGGGGTACAGAGTCAATCCCATGCTCGAAGCGAAGCTTCTACAACAAAAATCGGTGTTAAATCGTGTTGCTCTCGGGTGCCAGAATTAGCTGCTCACAGCACTCTGCACAGATGGCATCTGCCCTGCTCGCTGCAAATGCCTCACATTCTAGTCCAAGCAGACTGACCTTTTCCTAAATCCTAATTAGGAATGTAATTTCCACCCCAGCCTTTCCAATTGCAATGAAAATAAATGTCTACGCTTTGTCGAAATAGGGAAAATAGCTTTTTGTGGGTTTAAATAGGTTTCTGGGCCAAATATTATGGTCAAGAAATGTGACTGTGAAATATAAACTCAAGCAATGGGGTTGAAACATGGGTGTTGCTTGTTCACTCCATAACCCCTGACAGTGTTCATACACGGATATATAATACTATTGTGGTTAAATCTCTGGACAGTCCCTGAGAGGAAGAGCTACATATGTATAACGTCATCCTATAATAATCCCAGCTCCCACAGACATATGCACAACCCCCCACATATACTTCTCATCCTTCAACTCTATACCTGCGATAATAACTATTTCCTAAAGCTTTCCATCAACATGATACAACTCCTTTAATAATTCCTCACGAGCATAAAGAGATACCAATGCGTGAGTTTCCGGAATGTCGACTCAGCGGTTGGTTTACGTCGTAATGGCCTATTTGGCCTGATACACTAGGGTAGGTTCGGCCACATTGGCCCGAGCTACAGCGATAAGCGGTCATTGTTGAGAGCGCCAGCCGATGTATGCAGCAGGCACTGGTGAGCTAAGGCTTGTCTGACAGCTGAATAATAACGCCACACTGCTAGCAGAGACGTGTTGATTTAGTGGGGGCAAAAGCCTTAATCCGCCTCACTTCCTGTTCCAAAGGATGCTCGCTGTGAGCTGAAAAAGGGCTGAGTTGACAGGGCGTCCCCTGTGACACTGCCTCTGGGGACAAGGCCATAGGCAAGACTTCACTGGCTCGCTTGAGCTTTTCACAACCTACATATCTAAATCTAGCAAAGTGATTTGGCTTTATCTATTCATCTCTCTGTTTCCCAATGGAAGTTATCTACTACGTAGGCGTAGATCCTGTTGGAAGTGAGTGGAACAGGCCAGTTTTCTATTGGACAATGTGACAATGGCTGAAACACATTGTAGCACAGCCAGAGATGGTCACTTACTGAACTCTTTAGCCACACAATCATGGTATTCACAGGGCAGAGTCTGTGAGAAGTCAGCAGGAAGCTCATTAAGTCTCCATAATGGGCCTCCCGGTAGCAGTCCACTCATCAAGATGCTATCAGCCCTGGAACAGCAGCCCAAGCACAAATCCCGTCGCCCCCACTGCCTTCCTCTCCAGCAGTGGCCCCCCATAGCCGATCCCATTAATTGCCTTTTGTTTGCACTCCTGAACAAAAGCCATCTTGTGCGGTGGGACAGCAACTTCGAATGCCTGGACAGTTAGGCTAGTTGAATGGATAAATAGCCTATACATCCCCCTAGTCACCTCTCTATTCTGGACAATGTTGAGCTGTTTATTTTTTCATGACATACCCTGGTTTCTTATCTGGGGTTTCATGACATGTCATGGTTGTCAACAGCCATTTTATTTGATGAGATAGTGTGTTGCTAGGTATGCCTTTTAGAATGTAATTCTTACTGGCATTACAATAAAAACGAGCTAGCACTTCTATAGAAAGAATAGTGAAGTGTGGGGGGTGGAAATTGATACAGTTACATATCGCAATGTCATTTTTGGACGAAATGTCTATATTCGACTCGATTTGTTAAAAAAAATATACAGTGCCATCAGAAAGTATTCATACCGCTTGACTTATTCCACATTTTGTTGTGTTACTGTCTGAAATCAAAATGGATTAAATTGATATTTTTTCCTCACCCATCTACACATAATGACAAAGTGAAAACATGTTGTTTTTTTGCACATTTATTGTTAATGAAATACAGAAATCTCATTACCTAAGTATACACACCCCTGAGTCAATACATTTTTGGCAGCGATTACAGTCTTTCTTTCTGGGTAAGTCTTTAAGCGCTTTGCACATCTGGATTGTACACTATTTGCCCATTATTCTTAAAATATATGATTCAAGCTCTGTCAAATTGGTTGTTGATTATTGCTAGACAACCATTTTCAAGTCTTGCTATATATTTTCAAGCAGATTCAAGTCAAAACGGTAACTCGGCCAACATTCAGTCTCCTTGGTAAGCAACTCCAGTGTAGATTTGAACTTGCGTTTTAGGTTATTGTCATGCTGACAGCTGAATTAATCTCCCAGTGCCTGGTGGAAAGCAGACTGAACCCGGTTTTCCTCCATGATTTTGCCTGTGCTTAGCTGCATTCCATTTATGTTTTAACCTGAAAAACTCCCTAGTATTTAACCATTAAACTCTCCAACTCTCCAACAGCCATTAAACTCTCCAACTGTTTTAAAGTTACCATTGGCCTCCAGCAAATTAGTTAGGAAGGACGCCTGTATCTTTGTAGTTACTGGGTGTATTGATACACCATCCAAAGTGTAGTTAATAACCCCAAAGGGATATTCAATGTCTGTTTTATTTTACCCGTCTACCAACTTGTTTTTCTCGTGCTCTCTCATCTCTCTGCAGCAGACATATAGTGAGAAATATGTTTGGAACATCAAATCGCATTATTGAATAGCAATACATATAGTGAGAATTGCAATATATTGTATCGCCACCTAAGTATCGTGACACTATCGTGAGGTCCCTCTCAATTCCCAGCCCTACACTTGAGTAGGCAGAATTAAAACAACAGTGTCACATGCTTTGTAAACAACAGTGAAATGCTTACTTACGAGTCCTTCCTAAAAATGCAGAGAGAAATAATAGGAAAATAATAAATACACAATGAGTAATGATAACTTGGCTATATACAGTACACGGGGTAGTACCAAGTCTATGTGCAGGGGTAATTGAGGTACAGTTCATTGTAAATAAGAATTTGTTCTTAACTGACTTGCCTAGTTAAATAAAGGTTACACATATGTACATATTAGGTAGGGGTAAAGTGACTAGGCAACAGGATAATAAACAGTAGCAGCAGTGTATGTGATGAGTCAAAAGAGTTAGTGCAAAAAGGGTCAATGCAGATAGTCAAGGTAGCTATTTGGTAAACTATTTAGCAATCTTATTGCTTGGGGGTAGAAGCTGTTCAGGGTCCTGTTGGTTCCAGACTTGGTGCATCGGTACCACCTGCCCTGCAGTAGCATAAAGAACAGTATATGACTTGGGTGGCTGAAGCCGTTGACAATTGTTAGGGCCTTCCTCTGACACTGCCTGGTATAGGCCCAGCAAAAAGGGGACGCCCTGAGGACATTCGGCGACGTTCCCATTAGGTCCCTTAAGGGTTTTGGGCACATGTTGTTATCCCACTGACGTTCTGAGACAGTTCTAAGTTCGCCACGTGATGGTCTAGGGCAGGTATTGCCCCCCAGGGGGTACGCCAAATAAAAATGTGATTCACATTTTGTTTTAAATAAATACATTTACAATAAAAAAAAATTATAAAATCTTCACATTTTCAAACAGTCCATTTAGCAAGGCCTGCATCCATAGAGACACATTTTTTTTTAATTTAACCTTTAACTAGGCAAGTCAGTTAAGAACAAATTCTTATTTTCAATGACGGCCTAGGAACAGTGGGTTAACTGTCTTGTTCAGGGACAGAATGACATACCAGCTCTACTGGTAGTACTGCTACTACCAGCAGTAGTATACCTGCACCTGTCGACGACACAAGTTGTTCTGCTTCCACGAGCACATCCAATGCTAGCATCAGTAATTCTACATTTGTAGTTAGCCCAGCTAGCATGGACACTGACAGTTGTGAATCTGATGCAGACGAAGAGCTACTGTCCTCTTACCCGGGAAAGCACCGAACAACAGACAGGGACGTTGGACCATCGAAGAGGCGCAAATATGATGAGAACTACATTGATTTGGGGTTCACTTATATTGGGAGTAGTGCCTTTCCCCAGCCACAATGTGTCTTATGTGCAAAAGTACTATCTCACAACTCGATGAAACCTTCACTCTTGCTCTGACATTTGGAAACAAAACATGCCAATTTGAACAATAAGCCACAGGAGTTTTTTGAACGAGAATTAAGACGACTTTTGAGTAGTAAGACATGTATAAAAGCAACAGATACCATTAATAAGAAGCATCTTATATGGTGAGCTACCAAGTGGCTAGGACAGGCAAGCCCCATACTATTGTGGAAGACTTAATTCTTCCTGCTGCTGCGGATATGGCTGAGACAATGCTGGGGGGAAAGGCCCAAAAAAACTATACAGACAATGCCTTCAAACAACACTTTCATGACGCATCAGTGACATGGCAGGAGATGTTTTGAAACAATTACTGCTTCACATACAAGCCAGTGAATTCTATGCGTTACAGCTGGATGAGTCAACAGACGTGGCGGGCCTGGCACAGCTCCTGGTATATGTCCGTTACGTTTATGGGGTCAATTATGGAAGACTTCCTCTTCTGCAAACCACTGGAAACCAGGACAACAGGAGAGGAAACTTTTAAAGTACTGGACAGCTTTAGACATCAAATGGACTTTGGTGGTCAAGATGTGTTGGTATCTGTACTGATGGCACAAAATCCATGACAGGGAGACATAGTGGAGTGGTAACGCGAGTGCAAGCAGTTGCTCCCGACGCCACTTGGGTACACTGCAGCATCCACCGAGAGGCTCTTGCTGCCAAGGGAATGCCTGGCAGCTTGAAAGACGTTTTGGACACTACAGTGAAAATGGTTAACTTTGGTAAAGCAAGGCCCCTGAACTCGTGTATTTTTTGCACTATGTAATGATATGGGCAGCGACCATGTAACGCTTTTACAACATGCAGAAGTGCACTGGTTATCAAGGGGCAAAGTATTGACACATTTTTGGGAATTAAGAGACAAGCTTAAAGTTCTTTACTGACCATCATTTTCACTTGTCTGACCGCTTGCATGATGAGTTTCCATACGACTGGCCTATCGGGGTGATGTTTTTTCTCACCTGAATGATCTGAATCTAGGATTACAGGGACTCAGACTATATTCAATATGTGGGACAAAATTTAGGCTATGACTAAGAAGTTGGAGCTATTCTCTGTCTGCATTAACAGGACAAAACACAGTTCTTTCCATCATTGTATGATTTTTTGTGTGCAAATGAACTCAATCTTACGGACAATGTCAAATGTGATATGGCGAAGCACCTGAGTGAGTTGGGTGCGCAATTACGCAGGTACTTTCCCGAAACGGATGACACAAACAACTGGATTCGTTATCCCTTTCATACCTTGCCTCCAGTCCACTTACCGATATCTGAACAAGAGAGCCTCAGCGAAATTGCAACACGCGGTTCTGTGAAAAAAGTGAATTTAATCAGAAGCCACTGCCAGATTTCTGGATTGAGCTGCCCTCAGAGTATCCTACCCTTGGCAAATTGCGCTGTTAAGACACTGATGCCCTTTGCAACCATGTACCTACAGTATGTGAGAGTGGATTCCCTGCCCTCTCTAGCATGAAAACTAAATACAGGCACAGACTGTGTGTGGAAAATGATTTAAGACTGAGACGCTCTCCAATACAACCCAACATTGCCGAGTCATGAGCATCCTTTCAAGAACACCCTTCTCATTAACCTGTGGTGAGATATTCACAATTTTCGATGAACAAATAAGGTTTTATGTGTAAGATGGTTAAATAAAGAGCAAAATTATGGATTATTATTATTATATTAAACTGTTATATTAAAATGTCCTCTCACTGTCAAATGTGTTTATTTTCAGCAAACGTATGTGTAAATATTTGTATGAACATAACAATATTCAACAACTGAGACATAAACTGAACAAGTTCCACAGACATGTGACTAACAGAAATTGAATAATGTGTCCCTGAACAAAGGGGGGGTCAAAATCAAAAGTAACAGTCAGTATCTGGTGTGGCCACCAGCTGCATTAAGTACTGCAGTGCATCTCCTCTTCATGGACTGCACCAGATTTGCCAGTTCTTGCTGTAACATGTTACCCCACTCTTCCACCAAGGCACCTGCAAGTTCACGGACATTTCTGGGGCAATGGCTCTAGCCCTCACCCTCCGATCCAACAGGTCCCAGACGTGCTCAATGGTATTGAGATTCGGGCTCTTCGCTGGCCATGGCAGAACACTGACATTCCTGTCTTGCAGGAAATCACGCACAGAACGAGGAGTATGGCTGGTGGCATTGTCAACTCAGGCAGTTGTTGCCATCCTGTACCTGTCCCGCAGGTGTGATGTTCGGATGTACCGATCCTGTGCAGGTGTTGTTACACGTGGTCTGCCACTGCGAGGATGATCAGCTTTCCGTCCTTTCTCCCTGTAGCGCTGTCTTAGGCATCTCACAGTATGGACATTGCAATTTATTGCCCTGGCCACATCTGCAGTCCTCATGCCTTCTTGAAGCATCCCTAGGGCACGTTCACACAGATGAGCAGGGACCCGGGGCATCTTTCTTTTGGTGTTTTTTCCTGAGTCAGTAGAAGGCCTCTTTAGTGTCCTAAGTTTTCACAACTGTGACCTTAACTGCCTACTGTCTGTAAGCTGTTAGTGTCTTAATGACCGTTCCACAGGTGCATGTTCATTCATTGTTTATGGTTCATTGAACAAGCATGGGAAACAGTGTTTAAACCCTTTACAATGAAGATCTGTGAAGTTATTTGGATTTTTACTAATTATCTTTAAAAGACAGGGTCCTGAAAAAGGGACGTTTCTTTTTTTTGAGTTTATTTTTGCCCTGGTCCTAAGAGAGTTCTTTGTCACTGCCCACGAGCTGGGTTGTGACAAAAACTCACAATCATTCTTATGTTTAATAAATTAATGGGAACCACTGGTCTAGGGGACCTTTGTCTAGTTCCCTGTACGTTCCCAGGATGTCATTGAGGACCATGTCAGGACCTCTCAGGACATCGCCTGATGGTCCCAAGGGAATGTTCTCTGGGGGAACTTTGTCTACGTTTTTAGGATGTACTCGGGACGTTGTGTCATGATCCCCTGAATGTTCTTGAGACGTTATGTCTAGTTCCCGGTTTGTCCCGGGACATTTTGGGGTGTTCTTTGGACATTGTGTCATGGTCCCCTGAACGTTTTTTGGACGTTATGTCATGTTCCCCTGGAACTTTTTGTCACGTCATGTTTCCAGGTGTTCCAAACCATTATAAGTAAAATAATGAAATGGTATGGGGGTTTTAAGGTAAGTGGTACGCTGTTCAGCTAAGGTAGTCAAATCTTTAACCTCTCAGGGATTGCTGGGGCGCTAGCGCCCCAATCCCGACACTACCAGGTGAAATGTAAGGCGCCAAATTCAAAATCCAAAAGTTGAATTATTAAACATCCACCAATATACAAGTGTTCCATACTCATCAAAAGCTCTGTTTCTTGGCAATATCACAGCGTTGTCAGATTTCAGAAAGGCTTTACGGCGAAAGCAGCACATTTGATTGTTTGAGGGTAGCACCTCACATTTTTCCCATAGCCATGAATCGATTAGCCATCATGGCACACACATAACACATTTCACAGCGAAAACAAATCAGTTACCTGTTGAAGAACTTCTGCTGAGGTCATCCTAAGTGTCCAACGAAGACAATCCATGGCTTTTGCTAGAAAAAGTTATGTATTTTATCCATAAATCTCCATTTGGTTCGCGCGCGTTATAATCAGAAACGACAGCTTCCACTCCTCCATTGAAACGTGACGCAAACTCGTTCATCTTATACCTATAAACTTGTCCAAGAACAATCAAACATAGTTTTAAATGTATCCTTAGGAACACTTTTACGTATATTTACTATTATAAATCAACCGGAATATAAACTGATCGATAAAGACGGTAAAAAAGACACTGCGCGCCTTGTCGGGAACGCGCACTGGGTACTGTTTACATAAAAAGGTCACTTCCTGGTTTGCTCTTATTCTCTGGTCTAAAGCATCCAAATTGAAAATTTACACTGTCTCGAGACTGTTGACATCTAAAGGAAGCGATGGGTACTGCATTCATATGCCCTTATATGGTCATTTTCATGAGGGAGGGGTTCCAAATGAGCAATGTGTCAAAATCACTTTTTCCAGGACAGAAATTCCTCTGGGTTTCGCCTGCCATATGCGTTCTGTTTCACTCACAGACAAATGGTTAACACTTTTGGAAAATTCAGAGTGTTTCCTATCCAATGGTACTAAATATGTGCATATCCTATTTTCTGGGCCTGAATGGGAGGCATTTTACTTTGGGCACGCCAGGCTCTCCAAAACCGACCCCTCAGCTGCCACTCCCTAACAAGTTAATCAATGGCAATATGATTACATTTGACATGATCACTTAGTACTTTGGACAAACTCACAACCTCTGGATTTGGGGTATGCTGAGCTTTCTGACTATTCTCTCATTGATTTTATTGACTTATTTCAGCAATAGTAGTTCGGGTTTTCAGTATAGTTATTATGCTGTTTTGATGTTACTTCTGAATCCCTGAGCACAGTTACATGCACACAATAATGTGATTATTGTTGCTATTCGGGTTAATATAGTTTGTTTAAAACATTTACATGCTTTTGCAAGAAGAACGATTTCCCTAATAATCCTGTTTACATGGACACATCTGAAATCAGGCTATTGATGGGACTTTGATAATTGCAGAAAATTGCAATCAAAATAAACATTCTACCACAGTGACCATGTTACTTTTGAGAAGACTATTTGATTCTGAGTTTGGACATATACATAGTTTTGACATATAAACTTTATAAGATGCATACTTTGTTTATCCAAAGTCACTTCACTCGCGCATAAGACAGAAGCTTGCACTACCCGGTGCTGGCACATGCGCAGATTAAATGCACCACTGGAACGCCGATTAAACTGTATACATGTCCTAATAATTCTACAGATTGCTCAGAAAACCAGATATTTTAATCGGCGTATGTTTACTTCGATTATGACCTTACGCCGATTAAGACAAGCAGTGTAAGGTGTTTACATGACTAGTGGCATACTCAGCCTTCTGCCATAATCAGTTTAATATCAAATTATTAGTGCGCATGTCAATTTACTCACTATGATAAATATGATCGTTTTTCTTCCGTTTATTTTTAACAGCGCTGAGATTTACTTTGAAGTGCAAAGTGTAGGAATAGACCTACAGGTGAAATATGCTATTGATACAGACTTGGTGACGTACCAGGACGATCGGAATGATATGAACCAAGAGGTTGTGAGTTCAAATCCCAGGTGAGGACATTGTTTAATAATTATCGTATGAATAAACAATGTAATCATGTATGTCAAAATATGTAAGTTAAAAACACTATGTTAAAAGCCCTGTGTGTAGATGTCCCTAGCATTGCCAAAAGAAAAAGAGCTGTGACTTGATGGGCTTGGAAACAGTAACAAGGGTTGATGTGTAATGAAACTAGGGTGTGTGCGCCCTGGCTATTTTTCTTTGCACCCATCAGGTGACGTCCCCGGGACAAACAGGGAGCTAGACAAAAAACTCCAGGGTACCATGACAAAACATCCCAAGAACGTCGTAAAAACGCACTCGGGGACGTCCCCGGGACCAACAAGGAACTAGACAAAACATTCAGGGGTACATGACACAACGTCCTGACGAAGGCTACCATTTCATGAGGTCCCGGGGACGTCCCAGCGATTCATTGTTTGCAGGAGAGGTCATGGATGGCTGGGAGCTCGGCCCCAGTGATGTACTGGGCCATACACACTACCCTTTACAGCGCCTTGCAGTCGAATGCTTAGCAGTTGCCATACCAAGCGGTGATGCAGCCAGTCAAGATGCTCTCAATGGTGCAGCTGTAGAACTTTTTGAGGAACTGAGGGCCCATGCCAAATCTTTTCAGCCTCCTGAGGTGGAAAAGGCATTGTTCTGCCTTCTTGACTGTATTGGTGTGTGTGTGGATCATGTTAAATCCTTAGTGATGTAGACACTGAGGAACTTGAAGCTCTCGACCCGCTCCACTACAGCCTGTCGATGTGGTTGGGGGCGTGCTCGGCCCTCCTTTTTCTGTAGTCCACGATCAGCTCCTTTGTCTTGCTGACATTGAGGGAATGGTTGTTGTCCTGTTAGTCTCTGACCTCATCCTTATACGCTGTCTCATCGTTGTCGGTGATCAGGCCTGCCACCGTTGTGATGTCAGCAAACTTAATGATGATGTTGGATTAATGCGTGGCCTCGCAGTCATGGGTGAACAAGGAGTACAGGAGGGGACTAAGCACGCACCCTGAAGGCCCCCGTGTTGAGGGTCAGCGTGGCGGTTGTGTTGTTGCCTACCCTTACCATCTGTGGGCAGCCCGTCAGGAAGTCCAGGATCCAGTTGTAGAGGGAGGTGTTCAGTCCCGGGGTCCTTAGCTTAGTGATGAGCTTGGAGGGCACTATGATGTTGAACGCTGAGCTGTAGTCAATGAACTGCATTCTCACATAGGTGTTCCTCTTGTCCAGGTCGGAGAAGGCAGTGTGGAGTGTGATGGCGTCATCTGCGGATCTGTTGGGGAGATATGCCAATTGGAGTGGGTCCAGGGTGTCTGGGATGATGGTGTTGATGTGCACCTCAACCAGCCTTTCAAAGCATTTCATGGCTACAGATGAAGGTTAACCCCAGTTAAGTCTTTCCATAAAAGTTGTTATTTTAAATATGCTGGCCATGCAGGATAGTGCTCTATGGCAACCCAATGAAAAATGGGTCCTGGAAACAGAACCCATTTTGATGAATGACCCATGAATAGACTCCTGAAAATGATTTAGTGTTATGAACGACTGGACTCAGAAAACAACTAGCATGGGGCGAGGTTGGAAGATGTAGGCTACCTAAACATTGCCTGAGGCATTCACACAGACTATTCAGACTTTGCTTGTTTTCTTTTTTACTTATTATTTACTGACAAAATAGTAGTGTCAACACTTTTATTCCGGTGGACAGCGGTCTACAATCACTACTATCGAATGAGGGACTCAGGGGTCAGACAAGTTATACTGCTTCAGCTAAGAATATATATTTTTACCAGATTTGAAGTAGACCTGAACTCAATAGATACGGTTACATATTTTGTGAAATGCTGTGTGCTGCAGTTCTGGCCTATTTCATTGTTCCTTAGCAAGCAGTTAGTATGGAGTGAGTGCGGAGGAGTGTAGAATGTGAGGTCATTTGACACAGTGGGGACAAACGGTCACAGGTGATGCCGAGTTTTGACAAGCGTGGAAAGGGACAAGGGTCCCTTTTTAAAAAGCACCCACATTCTACCCATAGACTTTCAGTGGGAGAAAGTCCTCCCAGGGCGAGGTCAACTAATGACAACAATCATAACTTTCCCTGTTCATTTGTTTACTGTCCCTTTTTATAATCCTCGCTTGTTAGTGTGAATACCCTTGTCCAACATATAAAAAGCGGATTAAAGTGCCTTTGAGGCAAATACATTGCTCTGCTATGATATATTCTATGTAGTAAATGTTAATCAGTCTTTACTACAGTAGGGTTTGTATTTTCATGTAATTGACATTACAGCTGACCCCATTTAGTCGACTGGTCAATTGTTTGGTTGATAGACTGGTTGGTCGAGATTTTTTTAGTCGAGCAGTGGCAAGTGTATAAAAACAAATTATGGCACACGAGACATATCTGATTCACGCCTGTCTGAGTGGACTAATCCATTGCAGAGGCCACGGGTTTGGCACACCAGTAGTACATTTACCGTTAATTCCCATAATTTCTAATCTGCAATATTTTGGGGGTTTCTGTTAATGCAATCAACATATTGTTTTTACAGTTTTATCGTTGTCATTGTAGGAGTGGACACGTTTGTAGAGTGCCCAACCTAGGCTACGCTTGTTCGTTTTTTTTCTTTCATTTAGGAGTTCTCAATTTATTCATTGGCTTTTGCTTGGAGCGTTCCTGTCAATCTTGATTAAGGACACGCACCTGATTATGTATATAAAAGTAGGACTAGTCTACCTGGCCTGATCGCAATTGTATGCCTATAAAGTGTGCCCATTTGGGGATCTAATACTATTGCTGATAGTCTTAACTCACCATCACTGTAGAGCTTCTCAAAGTAATTTTTTCTTTGCCTCAAACAGCAAGTCAAAGTCTGTTTTTACATCCATTGAGCATGACAATAGTTCCTCAACGTAGCCTATTTGAAAATCTTTCCAGCTCTCTTCCTGTCGATTACCACTCAGCATAAAAGGGGCCTAACGCTATACTTTTTATCCCTTTCGCAAAATAGCCTACAGCTGTGTCTGTCTGTCCGGAGATCACTGGCATGGGAAAGGACCCAGAATATTTTATAAAATGTTGCAAGTTTGCTAGCCTGAGCTTCGGGCAGGACCAAGTTAATACAATGATTCCAGTTCATTGCAGACAGGCCATGTGTAACCAATGTGATTTATGGGATATTTATTTTCATCAGGATATTTCCCTGTGGGCTGCAATATTTTTATTTGTTGGCTTTACAGTGCATTCAAAAAGTATTCAGACCCCTTGAATTTTTCCACATTTTGTTATATTACAGCATATTTCTAACATTTAATCAATTGTCTTCAATCTACACACAATACCCCATAATGACAAAGCAAAAACGGGTTTTTAGAAAAATAAATGTATAAAATAAAAAAATAAAAATGAAATATCACATTTAAATAAGTATTCAGACCTTTTACTCAGAACTTTGTTGAAGCACCTTTGGCACAGATTACAGAAGGAGGTGTGCCAAGCTTGTAGAGTCATACTTGGGAATGACGCTACAAGCTTGGCACACCTGTATTTGGGGAGTTTCTCCCATTCTTCTCAGCAGATACGCTCAAGCTCTGTCAGGTTGGATGGGGGGTGTCGCTGCACAGCTATTTTCAGGTCCAACCAGAGATGCTCGATCAGGTTCAAGTCCGGGCTCTGGCTGGGCCACTCAAGGACATTCAGAGACTTGTCCCAAAGCCTCTCCTACGTTGTCTTGGCTGTGTGCTTAGGATCGTTGTCCTGTTGGAAGGTGAGCTTTCACCCCAATCTGATGTCCTGAGCGCTCTGGAGCAGGTTTTCGTCAAGGATCTCTGAACTTTGCCCTGTTCATCTTTTACTCGACCCTGATTAGTCTCCCAGTCCCTGCCGCTGAAAAACATCCCCACAACATGATGCTGCCACCACCATGCTTCACCTTAGGGATAGTGCCAGGTTTCCTCAAGACGTGACGCTTGGCATTCAGGCCAAAGAGTTCCATCTTGGTTTCATCAGACCAGAGAATCTTGTTTCTCATGGTCTGAGAGTCCTTTAGGTGCCTTTTGGAAAACTCCAAGAGGGCTGTCATGTGCCTTTTACTGACGAGAGGTCTCCATCTGGCCGCTCTGCCATAAAGGCCTCATTGGTAGAGTGCTGCAGAGATGGTTGTCCTTCTGGAAGGTTCTCCCATCTCCACAGAGCAGCTCTGGAGATCTGTCAGAGTGACCATCGGGTTCTTGGCCACCTCGCTGATCAAGGCCCTTCTCCCCCAACTGCACAGTTTGGCCGAGCAGCCAGCCCTAGGAAGAGTCTTGGTGGTTCCAAACTTCTTTCATTTAAGAATGATGGAGGCCACTGTGTTCTTAGTACCCCTCCCCAATCTGTGCCTCAAAACAATCCTGTCTCGGAGCTCTACGGACAATTCCGTCAACTTCTGGGCTTGGGTTTTGCTCCGACATGTACCGTCAACTGTGGGACCTTATATAGACAGGTGTGTGCCTTTCCAAATAATGTCCAATCAATTGAATTTACCACAGGTGGACTCCAATCAAATTGTAGAAACAGCTCAAGGATGATCAATGGAAACAGGATGCTACTGAGCTCAATTTCGAGTCTCATAGTAAAGGGTCTGAATACTTATGTAAATAAGGTCTTTTTTATTTTTAGTACATTTGCAAAAAAATCTAAAAACCTGTTTTCACTTCGTCATTATGGGGTATTGTGTGTAGATTGATGAGGAAAACAATTAATTTAATACATTTTAGAATAAGGCTATAAAGTAACAAAATGTGGAAAAAGGGGTCTGAATACCGAATTTTTACATATTGGCAATAGAAGTTACTTTTAGATTTGTATCATTTTAATTTAGAATTTTGATTAACCACATGACATTGATTTTGAGATATGAAGACTTTATTATAAATTAAGTTAAACTGTTTCACGAAAATGTGCATATTAAAATCCTAACTAGCATGCAGATCAGTAGAAATTGTAGGACAACTTGGCACTCCAAATGGTAAAGGTTGCTGACCACTGGCGTAGCGGTAATGGCACAATCTGCAAAGACCAGCAGCAGTGGGAGGAAGATTTTTTTTTATTTTATTCTGCTTAGGCTATATTTATCTCTGGCTCCCTCTTTAGTAATTTGTGTGTCTTGCTTTTTTGATCACAGTGCTTAAAGTATCAGACAAGCTCAGTAGCCTACATATAGGGTGTGTTTATACAGTATATGGAAAAATGCACATTTAAACATTTTGACCAATTGATTGGTCGAAAGAACAGATGACTCTGTCGATTAAGTGTTTTTATTTTTCGGGGACATCCCTAATTGACGTCCCAAAATGTGTTCTGAAAAGGCGTTCTTACCACCCACTCTCCCAAATCTAAAGTCTCACAAATTCCACAGCGTAAGATACATAACTTAATAAATCAGGACTATTTCAGAACCATTTCCAGACTAGACCCTAACACAATGCTCTCATATACCAAAAAATTATTGAGACTTCAAAGTGCGCAATTCCCTGGTGAGCAATCCCAGCGACTGACCCAGTGAGCAGGCCTTCAGAACAACACAAAGGCATACTCCAGACTGAAATAGTTAGCATAGGCCATCTGAGGAGCAGGACAGGGAATGTTGCTGAGAAAAGGGGGAAACAATTGGCGCTTTATGTTACCACTGACCTCCCCACAGTACCCCTGCTTCCATCACCTGCTCGTGAGGAATCCCCCACAGGTTTCTATGGGGAATGCCGGATAAACGCGATGCATAGCAAGAGCGCTCCGTGCCACCCATTCCATGGCCGGCTTTAACGCTAGAAATGCAGTCACTCGCATGCCGTCACAGGAAGTAAGACATACTGTACTATGTTACAATGCAACCTGGATTTTGGGACACAATGGTCAGCCACGTAAGTGCTTTCATGGCAAGAATAGAGGACAGCTGTTGACCTTTGTCACCTGCCTGTCTTTGCTTACATCAAACATAAATCCTCTGTGGTGTTCTGTTTGATAAACAAAAGTGCTCGACCTTCAATAGCCCTCCTTTATGTTTAGCCTCAAACGTAAGGGAGGAAAAAGGGGGAAACATCAAGATTAAAGTCGCATACAAACGTGAAATTCTGCCACAGTTGCCTGGCAGGGACTTTTTTTAAATATACAGCATGCCTTTCCCTGAAGCTCTGAAAGACTGAATGATAAAGTTGGCAGATTAAGCAGTGTTTACAGGACAGAGTCACAAAAAAGATCTGGACCGTTCTAAACCCACAGGTAATCCTCATTATTTGTTCACTATACAGATGTGCAGTGCACCGCTGAGGTGTGTTCATAACCCCACTTCCCAACCAAAGAGAGCGATCACCAATCTCTGTCTGAGGGTTTCTTGCTATGCTTGTTCTCATCTTCTGTATCTCATGCAATGGAGAATTCCTTTGTAGATGCACTTTAATGATACAGTTTAACCTATTATTACAGTACTAGCTGTGTAATTGTAGCATGACTCAACTAACCGAGGAAAAAAATTTGACCTTTAATGGGTAATAATTATGGCCAAGCTCGTTAGTCACATTGAGGAGAATATCCCATCAATTACTGGGGAGTGTCACTGGTCTGCATATTGCTCTGAGTATTATTTTTATTTCTTTTTTCAAATAGTATTATTATTTATTTGTATATTGTATTATGCATTGTTGGGAAGGGCCTTTAAGTAAGCAAGCATTTCCCTGTTAGTCTACACCTGTTGTTTACGAAGCATGTGACACTTATAATTTGATTTGATTGTCCAGATTCTGATGGACTCTTTGCACCTGCAATTACAGTAGCCTCACCGCCGATAAGTGAGGTCTCCAACTGATTGGCCAACTGCTGCCTGATATCTAGACAAGCTCCCAGCTAAAACAGTCAAATTGAGTGGGTATCAGTATGTTTAACCTACTGTACATACAGTACTCTACGCTACCTTCATTGCTCAATTCTGGGGCCTCCTGTAGATATATGCTTGATCACGAGGCCTTCCACGAGGCCTTCCAAGCCCTGTCATTCCCAGCGCAAAGGAGGGAGGTCTCAAAACATTGCACTAACAATCTCCCTAAAACCACGGGATGCTGCCCACGGACATATGCGGGATGATCCTGAGTGTGGATGATCTGAAATAAAACTGCATGGTTGGCCAGTTCCGCACAAATGGCCGTCAGCGCGGGGAATTAATTACACTGAGCAGGAGGCTGTTTAAAAGGGACTCATCAGCCAAGAGATATACTGTAGATTCCCTCTGAATGTGTGGTGAAAATGCACAAAACCATAAGATCCTTGTTGTGGCTCAAACCGGATATAGACAGAACGGATGGGTCCGAGAAAGCTGCGGTTCAACTTTTGGGGGGGGGACTTTTGTTTTTCCTCTTCTCATCCAACAGGCACACTTTGAGGCCTCGTGTGAGCACTAACATAACTCGTCCTGCGTAAAATGCTTTTGTTCTTGCGTTTTCTACCGTTCTTATTTATTCAATCAATAAATTATTTGTGTGCTCTATTCCTTCTCTCTGCTGTTTTATGCGTTGAATATTTCAGGAGACGCACATCTGTGCTCTCATTGTTCTTTCGGAAAGAAAGAAGTCACGTCTTCATCATACCAGCAGTGCATACTGGAAATGAAGAACACTGGTCAAGCCCCTGAAGACATTTGACTCTTCCTTTCTTTCTCTATTAATGCTGTCACCTCAGTGTCTTAACTTCCTGATCGTGACAACTCTTCTATTAGCGCAGGTTGACTAGATGTTCCATCAGGGTCATAGTACTTTCATCTGATTTTACAGGACATAGCTCTCAAAACTATTTAATTTCATGGTTTGTCATCAACATGCTACATTGCAATGCAGGCAGTCTTTGTTTGAAGATCGGGGTTTGTACAGTGAGGGGTGTTATTTCAACCAATAATCTCACAATTGATGACAATTCTGGCCTTTAATAAACCTATGTAGGCCTGCAGACTGACAACATGGGTGGTCTGACAAGTCACAACACAATTTTCTGTTGCAGGGATTCAGGGCAACTAAAGTCTGCAATTTACACCAGTGGGTGGATAGATGAATCAGAAGTTCTATATTAATCTTAGCTTAAATCCAGGCAGAGACTATAAGGAAATGGGGAGGATATGACAGAATGATCCTGTACAGCTTGCAGAGAATTGTGACCGTGTGTGTGTGAAATGTGCATTCATGCATAGAGGGTCTTATAATCAATCAATGATTTAGAGCATTGTTTTTAGAAATAAATATTATTCCAGTGGAGACTTGACAAATGACGCATCTAGGCTTAGTGCTTCGTATTCATCATTTGGGCTTTGGCCATTACAAAAATGGCCAACATGCCATTTTCTATCACAATCTATTGTAATACTGACTTCAAAAGCATTATCTTTGCTTCTGTTGGGATTAAATAGGTTAAGGGGAAAGTTCAGGTGGGCCTTCGCGCTTTAACAAAGGAAAAAAGGGGTTTTAAAAAGGGACAAATTTAATCTGTCTTTCTCTCACCACCCATGTTGCTTTGCTCACAAGAAGTCGTAATTTCAATATCTCTGCCATTCAATCTACTGGTCTTGAATTCCTTCCAGCGTTACTCTTCTCGTGTCCAACTTACATGGCTATCTATGGTGCATGTACCAATATCTTTGTTGTGGTATCTTTCCACATTGTGAGGATTTCTTTTAAGCCTCATAATCCCCTCCAAAAATACGGTCTGATTATTCTGCCTGTGTGAAACCCCTCCAAGGTCTTGGTGGCTCCTTTTAAGGTAATCTTGTAAACCCTGATCATGACCATTGTGTAAGCATGTTCAACTCGGGAAGTGCGACTATCAGGAGGAAATGGCAGATGAGATAGCGTGGTCTCCGTTGCATTTCACATTAGAACAATTTAGTTTAAATTTACAACCTTCTTGCTTTAGAAATCGTGAAATGTCTGAGCTAAATGTGACACATTTGACGACAGTTGTCTACTTTTTTCTCTCCTACTTGCTTTTTCTTTCCCCTCCTTATCCCTGGCTGATGCAGCGGTGTTTATGAAAATGTATTCAAATGACTATGCACTTCCATGCGTTGGTCTTTAAAAAAAATATATATTTACTTGCCAACGTCACCAGTTCAGGCAAGCACCCTTATCAGCCCATATAAGCTCTGCTACTAAAATGGACTCTTAAGCAAGCTTCACACATGAATGATTAAACACTCTTTCTCCAGCTCTGAGGCTGCGGCCTTGTCCAGCATCCGGTTACAGCCATGACAAACGTCAGCCAAAGCTCTGTAATCAATGGAACTGACCCAAATTGTTATTATTTTTCAATAGCTTGCGGTAACATGGTTGACAGGCAAATACTACAGAATGTACACCCTCTACCGGAGCTCAGTCGAGGGCCACCATGGTACAAAGTTGTCAACAATTTCTGGCATGTCGACAAATATCTCAGGCACTTACTTACCCAAGGTATGCACTCACACACGTGTGGCAGCTGTACTGTGTACATACTGTATCTGGGCTTCTACCGTGTTCTCAGGAAAACCTGAAAACATGGCTCGCCTATGTCCCTGTGATACATTCTGACAGGATTAGGAAATGCTATTAATGTCGCTGGATATCAAACATTTCAGTGCTCATTAAGTATTTAATGTATACATGCTCTGTCCGAACACTTTCCTCAGGCTTTTTTCCCCACTTAACTGATGATTTTTTAATGGATGTTTTTTATTTTATTTTTATTTCACCTTTATTTAACCAGGTAGGCAAGTTGAGAACAAGTTCTCATTTACAACTGCGACCTGGCCAAGATAAAGCAAAGCAGTTCGACACATACAACAACACAGAGTTACACAGAGTTCTTATGTGCTCCAGACTAGGTCAGCTGAAAGCCATCGTGAAGATATGTTCTTATTACTGGCTATACTTACAGTCCTGTTTCTGTCTATATTTACCTGTTATGTACTAATGAAATTATGTGATGACAATTAATACTTTTTGGTCCTTAATTCAAATAAAGCAATACTACAAAACACTATTACCTGGGCCCAAATGCTGGTGCTTTTTTCAATTAATCCCAAATAAACCAAACAAAGTTATTAAGCTATTATTGATTACAATTTCACCATGTAATTTCTAAGTAAGTACTAGGTAAATAGCATACTGTAATATAATGAGTATCCGTATTAAGAGCATTAATAGGACAAAGGAATTCCTGAGGTCATACTTGCTCAGTTACACTGTGGCATCTCTGATGCATCAAATCATCCTTTTTACCAGTTAATACTGTAGCGCCTAAGTGTTTGCCCTAATGCCCGGTCACCATATGGTTACAATCTTCCAACACTATCTGACCAGTCAGCTAAATTAACATTGCAAGTCTGATGCTATTGGTGGATTTTCAACAGTAAAAAAAGGCTATTGATTCTAATAAGGCCTTCCTTTGTTTGACACAAATCAATAATCATTTCTTGTAGCTTTGTCCATTCTGTCGCCTACTCACCATAATTTTAACATTCAGTGGAGAAAGGCTTTATTTAAGCAATAAGGCCTGAGGAGGTGTGGTATATGGCCAATATACCACGGCTAAGGGCTGTTCTTGTGCACGAGGCATTGCGGAGTGCTAGGACACAGCCGTGGTATATTGGCCATATATCACAAACCCCCGAGGTGCCTTATTGCTATTTTAAACTGATTACCAATGTAATTAGAGCAGTAAAAATAAATGTTTTGTCATACCCGTGGTATATGGTCTGATATACCATGGCTGTCAGCCAATCAGCATTCAGGGCTCGAACCACTCAGTTTATAATGTGAAATATAGTGTGTGTTTGTAAATTAAATCTGGAGTGCCAGAGTGCGCTCTGTGCGTTTGTAAATTCAGAGAGTTGTCAGATTGTCAGTTCGTAAATTGTCAGTTCGCACACTAGATGCTCTGGCCGAGGAGTAGGTTTGATCGGTGCGTTTTGGGCTCACAACGACAGTCAAGCACCCAAGCCAACTGGCTAACGTTGGCTAGCTACTTCGACACAAATGAGAGAAAAATCTCACTCTGACCATTTTATGTTATCCCCATTTGATGTGTTTTCATGTTATCCAGAACGTTGGTGACTGTAACCGTGCTGCTGGCAACAATTTAATTATGCTTTTTTGCCGACTTTTAACTGACACCGGCCATATTCAACGGGTGTTGAGCGTTCGTAAGTTCATCAGTTATTCATCAGAATTTACGAACGCATCCATATTCAATTGGAAACTGTACTGTAGTTGTAGGTTGTAGGCCTACCTATCAGCTGCCCAAATACAGGGCTCGATATACAGGGCAGCCCACTGGCTGCTTGGGCCAGTAAAAACAATATGGTAATAATGCTATTTTTAATCTAGGCTATATAATTGATTAAAAAAAAAGACATTACTGAAGCTGTTAGTTCCTTGAAAAGTCATTCAAGTTACAGCAGCCAATTTAGAAGTTCTACTGCACCAATATAATTATTCTGTGATTTAATTTCTTATAAATTTTTATTAGCGTTTCAATTGACAGGTGTTCTGCCAGTTTGTTGCTTTCGTTGCGCTAAAACCATGTGCGGTTATTATGAGCAACACAACATTGAACGCTGGCATTTTATTACAAAAGGGAACCGGTTTTTGGTCGCTTTCTCGTTTTAAAACATGATACAATAACCGCTCAATAGCTCTTCAACATCTCTAATGGCAGGACTGACTAGCTACCACATGGACAGACTTCATTAGTGTGTTTTTGTCGGGAGCATGATGTCTGTTTAGTCAGGCAATGCCCACATTATTCTTACATATCTTATCATGTAAAAATAATGTGAATGTCAATGCATAATGCCATTGGAAAGGCCTATTAAAACATGCATTTGTAACAAACGAGACTCCCGCGGTTCCTCCTGCTCACCACCAGAGGGAACCCTCTCCTGAATATTAAGCCCTGAACTACACTCCCACATACCTGGTCCCAATCACCGTTGCACCTGTCTCCCATTAATAGACTATTTAGGCTCTCTCTCCCTTTCTCTCCTTGCGAAGTCTTGTTATCCCTGGTGATCATTTCTGAGCGTTTTCTCCCGTGTCTGTCATATCGTGGTTATACTCTGGACTGTTCTCCCTTTTTGATTCTTGCTGCCTGCCCTGGACTATATTCTTTACTGGACTGATTTTTGTAAGCTTGCTGCCTGCCCTGACCTAATGCCTGTACCTGGATTACGATTTGCCTTATCCCTGCTGTTGTGTTTGCTGGCGATTGACCCTGTTAAATGCGACCAAGATTGTAATAAAACTGCAAATGGATCCTCACTCTCTGGGTGCTTCATTACAGAAGACTTCGCCACTTCGCGATCCAGCAGCTCTGGTCCAAATGTCCACGGAGATCTCCACTCAAGCAAACCAGCTCGCCGTTCATCAACAGCAGCTAACCCATCTAACTACGGTAACGGAGGAACTCGTCCGGACGCTACAGAGGTTACAGATGTCGCTTCCGAACTCAGCCCCTCCTCAGCCGAACGCAAGTATGGGCACCTCTCCACCACCGGCACCCACAGTTAACCCACGTCTGGCTCTCCCTGATAAGTTCGACGGTAACCCCACTAAGAGTAAGGGATTTCTACTGCAATGTTCATTATTCATTGATCAACAACCAGCGATGTATGTCACTGACGCTAGCAAGATTTCCCTGGTATGTTCTCTCCTCACTGGCAGAGCGTTAGAGTGGGTAACGGCGGTATGGAGAGAGGATGGCACGGCTTTTCCATCGTTCGGTGCCTTTCTTCAACGCTTCCGGGAAGTATTTGACCACCCGGAGGGAGGCATGAGAGCTGGTGACCGACTACTCGCGTTGAACCAGGGCGGAAATACTGCAGCAGAATATGCCTTGACATTTCGCACTCTGGCAGCTCAAACCGACTGGGTTGAGAGCACGCTTAAACTGCTCTTTCGCAAGGGACTCAGCTTGGAATTACAGTCTGAACTGGCCTGCCGAGAGGAGGGGAGATCGCTGAATCAATTCATCGAACTCACCATACAGATTGACAATCTGATTCGATCACGGCGCCCACTCAGAACGGGACCCACCAGCACACAATGCCCGTGGCGCTGCCTCCAACCGAACCCATGCAGCTCGGATATACTCACCTGACTCGGAGGAACGTGAACGCCGCATACGTCAACATCTCTGCCTCTATTGTGGTCAACCTGGCCATCTAAGGGCGTCCTGCCCCACAAGACCACCTCCTCGTAATCCCTCTTCGGTGAGTCCGTGTGTTCAAGCACACCACTCCAGTTCTTGTATCAAAGTGCCGATTGTATTATCTCTAGAGGACAATCATATAACCACATCAGCACTATTAGACTCCGGAGCAGCCGGCAACTTTATGTCTCATGAGTTTGCTCAACAACAACAATTTCCATTAATCACCTGTGACTCTCAATTGGCAGTGGAGGCGCTAGATGGGCGACCTCTCGGCGATGGGAGGGTCCTGCACACCACCGTAGACCTTCAACTACAGACCGGTACCCGCCACACGGAGGTAATTCGCTTCTCGTCATCACATCACCCCATAACCCGGTAATCCTAGGGCTTCCTGGCTACGGCAACATAACCCGCTCATCTCATGGAGGGAGGGTCGTATCATCAAATGGGACCCGTCATGCCACTCCAACTGCTTAACTGGCAGCCCTTCACTCTCCATTCAGGCCGTTACGGTAAAGGATGAGCCAGCTCTTTCCCACTCTACCCATTGAATACTCTGACCTTATCGAAGCTTTCAGCAAGACCAAGGCGATGGAACTACCCCTCACCGATCAAGCGACTGTGCCATCGAGCTACTACCAGGTACAAAGCCACCCAAGGGCCGAATCTTTCCCCTATCTCAACCCGAATCAGAAGCCATGAAAAACTACATCGAGGAAGAACTATCGAAGGGGTTCATTAGAGCATCGACATCACCGGCAGCCGCAGGCTTTTTCTTTGTTAAAAAGAAAGACGGTGGTTTACGCCTGTATTGACTACCGGGTCTCAACGACATCACTGTCAAGTTTCGATATCCTTTACCGCTGGTTCCAGCTGCCCTAGAACAACTCCGCCAAGCCAAGTACTTCTCCAAACTGGACCTCCATAGCGCCTACAACCTCATTCGCATCCGGGACGGTGATGAATGGATGACAGCCTTTTCTACCAGCACTGGGCACTATGAGTATCTGGTTATGCCTTTCGGGCTGTCTAATAGTCCCTCCGTGTTTCAATCATTTATCAATGACGTCTTTCGGGACATGCTGAATCGCTGGGTAATTGTGTACATTGATGACATTCTCATCTATTCCAACACCTATGAAGAACATGTGCAACATGTGAGAACGGTATTGCAACGACTCATAGATCACCAGCTATACGCCAAAGCAGAGAAGTGCGAATTTCACCAGACTTCCACATCCTTTTTGGGCTACATCATCAGCCAGGAGGAGTCGCCATGGACGAGAAGAAGGTCAAGGCCGTTCTAGACTGGCCCCTGCCAGTAACCTTAAAGGAGTTACAGCGCTTCTTGGGATTTGCTAACTTTTACCGACGTTTCATCAGGAATTTCAGCTCGGTAGCCGCCCCCTTAACCTCTATGACTAAAAGAAACTCATCACACCTCACCTGGTCAACTACAGCACAGGAGGCTTTCGTGAGAACTCAAGGCACGCTTTCACATCGGCCCCCATCCTCCACCACCCTAATCCTGAACTCCGTTTACAGTGGAGGTGGACGCATCTAATACGGGCATTGGAGCTATTCTTTCACAGCGCACGGATCCCCACTCAAGCTCTATCCGTGCGCCTATTATTCCCGCAAACTTAGTCCAGCCGAGCAGAACTACGACGTCGGAAACCGGGAACTGTTGGCCATGAAAGCAGCTATGGAGGAGTGGCGTCATTGGCTGGAGGGAGCTAAACATCCTTCGTGATTCTAACGGACCACAAGAACCTGGAATACTTGAGGTCTGCCAAGAGACTGAACCCCAGACAAGCGAGGTGGGCACTCTTCTTCACACGATTTGACTTCACTGTTACCTATCGTCCCGGTTCTAAGAACACCAAGGCAGACGCATTATCACGCCAACACGACGGTATAGCGCCCACTGAACCCAAGGAAACCCTGCTTCCTGAATCGTTAATCGTGGCCCGATTCAGTGGGACATCATGACAGAGCTCACCCAAGCCAACTCACAAAGGACCCCTCCGCCCGAATGCCCCCCTAACAAAACGTTTGTACCTCAGGACCTCTGTCAGAAAGTGCTAAAGCAAGTTCACTCCGCACTCAGCTCCGGTCATCCGGGAATCGCAGCCACGGTTCACCTGCTTCAGAACAGCTTCTGGTGGCCAACCTTGCGGGCAGACGCGATAAAGTTAATTAACGACTGCACCATCTGTAACACAAATAAACATCTCAGACAACTACCATCGGGCCTACTGCAACCACTACCAGTTCCCCACCGACCATGGTCCCATCTCGCCATAGACTTCATTACCGATCTCCCCAAGTCCAATGGGAATACCACAATACTCACTGTCATAGATCGCTTCTCCAAGGCTTGCCGGTTGATTCCACTCCCCAAACTGCCTACAGCATTGGAAACTGCCGAACTCATGTGCAACCTGGTGTTCCGCTTCTATGGCCTGCCAGAGGACATCGTGTCGGACCGAGGGCCCCAATTCACATCCAGAGTATGGTCAGCATTCTTCCAACAACTCAACATCAACATTAGCCTCACTTCAGGGTATCACCCACAATCTAACGGTCAAACAGAACGCCTCAATCAAGAGATCACCCGGTTTCTCAGATCCTACTGTCATCAGAACCAAGCAGACTGGAGTCTATTCCTCATGTGGGCGGAGTATGCACAGAACTCACTCCAGAAACCCTCCACCGGTTTAACCCCATTCCAGTGTGTAATGGGCTTCCAACCTCCCTGTTTCCTGGTCAGGGGAACCCACCGAGGTACCCTCTGTCAATGACTGGCTCCAGAGAAGCGAGGACATCTGGAGTCAGGCCCATACCCACTTACTACATGCAGTCAGGAGACAGAGGTTGCAGGCCAATCGCCACCGCCGCCCCAACCCGAATATACTCCAGGTCAATGGGTCTGGCTATCCACTCGAGACCTACGCCTCAAACTCCCTGCAAGAAACTCAGTCCCAGGTATGTGGGTCCTTTCCAAATAGTCAAACAAATCACACCAGTTTCCTTCGGTTTGGCATTACCCGCTAATTACCGTATCTCTCCTACTTTCCATGTATCTCTTCTCAAACCCGCTGGTGGTCCGAGAGCGGAGGAGGGGAGCAGACCAGTGAGCAGGGCCCCCACCCATCTTGGTGGACGGCGAGGAGGTATATCGGCCGAGATTTACTCGATTCCAGACGCCGGGCAGGCTCCTCCAATATCTGGTAGATTGGGAGAGTGCGGACCGGAGGAGCGATCCTGGGTTAATGCAGAGGACATACTCGACCCGCACTCATGACTGAGTTCCATAGGGCGCACCGGAGAAACCGGCCCCCGACCTCGAGGAAGACCCCGGCGTCGTTCGCCTCTTCGGCGTCAGGAGCCGCTCACAGGGGGCTCTGTAACAAACGAGACTCCGCGGTTCCTCCTGCTCACCACCAGAGGGAACCCTCTCCTGAATATTAAGCCCTGAACTACACTCCCACATACCTGGTCCCAATCACCGTTGCACCTGTCTCCCATTAATAGACTATTTAGGCTCCCTCTCCCTTTCTCTCCTTGCGAAGTCTTGTTATCCCTGGTGATCATTTCTGAGCGTTTTCTCCCGTGTCTGTCATATCGTGGTTATACTCTGGACTGTTTTCCCTTTTTGATTCTTGCTGCCTGCCCTGGACTATATTCTTTACTGGACTGATTTTTGTAAGCTTGCTGCCTGCCCTGACCTAATGCCTGTACCTGGATTACGATTTGCCTTATCCCTGCTGTTGTGTTTGCTGGCGATTGACCCTGTTCGTACGACCAAGATTGTAATAAAACTGCAAATGGATCCTCACTCTCTGGGTGCTTCATTACAGCATTATTCTTAGTGGTAATTATGGTTGCACATTTAGGGGAATTTTCAGAGGTGGAAACTTTCCGTGGGAATATATGGGAATTAACGGAAATATATGCAAATTAATATTAATACCGTTTAAAATGTAGATGTTTTTTGCATTGGATATATTTACCATATCATATGGAGACAGAAACATAAACCTTTTACCTTGTCATAAGTAGACATAATTGCAAATGATTAAATCCTTCCAATAGAGATTTTTTGTTGTTGTTGTTATGAATTGAACTTTAATTAAATGAGTTGACTCTTCACATGGGATGATTTCACTGAACAACAAAAGAAAGTGAATATTGAATGATCCATCGCATCTCCCAAAAACGTTTTCAACATACATCTGTAAAATGATAACCAAAGCTTTACTTTCTTGGCTGTCTTCCTCTCAGGCTTCCATGTCTTCTCCCTGGACCTCCTCAATGTCCATCTCTTGAACATCAGACTCTGAGGCCTCATCTTCACTGTCACTTTCCAACCTTGTTGAGGATGGCTCGTTGTCAGGCTCAAAAACCCCAAAATGTGCCCGGATGGCCACCAATTTTTTCAACCCTTGTATTGGTCAGCCTGTTGCGTGCTTTGGTGTGTGTGTTCCCAAACAAGGACCAGTTGCGCTCTGAGGTGGCTGATGTTGGTGGGATTTGGAGGATGATGGAGGAAACAGGGGAAAGAGCGTCAGATGTGTACAAAAGTGTACTTCGTCAGACTGCCAAGACCCTTGCCCTCATCCAGGCAAAGGTGGCGAGACACGGTAGTGATGACACCATAGGCATTGTTGATCTCTGCAGCAGACAGGATGCTCTTGCCAGCATACTTGGGGTCCAACGTGTATACTGTGGCGTGTATGGGCTTCAGGCAGAAGTCTTCAGCTTTTTTATGCATTTCAGAACTGTAGTTTCCTCTGAGGTAGATTGCTGCTGTAACTTGATGACCCTTCACATATCTAACCATTTCCTTGGCTCTCTTTTAGAGTGTATCCTTTGTTTTCAGTGCCATAATGTCCTTGAGGAGCAGATTCAATGCATGAGCAGCACAGCCAATAGTTGTGATGTGAGGGTAGGACTCCTCCACTTTAGACCAAGCAGCCTTCATGTTTGCAGCATTGTCTGTCACCAGTGCAAATACCTTCTGTGGTCCAAGGTCATTGATGGCTGCCTTCAGCTCATCTGCAATGTAGAGACCGGTGTGTGTTGTCCCCTGTGTCTGTGCTCTTGTAGAATACTGGTTGAGGGGTGGAGATTATGTAGTTAATTATTCCTTGCCCACAAACATTCAACCACCCATCAGAGATGATTGCAAAACAGTCTGCTTTCTCTATGATTTGCTTGACCTTCACTTGAACTCTGGTTGGAGGGGTGTATGCTGGGCGAAGAACATTCAGAATTCTCTTCCAAAACACATTGCCTGTGAGCATCAGAGGTGAACCAGTTGCATACACAGCTCGAGCAAGACACTCATCAGCATTTCTCTGACTACATTCCTCCATTGAGTCAAAAAAGCTTCTGATTCCAGGAGGACCATGAGCCATTGCTATCGATAAGGTGTCTGATTCATCATTTTCACCTCGGATAGAAGTAGAGGGACTTTTGTCAGAGGTTGCTTGTTGTGAGCGCTGAGGGAACTTTATGCACTTGGCCAGATGATTCTGCATCTTTGTTGAATTCTTCACATATGATTTGGCACAGTATTTGCAAATGTACACATTTTTTCTTTCTACATTAGCTGCAGTGAAATGTCTCCACACATCAGATAGTGCCCGTGGCATTTTCCTGTAAAGATTAGAAAATAAGTAAAAAAAATGCAATTCCATGTACAGATAAATAGTTAAGCAGTTAGATTAAACAACTCCTTTGTAAGATAAATGTTTTAAAATGAAACATGTATGGAAACAGGTGAATTAACACTCCTCAGTTAGCAGGCTCAAGCAAGCTAAAACCCACATGGTAGCAAAAACGAACTATCAGAAATTGTTAACAAGTTAGAAATGATTTAAACACACTTTGCTGTAGGCTACTATTTACTAGTTTAAAAAATCATGTATGTCATAAAATATATTCACTCCACCGAGTATTGTAATCAAAACTTACCAGAAAGCATGTAGTCCTTGGCTCAGACAGTGTAGTAGTGTGGGCTCAATAGCATCTCATTAGTGTGCAAGATCTTGAGAATCAGCTGTACATGTGATGGAAGAATACACTGTGCATGCAGAGGGTGGCAATTCCATTGAATTGGGGATAGTTCAACCAAAATATGCCACAAGACCTAGAATTGCCATATGTGTATCCCACAAAAAAAGGTTCACTGTTATAAGGTAACTTTTTTGATGAATTTAATCAAAATTCCCCAAATCCCAGGGCTTAACTTCCCATGGAAAATTTCCTGGAAATTTCCTGGAAAGTTTCCGACCCTTTGCAACCCTAGTGGTAATGCATACTTTTTTTGCATACATTTCGGAGAGGCTATTACAACATAGGCTATTACAACAATTAATATACATTTGGTAATTTAATTACAATTAAGTGCTTAAAAAAGTATTTTAAATATTTTAATTTGACTGGCCACTGTCTGTTTGAACCATGTATATGCTACTAGCAAATCAAATCACCTGCTATTGAAATTATGCACGCATCATTCGCTTTCCTGTCAGATCTTGAACTGGGACCATTTTTTTCTTCTTTCATTTGGGACAGAAGCTTTCAGTTGCCACTGGCCTGTACCTTAATGTCAAGCCCTGTGAATAAGAACCTCTGGACAAAATTACTAAAACTGTGTAATACCAAACTTTGATGGACCAAAGAGTCATCTGATAAAAAATCTTATTTGCAATGGCATGGTAGTCTGCAGTGGACTACTGTACATTTCCTGAGCTTGAGATGGTTGTAAGAAGGATTTCTCCCTGATGATGAATAATTTGTGGCAAATGTGTCACTGGGTGGATAAAGCATCTGGGCCAATTACCTTGGATAGAAACATAAAGAGAAGTCACAGTTAACTCCCAAACACCCCCTTTGGATGACCGCAAAAAAATGTGCAAGGTCTTAGCGCAGGAATTGCACATCCCTCCCTGGAGGCCGTACAACCATGGCTCTTGCATACTGACCTTTTTCGGTACGGCACTACATCAAGAGAACGCCTCAGCGTGGATTAGTTACGGTCAACAAAATGATTGGAATGCTTTTTTTTTTTAAAATCACAATGCTGGTGTCATCTGCCCTTCATAGAAGACACTTAAGTACTCTGCTCTAAGGGATTGGAGTCATCGTCACACCTGCAATTCACAGGAAGGAGAGTGTTTTGACTGTCAGCTTGGCTGTTGGTGATAGACTTGTTTTGGGACCTAACACCGCTCTCTCTGAAAGTGCCAAATTGCGTTTTCAGACGGGTAGAAAAGCAGTGATGGCGCTGAAGCTAGCCAGTTGTCGTCAATGTGTCTTTGATTAATTATTTCTTGGTCAAGGGGAATTTCTAATATGATTCAAATCTATTCTCCAATTTTGAAGAGGAGAAACCATTTGGAGAAAGAATTTAAGACTTTTAAAATAGTTTTCTGATAATGCCAATAGTTTCTATAGTATTTTTATTATGGTTTAGATGTCAGCACTATGCATATGTTTCAAGTTGAATCATATATTTAAAGTTGCTTGATTACAAGCCCAATGCTTTGGAATCAACAGCGTTCAAACACCTGAGGGTGTCTCATGATTCTGGCATCTGGCTCTTTATAGAGACAGTAATTGCCTGTGTGACAGTATGGTAAATAGAGGATGAATCCAAAGCGATTATCTGGCTATGACTCCAAGCATGTAGCTCAGCCTTCCCTTGCCTTTTCAGACAGGCAGTTCTTCAGCAGCATTCACTTCATTATCTGTGCACTGTCATTAATTATTCTGTAATAATTTCACAGCATCCCAATGTGTGATCGATGGCGGTTCCTCCTGACCTGTTGATGTGCTGGCTCTATCTGAATCTAGTGACTGAACGCAGGGAGTAAAAATCCTCTGGTGCTTCCTCCCCTAGGGATCATGCGACCACAGATAGCCAAACAGGAAATCACCCAAGCACTGCTCAGACAGCCGATTGAAGAGCATTTCAAAGATAATCCCGCAGACACAGAATAAACATAGCATAATAATGTCTTAGTAAATCAAACAGCTTGCTATTGACAAGGGGAAATATCTCTTCCAGACGTAATGTTGACATATCTCACGACAGACAAAAGTGCAAGAAAGAGAAATAATTGTCATCCTCATAATTCCATGAAACTACATGAGTCCTACAGTACCAGTCAAGTTTGGACACACCTTCTAATTCAAGGGTTTTTCTTTATTTTTACTAATTTCTACATTGTAGGAAAATAGTGAAGACATAAAAACTATGAAATAACACATATGGAATCATGTTGAAACCAAAAAAAGTGTTAAACAAATCCAAATATATTTTAAATTTGAGATTCTTCAAAGTAGCCCCCCTTCATGACAGCTTTGCACACTCTTGGCACACAATGTAGAAAATAGTAAAAAAGGAAAAACCCTTGAATAAGTAGGTGTCCAAACTATTGAATATATACACACACACACACATATACACACACACACACACACACACACACACACAGTACCAGTCAATAGTTTGTACACACCTACTTATTCAAGGGTTTTTCTTTATATATATTTTCATGGGGGGGTTGGCCAGTACTTTCAGCTTATTTAGCCAGGCTCTAGGCCTATTTTTTATCAATGCTTCTTCCACATGATAGTCTTATTAACATTTGAAGTATGTACATGCTTGCCATTCCTGGAACGCACAGTAAGCATGTCATTTTCAACTTTCCCCTCAGCATCTGCCACTGCTTACCAAGAGGAGATGTTTTTTTTAAAGCATGATAGCGCCGACTTCAATACCCTTTCAAGCTCTGTGTGAAGTTCATGTGGATTTGTATCTCATGAAAGACCATTCCATCTTTTATCCAGCTTTCATGTGTAACTCCTTCAGCTAACACAACTGTTATGCTTTCTTTCTTAGTCAACTCCCCTTCCATTTTCTTTAAGCCCAATTTATCCGCAGGGGTTTCCTTCTATCTCTTAACAAAACAGGTCAATCAAATAAAAAAATGTTGGTCACATGCATGCTTCGTAAACAACAGGTGTAGAATAACAGTGAAATGCTTACTTACAGGCCCTTCCCAACAATAAAGAGATACATTTTTTTTAAATTATAGAAATAGAATAATACGGGGAATAAATACACAATGAGTAACGATAACTTGGCTATATACACGGGTACCAGTACAGAGTTGATGTGAAGGGGTACAAGGTAATTGAAATAGATATGTACAAATTGGTAGGGATAAAGTGACTAGGCAACAGGATAGATAATAAGCAGTAGCAGCAGTGTATGTAATGAGTCAAAATAGTTAGTGCAATCCATGCAGATTGTCCGGGTAACTATTTAGTAGTCTTATGGCTTGGCGCTAGAAGCTGTTCAGGGTCCTGTTGGTTCCAGATTTGGTGAACTGGTACCGCTTGCCTTGCAGTAGCAAGAGATCAGTCTATGACTTGGGTGGCTGGAGTATTTTACAATTTTTAGGGCCTTCATCTGACACCACCTGGTATAGAGGTCCTGAATGGCAGGGAGTTCGGACCCAGTGATGTACTGGACTGTACGCACTACCCTCTGTAGCGCCTTGCGGTAGGATGCCAAGCAGTTACCATACCAAGCGGTGATGCAGCCAGTCAAGATGCTCTCAATGGTGCAGCGTTAGAACTTTTTGAGGATCTTAGGGCCCATGACTAATCTTCTCAGCCTCCTGAGGGGAAAGAGGCATTGTCGTGCCTTCTTCACGACTGTGTTGGTGTGTGTGGACCATGTTAATGCCTTAGGGATGTGGACACCGAGGCACTTGAAGCTCTCGACCTGCTCCACTACAGTCATGTTGATGGGGGGGGCATGCTCGGTCCGCCGTTTGCTGTAGTCCACGATCAGCTCTTTTGTCTTGTTGTTGTTGAGTGGGAAGGGTATTGTAATTCACTGTACATTTGAATTTTCCCCCCCTCTGTATGCTTTTGATTCAGAATGCCATATGTGCTAACATACGGCATCTGAGGTTTGGGAGGGACGCCACAGATATTTCTGGTCACCCAGGCCTTCACCCCAAACACCTCCACCCACTCCTGCTCAGCTGTTTCAGGCCATTCCACTGTAGGAGGTATGTTCTGCGCTGCCTTTATCCCACACATGGACCTTTGTAGCGCGGTTATCGTCTTGTTGTTGTCCATGGATTAGCTTTAACTTGAGTGTAACTTCTAAATGCTGAAATGAATCTGCATGTTTCGTGCACATCACATAATTCAAAATGAATAACTCTTAACTGTTTAAACAAATGAGTGGGCAGCAACTCCTCTCAGAGTGTGCTATTCCCTTTTTCCCTGCCATTTACTGTCTTTCCACTAAAATATCAAGCTGTATGTGACTCGGGTCCAGCATGCCATTTAGGGAGTGCTCCAAACATTTGCTCACAAGCTGTGGGTGGGAAGGGAAGCATCTGATAACAAGCACCTCCTGGGGGAAGCACTAGCAACACTTTCCCTGGGGCTCACAAACTCCCCCAGTAATGCCACACGTTTCAGACAATGAAGAAAGCACCTGTCATCTGGCTCTTGTTTAAATGGATGCTTGTAGTTCTTAAAGGCGTCAGCATGCTTCAGTTCGGGTCTCGCCTAGCCGAGCTCAGCTAGCAGAACCGAACAAGTGTGCTCGTATACTCCCTTAAAAAGACCCAGTGTCGTCCGGGTTTGGCTGGGGTAGGCCTTCATTGTAAATAAGAATTTGTTCTTAACTGACTTGCCTAGTTAAATAAAGGTTAAATAAAAAAATTGTAGTGCAATTTTGCATCTGACTAGGATTTTTGGTACAGTATTTCTGAAGTGAAGAAATGTGCATAAGGACGAGTCGTCTCTCGCTGAATGACAACAGGCACTTCATTGAAGAATCCCTACTTTTGACCATTCGCCGAAGGGGGGGGCGTAGACTTCGGCTACAGTCTTCGGTTTGCCTCGAGAAAAAACGCTGTGTGCCCGAACAGCCGAAAAAACTCTTGCCGAAGTCCAAAAGGAACAAAACATCACAAAATGTCATTATAATATATGCACAAATTGTTCCGAACTGTTTTGGCTGGAAAGCATGCGGACGCCTTGAGTCAAAGAAGACAGACGTCTTATCCTTCATTGTGTGCGTTTTATTTTCTTTACATACAGTATCTCCTCAGATAAGGGACTTCTCTTCTCACCCAAAGAGGCAAAAGGCTTACACGGAACCCAAACCGGCTACTCGCGTGCGCCATCGTGCATACATTTATTTTGTCCCCCCCCACACCAAACGTGATCACGACACGCAGGTTAAAATATCAAAACAAACTCTGAACCAATTATATTAATTTGGGGACAGGTCAAAAAGCATTAAACAATTATGGCAATTTAGCTAGCTAGCTTGCACTTGCTAGCTAATTTGTCCTATTTAGCTAGCTTGCTGTTTCTAGCTGATTTGTCCTGGGATATAAACATTGAGTTGTTATTTTACCTGAAATGCACAAGGTCCTCTACTCCGCCAATTAATCCATACATAAAACGGTCAACCGAATCGTTTCTAGTCATCTCTCCTCCATCTAGGCTTTTTCTTCTCTTGACTTTATATTGCCATTGGCAACTTTCATAAATTAGGTGCATTACCGCCACAGACCTTGTTCGTCTTTCAGTCACCCACATGTGTATAACCAATGAGGAGACGGCACGTGGGTACATGCTTCTATAAACCAATGAGGAGATGGGAGAAGCAGGACTTGCAGCGCGATCTGCGTCACAAATAGAACTTACTTCTATTTTAGCCCTTGGCAACGCAGACGCTCGTTGACGCGCGCAAGCAGTGTGGGCGCAACAATTGAATAATATGGATTTATACATTTATTTAGCAACGCTCGCACACGCGACGCGAGCGGTGTAGTCAGGGTATTAAGCAGACTTACTGTGAGCTGCCATAGAGCAAAAAAAGAACTAGACCAGAATCAATCATTTCAGTTGACCAAGCCTCCACGAGTAGCCTAATAAATGTTCCACTTATTTGCTAAAAGGTAATTTATCAAGTCTGAAATTACACTTGTCACAACCATGCTTTTAAGAAATATGTATGTATGTTTCTTTCACATTTATTCAGACTAGAAACAAGTTTTATTGCAATCAATGAACAAACTTACATGTTAGAAACCAATCATTCTCAAACTTCAAATAGGAGTGACTGGACCTAAAGGGTTGTTTTGCTGAGGCGCTTTATCTATGACTATTAAGGAAAGATCAACATTTATATTGGCCTGGCACTGTTCCACTTTGAGCATTGTCCAGCTCCCACATATCTTGGCACTTCTAAGTATTGGCAGGAGTACTCAGACAAAATGCGTTCCTGAGCACTTACCCCTTTCTTAGGAAATTTGATGTAAAACAACGTATGTAAATCCAACAGCGAAATGTCAGCCTGTTCTCTAAGATCTGTGATGGATAAATACACAATAGCTACATTTCTCATAACTATTCAAAATAAATATAAAGTATGACATGAGTTCAAAACAGTTATTTGACAATGAACAAACAAGCCAACAATGAGTTAGCCTAAAACCAACGAAAGAATATGTATAGCAAGAGATGTAATTAATTTTAGATTCAAGCAATAAAAATGAATTAAAAAGTGTTTAAATGTAAACATCTGATTAAAGTTATTTTCCTCAAAAAATTGTAATTATGTTTTTCTTTCAGAACTGTAGTTCAATCAGGGTTAACCAGCTCTTACTATGTAGCCTACAGACAATAACAACTGGAAAAGCTGTAAAATACATCACTTAAAACACACTAAATCAGATTGTCAGTAGGCCTAAGTCCAGAGCAACAGAGAAAGACGCCAGCAACATATTTGGAAGCAGCCTTCTTGCTATCCCTAATTAAATCCACATAGAATTAAGCCAATCCACACACTTGGATTATCAGAGGGGCTAAAGGCACACTGAGGTCTGTGCCCCCTTTCTTGTGTGTCTGTCGTCATGAAGATTTCAACCAGGCTTACAGTACATCAGCAAAACAGATAAGCCAAGCCCTTGCTCAAAGCAAATGAGCACCACCAGTCCATCACGTGGTGCTGTTTAATAAGATCCTGCTATGATCTAGTCTTATTTATTGTGTATGCGAGTAGCCTTAATTTAGTTATCATTAACTTTGGTGATTATACTTCTCATTACAATACACACAAGATCAATGTTGACATAGGCTATACTATAACACCTGCTATAGGCTATTAGGAACTATTTGGGAACTATTCTAAATGTTTGTGTTAAATTTTTCTTATTCTGAGTTCTATTTTGTTTAATTACGCATAGGCCTATCAATGACAACAGTTGTGAAAGTTGATACAAACGTAATTCTGTCAACATAATGATTCAATGTTTTTTTCCGAGAAAGATCTGACCATGCATGAGTTGTCTAAACACGAGGGACCACTTTTCCGAAACAAATTGCATCATACCCTTTCAGAAACAAAGCCCAATCAAAACATGAAAAAACGTCACAATTTGGCCAGGTGCTGAGACAAATCGCTTGATCTGAGATGGCTAATAAAAAGTTACAAATCAACATTTTAGAACCGATCTTCAATGAGTTCTCAACGCTGGCAACGCGCGCTGCATGCTGCTTTCAGGCAGGCTCCTCCCGCGGACAGTCTTTATTCCCGAATGGAAAAAAACGTTATCTCGCATCACTGAATATTGCCAGTCTGAACTTTTATCAACCACAATTCAAACACGTTGAAAAAACGTTTAAGCAAACGTATGTTACTATCAAACACATATTTATTCAACACAATAACACATTTAGAGTTGAATTGATAGTTGACAACTTTTGAAAGTAAGGAGACGGACAAAAGGGACTCATCCTCTTGAAACACGCCTCTAAATTAATTGATACATTTGATATATTCTTGCTATTTCATAATATAACGTTTGTAGCAAATAAACACGCGCTATGGATAACTAACTGTATGTAGAGCAGTTTGCGAGGTATCTCTGAAGAGTTCGAGAAGCTAGACATGCATCCAAATGCCAGACAGATAACTGTGCACTGTCAGGCTCGCGACGGATCAAACATTCCAACGAGACAACAAGGCTTGAGCCTAGCGCGTTCCCAAAACCATTTCTTACTTCTGGTCTTCGATTGCTTACTTTATAATTTTATATATCTCAATTTAAATCAGAACATCCTCCATGAATAACAAGATAGCTGGCTGGCTATAGCTAGTTTGCTGAGTTTAGTTAGGTCAGGAAGAATCACTTAGGTTATATCCCAACGCAGATCACATTGTAGCTCGAAAATATCAAAGTAGCTCATTCTGAATAACAAGAGCGAACGTCACGTCCAGAATGTATCTGAGCTAAGGGAATCAAGCGTGGTCCTCGTGCATTTACTTACAGTGAGTTGAGAGCAGGACCAGAATGCAAGCCAGACATGTTAACGCCATCTTGGAGTCGATGCAATGTTCAATTTGGCCGTACATGCGCAAAGTTAAGAGGATGGAGAGAGGTGGACTGGCCGGGGAGAGAGAGAGGGGGTAATCAGGTTTCGGTGAATCAGGTTTCCGTGGCTACCGAAAGCATCACTCACACAGTGTCAAGAATTTATGGTTGACAAGACGTGGGAGGACCAGACGTTTTACAACGGTGGAAGCTGTGATTGGGGACTACTGTATTAGGCTACCCATTCTACCCATTCTACCCATTCTATTATATCAGACAAACTGCTGTGAGATTAAGATACAAATTACCAATTTATGATTTAAAATTATTTTATTATCAGATATCCAAACAAATCCTATTCTTAAAATTAAAAAATAAACAATAGGCATCCTTCCTAAAACAAATGAACTTCGAGATGTTTTTTTGACTATTCATGTTGTGTAGAGTAAACAAGGGATTCATGTGCATTGATTGGAGGCTCTTTTTACTGGCCTAATCCTGTCAGTGGTAACTGCACTTAAGTAGAACCCCACAGCTGTGTCATCAAGCAGATCAAGATTGAAAGAATCTGCTACTTATCCCAGTCAATCTCAATTGAGCTTGCGTGTAATCGTTATTGCTTTTAGATAGCTAAGCCAACCATTGGAATAGTGTCTGCTAGAAAGTATTTGACTGGATGTGTGTGGGTGCTCGAATGTGTGTGCATGTGTGTGAGAGTGCGTGTTTCTGTGTGCGTGCGTGGTTGTGTGTGTGTTGGTGTGTGGACAAGGAAACATTGTCTGGATTGTGGTGTAAACACCTTAAGTATGATTTTTATCCAAACTCATTTATGTGCCTCAAATATGTTGCTTGCAATTTTATTGCAACAATATCAGATTAAATGTGTATTGCTTTGATGAACTGGAGGGTATAAAAACGATTAATTGCATTGTCAGGGTGTCTTCTCCCTAATGAGTTCGTAAGGTTTTTAAATATCAGACCATGTAAGTACTAGGTAGTAATACAGAAAATGGAACAATACTGGTCATTTTACTAGTAGTTTAATGTGTTCTATGTTGTCAAGGTCCACACAGTGAATAGAGCTCAAAAGTAAAACGCATTCCCAATATGCACCTAATGCACCAGGCTTTTTGATGTATAGTGTAGGAAAGTAACCCTTAAACCCCCCTACCCCCATACACGCACAAACAATATGTAACAGCTTCTTTTGTTTCCATTGTTTCTCTTATCTTTTGAATAATAGAGGTGCCTTGAGTCATTTAGAGGCTTCCTGAATTCTCAGGTTTACTTTCAGCACTTAAGAGAACAACATTCTTTTTTGCTTTCCACGTTAATGTTTTAAGCAGAAGGGACGTATAGAGTCAGACGGAAACTTTGACTTGCATAGTTGAATAAAAAAAATCTGGATTTTGCCTTGAAGCCCATCTCTCGCATCCCTCCCTAAGTATACAGATTTATTTTCTTTTTATATACTCATGGCTGTTGCTCCGAGTCACTTACGTGGCCGTCAGCAAGGTCAGCGGAAAGTGGAGCGGCTATCTAAGAAGTTCACAATGAATGTCCTCCCATGAAGGTTTAGACACTTGCTATTTCTACTGAAAAATAATATAAACGCAACATGCAACAATTTAAAAGATTTTACTGATTTACAGTACATATAAAGAAATCAGTCAATTGAAATAAATTCATTTGGCCCTAATCTATGGATTTGACATGACTGGGAATACAGATATGCATCAGTTGGTCACAGATACCTTAAAGAAAATGGGTCTCTTAATGGGCCTCAGGATCTTGTCACAGTATCTCTGTGCATTCAAATTGCCATCGATAAAATGCAATTGTGTTTGTTGTCCATAGCTTATGCCTGCCCATACCATAACCCCACCACCACCATGGGGCACTCTGTTCACAACGTTGACATCAGCAAACCACTCGCCCACATGACGCCATACACGTGGTCTGCGGTTGTGAGGCCAGTTGGATGTACTGCCAAATTCTCCAAAACGACATTGGGGGTGGCTTATGATAGAGAAATTAACATTCAATTCTCTGGCAACAGCTCTGGTGGATATTCCTGCAGTTAGCATGACAATTGCACGCTCCCTCAAAACTTGAGACATCTGTGGTATTGTGTTGTGTGACAAAACGGCACATTTTAGAGTGTCTTTTTATTGTCCCCAGCACAAGGTGCACCTGTGTAATAACGATCATGCTGTTTAATCAGCTTCATGATATGCCACAGTTGTTCAGGTGGATGGATTATCTTGGCAAAGGAGAAATGCTCATTAACAGGGATGTACTTTGAGAGAAATAAGCTTTTTGTGCCTATGAACATTTTCTGGGATCTTTTATTTCAGCTCACAAAACACGGGACCAACACTTTACATGTTGCGTTTATATTTTTTTCAGTGTACTTTGTTTATATACTGAGTATACAAAACATTTAGAACACCTGCTCTTTCCATGACATAGACTGGCCAGGTGAATCCAGGTGAAAGCTATGATCCATTACTGATGTCACTTGTTAAATCCACTTCAATCAATGTAGATGAAGGGGAGAAGACAGGTTAATAAGTATCGGTGTCCCGCTAGTGGGACAACTTCCGGTGAAACTGGAGGGCGGGTAATTCAAATAAATTCTAATAGTTATTATGGATTTTAAACATTTAAGTACATATAAGTGTCTTATATCGGCTGAAAGCTTAGACTCTTGTTAATCTAACTGCACTGTTCGATTTACAGAAGCTATTACAGCGAAAACATGCCATGCGGTTGTTTGAGGATGGCGCCCCACATCAAAATATTTTTCCACCGGCACAGGTTTCATGCATTAACATATAAAGATTAAATATTCACTTACTTTTTGAAAATCTTCCTCTGATTTGTCATCCAAAGGGTCCCAGCTATAACATGTAGTGTTGTTTTGTTTTTTATTTCCCAAAAGTCAGTTTAGTTGGCGCCATCGATTTGAGTAATCCACTCGTTCAATTTGCAGAGAAAGGAATCCAAAAATCTACCCCTCAACTTTGTTTCAACAAGTCAAAATACATTTCTATTTACTCCTCAGACACCCTAAAATGTAATCAAACTATAATATTTATTATTAATAATTAATAATTTATATAATTTCCAAGACTGTGTCCTCATACAAAAACTGTTATTTCTTTTTTTGAAGTTACATAGACTGCTGGCACCCTGTGGAAGCCATAGGAATTGCATCCAGAGAGCTATTTTACAATATGACCTTTCTCTTGCATTTCTAAGAGGATGGTCTCTCAAAAAATGTCTGGTTGGTTTTTCTTTGGATTTTTGTCCTACCATATCTATTGTGTTATATTCTCCTACATTATTTTAACATTTCTACAAAGTTCAAAGAGTTTTCTTTCCAATTATATGCATATCCTGGCTTCAGGACCTGAGCTACAGGCAGTTTACTTTGGGCACGTCATTCAGGCGAAAATTGAGAAAAAAGGGGCCTAACCCTAAGAAGTTTAAAGAAGGATTTTCAATCCTTGAGACAATTGAGACATGGATTGTGTATGTGGGCCATTCAGACGGTGAATGGGCAAGACAAAATATTGAAGTGCCTTTGAATGAGGTATTGTAGAAGGTGCCAGGTTCTTGTGTCAAGAACTGCAACGCTGTAGGGTTTTTCATGCTCAACAGTTTCCCGTGTTTATCAAGAATGGTCCACCACCCAAAGGACATCCAGCCAATTTAACACAACTTTGGAAAGCATTGGAGTCAACATGGGCCAGCATCCCTGTGGACCGCTTTCGACACCTTGTAGAGTCAACGCCCCGATGAATTGAGGCTGTTCTGTGGGATAAAGGGGCCGGGGTGCAACTCAATATTAGGAAGGTGTTCCTAATGTTTGGTATACTCAGTGTATCTTCTCCATTGATGTTGAAATGTGTAATGCGTCAGGTTAGATTTTACTACTCAGCGTTGTTACAACCATCATCAGGAATTGTTACATGTATCTATGCATTTCCAACTGCATCTAAGTAATAATACTAGTAATACTCTGATTTAACTATTATGGTTAATTTGTTTATTTTTCATGGAAGATTCTTTATCCCTAAAATGAAGTGGGCAGAGAACAATCCCCTCTTCACATTATTTAAGATATAATTTAAATATTGAAAATGTATCTCGGTATGTAGTACCTCTGTCTGTTAGGTTTATGTACTCTTGTTTGTATATTTCTGTTTTTGTATTTGTTTTGTTCATAATTAAAAAATATATATATATGAATTAAAAAAATAAGACAATAATAATAACAGAAATAATACTAGTAATCAATGATATGGACATTAGCAGATGCCTGTCAGATAGCACACATCCCACACTCACCCACGGTTGAGAGGAGCACGGGGTCAGCTGCACTGCATGTTGTGGGGTTTAACACTCCATGGCACAATGCTAGGGGATTGTTGTTAGGATCTGAACCCCACAGCCCTCCAGTTGCCAGATCAATCCTCACCATGTTTTACTGGTCCCACAACCAACGCCATGCTCCAGCTAACTGAGCCATCAGAACCACAATTTTGGTTCAGTCCTCTGGTTATGTAGCTAAGTCAATATCAAACTGACATCATGTCCAAGCCCACTTCCCCTTTAATAAAGACATTTTAAGATGCAATTTTAAGTGCAAAATAATCTCATCATATACATCTTAAGTCACGTTTTCCAGTGTGCACTGCTGTTTTAATGTATCACAAGACCCTTAGATTACATTTCCCTTTGACTCTGAGTGGCATTGGCTCACTTGCTGCTATGGTGACCATTCTCATGTTGTAAAACGCTGCAGACAGAAGACGAACTACCTCCCTTGGTCTGTTTTTTCCCGGACGCTCTGGGTTCCCCGAATCTGTCAGTGATATTTTCTTTGGGTCTGGCGCTGCGACCTTGGCCCGTTAGCACTATAAACTGTGAATCTCAGGTGTCCTCTTTATGGCAGTGCAGTCACATGTACCACCAGACAGTACGTAAGCAAAGCCTTCCGGTCCTCTGTCCCCTCGGTCAAATAATCTATATGGCACTCTTTTTAAGAGGGCCTCCACGGTATTCCACAACTGTACAGTATTTGATTTGGATTCACGCCTTTGACACAAGGACATGTAGGAGAGTATATCAGGTTTAAGTGGATAGATGGGTGGGTAGGTAGCTACCCATCCAGGTAGATACTGTACATACTGTATGTCAGTGGCATTCAAACTTTTTCACCAGGCACCCAGAATTTCTGGGGACCCAATTTTCTTTCCAAAATGTTTTATTGCGACCCCCATCCCAAATCTAATGACAAAATCTTAAAATCTGTACATTTTTGGATCAACAAACAACCTTCAATTCGTTGCATTTTCATTTCTTATCAAAATGAAACAGAATCAATACATATATTTACTTAACATTTTCTCAAAAACGTTTGTGTATTATTCCATACAATAATCTGTACTCAAAACATTTTCTTCATAAAAACATTTATTTTCCCCCCATTTTCTTTTTTATTGGCGACCCAACTGCAGTTCAACCGCAACCCAACTGCAGATCCTCCGAGGTGTCGCGACCTCGGCTTTGAATACCACTGCTGTAGGTGGATGGATAACATCTCTTGTATCATGGTTTGTAAAATCCCTCAAGGCACATATCAAATTAGCAAATCATTATATACACTGAGTTTATAAAACATTAGGAACACCTTCCTAATATTGAGATCCACGCCCTTTTGCCCTCAGAACAGCCTCAATTTGTCCGGCATGGACTTCACAAGGTGTCAAAAGTGTTCCACAGGGATGCTGGCCCATGTTGACTCCAGTGCTTCCCACAGTTGTGTCAAGTTGGCTGGATGTCCTTTGGGTGGTGGACCGTTCTTGATACACACGAGAAACTGTTGAGTGTGAAAAACCCAGGAGGGTTGCAGTTCTTGACACACTCAAACTGTTGCGCCTGGCACCTACTACCATACCCCTTTCAAAGGCACTTAAATATGTTGTACCACCCTCTGAATGGCACACATACACAATCCATGTCTCAATTGTCTCAAGGCTTGAAAATCCTGTCTCTTCCCCTTCATCTACACTGATTGAAGTGAATTTAACAGGTGACATCAATAAGGGATTATAGCTTTCACTTCACCTGGTCAGACTGTCATGGAAAGCGTGCGTGTTCCTAATGTTTTGTACATTCAGTGTACACAATCAATTCAACAGTTCCAGTGTAAAGGAGGTGGTTTCGTGAGAACCTCGCCTGAGACTTAACATTAGCTCCCAGAGATGACACCTAGACTTAGTAATGGTCGTTTTCGAATAACAAATCCTCAAAGACAGTAGAAGAAGAAAGGAGAAAGGAAAAGTATAATCAAATAATAAGGGCCATATCTGTCCCCTCCAATGATGTATATAAACCCTGTATTGCTATGTATTGGCCAATGAGAGGCTTTGAAGTCACCGGTCAGCCATATTGGCACTCAGAAAAGCAGTCCTCCATAGGAATTAATGGAATTCTACAGTATGTCATTTAAATGTTTAAAGGACTAAATTGCATATACTTAAGTGTTTTGTTGTTGTAGTGGTGACAGTAACATTAGTAAATTAAAGAAATTAAATTATAAAATGTTTTTATATATATATTTTGTATGTTTATGTTTAGCTCACATAATATAATTTAAAAGTATGCACTAAGGTGTCTGTAATAGAATAAATGTTACAAAAACAAATGTAGACATTTATAAATGCATTTCTATAGCTTCCAAAATATGTTTTACAACAGTGGGGGAGTGCCAAGATGGAGGTGCCGGGGCTTCAAAACAGTGCCCCCTGTAATTCATCTAGTGTATATATAAATAATTTGTCCCCTCGGTCTTGGGGTTCAGCAGCAAAGCCATTACATTACCCTGCTGATGTGCGAACGTTACAGGCTTTCGTCATTTGGAGCCTTTATCAGAGTCAAGGACGCTCAAAGGAGAAATCTGAAAACCGTCACAACACTCAGTACTCAGACTGATCTCCAGTCTCCACAAGGGGCCGGGGAAGCAGGCACGCAATCAGGGCCCAATGTGACAGTTGATTGGCGAAGGGTAAAGACAAGGATATCAAGTCAGTCAATGTATTAATATCCCTGACGTTTCATGTGGTATATTTAGAATGTGATAGACAGGACAACTGAAAGCTTTTGTCATCCAAATTATCTTCAGGCATCTCGCATAGAAAAAAAGGTAACACTTTACTTGACACCCAGTGTCATGGTCATAATCATGTCATAATATGTTATAACAGCTGACATAACTTGTCCTAACCTGTCATAATATGGTCATAACACTGTTATGACCAATATATTTACACCTGTTGTAACATATATTGCGTTATTTTATGGCTGGTTATGACACCTACATAAGTGTCAAAACCCACGTTTATTAAAATTATTATCATAATCATAAACTCAGCAAAAAAGAAACATCCCTTTTTCAGGACCCTGTCTTTCAAAGATAATTCATACAAATCCAAATAACTTCACAGATCTTCATTGTAAAGGGTTTAAGCACTGTTTCCCATGCTTGTTCAATGAACCATAAGCAATTAATGAACATGCACCTGTGGAACGGTCGTTAAGATACTAACAGCTTACAGACGGTAGGCAATTAAGGTTACAGTTATGATAACTTAGGACACAAAAGAGGCCTTTCTACTGACTCTGAAAAACACCAAAAGAAAGATGCCCAGGGTCCCTGCTCATCTGTGTGAACGGGCCTTAGGCATGCTGCAAGGAGGCATGAGGACTGCAGATGTGGCCAGGGCAATAAATTGCAATGTCCGTACTGTGAGACGCCTAGCGCTACAGGGAGACAGGACGGACAGTTGATCGTCCTCGTAGTGGCAGACCACGTGTAACAACACCTGTACAGGATCGGTACATCCAAACATCACACCTGCGGGACAGGTACAGGATGGCAACAACTGCCCGAGTTACACCAGAAACGCACAATCCCTCCATCAGTGCTCAGACTGTCCGCAATAGGCTGAGAGAGGCTGGACTGAGGGCTTGTAGACCTGTTGTAAGGCAGGTCCTTACCAGACATCACCGGCAACAACGTCGCCTATGGGCACAAACCCACCGTTGCTGGACCAGACAGGACTGGCAAAAAGTGCTCCTCACTGACGAGTTGCGGAATTGTCTCACCAGGGGTGATGGTCGGATTCGCGTTTATCGTCAAAGGAATGAGCGTTACATCAAGGCCTGTACTTTGGAGCGGGATCCATTTGGAGGTGGAGGGTCCGTCATGGTCTGGGGCGGTATGTCACAGCATCATCGGACTGAGCTTGTTGTCATTGCAGGCATTCTTAACGCTGTGTGTTACAGGGAAGACATCCTCCTCCCTCATGTGGTACCCTTCCTGCAGGCTCATCCTGACATGACCCTCCATCATGACAATGCCACCAGCCATACTGCTCGTTCTGTGTGTGATTTCCTGCTAGACAGGAATGTCAGTGTTCTGCCATGGCCAGCGAAGAGCCCGGATCTCAATCCCATTGAGCACGTCTGGGACCTGTTGGATCGGAGGGTGAGGGCTTGGGCCATTCCCCCCAGAAATGTCTGGGTACTTGCAGGTGCCTTGGTGGAAGAGTGGGGTAACATCTCACAGCAAGAACTGGCAAATCTGGTGCAGTCCATGAGGAGGAGATGCACTGCAGTACTTAATGCAGCTGGTGGCCACACCAGGTACTGACTGTTCAGGAACACATTATTCAATTTTAGTCACATGTCTGTGGAACTTGTTCAGTTTATGTCTCAGTTGTTGAATCTTATGTTCATACAAATATTTACACATGTTAAGTTCGCTGAAAATAAACGCAGTTGACAGTGAGAGGACTTTTTTGTTGTTGCTACGTTTATAAGCCAGATAGGCCTATCACGTAGATGACCTTATGTCAGTCTTCAGTCATAAAGAGGGTGTCTTGTCCTCAGCCTGAAATCTGCTCCTGCATTCATCCCAGTCATCAACACCAGAGCATTGGGGTAGGTGCATGTCTGACATTAATTTGTGTGTAATTATAATGATAGTTTCATATGGTAAATTTAAAACAAATATACATCAAATATATATTATAAACATACTGTTGACATGTTGGCTATGGTGTAATGGAGTGTTTTGTCATGTGTGGTAGGTTTTGTGGGTTTTGGTAATATGACGCTGGGTGTCAAGTAAAGTGTTACCGAAAGAAAATAGTTGTGAAAAAACACTAGCGTCCTGAAAATGATATTTTAGATGAAATGGTCTGTAATATTTTCCTCCTTTCATGCTCGTTTACAATTTCCACTTTGAACTGGCTTAAGGGAGTAAAAGGACTGAGGAACAAAATAGAAAGCGATTGAGAATCCAGATGAAATAAATGGGGAATCTTTTCCTAAGGGGATGGAATGTGTCTCAAGTAATCACTTATCATGCTCTGCAAATCTGTCACGGGCATATCGAGGATGCTACCATACAGTTATCATTACAGTTTAACTTGGAATGACCCTCAACTCCCAGGCACATAGTGCTTAATAGCACTGTAGATATTCTCCCTGCTATCACTAAATACTCACAGCAAACCCATATAGCACAAACCTTAGAGGAAACAAAGCACAAGTCGCTGCTGAAGTTAGACAAACAAAATGACTGTTAAGTGTTGAAGCCTTACACACATCAGAGTAGGAATTCACAAAAGTATTTTTTCTAATTTGTTTTATTTAGTTGCGCTGCTGAAGCTGTGCCTTGATTAACAGAGGAACCCTAAAGTTGTAATAGTGCAAATCGTGTAAAAAACGGTGACTAACTTTAACAAATGTCTTTATTTATTCATTTTATTTAACCTTTATTTAACCAGGTGAATACTTACAATAAAATAGTTAATAACTATAGGAGAATACACCTTCCACTGCTTTAAAACATCCCGGCCTTGAGCATGATTTGATCGTACACTTATAGAATCCACCCCTTAGTTGTTTGTTTGTCTGTTGGTGCCTGTGATGAAAAGAAAACGGACCAAATACAAAACTATTTGCACTCAAAATAAGACAAAAACCAGAGATGGATCAATTATTGATTTAATAAATCATAAGTACTGGTGCATGGCACAAGTTGTTCACGAGGTGAATAGTGGGGAAGCGTTTTTGGTGCTTCGCACACAATCAAACATATAAGAAAACGGATCAAATACAAAACTATTTGCACTCAAAACACCCATCCAGGACATCTAGTTGAAACGGCGCCTGAGGAAGTCCCGCAGCATCATCAAGGACCCCACACAACCCCAGCCACGAGCTGTTCTCTCTCTTACCGTCGGGGAGACAGTGTTGGAGCATGAGGTCTGATACCAACAGGCTCAGAGACAGTTTCTATCTAAGCCATCAGACTGCTGAACACTTGAACTGGACTGAGCACCTGCACTGACTCTTCCCACCTTAGCACACATGCTCTCACTCAGACACGCACAGATATACACACACACATATACAGCACATTCATGCTACAAACAACATCACAACTGCTGCTACCAGACTCCTATTTACTATTGCTAATACTGCACATTTTAAACACTTGCCGCCCAATCCCCAATTTCCTGATAAATGTCTAAATATTGGACTATAAATTGTGCTTTCCTGTATTATACTTGTGCTAAAATGTTTATTCATTTTACTGAACTATTTACTTTATGTTTTCATATTCTTATCTTTTATCAATCAATCAATCAAATGTATTTATAAAGCCCTTCTTACATCAGCTGATGTCACAAAGTGCTGTACAGAAACCCAGCCTAAAACCCCAAACAGCAAGCAATGCAGGTGTAGAAGCACGGTGGCTAGGAAAAACTCCCTAGAAAGGCCAGAACCTAGGAAGAAACCTAGAGAGGAACCAGGCTATGAGGGGTGGCCAGTCCTCTTCTGGCTGTGCCGGGTGGAGATTATAACAGAACATGGCCAAGATATTGAAATGTTCATAGATGACCAGCAGGGTCAAATAATAATAATCACAGTGGTTGTAGAGGGTGCAACAGGTCAGCACCTCAGGAGTAAATGGCAGTTGGCTTTTCATAGCCGATCATTCAGAGTATCTCTACCGCTCCTGCTGTCTCTAGAGAGTTGAAAACAGCAGGTCTGGGACAGGTAGCACGTGAACAGGTCAGGGTTCCATAGCCGCAGGCAGAACAGTTGAAACTGAAGCAGCAGCACGACTAGGTGGACTGGGGACAGCAAGGAGTCATCAGGCAAGGTGGTCCTGAGGCATGGTCCTATGGCTCAGGTCCTCCGAGAGAAAGAAAGAGATAAAAAGAGAGAATTAGAGAGAGCATACTTAAATTCACACAGGACACAGGACACCTAGCCCCCACGACACATAAACTATTGCAGCATAAATACTGGAGGCTGAGACAGGAGTGGGGCGGGAGACACTGTGGCCCCATCTGACGATACCCCCGGACAGGGCCAAACAGGCAGGATGTAACCCCGCCCACTTTGCCAAAGCACAGCCCCCACACCACTAGAGGGATATCTCCAACCACCAACCTACCATCCTGAGATAAGGCCGAGTATAGCCCACGAAGATCTCCCCCACGGCACAACCCAAGGGGGGGCGCCAACTCCCTTTCCTATTGTTGTTGCATTGTCGAGAAGGAAGCTACAAGTAAGCATTTAGTTGGACAGTGTATACCATGTGTATCCTGTACATAAGATTAATACAACTTGTGAAAACTTGAACAGATGGCACTCTGTGTAGGTGCTCAGTGTGGTGGGCCTGGGGAGAAAGGATGGGTGAACCCCCACCCCCTAAGAGATCACCCCAGCAGACATCCACAAACATCACCTAAGATCACCCCAGCAGACATCCACAAACCCTTACTCAAGAGAACCTCATTGCAGCAAAAGCAGGGGGGATCTTCTTTTCAACAGGAAAAATAATATATAACTAGTGAAACAGAAAGCATATTGATAAACGTGTCATCTGAACAGGGGGATGTGGGTGGTGTTTTTTTTTGAAAGGCAGGAAAGAATAGGAAGCAAGCTGGTTGCAAGGGTGCCCTTACAGGATATATAGAGGTTAGTGTTCTTAGTCATAGAACGGAGCTCAAACCAAATTCTACAATTTGTACCTACACTATGGTTACACTGAAATTGTCTATTGGCTTTGTAACTACCATGTACTGACAAAAAATATATATTGTTTGGTATTAGTAAATAGAAAGAATCTTACATACAGTTGAAGTAGGAAGTTTACATACACCTTAGCCAAATACATTTCAACTCAGTTTTTCACAATTCCTGACATTTAATCCTAGTAAATATTCCCTGTTTTAGGTCAGTTAGGATCACCACTTTATTTTAAGAATGTGAAATGTCAGAATAATAGTAGAGAGAATGATTTATTTCAGCTTTTATTTCTTTCATCACATTCCCAGTGGGTCAGACGTTTACATACACTCAATTAGTATTTGGTAGCGTTGCCTTTAAATTGTTTAACTTGACAATGGTCAAACGTTTTGGGTATTCTTCCACGAACTTCCCACAATAAATTGGGTGGATTTTGGCCCATTCCCCCTGACAGAGCTGGTGTAACTGAGTCAGGTTTGTAGGCCTCCTTGCTCGCTCACGCTTTTTCAGTTCTGCCCACACATTTTCTATGGGATGGAGGTCAAGGCTTTGTGATGGCCACTCCAATACCTTGACTTTGTTGTCCTTAAGCCATTTTGCCACAAATTTGGAAGTATGCTTGGGGTCATTGTCCATTTGGAAGACCCATTTGCGACCAAGCTTTAACTTCCTGACTGATGTCTTGCTTCAATATATCCACATAATTTCCCTACCTCATGATGCCATCTAATTTGTGAAGTGCACCAGTCCCAGCAAAGCACCCCCACAACATGATGCTGCCACACCCCGTGCTTCATGGTTGGGATGGTGTTTTTCGGCTTGCAAGCCTCCCCCTTTTTCTTCCAAACATAACGATGGTCATTATGGCCAAACAGTTCTATTTTTGTTTCATCAGACCAGAGGACATTTCTCCAAAAAGTAAGATCTTTGTCCCCATGTGCAGTTGCAAACCATAGTCTAAATTTCTATGGCGGTTTTGGAGCAGTGGCTTTTTCCTTGCTGAGCGGCCTTTCAGGTTATGTCGATATAGGATATAGATACGTTTGTACCTGTTTCCTCCAGCATCTTCACAAGGTCCTTTGCTGTTGTTCTGGGATTGATTTGCACTTTTCGCACCAAAGTACGTTAATCTCTAGGAGACAGAACGTGGTCCCATGGTGTTTATATTTGCGTACTATTGTTTGTACAGATGAATGTGGTACCTTCAGGCATTTGGAAATTGCTCCCAAGGATGAACCAGACTTGTGGATGTCTACAATTTATTTTCTGAGGTCTTGGCTGATTTCTTTTGATTTTCCCATGATGTCAAGCAAAGAGGCACTGTGTTTGAAGATAGGCCTTGAAATACATACTCAGGTACACCTCCAAGTGGCTCAAATGATGTCAATTAGCCTATCAGAAGCTTCTAAAGCCATGACATCATTTTCTGGAATTTTCCAAGATGTTTAAAAGCACAGTACACCTTCTGGGACCGAGATATCCTGCACCGGTTCTGCGTGTGGGGTCTCCGGTTCGCATCCACAGCCCAGTGCATGACATTCCAGCTCCCATCATCCATGAGGCAAGGGTGAGTGAACAGCCGGGGAGAGAAGTACCGGCTCCACGCACCAGGTCCCCTGTACGCTTAGATAGCCCAGTACATCCAGTCCCTGCTCCGCGCACCAGGCCCCCCGTGCGCTTAGAGAGTCTAGCATGTCCTGTTCTGGCTCCGCGCACCAGGCCCCATGTGCGCTTAGAGAGTCCAGCACGTCCTTTTCCGGCTCAACGCACCAGGTCCCCTGTACACTTAGATAGCCCAGTACATCCAGTCCCTGCTCCGCGCACCAGGCCCCCTGTGCGCTTAGAGAGTCCAGCACGTCCTGTTCCGGCTCCACGCACCAGGCCCCCTGTGCGCTTAGAGAGTCCAGCATATCCTGTTCTGCTCCGCGCACCAGGTCCCTGTGCGCTAGATAGTCCAGCACGTCCTGTTCCGGCTCCGCGCACCAGGCCCCCTGTGCGCTTAGAGAGTCCAGCACGTCCTGTTCCGGCTCCACGCACCAGGCCCCCTGTGCGCTTAGAGAGTCCAGCATATCCTGTTCCGGCTCCGCACACCAGGCCCCCTGTGCTCTTAGAGAGTCCAGCACGTCCTGTCCGTGTTCCACGCTCCAGGATCCCTGTGCCCGTCGTGGACCCAGCACGTCCTGTCCCTGCTCCGTGCTCCAGGATCCCAGTGCCCGTCGTGGACCCAGCACATCCTGTCCCTGCTCCACGCTCCAGGATCCCTGTGCCCGTCGTGGACCCAGCACGTCCTGTCCCTGCTCCACGCTCCAGGATTCCTGTGCCCGTCGTGGACCCAGCACGTCCTGTCCCTGCTCCACGCTCCAGGATTCCTGTGCCCGTCGTGGACCCAGCACGTCCTGTCCCTGCTCCACGCTCCAGGATTCCTGTGCCCGTCGTAGATCCAGCACGTCCTGTCCCTGTTCCACGCTCCAGGATTCCTGTGCCCGTCGTGGATCCAGCACGGCCCGTTCCTGCTCCCCGCACCAGAGTCCCAGTGCGCGTCATGAGTCCAGTACGGCCCGTCCCTGCTCCCCACACCAGAGTCCCAGTGCGCGTCGACAGTCCGGAGCCTCCAGAGAAGGTTCCCAGTCCGGAGCTACCAGAGAAGGTTCCCAGTCCGGAGCCTCCAGAGAAGGTTCCCAGTCCGGAGCCTCAAGAGAAGGTTCCCAGTCCGGAGCCTCCAGAGAAGGTTCCCAGTCCGGAGCCTCCAGAGAAGGTTCCTAGTCCGGAGCCTCCAGAGAAGGTCCCCAGTCCGGAACCTATAGAGAAGGTCCCCAGTCCGGAACCTATAGAGAAGGTTCCTAGTCCGGAGCCTCCAGAGAAAGTTCCCAGTCCGGAGCCTCCAGAGAAGGTTCCCAGTCCGTAGCCTCCAGAGAAGGTCCCCAGTCCAAATCTAACTGTTCCGGCAAATAGCCCAGGGCCTCCGGTGTGGGATCCCGAGCCAGCACGGCCGGCACCGGAGCCGCCACCTGGGACAGGAAGGCCCACCCGAAGACCCCCCCAATGGACTTTTGGCGCGGTCGGAGTCCGCGCCTTTGGGGGGTACTGTCACGTCCAGGCCTGAGAAGACAGGCTGGCGTGTTTAGTTTTGTTTTGGTGTAGGGTTTTTTCTGTTCTAGGTTATCTGTTTCTATGTTGGGGTAATGGTTCCCAATTAGAGGCAGCTGAGTGTCGTTACCTCTAATTGGGAACCATATATATGTTTGTAGTTTTCATTAGGGGTTTGTGGGTTATTGTTTGAGCATAGCTTGGTGTATGTTTAGTTATGTTCAGTATCACGATCTTCGTTACGTTCATTTTGTTGTTTTTGTCCCAGTTACGTTCGTAATAAAAGATGTATACTGGATGCCTCGCTGCGCCTTGGTCTGTCCTTCCCAGAGATCGTGACAGCCATGTGGCTAATTTTAGCTGAATGGCTTTTTAAAGGAATTCTGCTGTAATGATAGTCAGGACAGTGGTCCCTAACTGGTTGATGAATACATTCATTGAATAATGGCAACAGATGTCTGGTTAATACGCAAGTGATTAATTTCTTTCTGCTGAAGCGAGCGCTTTGCCCGCACATAATCAGCCATTGGATTCCTTCCGGATGTATGCATTTATTGCTCAGGGAAGGGTCTGTTTTGCTATAGCTTGCATCCTGTAACCCTTGAGGGGTTTGTTTGCACAGATGGGGGCATGCCCTTGTTATGGTATGCCTTCTCTCATGCCGTATTTCCTGCTTTTCTGAAGGGACACGTATCCAAGAAGGCCAACTTCCCTTCCATTGGAAACAACATGTTTTTCACAGATCTCAGGAAGTGGTCTTTGAGGTGTGTTTTGTATATATCTTATTATCAGACAGACGTTTTTAGCTATTAAGCTACACTTTGGAAGTTATAATTAAGAAAAAAAAATGGGGATATTGTCAGAGAAATTAGTTTTGCTGAGGCATTATTTACAGTTAATTTCATTGATATAGTGGCAGTTTAGGCCTATCTCAATGAAAAGAGAAGACACATTGTATGGGGTGAACTTTAAATTAGATGTTTTTTTCTTATTTTGCCAGAGTATGCAGGTCACTTGGTCTCATCACAACAGGTCACACCTGTATTCTTTCTGCAAACCAAAGTGTCAAATACCAGGCACCATCCTATTACTTTAACTGTACACTCTCAGGATGGAATAACTTTATCTGGTCAAGGCAACACTGTAAATCACTTAACTTAGCTTGCCATAATATGATTGTTCCCCACTAAGGCAATCTTGTCTCTCTAGCCATAAGATAAATGGCCTCAGCGTCAAGCGTCTCCAACAATCACCCAATCCGTTTTATGCCAAACATGTCGTCAGTCTGCGCCCATAGAGATAGACAAACTTGTTCCTGTTTAGGAGAAGGAAATGTGTTAATGGAGAGGAAATATAAAGGAAGAATCAGCATCATCACCTCCTCAAACCATCCTGCCTTGTGTCAAAAGAAGCTGTACCAATGTTTTTGAATCTTTCTCATATCAGGTTTTCCTCCAATGGTTTGTATTTTTTTATGCCACATGCACATGCCGAATACAACAGGTGTAGACCTTACTGTGAAATGTTTACTTACAAGCCATTAACCAACAATGCAGTTCAAGAAATAGAGTTAAGAAAATACAGTGGGGCAAAAAAGTATTTAGTCAGCCACCAATTGTGCAAGTTCTCTCACTTAAAAAGATGAGAGAGGCCTGTAATTTTCATCATAGGTACACTTCAACTATGACAGACAAAATGAGGGAAAAAAATCCAGAAAATCACATTGTAGGATTTTTAATGAATTTATTTGCAAATTATGGTGGAAAATAAGTATTTGGTCAATAACAAAAGTTTATCTCAATACTTTGTTATATACCCTTTGTTGGCAATGACAGAGGTCAAACGTTTTCTGTAAGTCTTCACAAGGTTTTCACACACTGTTGCTGGTATTTTGGCCCATTCCTCCATGCAGATCTCCTCTAGAGCAGTGATGTTTTGGGGCTGTCGCTGGGCAACACAGACTTTCAACTCCCTCCAAAGATTTTCTATGGGGTTGAGATCTGGAGACTGGCTAGGCCACTCCAGGACCTTGAAATGCTTCTTCTGAAGCCACTCCTTCATTGCCCGGGCGGTGTGTTTGGGATCATTGTCATGCTGAAAGACCCAGCCACGTTTCATATTCAATGCCCTTGCTGATGGAAGGAGGTTTTCACTCAAAATCTCACGATACATGGCCCCGATCATTCTTTCCTTTACACGGATCAGTCGTCCTGGTCCCTTTGCAGAAAAACAGCCCCAAAGCATGATGTTTCCACCCCCATGCTTCACAGTAGGTATGGTGTTCTTTGGATGCAACTCAGCATTCTTTGTCCTCCAAACACAACAAGTTGAGTTTTTACCAAAAAGTTATATTTTGGTTTCATCTGACCATATGACATTCTCCCAATCCTCATCTGGATCATCCAAATGCTCTCTAGCAAACTTCAGACGGGCCTGAACATGTACTGGCTTAAGCAGGGGGACACGTCTGGCACTGCAGGATTTGAGTCCCTGGCGGCGTAGTGTGTTACTGATGGTAGGCTTTGTTACTTTGGTCCCAGCTCTCTGCAGGTCATTCACTAGGTCCCCGTGTGGTTCTGGGATTTTTGCTCACCGTTCTTGTGATCATTTTGACCCCACGGGTGAGATCTTGCGTGGAGCCCCAGATCGAGGAAGATTATCAGTGGTCTTGTATGTCTTCCATTTCCTAATAATTGCTCCCACAGTTGATTTCTTCAAACCAAGCTGCTTACCTATTGCAGATTCAGTCTTCCCAACCTGGTGCAGGTCTACAATTTTGTTTCTGGTGTCCTTTGACAGCTCTTTGGTCTTGGCCATAGTGGAGTTTGGAGTGTGACTGTTTGAGGTTGTGGACAGGTGTCTTTTATACTGATAACAAGTTCAAACAGGTGCCATTAATACAGGTAATGAGTGGAGGACAGAGGAGCCTCTTAAAGAAGAAGTTACAGGTCTGTGAGAGCCAGAAATCTTGCTTGTTTGTATGTGACCAAATACTTATTTTCCACCATAATTTGCAAATAAATTCATAAAAATCCTACAATGTGATTTTCTGGATTTTTTTTCCTCATTTTGTCTGTCATAGTTGAAGTGTACCTATGATGAAAATTACAGGCCTCTCTCATCTTTTTAAGTGAGAGAACTTGCACAATTGGTGGCTGACTAAATACTTTTTTGCCCCACTGTATTTACTAAATTAACTAAAGTAAAAAAAATAAAAAATAATCAAAAAGTAACAGAAGAAAATTATATAACAATAATGAGGCTATATACAGGTGGTACCAATACCGAGTCAATGTGCGGGGGTACAAGTTAGTCGAGGTAATTTGTAAAGGGACTATGCAGCAGGGTAAAAACAAATGTAAATGTATATAGTCCGGGTGGCCATTTGATTAATTGTTCAGTAGTCTTGTGGCTTTTGGGTCGAAGCTGTTCATTCTTAGGGCTAGGCATCCCACTAGCGGGACAACTTCCGGTGAAACTGGAGGGTGCACAATTCAAATAAATAATCATACAAATTATGGATATTAAACATTTATGTACATACAAGTGCCTTATATCGGTTGAAAGCTTAAATTCTTGTTAATCTAACTGCTCTGTCCGATTTACAGTAGCCATTACAGCGAAAGCATGCCATGCGATTGTTTGAGGACGGCGCCCCACAAAGAAATATTTTTCCACCGGCACAGGTTTCATAAATTCACAAATGGCGATTAAATATTCACTTACTTTTTGAAAATCTTCCTCTGATTTGTCATCCAAAGGGTCCCAGTTATAACATGTAGTGTCGTTTTGATAGATAAAAACCTTCTTTATATCCCAAAAGGTCTGTTTAGTTGGCGCCATCGATTTGAGAAATCCACAAATCTACCACTGAACATTGTTAAAACAAGTCAAAATATGTTTCTATTGACTCCTCAGATACCCTAAAATGTAATCAAACTATAATATTTCATACAGAAAGAAGTATGTTCAATAGGAAACCGATAATAGCAGGTGTGTCTTGTCTTCCTCTTGCAAATTTCCAATAGTGTGTCCCAGTACTAAAACTCATTATTCTTACTCGTTTTGGAAGAAACAAAACTGAAACCTTGAACATAGAGTGCTGACACCCTGTGGATGCCATAGGAATTGCATACTGGGAGCTAGATAATTAATTATTTCCCTATACTTTCCATTGTAAAAAAAATAATTCCGGTTGGTTTTTCTTTTGGATTTTCTCCTACCATATCTATTGTGTTATAGTCTCCTACATATTTTAACATTTCTACAAACTTCTAAGTGTTTTCTTTCCAATGGTACCAATTATATGCATATCCTGGCTTCAGGGCCTGAGCAACAGGCAGTTTACTTTGGGCACGTCAGTCAGGCGGAAATTGAGAAAAAAGGACCCTAGCCTGAATAAGGCCTTTTGATCCTAGACTTGGCGCTCCGGTACCACTTGCCGTGCAGTAGCAGAGAGAACAGTCTATGACTTGGGTGGAAGGAGTCTTTCCTTTCACCCTTCCTCTGACACTGCCTAGTATATAGGTCCTGGAGGTCAGGAAGCTTGGCCACAGTGATCTACTGGGCCGTATGCACTACCCTCTGTAGCGCCTTACGGTCAGATGCCGAGCAATTGCCATACCAGGCGGTGATGCAACCGGTCAGAATGCTCTCGATGGTGCAGCCTAAAACCACAAACAGCAAGCAATGCAGATGTAGAAGCACGGTGCCTAGGAAAAACTCCATAAAAAGGCAGGAACCTAGGATGAAACCTAGAGAGGATCCAGGCTCTGAGGGGTGGCCAGTCCTCTTCTGACTGTGCCGGGTTGAGATTATAACAGTACAAGGCCAAGATATTCAAACGATCATATAATACAATAATAATAATACAAGTAATAATCACAGTATTTATAGAGGGTGCAACAGGTCAGCACCTCAGGAGTAAATTTCAGTAGGCTTTTCATAGCTGAGCATTCAGAGTTAGAGACAGCAGGTGCGGTAGAGAGAGAGAGTCGAAAACAGCAGGTCCGGGACAAGGTAGCACGTCCGGTGAACAGGTCAGGGTTCCATAGCCGTAGGCAGAACAATTGAAACTGGAGCAGCAGCACGACCAGGTGGACTGGGCACAGCAAGGAGTCATCAGGTCAGGTAGTCCTGAGGCATGGTCCCAGGGCTCAGGTCCTCCGGGAGGGGAGGGAGAGGGAGAGAAAGAGAATTAGAGGGAGCATACTTAAATGCACACAGGTCACCCGATAAGACAGGAGAAATGCTCCAGACATAACAGACTGACCCTAGTCCCCCGACACATAAACTATTGCAGCATAAATACTGGAGGCTGAGCCAGGAGGGGTCGGGAGACACTGTGGCCCCGTCTGACGATACCCCCGGACAGGGCCAACCAACGTATTTAATAAAATACGGGGAAAAACAGGATAACAAATCCAACGTGCCCTTACCTCACACGGGCGACATAACCAGCCGTAATAATACCGACAAAGATCAACAAACAAACACACACAAAAACCATGGGGGAAACAGAGGGTTAAATAATGAACATGTAATTGGGGAATAGAAACCAGGTGTGTAAAACAAAGACAAAACAAATGGAACATGAATAATGGATCGGCGATGGCTATAAAGCCAGTGACGTTGACCGCCGAAAACCGCCCGAACAAGGAGAGGGACCAACTTCGGCGGAAGTCATGACAATGATGGTGTTTATGTGAGCCATGACCAGCCTTTCAAAGCACTTGATGGCTACCGATGTGTGTGCTACGGGTCGGTAATCATTTAGGCAAAAGGTCGCTCACTTTGGCTACGGAGAGCGTGTCTGTAACAGCTGCTTCTCTCATGCATGATTCAGTGTTGCTTACCTCGAAGCGAGCATAAATGGCTTTTAGCTCGTGTGGTAGGCTCGCGACACTGGGCATCTTGCTGCTGAGTTTCCATTTGTAGTCCGTAATAGTTTTCAAGCCCTGCCATATCCGATGGTGCGGATGTTGCCTGTAATCCATGGCTTCTGGTTGGGATATGTATGTATGGTCACTGCGGGGACGACGTTGTCGATGCACTTATTGATGAAGCCGGAGACAGAGGGGGTATACTCCTCAATGCCATTGGATGAGTCCCGTAACATATTCCAGTCTGTGCTAGCAAAACAGTCCTCTAGCATAGCATCTGCATCATCTGAACACTTTCGTATTGAGCGAATCACTGGTACTTCAGCTTTAGTTTTTGCTTGTAAGCAGGAATCAGGAGGATAGAATTATGGTCAGATTTGCCAAATGGAGGGCGAGGGAAAGCTTTGTACGTGTCTCTGTGTGTGGAGTAAAGGTGGTCTAGTTTTTTTCGCCTCTGGTTGCACATGTGACATGCTGGTAGAAATTAGGTAAAACGGATTTAAGTTTGCCAGCATTAAAGTCACCAGCCACTATGAGCCCCGCTTCTGGATGAGCATTTTCTTGTTTGTTTATGGCTTATACAGATCGTTGAGTGCCAGCATCGGTTTATGTTGGTAAATAGACAGCTACAAATAACTTACACGTCCGGTGTAATAGTGTGGGATAGTGTGGTCTACAGCTTTTTATGAGGTATTCTACCTCATGCGAGCATATTTTAACATTAATTAACAGGGCAAGTCAGTTAAGAATATGCGAGCATATTTTAACATTAATTAACAGGGCAAGTCAGTTAAGAACAAATTCTTATCTTCAATGATGGCCTAGGAACAGTGGGTTAACTGCCTTGTTCTGGGGCAGAACAACAGATGTTTACCTTGTCAGCTCAGGGATTTGATTTTGCAACCTTTCGGTTACCAGTCCAACGCTCTAACCACTAGGCTACCTGCCACCCCATACTTTGAGACTTCTTTAATTTTAGACATTGCACACCAACAGTTATTGAGAAATAGACACACACCCGGCCCCTCGTCTTACCAGACGTAGCTGCTCTGTCCTGCCGATGCACGAAGAAGCCAGCCAGCTCTATGTTATCCGTGTTGTCGTTCAGCCACGTCTCGGTGAAACATAAGATATTACCGTTTTTAATGTCCCGTAGGTAGGATAGTCTTAATCGTAGATCGTCCAGTTTGTTTTCCAATGATTGCACGTTGGCCAATAATTCGGAGGGCACTGGTGGTTTACCTACTCGTCTGCTAATTCTTACAAAGCACCCCACCCTCCTCCCCCTTTTTATCCATCTTTTCTTCATGCAGATGATAGGGATTTGGGCCTTGTCTCGACAAAGCAGTATATCCTTCAAGCGCGTCGGACTCATTAAATAAAAAATCGTTGTCCAGTTCAAGGTGAGTAATCACTGTTCTGATGTCCAGAAGCTCTTTTCGGTTATGAAAGACAGTAGAAGCAACATCATGTAGAAAATGAGTTGCAAGCAATGTGAAAAAACAAACAAAATAGCACAGTTGTTAAGAGCCCGTAAAACGGCAGCCATCCCATTCAACGCTAATAATAATGCAACAAAGACATGGAAGATAGAGGAGGAGAGAAGAGTGAAAAAATCATTATTATCCCCCCCAATGAACATGCTTCCTTTCATGTTAGTGCTATTGTTTCCCTACAAAGCCTGTCTTCAAACAATTCGAAATGTGGGTCATGTTGCCTGTAGTTTTCTGTCAAAGTTAATAGATATTAATGAACTGTTTCGAATCCATTTCATGTAAAGGTCTGACACGTAGTCTGCCAGCCAAACATTCCCATCATTGTTCAAAAACATATTTTTAGTAACTGGGTTGGTTGAGGGGATACAAATTAAACTAAGTACTGGCAACTATTTCTGCACAATTACTAGGACTCTCATTTTGATGCCAAACCCACTACTGGTGTGCGTGGCCAAAGAGCTTAATTTTCATGTCATCTGACCAAAGCACCGGTTCCAATCCAAGTGCCAGTGCCGTTTAGCAAACTCCAGGAATGTACATTTGTTGGATGACATGAAAATAGAGCTCTTTGGCCACACACACCAGTGGTGTGTTTGGCGTCGAAATCAGAATGCATGACCAGAAAATAACCCCATCCTACTGAAAAATGTTGTTGGATCTTTGATGTTATGGGGCTATTTTACTTCCACTGGTTCTGGGGCCTTTGATAGGTTCTTGACCCAGTACCAGGACATTTTAGCCAAAAACCTGGTTGCCTCTGAGGTGAATTTCAGGCAAAGTGGGCGCTGGAGCCCTGAACACCTCCACCAGTAGTGCAGTGCAAGCAAAAACCCGGGAAAGCTGCATCTCAATTCCAATTAGGTAATGGGATCTGACAGCGGGTTGCCGCACCCAGGCCGAGACACAGCCAGGGGAGGGGAGAGGGGGATGTAGCGGGCTCACACCCCCTGTCCTCAAAACCCCTAGGGGAGGATAGGGGGAGGTAAGAGGTGCATCAAAAATGAATAGAGCGAGAGGGATATCAAGAAAATTACACGAGAGAATATGATAAATTGTGTGAGAGTGAAACGACGAGAGAGCACAGAGAGAAACGTTGTGAGTGAATCTAGAGAAGGGAGCGAATATCAGAGTGAGGTGGCTGTTGCAACAGATATGGAGGGAAAGTGAGAAAGACGAGAAGAGATAAATGGAGAGAGAGTGACAGAGAGAAGGAGAAATTGACAGGAGGGGACTCATGAGAGTCATCTCCTGTTCGAATCAAGTTGAAGGCCAACTTAACAAGGAGATAATCAATTCCTTAATTAATTTGGGTGGCAGGGTCATGGGAACATTAAGCCCTTGTTGTTTATGTACCTAAATTAAATGGGATTAAAGGGAGCTGATTCAATCGGATGCTCTGTGCTTTGTGACATGGTGGAGCCATCAAGGCTCTTATGAAGTAATATCCAAAGACATAAGAAGAGCTTTCTCCAAAGAATTAAAGGCCTAAACCTCTTACACCGTTCTTCCTAAAGCTCTTAATGTGAAGCAGGGATTGTTTCTGGATTTTCCTCACATCAATAAATGAAAGAAAGACGAATAACGTTTCAGTAGTCTGTCCGTGTGTTCTCCTTGAAGGAGACGGGGCAGTAGAAAAAGGCTTCTTTGGCACATGGAAGTTTGAACTTGTCTTTAAGGCTCAAAACCAGAACGCTTATCTTTATTTCAGCAGTTGTTAAATCTCAGTTGACTTTAATTTCCCCCTTATTTCACAGTATCACTCAAAACAAATGTTCAGACACTGTCATGCAGGATTATACGTTTTCTGTCAAAGGGGGACTTCCTCCAAAGTCCTTTATCTATTAGTGCCTATCTTCCAAGGCACTGACTTTACTCGCTTTCAGGCATTAGTAACAAGTGGATTATCAAGTAGCCAGAGCTGCCATGCCTGGGATTTCTGGCACATGATGTAAGAGCGAGGCTCTGGCCAGGGTGGCCAGCTCACCACTCACACATGCGAGCCTCACTCGGATGAGCACTGCCCACCTGTCCCTCCCAGCCTGCCACGACTGAGCGACTGTCTCGCCATCTGCCCCACCATGCCATGCATGCACTGGGCCAGTCTAGCCAAGGAGGGAGAGCTGCCATTGGTCGGGAGGTTGTGTACTGTATCGGAGCGATGGCATGTAGTCCCTGTACCCTCCCCGTCCCATGGCGGCGCACAGACAGATTTCAGGCCGCCCACTTCCCTCCCTCACCTCCTCTCATCTCCAGGGCTCGTGACACGCTAACATCTGCACAGAGAGGAGAGTCGGCTGGGGGGAGAGAGAGAGGCGCTGGCCCCCTGCCTTGCTTGCAGATGCTCCAGTACAATATGTTAGGCTAGAGCAGGGGTTCCCAAACTTTTTTGCCTCGTGACCCACCAATTGAGGTGTCTTTTGAGTCGCGACCCACCAAAACAGTTGAGCAGTGAAAAAACATACACAGACCAAAAAAAATGTAGAACATAGATTAATAATACCCTTCTTCAAAACATATAACTGAATGTAGATTTGAGTATGGGGTCTTGTAACCAATTTTAAGAAATGTACTATAATTATGCAATTATTTGTAAAATTCTGATGGCTTTGGTGGTGCAAGTGACAGGGGGTGTGGCAATGGCCTGAATCTGTCTGGGCCCTAGACAAAAATATTTGAGGCCCTCATCCTGGCAGAGGAGAGAACATTTTGCAATGTTAAACCTAATTTCCTGCAATTCTACACATTTTCCAATGGAGCTGAGAGAAAATGTTGCAGTTTCCTAATTTCCTACAATTCTACGCATTTTGACATGGTAATACTGTGTTCTTATGCTCAAACATAACACAATCAATGGTGGCCTGATTGTCTAGCTTTTATTTGGTGATTGTAAGTTCTCAAAGACTATAGGCTACTATTAAAAAATATATAGGTCCACTATATTTTCTAAATACTTTCTATTTGGTTTTAGTAGTTTAGTTAACACTGAAATCGTTTTTAAAAGACAGATTTTTTAAATGTATTTTTATGCACAGAAAATGTCATCCCGCGAGTCACCTGGACCCCTTCTGCAACCCATAAGTGGGTCCCAACCCACAGTTTGGGAACCAATTAACATGGATTGGGTTTAGATAGCCTCACACTCATCAGAGTGGATAGCCAGAGCGAGTTTACCAGCTACAGTTGAAGTCTGAAGTTTACATACACCTTAGCCAAATACATTTAAACTCAGTTTTTCACAATTCCTGACAAGTAAAAATGCTCTGTTTTAGGTCAGTTAGGATCACCACTTTATTTTAAGAATGTGAAATGTCAGAATAATAGTAGAGAGAATGATTTATTTCAGCTTTTATTTCTTTCATCACATTCCCAGTGGGTCAGAAGTTTACATACACTCAATTAGTATTTGGTAGCATTGCCTTTAAATTGTTTAACTTGGGTCAAACGTTTTGGGTAGCCTTCCACAAGCTTCCCACAATAAGTTGGGTGAATTTTGGCCCATTCCTCCTGACAGAGCTGGTGTAACTGAGTCAGGTTTGTAGGCCTCCTTTCTCGCACACACTTTTTCAGTTCTGCCCACAAATTTTATATAGGATTCAGGTCAGGGCTTTGTGATGGCCACTCCAATACCTTGACTTTGTTGTCCTTAAGCCATTTTGCCACAACTTTAGAAGTATGCTTGGGGTCATTGTCCATTTGGAAGACCCATTTGCGACCAAGCTTTAACATTCTGACTGATGTCTTGAGATGTTGCTTCAATATATACACATAATTGTCCTTGCTCATGATGCCATCTAATATGTGAAATGCACCAGTCCCTACGGCAGCAAAGCACAGGTACACCTCCAATTGACTCAAATTATGTCAATTAGCCTATCAGAAGCTTCTAAAGCCATGACATAATTTTCTGGAATTTTCCAAGCTGTTTAAAGGCACAGTCAACTTAGTGTATGTAAACTTTTGACCCACTGGAATTGTGATACAGTGAATTATAAGTGAAATAATCTCTCTGTAAACAATTGTTGGAAAAATTACTTGTGTCATGCACAAAGTAGATGTCCTAACCGACTTGCTAAAACTATAGTTTGTTAACAAGAAATTTGTGGAGTGGCTGAAAAACAAATTTTAATGACTCCAACCTAAGTGTATGTAAACTTCTGACTTCAACTGTACGTCTATCAACAGTTGTCGCAGTGGCATTCTATTGAAATGGATACTTGCATAGTGGAGTCTTTTGTTTAGACATGTAGCTAGCTAGCTAGACAATTAACCTTAATCCCAACTCATGACGTTACTACCCTGCATGAATCTGCAGGTGTCTAACCAACCAGGTTCAATGTTAGCTAGCTAACATTAGGCTATAACTAGCCAAGCAAATGGCACTGAGATACGAATAATAAGATCATACACGTAACGTTAGCTTGCGAGCCAGCCAGCTAACATTAGCTAACCAACTTAAATAGACAGAAGCGTGCTATATGGCAAACCAATCCAAACTCATCTCTCGGCATGTCCAGCCCACTCATTATCTCAGCCAATCATGGCTAGCGGGAAGGTTGCTGGCTTTTTCTGTGGCTAAAACAACTAGGCTCGTAATTTAACAATTGTATTCGTATTTACAGATGGCATACAAGTTCCTTATTAAGGCACATGAAAGTGACACATGTTCCAGAAGGCATTTCTGCCAAAAAACGCATTTAGATAAACAAAAATATACACTACCGTTCAAAAGTCTGGGGTCACATAGAAATGTCCTTGTTTTTTGTCCATTAAAATAAAATCGAATTAATCAGAAATACAGTGTAGACATTGTTAATGTTGTAAATGACTATTGCAGCTTGAAACGTCTGATTTTTTTATGGAATATCTACATAGGCGTACAGAGGCCCATTATCAGCAACCGTCACTCCTGTGTTCCAATGGCACGTTGTGTTAGCGAATCCAGGTTTATCATTTTAAAAGGCTAATTGATCATTAGAAAACACTTTTGCAATTATGTTGAGACAGCTGAAAACTGTTGTTCTGATTAAAGAAGCAAAAAAACTGTCCTTCTTTAGACTAGTTGAATGACTGGAGCATCAGCATTTGTGGGTTCGATTACCGGCTCAAAATGGCAAGAAACAAAGAACTTTCTTCTGAAACTCGTCAGTCTATTCTTGTTCTGAGAAATGAAGGCTATTCCATGCGAGAAATTGACAAGAAACTGAAGATCCCGTACAACGCTGTGTACTACTCCCTTCACAGAACAGCGCAAATTGGCACTAATCAGAATAGAAAGAGGAGTGGGAGGCCCCGGTGCACAACTGAGCAAGAGGACAAGTACATTAGAGTATCTAGTTTGAGAAACAGATGCCTCACAAGTGGCAGATTCATGAAATAGTACCTGCATAACACCAGTCTCAACGTCAACAGTGAAGAGGCGACTCCGGGATGCTGGCCTTCTAGGCAGAGTTCCTCTGTCCAGTGTCTGTGTTCTTTTGCCCATCTTAATCTTTTCTTTTTATTGGCCAGTCTAAGATCTGGCTTTTTCTTTGCAACTCTGCCTAGAAGGCCAGCATCCCAGAGTTGCCTCTTCACTGTGGACGTTGAGACAGGACATTTCCTCTGTTCACCTTTTCTAACCTGCTAGGTGGGCCTACCTACCCAAGTCGTTATGAGGCTGTCAGTTCTGTAAAGCTGGTCGGTCCAAGTCGTGTTCCTTCCGTAAGACAAAATTCGCAGAAGTGTGCAGCAAACCTGGTGTCCAGATGGTGAGTGCATAACACTCCCCTCACTGGTTAGCTTCACTTTTCATTTCAATTTCATCCTGGTTTATAGAAGAAATGAAGAGGTGAGCCATTTAAGCAGTGCATTTTCAATTGTTTGGTTACGGTAATAACATGTGCTGGTTCTCTTACACTAAAGGAAAATGGAGATGAAAATACTTTGTTGTCTGGAAAGAGGCCCGTTTTAAGAAATGTTTGCCCTGGTACAATAATATACATCTTATCCATGAAATAGCACTCTTATCCAACAAAAACGTAAATGGACTTGAAATTACTTTATTTAGAAAGCAAAGCATTACTTACATTTGACAACTTCATTTTTTGTGTCTTGCTGTAGGCTGAATGTGTACCATGAACCACCGCAATTACAATTAATGGAAATTGATTCACCTCTGAATGTAAACACCAAACACACAAAACCACTGAAGTTGTCTGATTGTTAACTATGTACACTCCTCTGCTTCTTGAAAAGCTATTTTCGGTGCTAAATTCAGCACATTGTGTTATAAATGTATGCACTTAGCAGTAAACGTGTATGCTATAGGGCTAGTAAGAGACTAGGAAATGGTGTTTCTCTCTGGTCAACACCACTTTAGTATCCATACCCTAGTCGTTTGCTGCAAAGTAATAATATTTTAAATCATTGTGGATTAGGTAAGACAGTCTATGGCATTGATGTAAGTTCACTATGCTGGATAGTTTGAATATGCTTTGAAGATACAGTACTTTGTTTTCTTCTGTGTGTTCATTCATGTTTTAGGTTCTCAGACATGCTTCAATTGTTATTAATTTGGTAGATCAATGAAGTTGTGCCGGTGTATGACATTTTGGCTCATATTGCAGTTTGTCAATGTATTTGCCCTGCTAATAATGTAGTTACTATTACCTCTGGTGTGATACTGAATTTGTCCTGTGTAGCTCAATTGGTAGAGCATGGCCAGGGTTGTGGGTTCGATTCCCACAGGGGACCAGTACAAAAAAAGTATTAAAATGTATGCACACAGTACTGTAAGTCACTCTGGATAAGAGCGTCTGCTAAAATGTAAAATGTTCATGACTGTGCCCATTAACTCCTCTCTGGTTTTGAAGAAAGTGTAGCATCCAGTTTTGCTTGGAGAGTACTCTTTATTCTGGCAATCTTCAAAGTGGTATGAAAACAACATCACAGACCAATCAAAATGTATATGGTGTAAACCACTCCCACAAATCTCCCACTTGCATTCCAATTGTGAGTACAGAGGATATTAGATGAGAAAGAGCGAGAGTGAGCAAATGTGGAGGGAGGATTGAGATATTATTGTGGAATGCTGACAGTCCAGGTGAGACCCATAACAGCTCTGGAGCCACTATGGATCACTACAGGATTTTACACTATTTATTTTGCTCCATGACACAATATGCAACTCCACATTCCTTTCTCTCTGTCTCTCCCCACTGGGCACAGACGTCAGTTCAACAACCAGTTTTGATGTACATTTGATTGAGTTGTCAACTAACGTGAATTCAACATGAATCAATAAAAATGTTAACCATGTCATTGGATGTATGTTAAAAGTTGGGTGACAAAAATCTGCCAAATATTTTTTCCACGTTGATTCAACGTCATCACATTGAATTTTGTGAACAACGATGATTCAACCAGTTCATGTGCAGTGGGTCTTTCTCCTTCTCTGTCACACCCATCCATTGCTCACTCACCCCATCCTCTCTCACAAAGTTATTCACAATGACACCGCCCTGTCAGAAGCACTTCTTCTCTCATGCCAAACACATTTTAATTATAGAAATGAAGTAAAAAGAGAATAATTGAGAGGTGGAAAGGCTTCCATTTTGTGTCATGAACTTAAAAGTATGGATCCAGGCTGTATCACATCTGGCCGTGATATGGAGTCCCACAGGGCGGCGCACAATTGGCCCAGCGTCGTCCAGGTTTTGCCTAGTTAAATAAAGGTTAAATAAAACATTAAAAAAATAAAAAGTATGTCAGCGTCAGGCACTGTGTCCAGAAGAGTGGTGGTGACAGAAGAGTGGGCTAATCTCCATTAGATGCCCCCTGTTACCCAGTGGTGGAAAAAGTACCCAATTGTCATACTTGAGTAAAAGTAAAGATACCTTAAATAGAAAATAACTCAAGGTAAAGTTAAAGCCACCCAGTAAAATACTACTTGAGTAAAAGTCTAAAAGTATTTGGTTTTAAAAATACTTAAGTATCAAAAGTAAATGAAAATGCTAAAATGTAAAAGTATTGAAAGTAAAAGTATACATAATTTCAAACAAACCAGGCGGCACTATTTTTATTTTTTGTATTTTTTTATTGACGGATTGCCAGGGGCACACTCCAACACTCAGACATAATTTACAAACAAAGCATTTGTGTTTAGTGAGTCTGCCAGATCAGAGGCAGAAGGGATGACCGGGGATGTTCTCTTGATAAGTGAGTGAATTGGACAATTTTCCTGTCAAAATGTAACAGGAAAAATGTATGGAGTAAAAAGTACATTATTCTCTTTCGGAATGTAGTGAAGTAAAAGTAAAAGTTGCCAAAAATATAAATAGTAAAGTACAGATACCCCCCAAAAATACTTAAGTAGTACTTTAAAGTATTTTTTCTTAAGTACTTTGCACCACTGCCGCTACCAAAGTCAAAATGCCCTGTAGTACAAAAAGGTGGCACATTGCCTTAAACAGAGGGCACAGTTGAGGATTCTCCTTCAGTCTACTGTGGTGTGTCCGATGCATTGTCGTCAGAGGTAGTCTGAACAATCGAAAATGACAGGCTTCTGAGAGGTAGAATGACAAGACCGTTCACCACACACAATGACTTAATCAGGCGTATGCATGCATAATCTATTTTTCCTGTCGCCCTTTAAATTAACTGTATTTTAATGTAATTAAGTAATTGCTTTGCCAGACTGCCTCCTGCCTTTACAATGCATTTCAATGCATGGGAGTGCAGCCGCAGTGTGAATAATTTCACTCAACTGCTGCTGAGAACACACGCAACATACTAGTTCAACAAATTTCCCACCCTATATTTTGGTCACTTGTTGACGTCCATTTGTTGGGAGTGTAGTGCGTGTGAAATCATCTCAAGCATTTCAGGAATAATCTCGAGTTCCATGCTTTTGCTATTTCATAAACATCATTGCCCCCTATGGTGGCGGAATGGAAAAGGAGAATCTAACATGATGTCATCACTATCCACAACAACATTACATCACTGTTCCTCACGTGTGCCATGTGAGCCATGTGAGCGAATCCCATACAATTTCAAATACTGTCTGTGCTTTTAAATATCAGTATTGCGTTCATGTAACTTTCATAATAAGACATATTTTCCTCTAAAGTATTTTCTCTATTTTCTCCTTTCTGTTACTCATACCGCCCTGGATTCTAGCGTTTTTCACCATGGAAAAAATGCTTCCAGGATCTTTATGTATTTTCAGAATGAGCCTATCGGCAAGGCCATAACCCTTTGGGTGGTTCAACTCATTTCTCCTAGCCCCTCGCGGTTGTAGTAGCACCAACACCAACACAATGCCCCCTCCACTCCCTCCCTCCCCTTAGAGTTCCACCCAACCTTTGCTAAATTCTTTAATGGCAGCCTAGCCCAGGGAACTCTGGGAAGGTGATTTAATTTCCCTGTCAGGTCACCCTGTACAGCTCACAGTGTACCTGTTAGTGGAAAATACCTGCCCACAGCAAAGTCACTTAAAGTCAGTCCTCTGTGAAACAGGCAAAGGGCCCACTAAATTGGCCTGACAGCGGAGGAATCATAGAGCAAAATGCCAGGCTGCAGTGCGCTGGCAGCCAAGATTTTGACACACAGTAATAGCCCCTAGATGTATAGAGCTGCCTGTCTGCACTCTGCCTTTTTTTATTCTTCGTGTGGGATTGCTGTGTAGTGTTTCGCTTCAAAGCGCTACTGCATTAAGCCTATGTTGTCTATTTGAAGTCTTTCTCAGCTTCTCTTCCTGACACACACTTCTTTTCTCATATAACTTTTTTTCAGTGGCTCAAACATTTGTTTACCATTGGCTTAGAGCCTATCGGGCATTGCATTCACATTGATAAACAGAAGAATGCATTTGAAACTGATCTTTCAAGAAATCAATCTAATCTTTCTCTATACAATGAGTATACCAAACATTAAGAACACCTTCCTAATATTGAGTTGCACCCCCTTTTGGCCCCGTTTGACACCAAGGTGTCAAAAGTGTTCCACAGAGATGCTGGCCCATGTTGACTCCAATGCTTCCCACTGTTGTGTCAAGTTGGCTGGGTGTCCTTTGGTTGGTGGACCATTCTCGATACACACGGGAAACTGTTGAACGTGCACTTCTTGAAACCCAGCAGCGTTGCAGTTCTCGAAACACTCAAACCGGTGCGCCTAGAACCTACTACCATACCCCCTTCAAAGGCACTTCAATATTTTGTCTTGCTCATTAACCCTCTGAATGACACACATACACAATCCATGTCTCAATTGTCTAAAAAAAAATCCTTCTTTAACCTGTCTCCTCCCCTTCATCTACACTGATTGAAGTGGATTTAACATGTGACATCAATAAAGGATCCTAGCTCTCACCTAGATTCACCAGGTCATTCTATATAATGGAAAGCAGGTGTTCTTAATGTTTTGTATAGCTGTTGGGGCCCCACCTGTACCATCCTGTGTCTGCAAACTTGATGGCCAAACTTTTCTTTTGATGCACTGTCTGGCCCAGATGTTTAATTGGCCTTACCTGGCCAATCCAGACCGAAGATGGGCTACCCCGCTAGAGTCTGGTGCCTCACAAGGTTTCTTCCCATGTAGGGTGTGTTTACTTGCCACTGTGTCTCTGTGTGTTCTTTGGCTGTTTGAGGCAGCGTTTCAGTTTTAGCACTTGGTGAGATAAAATGTGACTGATAATTTGTTTAATCTCTCAGAGAAATGTCACTGATTTCAATGGAAAATTGAAAACAGACACTTGTGTGTGTCCCTTATCACAGTTGTGTCCTCTTTATGGTGAAATTCTGCCCTCTTGAGGCTAGACTGCAACCGTATTCCTTGCACATCGGGGCTTTTCAATTACGGTCATGGAGGACCAAAACATTTCTGGTTTCTTTCTGCTGATCAGGGAATGATTCAGTCATGGGATAGACCTACCAGGTTAGCGAGCTCTGGTCAATCAGTGACATTAATAAATTAATTAGATCAACTCCAGCAATACCTTGGCCCTTGAGGGCTGGATTTGAATAGCCCTGCAGTGGCTTATTATAATTTACATGAAGGATATGTCTATAGAATTAATTCCTATATTTTAATACTGTGTCTCAAAGATGGTCAGTGTATATCGTAAAAAAAATCTTATTTACCATTAATATTTATAAAAAAGGGGGCGGGAGGAATATCAGTTACTTATTTTTAAATGTAACCCTTGGTTGTGGTTATTCGTAATGTTTATGACCAATATTTCAAAAAGTCTAATTCCTCCATTCTTTGTTGTGTGGTGGATGTATAATTGATTCTGGGATAAACAACAAAAATCATGCCTTTTCAGCAAATAATGGCGACCTCATAAATGACAATAAATGAGTGTATATCGTTATGAGAGCGGTTTTCTCTGTTATCTACACTAGAGGGCAACCTTTGTTAATGATTATTGGTGTACTTACTCAGTGGATGTCTCTGCTTTTGTTTCAAGCCCCACATTAGTTGGTTAGATCCTGTGGAGAAGGATGAAAGGAGTAGGTATGCCCCTAACCACTGATTCAAGGCCAGATATTGTTGAATCCCCCTGATGGTGAAGGCTATGACTATCTGATCCTAGATCAGTCAACATTTACCCTTAGTGTGGAAAAGTGTGCAAATTATTGTAAGAACTAACCATATAATTTATAAATTCTGTTCTAATACTAAATCTCATGTCAAAACCACATCTTCCCCTCTTTGTATTTGTGTTCTATCAATGGGGAACAGTATTTGTTATTACATTTTTGTCGATTACAAAGGCCTTTTCCTTTACATTGATCGAGGAATTGGTTGCAGGGAAAGTGTGAGGTGTTGAAAGAGACCATCATAAGCAGCAGATGGCTAGATGGCCATTGTTAGTACGAAGGACCAGGTTAGGAACTTAGCCAGGACTTCAGCAACACTTCAGCACATGCCAGGTGATCTTGAATGATCATTGAGAGTCAGGACCTACTTTGAACTGCAGGAGTCCAACCGCTGTCCTGGAGCTTTAGGGTCTCATTAGCTTGTCCACAGGCTTTCCCCTCACCTACGAGAACAATGTGAGTGAAGCCTGGAAGGCGAGACTAGGGTACAGACCAAATTGAGGAGTACCCACTATATGTGACTATAAAGAGTACAGATGAAATACTGTAGCCTATGAACTCGAGGTTAACTTTGTCAGTCAATCTGCAGAGCAAATAGATGATGTAATCCCACTGTGTAGTCTCAGTCAGCAGGTGACAGTAATCTGTGTTGATAAAATCGCGGTGCCAGAATCACAATGAATTTTAATGAGGTGCCAGCCTGCCACCAAGAATGCTTCCGAAGTGTGAGAAAATGAGACACAAATTTTGGTGACATCATCGGTCACATTCCCATGAAGCAAGTAGAGGCGCTGTAATGGGTCTAATGCTATTTTTTTAAAGCCTGTAGTGAGAACTCTCCCTTGCCCAACCTCTTGCCTTTCAGAGTTCTTGGAGGTTTTATCTCAGGGCGGATCAGTGATTCAGCGCTAGCTACTGATTAAGTTTTCTTTAGATGTGATGTCATCCACAATTCATTTTAAATTAGCTCCAGCACATATACACACCAGGTTACGGTGTCCATATTAGGACAGTCTTAGCCATAGCATACTCAAGTCTTGGGGATGCAGAACCTGTGCTCAGAAGATTTTGTTTGGATGATTTCATGCATGTAGTCGGTTCCACTTTACAACAACAAAAATAATTCTAAGGTGAGGGCTTTCAAGGATCATCATAGCACTTGAAGTCTCAGGAAATCTGTTCAATAACAGCTTCTTACTGAAGTTACATTTCAATTCTCTAGAGGTTAAGGTTAGGAGTTAGGTTAAAGGGTTAAGGTTAGGGTTAGGGGAAGGGTGAGCTAACATGCTAAGTAGTTACAAAGTAGCAAAAAATAATAAGTAGCCTAGTTGAAAGGTTGCTAATGAACGAAAATGCTAAAGTTGTTTGTGATGAGATACGAACATGCAACCTTTGGGTTGCTAGATATTCACATTATACATCCACCCACCCATCCACTCCAACCAAGCACCATCCTTTCCATTTTGCCTTAAGTAACCTTCTACACTACATGACCATAAGTGTGTGGACACCTGCTTGTGGTAAATCTCATTCCAAAATCATGGGCATAAACATGGAGTTGGTCCCCCCTTTGCTGCTATAACAGCCTCCACTCTTCTGGGAAGGCTTTCCTCTAGGTGTTGGAACATTGATGTGGGGACATGCCTCCATTCAGCCACAAGAGCATTTGTGAGGTCGGGCACCGATGCTGGGTGATTAGGCCTGGCTCGCAGTCAGCGTTCCAATTCATCCCAAAGGTGTTCGATGGGGTTGAGGTCAGTGCTCTGTGCAGGCCAGTCAAGTTCTTCCTCACCAATCTCGGTAAACCATTTCTGTATGGACCTCGCATTGTGCATGGGGGCATTGTCATGCTGAAACAGGGCCTTCCCCAAACTGTTGCCACAAAGTTGGAAGTACAGAATCATTGTATGCTGTAGTGTTAAGATTTCCCTTCACTGGAACAAAGGGGCCTAGCCCGAATGATGAAAACCAGCCCCAGACCATTATTACTCCTCCACCAAAATGTACAGTTGACACTTTGCATTGGGGCAGGTAGTAGCATTCTCTTGGCATCCACCAAACCCAGATTCGTCCGTCAGACTGCCAGATGGTGAAACGTGATTCAACACTCCAGAGAACACGTTTCCACTGCTCCAGAGTCCAATAACGGCTTTACACCACTCCAGCCGACGCTTGGCATTGCACATGGTGATCTTAGGCTTGTGTGCAGCTGCTTGGCCATGGAAACTGCTCATGAAGCTCCCAAGGAACAGTTATTGTGCTGAAATTACTTCCAGAGGCAGTTTGGAATTTGGTAGTGAGTGTTGCAACCGAGGACAGATGAGTTTTACGCGCTATGCGCTTCAGCACTCGGTGGTCCCGTTCTGTGAACTTGTGTGGCCTACCACTTCGCGGCTGAGCCGTTGTTGCTCCTAGACGTTTACATTTCACAATAATAGCACTTACAGTTGGCCGAGGCAGCTCTAGCAAGGCAGACATTTTATGAACTGACTTGTTGGAAAGGTAGCATTATATGATGGTGCCACGTTGAAAATCATTGAGCTCTTCAGTAAGGCCATACTACTGTCAATGTTTGTCTATGGAGATTGCATGGCTGTGTGCAACAGGTGTTGCTGATATAGCCGAATCCACTAATTTGAAGGAGTATCCACATACCTTTGTATATATAGTGTATCTTATGGAACCATACCATACCAAACATAACATATGATACTAATTTGAGTGACCAGGATATACATTTGCTATGTTACGTCTAGTCTATGAGACCAGTCTGCAACACATTCACACACCACACACACACCAGCCATCATTGATAAATAAATCTACCCTGCTAACCCAAATATCAATGGGTCTTATGACATTGTGTAATCTTTCACTGTTATTCCAGTCCCCTAACCTGTAGTTAGTTGCCATTGCCGATATGTGTTGCCAGGCAATGCAATCCCCCTGGATCCCACTGTTATGAATAGAGACTTATGACCTTTCTCTCTGGGGAAGCGAAGTCTTCAACTACACACTTGTTGTGAGAACAAGGTTGCCACTTAGTAGCTCCGAACAAGAGTCTCTTGACTAAATTTACAAAACTCAGAAATAGAATGAAATAAAAGTGTAGCATAGGTTGTGCACCTTGCAAACAATGTGTCCAATCCGACAATGAGAATGGGAAGACTGGAATGATAATATTGAATCCATTCAAATAAATTATCGTAAAAAAAGTAACAAACATTGTAGATTAGAAATTATAGGAATGAATGTTAAATGTGCTACTGGTGATATATATGTAATGGGGAATTGATATACATTAACAATCAAACGCAAACAATTCACAAAATGAAGTGATGAAAGAATGAATGTGCACGAATTGGAGGGAGAGAGCGCATTCTGGAGAGAGAAGTGCATTGTGCATCTGGGCACATGGACAAACTGAAGTCTGCATTGGCCATGCAGCATTTAAACTGTAGACCACACTATTCACCAAGAGAGTTTCCATCTATATTCTTCGTAGCTGTCTATTTACCACCACAAACCGATGCTGTCACTAAGACCGCACTCAACGAGCTGTATACGGCCATGAGCAAACAGGAAAATGCTCATCCAGAGGCGGCACTCCTAGTGGCCGGGGACTTTAATGCAGGGAAACTTAAATCTGTTTTACCTCATTTCTACCAGCATGTTAAATGTGCGACCAGAGGGAAAAAAACTCTAGACCACCTTTACTCCAAATCAAATCAAATCATATGTTATTTGTCACATACACATGGTTAGCAGATGTTAATGTGAATGTAGCGAAATGCTTGTGCTTCTAGTTCCGACCATGCAGTAGTATCTAACAAGTAATCTAACAATTTCACAACAACTACCTTATATACACAAGTGTAAAGGATTGAATACGAGTATGTACATATAAATATATGGATGAGCGATGGCTGACCGGCATAGGCAAGATGCAGTAGATGGTATATAGTACAGTATATGCATGTGAGATGAGTAGTGTAGGATATATAAACATTATATAAATGGCATCTTTTAAAGTGGCTAGTGATACATTTATTACATCCACTTTTTAATTATTAAAGTGGCTAGAGATTTGAGTCGATGGCCAAAAGGCATAGGCAAGATTCAGTAGATGGTATAGAGTACAGTGTATCTGAGTAATGTCGGATATGTAAACATTATATACATAATTGTTTAAAGTGACTAGTGATACATTTGTTACATCCAATTTTCTATTATTTAAAGTGGCTAGAGATTTAAGTCAGTATGTTGGCAGCAGCCACTCAATGTTAGTGGTGGCTGTTTAACAGTCTGATGGCCTTGAGATAGAAGCTGTTTTTCAGTCTCTCGGTCCCAGCTTTGATGCACCTGTACTGACCTCGCCTTCTGGATGATAGCGGGGTGAACAGGCAGTGGCTCGGGTGGTTGTTATCCTTGATGATCTTTTTGGCATTCCTGTGACATAGAGAGAAGCGTACAAAGCTCTTCCTCGCCCTCAATTTGGCAAATTTGACCATAATTATGTCCTCCTGATTCCTGCTTACAAACAAAAACTTAAGCAGGAAGCACCAGTGACTCGGTCAATAAAAAAGTGGTCAGATGAAGCAGATGCTAAGCTACAAGACTGTTTTGCTGGCACAGACTGGAAAATGTCCCGGGATTCTTCCGATAGCATTGAGGAGTACACCACATCAGTCACTGGCTTCATCAATAAGTGCATCAATAACGTTGTCCCCACAGTGTCTGTACATACATACCCCAACCAGAAGCCATGGATTACAGGCAACATCCGCATTGAGCTAAAAGGTAGAGCTGCCGCTTTCAAGGAGCCAGACTCCAACCAGCAAGCTTATAATAAATCCCGCTGTACCCTCTGATGAACCATCAAACAGGTAAAGCATCAGTACAGGACTAAGATTGAATCGTACTACACTGTCTGTAATACCAACATGTTTCAAGCAGACCACCAAAGTCCTTGTGCCCAAGAACACCAAGATAACATGCCTAAATGACTACCGACCTGAAGACTCACGTCTGTAGCAATGAAGTGCTTTGAAAGGCTGGTCATGGTTCACATCAACACCATTATCCCAGAAACCCTAGACGCACTCCAATTTGCATACCGCCCCAATAGATCCACAGATGATGCAATCTCTAGTGCACTCAACACTGCCCTTTCCCACCTCAATAAAAGGAACACCTATGCGAGAATGCTATTCATTGACTACGGCTCAGCGTTCAAAACCATTGTAACCTCATTGCTCATCACTAAGCTAAGGACCCTGGGACTAAACACCTCCCTCTACAACTGGATCCTGGACTTCCTGACTTCCAAGTCTAGGTCCAAAAGGCTTCTTAACAGCTTCTACCCCAAAGCCATAAGACTCCTGAACAGCTAACCAAAGGGCTACCCAGACACCTCTTTTACACTGCTGAAACTGTTTATTATCTATGCATAGTGACTTATACTATACCTACATGTACAAATTACCTCAATTACTTCAACTAACCGGTGCCACTGCACATTGACCCTGTATATAGACTCGCTATTGTTATTTTACTGCTGCTGTTATTTGTTACTTTTATTTCCTTTTTATTTTACTCAACACTTATTTTTCTTAAAACTGCATTGTTGGTTGGTTAAGTTGGTTAAGTTGTAAGCAAGCATTTCACTGTAAGGTTTATTCGGTGCATGTGACAAATACAATTTTATTTGATTTCATTTACGATGACATGGCCTTAGCATAAGGCAGGGCATTCATACTTCTTGCGCATCACGGAGCTGTGCAGAGCTGTTGTCCAGTTAGCTGATGTTCTGAAAGAGCTGCAAAATCTGGACCCCTACAAATCAGCCAGGCTAGACAATCTGGACCCTTTCTTTCTAAAATTATTTGCCGAAATTGTTGCAACCCCTATTTACTAGCCTGTTCAACCTCTCTTTCGTGTCGTCTGAGATTCCCAAAGACTGGAAAGCAGCTGCGGTCATCCCCCTCTTCAAAGGGGGAGACACTCTTGACCCAAACTGCTACAGACCTATATCTACCCTACCCTACCCTGAAAGCCAACTTAACAAACAGATTACCGATCATTTCAAATCCCACCGTATCTGCTCCGCTATGCAATCTGGTTTCAGAGCTGGTCATGGGTGCACCTCAGCCACGCTCAAGGTCCTAAACGATATCATAACCGCCATCGATAAGATAAATTACTGTGCAGCCGTATTCATTGACCTGGCCAAGGCTTTCGACTCTGTCAATCACCACATTCTTATCGGCAGACTCAACAGCCTTGGTTTCTCAAATGATTGCTTCGCCTGGTTCCCCAACTACTTCTCCGATAGAGTTCAGTGTGTTAAATCGGAGGGCCTGTTGTCCAGGCCTCTGGCAGTCTCTATGGGGGTGCCACAGGGTTCAATTCTTGGGCCGACTCTCTTCTCTGTATACATCAATGATGTCGCTATTGCTGCTGCTGAGTCTCTGATCCACCTCTACACAGACGACACCCTTCTGTATACTTCTGACCCTTCCTTGGACACTGTGCTAACTACCCTCCAGACGAGCTTCAATGCCATACAACTCTCCTTCCTTGGCCTCCAACTGCTCTTAAATGCAAGCAAAACTAAATGCATGCTCTTCAACCGATCGCTGCCCGCACCTGCCCGCCCGTCCAGCATCACTACTCTGGACGGTTCTGACTTAGAATATGTGGACAACTACAAATACCTAGGTGTCTGGTTAGATTGTAAACTCTCCTTCCAGACTCACATCAAACATCTCCAATCAAAAATGTAATCTAGAATTGGCTTCCTATTTCGCAACAAAACCTCCTTCACTCATGCTGCGAAACATACCCTCGTAAAACTGATCATCCTACCGATCCTCGACTTCGGCGATGTCATCTACAAAATAGCCTCCAACACTCTACTCAACAAATTGAATGCAGTCTATCACAGTGCCATCCGTTTTGTCACCAAAGCCCCATATACTACCCACCACTGCGACCTGTACGCTCTCGTTGGCTGGCCCTCGCTTCATACTCGTCGCCAAACCCACTGGCTCCAGGTCATCTACAAGTCCCTGCTAGGTAAAGCCCCGCCTTATCTCAGCTCGCTGGTCACCATAGCAGCACCCACCCATAGCACGCACTCCAGCTGGTATATCTCACTGGTCACCACCAAAGCCAATTCCTCCTTTGGCTGCCTTTCCTTCCAGTTCTCTGCTGCCAATGACTGGAACGAACTACAAACATCACTGAAACTGGAGACACTTATCTCCCTCACTAGCTTTAAGCACCAGCTGTCAGAGCAGCTCATAGATCACTGCACCTGTACATAGCCCATCTGTAAATAGCCCAACCAACTACCTCATCCCCTACCGTATTAATTTATTTATCTTGCTCCTTTGCACCCCAGTTGTCACGACTTCCGCCGAAGTTGGTGCCTCTCCTTGTTCGAGTGGTGTTCGGCGATCGACGTCACCGGTCTTCTAGCCATCATCGATCCTCTTTTCATTTTCCATTTGTTTTGTCTGTGTTTCCACACCTGGTTTCAATTCCCTCATTATATGTGTTGTATTTAAACCCTCTGTTCCCCCCTATGTCTTTATGTGGGATTGTTTATTGTTAGTGCTTGTGCTTTTTGTGAGTGGTTGCTTGACGTGTTATTTTGTACCCAATTTAGTGTCTTGTGGTGTTTTGTACCGGTTTTTGGTATTGTTATTAAACAACTACGATTGTCACCCAGTTTGCTCTCCTGCGCCTGACTTCACTGCCACTAGTTACAAACCAGCTTGACACCAGTATTTCTACTTTGCACATTCATCTATTGCACATCTACCATTCCAGTGTTTAATTGCTATATTGTAATTACTTCGCCACCATGGCCTATTTATTGCCTTACTTTCCTTATCTTACCTCATTTGCACACATTGTATATAGATTTGTTTTTCTACTATATTATTGACAGTATGTTTGTTTACTGTTTACATGTGTAACTCTGTGTTGTTGTATGTGTCGAACTGCTTTGCTTTATCTTGGCCAGGTCGCAGTTGTAAATGAGAATTTGTTCTCAACTTGCCTACCTGGTTAAATAAAGGTGAAATAAAAAAAAAAAAGGAAGTGAGTGTGTATTTAAACAGGATGTACCACCCCCACCTACCGTCAACCAATCATGTCAATGTGGAGCTATACAGAGCCCTCCGCTTTACAGAGTCACATCCTCCATATGAACCACATTTTTGGATCAACAGTCTAGGCCTCCGCAATGGATTAGTTTAGTGAGATGGACCCAAATATATATATATATATATATATATATATACCAAACTCAGATTTGTCCGTCGGACTGCCAGATGGTAAAGCGTGATTCATCACTCCTGAGAACGTGTTTGCACTGCTCCAGAGTCCAATGGAGGTGAGCTTTACACCACTCCAGCCGATGCTTGGTATTGCTCATGGTGATTTTAGGCTTCGGTGTGGCTGCTCATGAAACACATTTCTTGAAGCTCCCAACAAACAGTTCTTGTTCTGACGTTGCTTCCAGAGGCAGTTTGGAACCCGGTAGTGAGTGTTGCAACCGAGGACAGACTATTTTTACTCGCTGTTCCGTTCTGTGAACTTGTGTGGCCTACCACTTCGAGGCTGAGCCGCTGTTGCTCCTAGACGTTTAGACTTCACAATAACAGCACTTACAGTTGACCGAGGCAGCTCTAGCAGGGCAAAATTTTATGAACTGACTTGTTGGAAAGGTGGCATTATATGATGGTGCCACGTTGAAAATCACTGAGCTCTTCAGTAAGGCCATACTGCTGTCATCGTTTGTCTATGGAGATTGCATGGCTGTGTGCCCGATTTTATACACCTGTACGCAACGGGTGTGACTGAAATAGTCTAATACACAAATTCTACGGGGTGTCTACATACATTTGTATATATAGTGCATCTTAGGCAACCATACCAAATGTAACAGTGACCCGGATATACATTTGCTATGTTACATCTAGTCTATGAGACCAGTCTGCAAACACAGTCACACACCACACACACCAGCCATCATCGTTAAATACATCTACCCTGCTAACCCAAATATCAATTGGTCTTATTACATTGTGTCTCTCACTGTTGTTCCAGTCCCCTAACCTGTAGTTAGTTGCCATTGCCGATATGTGTTGCCAGGCAATGCAATCCCCCTGGATCCCACTGTTATGAATAGAGACTTATGACCTTTCTCTCTGGGGAAGCGAAGTCTTCAACTACACACTTGTTGTGAGAACAAGGTTGCCACTTAGTAGCTCCGAACAAGAGTCTCTTCATGTTCTCTATTGTTTTCCACGGGGCTACAACGGCTCTCAAAGGGGAACACTATCAAGCCCGACAAGCCCCATTGTTCATTCACTTTCAGCCTCCATCCAATCATCAATGAGGCCTTGAACAGATCAATACGCTCAAGTGCTTAGTAAAGCAGTTTGTGTGAATCGAGGCTTTCTTTTCAGCATGTAGCTCACGGCTCACATGGCTCTACATTGTTAGTGACGTTCAAAATGTTGACTCATCACTTTTCAGGAAGCACACCTCTCTACACACTTTTCGGGCTGATTGAATGAAAATAGTAAGAATGTTGTAATTTGTACAGTGTTTATACAATTGATGTTCTTAGCTGTGTTTTTGCTAAATGCTTTATTAAGACCACAAATCTGTGGACTCTGAGAGAAGAGTGAAAAGAAAACTGCATGAAAAGTGACTCTTTCATGCGTCATTTCTCACTATGACTGTAAAGTGCGTAGGTAGAGTTGAGTAGAGTCACCAACAGTGTGACAGTCATGACCTTTATCTCCATGTCATCAACAGTGGGCCCGAGATTATTGACACCCTTGACAAAATTTGCAAAAATAATAAAATAAATTATTCACATAATGAGCTATATTGTATGCTCCAACAAATGGGGAAATTACACAAAAATATAAACGCAACATGTAAAGTGTTGGTTTCATGTTCCATGAGATTAAGTAAAAGATCTCAGAAATGTTCCATACGCACAAAAATGTATCTCAAATTTTGTGCACAAATTTGTTTACATCCCTGTTAGTGAGGATTTCTCATTTGCCAAGATAATCCATGCACCTGACAGGTGTAGCCTATCAAGAAGCTGATTAAACAGCATGATCATTACACCGGTATACCTTGTGCTGGGGACAATAAAAGGCCACTGTAACATGCGCAGTTTTGTCACACAACACAATGACACAGAAGTTTTGAGGGAGTATGCAGTTGGGATGCTAACTGCAAGAATGTCCACCAGAGCTGTTGCCAGATAATCCTATGTTAATTTCTCTACCATGAGCCGCCTCCAATGTGGTTTTAGAGAATTGGGCAGTACGTCCATCCAGCCTCACAACCGCAGACCACGTGTAATCATGCCAGCCCAGGACCTCCACATCCGGCTTTTTCACCTGCGGGATTGTCTGACACCAGCCACCTGGACAGCTGATGAAACTGTGGGTTTGCACAACTGAAGAATTTCTGCACAAACTGTCAGAAACTGTCTCAGGGAAGCTCATCTGCATGCTCGTCGTCCTCAACAGGGTCTTGACTTGACTGCAGAAACAGACTTCAGTGGGGAAATGCTCACCTTCGATGGCCACTGGCATGCTGGAGAAGTGTGCTCTTCACAGATAAATCCCGATTTCAGCTGTTCCAGGCAGATGGCAGACAGCGTGTATGGCGTCGTGTCGGCTAGCAGTTTGCTGATGTCGACATTGTGAACAGAGTTCCCCATGGTGGCGGTGGGGTTATGGTATTGGCAGGCATAAGCTACGGACAACGAACACAATTGCATTTTATCGATGGCAATTTGAATGCACAGAGCCACCGTGACGAGATCCTGAGGCCCATTGTCATGCCATTCATCCGCCACCATCACCTCATGTTTCAGCATGACATTTCATATTCCATATTGACACACCCTATGTGTTTTAATAAAATCAACTATATGCATTATAGCTTGTCTGATGCTTTAAGCTTACAGTTTGATTAAATAATAAAAATGCCTAAAGAGGGTGCCAGAGATCTAGATAACCAGAAGAAAAAAAAATAACCCGACCCAACTATTCTCCTCCAGCTCCTTCTGGCTTTCACAGATTCTGCCATTAGTCTCCTGAAGTTGCTGGTAATAGGCTACATGGGGAGTATGCAACTTTTCTCATGTGGAAGGTCAATTTATCTTACAATTTCTGCCGATCTGCGTGCATATTTCGTGAAACATTTATTTAACGTCTTCATATCTCAAAATCATTGTCATGTGGTTAACAAAAATTATATTAATATCTAAACTAAAATGAAAGTAACTTCTATTGCCATTGCCAACTGTGTAAAAATAGCATACATAAATTCAAAATAAATATCCCATGAATCGCCTTGGCTACAAATGGCCTGTCTGCAGATAACTTGAAATATTGTATCATCTATTAATTTGGGTCTGGCCTGAAGCTTGCGCTAGTGGATTTAAAACATTGTATACAGTGCCTTGCAAAAGTATTCATCCCCCTTGGCGTTTTTCCTATTTTGTTGCATTACAACTTGTAATTTAAATTGATTTTTATTTGGATTTCATGTAATGGACTTACACAAAATAGTCCAAATTGGTGAAGTGAAAAAAAGAAAATAAACTTGTTTAAAAAAAATCAAAAAAATAACTAATGGAGAAGTGGTGCGTGCATATGTATTCACCCCCTTTGCTATGAAGCCCCTAAATAAGATCTGGTGCAACCAATTACCTTCATAAGTCACATAATTAGTTAAATACAGTCCACCTGTGTGTAATCTAAGTGTCACATGATCTGTCACATATATGTATATACACCTATTCTGAAAGACCCCAGAATCTGCAACACCACTAAGCAAGGGGCACCACCAAGCAAGCGGCACCATGAAGACCAAGGAGTTCTCCAAACAGGTCAGGGACAAAGTTGTGTAGAAGGACAGATCAGGGCTATAAAAAAATATCAGAAACTTTGAACATCCCACGGAGCACCATTAAATCCATGGTGGAAAGAATATGGCACCACAACAAACCTGCCAAGAGAGGGCCGCCCACCAAAACTCATGGACCAGGCAAGGAGGGAATTAATCAGAGAGGCAACAAAGAGACCAAAGATAACCCTGAAGGAGCTGCAAAGCTCCACAGCGGAGATTGGAGTATCTGTCCATAGGACCACTTTAAGCCGTACACTCCACAGAGCTGGGCTTTACGGAAGAGTGGCCAGAAAAAAGCCATTGCTTAAAGAAATAAAAAAGCAAACACGTTTGTTGTTTGTCAAAAGCATTTGGGAGACTCCCCAAACATATGGAAGAAGGTACTCTGGTCAGATGAGACTAAAATGTAGCTTTTTGGCCATCAAGGAAAATGTTATATTTGGCGCATACCCATCACCTCTCATCCCCCCGAGAACACCATCCCCACAGTGAAGCATGGTGGTGGCAGCATCATGCTGTGGGGATGTTTTTCATCGGTAGGGACTGGAAAACTGGTCAGAATTGAAGGAATGATGGATGGTGCTAAATACAGGGAAATTCTTGAGAGAAACCTGTTTCAGTCTTCCAGAGATTTGAGACTGGGATGGAGGTTCACCTTCCAGCAGGACAATGACCCTAAGCATACTGCTAAAGCAACACTCGAGTGGTTTAAGGGGAAACATTTAAATGTTTTGGAATGGCCTAGTCAAAGCCCAGACCTCAATACAATTGAGAATCTGTGGTATGACTTAAAGATTGCTGTACACCAGCGGAATCCACCCAACTTGAAGGAGCTGGAGCAGTTTTGCCTTGAAGAATGGGCATAAATTCCAGTGGCTACATGTGCCAAGCTTATGGAGACATAGCCCAAGAGGCCTTCAGCTGTAATTGCTGCAAAGGTGTCTCTACAAAGTATTTACTTTGGGGGATTTCTTGTTAATTTTAAAGTAAAAAATATTTTTCATCTTCAAAGTGATAGGCATGTTGTGTCAATCAAATGATACAAACCCCCAAAAATCTATTTTAATTCCAGGTTGTAAGGCAACAAAATAGGAAAAATGCCAAGGGGGGTGAATACTTTCGCAAGCCACTGTAAAATATTCCTGGTCCTCAGAGTTTCCTGGCACCCGGTAATCTCGGGACAGACACAGCTTAGGTTATGGATGTGTCATTGCAACCTTAAAGGTCCTCAATGATGTCACCATCGCCCTTGATTCTAAGCAATGTTGTGCTGCTATTTTTATTTACTTGGCCAAAGCTTTTGATACAGTAGACCTTTCCATTCATATGGGCTGGCTAAGGAGTATTGGTGTCTCTGAGGGGTCTTTGGCCTGGTTTCCTAACTTCCTCTTTCAAAGAGTGCATGTATAAAGTCAGAAAATCTGCTGTCTCAGCCACTGCCTGTCACCAAAGGAGTACCCCAAGGCTCAATCCTAGGCCTCACTCTCTACTCAATTTACATCAACAACATAGCTCATAGCTCTCTCATCCATTTATATGCTGATGATACAGTCTTATACTTAGCTGGCCCCTCCCCGGATTTTGTGTTAAATGCTCTACAACAAAGCTTTCTTAGTGTCCAACAAGCTTTCTCTACCCTTAACTTTGTTCTGAACACCTCCAAAACAAAGGTCATGGGGTTTGGTAAGAAGAATGCCCCTCTCCCCACAGATGTGATTACTACCTCTGAGGGTTTAGAGCTTGAGGTAGTCACCTCATACAAGTACTTAGGAGTATGGCTAGACGGCACACTGTCCTTCTCTCAGCACATATCAAAGCTGCAGGCAAAAGTTAAATCTAGACTTGGTTTCCTCTATCGTGGTCGCTCCTCTTTCACCCCAGCTACCAAACTAACCCTGATTCAGATGACCCTCCTACCTATACTAGATTACGAAGACATCATTTATAGATCGGCAGGTAAGGGTGCTCTCAAGCGGCTAGATGTTCTTTACCATTCAGCCATCAGATTCGCCACCAATGCTCCTTATAGGACACATCACTGCGCTCGCTACTCCTCTGTACAATGGTTATCTCTGTATACCCATCGCAAGACCCACTGGTTGATGCTTATTTATAAAACCCTCTTAGGCCTCACTCCCCCCTCTATGAGATATCTACTGCAGCCCTCATCCTCCACATACAACACCCGTTCTGCCAGTCACATTCTGTTAAAGGTCCCCAAAGCACACACATCCCTGGGCCGCTCCTCTTTTCAGTTCGTTGCAGCTAGCAACTGGAACGAGCTGCAACAAACACTCAAACTGGACAGTTTTATCTCAATCTCTTCATTCAAAGACTCAATCATGGACACTCTTACTGACAGTTGTGGCTGCTTTGTGTGATGTATTGTTGTCTCTACCTTCTTGCCTTTTGTGCTGTTGTCTGTGCCCAATCATGTTTGTACCATGTTTTTTGCTGCTACCATGTTGTGTTGCTACCATGCTGTGTTGTCATGTGTTGCTGCCTTGCTATGTTGTTGTCTTAGGTCTCTCTTTATGTAGTGTTGAGTTGTCTCTCTTGTCGTGATGTATGTTTTGTCCTATACTTATATATTTTTATTTTTAATCCCAGTCCCCGTCCCCTGCAGGAGGCCTTTTGCCTTTTGGTAGGCCGTCATTGTAAATAAGAATTTGTTATTAACTGACTTGCCTATTTATAAAGGTTAAAAGGTTAAATAAATAAAATAAAAGCTGTAATTTCACGACTCAGGATATGACCCAGATGCAGACACAGGATGTGGATAGTACAGTTCTCAGATAATTTATCATAAACACGGGTCAGGTAAAGGGCAGGTCGAGGACAGGCAGAGGTTCATGATCAGCCAGGCAGGCTCGGGGTCAGGGCAGGCAGAGGTTCGTAATCAGGTCAGAGTCAGGCAGGTACAGGACGGCAGGCAGGCTTGGGGTCAGGGCAAGCAGAATGGTCAGAATTGGGAAAAACTAGAAAACAGAACTTGAGAAACAGGAAGACGGGAAAGCACGCTGGTAAGACCTGACAAGAAAAGACGAACTGGCAACAGACGAAACAGAGAACACAGGTATAAATACACAGGGGATAATGGGGCAGATGGGTGACAAGCACAAAGACAGGTGAAACAGATCAGGGTGTGACATGTAGGCTATTTGCGCCAGGGATAAGATGCAGTGCTTGACTTGGGCAAGAGCTCACTGGAGCTGAGTACTGACACCTCAAATGTTCTATTGCTTGAGCTCCTGTTCCTCTTATAGAATATAAGCTCAAAAGTATTGTCGAGCTCCTGCACCTAAATATAAACAGTACCAACACCCAAAATGAGTACCGGAACCGGAATTTCCGTCCAAGTCAAGCACTGATAAGAAGTAATCAGGGAGGCCTATTTTATGACGTTTCCACTGCATCAGGGCATGACATTTTCCCTTTCATGCTGAGTAGTTATCGAAAGGGAGAGAGCTGGAATGACTTTTCAAATACATTGAGGAACTATTGTAATTCTCAATGGATGTAAAAACAGACTTTGTTTGCTTGCTGTTTGAGGTTAAGAAAATATTTACTTTGAGAAGCTCCACAGGTCATTAGTGGTGGTGCGTTAAGCCAATCATAAATACTATCAGATCCCCAAATGGGCACATTCATATGCTTATTTTAACGTGCAGGCCAAGTAGCCTATAGGTGTACTTCTATGCGTGCGCGTCCTTACTCAACATTGACCGAAGTGCTCCAAACAAAAGACAATGACTAAATTGACAAAACTCGTAAATAGAATGAAATAAACCAAAACTTGTTTCTTACAAGTGTAGCATATGTTGTGCAACTTGCAAACAATGTGTCCACTCCGACAATGAGATTTGGAAGTCTGGAATAATAATATCGAATACATTCAAATAAATTACCATAACCGAAGTAACAAACATTGTAGATGACATATTATAGGAATTAATGTTAAATGTACTACTGGTGATATATTTAATGGGGAATTGATATACATTAACAATCAAACGCAAACAATTCACACAATGAAGTTGTGAAACAATGAATGTGCACAAATTGGCAGTTTAGAGTGCATTCTGGAGAGTGAAGTGCATTGTGCATCTGGGCACATGGACAAACCGAAGTCTGCATTGGCAATGCAGAATTTACGATTATATGGCCTCGCATTGTTACAAAATCCGCAATTGCATCACAACCCTCTGTGCAACCAGAGGGAAAAAAATTATACATCACCTGTACTCCACACACAGAGGCGCGTACGAAGCTCTCCCTCGCCCTCCATTTGGTAAAATCCGACCACAACTCTATCCTCCTGATTCCTACTTACAAGCAAAAATTTAGGCAGGAAGCACCAGTGACTCGGTCTATAAAAAAGTGGTCAGATGAAGCAGATGCTAAACTACAGGACTGTTTTGCTATCACAGACTGGAACATGTTCCGGGATTCTTCCGATGACATTGAGGAATACACCACATCAGTCACTGGCTTTATGCATCGAGGACATCGTCCCCACAGTGACAGTAAGTACATACCCCAACCAGAAGCCATGGATTACAGGCAACATTCGCACTGAGCTAAAGGGTAGAGCTGCCGCTTTCAAGGTGCGGGACTCTAACCCGGAAGCTTACAAGAAATCCTGCTATGCCCTGCGATGAACCATCAAACAGGCAAAACGTCAATACAGGGCTAAGATTGAATCATACTACACCGGCTCAGACGCTCGTCGGATGTGGCAGGGCTTGCAAACTGTTACAGACTACAAAGGGAAGCACAGCCGCAAGCTGCCCAGTGACACGAGCCTACCAGACGAGCTAAATCCCTTCTATGCTCGCTTCGAGGCAAGCAACACTGAGGCATGTATGAGAGCATCAGCCTTTCCGGACGACTGTGTGATCACGCTCTCCGTAGCCGACATGAGTAATACCTTTAAACAGGTCAACATACACAAGGCTGCGGGACCAGACGGATTACCAGGACGTATGCTCCGGGCATTTGCTGACCAACTGGCAGGTGTCTTCACTGACATTTTCAAGATGTCCCTGATTGAGTCTGTAATACCAACATGTTTCAAGCCGACCACCATAGTCCCTGTGCCCAAGAACACAAAGGCAACCTGCCTAAATGACTACAGACCCGTAGCACTCATGTCCGTAGCCATGAAGTGCTTTGAAAGGCTGGTAATGGCTCACATTAACACCATTATCCCAGAAACCCTAGACCCACTCCAATTTGCATACCGCCCCAACAGATCCACAGATGATGCAATCTCTATTGCACTCCACACTGCCCTTTCCCACCTGGACAAAAGGAACACCTATGTGAGAATGCTATTCATTGACTACAGCTCAGTGTTCAACACCATAGTACCCTCAAAGCTCATCACTAAGCTAAGAACCTGGTGCTAAACACCTCCCTCTGCAACTGGATCCTGGACTTCCTGACGGGCCGCCCCCAGGTGGTGAGGGTAGGTAGCAACATCTGCCACGCTGATCCTCAACACTGGAGCTCCCCAGGGGTGCGTGCTCAGTCCCCTCCTGTACTCCCTGTTCACCCATGACTGTATGGCCAGGCACGACTCCAACACCATCATTAAGATTGCAGACGACACAACAGTGGTAGGAGTGATCACCGACAATGACGAGACAGCCTATAGAGAGGAGGTCAGAGAACTGGCCGGGTGGTGCCAGAATCACAACCTATCCCTCAACGGAACCAAGACTAAGGAGATGATTGTGGACTACAGGAAAAGGAGCACCGAGCACGCCCCTATTCTCATCGACAGGGCTGTAATGGAGCAGGTTGAGAGCTTCTAGTTCCTTGGTGTCCACATCAACAACAAACTAGAATGGTCCAAACACACCAAGAGAGTCGTGAAGAGGGCACGACAAAGCCTATTCCCCCTCAGGAAACTGAAAAGATTTGGCATGGGTCCTGAGATCCTCAAAAGATTCTACAGCTGCAACATCGAGAGCATCCTGACTGGTTGCATCACTGCCTGGTACGGCAATTGCTTGGCCTCCGACCGCAAGGCACTTCAGAGGGTAGTGCGTACGGCCCAGTACACCACTGGGGCTAAGCTGCCTGCCATCCAGGGCCTCTACACCAGGCAGTGTCAGAGGAAGGCCCTAAAGGACATTTCTCCAAAAAGTACGATCTTTGTCCCCATGTGCAGTTGCAAACCGTAGTCTGGCTTTTTTTATGGTGGTTTTGGAGCAGTGGCTTCTTCCTTGCTGAGCGGCCTTTCAGGTTATGTCGATATAGGACTCGTTTTACTGTGGATATAGATACTTTTGTACCGGTTTCCTCCAGCATCTTCACAAGGTCCTTTGCTGTTGTTCTGGGATTGATTTGCACTTTTCGCACCAAAGTACGTTCATCTCTAGGAGACAGAGCGCGTCTCCTTCCTGAGCGGTATGACGGCTGCGTGGTCCCATGCTGTTCATACTTGCATACAATTGTTTGTACAGATGAACATGGTACCTTCAGCCGTTTGGAAATTGCTCCCAAGGATGAACCAGACTTGTGGAGGTCTACAATTTTCTTTTGATTTTCCTATGATGTCAAGAAAAGAGGCTTTGAAGGTAGGCCTTGAAATACATACACAGGTACACCTCCAATTGATTCAAATGATGTCAATTAGCCTATCAGAAGCTTCCAAAGCCATGACATAATTTTCTGGAATTTTCCAAGCTGTTTAAAAGCTCAGTCAACTTAGTGTATGTAAACTTCTGACCCACTGGAATTGTAATACAGTGAATTATAAGTGAAATAATCTGTCTGTAAACAATTGTTGGAAAAATTACTTGTGTCATGCACAAAGTAGATGTTCTAACCGACTTGCCAAAACTATAGTTTGTGAACAAGAAATTTGTGGAGTGGTTTAAAAACAAGTTTTAATGACTCCAACCTAAGTGTATGTAAACTTCCGACTTCAACTGTAGATGGCTTTCTTTCATGATCCCTAATATTCTGAACCTGTCCTCTCGACATATTATTTTGAGTCTGTCGACAAAATTCCATCTGTAAGGTACACCGTATTTAAAGGGATGGCTTAAGATAAATGTACTGAAAACCTTATTGAATAAAAACTCCACAAGAACATTTGTTGGCCAGCAAGTGGGAAGGCTTTCAGCAGTGTAATTACAATTATTCAGCACGAGCAAGGGAACCATGCCTGTAAAGTCTGTTACGCACCTGCACAAGGTATGTTTGAATACCAACTACTGAGAGGTGCGTAAGAAAGTGTAATTTCCTAAGTATGAATCGGGCCCATATTCTTCATATACACTAAATAAAAGCTTCTCATCCCATTTATAAGAATAGTCATCCTATATAAAGGGTAATATGGCCATTACATTCTTTCACATGTCCAGTCCTCTTAAATGATGTATGTACAAGTGACAACAATGTGGTGTACAGACCAGATCTAGTATGCAGGGAAGATTTGGACATAAATTATGGACATGATAGATTGGAGACTATATCATTTGATCCGGTTCTCATGCAATATCTGCATGTAAAAATGAATTCAGAACCTAATTAGGCCTAACATGAGTAATATTTCTTCTAAAATCTCAAAATGATTTAAAAAGAGGCTTGAGATTATATTGTTGGATAAAGTTATGCTCCGCCCTGTATGACCTTCACCTATACTTCATAAACAGTGTCAGAGGATGGGTTTGTGTTTGGGACCACCTGTGTAGATGTACCCTTCATATACAGAGCCGTGAGTCAGTCCTCTCCCCCACTCTGCTTGGTGTGGAGTCAGCAAACACGTAGAGCGAGAGGGAGGCAGAGTTTGAGTAGGGAGCTTCCCGCACAGTGCAGTGACGAACACGCTGGAAACCATGGCAACGCCGGGGAACAAACGTCAGCCATTCTTCATTCTCCATGTGAAGCAGCCATACATTGACGGCGGGGCTGACCACCGTGTGTCGTAGGTTGGTAGGTAGGTTGGGGGCAGCGTTGCTGACTGACTCACCGTTGGGGGCTTCTCGATGAATCCTTTATTCCTACACCTCCTCTGTACACGACAAGGGGGTTGAGGGAGTATGGAGGAGGGGTATAGTGACTCACTCAACGTAGATGGATTATAGTCCAAGCACAATACAGTAGGAGGCCGCCTGTTTTATTCTATTTCGTGTAGGAACAGATGGATTCAGTGCGTGGCTCACTAAAAGACGTCAGGTAGAGTAGAGTACAGTTCACAATGTAGTGTGTGGGTGGATGGTGGGGACATGATTGGTTAAGGGAAGGCTCGTGCTGTAAGAGGTTTTGAAAGACAATGTCTGGCATCGTTGTTATTTGGCGTGGTTCTGATGAAAAAGGTCATTAGTCTTCATCACTCATGGTCATAGCCCACTCATCAAAATATCATCCTTTGAGTCAAGGTACGTTTCTATCAGGCTGCTATTTCAAATGGAGGAATACAAAATCTATTCATTCCCATGTGTTTCTCTGCACTAATAATGTGAACTTATTTTTCTTAAGTAACCAACATATTTTCCATATTTGTAAATATATGATGTACTGTATGTATTTATGTATTTCATAATGTGAAACTATAGTATTTATGTATTTCATAATGTGAAACTATAGTATTTATCTCCCACAGGATGAAAGCCTTTGCAAGATCATTCCACAGGCTCAAGATAGAAGTAATACTGTACCCAGACATTTGCTAGAGAGAGAGATGCAATTGGGACTCAAACCATGGCTACTACACATGTATATTGTGTTACAGTATTCCCCCTCAAGAAAGAAGCTGACACTGTGCCTCAAACTCGTACAAGTGGGAATGATCCCTCCACTGCCACCAATGTAGCGGGAGAGAAAAAGCTGCAACAGGAACTCGAAACAATAGTCCAATAGACTGTTCCACAAAAGCCCAGAGGCAGTACAATTATTACATACTTTGTGTTACACAAGCAACTGAAAATTAAGAAAAAGAGCAAACCTGGCATGACAGAGCTCACCCTCCTTGTTTTTCTGCCCCCCAGGGCTCCATGTGCTACCACATGACACCCCCCGGAATCTGTCTCTCCTCTGAGTCCAGCACGTTGGGGTATCCTGGAGTGTGCGTGAGTGGGCCCTCCACCATAGGTCAAGACCATGGGCTGGGGGTGGAGGAGGCCGGTACACTCACCCAATGACTCATGGGTATGGTGAATGGCAGTGCTTTTGCCTCACTCTACCAACCCCACCTTCTCCCCAGTAGTGTCCTTCAGGTCTCATGCTGGCTGTGGTAACCGTATGCCAAGGGCAAGACAACGAGGAGTAGGTAAATCAATGCAACTCACCTGACATTCGCTTCACTATGGCAAATTTACAGTATCTATGTAGAGTGGCATTACCTGGAATGGAAGAGAGGTACGCATAAGAGCATCTTCTAAATAGCTAAAAATGCAAATGTGTGAGGAGAAAGAAGATAAAGGAGGTGGTTTGTTGTCTAAATGGGAAAAAATAGTAATTGTTTACTAAACAATATGCATAGAAGTTGGATATACATGGATGTGCCTCACAATTATAAAATGTAAACACAACTAGAGACAAGCTTTCAAAAACAGTTGCTAACTAACTGTAAACAACTTTAGCTGACTAGACAACCATTTTGTCTAACTGTGAGGCGAAGCAATTCACTTTTTTAATAAGCAGCACCACCACCAGTCTTCGCTAGCAAATGTGATGCTAAACTGCAAGTTGTCTCCAGGAATGTTTACCTTTTGACATTCTATGACGTCTATTGTCACTCACATTATACAATTCTCAACCAAATGTAGGCCTAGCTCTGCTAAATTAATCTTACCGGAATCAATGTGAGGAATTATCCCCACACCTCCAATATGTAGCTATGGTACGTTCCCACGCTAGATTATCTTCTAAAGATAATAGAATGGTTCTGCCCTCCATTATCATAGCTGTTCCTTTAAGATCAGCTGGCAGAGGAGTGAATAGTAGTAACGCAACACAAACCATGTCTGAACAGAACTGGAAGTCATAAATTATTGCACCCTGTTTGCTTAATAACCCATTCAGGCATGTTTGAGACGGATGTATTTAGATTTATTCCACCCCAACTATGCTATTTACCCAGTGTTCATATAAATAAATGACAAGCTTCCCTCGAGGCTGACACAGCACATGGTGGCTAATAGAATATGGCATTACCATAATCACTCCAAGACAGCATTACTGTACAGCACAATGCAACATCAAAAAGTATTTGGCGTTCTACATCTCCCTGGTGAATATTCAGGCATTCAAATGAAGTGTGAGAGTTTGAGTTGCATTGATCTCTGCTGTTCAAATGAAAGCAACTTTGTGTCATGTTTGCCATTTTGCCTTGTGTCCATCCAATCCAAACCACTGTAAGTATATTTACAGTCAGGTCCATAAACATTTGGACATTGACCAAGTTATTATTATTTTAGCTGTCTCCCACAGCATAGTGCAGACTTTAAGCTTTAATTTGAGGGTATTTACATCCAAATCCAGTCAACGGTGTAGGAATTATGCTCCCACCCTTTTAAGGGACCAAAAGTAATTGGACAATTGGTTGCTCAGCTGTTCCATGGCCAGGTGTGTGTTATCCCCTCATTAGTTAATTTACAAGTAAGCAGATAAAAGGTCTAGAGTTGATTTCAAGTGTGGCATTTGCATTCGGAATCTGTTGCTATTAGCCTGCAATATGAAGCCCAAAGAGCTGTCACTGCCAGTGAAGCAAGACATCATTAGGCTGAAAAATCTAAACAAACCCATCAGAGAGATGGCAAAAACATTAGGTGTGGCCAAATCAACTATTTGGTACATTCTTAAAAAGAAAGCATGCACTGGTGAGCTTAGAAACACCATAACGCCCAGAAGACCACAGAAAACAACTGTGGTGGATGACAGAAGAATTCTTTCCCTGGTGAAGAAAAACCCCTCACAACAGTTGGCCAGATCAAGAACACCCTCCAGGAGGTAGGTGTATCTGTGTCTAAGTCAACATTCAAGAGAAGACTTCATCAGAGTAAATGCAGAGGGTTTACCATAAGATGTAAACCATTGGTAAGCCTCAAAATCAGGAAGACCAGATTAGAGTTTGCCAAACAACACCTAAAAAAGCCTGTACATTTATGGAACAACATCCTATGGACAGATGAGACAATGATCAACTTGTACCAGAATGAAGAGAAGAGTATGGAGAGGGGAAGGAATTGCTCATCGTCCGAAGCATACCACCTCATCTGTGAATCATGGTGGAGGTAGTGTTATGGCGTGGGCATTTATGGTTGCCAATGGAACTGGTTCCCTTGTATTTATTGATGATGTGACTGCTGACAAAAGCAGGATTAATTCCTAAGTGTTTAGGGCTATATTATCTGCTTAGACTCAGCCAAATGCTTCAAAACTCATTGGACGGCGCTTCACAGTGAAGATGGACAATGACCCGAAGCAGAAAGCAACCCTATACCTTTTGAAGGCAAAGAAGTGGAATATTCTGCAATGGTCAAGTCAGTCACCTGACCTGAATCCAATTGAGCATGCATTTCACTTGCTAAAAGCAAAACTTAAGGCAAAACTCCCCAAGAACAAGCAGGAACTGAAGACAGCTGCAGTAAAGGCCTGACCGAGCATCACCAGGGAAGAAGCCCAGCATCTTTTTCTAATATGGAAATTACTTCTCTAATAATCAGTACCATAGGTCTTGTCTCATATTTACTGTTGTGCCTTATCAATGAAGCTGTTATTTTGTATTGTGTATTTTGAGGGTAAACAGTGGTGATCTCTCTGGACAAAATCTCAAAGAACACTATGTAACACCCTATTCCCTATGTAACACCCTATTCCCTATGGAACACCCTATTCCCTATGTAACACCCTATTCCCTATGTAACACCCTATTCCCTATGTAACACCCTATTCCTTAAGTCATCATCACTCATGGTCATATCATTCTTGTCAGTGTTGGAATATGTGAACTGTTATCGAATACTTCATTGGTTGACCTGTGTGGCCAATTAGTATATTTCCAACCAACATAATTAACACTAATATAACAATAAACAATAATCCGTTTTTTTATTTTGTAATATTAATTTCATATACAAACATTGGCGATATCTTCTATCTTCTTACAGGAAAAAACTATTGTGGCCCACCTCTGTCTAGTGGTGCCTCCTACATTCCCTGACACCAGTTCCCATACTTTTCTTTTCCTCCAGCTCCCATCCCCTCATGGTAATACATGTGGACAGGTCTATGATTAGATTTTAAACTCTTAGTGCCAACCCCCAGCGCCCCTACCCCTCTCCTCTTTGGTCAACCTGTTCTCAGAGCATTTCGTATTATTCTTTACGTAAATCCGAGTCACTCCATTTAGTATGATATGTTACGTTTCGGATTTACGTTTACTATGTTACGTCCAGTCTATGAGACCAAGCTGCTTTGGTACATTTCTCCAATTCTCTCACTTTAACTACATGGGAGCTGCGTCCTGTGCTGCGCCCTCAGATGCCTCCATTCGAGAGAATGACAGTGTAATATTTGCACCTGGTTTGCCTGGGAAGCGGCGTCCCTTCAAGGAGGCACCGATGGCCTCGTTGATATTCTGAGTCTTGCCTCGGATCAGGGAAGGATCAGAGGAGATTGAGTGGCCCAACTTGAGGAAGTGACAGGTAGGAAGCGGGCTCTGCTGGGATAATGAAGATGACTGCTCTCCTTGAGTGTCTGTCCTACCCTTTACTGCCCCCTGGGAAATACAGTAACCATTTTTGTATCCCCCCTCTCATAGTGCAGTGGTGTGTTCTGGTGTGTCCAGTTTTTCAGAGAGCTTCTATTAGAGCAGACGTCATGTCGACCCTCTTCCCCTGAGAAGGCCCTGAACCGTGTTTGATGATGTCATGTCGTATTACAGTTGGAGCATAGGTATCACATATAATAGTTTGGTTTATATTTGTCCTATTTCACACATGTACGAGACACCCTCAGAGAGTGACGGGTCACAGCCAGGGTCTGACATTATGCAATTAGGGTTGAGTGCCTTGCTCAAGGGCACATCATGGATTTGAACTCTCTGACCACTAAGCTACCTGCCGCCCCTCCTAATATCATCAGGAGTTAGCTGGAGGACGTCTTTACCCCTTCAAACAACCTTAAAAAGGACTGCGGAGAAGGGTGTATTTCAGTGCAGTTGGCGTTATGCATGTATTAACATCCTTTAATATTTGGAGAGGTATCCGCCAATGTCACTATCTCAAGACTAATTGTCTTGGGAGCTTTGCACCTCCGAGTGACTTTGCAAAAATCCTTTGTTCACAAATGTTCTCTTATCATACATTTCCAACACATTGTTCTTTACAAGATGAAGACAGGCCAGCGTAAAGGCATGGCTACAAAATTGCCGTAGTGTTCAAGGTGGAATCAGTGAGATAGTCTGGTGGATATTGGGGATAGAACATCCATACTGTTGAAGGTAGATACTTAATGCCTGCTGCACCAATCTAGGTATTTGCATTTGATAATTGCATTAGTGGATAATTTATTGGACAGTCACTGTGTGAGCCACGGTGTTCTGACACATTCTCAGTGTCATTACGGTGTGCACAGTTTGTAACACATGAAGGTTGAGGCTACAGCCTAAGTGTCTGAAAATGAAGGATTGAGAGAATGGTTTTGATGATGGACAACCACGACCATTGTCCTTTGGAACACGCACAATATGTCCGGCTTTTGCATTGGCAGCTCATCCGAAAAGAGTTCACTTGAGTTCAACTTTTTACAGACAATGATGAATGCGTCATCCAATTTCATGCTGTACGTCTTCATTTGGGTCTGTGTGGCCTTGGTCTTTCAAAACCTAGCTGACATACTGGCATACAGGATCATCCTCCATCCAGACGTTTCAACCGATAAGGTGGTGTTCCATCCCCAGTGAGGTAGATCTGTATTCTTCTGCTTCCATGGAGAGAGCTTTGATAATATCAGTTAGGATCTATTAATGGAGAGTCCCAAAGTGTCCATATTTCATTTAGGATAAGTTACATTAGACTTGCGGTTTGACTATAGTGTGATTGTTGTCTTTGCAGGCGATCCAGTAGTACTGTCAATGTCATCCTTATTTGTGGAGCAGTGCATTGTCTGATTCTGAAACAAATTTTTTTTTTTGTTGATTCACTTTCAGCTCAAGAATTTGAGGCCGATTTCAATCTCTTCGACTCTTTCAAGTCTGATTAACTCACACAATGTGAGAATTAATTAGCTCGCTCAATCAAAGCCATCTCCCTCTTGACATTCTTTGTTTGCACTTAAAAGACAATCGTATACTGGAGAGGGTACCCACCTCAGAACCACAACCACAAACCCCTGGGCCCTATCCTACTTTGGTGATAGATTAACCTGACTGGGTGACAGTGCATAGCTACTCCAGTTTACCGTCCATTGAGATGGATGGTGTGCTGTAATAAACTACTCCTCCACTAAAATACATAATTCCCACCCCGTAAAGGAAATGGCTTCTTCACAGCCACTCTTAGCGTTGCCATGAGAGATGAGAGGACCCACTGGCTCTTGAATGGAGATAGAGCACATCAATTAGTCCCCCAGGTAATTACTGAAGGAGATAGCAGTGCAAGGCCACAGATCATTCACATGAACACTCTAACACACACACACACACTGCAACAATCCCTCTGCTGTCAAACGGTGTGTGGGGAGTTTGTGAGTAATAGAGTTTGTGGGAGTGTGGAGAGAATGTGAGTCAGTGTGTTGTGTGCATGTGTATGGATGGGTATTAGTGTTTGCATGAGGAATGTATGTGTGAATGGGTGTCATAATAATTAATGGTCTTTCTCAAATCATGGTCTCACTGTCTTATCTATGACTTGTGAACTTTCAAACCACTCATCTGTTGGTCTTCGCTTTAGTTTCAGCCCGTGTTGCCCTTCATGCCCCACAATCCTCCTTGTTTTATACAGGACTACTTTGCTCAAACCCATGGTGCCTATACCCACTGCTGCGTTACTTCTACTGTACAGCACAGTATAGTCGTCTGTGATGAAGATTGTGAGTGATCCTACCAAGAGATGAGGACTGGTCAGACTTTGACAGAGGGGAAAGAAGAGGTCAGCTGCACATCCCTAACATCATTGCCTCATACCCCTTCAGAAGCCTCACTAGCAGAAGCAGCACCTTGAATTTGAGTGACAACACCGAATCGTTACGCTTAGCAGCTTTGAGATTAATGAAATTCAAGCTCTCTGCGATCCCGCTCAGCATCTTGACGTAGCCTCATGGTAGCAGCTGTCAATGAGGCCGCTCATCTCTTCTCCTGCCACCTTTGTTTTGTTGCATAAAAAATGAGGTAGAGCTTCAAGGAGTATGGACAGGTGGCAGGACATGTGAAGTCCAGCCGCTTATATTGGTCTGTGGCTATTGGTCTGTGGCTGTCCTTGAAGATCGCTTGTACAGCAGATTAGATGGTTTGGTAAATCAGGTTTAGTGTTTCTTTGCGGTAAAAATCCTCATTGTAACACTACAAAACCAGACTTCCCAGCTAGAAATGGCATGCAAAGAGTTTTACTATAATTTCTGCAATGCATGGCCAGACGAACCAAGTCTCGGGCCCTGCAAAGGAACATTTTAAAAGCCCCACCACTTGTCATCGGTGTAAGGGATCCTGTGTGTAGCTGGTGTAGCGGAGTCAGGCGCAGGACAGCAGCTAACAATACAACTCAATAATTCCGAGCCCACAATAACAGACTGTGTTACCAAACAAACAATCACTCACAAACAAACATGGGGGAACAGAGGGTTAAATAATGAACAAGTAATTGTGGGATTGAAACCAGGTGTGTAAAACAAGACAAAAACAATGGAAAAATGAAAAGTGGATCGGCGATGGCTAGAAAACCGGTGACGTCGACCGCCAAACGTCGACCGCCAAACAAGCAAGGAGAGGGACCGACTTCGGTGGAAGTCGTGACAATCTGAGAGAAATTGTAGTAGTTTTCAAGATAATTTCCTGCAATTCTACATGCCTCTCTTTTGGGAAAAAGGGATGAGCTTGGAGAAATGTAACCACTCTCAAATTCATAGACAGAGCTATGGATGCAAGGACTGATCATCCATGACATCCAAATTATCGTTCAAACAATGTTTTGAGGCAATATAGTGTTTGTTTACACTATTTACAAACATTGGAGTAAAACAAGTTTAGATTTGGGATTCTGATGGGTACCCCAGTTGAACTAAGCAAATGCTATTACACCCTCTAAACTTATTCCACTGATTTATATTTGAGGACCCCCTGCAGTACCTCCCTGGACCCCACTTTGAGAACTCCTGGACTAGAGGACAGCCTCCTTAGTCCGTAGCACATATGGACAAGAGCACAGCGTGGACTGACAGGGTAATGTTAGCCCGCTGTGTCTCAGGATAAGCACTGTTTGTTTTTCTGCGTAATTAAGCAGAGTGTCGCTACTGTCCGAGGTAGTGGCTCATGTGGAGTCAGTCTGTCTCCATCTCTCACCAAACGCTTTCGCCCTCCTCTAACATTGGCCATCTGGCCCAAGGGCCATTTGTCCACTTTAGTGTGTCCACTGCCAGACAGTGGACCTTCATTAACCAACTTTTGATATTAGTTGCTGGAAATGAATGTGCTTTGCTGTGCTTTTAGGCAACTATCAGAGATGACATATGATGTTGCTTGACTCTGACTGTCGTGGCTATACATAGACATACTGTATGATCATCATGACCATAGGGTTTGCTTATGTGCCAAAACCAAAACCCTCTCTTGGCTCTTGGCTGAGCATGACAACAATTCCGTGCATTGAGCATTTTTCAAATGACACAACTTCCCACTTGTATGACCAGAATCACTTGAAGCTTGGCTGTGTATCACCTGCTTGTATTAGCTAGGGAAGTGTTATTAAGAATTATGAATACGTTATTAACCTACAGATACCCTGCATAAGAATATCATAACTACCCTGGCATTGCCACCATAAGCTCTGGGCTTGGGACCAACGACATTACAGGCCGTGACCTGTGGAAACAAGGACATGGACTCCATTCACCCGGCTTGTGTAGAAATGCGTTACCTTAGACTGAGTAGATACAGCACACATTATATTTACAGTGCAAACAGAATTCCCATTTAAGCCGTATCAAGGCTTTACTATCAACTGTTGGAACAGGGAGACGCTGCCGTCCACTTTTGTGTACAGTATTTTGTACAGAAACTCAGCTCTGCTAAATCCTCTTCCAGGCCATTAGCCTGTGACGAGACAGACACTGACATATTTCTCCTCCGCAGATTACGCCTCGAAACTCGACCAGGGTGAGTTGGTAAATTGTAAGAGTAACTGATTCCATGCCAAGCCTCTGCCAGCGATTAATCCATAGTTCTGTCTGTCGTCAGAAAGGACCTAGTTGGTTGGCTGTCTTCTAACCTTGTCATGGTGGTCACCTGACTTGAGATCAGCCAAGATGATGAATGGCACCATTAGAGCATTATTCTTTTTAAACCATCAATCACATTGGAAAGTATAATGCAAGAGTACGGTGACACAACTTCCATGAACACACTTCCTAATACGGACACCGTATGAGAGTGACCATTCCTTCTGTACTGATAGAAAGACTATAATTCAATACCAAATCTTTAAAACTGTTTCATGCCTTGAGATGTCTTCTGTCAAAGCTTAACTATGAGCTTAATTAACTGTATCACGTATTGTAATGTTTTATAGTCACTTTGTAAATCTATATGAGTCAGTGTTTCTTGTATTCTATTTATACAGTATAATAAGATATCCTTCCTTTCAACTGTCAGTCATTTCTGTAGAGGGGACACAGCGGTAATGCTCACATTTAATAATAAGTCATATTAAATTCTCTACTCCTCTTCACTCTGAGACAGCTCACTGTCACCAAAACATATCACGAGCAGTGTGAGTGCCCAATGCAAGACATTTATGTATACGAAAATAGAGCTGCTCACAGACTTCGCAAAACGAATGCATCTGAGTTGTCCAGAAATATCTGATTGTGATGACATATACAAAATATATTCAAAAGTATGTGGACACTCTCTGAATTGAGTGAATTTGGCTATTTCAGGCACACCCGTTGCTGACAGGTGTATGCAATCTCCACAGACAAACATTGGCAGTAGAATGGCATTACTGAAGAGCTCAGTGACTTTCAATGTGGCACCGTCATAGGATGCCACCTTTCCAACAAGTCAGTTTGTCAAATTTCTTCCCTGCTAAAGCTGCCCTGGTCAACTGTAAGTGCTGTTATTGTGAAGTGGAAACGTCTAGGAGCAACAACGGCTTAGTCCTGAAGTGGTAGGCCACACAAGCTCACAGAACGGGACCGTCTGTCCTTAGTTGCAACTCTCACTACTGAGTTCCAAACTGCCTCTGGAAGCAACGTCAAAAACTGTTTGTCGGGAGCTTCATGAAATGTGTTTCTATGGCCAAGCAGCCACACACAAGCCTAAGATCACCATGCGCAATGTCAAGTGTCAGCTGGAGTGGTGGAAGGCTCGCCGGCATTGGACTCTGGAGAAGTGGAAACACATTCTCAGGAGTGATGAATTACGCTTCACCATCTGGCAGTCCGACGGACAAATCTGCGTTTGGTGGATGCCAGGAGAACGCAACCTGCCCGAATGCATAGTGCCAACTGTAAAGTTTGGTGGAGGAGGAATAATGGTCTAGGGCTATTTTTCATGGTTCGGACTAGGCTCCTTAGTTCCAGTGAAAGGAAATCTTAACGCTACAGCATACAATGACATTCTTGACGGTTCTGTGCTTCCAACTTTGTGGCAACAGTTTGGGGAAGACTCTTTCCTGTTTCAGCATGACAATGCCCCCATGCACAAAGCGAGGCCCATACATAAATGGTTTGTCGAGATTGGTGTGGAAGAACTTGAATGGCCTGCACAGAGCCCTGACCTCAACCCCATCGAACACCTTTGGGATGAATTGGAACTCCAACTGCGAGCCAGGCTTAATTGCCCAACATCAGTGCCTGACCTCACAAATGCTCTTGTGGCTGAATGGAAGCAAGTCCCCGCAGTAATGTTCCAACATCTAGTGGAAAGCCTTCCCAGAAGAGTGGAGGCTATTATAGAAGCAAAGGGGGACCAACTCCATATTAATGGCCATGATTTTGAAATGAGATGTTCGACGAGCAGGTGTCCACATACTTTTGGTCATGTAGTGTATGTTGCAGTTTAATCATTTCCAAACTATTTTGACTGTTCATGACTTATGGAACAGTAGTGTTTTGGAAAATCCTAAATATACTCCATAAAGTTGTGTTATCGAGGATTTTGAAAGGACAGCCTTTAAAAATCGAACACACAGTATTCTTTTGCCCCAGTATATTTCTGCTTTGTTTATTACATTGCTTTTATCTTCCGACCCAATATCCATCCCCTTGTTAACCAGCCCCAGTCCCTCCACTCCTGTTACTATCATCACTGCGACCCTTTGGCTGTTTTGCTCGGAAGTTCCCTCTTAACAACAGGGATTTCTTAAATTAGTCAATGGAAATCTCGCTATCCCTCCGATTCAAACGAGATGGCCACTCCAGCTTTCCCCACGGTAGCAATTAAGCCTAAGCACTGCCATAAAACATTAATCGTGGCCGCAAAGCATGCTGGGCCCTGATTTATAGGGCCGTTCTCCATTGAGAAAATTTGAATATTTTTGTGCTTGAAGTCCCCAGCTAAGATCCTAATACAGAGAGCTCCATCTCGTATATATTGTAAAATGCTGGATGTATGTCCAGGGAGTTGACATATTATATGCAGTATATAAATAATGATGTTGTTGGGACCAGAGTGATGTGTGGCTCCATTGTGCTGTGTAGGTATTATTTTCTTGAACCTTTATTTAACTAGGCAAGTCAGTTAAGAACAAATTCTTATTTACAATGACTGCCTATCCCGGCCAAACCTGGACGACGCTGGGCCAATTATGCACCGCCCTATGGGACTTACAATCACGGCCGGATGTGAACCAGGGACTGTAGTGACGCCTCTTGCACTAAGATGCAGTGCCTTAGACCGCTGCGCCACTCGGGAGCACTAGGGGTGGTGTGGGGTGCTTGGGGAGGAGGGGGGTTAGGGGATGATGTGCATACAAGCACATACAATATGTATGTCTGTAGTGTACACAGTGTTCACGTATGTGCATACAAGAACACCGTGTACGCTACAGACAAACAAATTGATACTGCGTTCATTCATACACTGGTTGATTATGTTACCATGCTAACAGAATATATATGGCACAGCGATTGCAGTGATTGATTTTATATCAAATGTCATATATTGCAATGTGCAACCCTCTCATGGACCACTGACGATCGCGTTTAACATTTCTGAGATATGTTAAGGTTCGCCCACTGTCTCTGCCTTACTCAATTTATCTGGAATTTGGAGAAATATAGTGGAATCCAATTATGTTTTCTGAGCAGTGTATTTATTGAGGAACCTTGAACACATGCTAGCTATATGTCCGATTCGGTCCTTATCGGGAGTTTGCATGTGAAATCCCATAAATCCATGAAGTGTCAGCCAAAGGGGTCTGTCATTAATCACTTTGTTGTGGACCCCCAAGGAGAGACACACACACACACACACACACACACAGCCCCTGACAGTGGAAGACAACTTAAACTGTCTGACTGGCGTTCTGAATCTGTCTGTAAGCTGCTTTGCAATACAGGTATGCTTAGCTTGGACCTGCTAAGATGGAGTTCATTCATAAATTCCCTTATCTTTGGTGTAAAGCTCTGAGGCTTACACAAATCCATATCTTTCTAAGGTTTTCAGTACAAAATAGCCCCTACATTGAACTAAGCCACATTTAATTGTGCTGCAAAGTGCACTTTGGGATTTACAATAGCTCAACCAAATGGTGGTTTTACTACCTATGAGTGAAAAGTTTTGTCAGGGCCAAATAAAACACATACTACATTAAACTGTAATTATGCGCTGGAGACATTGTGATAGCGCTTTCCAATACAGTGGACTGCAATGGTAATCACTCACAGAGAGCCAATGATAAACAGGCAGAGAGAGTTATCAGCATTGCTGGTATCACAAGGCGGCCCAACAACGGAAGAAAGTGGAAGGAGTGCGGGAGGGTACTAAACAAGGGCTAGGTATAGGAGGGAGAGAGAGGGGGAATGAAGAAGCGAAGGAGAGTACTAAACAAGGGCTAGGTATAGGAGGGAGAGAGAGGGGGAATGAAGAAGCGAAAGAGAGTACTAAACAAGGGCTAGGTATAGGAGGGAGAGAGAGGGGGAATGAAGAAGCGAAGGAGAGTACTAAACAAGGGCTAGGTATAGGAGGGAGAGAGAGGGGGAATGAAGAAGCGAAGGAGAGTACTAAACAAGGGATGGGGTAGGAGTGAGGAAGAAAGTGGAAGGAGTGAGGGAGGGTACTAAACAAGGGCTAGGGATAGGAGGGAGGGAGAGAGAGAGGGAAGGAAGAAGTTATAAACGACGGATGGGGGAGAGGTGGGATGATTTCTGTGCACAGGTGTTCTTAGCTCCAGGCACTACTTCTGAATTCCAAATCGACCCCTAAACCCTACCCCACAGGCACTCCTGTAGATCTGAAAGCGTATTGAATAGGTTTTGTACAATATGGCAATTGCTTGCCTTTGCCTTTCTATGGGCTGAGTGTAATTTTGCGCCATGTTGCTTACATCTATCCAATTGTTTCAGATCTTCCAAGATGAGTAACTGGGGGTTGGAGTACATTTGCAATTCTGCATATCGATATCAAAGATAGATGTAGATAGAAGTTGTTAGCAATAATCCATAGCGTTTTACTTTTCATCATTACAGGGTAATTCCAACCAAATCCCTTTAATCCTGGTAAACCAAAGAGACCCCACAGGGTGTGCATGCCCTGGTCCTAACCAAGTAACACACTTGGTTCAGATAATTGAGATCATTGAATCATTCAGCTTTTGATCCCAGCCCTTGATGAGGTGAATCAGGTGTGTTAGTTATATTAGTCCCCAGGACTGAATAACTCTATCCTCACTATCCTCAGGGCTGAAGGTTCAGGGGGTCCAGCAGAATTGAGATGTGCTGATAGTGCATCAGTAGCAAGGTGCTTGAGATTCACAGCAGCACGGGTCTGCCTCAGACACTGCCCCAAATGGCCAGCGGGGCTAAGGCAGCAGCCTCTCGTGTGATGAGAGAACTGTAATTACAACACCAAGGGCAGGGTGCGTCGTCACTCTCTCTGCCGGTGACCACTTCTGTCAACTCAGCACAACTGGAGGGGGAAAATAAGAGAGGGGGAGAGAGAGGGCTCAGTCTGTAGGCTACTGTACAGGAGCAGTCTGGTGGCGCAGATATTCAATCTCACTCTCCTTGCCGAAATTACTTGAAATGGTGAGAGTACTCACTACTCACATATCGCTACCACCCTCTCCTCCTCAAACACTGATATTGCCCACACATGTTGATATGTGAAAAGGTAAGGTTAGAAGAAAGGTTAATCAAAAAAAATAATAATGTGGTCAGGGGTGTTTGTCAACTTAATTTCGCACTTCAATGCAGTGTTAGCCTACCATAGGGTTCCTGTAGAACTTGACACAGTATTGCACAGGGAGGATGAATTGATTGGTTAATTGTATCGTTCCAGATGCCTTTGTTGCAAACCTGCAAGGACTATGACAAACGTTTTACCTATTGAATGTGTCATCGTGTTTTGAATTGTGGCACCTAAAACCTTACAAAATCAAACAAATGCTGTTGTCTGTCAAAAAAACATGTATTTGGTTTCAAACATTCCTCAAAACATCTTGTTTGGTTCCTGATAATAGTATTTTGACAACAGAGTTTACACTTAAATGTTTTGTTTGTTACAAGTAAGTAAGACAGACAGACCAACAAGGGCAGGTTCTGTAACCCACTGCTAGGAGTGCCGCACTAGATTTGGAGTGTGTGAAGTCCCTTTCTCTAGTACTGCAATAAGAATACCCGCCAGTGCCCTCTCCCTATGGTATTTCATCCTTGAGCTACAGTTTGGCTTGCTTTAACATGGTGGCACATCACACGAAACATCACGTTCTGACTCTTCAGGGTTACTGAAGTCGCATGGCATCCAAAGCAATATGTTTGTTGTGCTAGCAAACAACACTGTTGAGTGCCTAACTTCTCACAAGGAATATAAGGAAAAGAACAAGCCTACTCGCATTACTTCATTCTTGCATTTTTGACAGCATAGATGTCTAATATTAGTTGTAGATTTTGCTCAGTCATGGCCAATTGTGTATATTAAGTAAAATACTAAATATTTTGTTTCATCAACATATCAGTTGTGTGAAAGTAGACATTTAAATCAAATTGAATCTGCTTCAATTTTGGGCAACTGTGACTCCAATGCAACATGTCAGAGAGGTCTTTATATCTCACAAGTCCCTGCCCCAAAACAGGAATCACCAGGTGTGAACATTTTCCAATCATCCTCATACTCTGCTGCGGTCCAACCTGGGGAAATTGTTGAAAGAGCAAAACCTTTCTGGATCAAGAACAAGATAGTGAGAATTGTTATTTAGTAGTTGCACTCCCTGGTTGAAGCATAAAAATTGCAACTAACAAACATAGATTATGTTTTTCCGAAATATCCAAATGATGCATACTTAAGTGATAATGCCCGAGAAGCCAGTGTTAGGAGGATATATTGGCATGGGTGTCAAGCCGGTGCGTAACTGGTGACAGAGAAGTCAGGCGCAGGAGAGCAAACTTGGTGACAATCGTAGTTGTTTAATAATTCTACCAAAACGGTACAAAACAACACAAGACAATAATTGGGTACAAAATAACCCGTAACGCACCACTCAAATAGATGTGCAAAAGCACTTAACAATAAACAATCCCATACAAAGACATGGGGGGGAACAGAGGTTAAATACAAATCATGTAATGAGGGAATTGAAACCAGGTGTGGAAAACACAGACAAAACAAACGGAAAATGAAAAGAGGATCGGTGATGGCTAGAAGACCGGTGACGTCGACCGCCGGCCGAACACCACCTGAACAAGGAGAGGCACCAACTTCGGTGGAAGTCGTGACAACGGGTGTTGCAAAACGTATCACTTTTATACTATGACTTACCAACATATTCAAATAATGATTGACATATTTTCATAAAAAAATATATATATTTTGAAGAATTTATTCCTACTATTTCATCCTTCCACAAGATATAATAAATCTAGGTTTGCTACCCAAGCCGGCTGGTCATTTGTTTTATTGGTTCGGTTGCCAGACCCAGTCGTTCATACTTTTTTTCTCTGTATCTATGGATGCGACCCAGTCGTTCGTTTTAAATGTTCCATTGCCATATTGGCTGGTAATATTCTTATCCCTTGCTTGTTAGCTAGCCAACTACGGCTAACTTAGAGTCACATCTAACAGTGCAGCCAGAATAACAACGAAGTAGATGCATTTGCATTTGTTTAAGCTGTTTTCTAGTGACATTTATTTGGATACATCCGTAACAATTAGCTAGTGAGGCGTGATTTCGCCTGGCATAAAAATCTCTCGTCAGCACACTGTTGTTCAGGGGAGCTAGCCAACAACACAACTAACGCAGTCACTTCAAACTGAAGCTGGAAAGACTTCAAACGAGCTGCACTTTGTTTCGTTTGACCTGTTTTGTATTAATCGGGTTTTTTTTATATCCATAAAAATGATGCTGATTCCTTATTTCGATTGGCTGAGAAAAGCTGCCTGCCTGTGTGTCTCATCCCGACTCCCAACACGTTCTTTACTATGGGACAGCTGGAGATCTAATTTGAATATTGAAACAATGTTGTAAATGTCGGAGAGACAAACAGAAAGGTTTATACAAATCTCTGCTATTGAAAACGAAATGTTAGTCTAAAAGAAATGAGACGATGTCTAAATGCTTTTTTATAGTGGAGATAAAGTTTATAAATTGCCTGGCTGGTCTGATGAGGCAGTGGATTGCGCAGTCAGATGGAACAGAGTAAATAGGCATTTGGTAGTATGACAAACTAAAGAAAACATAAACGTTTATGAAATGTTTGTTTACTTTTTGAAAAAACTAATATTAAAGGACCAAAATACCAACACATCTCAAAATTGATAGGTAGATACAAAAATGTAATTTCAGCCTGTGGTGCCTGGCCTTAAAGTGAAAAATCTGAGTCTCAGTGTCTCTCTATTACCGTGGATTTACCCTTATTGAGACTCACGCCATCTCTCTCTCTCAACGTTCACAGCTGCTGAGGAGGTGGACAGCTGACGTCCTTTCTCATGTTCCATTAGCAAGCCAGTTACACCATCAGTCACGGACACAGAATGAGTAACAGGTAAGAGTGGAGTATGGGCAACTTATTTTCATTAGTGTCCTAAACGGTTGCATTCCATGACGTCCGTGAGCGAATAATTGCCAGTGTCATCCATCATCATTGACAGATGGCTGATATCAGAGAGCAATGTGACATTGGGAGTTTTACTTTTAAAGACTGTATTCATATCAAGCAGTACCCTTTTTGATGTCATTTATCATTTAAACTGTATTTTAACCTTTATTATAACCTCTTGTCAAGTGAAGGTGTGCACTAAACCCTTTTCATGTCAGTTTACAGGAAAATAACCACTTCAGGTCAGTTTTATTCCATTCACTGCTTACAGCCAATCTGAAAACAGACGGCTCATTGTCACTGTACTGTAAGTAGCCTGTGTTATAGCCCCATTCAAATGTAGCTTATGCATCCAAAACAGTAAGACCAGTTAACTATGTCCAAAGCCAGAGGCAACAGAAGTGAACACCTTTCCCCTGGTTGTGGTTCCTCCTGGTTCTCAGAAGGCAGTGGATTTGTCCTAAGAACATATATAGCCCTTGGTTCACCCCAGACTTGACTGCCCTTGACCAGCACAAAAACATCCTGTGGCTTTCTGCATTAGCATCGAATCGCCCCCGTGATATGTAACTTTTCAGGGAAGTCAGGAACCAATATACACAGTCAGTATGGGCTCTGGTCAAAAGTAGTTCACCATAAAGGGAATTGGGTGCCATTTGGGACAAAACCAGTGTAGGAGTTGCCAAGAAGATCTACTTAACCCCTGACCCGTTTATGAAGACAGAGGGGTATAGTATGAAGGAAGGTAGATCTACTCAGGGTTTTCTAAAGCTAGCCAGCTTCAGTTAGCTTCACATTCCAGCTCCGTACTATGGCGGTGGATATAGATTTTTCGTCTAGCAGGCTTGTAACTGCACATGCATGTCGCACATGGCTATTCGATCGCCGAAATCTTCATTGAGAAAATGCTGAAAGATCAATCCATGGGCGAGTCAGTGACACATTTCTTGCCAAAATGAAAATGAAAGAAAAATGATCTTGCAAATTCAGCAGGTTATGGTGTGAAATAAGCTTTCACAAGTGCCGTGTTTATTTTATTACTTATCCGTTAATGCCGTCTTTGGTGTGCTTATCAATGCACAAGCAGCTTTTTTTCCATTCATACAAAAGTCATACAAACTTTTACTGTGTGTGAAGTTTCAAATGCATTCTGTCATTAGTAAATGTGTAATGTGATTGCTATTTTTCTTTACACAAAATATCAATTAAAATTGATTAATAGGGGTCTAGTTGTGTCCGAGCACCTGCTCCTTTGCCCTCCTACTCGCCAATTTCCCTTTTGGGTGGTGTCATACTTAATATTTTTTTGTATAGTTTTTTGTTGTTCTGAACCCACTGCCTCAAGTCGTCATGACATCATCAAGGTCAACACTCCCAACCTTGCATCTGTTGTCCCCAATTGTGCTGGTTTCCCAGTCTGCTCTGTACAGAGATTTTGGGTGCCCAGTAACCAAACACGCATGGCTTGAGATGCGTCACCGGTTGAGTGTGTGTAGCAAGCTACCCAGCTTAAATATAAACAGTACTGCACAGCAGCTGCAGCATAACATTTGATTAACACTTGATTTACATCATCAGTACACTGAGTCTACCAAACATTAGGTACACCTGCTCTTTCCATGACATAGACTGACCCGATGAATCCAAGTGAAAACTATGATCCCTTATTGTTGTCACCTGTTAAATCCACTTCAGTCAGTGTAGATGAAAAGGAGGAGACAGGTTAAAGAAGGATGTTTCATCCTTGAGGCAATTGAGACATGGATTGTGTATGTGTGCCAATCAGAGGGTACATGGGCAAGACAAAAGATTGAAGTGCATTTGAATAGGGTATGGTAGTAGGTGCCAGCTGCACCGATTTGAGTGTATCAAGAACTGCCACTCTGCCGTGTGTATCAAGAATATTCCACCTTCTAAAGGACTTCCAGCCAACTTGACACAACCGTGGGAAGCATTGGAGTGAACATGGGCCAGCATCCCTGTGGAAGGCTTTTGACACCTTGTAGAGTCCATGCCCCGACAAATTCTGAAGTCTTCTGAAGGTAAAATGAGGTGCAACTCAATATTAGGTGTTGCTAATGTTTAGTACACTGTGTTCGGTATGGTTGGCTGATAGCCTACGCGCAGAAATACAGAAAGGAGATAAAAATAACAAATAATTAAAGAGCAGCAGTAAAATAAATGTCAAGGCAATTGAAGTAATATGTACATGTAGGTAGAGTTATTACAGTGACTATGCATAGTTAATAACCAGAGAGTAGCAGCAGCGTAGAAGGGTGGGGGGGTGGGGGTAAATGCAAATAGTCTGGGTAGTGTTGGGTTCTGAGAATATGAAATATACTTATTCATGTCACTGAGGGAGAGAGGGTAATGTATAACATTTACATTATGTCAGGATATGTTATTGTTAGCCATCAGGGATCCTATGGGAGGAGAAGAGACACAGTCTGGTACCAGGCACCATGACAGCCGTGAGTTGGGGAGGAGTGAGCACTTTGGGGTAGAGGTCAGGTCAGATGAAGTGAGGAAGAACAGATATCACTAAGGTTCTGTCTAGCAACAGAGATGCATTGGCTGTTCAGATGTGTAGGAGACTCTAATGTCTAATGCAGCTGTATTTATCCTCTGTGAATAATTCAACTTAAGCTTTCATAGCGTCTGTTTTTTACTCTGAGAATTAGAACCTAACAGTAGCCATTTGATTAGATGTTCAGGAGTCTTATGGCTTGGGGGTAGAAACTGTTTAGAAGCCTCTTGGACCTCTCAACCTGCTCCACTACAGCCCCATCGATGAGAATGGGGGCGTGCTCGGTCCTCCTATTCCTGTAGTCCACAATCATCTCCTTTGTCTTTATCACGTTGAGGGAGAGGTTATTGTCCTTGCACCACACGGTCAGGTCTCTGACCTCCTCCCTATTGGCTGTCTCATCGTTTTTGGTGATCAGGCCTACTACTGTTGTGCACCACTTAATGATGTTGGATTCGTGCCTGGCCGTGCAGTCATGAGTGAACAGGGAGTACAGGAGGGGACTGAGCACGAGGGGCCCCCGTGTTGAGGATCAGCGTGGCGGATGTGTTATTACCTAACCTCACCACCTGGGGGGCGGCCCGTCAGGAAGTCCAGGATCCAGTTGCAGAGGTGTTTAGTCCCAGGGTCCTTAGCTTAGTGATGAGCGTTGAGGGAACTATGGTGTTGAATGCTGAGCTGTAGTCTATGAACAGCATTCTCACGCAGGTGTTCCTTTTGTCCAGGTGGGAAAGGGCAGTGTGGAGTGCAATAGAGGCTGTGGACCTGTTTGGGCGGTATGTGAATTGGAGTGGGAATTGTTGTGTAAATTCTTACACAGGGACACTCAAAGTCAATCTTAAATTAATCATCCTTCATTTGTCAGCGTGCTGGAGAGGTTCCAACCAACTCAATGCACCATAGTACACATGAAAATCATGAGCTCTCCATGGGCAGTCCCAGCAGTTATCTTACATACAGCTATACACAGACAAGTTATTTTTGCATGATTTAGCATAACGAATGACGAATCATTACTGTTTTGTTTCAATCATGTGACCAACCAATACTGGTTCATAATAGGTGACAGACCAATACCTCACGAGGCTTCTTCTCTCTATGTTGAGACCTTGAAACTGAGATATATTTTGTTGGTTCTCAAAACAAGGCCTGGGCAAACTGCTAAATTGCAGATACTGATAAGTGAGGATTCGTTAAATCAATCACTTGCATGAACACAGAAATTGGTTATTAGAACAGCACATGAATAGAACACAGAAATGAGTGATAAGAAAATAACAAATAATAAAATTCCCATTACAGTGGGTCCAGGGTTTCTAGGGTGATGGTGTTGATGTGAGCCATGACCAGCCTTTCAAAGCTTTTCATGGTTACAGATGTGAGTACTATGGGGATGTAGTCATTTAGACAGGTTACCTTGGCGTTCTTGGGCACAGGGACTATGGTGGTCTACTTGAAACATGTAGTTATTACAGACTGGGTCAGGGAGAGGTTGAAAATGTCATGGAAGACACTTGCCAGCTGGTCAGTGCATGCTCGTCCTGGTAATCTGTCTGTGAATCGGTCTGTGAATGTTAACCTGTTTTAAGGTCTTACTCACATCGGCTACAGAGAGCGTGATTACAAAGTCGTCCGGGACAGCTGGTGCTCTCATGTATAGTTCAGTGTTGCTTGCCTTGAAGTGAGCATGCAAGGCATTTAGCTCGTCTGGTAGGCTTGCACTGGGCAGCTCTTGGTTGGGTTGCCCTTTGTAAACTGTGATAGGTTGCAAGCCCTGTCACATCCAACGACTGTCAGAGACGGTGTAGTAGGATTCGATCTTAGTCCTCTATTGACGCTTTGCCTGTTTGATGGTTCATCGGAGGGCGTAGCGGGATTTCTTCTAAGCGTCCGGATTAATGTCATACTGGTCCGTCATGGGAATCGAATAAAAGCAGACAATGAATGCTTTAAGAATATTCAATGATGACATTTCTCTAAAACAGGCTATAGGCTACATATAGACCACCAAGTTCTGAGGGGGAAAGGGTCCAAATTCTTAGGGTGAGACACATGGGCTACTAACAGCATACTACACAACAAAGACTTAGTATTATCATTTATGCAGTAGCATACAATCCATTTTTGGACTCATCTTGTTGTGCTGTGCTCACGTGAACAGGAAAGTGGTGTGGCGGTCCTTCATGGGCAAATTTTGTCAACTTGAGAACATTACCAACCCCTATGCCCCATATTTTCAGCTTGCTGCCCCACCACCACAGAAAGCACTGAGCTAGGCTGAAACACCTGCATTTTGGAGCTGCCTCAAGAAAGCAAAAAAGTTTATATGCAGCTTTATTTAATTTTTTTCAAAATGATAAGTGACACGTATTAATGCCAAAATCACATGCAAAACAGGGTGTGGGTGTTGGGGGTATACACTACCGTTCAAATGTTTGGGGTCACTTTGAAATGTCCTTGTTTTTGGGAAAAAAAAATAATAAATTGCTGGACCCCAAACAGGCTCAAAATGGCCAGAAACAAATAACTTTCTTCTGTAACTCGTCAGTCTATTCTTGTTCTGAGAAATTAAGGCGATTCCATGCGAGAAATTGTCAAGAAACTGTAGATCTGGTACAGTGCTGTGTACTACTCCCTTCACAGAACAGGGCAAACTGGCCCTAACCAGAATAGAAAGAGGAGTGGGAGGCCCTGGTGCACAACTATACAAAAGTACATTAGTGTCTAGTTTGAGAAACAGACGCCTCACAAGTCCTCAACTGGCAGCTTCATTAAATAGTACCCGCAAAACACCAGTCTCAACGTCAACAGTGAAGAGGCGACTCCGGGATGTTGGCCTACTAGGCATAGTTCCTCTGTCTGTGTTCTTTTGCCCATCTTAATCTTTTATTTTTATTGGCCGTCTGAGATCTGGCTTTTTCTTTGCAACTCTGCCTAGAAGGCCAGCATCCCGGTGTCGCAGAAGCAGACGAAGCCGGTGTATTTGTATTTATTATGGATCTCCATTAGCTGCTGCAAAGCAGCAGCTACTCTTCCTGGGGTCCAGCAAAATTAAGGCATTTTATAAAATTTTAAAAACATTACAATACATTCACAGATTACACAAGACACTGTGTGCCCTCAGGCCCCTACTCCACCACTACCACATATCTACAGTACTAAATCCACGTTATCGCGTGTGTGTGTATGCATGTGTCTGTGCCAATGTTTGTGTTGCTTCACAGTCCCCACTGTTCCATAAGGTGTTTTTTAATCAGTTTTTTAAATCTAATTGTACTGCTTGCGCCAGTTACTTGATGTGGAATAGAGTTCCATGTTGGCATGGCTCTATGTAGTACTGTGTGCCTCCCATAGTCTGTTCTGGACTTGAGGACAGTGAAGAGACCTCTTGTGGCATGTCTTGTGTGGTATGCATGGGTGTCCGAGCTGTGTGCCAGTAGTTTAGACAGACAGCTCAGTGCATTCAATATGTCAATACCTCTCATAAATAAAAGTAGTGATGAAGTCAATCTCTCCACTTTCAGCCAGGAGAAATTGACATGCATATTTTTAATATTAGCTCTCTATGTACATCCAAGGGCCAGGCGTGCTGCCCTGTTCTGAGCCAAATTACATTTTCCTAAGTCCTTTTTTTGTGGCACCTGACCACACGACTGAATAGTAGTCAAGGTGTGACAAAATGAGGGCCTGTAGGACCTGCCTTGTTGATAGTGTTGTTAAAAAGACAGAGCATTGCTTTTTTTATAGACATACTTCTCCCCATCTTAGCTACTACTGTATCAATATGTTTTGACCACGACAGTTTACAATCTAGTGTTACTCCAAGCAGTTTAGTCATCTCAACTTGCTAAATTTCCACATTATTTATTACAAGATTTAGATTGCTTTGTAGATGGCATTTTTCCTGTAGTCCTTTCGTCATTATATGCAGTAACACTTTATTTGGATAGTCCATGTTAACTTATATTCTTTAAGTCCTGAATAGTGTTATTCTCTTGTCCTTTCCTTCATGATCACTGATCTGAAGGGTATCTGATAGGTGAAAGCAACATGCTAGAACCTATGTCCCTCTCCTTGAATGACCAACCCACAGATATGGAGGAAAGGCCACAAGTTAAAAGACAGGCTTCCATCCTTTGACTGTACGTCCATCGCTTATTGTGTAAAGTCTTGGACGTGGACGCGTCACGGTCCTGTCAGTAACACATAGGCCTGCTGGTACACAACTCAGTCTGTCGACAGTATGTCAGCGCCATGCGGCCAGCTGTGACCTTTCACTTGTTACTCATCCGCCTCCAACCACCCAGTCAGCAGTGTGGGATCCCACCTTCTGGCTCAAACTGGCACCAACTATCAACCGTATCGACTGGCATGTATCGGCGGCCATGCGTTATTAAATACTACTGGATGATTTGAAATGGGAACCAAGTGCACAGTGTCCATATTAGGACAGCCTCAGTAAATGAGGTTAACACGACATATATGATCATCTAAGCACCATTGTGAGATTTACAGAGAGCAATCTCCAAAATAAAGAAGTAGCACGTCTGAAATGGATGAGCGTCTCAGGTGGACGGTAGTGGATTTGAAAGCAAACATTCTTTGTAACTGACAGGGAACCAGATATTTGGACTGCTGGTTGAGAAACTTAGCTTTGGTATATAACAGGCTTTACAATCGCAGTCCATTCTGGGCCACAGGATTCTCATCAGGCAACTGCGTCATGCAAGAATGATTGTCAGAGTTCAGTGTCTCAGCCATCCTCAAATTAAACACGAGCTTTACCTTTGCCATGGTTTAGAAATGTCACCACCGAAACAAGACAGACCCAGATCTCTAATCCCAATAAGTTGACCCTGTTTCTCTGTGAGAGAAAACCAAATCAACATGCAAGCGAGCGGTTTGACAGCCCGACAGAAGAACCGCAGCTAACACATTGAACAAACTCATTTAAAACAAATCTATTCATGTACTATGAATGCACGAATGTGCAAATTGCAGAAATAAACACGTTTGTGTGTACGCCTGGGGGGAGATAAAAATTTCAATATCTTCAAATAACAACTGCAAGTGGGACAAAGAGGGCCACATGAAGCCTGTTTTGTTCCAAGTTAGGCCTGTGTCTGAAGAGATGGATTAAATTGGCACTGGCAAAACTCAACGTTGTGTGCTGCTCCTCTGTGATAACATGGAGTTAGAGGGGAGACACGTGTTGATAGATATTACCATCCACTGTTGGTTGGTAAGGAAAGGATGGGGCATGAATAACATTGCAATTCAATCCAAAAAGCTCAACTCTGATGCTAGTGTATGAACTGTATTAGAAATGAAGGCTCTACTTCCAACAGTCTCTCTAAATTGCACTCAGTGGAGTCTAACCAACCACGTGGCAGAGTAAGATCTTTCAAAAGGTCCCCAAACTACAGTTGGCCCTAATGAACTGTGAGTCAATGAGCTTGTGTAAAACTTGAGATTTTGGCGGGTTTCAGTTCCAAAACTCGTTTGGAATAGACTTGAATTTGTCATAACTGTTATGTAATGTCAATATTTTCCCTGAGTTTTGTTCTTGTATTAGTTCCTACTTTCTATCCAGTCCTTCTAATGTTTCAATGGGTTTGGCACTTTGATGCTTGTTTTGAAGTTCCAAGGGTGTCTTAATCACGTCCTACTGTAAATAGGGAGCTTGGCTGATCCCTTTTAAGGGGCCTAGTTGGCTGTGTTTAGAATCCTCAAAGTCCTCTTTGGCACTCTCTCCATTGCTGAGGCCAAAAGACGGAAACAGCAGTGCTGGAATTAATCAGCAGTGGGAAAATGCTGCCATTTGACCAAGGCTGAACATTATTTGTAGTACAACTAACCGGCAACCTCATTTGGGATGGCTGGAAGTTCTCTTTCCATGCTCTGTGAATTGTCCATCCATGAGGATTTTATGCTTGATGGTGAGGTAAATTGAGCCAGTAGCTAAAAAGTTATGTTTCCCATTTTGAGGCACAATGGCAGTGTAAGAGGTTTTCTCCAAACAGCCCCAAGTCCAGTGTGTCTTCCTGTGAGGGGACAACTACCATGTGTATTCTACTCCCTTCCATACTGAATCATGGTTCGTCACAGAGAGCTCTCCAAGGACATTGCACGTCATTACAAAACCATTTGAGAACCCGACACTCTAGTTAAAAAGAAATTGAAGACAGGTAATCCTATGCTCAGGGGCATAGCACTGCATGACCATTTCCAAAGAGCAGGGCGGTTGGGGAATGAATGTGTCAGCGTTATTCAAGATAACCAACACGGAAATGGCATTATTACATGCTTCTTCACCTGCAAGGATATAGATATTATGGTAAGAGTGGAGAAACGGCTAGACAAGGCAGATCCTGGACCGATTGCTATGAGTAAATCCTAAAGGTGAGCGGAGAAAGTCCATCTTGGGGAAAATACCATCTAATGCCACTGCTAGCACAATGGCCGCCGATGGCAAATCCCCTTGAAATGGGCTGAGAAAAGGTATCTTATCATCACAGAGACAGACGTGGCCCAATGACACGAGGGGAAGGAGGGGGAATTATGTCCAGTCATTTATTATTTATTAATTGAAAATCCACAGGAGAGGTCTCAGACCGTCTCAGACACATTGTTCTATATATATATATATATATATATACTGTATATTGTTTTGGGACTGATGGCCTGCCTCTGACGGGTAGTCTGAGGGGAGGGAGGTAGCAGTGGTGGGGTTGCCTCTCACCTGACAAACCTTCCCTCCGCTCTCCCTCCCTCCATTGAGAAATGGGACACCGGCTGCATTCCAAACACTTAAATGACACACCCTATCCCCTCAGCCCTCAAATTAAGTGGACACTTCTGATGACGTATCATGACGTCTGACGAGAATACACTTGCAGGGCAAGGGGTGAAGGAGAAAGGAATGATTTTTAAATGGACCTCCCTTGCCCAGAAATTTGTCACTCGTTCATCCCACGATGATTGTGTTTTCAGCCACCGGTAGCTTGTGGGTGCTTTATATGCACTACAGTCAATTATGATTGCATGTCTACTTACATAAACTATATAATAATAATATACGCCTGCTGTATGATAACTAGCAAATGAATTAGCTAACTAACGTTAGCATGCCTAGCTGGAACTTCTGAAGAAGGAAAATGTTTTATTTCTACAATTTCCAAAAGCTAACCAAACAAAAACATCATTACTTTTACGAGACGTGTTTGTGCCGTAATGTGCATTAGTAGCACAATTTCTAACCTTTTTGCATTCGTTTTTACTTACACTTGTATGTTGACTTATTCATATTGACATTGAGGTTTTAAGTTTCGGGCTGACTTTTCTTAGCGGACGTACAATCATCGCAAATGGAATTATGGGGTGTTTCAGGCCCCGAAGTGAACAGAATTGTACACTCGCAAACTCGATCAAAAACGAGGGCTGAGGGGCTTACGTTGCGAACTTCCCTTGTTTGGCTAATCGTTTGGACCAACGTCCAAGATGGTGACGGGGATTCCCCCAAGGGCATAAGGCAATGGTAAGTGGACGAGGTTGTGTCTTTTTATGAAACGCAGCCACCGTCTTCCAGCTGATGGTGAATGTCATACTGCCTTATTTCTGCCTCATGCACCAATTCATGTTGTTACTCCTATGATCAGAGAAAGTTAAATATTCCTTGATATTAAAAAAGACACACGCCGCTAATAATAACACGCATATCGGAACACTGCTATACTCATTCATTGCAGCTGCAGTGCTGGTTGTAGGGGGAACGCGCATTGTATGGCTTATAAAACTGTTGAACAAATTGCTGACAGTGCTGAATAACAACTTAAACATGAACTTACTCATAAAAACAGCAGCTCTTTGCTGTATTCGTTGACTCACTCTCTAGTCATGGTTTTAAAAAACTTTGGAAATCTCAGTATCAACTTTGATGTGTGTTCAAGGCTTCTTTTTACAGCATACGACTCGAGGAAACTGCGCAAACACGGTGATCTGATCTATCTGATTGGCCAGCGGTAGGCCTATGGGTGCACATGATTTGCTCTCTGGGCCTGCCGGGTATGCAGAGTTCTACCTTCAGATACATGAAATGGTTCAAAATGGGAACACTTTGCCTTCCGGGCGCTAAGGCTGCTGAATCAAGTGCACCTACAGCCAACAGCGCAAAGTTAATTAAAACATAGGAATGTTAGGCTTCATCGTTTTCTATTGAAATATTTGATGACTGACTGGGAATGCCTTGGAGATTGACTAGTAGATCAATATCAACAGGTTGGTGAACACTTCTCTTGTCATTCACAGCCGATACAGATACTGTACCTAGCATTTTGTCTAGTGGTACATGTTAGTCGTTATCCCTTCGTATAGTGTCCCATATAAGACAGTCCACTATCAAAATAAAGAAAGTCGCACACTACATATATATAAGACAGTCCCCTGACATGTTTGAAGAATACACAGGGTATTAACCACAGGGTATCAAGTCTTTTAGTCAGGGGACTCCATGACAAACCATCTCTCCTGTACTCCATCTGTAGAAAATCAAGGTAGAGTTGATATACACAGCACAGTTTACATTATCAATGATTGTTAGGTGAATTCCAAGACAGACAAGTGATAGTGCAGTTTTGTCACACAACACAATCTTTCAGATGTCTCAAGTTTTGAGGGAGCGTGCAATTGTCACGACAGGGCCTTAGTTATCAAGAGCAAGTGCTAAGTAACCCAAACAACATGCCTGTTCTCATAAAAGTAGCTAGCTACCAAACTTACAAATCCGCAATCGTTTTTTTCAAGTTAACGTTAGCTCGCAGAGATTTTCTTAGCTAGCCAGTTCGAGTTGAAACATTATCGATAGCAAGCTGGGTAACGTTACATCCTATCAAACCTTCTCGTCAGGTGCAACGTTAGTTATACAAATCTTTGTATCTATGACATTCCATCTCATTACACATTAGGGAGAGGATACAGTATGTATTTATCTAGTTGCATCACAGTATCATAGCTAGCTAACTAGCTAGCTACTCAACAAACACCAGTCACAGCCATCATGTCGTATGTTTATTGTATGTAATCCATTCCTTTCCATCTTGCCCATCGTGACGCACGCTTACTCATTCGTTTTGGACGAGACTGACTTTATGACAGACATTATTCTATTAAACTGAGCAAAAATATAAACGCAACATGTAAAATGTTGGTCCCATGTTCATGAGCAGAAATAAAAGATGCCAGAAATGTTGCAGTTCGGCATCGTAACCGTCTTCAGTGGACAAATGCTCACCTTCGATGGCCACTGGCATGCTGGAGAAGTGTGATCTTCACGGATGAATCCTGGTTTCAACAGTACCGGGCAGAGTGCCCCATGGTGGCAATGGGATTATGATATTGGCAGGCACAAGCTACGGACAACGAACATAGTTGCATTTTATTGATGCCAATTTGAATGCACAGAGATACCGTGACAAGATCCTGAGGCCCATTGTCGTGCCATTCATCCAGCAACCTCATGTTTTAGCGTGATAATGCACGGCCCCATGTTGCAAGGATCTGTACACAATTCCTAGAAGCTGAAAATGTACCTAGCCTGCATAGTAACCAGACCTGTCACCCATTGAGCATGTTTGGGATGCTCTGTATTGACGTGTTTGACAGCGTGTTCCAGTTCCTGCTAATATCCAGCAACTTCGCACAGCCATTGAAAATGATTGGGACAACATTCCACAGGCCACAATCAACAGCCTGATCAACTCTATATGAAGGAGATCTGTCGCGCTGCATGAGGCAAATGGTGGTCACACCAGATACTGGCTGGTTTTCTGATCCACACCCCTATTTTTTTTTAAAGGTATTTGTGACCCACATATGCATATCTGTATTCCCAGTCATGTGAAATCCATAGATTAAGGTTTAATGCATTTACTTAAATGGACTGATTTCCTTATATGAACTGTATAACTCAGTAAAATCTTTGAAATTGTTGCATGTTGCGTTTATATTTTTGTTCAGTGTAGCACTTCGTAGTCAATTTTGACACAAATTCCGGTTTCTGACTCATATCGATGTCACATAGGGTGTTTATTACCAGAGAAGTTGGCTCTAGGAGGCAGTTCCCATTGAAGGGATCAGTTTCCCATGTATTCAATCCGTATAGAAAGTTTTAAAACATCACTTATCCAATATCCAACTGTAGCTGGCTTCTGTGCTTTGGCAATTCACTTTGCCTGTAAATTCAGCTCATGCTTGCACTGCAGTCCCTTGAATTCAGCCCCACTATAGGCATATCCACTGACCATTCCTTTGTGATGAAATCATTTGAAAGGCAATACAATATTTCATCTCTGCTGGCACAGCCAAGCAATTACACTGCTGTAGTGATGGAGGGGAAAATACATTGGGGAATAGGAATATTCGGAAAGTATTCAGACCCCTTGACTTTTTCCACATTTTGTTATGTTACAGCCTTACTCTAAAATTGATTAAATAGATTTTCTTTCTCAGAAATCTACACACAATACCTCATAATGACAAAGCGAAAACAGGTTTTTAGATTATCTTTTGTTTGTTGCATTATTTACCATAAATTAGTGTGAAAGTAACAGGTTTGTCCACTAGATGCCGCTGTTCCTGTTACTGCCGCTACACCCTTTTACACACAGAGACACACACACAGACACACACACACAGACACACAGCCACAAGGCAGTGCACAGACATTTCAGGGGGTAGGTGCAAAAAAAAAAGAATTAAAAAAAAAAGAGTACCCCCCATTTTTGAGCATAGGCCTATTTATTTCTGCAACAACACACTCATCACTGTGATCTTCGATGCTCTTAAATGATAGTTAAATGATAGTTTCATAATATAATATTCTGAATATTTTTTACTCATTATACAGTGCCTTCGGAAAGTATTCAGACCCCTTGACTTTTTCCCCACCAAGTTTCCCCCCGACTGGTGCTTCGGCCTCATCAAGCAGCGCTTCAGAAAGACCAGAGTGAACACTTGGTCTGAGATTGCTGGTGTTGTGAAGGACAGCACTGTGACAGGGGTCAACATCCCACAGCTGGTTGGACTGGGGGATGGTATGGTGCTGGTGGAAAGCTATGGCTGGCAACAACACCTGACTCCGTATTTCAGGCCCAGTTCAAGCAGTACCAGCACTTCAGGTAACAATCATTTTCATTGCATTGTATGAGGGTATTCTTCTTATCTAAACTTGGGAGGTGAATTGATGTTGTGCAAGGTTGTAATGTCTTATTTTTGGGGTTATTTCCTGTTTTACAGCTTCGATGCTCTTGAGCCTGGTGTTGTTGCCAAGAAGCGTTCAGACTCAATCGGGACCAGGTTTCAGCTGCTGCGCAAGACTGACATCCTTCATCCAATAGATGGTCTGCCTGTACAAACCGCCTGGACTGAACACAGCTAAACAAAATTATGTTTTTGAGAAGATCAGGGGAGTTTTGTGGCGAAGAGGCTATGGACATCACATGCCCTGCACCAAAGTCAAGGGCAGGACAGAAACAGGCTCTCAGAATGTAGATTCCCTTGTTTTGCGTGCTTCGGACGGACCAGTCATCAGCACTATCTGCAGTGTCTCTATTCAAATGACTCTCTCCTAACACACGCGCCACACATTGCTGCTACTATTTTTTTTTATCCTGCTGCTCAGCTACTTTACCCCTGATTGTATGCATATAACTACCTCATCTATCACTGACATTGTTATTGATATTGTTCTGTATTTTGTTTTATTTATATTGACACTATCTAATTCTGATATTGCTACTATGCAAGTAATCATTTGGCGGTACCGCTTTCACCTTCTGTAGAGTCCCATCCACTAGGCAATTTGTGAATGGGGGTTAGAGCGTTTCTTTCACATGACCCATCAATTTAGATAAGTGTGTCTGTGTAAGCGTCATATAATATTTTTATCTGGACACTTTCTGTTTAGCTGGAATTTTTCCTTATTGTAGGCTACTACTTTTACTACTTTTAGTCTTAATCTTTACTACACTACTCGCTGTTTAGCACATGACCTCACATGTGAATCCTTAAAGAGATGGGTGGGGCTGGCTTAAGAGGGTCTGAACAATGCTGAATGGGTCTAGACAAAGGAGAGCTCTCCAGTAGGTACCAAAAAATATTCAAAGGCCATTTTCTCAAAAGTGAGTTTACAAGTTTGTCAACTTTCAAAGCAGAATTACTTTCCCATTATTCCTCAAATGCAGTGTACGATATACCATTTTGTAGCTCTGAGTCTCTACTTTTATCCAATTTAAAAAACACAATTTCTAATTTTGGTACATAAGACCGATCTGAGCCGGTTGGTCACATTTTGTTGCGTTAAAGCCTCATTTTAAAATTGATTAAAGGCAAAAATTCCTCTGCAATCTACTCACAATAGAATGAAAGAATGACAAAGGGAACAAAGGTTTTTAGAAATGTTTTCAAATTTATTAAACATAAAAAACATAAATACCTTATTTACATAAGTATTCAGACCCTTTGCTATGAGCTCAGGTGTCAGTAGTCCGGGGTGTGTGGAAGGAGTCAGGCGCAGGAGATATGCAGAATATGAGTATTTTTAATGTAGTCGCCAGAGAACATACAGGCACACTAGCAGAGCAATACTCATTACAAACCAAAACCCCAAAATAAACACGGGTATAAATGCAACAAACCGGAGTACCGAAAAATACAAATCAAATACCCTACACAGAGCAAGAAGTAAAACGATAGCAACCTACTCTGTTAATAGACAAAACAATCACGCACAAGGGAAGACGGGAAAAGGAGGAAATTATAACAGGGGCGTGATTGGGAGAAATACAAAACAGGTGTGAACAATCAAAACCAAAACCAATAGACACACAGGAAGGAATCGGTGATGGTTAGAAAACCGGTGACGACGAACGCCGAACACTGCCCGAACAGGAAGAGGGACCGACATTTTTTTCGTCATTTTTATCTGGACACTTTCTGTTTAGCTGGAATTTTTCCTTATTGTAGGCTACTACTTTTACTACTTTTAGTCTTAATCTTTACTACACTACTCGCTGTTTAGCAAAACCAAAACCAATAGACACACAGGAAGGAATCGGTGATGGTTAGAAAACCGGTGACGACGAACGCCGAACACTGCCCGAACAGGAAGAGGGACCGACTTCGGCTGAAGTCGTGACATCAGGTGCATCCTGTTTCCATTGATCATTTTTGAGATGTTTCTACAACTTGATTGGAGTCCACCTGTGGTAAATTCAATTGATTGGACATGATTTGGAAAGGCACCAACCTGTCTATATGAGGTCCCACAGTGCATGTCAGAACAAAATCAAGCCATGAGGTTGAAGGAATTGTCCGTGGAGTTCGGAGACAGGATTGTGTTGAGGCACAGATCTGGGGAAGGGTAGCAAAACATTTCTGCAGCATTGAAGGTCCCCAAGAACACAGTGGCCTCCATCATTCTTAAATGGAAAACGTTTGGAACCACCAAGACTCTTCCTAGAGTTGGCCGCCCGGCCAAACTGAGCAATCGGGGGAGAAGGGCCTTGGTCAGGGTGGTGACCAAGAACCCGATGGTCACTCTGACAGAGCTCTAGAGTTCATCTGTAGAGATGGGAGAATCTTCCAGAAGGACAACCATCTCTTCAGCACTCCAAGCAGGCCTTTATGGTAGTGGCCAGATGGAAGCCACTCCTCAGTAAAAGGCAGCCCGCTTGAGGTTTGCCAAAAGGCACCTAAAGACTATCAGACCATGAGAAACAAGATTCTCTGTTCTGATAAAACCAAGATTGAACTGTATAGTAGGCCTATGTTCAGTGAAGAGAGAGTAGAGGAGATGGTTGCATATCTGTTACCCTGTGCATATAGCATGGAGGCAGTTGATACTCAACATAGGCCTATGACAGTTTGAGATTGCCATACATTTGTATGAAAATATCCTCTCATGAGCTCCTCATGCCAGAATGTTGAATACAATTTAATTTCAACTTACTGTACCAGTTGTCCGTGCAGTTTGTCCTTTTGTGGGTAGGAATCTGAGAATAAATATCCCCAGGAAAGTATTGTTAAACCGACTTTGCCAAACGTTGATACTTCCGATGAGATTTCTATCACCTGGCGCAGGAGCAAAACCATGTAAACACCTGCAAGACTTGGGTTAGTATGCATGCATTCCATGTATGCACACCCGTCTTGTGTGTGTGCTTCAGGTGATGAGCAAACAAATCATGATAGCCACACACAGTGAACCGCGTTTTGAAGAGGTTTAATAATCCTTTCCTATGCCAAATGTCTTCCCACAAATTGGCTAAATCAGCTGACAACCAGTGGAGTCAGTTCAAATGGAATGTGGGGTTTTCGTCAATACAAATGAAAGTGATTATGTTGTCCAAGGGGCAATGCAGGCTAGCCTCGACGGTCCTCTGTTATGAGCAGGTGTAACATCAAAATCAAATGCATTTTGTGCATTCTTTAGTTATCCCTTATGGTTACTGAGCCAATGTTTAAAAAGTACGTTGACTAGTATGGCCTTATTACGAGACATCCCTCTCTGACATTCTCATTGACAGCTCTTTTGGAAAAAAGTATTGGGGTTGGAGACTTGAGCATTAAATACATTGTTGATACTGACACACATTTTTCTAGCTGAGTGGAGAGAATCCCAATCTTCCGTGCAGATATTGGCTTTCCTCCTGTTCAAACAGATTAGATAGAGATATTATAAACAATTAGGAATGTGTTGCTTTCTGCACAGCAGGAGACATGATCTAATAAAGTCCAACGACAGCTTGACATTAGGTTTACCCCTCCACCCCAAAATAGAAAGCTTAAATCCTCTTTCAGGCATGCTTCAACAGTGTTTTATGATCACTGATATTTGCCAAGTGATAGATCACGACCCAGGCTTACCAATGCTAACCTCCCTACCCATGATTCCTCAGTTTACTGCTTTCTAATACTCTGCAGTAAACACTTTAAGAAGCCCTTTAACTCTGATAGGGGAGAAGGTTGGGCTGGCCGTTATTTTCCAGTTGTACTTTTTGGGGAAGTGCTTGAAGTCCGTCACTCTACACTGTTGTTTTGGCTTCTCTGGGTATGATGAATGAGGTAGAGATCAATGTATTTGTTAGACTGATTCTTTGATGGAATTACCACTGACAATAGAGTCCAACTTATTGCAATATTCATGATACTATATCCCATCCAAAGGCATCTCAACATAGTCAGACATATCATGAGTAGCCTACAGTGTTACAAATAAATAGACCTACTTTCTATAGACGGGTTGGTTATGCGCAACTATAGGGAAAAACAGACTGGGTTGGCTTAGATTGTTGACAACATGTAAACTACATTTTGTCTCCAAATGTTTATTGAAAACATAAATACATTTGCACAATGAGCACTTGTTGTCTCTCAAATACATTGTTGCAGTTGTTGGGTAGCTAGGTAGCACATTTTTGTCATATTAGCATAGATATGTCCTGAGTCAAAACACCTCAAACAAGACATGGTATCAATAACAAGATGTAATTTCTGAAACTAGCCACCTACTAATCAAATCAAATATAATGAATCACATGCTTCGTAAACAACAGGTTTGGACTAACAGGGAAATGCTTACTTAAGGGCCCTTCCCAACAATGCAGAGAGAAAGAAAATAGAGAAACAATAGAAAAGTAAAACCTGAAATAATAAAAGTAATAACAGATAAACAATTACTAATGATAACTTGTCAATGACAAGGGGTACCAGTACCAAGTTGATGTGAAGGGGTACGAGATAATTGAGGTGCCTTCAAAGTATTCATACCCCTTGACTTATTCCACATTTTGTTGTTACAGGCTGAATTCAAAATTGATTAAAAGTACTTTTTTTTCTCACCCATCTACACACAATACCCCATAATGACAAAGGGAAAACATGTTTTTAGAAATATTCCAAATGAGTCAATACTTTATTGAAGCGCCTTTGGCTGCGATTACAGCTTTGAGTCATATTGTGTTGGAAGTTGGATGGGGAGTGGCGATGAACAGCAATCTTCATGTCTTTCCACAGATTTTAAATGGGATTCAAGTCTGGGCTTTGGCTGGGCCACTCAAGGACCTTCACATTTTTGTTCTGAAGCCATTCCAACGTTGCTTTGGCTGCATGCTTAGGATCATTGTCCTGTTGGAATGTATATCTTCCCCCTAGTCTGTCGTTTGCACTGTAAAGCAGGTTCTCATCAAGGATCTCTCCTGACTAGTCTCCCAGTCCCTCCATCTGAAAAACATCCCCACAACATGATGCTGCCACCACCATGCTTCAACGTAGGGATAGTGCCAGGTTTCCTCCAGACGTGACGCTTGGCATTCAGGCCAAAGAGTTCAATCTTTGTTTCATCAAGCCAGAGAATCTTGTTTCTGATGGTCTGAGAGTCCTTTAGGTGCCTTTTGGCAAACTCCAAGTGGGCTGTCATGTGCCCTTTAGTTAGGAGAGGCTTCCACTGGCCACTCTACCATAAAGGCCTGATTGGTGGAGTGCTGCAGAAATGGTTGTCCTTCTGGAAAGTTCTCCCATCTCCACAGAGGAACTCTGGAGATCTTTCAGAGTGACCAAGTCCCTTCTCCCCCGATTGCTCAGTTTGGCCGGTGGCCAGCTCTAGGAAGAGTCTTGGTTGTTCCAAGCTTCTTCCATTTAAGAATGATGGAGGCCACTGCGTTCTTGGGGACCTTCAATGCTGCAGAAATTTTTTGGTACACTTTCCCAGATCTGTGCCTCAACACAATCTTGTCTTGGAGCTCTACAGACAATTCCTTCGACTTCATGGCTTGGTTTTTGCTCTGACATGCACTGTCAACTGTGGGACCTTATATAGACAGGTGTGTGCCTTTCCAAATCATGTCCAATCAATTACATTTACCACAGGTGGACTCCATTCAAGTTGTAGAAACAGCTCATGGATTATCAATGGAAACCGGATGCACCTGAGCTCAATTTCAAGTCCCATTGCAAATATGATATTTCAGTTTTTTACATTTCTAAGATATTTCTGTTTGCAAACCTTTCTAAACACCTGTTTTCCCTTTGTCATTTGGGGGTATTGTGTGTAGATTGAAAAACAAATTCGAATAAGGCTGTGACATGCATCCCTGTGGAACGCTTTTGACACCTTGTAGAGTCCATACCATACAATATGATGGTTATTACATCAATATTTAAGCATAAAAGCATTTCAACCGACATTTCTTACATAACTAATTTTACAGAAACCTAAAGATCCCACCTTATCTTGCATAATTAGTTTTGACAACATTTGGAAAGTTTACAGACACAACAGAAAATACAGAAATGCCAATGGTGGAGGTGTTGCTGTTTATATTCAGAACCACATTCCTGTAAACCTTATAGAGGATCTCATGTTAAATACTGTTGAAGTAATATGGCTACAGGTTCATCTGCCTCACCTAAAGCTCATTCTTGTGGGAAGCTGCTATAGACCACCAAGTGCTAACAGTCAGTATCTGGAAAACATATGTGAAATGCTTGATAATGTATGTGATATCAACAGAGAGGTTTCAAACTGTAGTGCCTGCAACCAGTGCCTGCAACCTGGTTCAGGTGATCAGTCAACCTACCAGGGAAGTTAAAAACAGCAAAGGAATTAAATCATCAACATGTATTGATCACATCTTTACTAATGCTGCAGAAATTAGCTTGAAAGCAGTATCCAGATCCATTGGATGTAGTGATCACAATATAGTAGCCATATCTAGGTAAACCAAAGTTCAAAAAGGCTGGGCATAATATAGTGTATAAGAGGTCATACAATACGATTTGTAGTGATTCCTATGTTGTTGATGTAAATAATATTTGTTGGTCCGTGGTGTGTAATCAGGAGCAAACAGACGCTGCACTTGACACATTTATAAAATTGCTTATCCCAGTTACTAATAAGCATGCACCAATTAAGAAAATTAAATCCCTGTTAAATCCCCGTGGATTGATGAGGAATTGAAAAATGGTTGAGAAGGATGAGGCAAAAGGAATGGCAAATAAGTTTTGCTGCACAACCGATTGGCAAACGCACTGCAAATTGAGAAATCATGTGACTAAACTGAATAAAAAGAAGAAGAAACTACACTATGAAACAAAGATAAATGACAAAGATAGTAAAAAGCTTTGGAGCACCTTATAAATTACATTTTGGGAAAAAAGGAAAACTCAGCTCATTGAATCAGATGGCTCATTCATCACAAAACCGACTGATATTGCCAACTACAAATTTTTTCTTTGGCAAGATTAGCAAACTTAGGCATGACATTCCAGCGGTGAACAATTATTGTTGTCATTCAATAATGACAAGCCACCGGGGTCTGACAACTTGGATGGAAAATTACTGAGGATAAGAGCGAACAATATTGCCACTCATATTTGCCATATCTTCAATTTAAGCCTACTAGAAAGTGTGTGCCCTCAGGCCTGGAGGGAAGCAAAAGTCATTCCGCTATCTAAGAATAGTAAAGCCCCCTTTACTGGCTCAAATAGCCGACCAATCACCCTAGAAATAGCACAGCACTTACACAAATGACTGATGATTGGCTGAGATAAATTTATGATAAAATTGTCTGGGCTGTTTTATTAGACTTCAGTGCGGCTTTTGACATTATCGATCATAGTCTGCTGCTGGAAAAACGTACAGTTGAAGTCGGAAGTTTACATACACTTAGGTTGGAGTCATTAAAACTCGTTTTTCAACCACTCCACAAATGTCTTGTTAACAAACTATAGTTTTGGCAAGTTGGTTAGGACATCTACTTTGTGCATGACACAAGTCATTTTTCCAAAAATTGTTTATAGAAATATTTTTTCACTTATAATTCACTGTATCACAATTCCAGTGGGTCAGAAGTTTACATACACTAAGTTGACTGTGCCTTTAAACAGCTTGGAAAATTCCAGAAAATGATGTCATGGCTTTAGAAGCTTCTGATAGGCTAATTGACATCATTTGAGTCAATTGGAGGTGTACCTGTGGATGTATTTCAAGGCCTACCTTCAAACTCAGTGCCTCTTTGCTTGACATCATGGGAAAATCAAAAGAAATCAGCCAAGACCTCAGAAAAAAAAATTGTAGACCTCCACAAGTCTGGTTCATCTAGCAATTTCCAAATGCCTGAAGGTACCACGTTCATCTATACAAACAATAGTATGCAAGTATAAACACCATGGGACCACGCAGCCGTCATACCGCTCAGGAAGGAGACGCGTTCTGTCTCCTAGAGATACGTACTTTGGTGCGAAAAGTGCAAATCAATCCCAGAACAACAGTAAAGGAACTTGTGAAGATGCTGAAGGAAACAGGTACAAATGTATCTATATCCACAGTAAAACGAGTCCTACAGTGGGGCAAAAAAAGTATTTAGTCAGCCACCAATTGTGCAAGTTCTCCAACTTAAAAAGATGAGAGAAGCCTGTAATTTTCATCATAGGTACACTTCAACTATGACAGACGAAATGAGAAAAAGAAATCCAGAAAATCACATTGTAGGATTTTTAATTTATTTATTTGCAAATTATGGTGGAAAATAAGTATTTGGTCAATAACAAAAGTTTATCTCAATACTTTGTTATATACCCTTTGTTGGCAATGACAGAGGTCAAACGTTTTCTGTAAGTCTTGACAAGGTTTTTACACACTGTTGCTGGTATTTTGGCCCATTCCTCCATGCAGATCTCCTCTAGAGCAGTGATGTTTTGGGGCTGTCGCTGGGCAACACGGACTTTCAACTGCCTCCAAAGATTTTCTATGGGGTTGAGATCTGGAGACTGGCTAGGCCACTCCAGGACCTTGAAATGCTTCTTACGAAGCCACTCCTTCGTTGCCTGGGCGGTGTGTTTGGGATCATTGTCATGCTGAAAGACCCAGCCACGTTTCATCTTCAATGCCCTTGCTGATGGAAGGAGGTTTTCACTCAAAATCTCCCGATACATGGCCCCATTCATTCTTTCCTTTACACGGATCAGTCGTCCTGGTCCCTTTGCAGAAAAACAGCCCCAAAGCATGATGTTTCCACCCCCATGCTTCACAGTAGGTATGGTGTTCTTTGGATGCAACTCAGCATTCTTTGTCCTCCAAACACGCATTTAGTTGAGTTTTTACCAAAAATTTCTATTTTGGTTTCATCTGACCATATGACATTCTCCCAATCCTCATCTGGATCATCCAAATGCTCTCTAGCAAACTTCAGACGGGCCTGAACATGTACTGGCTTAAGCAGAGGGACACGTCTGGCACTGCAGGATTTGAGTCCCTGGCGGCGTAGTGTGTTACTGATGGTAGGCTTTGTTACTTTGGTCCCAGCTCTCTGCAGGTCATTCACTAGGTCCCCGTGTGGTTCTGGGATTTTTGCTCACCGTTCTTGTGATCATTTTGACCCCACGGGTGAGATCTTGCGTGGAGCCCCAGATCGAGGAAGATTATCAGTGGTCTTGTATGTCTTCCATTTCCTAATAATTGCTCCCACAGTTGATTTCTTCAAACCAAGCTGCTTACCTATTGCAGATTCAGTCTTCCCAACCTGGTGCAGGTCTACAATTTTGTTTCTGGTGTCCTTTGACAGCTCTTTGGTCTTGGCCATAGTGGAGTTTGGAGTGTGACTGTTTGAGGTTGTGGACAGGTGTCTTTATACTGATAACAAGTTCAAACAGGTGCCATTAATACAGGTAACGAGTGGAGGACAGAGGAGCCTCTTAAAGAAGAAGTTACAGGTCTGTGAGAGCCAGAAATCTTGCTTGTTTGTATGTGACCAAATACTTATTTTCCACCATAATTTGCAAATAAATTAATTAAAAATCCTACAATGTGATTTTCTGGATTTCTTTTCCTCATTTTGTCTGTCATAGTTGAAGTGTACCTATGATGAAAATTACAGGCCTCTCTCATCTTTTTAAGTGAGAGAACTTGCACAATTGGTGGCTGACTAAATACTTTTTTGCCCCACTGTATATCAACATAACCTGAAATGCCGCTCAGCAAGGTAGAAGCCACTGCTCCAAAACCGCCATAAAAAAAGCCAGACTACGGTTTGCAACTGCACATTTTTGGAGAAATGTCCTCTGGTTTGATGAAACAAAAATAGAACTGTTTGGCCATAATGACCATCGTTATGTTTGGAGGAAAAAGGGGGAGGCTTGCAAGCCGAAGAACACCATCCCAACCGTGAAGCACGGGGGTGGCAGCATCATGTTGTGGGGGTGCTTTGCTGCAGAAGGAACTGGTGCACTTCACAAAATAGATGGCATGATGATGAAGGAAAATTATGTGGATATATTGAAGCAACATCTCAAGACATCAGTCAGGAAGTTAAAGCTTGGTCGCAAATGGGTCTTCCAAATGGACAATGACCCCAAGCATACTTCCAATGTTGTGGCAAAATGGCTTAAGGACAACAAGGTCAAGGTATTGGAGAGGCCACCACAAAGCCCTGACCTCAATCCTATAGAAATTTTGTGGGAAGAACTGAAAAAGAGTGTGCGAGCAAGGAGGCCTACAAACCTGACTCAGTTACACCAACTCTGTCAGGAGGAATGAGCCAAAATTAACCCAATTTATTGTGGGAAGCTTGTGGAAGGCTACCCAAAACGTTTGACCCAAGTTAAACAATTTAAAGGCAATGCTACCAAATACTAATTGAGTGTATGTATACTTCTGACCCACTGGGAATGTGATGAAAGAAATAAAGCTGAAATAAATCATTCTCTCTACTATTATTCTGACATTTCACATTGTTAAAATAAAGTGGTGATCCTAACTGACCTAAGACAGGGAATTTTTACTTGGATTAAATATCAGGAACTGTGAAAACTGAGTTTAAATGTATTTTGCTAAGGTGTATGTAAACTTTCCAACTTCAACTGTGTTATGGCTTTACACCCCCTGCTATATTGTGGATAAAGAGTTACCTTTCTAACAGAACACAGAGGGTGTTCTTTAATGGAAGCCTCTCCAACATAATCCATGTTGAATCAGGAATACCCCAGGGCAGCTGTCTATGCCCCTTACTTTTTTCAATCTTTACTAACAACATGCCACTGGCTTTGAGTAAAGCCAGTGTGTCTATGTATGCGGATGACTCAACACTATACACATCAGCTACTACAGCTACTCAACACTTAACAAAGAGCTGCAGTTAATTTCAGAATGGGTGGCAAGGAATAAGTTAGTCCTAAACATTTCAAAAAGTAAAACCATTGTATTTGGGACAAATCCTTCACTAAACCCTAAACCTCAACTAAATCTTGTAAATAAATAATGTGGAAATGTAGTAAATTGAGGTGACTATACTGCTTGGAGTAACCCTGGATTGTAAACTGTCATGGTCAAAACATGTTGATACAACAGCAGCTAAGATGGGGAGATGTCTGTCCATAATAAAGTGCTGCTCTACCTTCTTAACAACACTATCAACAAGGCAGGTGCTACAGGCCCTAGTTTTGTTGTACCTGGACTACTGTTCAGTCATGTGGTTATGTGCCACAAAGAGGGACTTTGCATTTGGCTCAAAACAGGGCAGCACGGCTGGCCCTTGGATGTACACAGAGAGCTAACATTAATAATATGCATGTCTAACTCTCCTGACTCAAAGTAGAAGAGAGATTGACTTCATCACTACTTGTATTTGTGAGAGGTTTTTACATGTTGAATGTCTGTTTGCTCTCTGTTTGAGACACACAGCTCACCCATGCATACCCCACAAGATATGCTACCCGAGGTCTCTTCACAGTCCCCAAATCCAGAACAGACTATGGGAGGCGCACAGTACTACATAGAGCCATGAATACATGTAACTCTATTCTACATCAAGTACATTTGATTTAAAAAAACAGATCAAATACACATTATGGAACAGCGGGCAACACAAACATAGGCACAGACACATGCACATACACAAATGATAACATACGCACTATACACACGTACACATGGATTTTGTGTTGTAGATATGTGGTAGTGGAGTAGGGGCCTGACGGCACACACTTAGTGTGTAGTGAAATCTGTTGTGAATATATTGTAATGTTTTTAAAATTGTATAACTGCCTTAATTTTGCCGGACCCAAGGAAGAGTAGCTGCTGCCTTGGCAGCAGCTAATGGGGATCCATAATAATTACAAATACAAATACAAACCTGTCTATGTATTGTTACATGTTTAACAGAATGTAGTTAAATGTGCATACACCGCCACGCCGTATTCACATTACCACAAAATGAATGTCCATGTAAATGGACAATAAAGTATAATGTATCGTATTACACTTTAAATCTATCGTGGCCTCTATTCATTGGATTTATTTTGCTAACGTTGCTCCCATTGATTTTCCAACAGCCCTGCTAAAGAGCTCTCCGCTGGTGTTAAAAGAGATGAGGGGAGTGTTCACATTTCTATTTCATAGGCCTTTTTCTCCTTGGTGTGAGGTCACAAGAGAGATGTTATCATGTTCTGCCCCAGATTCCGCGCTTTAGGCTTTCATGAGGTAATCGCACTGCTTTATGCTTGCCAACCCCCTTTCTCTCTTTATGCCCTCTCTCTCGTCCTCTCTCTCACTTTCTGTCTCTGTCCTCTCTCTCCCCCTCTCTCCCTCTCTCTCTGACTTTCCTTCCCCCTCTCTCTCTTGCTCTATATTGCAGCCTCCTGCACACGTGTGCTCTGAATCTCAGCCCCCTCTCAGCCTCTCCACTCTTTGTCCCCCTCTCTGTTCCCCCCTCTCTCTTTCTCTGTGTCTGACTTTTCATCCCCTTCAACGTGTCTACAGGCCCCTCTCTCTCACTTCCCCTCTTTAATGTTTCTGTGGCTCAGCATTTTTTGCGCTTAAAGATCCCTTCCTTAAATAAACTCCAATTAGTGGTGATTCCTCCAATAAATATATATAGGCCAGTGAGCTGGGAACCACCCATTAATCTTGGACTGGTGACAGATCACTTCGTCCTGCAGCTGCTTCGTAAAGGGCTCAGGCCAGGGGTGGGTAGTGTAAGTGTGGGTGGGGTGGGAAGTGTGTGTGTGTCGGTTATGGGTGGGAGTGTCAACAGGGAGACTAACGCTGCACTTCTCTTGCACAATGGCCACAAAAACAGGGAGGGACTATCTGAACTTGTCCAATAAGAAACACACATTTTTGTTTCCTTTTGCAAAACGCTTTTAATCATTTTCCGTTGCTTGTCCTAATGAACATGAGCCTGGTCTACTCTCCATCATGACCACTGATCTGAAAGCACCTGATGACTGACAGCTCTCTATTGTTAAAACCTACCTGCTTCTTTCATTTAACAGTGGATTTGATATCAGTGGATTCAATACAAGGAGAGCAGGATTGTCCAGAGGAATAATTTTACATTGGGTGATTCTCTAGAGTCTCCTGTTGTGCTATTCCCTGATACAGTAACAAGCTAGCTGAGAATTTGTAGGGTAAATAACAGCTTGCTTTTCCCATAAGGGACAGAGACTGCAGAGATTTTCCAAAGGCTTCTGTCACGCAGTGTATTATTTCCATGTGAGCAGGTAAAGGAGGCCTAGCACACTATATCAATAACTGTGCAGAAGTGACATTGACATCCCTCCCTGTGCACTTTATCTTCCCTGAGCCATCATGTACAGTGCCTTCTGAAAGTATTCACACCCCTTGACTTTTTACACATTTTGTTGTTATAGCCTGATTTAAAAATGTATCAAATTTAAATTGTGTGTCACTAGCCTACACACAATACCCCTTAATGTCAATGGGGAATTATGTTTTTATAAAATGTTATAAATTAATAAAACATTTAAAGCTGAAATGTCTTGAGTCAAGTATTCAACCCATTTGTTATGGCAAGCATAAATAAGTTCAAGAGTAAAACTTTGCTTAACAAGTCACATAAGTTGCATGGACTCTGTATGCAATAATAGTGTTTAACCAGATTTTTGAATGACTACCACATCTCTGTACCCCACACATACAATTATCTGTAAGGTCCCTCAGTCGAACATTGAATTTCAAACACAGATTCAACCACAAAGACCAGAGACGGTTTTCCAAGGCATTAAAATAAAACTGCAAAAAATGTGGCACAGAAATGTACTTTATGTCCTGTATTCCGCCAAAAGCAAACAACGTGATCAAGACAAAGGAGATGATTGTGGACTACAGGAAAAAAAGGACAGAGCACGCCCCTATTCTCATCGACAGGGCTGCAGTGGAGCAGGTTGAGAGCTTCAAGTTCCTTGGTGTCCACATCACCAACAAACTAACATGGTCCAAGCACACCAAGACAGTCGTGATGAGGGCACAACAAAACCTATTCCTCCTCAGGAGACTGAAAAGATTTGGCATGGGTCCTCAGATCCTCAAAATGTTCTACAGCTGCACCATCGAGAGCATCCTGACTGGTTGCATCACTGCCTGGTATGGCAACTGCTCGGCCTCCGACCGCGAGGCACTACAGAGGGTAGTGCAAACGGCCCAGTACATCACTGGGGCCAAGCTTCCTGCCATCCAGGAACTCTATACCAGGCGGTGTCAGAGGAAGGCCCTAAAAATTGTCAAAGACTCCAGCCACCCTAGTCATAGACTGTTCTCTCTGCTACGGCACGGCAAGCGGTACCAGAGCGCCAAGTCTAGGTCCAAGAGGCTTCTAAACAGATTCTACCCCCAAGCCATAAGACTGCTGAACATCTAGTCAAATGGCTACCCAGACTATTTGTTGTGCCCCCTCTCATCCCCTCTTTGCATCACTGCTACTCTCTGTTGCCATCTATGCATTGTCACTTTAATAACTCTACCTACATGTACATACTACCTCAAATAACCGGTGCCCCCGCACATTGACTCTGTATAGGTATTGATATTTCACTGCTGCTCTTTAATTACTTGTTACTTTTATCTCTTATTCTTATCTGTATTTTTTTGAAACTGCATTGATGGTTAGGGGCTCGTAAGTAAGCATTTCACTGTAAGGTCTACACCTGTTGTATTCGGCGCATGTGACCAATAAAATTTGATTTGAATACAAAACATTATGTTTGGAGCAAATCCAGCAATACACATCACTGAGTACTACTCTTCATATTTTCAAGCATAGTGGAGGCTGCATCATGTTACGGGTATGCTTGTAATCGTTAAGGACTGGGGAGTTTTTCAGGATAAAAAAGAAACGGAATGGAGCTAAGCATAGGCAAAATCCTAGAGGAAAACCTGGTTCAGTCTGCTTTCCAACAGACACTGGCATATTCACCTTTCAGCATGACAATTACCTAAAACACAAGGCCAAATGTACACTGGAGTTGCTTACCAAGACGACATTGAATGTTCCTGAGTGGCCTAGTTACTGTTTTGAATAAGTCAAGGGGTATGAATACTTTCTGAAGCCACTGTATATGGTTTGTATACTGTATGTATACTCACATACAGCTTTCTCACTCTCTCTCACACACACACACACACACACACACACACACACGAGAGAGACACTCAAGGCTGTTAAGCAGTTTATACTCTGTCACGATACGTGTTCCCACACACACACCACACACACAAGCACACACACACACAGTAAGAACATGCACCCAAGCATATGCAAACAGTCATGCAATACCCACACGACAACCCTCTATTCCAGTCATCTGCTTGTACAGTAATGGCTTGGCCCACAATCTGTTGTCACAAACAGATAGTCCTCTTTTCCCTTGTCATTGTGACTTAAAACAACATGATGCAGTGATGCTCGGGAAGCCTCCAGCCCACATAAAACAAACCTGGGTCAAAACACTATTCACCCCATTTCACAAGAACCAAGCATTTGCACAGAATTCTTTGGGCCGGTTTCCCAGACACATGGTCTAGTCCTGGACTAAGAAGAGCTTGCTTTTTAGTCCAGGACTAGGCTTAATCTCTGTCCGGGAAACCGGCCCACTGTCTTTCTTGTTCACTATCTGTAGCTGGCTTCTGTGCTTTAGCCAACTCCTGTGACTATTGTGGCTAAAGAACACACGGTTCTAGGACAAGTGGTGTCCTATTAGCTCTGCCTTGGATGGTCTTCGGGACATAATCTCTGTTCTGTCAGGTTGAGGGAGAGTGATGAGACAAGGTTGTTGTTTTTATGTCTGGACTGATGAAAATATATTTTTGTAATATCTAGACTAAGTTTCTGCTGTTCCAACCTGGTCTCAGAGCATTTTGTATTATTCTGTAAGTAAATCCGAGACACTCCATTCAGTATATCATTTGTGGATGTCCATCACCCATTTCGTACGATATGTTACGAATTACAATTAATATTATATGTTACAAATACACAAAATGTACAATATCGCAAAACGGATATGTTACGAGTGAGTAACCACCTGTCTTATGTAACCATACCAAACGTAACATATAATACTAATTTGACTGTGATGGATTTACATTTACTATGTTACGTCTAGTCTATGAGACCAGGCTGGCTGTTCTACATTGTGGACTACTTTTGACTGGGCCCAAAGGGCTCTGTTCCAAAGGAGTGCACTATTTAGGGGATAGGGTGCCATTTGGTATGCCGACACTGTTGTCAAAACAGACAGTAGTGTCTGTGAGAAGGGATAGCAGGCCTGGGTTCTATGATCACACAGGCAGACACCAAGATGGACACACTGTAGATACATTCCTTTTGTTCATCCATACATTTGCATTTGTAGGAATTCATGCATCATTTCAAAGAGTCGGGCATGCATAGTGAGGGGACATGCATATGCAAACCGTACATGCTAGGGTTGAATATTTTCCCGGTATTTTACAAATGTCCCATCCCGATAATAAATCCCTTTTCTCCCAGGTAACCCAATATTTCCCGCCAAAACCGTGAGTGTCATTCAAAAGCATTATAAGGCATATAAATATATCTGGATTTGATGTTGAGCTTTGATCAGCATGAAAATTCTAACCTAATGCTACCTGAGCCTGATGAGCCATATATTAAGTACATTTTATGAGCCCTACATTAACGACATTTATTGAGCCCAAGCCTAAAAAAGCCCAAATGATTGTGCCATTATCCAATACATATATGATATAGGTGTAGAACGTGCGGCCTACAAAGTTACAAGTATAGGCTAGCGAATTTGATTTTAATTTGGAAATATAACACAGCTTATTTGTATAGACTAATTAGTAGGCTGACGCATATATCCCTTTCATAATATTTCCCCTAATGTTATTAGCCTACCTCCTCTTTCTCGCTCTATTGTTGCTTCATTCCTTCCTCGCTTTCAACAGTTAAATGAAATAAGGTTCATTGTCCTTATCTATTAGCTAAATATAAGGCTAAATATAAGGCTAAATATAAGGCTATTAAGGCTAATACTGCATTGCATTTATTTCCTGAAAGAGGTAGGCTAGGACATCTATATATTAGGCTATATATCAATCTAGAACAGGATGATCTATTTTGGATGCAGTTGAAGGGAATTGATGGAGAGAGAAAGACTGTGAGAGAGTGCTCGCGTGTGCACTGATTTAAAGAAATTATATTCAAGTGATAGGCTGTATTAAAACTCTGCAGCTGCAATTAAAAACCGAGGTGACCCCCAAAAGCCAGATGGAGATGGGTAAATTAGACACTTATTCGTTTTTTTATATTACTGTAGCATAGGCTGTGCTGCAGCAAATGTAGGCCTACCTGTCACAAGAAAAAAAAAGTTACCATGATGACATGATACTGTAGGTCTACATGCATTGTGAACTGCGTTCCATACTGAGATGGCCTGTCTGTCCCCACCCTGAGCAGTAGTGCACCGGGAGCATTTGCATTATGGACAAATGACATGGAAAAGAGAAAAATAGAATCCCCTTGAATGCTGTGGCCTTGAATGGCTGTGTCTTATTCGCTGGTGTGTTAAGTCAATTGAGTGATATCAGCAGTGTTCTGAGTGACAGCTTGTGGATTGGGAAGTGACGTGGGTCCGTTTTACAGCTTTGGGCCTTTGACTGACACTTTTGATTGTGTGCATTGACAAATCAATCAATTGATTGTGTATGGTTGCATTATTGACTGAATATAGTTTGTGTCTTGTGATTTAAGTCACACAAGGAGCCATTGCACTATGAATGAGACTAAAGTGATTAATTGGCCTTCACCTTGGCTCAGGATGGCTCGGGGTATAAAGTAGTTCAAAATGTGCAAATGATTATAAGATCCAGGATGTTATTTATCCCAGCCATTGGTAGCACTTTATAACTCTATGCTGGCATGCATGCCTGTCTGCAATATTATCAGATGTCATAATCAACTAATGCTAGTTAATTACAACAGAGTTCAGCTTGTGAGTTAGCCGACATTCTAGCTATGAGCTAGCTTACCAACTGCTGAATTTGGCCATATCAGTGTTAGTAGTCCATTTGACCTATGTCCATTTGACCTATTCTGACACGGTTATGATATGACATCTGTAAGCTTATGACCGCGTAAAGAAGGCACTCTGACAAAGGAATTAAACCAAGTGAACAGCCTTTTTGGATATGGTAGGTGGAGGATAGAGAGAAGTTCCCCTTTGGCATGGTGCCTGTCCGAAACCCCAGTGTCTTGGATGTCTGGAGCTCAGTGAGACTGAAGGAGAGTGATAGATGGAGAAAGAGGCCAATGTTCGGTGCTTTCACTCCTACTTTCTTTAGTTCTGTCCTTGTTTCTTGTTCTCTTTTTTAAATTGTTCTCCTCACATCTCTCTCTCTCTCAGTGTCTCCTCTGTTTGAAGCAATGCAGCACGAGACGCTTCAGTCAGCCAAGAAACAGCCAAGACTAGGAACTAACCGACACGTCAAAACATGGCATGTCAAATGCTGACAGAGAAATCAAAGCTTTAAATGTAGCTTTGCAACCCACACAGTGCTCCAAGACCAATCTGGCTCACTTCAGAGCCCAGTAGACAGACAGATAGTCATGGAGCACTGCTGAAACAGGACTCTCAATGTTTCCCAACAGACATAGCCGTGTACTGTACTAAATTCCTAAATGCAGTGGCTTGGATTGTCGATTGTTGACATGTGTACTAAACCAGACCATGTGGATGTCCCAATCAATTCTGATTTGAATTGGTTGAACTGGTGAACTGAGTTGCACTTGTCCAATGTGCACTTATCAGGAGTGGAGTAGTTGTGCTCAAAGCAGTGAATTCCCAATGTTTCCCAAAGGAGTGTATTAATCCAAAAGCATCATTGGTGGGTAGGTGGCACACACACTCACAACCCCCACACCTCTCAACCCAGGCAACCCAGAGGGGGTAGGAGTGTGAGACTGGCCCACTCTCTATTTGACCTATTTAACCCCCCCTAAAACAATCCAGTGCCACACAGTGAGTGTTTCATGCCAGTCTATCCCTGGGTACAAAGAAAAGGGGGTTGGGGGTTGGAACTGTGCCAGGCAAATGCGGAGAAAAGCCAGCCATTATTTGTTCAGCCCCAGACAGAATGAAGGGGGATTACTCAGGCTTGGCTTGTTCGTTTGAAAAGTTTCTAAAAGGTGCCCTTTGTGTTTTCGGGCAGAGCAAGAGATACCTGTTGAAAAGTCACAAGGCGTGACGGTACAGCAACTGACACCCTGAGATTTTCGGATTAATGACAAAAATCTTTAAAGGGATACATGTATTTTACATTTTTTTCCCCCTTTTTTCTCCCCAATTCTGTGATTACGATCTTGTCTCATTGCTGCAACTCCCCAATGGGCTCGAGAGAGGCAACGGTCAAGTCATGCGTCCTCCGGAACATGACCCGCCAAACCGCGCTTCTTAACACCAGCTCGCTGACCCAGAAGTCAGCTGCACCAATGTGTCGGAGGAAACCTTTCAACTGACCTAAGTCAGCCTGCAGGTGCAAGGGTTACATTTTTGCAATTATTCAAGGTTACGTGGCAGGAAATAATCTCCCCAAATGTCTCCCCTAAAAAGACTTCAGTGAAACGTCCTTACACAACAGCTGTATACAACTAGTATACAACCAGACCATGGTGTCATAAAATAAGTCATAATGGCATCATTGCAACCAGTTTTCCCCACTTTTGCATGGGAATACACTGTTCATCGCAAAAACTCCATTGGGCTTTCTTGGAATACATGTGTTTCTTGTGAGCTCCCTGCTGTGAGAAGTGGCTAGTGGAAGCAGCTTTTCCATACGGCTAGAAGCACGCATTCCAGAAAAAGATCAATGTTTCCCAGCAGAATTTCTGCTACATTTTGTCAATACGCTCTTAAAATGGTGCCAACACAGCACTCTCAAATTCCACAGCTCCTGTCTTCTCACAACAGTTTCCCCAGTAGTCCTAAATGCTAGACATTGAACTTGTGATTTTGCTGAAAGAGGTAGGTGAGAGTAAAAACAAGCACGACTGTAATATGGCTTGGCTGTAATGCCTGTGTGGATGTTGTTTAATTAAGCAATAAGGCACAAGAGGCAGTGCTGTATCATGAGTAGCGGAGGGCCAGTCAACCCATTTGCCTGTGACTGTATTCATGAAACAAGGGCTGTTCAGAGTACAAACAATGGCACCCGTAGTGTAATGACTCATTCAATAAGAGAAAGTCTTGCAAAAACTACATTTATATTGGTCCAATGTCATATTATGTATGCCTGAAATTCAAGAGGTCCTCCTCTCTAACACACAAGGTGTACACAAGGTACCAGCCAAACTCAAAAAATGCCAGAAAGAATTGTATTTGTTTTCTTTATCATAGATCAATGCCGTCAGCCACATGGGCTGGTTAAGATCAATTTGTAATTTTTCTCTCTGAACGGTGCTGGGATTGTTGAGGAGTAACTCAAATAGAATGTTAACAGACATAGAGATAGAGAGAGAACAGACAGGCTGAACTGACTTTCTGGACTGTGGGCAAACTCCATTGCATCAGAACCCAAACTGCAGGGATTCAGGGAACGCCATCTACCTCAATCAGAGGAACGCTGCTCCATTCCTGTTGTAACAGATTATTTTGTAGCCAAGGAAGCACTGGGCCTAGCTTCAACATGCTAGCTAGCAAGCTGTTTATGGCCCTCCCTTTATACAGTGCATTCGGGAAGTATTCAGACCCCCTTGATCTTTTCCACATTTTGTTAACGTTACAGCCTTATTCTAAAATGGATTACATCGTTTTTTTCCCTAATCAATCTACACACAATATTCCATAATGACAAAGCAACTTTGGCAGCGATTACTGCCGTGAGTCTTCTTGGGTAAGACGCTACAAGCTTGTGTCGTGACTTGACTTTCATTAATCTGATGACTGTTATTTATTTAATCCACTAACTATGTTTAATTGTTACCCAATTAAATTAATCATGTAACAATTAACTCATTAGGAATTTGGGGCACCACGAAAGAAGTTGTTTAACTTCTTAGGGAGCGGCAGGTGAGGTGACGGTTTTGGAGAGTCTGGCGTGCCCAAAGAACAATGCCTGCCACTCAGGCTCAGAAAATAGGATATGCACATAATTAGTACTATTGGATAGGAAACACTCTGACGTTTCTAAAAGTGTTAACATAATGTCTGTGAGTATAACATAACTCATTTAGCAGGCAAAAATCAGAGAAAAAAACATCCGGAAATCAGTTTCTGGTGACCTTTGGCTCTGTTAGACACACTCCCTATTGAATCCATTTGTTACCAGGACTGAGACTGCAGTACCTATGGCTTCCACTAGATGTCAGCAGTCTATATACAAAGACTCAGAGAGATTGGAGTAAACACAACGAATAGGTACAGGAAATGGCATGGGGACCTGAAATGTCAACAAGTTTTCTCGGGTGCGAGTCTGGCTGGAGCGCCCCACTTTATTTTACATATATAAGGTATAGGTGACCGTCCGAGTGAAATATTATCGCTAATATTCATAAAAGGATAGCTAAGGATGCATTTTAACTGGTATTTGATTTGTTTAGGAAAAGTTTATAGGTATATTTGAACGCGTTCTCTTCAAGTTTCAATGGGCGATTCGACGTTGGATTTTCTAAACATAACGCACCGATCAAACTGAGATTTATGGATATAATAAATGACTTTTTCTAACAAAAGAACCATTGTATGTCTTCGTTGGACACTTGGGAAGCCCTCAGCAGAAGTTCTTCAAAAGGTAAGGGATTTGTTTTCACTGTGAAATGTGTTTTGTGTGAATCGCGATGGTTTATGAATTTATGCTAATGCAAAATATTGGAGGTGCTACCCTCAAATAATCAAATGTTGTGCTTTCGCCGTAAAGCCTTTTTGAAATCTGGCAACGCTGTGATATTGCCAAGAAGCAGAGCTTTTGATGACTATGCCACACTTGTATATTGATGAATGTTTAATAATTCAACTTTTGAATTTTGAATTTGGCGCCTTGCATTTCACCGGGTAGCTAACGCCCCACTGCTCACTAAGTAGTTAATGAGTTACCATCCAAATTAAACTCTAGAAGATATATACAGTTGAAGTCGGAAATTTACATACACTTAGGTTGGTGAACAATTATTGTTGTCATTCAATAATGACAAGCCACCGAGGTCTGACAACTTGGATGGAAAATTACTGAGGATAAGAGCGAACAATATTGCCACTCCTATTTGCCATATCTTCAATTTAAGCCTACTAGAAAGTGTGTGCCCTCAGGCCTGGAGGGAAGCAAAAGTCATTCCGCTATCTAAGAATAGTAAAGCCCCCTTTACTGGCTCAAATAGCTGACCAATCAGCCTAGAAATAGCACAGCACTTACACAAATGACTGATGATTGGCTGAGATAAATTTATGATAAAATTGTCTGGGCTGTTTTGTTAGACTTCAATGCGGCTTTTGACATTATCAATCATAGTCTGCTGCTGGAAAAACGTACAGTTGAAGTCGGAAGTTTACACTTAGGTTGGAGTCATTAAAACTCGTTTTTCAACCACTCCACAAATTTCTTGTTAACAAACTATAGTTTTGGCAAGTCGGTTAGGACATCTACTTTGTGCATGACACAAGTCATTTTTCCAACAATTGTTTACGGACAGATTTTTTCACTTATAATTCACTGTATCACAATTCCAGTGGGTCAGAAGTTTACATACACTAAGTTGACTGCTCTTGGAAAATTCCAGAAAATTATGTCATGGCTTTAGAAGCTGCTGATAGGCTAATTGTCATCATTTGAGTCAATTGGAGGTGTACCTGTGGATGTATTTCAAGGCTTACCTTCAAACTCAGTGCCTCTTTGCTTGACATCATGGAAAATCAAAAGAAATCAGCCAAGACCTCAGAAAAAAATTGTAGACCCCCACAAGTCTGGTTCATCCTTGGGAGCAATTTTCAAACGCCTGAAGGTACCGCATTCATCTGTACAAACAATAGTGCGCAAGTATAAACACCATGGGACCAGGCAGCTGTCATACCGCTCAGGAAGGAGACGCTTTCTGTCTCCTAGACATGAACGTACTTTGGTGCAAAAAGTGCAAATCAATCCCAGAACAACAGCAACCTGAAAAGACGCTTGGCAAGGAAGAAGCCACTGCTCTAAGACCCCAATAAAAAAAGCCACACTACGGTTTGCAACTGCACATGGGGACAAAGATCGTACTTTTTGGAGAAATGTCCTCTGGTCTGATGAAACAAAAATAGAACTGTTTGGCCATAATGACCATTGTTATATTTGGAGGAAAAAGGGGGAGGCTTGCAAGCCGAAGAACACCATCCCAACCGTGAAGCACTAGGGTGGCAGCATCATGTTGTGGGGGTGCTTTGCTGCAGGAGGGGCTAGTGCACTTCACAAAATAGATGGCATCATGAGGAAGGAAAATTATGTGGATATATTGAAGCAACATCTCAAGACATCAGTCAGGAAGTTAAAGCTTGGTCGCAAATGGGTCTTCCAAATGGATAATGACCCCGAGCATACTTCCAATGTTGTGGCAAAATGTCTTAAGGACAACAAAGTCAAGGTATTGGAGAGGCCATCACAAAGCCCTGACCTCAATCCTATAGAATATTTGTGGGAAGAACTGAAAAAGAGTGTGCGAGCAAGGAGGTCTACAAACCTGATTCAGTTACACCAGCTCTGTCAGGAGGAATTTGCCAAAATCCACCCAATTTATTCTGGGAAGCTCGTGGAAGGCTACCCGAAACATTTGACCCAAGTTATATAATTTCAAGGCAATGCTACCAAATGCCAATTGAGTGTATGTAAACTTCTGACCCACTGGGAATGTGATGAAAGAAATAAAAGCTGAAATAAATCATTCTCTCTACTATTATTCTGACATTTCACATTCTTAAAATAAAGTGCGGATCCTAACTGACCTAAGAGGGAATATTTACTAGGACTAAATGTCGGGAATTGTGAAAAACTGAGTTTAAATGTATTTGGCTAAGGTGTATGTAAACTTCAGACTTCAACTGTATATATATATACATTATATATTGATAACAGTCACTTATTAATCATTACCTCATATCAGTCTCATTCTGAACAGTCGTAACCTTTTTGGATCTGCAAGAACCCCAACCTTTGCTCATCATTCAGTACTACTCAAATGTATTCAATTATTTATTTACTAACTAACTAAATAATAACACAGAATACACATACACACTTACCTGAGACAAAAGTCCCTAGTGGACTGACAAGATATGACGGCTTATTACACAGAGATGGAGAAGGGTGTGAGGAAAATAGAGAGAGAGAAAAAGGGACATTTATAATGGATACATTATATAACTATTCTCACATTAATCAAATTCCTTGCACATGAACCACCGCTCGTTTGGGGTAAGAAAATAAAAAATTATTTACGTGTTGAATGCCTTTGTTCGTCGTCTATCTCGGTCAGAACCAAGCCCAAGGTTGTTTCAGGGGTCTCTCCCTTGGGTGTAAGCCTCTGCTTGTCCACAAGAGGTCACAATGTCCTTCTTCTTAGTTGTCTGTGCTTGTAGTGGAGTGTTTTCAGAGCAGATATTCAGATGCACCAACGATTATCTGAGATGGGATTTTCTCCTTCCCACCTCGTGTCTTTACTCAGAGTTTGAATCACTTTAAACGCACAGCTGCAGACTGGCAATGTTCAGGTCTAGTATGGGACTTATCTTTTTCGCCTCGGGTTGAGGTTAAGTTCTACTTATAACCATTTCCAACATGTAGCTAATGGTCCACGCTTTCCTGGTCTGTTATGTCAATTCTTAGAGAGTCCTTTTAAGCACTCTGGCCAAAGGGGGCGTTCCGTCATGCTGACACAAACTCTGAACTCTCTCGGGGGCGTGGCTAGTCACTGTGCATAGTTTATATGAAAAACAATTATCTCAATAGAAACTAAAATCACATTCCTATCTTAACAAAACTGGTTTAATCCATTTTCATATCACATACAGAACGTATTGGATGGAAATTTGACAGATAAAATGTGTACCATTTCCGAGTAACAGTATTTTCTTGATACCACTCTTAATGACGTCACAAAATAATAAACAATATGACATGATTATTCTTTAGATCCCCACTGACCATTCCAAACATTCGGAAGTTAGAAATATTGAGGGAGATTTCCCTCCTGCCTAATTTATGACAGAGTGTTAAGGTGTCAAAACTGGGACCAAACCCGCTTCCAATCTTCTGTGGGTAAGAGGGTCTGGTTGTTGTCAGCTATTTACCAAGCTGATCTGAGGCCTTTGATCCTCACCCAGGAGAGTCATGGCACTTGGCACACTTGTATTTGGGGAGTTTCTCCCATTCTACTCTGCAGATCCTCTCAAGCTCTGTCAGGTTGGATGGGGAGCGTCGCTGCACAGCTATTTTCAGGTCTCTCTAGAGATTGTATCGGATTCAAGTCCTGCCTCTGGATGGGCCACTCAAGGAGATTCAGAGACTTGTCCCGAAGCCACTCCTGCGTTGTCTTGGCTGTGTGCTTAGGGTCATTGTTCTGTTGGTAGGTGAACCTTTGCCGCCCTCTGGAGCAGGTTTTCATCAAGGTTCTCTCTATACTTTGCTCAGTTCATCTTTCCGTCTGGCCACTCTAGCATAAGGCCTGATTGGTGGAGTGCTGCAGAGATGGTTATCCTTCTGGAAGGTTCTCCCTTCACCACAGAGGAACTCTGGAACTCTGTCAGAGTGACCATCAGGTTCTTGGTCACCTCCCTGACCAAGTTCCTTCTCCCCCGATTTCTCAGTTTGTCCGGGCGGCCAACTCTAGGAAGAGTCTTGGTGGTTCCAAACTTCTTCCATTTAAGAATGATGGAGGCCACTGTATTCTTGGGGACCTTCAATGCTGCAGAATTCTTTTGGTACCCTTCCCCAGATCTGTGCCTCGACACAATCCTGTCTCAGAACTCTACGGACAAATTGGTTTTTGCTCTGACATGCACTGTCAACTGTGGGACCTTATATAGACAAGTGTATGCCTTTCCAAATCATGTCCAATCAATTGAATTTACCACAGGTGGACTCCAATCAAGTTGTAGAAACATCTCAAGGATGATCAATGGAAACAGGATGCACCTGAGCTCAATTTCGAGTCTCATACTAAAGGGTCTGAATACTTACAGTACCAGTCAAAAGTTCGGACACCTACTCATTCTAGGGTTTTTCTTTATTTTTACTATTTTCTACATTGTAGAATAATAGTGTAGATATCAAGACTATGAAATTACACATATGGAGTCATGTAGTAACCAAAAAAAGTGTGAAACAAATCAAAATAGATTTTAGATTTTTCAAAGTAGCCACCGTTTGCCCTGATGACAGCTTTGCACACTCTTGGCATTCTCTCAACCAGCTTAATCTGGAATGCTTTTCCAACAGTCTTGAAGGAGTTCCCACATATGCTGAGCACTTTTTGGCTGCTTTTCCTTCACTCTGCGGTCCAACTCATCCCAAACCATCTCAATTGGGTTGACGTCAGGTGATTGTGGAGGCCAGGTCATCTGATGCAGCACTCCATCACTCTCCTTCTTGGTCAAATATCCCTTACACAGCCATTTCACGAGGCACGGGTCGGCCCAAATGGATCCCTTAGCGTGGATAAGTGACGGAGTTGTGCAAGAGACTCATTCGCTGTCCTTTTGAAATATGAAAATCCTCTCATAGAGCGGAAAAACACAGAACTTCGATCTACTGTACACGAAGAGACAAAGTTTTTGACATCTCCTCCGTCACTTCTGAATTGGCCCATTATCCGTGGGGGCTTCATAGATCCGTATTTGCGATGTATGTACGTATTAAAGCCTTTACTTATTATATCGTAATGCTAACACGAAGGTCATCGTTTTAGATTTATGTTTGGAGTTCTTTTTTTACCAACATGGGACTTAGAGAAAATACAATGGCGAAATGCCAAAGCAGTATGAGGATGTTTAAGCTCCAACAGACATATTATGTTATGTAGGGCGAATATATCCAATACCTTGAAATCCCAGTTATGTATTTAATTTTTTTAAAGACACACCTTTGTATAAATTGACCTGAAAAAGGTGTCCCCTCTCAAGGGCAAACTATTATACGCTTTTCTTTCTTATGGGCATCCCAAGTGTGTGAAACTCCGGATTGGGGTTGAGGTGAGCAATCTGGATTGTCTGCTGGCTCTCTCCCCCTGGCCAGCCCAAAACCCAGGAGAGCAGAGGATCCAGCTGGCAAGAGGCCGCAGCGAGGTACCCCCACTCCCCTATGGCCCACTGCGGTGAGAGCACAGACTGAACAGCAGCTAACCCACAAACACACACACAGACACACACACACACAGATTCCAGGTCACACACAAACACAACTATGGCATGGTGACACATGCCTATGACAGACACTGGGATTCATTTCCACTGAGCCTCCCTATGTTGAGAGCAAACATAAGACATGGCCTGATTTCACATCCTCTGAACCTAGAGCCATATACAGTATACGGCTCATGGCTGAAGCTTGAGTTTATGAGCAATTACAAAACCTGGTCTGTGGATCCTGTTTTGTAAGGGAGTGAAGGTTATTTATAATACGTGTTACATGGAGAAAATCGAACCTCTGAAATTAAAATAAAATGCTTTTAAAAAAAGCAAGTGACCCTCCCCTATACCCAACAGAATAATTAAAACAAAGTGGATAGCAGAGAACATGTCTACCATTTACCCTCACTTCTTCGACAGACTAGAGCCTTAGATATGCAGTTTTAGAAAGGAATTTTGATAGCACACAGGGCTACGAGAGGTTGTGGGTTCGCAGACCACCGTGGACACATCGATATACTGTATAGCCTAATAAGCAACTAATTCTAAAACAGTGAGAAATATTGACATTTCATCAATTACAAATTGCATGACCCTCCCCTTGACTAAAATTGAAAAAGCATGACCCTCAGCCATTTTCCTCCAGGTCCCCATAATGTACATTTCAATCCATATCAAATGATGGGAGAGTATTGGTCCGCACATATTTGTTGTCTCCCATGTTCTGTCTCGTACGTTTACACACAAGGCTAAGCAGTCAAGCTGTAGCTACAGTCCCATTGAGGATAATGACTCAGCTCACAGCCAAGCACTCTGTAAGGAACACAATCTCCAAAGTACGACCGCTGAACTACTGTCTGTTGAAGCGGCTCATATGTTTTGGGTCTTTTTGGCATTCCATTTTCAACACGCTCGGCTACGGCTGAAGAGACTTGGATGTGAAGTTAGGACTTATTTGTCTGGCACCTGGGAGGTGGGGAATTGAGCTGTGTTGTCCTGATGAATCGTGACAACGTTTCAGGCTCTGTGTCTAGAGTTCTTGTTAACCATAATGTACTGGGGGTTTGGGCTCACGGAGATGCAATTAAGGGCTGTAATATTACTGCTCTTACCTACAGGGTTGTCAGGGGAACGAGATTGTAGAGCGCCACTCAAAAAGGAAAAGGAAATGCTTTTTGCAAGTATTCTCCGACTTCAACTGCATGCAGATACAGTACAGAGACTTAGTCATGGGTGGAATAGCGAGAGTTGTGTTTTCATGGAATCCTATGTTTTTCAGGCTGTGTAAGTGTACATCCTGAAGTTGAGTCATTTTCAACTATGTAAAACCATCCCCAAAACAATGCTTTTTAATGAACCTTGGCTATTGCGATACCCCTAATGAACTTTTGGAATTTACCATCTCTCACTTTGGCAAATGCCAACCATGTACTGGGCATATTTATTATGACTATTCATAATATTATCTATGTCATCTATTTTTATAGCATACAATGATAAATAATGAATATGACTGTTAATAGAGGTGGGATGCAAAAACATCAAGGGAACAGTTTACAAAAACATTTTTACAAAAAAATGTAAATTAAGGACGAGTTACAGTTGCAGGAGCACTTTCCTGCAATACGGGACTTTTTAAACAATTGTACAATGGTGCCGGAGGGGATGGCTGACGTTTTATGGGCTCCTAACCAACTGTGCTATTTTGTTAGTTTTTTCGCATTGTTTGTAACTTATTTTGTACATAATGTTGCTGCTACCATATCTTATGACCGAAAAGAGCTTCTGGACATCAGGACAGCGATTACTCACCTCGAACTGGACAAAGATTTGTTATTTAATGAATCCGATGCAAAAGATATACTGCTTTCCCGAGCAGGCACAAATTCTCGTGAAGAAAAGACAGAGATCCCGGGGGGGTGCCTTGTGAGAATTTCTTGGCTAGTGGGTAAACCGCCACTACCCTCCGTCCTATTAACCAACTTGCAATCACTGGAAAATAAACTGGATTATCTACGATCAAGACTATCCTACCAACGGGACATCGGCAGGACAGAGGGCGGGGGTGTGTGTCTATTTGTCAATACAGCTGGTGCGCAATGTCTAAAAAGTCTCAAGGTATTGCTCACCTGAGGTAGAGTACCTAATGATAAACTGTAGACCACACTATCTACTGTATTATTCGTAGCCGTCTATTTACCACCACAAACCGATGCTGGCACTAGGACCACACTCAACGAGCTGTATAAGGCCATAAGCAAACAAGAAAATGCTTATCCAGAAGTAGCGCTCCTAGTGGCCGGGGACTTTAATGCAGGCAAACTGTTTTACCTCATTTTTAGCAGCATGTCACATGTGCAACCAGAGGGGAAAAAACTCTAGACCACATTTACTCCACACACAGAGACGCACTCCATTTGGCAATGCTGACCATAATTCTATCCTCCTGATTCCTGATTACAAGCAAAAACTAAAGCAAGAAGTATCAGTATCGCTCAATACGTAAGTGGTCACATGACGCGGATGCTACGCTACAGTACTGTTTTGCTGGAATATGTTTCGGGATTCATCCAATGGCATTGAGGAGTATACCGGACGCTTATAAGTAATTCCGCTATGCCCTCCGGTGAACTATCAAACAGGCAAAGCATCAATACAGGACTAAGATTGAATCCTACTACACCGGCTTGTGGCAGGGCTTCCAAACTATTACGGACTACAAAGGGAAACCCAGCCGCAAACTGCACAGTGACACGAGCCTACCAGACGAGCTAAATGCCTTTTATGCTCGCATCAAGGCAAGCAACACTGAAGCATGCATGAGAGCACCAGCTGTTCCAGACGACTGTGTGATCACGCTCTCTGTAGACGATGTGAACAAGACTGCACGGACCAACTGGCAAGTGTCTTCACTGACATTTTCAACTTCTCTCTGACCGAGTCTGTAATACCTACATGTTTCAAGCAGACCACCATAGTCCTTTTAAAGGCTGGTCATGGCTCACATCAACACCATCATCCCAGAAACCCTGGACCCACTCCACACTGCCCTTTCCCACCTGGACAAAAGGAACACCTTGTGAGAATGCTGTTAATTTACTACAGCTCAGCATTCAACATCATTTTGCCCACAAAGCTCATCACTAAGCAACTGGATCCTAGACATCCTGACGGGCCGCCCCCCAGGTGGTAAGGGTAGGCAACAACAATTCTGCCATGCTGATCCTCAACACTGGGACCCCTCAGGGGTGTGTGCTTAGTCTCCTCCTGTACTCCCTGTTCACCCACGACTGCGTGGCCAAGCACGGTTCCAACACCATCGTTATGTTTGCCTGACGACACAACAGTGGTAGGCCTGATCACCGACAACGATGAGACAGCCTATAGGGAGGTCAGAGACCTGGCGGTGTGGTGCCAAGACAACAACCTCACCCTCAATGTGAGCAAGACAAAGGAGCTGATCTTGGACTATAGGAAAAGGAGGGCCGAACAGGCCCCCATTAACATTGACGGGGCTGTATTGGAGCCGGTTGAGAGTTTCAAGTTCCTTGGTGTCCACATCACCAACAAACTATCATGGTTCAAACACACCAGGCCAGTCGTGAAGAGGGCACGACAACACCTTTTCCCCCTCAGGAGACTGAAAAGATATGGCACGGATCCCCAGATCCTCAAGAAGTTGCACCATCGAGAGCATCCTGACAGGTTGCATCACCGCCTGGTAAGGCAACTGCTTGGCATTCAGCCTTAAGGCGCTGCAGAGGGTAGTGTGTGCGGCGGAAGTCTACATACACCTTAGCCAAATACATTTAAACTCAGTTTTTCACAATTCCTGACATTTAATCCAAGTAGAAATTCTTAGGTCAGTTAGGATCACCACTTTATTTTAAGAATGTGAAATGTCAGAATAATAGTAGAGAGAATGATTTATTTCAGCTTTATTTCTTTCATCACATTCCCAGTGGGTCAGAAGTATACATACACTCAATTAGTATTTGGTTGCATTGCCTTTAAATTGTTTGACTTGGGTCAAACATTTCGGGTAGCCTTCCACAAGCTTCCAGCATTAAATTGGGTGAATTTTGGCCCATTCCTCCTGACAGAGTTGGTGTAACTGAGTCAGGTTTGTAGGCCTCCTTGCTCGCACATGCTTTTTCAGTGCTGCCCACACATTTTCTATGGGATTGAGGTCAGGGCTTTGTGATGGCCAGTCCAATACCTTGACTTCGTTGTCCTTAAGCCATTTTGCCACAACTTTGGAAGTATGCTTGGGGTCATTGTCCATTTGGAAGACCCATTTACGACCAAGCTTTAACTTCCTGACTGATGTCTTGAGATGTTGCTTCAATATATCCACATAATTTCCTCCCTCATGATGCCACCTATTTTGTGAAGTGCACCAGCCCCTCTTGCAGCAAAGCACCCTGTCACGACTTCAGCCGAAGTTGGTCCCTCTCCTTGTTCGGGCGGCATTCGGCGGTCGACGTCACTGGTTTTCTAGCTACCGCCGATCTACTTTTCATTTTCAATGTTTTTGTCTTCATTATACACACCTGGTTTCCAATCACTTAATTATTTGTTCCTTATTTAAACCCTCTGTTTCCCTCATGGTTTTGTGCGTGTTTGTTATATGTTAGATGTTCTTTTTATTGTGAGCTTGGATTTTACTACCTATTTTGGGTAGTTTTGTTATTTGAGTAAAGATACGTGATTTACTCATCTCCGTTGTCCCGCGCCTGACTCTGCCTACCTGCTACACAGAGACTTCTGACACACCCCCACAACATGATGCTGCCACCCCCATGCTTCATGGTTGGGATGGTGTTCTTCAGCTTGCAAGCCTCACCCTTTTCCTATAAAACAAAACGATGGTCATTATGGCCAAACAGTTCTATTTTTGTTTCATCTGACCAGAGGACATTTCTCCATGTGCAGTTGCAAACCGTAGTCTGGCTTTTTTATGGCGGTTTTGGAGCAGTGGCTTCTTCCTTGCTGAGCGGCCTTTCAGGTTATGTCGATATAGGACTCGTTTTACTGTGGATATCAATACTTTTGTACCTGTTTCCTCCAGCATCTTCACAAGGTCCTTTGCTGTTCTTCTGGGATTGATTTGCACTTTTCGCACCAAAGTACGTTCATCTCTAGGAGACAGACCGCTCCTTCCTGAGCGGTATGACGGCTGCGTGTTCCCATGGTGTTAATATTTGCGTACTATTGTTTGTACAGATGAACATGGTACCTTCAGGAGTTTGGAAATTGCTCCCAAGGACGAACCAGACATGTGGAGGTCTACAATTTTTTTTCTGAGGTCTTGGCTGATTTCTTTTGATTTTCCCATGATGTCAAGCAAAGAGACACTGAGTTTGAAGGTAGGCCTTGAAATACATCCACAGGTACACCTCCAATTGACTCAAATTATGTCAATTAGCCTATCAGAAGCTTATAAAGCCATGACATCCTTTTCTGGAATTTTCCAAGCTGTTTAAAGGCACAGTCAACTTAGTGTATGTAAACTTCTCACCCACTGGAATTGTGATACAGTGAATTATAAGTGAAATAATCTGTCTGTAAACAATTATTGGAAAAAATTACTTGTGTCATGCACAAAGTAGATGTCCTAACCGACTAGCCAAAACTATAGTTTGTTAACAAGAAATTTGTGGAGTGGTTGAAAAATGGGTTTTAATGACTTCTACCTAAGTGTATGTAAACTTCCGACTTCAACTGTATATACAAGGTGGTGTCAGAGGAAGGCCCAAACAATTTTCAGTCACCCAAGTCATGTTCTCTCTGCTACCGCACAGCATACCGGAGCGCCAAATCTAGGTCCAAAAGGCTCTTTAACAGCTTTACCCCCAAGCTATAAGACTGCTGAACAATAAATGAAATGGCCACCCGGACTATTTACATCGACCGGACTATTTACATCGACCCCCCTTTGTTTTTACACTGCTGCTACTCACTGTTTATTATCTATGCATAGTCACTTTACCCCTACCTACATGTACAAATTACTTCGACTAACCTGTACCCCTGCACTTTGACTCGGTACCGGTACCCCCTCTAGAAAGCCTCGTTATTGTTATTTAATTCTGTTACTTTTTATTAAATTGTTTACTTTAGTTCATTTGGTCAATACTTTCTTAACTCTATTTCTTGAACTGCATTGTTGGTTAAGGGCTTGTAAGTAATCTGTTGTATTCGGCTCATGTGACAAATACAATTTCGTTTCAACGTGTGGTGTATTTTAGGTTTTAAAATGCTTCATTTTCCCTTATGAAAAATCTATCAACCCCTACAACAATGTCTATTAATTATAATCCACATAATTCACATTTCCTGTTGCTGCAGGATTATTTTCCTGGTGTAGCAAACTGGCTCAAATTAAGATTTGTCATCTGTAGACGTAGCTCATTAGGCTACCAGCAGAGTATAAATCATTCCTTTAAAAGTTATGTCTTTGTATCTTGAGCTTGGTAAATGGCTTTATACTGTATAATCAATCACGTTAGGCTAACAGTGTGCGAAAATGAGTCTTACATTATGACATGTTTACATTGATTAGGTAAAATATTTAGTTTTGAAAGGGCTGTAGTTGTATAGGCCAATACAAATGTATTATATATTGTTATGCATTCAACTTTATTGGCAGAGTGAATTTTGATGCCAAATAACTCTTGGGCCCAGCTCGTAGAAATAAACATTGAAGATGAGAGATACAGTGCATCTTAAGTGTCACATGAGTGCTGCCCAGCTGTAAAATGTCATATAGAGGCTGGCATATTGAGCGTCAGAAAGCATTGGCAGTCCACCACTACTTCCATTAAAAACATTGGCTGAAATGGATTGCATAGCAAACCATTCCCACTGTAGACCTACTAGCTATGGAAGAAAGATGCCACAATTACCACTGAAGTAATGTGTATTTGGGATGATTTTGTATTGCTGTTTGCATAGAACTCCTTTGCAAATCATACACAAGTTACTTTCCTACTTTTTGTTTTAAGAATTGTTAAATCCCAATTATTTTTAAATGGTCTATTTTGTGGTTTAAAATCCATCCAGTTGACTAAACAAATATCCTTTACATGCTCTTATGATGGTATTTAAATCCTCATAAGTTAAAAAAAGACAATTACTTCAGATTAGTTGGAACGTGCTAACGTTTCAAAGTGTATTCTGCATGTAGGCTACATTAAAGCCTTGTTCACACTGCAGGCCTTAATGCTCAAATCTGTTTGTAAACAACTAACAAGCTAATTAGCTACCACATGTTCTTGTCAAACTGTCAACAGAGTAGCTAGCAAGCAACACTTGAGGGCAAATAAATCAGATTTGACCATTCAGACATAAGTCACATGGCCAGAAATCAGATTTGTATCTGACTTAGTAGGTGGTTTGAAATGTGGCTTGAAATATCCTATTCCATGTGCTTTTTGGCTGTTTAGACAGCAGGAAAAAGAACAGATTCTAATCAGATATGCAAATAGGATTTTAGTCATTTCAAACTGCCAACGTGAACATGACTTAAGACCCCTGAAATCTTCTGTCCACTTTGTTAACACATAAGGCTAGGTATGCATTCATAAAGCCTTTCTAACTACCTACATAGGACATTAACCAATCATATTGTACACACTATAGTGCCTATACATAACACTATCAAAAGCTCATCAAATACATGTTATTACACCAATGGTTAATAACTTATTACAAAAGCTAATACTCTGCCTGGTGGGCTAAATATTAATAGATATAATAACTATTATCTTGTCAACGATGTATGGTTTGTCGCAATGACAATTCGAACAATGGAAAAGAGAACTATCCTCAGAAAACATAAGCCTACGAGATCAACTATAGACTCTTCTTCACGGACGTGTGGGCAGCCAGCATCGTCGGACGTCGGTGTATTACTGACACTAACATTAAGGCTAGATCAGGATGACGGATGTTGCATTTCGTTTGATGGCAATATTGAATGTGTAGGTCCATGTTGGAAATAATCAATATTCCTGAACGTCAAGTATCATTAGCAACTATTTCAATTTAAGTCTCTGTCAATAACAGATTACCGGTAGGTTAATATGATAAAGTACCCTATGCAGAATCGCTCACGTACACGAGTGTATGCGCGCGCGCGCGCTCAGGCTGCACCTGCAAGATGGCTCAAAGTGTTTTTTGCATAAAGTCCTGTGAAGATAGAATACATATTTGATAATCCTAATTTGTGACTGCAAGTAGGCTTTGAGATGGGGTCCTTGTAACGAAGATGTCATTGCGGCTCCGATGCAACTTCACGCTCCAACTCACCTTGAAACAGGGCTTGTTTGGTAGTGCCTCCAAAGCGACAGTGGAGAAACCAATCCACGCCCAAAGCCTCCTACACTCACCAATGAAAAGAGTGCGGAGGCGGATCTACAATCTAAATTGTTATGCCTGGTTTCACGTTGGATTTACCATCTGACGTCGTCTGCTCTCCTCTCACTGGTGCAGGTGCTCTGTCTCAGCGAGAGAGGATGCGAAGGAAAGCAGGGGAGGGATAAAGCGAAGGGCGCCGGTGAAAAAGTGTGCAGGGCATGATTTAAAGGATATCAACCGCAGCAGATAGCGCGTTTATCGACCCGGGGACTCAGCAATGAAAGGTTTATTGAAAGGGGCACTTTGAGATATGATGAGGTTTCTTTCTGGTTGGCAATAGTACTATGATTTGGTATGTGGCCACTTTGATAGCAAGTGTATTCAGCACCCGAGGAACGGCAGCTCAAGGTGAGTTGAAGTGCAATATTTTATACTGCTTCCTGCTGAAGTTTTATTGTGGCTATGTTTACTAGGCTATATGGCTTTCGGATCATTGGTTGTTTGCCTGTCCACAAATGTCTAACAAGTAGGCACCATTTAGTTTATTCAATTCGGTATCCATTGTGTTTGAATTGCTTGCACCTGTTTCAAAGTGTAATGATGAGACGAGCACAAACTAGGAGGAAAAGTAATACAAATTCATTTTTATTATGAAGAATAGCCACCCCATGCCCTGTATCTGGATCAACAACATTGTGGTTACTCCACAATACTAACCTAATTGACAGAGTGAAAAGAAGGAAGTATGTACAGAATACATTGGCATAAGGGGGTGGATAAAATAAATGAAGAGCACTAATCCTTATTTACTACTGTATCTTATAATAGGGTTTGGGAATGGATTGTCAAGCTGCTATAAACTAATTTGACTAACCTTTAGGTAGCTGCAGAGGCGCGTGCAAAACACCATCCTGATTTTCAGTAGTGCTGTTAGCTATATTACTGACTCGACAATCGCGTTTTGTATGTTTAAAAAAGCAACTGAAATTCTTAGTGGTTTTGTAAATGGTTTGTTCGTGTTATACCTTCAAAAACACTTGTCGTAGAGTTTTCTTTTGACACTTGACTTTCTTGATCGCGAATATGTTTGTGGCACCAACAATGGTTATACATAGTTTTTTGCAATACAGGTGAGGTAAACAGGTTTCATCCCAATTTACCGGTCTCATATTATGGATTCAGTTAGCCCTGTACTTCCACCTATGTCCACTGGGAGGAGTTTTTTAAAAATAGTATCACATTGCTGCAACATGGTACAGTATGGTCAAACATGCTCAGTTAAGTTTATACTGCATATATCCATTGATAGTTAATTTGATGCTGTGTGCAGAATAGTTGCACGTAGCCTACAGTATAAACTACAGCAGTAGTACAAAAGCTATTTTTTCACATTTTGTTGTGTTACAGAATTTTTACAAATGGAAAAAAAAAAGTTAAAGTATTCAATCATTTTGTTATTGCAAGCCTAAATACGTTCAGGAGTAAGAATTTGCTTAACAAGTAACTTAAGTTTCATGGACTCTGTGTGCAATAATACTGTTTACGAGTGACAACCTCATCTTTGTACCCCACACATACAATTATCTGTAAGGTCTCTCATTTGAGCAGTGAATTTCAAACATAGATACAACCACAAAGACCAGGTGTTTTCCAATGGTTCAGAATGAAGGGCCCGTATTGGTAGAAGGGTAAAAAAAGCAGACATTGAATATCCCTTTGAGCATGTTTATGTTATTAATTACACTTTGGATGGTGTATCAATACACCCAGTTACTACAAAGATACAGGCGTCCTTCCTAACTCAGTTACTGGAGAGGAAGGAAACCGCTCAGGGATTTCACCATGAGGCCAACAGTGACTTTAAAACAGTTAGAGTTTAATGGCTGTGATAGGAGAACACTGAGGATGGATCAACAACATTGTGGTTATTCCACAATACTAACCTAATTGACAGAGTGAAAAGAAGGAAGTATGTACAGAATATAAATATTCCAAAACATGCATCCTGTTTGCAACCAGGCACTAAAGTAGTACTGCAAAAAATGATTAGCTGTTCGGGAGTCTTATGGGTTGGGGGTGGAAGCTGTTCAGAAGCCTTTTCAACCTAGACTTGGCGCTCCGGTACCGCTTGCCGTGCAGTAGCAGAGAGAACAGTCTATGACTAGGGTGGCTGGAGTCTTTGACAATTTTTAGGGCCTTCCTCTGACACCACCTGGTATAGAGTTCCTGAGTGGCAGGAAGCTTGGCCCCAGTGATGTACTGGGCCGTTTGCACTACCCTCTGTAGTGCCTTGCGGTCTGATTCTTCCATACCAGGCAGTGATGCAACCAGTCAGGATGCTCTTGATTGTGCAGCTGTCATTGTAAATAAGAATGTGTTCTTAACTGACATGTCTAGTTAAATAAAGGTAAACATTTTTTTTACCTGTTTAAAGGTCTTACTAACATCGGCTACGGAGAGCGTGATCACACAGTCGTCCAGAACAGCTGATGCTTGCTTCAGTGTTGCTTGCGTCAAAGCGAGCTTAGAAGTAATTTAGTTTGTCTTGAAGGCTTGCGCACTGGGCAGCTCGCGGCTGTGCTTCCCTTTGTAGTCTAACAGTTTGCAAGCCCTGCCACATTCGTCGAGCGTCAGAGCCGGTGTAGTACTATTCAATCTTAGTCCTGTTTTGACGCTGTGCCTGTTTCATGGTTCGTCTGAGGGCATAGGTATTTCTTATAAGCGTCCCTCTCCTTGAAAGCGGCAGTGCTACCCTTATAGCTCAGTGCGGATGTTGCCTGTAACCCATGGCTTCTGGCTGGGGTATGTACGTACAGTCATTGTGGGGATCACGTCATCGATGCACTTATTGATGGAGACAGTGACTGATGTGGTGTACCATCGGAAGATGCCATCGGGAAGAATCCCGGAACATATTCCAGTCTGTGCTAGCATAACAGTCCTGTAGCTTAGCATCTGCTTCATCTAACCAATTTCTTATTGACAGAGTCACTGGTGCTTCCTGCTTTTGTGATTAAATTGCAGGCCACACTACTTGCCTAGAGAGTTTTTAGCTATACTCTTTGTGGCTGTTTATTTACCACCACAGACAGATGCTGGCACTAAGACCTCACTCAGTCAGCTGTATAAGGAAATAAGCAAACAGGAAACCACTCACCCAGAGGCGGCGCTCCTAGTGGCTGGAGACTTTAATGCAGGGAAACTTAAATCAGTTCTACCAAATCTCCATCAACATGTTAAATGTGCAACCAGAGGAAAAAAAATTCTAGATCACCTGTACTCCACACACAGAGCGCATACAAAGCTCTCCCTCGCCCTTCTTTTGGTAAATGCGACAACAACTCTATCCTCCTGATTCCTGCTTACAAGCAAAAATTAAAGCAGGAAGCACCAGTGACTCGGTCTATAAAAAAGTGGTCAGATGAAGTAGACGCTATACTACAGAACTGTTTTGCTATCACAGACTGGAACATGTTCCGGGATTCCTCTGATGGCATTGCGAAGTACACCACATCAGTTACTGGCTTTATCAATAAGTGCATCGAGGACGTCGTCCACACAGTGACCGTACATACATACGCCAACCAGAAGCCATGGATTACAGGCAACATTCGCACTTAGCTAAAGGGTAAAGCTGCTGCTTTCAAGGTGCGGGACTCTAACCCGGAAGCTTACAAGAAATCCTGCTATGCCCTGCGACGAACCATCAAACAGGCAAAGCGTCAATACAGGGCTAAGATTGAATCATACTACACCGGCTCTGACGCTCGTCTTATGTGGCAGGGCTTGCAAACGACTGTGTGATCACGCTCTCCGTAGCCGACGTGAGTAAGACCTTTAAACAAGTCAACATACACAAGGCTGCGGGGCCAGACGGATTACCAGGACGTGTGCTCCGGGCATGTGCTGACCAACTGGCAGGTGTCTTCACTGACATTTTCACCATGTCCCTGATTGAGTCTGTAATACCAACATGCTTCAAGCAGACCACCATAGTCCCTGTGCCCAAGAACACTAAGGTAACCTGCCTAAATGACTACAGACCCGTAGCACTCACGTCTGTAGCCATGAAGTGCTTTGAAAGGTTGGTAATGGCTCACATCAACAACATCCCAGAAACCCTAGACCCCCTCCAATTTGCATACCGCCCAAACAGATCAACAGATGATGCAATCTCTATTGCACTCCACACTGCCCTTTCCCACCTGGACAAAAGGAACACTTATGTGAGAATGCTGTTTATTGACTACAGCTCAGTGTTCAACACCATAGTACCCTCAAAGCTCATCACTAAGCTAAGGATCCTGGGACTAAACACCTCCTTCTGCAACTGGATCCTGGACTTCCTGACGGGCCGCCCCCAGGTGGTGAGGGTAGGTAGCAACACATCTGCCACGCTGATCCTCAACACTGGAGCTCCCCAGGGGTGCGTGCTCAGTCCCCTCTTGTACTCCCTGTTCACCCACGACTGCATGGCCAGGCACGACTCCAACCCCATCATTAAGTTTGCAGATGACACAACAGTAGTAGGCCTGATCACTGACAACGACGAGACAGGGAGGAGGTCAGAGACCTGGCCGTGTGGTGCCAGGACAACAACCTCTCCCTCAACGTAACCAAGACTAAGAAGATGATTGTGGACTACAGGAAAAGGAGGACCGAGCACGCCCCCATTCTCATCGACGGGGCTGTAGTGGAGCAGGTTGAGAACTTCAAGTTCCTTGGCGGCAGGTAGCCTAGTGGTTAGAGCGTTGGACTTGTAACCGGAGGGTTGCAAGTTCGAATCCCCAAGCTGACAAGGTAAAAATCTGTCGTTCTGCCCCTGAACATGGCAGTTAACCCACTGTTCCCCGGGCGCCGAAGACGTGGATGTCGATTAAGGCAGCCCCCTGATTCAGAAAGGTTGGGTTAAATGCGGAAGACACATTTCAGTTGAAGGCATTTGGTTGTACAACTGACTAATAATGGTGACTTTGACTTTGAACAACAAGCTAGAATGGTCCAAACACACCAAGACAGTCGTGAAGAGGGCACGACAAAGCCTATTCCACCTCAGGAGACTAAAAAGATTTGGCATGGGTCCTGAGATCCTCAAAAGGTTCTACAGTTGCAACATTAAGAGCATCCTGACTGGTTGCATCACTGCCTGGTACGGCAATTGCTCGGCCTCTGACCGCAAGGCACTACAGAGGGTAGTGCGTACGGCCCAGTACATCACTGGGGCTAAGCTGCCTGCCATCCAGGACCTCTACACCAGGCGGTGTCAGAGGAAGGCCCTAAAAATGGTCAAAGACCCCAGCCACCCCAGTCATAGACTGTTCTCTCTACTACCGCGGGGCAAGCGGTACTGGAGTGCTAGGACAAAAAGGACTCTCTACAGTTTTTACCCCCAAGCCATAAGACTCCTGAACAGGTAATCAAATGACTATCTGGACTTTTTGCATTGCCCCCCCCGCTGCTGCTACTTTCTGTTTATCATATATGCATAGTCACTTTAACTATACTTTCATGTAATACTACCTCAATTGGACCGACCAACCAGTGCTCCCGCACATGGGCTATCTATCTGCATTGTGTCCCACCACCCGCCAACTCCTTTTTTACACTTCTGCTACTCTCTGTTCATCATATATGCATAGTCACTTTAACCATAACTACATGTACATATACTACCTCAATCAGCCTGAAAACAGGTGTCTGTATGTAGCCTTGCTACTGTATATAGCCTCGCTACTGTATATACTGCTGTTTTTATATCTTTACCTACCTATTGTTTACCTAATACCCTTTTTATAATTTTTTGCACTGTTGGTTAGAGCCTGTAATTAAGCATTTCACTGTAAGGTCACCTGTTGTATTCGACGCACGTGACAAATAAACTTTGATTTGATTTAGTTTTTTGCTTGTAAGCAGGAATCAGGAGGATAGAATTATGGTCAGATTTGCCAAATGGAGGGCGAGCTTTGTACGCGTCTCTGTGTGTGGAGTAAAGGTGGTCTAGAGTTTTTTTCCCTCTGGTTGCACATGTAACAAGCTGGTAGAAATGAGGTAAAACAGTTTCCCTGCATTAAAGTCCCCGGCCATTAGGAGCACTGCCTCTGGATGAGAGTTTTCCTGTTTGCTTATGGCCTTCTACAGCTCATTGAATGCAGACTTTGTGCCAGCATCGGTTTGTGTTGGTAAATAGACAGCTACGAAAAATGTAGATGAAAACTCACTTGGTAAATAGTGTGGTCTACAGCTTATCATGAGATACACTCATGATTAGATTTGATTAGATTTTGTGCACCAGAGGTTGTTTACAAATATACACAGACCGCCACCCCTTGTCTTACCGGAGGCAGCTGTTCTATCTTGCCGACGCAGCATAAAACCCAGCAACTGTATTTTATCCATGTCATCGTTCAGCCAGTGAAGCAAGATATTACAATTTAATGAGATGCAGATCACCCACTCGCCGTCGGATCCTTACAAGGCACCCCGACATCTCAGTCTCTTTCTCCTGCGAATGATGGGGATGTTGGCCTTGTCCGGTGTCTGTAGTAAATCCTTCGCTTCCAACTCGTTAAAGAAAAAATCATTGTCCAATACGAGGTGAGTAATTGCTATCCTGATATCCAGAAGCTCTTTTTGGTCATAAGAGATGGTGACAGAAACACACACAATAGCACAATTGGTTAAGAGCCCGTAAAACGGCAGCCATCTCCTCTGGCGCCGTTCAATCAATACACTTCAATATGAAGTGTAATGGATTTGCCCCAAACATAACAACACATTACTGAGTACCTTTCTCCATATTTTCAAGCATAGTGGAGTCTGCATCATGTTATGGGTATGCTTGTAATCGTTAGGGACTGAGGAGTTTTTCAGGATAAAAAAGAAAATGGAGCTAAGCATAGGTAAAATCCTAGAGGAAAACCTGATTTGGCTGTTTAGCAATGATCAACAGCCAATTTGACAGAGCTTGAAGAATTTAAAAAAGAATAATGTGCAAATATTGTGCAATCCAGGTGTGCAAAGCTCTTAGAGACTTACCCAGAAAGACTCACAGCTGTAATTGATGCCAAAGGTGATTCTAACATGTATTGACTCAGGGGTGTGTATGCTTATGTAAATAAGATATTTCTGTATTTTATTTTCAATACATTTGCTAACATTTCTAAAAACATGTTTTCACTTCGTCAGTATGGGGTATTGTGTGTAAATGTGTGAGAAACAACATATATTTAACCCATTTAGATTTCAGCCTGTAACACAACAAAATGTGCAATAAGTCAAGGGGTATGAATACTTTCCAAGGCACTGTATATCCTCCTCTCAGTATGTAGTCCCATTCAGCCGGGAGGGCAGCAGACTGTTGTTATTGCCAAGGAGACGAGGACAGTACAGTGAGTGACGCTGTGATGCTGGTGTCATATGCCTCTGGGCGACTGAGAACTGACTGTCACCTTGCTCTGCCGCTCATGTGCTCCTCTGCATATGTTCCCCATCTCCGACGTTACCGACGGACATCACAGAGCTCTAGAGCCCATATACACACACCCACAGAAACTGCGCTGTACTCTGTCGTCCTGCCTGAACGCTGCTGTCTCAAGCTGTCAGCTGGCAAACGCCTCGACTCTGGCCAGCGATAACCCTGGACACGAGCCAGAGTGCTCTCTATTCTTCTCTCTCTCTCTCTCTCTCTCTCCGCCCTCAGTCTAATCTCTCTCCCTATCTCCCCATCTTAACTCTTATCTTCTGTTTTTGTGTGCATCCTCTTTCTACCCTCCATCTCTCCCCAACCTTTGGTCTCAGGTCCTTTCTCTAATGTCTTGCTCGCCACACAAACTCAACACACCCACCACCATTTAAGTTGGCTCTTAGCAATATGGGATGGCAGAGTGGGGGGCATGGGAGCATGGAGAGCGATGTTAATGGGGGCCTGGAGGGGTGTGCGGCAACCGTCTGCTCCCATCCACACTCCACTTGTTACGTCCCCCACATAGCCCCCCCCCGAGGGAATAGTGCGTCTTTAAACATGATATGAGCATATGCCCACTAACAGGAAGGCGCTCTCCCCCTGTTAAACTGATTATGACTAAGCTGTGCGTTAAATGCCACTCTTGTGCCTGACCGTAATGCACATGGCACGGGTACAGAGCGGGCAGGTTGTGTTGGGGCAAGGGGTGGGTTGGAACATCATTGCCCCCCAGGATAGTTTGTCAGGACTGTGTGCGTGTCTGTGCGGGTGTGCATGTATGTGCGAGTGCATGAGTAGGCTATGTGTTTTGCGTGTGTGTGTGTGTGTGGAGGGAAAATAATGAAAACACAAAGTAAAATATTTAGTTAAAGGCAGATTGCAGTAACACTTTTTCTACCTCAAAAAATTCTGTGGTAGACATATTACAAAAGAGCAGGTTGGCGACTGTTGATGACCACACAGAAACCTGCAGAGTAGTTACTAACTAACCACAGATAGGAATGGTGAGACAGCCATTTCAAAGCAATCGATTTAATTGTCAAGGTTCCAAGTATTTGGTGTGTGTGTGTGTGTGTGTGTGTGTGTGTGTGTGTGTGTGAGAGAGTGCGTGAATTTGTTTGCATGTGTGATGTATTCGTGTGTGTGTAAGCGCGCACATTTAGTGCATTCTAAATAAAGATGAACACTGCTGACTGGTCTTAATCATGATATTTTTGGTGTGGGTCACTTTGTCAGTGGTACACATACACACAACAAATCACATAACATACATTGTATTTCATACTACTGTATTTTTTGTATAATTAACTAATATGCATATAGTCCAGCAGTATAGCTTCTTCCCCATTAGTATATGATATGGCAGCACAGCTCCTCACTTTGTAACATGTTGGACGGGCTAGGCTATCTTATCTGGCCCCAATTCCATTTCTATGCTCTCAGCACTTCAAAGACAGCTTCCTGTCTGCAATGTACTTCCTACAGAATGCTCTCTCTAGCCCTCAGACTGGTATCATTGCCAGGAGTCTGTGTGTGTGTGTGCATGTCAGAGAGCGAGGATCCTGACTGGATATGAGGGTGGGAAATTGGGATGAGGAAATGTGGCTCAGAAGTGTCCCTGTTCCCTCAGATAAAGTGTTCCTCTAATACCTTCCTTCAACTGCCCTGGTTTTGAGGTCGCACAGTAGCTCTCAAAGAGTGCGATCTTGGCCAGTATTTGAACCTGCAAAGGTTCATAGGTTATTCAAACCTTTTATTACAGTCATTTTTGCATGTGGTTCTTTATTATGCTATCTAATGTATGTCTTTTCTACTAGTTAACCAGTACACCATTAGAAAAAAAGATGCAATCTAGAACCTAAAAGGGTTCTTCTGTTGTCCCCATAGGATAACCCTTTTTGGTTCCAGGATGAACCTTTTTTGTGCCAGGTTGAACCTTTCCACAGAGTGTTCTACATGGACCCAAAAAGGGTTCTACCTGGAACCAAAATGGTGCTCCTATGGGGACAGCCAAATAAGAAGTCAGTTATGGAGAGATGTGGGTCACTGCTTATTAAGATATTCTTGAAATTGTTCTTAAATAAAATGCGTTAAGTAAGACTTTAGTTCCTCTGGTTCATGGTGTGTTGTCGGCATGGTATCCTCTCGCCCGGGGCAAATGGCACGCTCCATAAGTCACCAACCTTCATACGTCAATCAGCTGTTATTTGGACTAGGAAGGATTGACTCAGGGGTCCATCTTTCACCAGGGCTCTGATGCGAGAGAACGCTGGTGAAAGATGCTCCAGATATACATGGAGGGGGGCCTTGTGGAACCTCTTCAATTATGCATTCTACTCCACAAAGCTTTAGTTTAGAAGTAAGGTCAGTGTGTTACTATTTCAGTCTTGTCAGTTCATGTTGGCAACATAGTAAATAGCTGTTTTATTCATGTTGCAGGAGTTGATACCACCCACTTTTTACCTGTCTGTTTCCCCTCTCCACGGCTGCTTGAGTAGAAAATTGTTAATTGATCGATCTAGTAGCCAGTGATTTTAGCATGTAAATCTTGGCGGGGCAAACTCCCCCAATTTGTTTTAGAGCCACAACACTAAACAATACATGAATTGCACTATAACAGTGACTAACAGTGCCCATAAACTGTTAGGGCCTACATAAAGCTGTCCCAAAACAGCAGTCCCAACACCTTACTACTGCTACTCCTGGCTATCAGTGAAGCCTTGTCTGGCAGCGAAATAGTTAATTCAGCCTCATTTACTGCCTTTAAAAAAACATAACTGATATGACTGACTTGCTTAAAAAAAAAAGTGGTTTCTACTGACAATTGAAATGTACAAACTATGGCATAAGGGGACGACGAGCGGATAAGAGGCAATCCGTAATTCCGATTAATACATTAATGAGCGAGCTAGGACGGACGTAGTCAATATAACTATTTGTTCAGCACTTTTGAAATGTACAGTGTCAGAATTCAGAACATGGGCCGTTCTTACAGTATTCTCCCTGTACACCAAGTCAGAAACATAGGATAAATAAAGGGGGCATATAAGCAGACAATGAAAACTTTTGCAATATTCGATGATGACGTTTCTCTAAAACAGGCTATAGGCTACATGTGCACCACCAAGTCAGAACAGTAGGCTAAATTATGAGGGGAAAAGAGACCAAATTATTAGGGTGAGGCACATGGGTTACTAACAGCTTACTACACAACAGACAATTAGTATTGCTTTCTTAGCTACAGTATACATATCTCCCTGGCATATTACATAATTTATGCAGCAGCATACAATACATTTTTGGACTCACCTTGTTATGCTGTGCTCACTTGAACGTGGCACCGCGGTCCTTTGTGGGCAAATTTTGTCATCAAAGTCTGGCATTCTCTGGATTTATGGTGCTTTCAGGATAACTGGGAACTCCGAAAAAAATGTTGAATCATGACGTCAGTGATCTTCAGGTCAGAGCTCTAGAAAGAGGCCAGAGTTCCCGACTTTGAATTCAGAGTTGGAGGACCCTTCAAAACGTATTTTCCCAGTCGGAGCTCGTTTTTTTCAGAGTTCCCAGTAGTCTTGAACTCAATGAAGTCTGAGATTTCCCAGGTCTGAGTTTCCAGTTGTTTTGAACGCGGCAGAAATCATGCTGGATTGACAGCAAGGACAATGTTGAATGTTTATCCTTTTAAGCTTGGAAAAGCTTAAACCCAGACATGGACCACACACCCGCTCCACTGAATAGCAGACTAGTGATTGCTTTGCAATGCTTGTAGTTAAATCAAATTTATTAAATCAAGTTTATTTGTCACATATGCCGAAAACAACGTGTAGACCTTACAGTGAAATGCTTACTTACAAGCCCTTAACCAACAATGCTTTAAGAAGTTAAGAAAACAATTATAATTAAGTGGTAAGTAAAAAATAGAAAATAAAAGTAAATAGAAAATAAAAGTAACAAATAATTAAACAGCAGTAAAATAACAAGCGAGGGTATATAGGCAACAACATGTCTGCCAAGCTGATCCTCAACACTGGGTCCCTCTGGGTGTGTACTTAGTTCCCTCCTGTACTCCCTGTTCACCCACGACTGCGTGGCCAAACACGTCTCCAACACCGTCATTAAGTTTTCTGATGACACAACAGTGGTAGACCTGATCACCGACAACGATGAGACAGCCTATAGGGAGGAGGTCAGAGAACTGGCAGTGTGGTGCCAGGACAACAACCTCTCCCTCAATGTGATCAAGACAAAGGACCTGATCGAGGATGACAGGAAAAGGCGGGCCGAACAGGCCCCCATTAACATCGACAGGGCTGTAGTGGAGCAGGTCGAGAGCTTCAAGTTCCTTGGTGTCCACATCACCAACCTACTATCATTGTCCAAACACACCAAGACAGTCGTGAAGAGGGCACGACAACACCTTTTCCCCCTCAGGAGACAGAAAAGATTTGGCATGGATCCTCAAAAGGTACTACAGCTGCACCATTGAGATCATCCTGACCGGTTGCATCACCGCCTGGTATGGCAACTGCTCGGCATCTGACCGTAAGGCGCTACAGAGTGTAGTGCGTACGGCCCAGTACATCACTGGGGCCAAGCTTCCTGCCATCCAGCACCTATATAATAGGCGGTCAGAGGAAAGCCCATAAAATTGTCAGACACTCCAGTCACCTAAGTCATAGACTGTTTTCTCTGCTACTGCATGGCAAGCGGTACCGGAGCGCCAAGTCTAGGACCAAAACGCTCCTTAACTTCTTAGGGCTAGGGGGCAGTATTTTGAAGTTCGGATGAAAAACGTGCCCAAAGTAAACTGTCTGTTACTCAGGCCCAGAAGCTAGGATGTGCATATATACCTTTGGATAGAAAACACTCTGAAGTTTCTGAAACTGTTAAAATAATGTCTGTGAGTATAACAGAACTGATATGGCAGGCAAAAACCAGAGGAAAATCCATCCTGGATGTCTGAATCAGTCATGTCACACTGTTTTCAATATGGCAGATATTCAAAGCCTCATAGTTTAACCCCCAGATTGCAGTTCCTATGGCTTCCACTAGATGTCAACAGTCTTTAGAAAAAGGTTTGAAGCTTCAGTCATGTAAATCAAGGGAGTAAGACCACTTGTTCCTGAGTTCACGTCAAGTGTACTGTTTTGGATTTTGCGCGTAACAGGGAATGCGCGCTCAGTTCTTTTTCTCTTCTATTCAGCAGGTTATATTCCGTCTGAAATATTATAGTGTATATTCATTTTAGGGTATCTGAGTATTGATTACAAATGCTGTTTGACTTTTTTCGACTAACTTTACGGGTACTTTTGGGATATTGTTTGTCTGCATGGATGAAAGCCTTTGGGCAGGTGGATTACTGAACAAAACGCGCCAACCAAACGGCGCTATATGGATAAAGAGAAACTTTATTGAACAAAAGTACCTTTTATTGTGTAACCTGGACGCTTGGGTATGTCATCAGAGGAAGATCATCAAATGTAAGCAATTTATTTTATGCCATTTTTGAGTTTTGTGACACCTCTGTTGGATATGTTATTATGCTAATTGAGTTCGAGGCGGGCGCTGTCCTCAGACAACCAAATGTTCTGCTTTCGCCATAAAGCCTTTTTGAAATCTGACCATGCTGTTAGATTAACAAGAGTCTAAGCTTTTGAAGGGTGTGCAGCATTTGTATTTTCATGAATGTTTGAAATTAGCATTTTTGTAAATTGAATTTGTCTCTCTGCATTTCACCGGATGTTGTCAAAATCAATCCCGTTCACGGGATTGGATCCGTAACAGGTTAACAGCTTATACCCCCAAGCCATAAGACTACTGACCCCCCCATCCCCTCCATCTGTTTTGTACACTGCTGATACTCACTGTTTATTATCATTGTGTAACCGGTGTGAAATGGCTAGTTAGCTAGCGGGGTGCGTTCTAACAGCGTTTTCAATCAATGACGTCACTCGTTCTGAGACCTTGAAGTAGTTGGTCCCCTTGCAGAGGGCCGCGGCTTTTGTGGAGCGATGGGTAACGATGCTTCGTGGGTGTCAGTTGTTGATGTGTGCAGAGGGTCCCTGGTTTGAGCCCAGGTAGGGGCGAGGAGAGGGACGGGGAAGCAACACTGTTACATTGATGCTGTTGACCCGGATCACTGGTTGCGGCGGAAAAGGAGGTCAAAAGGGGGGTGAGTGTAACTGGTGTGAAATGGCTAGTTAGCTAGCGGGGTGTGCACTAACATCGTTTCAATCGGTGACATCACTCGCTCTGAGACCTTGAAGTAGTTGTTCCCCTTGCTCTGGCTTTTGTAGAGCGATGGGTAACGATGCTTCGTGGGTTGTCAGTTGTTGATGTGTGCAGGGGGTCTCTAGTTCGAGCCCAGGTAGGGGCGAGGAGAGGGACGGAAGCTATACTGTTACATGTGCATAGTCACTTCACCCCTACCTACATGTACAAATTACCTCAACTAACCTGTACCCACGCACGCTGGACTTGGTACCGGTACCCCCTGTATATAGCCTCGTGTTAAATTATAAAAAGTTTTTATTAAAATGTTGTTTGGGAAATATTTTCTTAACTCTTCTTGAACTGCACTGTTGGTTAAGGGCTTGTAAGTAAGGATTTCATGGTAAGGTCTACACTTGTTGTATTCGATGCATGTGACAAAGTTTGATTTGAAATACAGGGGGTACCGGTACAGAGTCAATGTGGGCACTGTGGTGTTGAACGCTGAGCTGTTGTCATAGGTTTTCCTTTTGTCCAGGAGGGAAAGGGCAGTTTGGAGTGCAATAGAGATTGCATCATCTGTGGATCTGTTGGGGCGATATGTAAATTGGAGTGGGTCTAGGGTTTCTGTGATAATGGTGTTGATGTGAGCCATGACCAGCCTTTCAAAGCACCATGGCTACAGACGTGAGTGCTATGTGTCTGTAGTCATTTAGGCAGGTTACCTTAGTGTTCTTGGGCACAGGGACTATGGTGGTCTGCTTGAAACATGTTGGTATTACAGACTCAGTCAGGGACAGGTTGAAAATATCAGTGAAGACACTTGCCAGTGGCGGTTCTAGCTTGTATGGCCCCCCCCGCCAACAAAAAAAATTCACCATTCTGCACTACCTGTAATTTTTATTCAGACATTTGGAACAACACAAATAAATAATCATAACATTTTAAAACTATATAAATATAAAAATATATACAAAAATAAGACTCATAATATCAAAAAGAAGTAACAAAGATGTATAGAAACAAATTCCGGTATATAAATACAAATAAAAAGAGAATTGAATTATTACCCTATTGCTAACAAAAAAACACAAATAAAACTAAATTGCTCAAATCCTATATCACATAAATGCACAAATATAATAACTCACTTATAAAGAAGAGAACCTGATTATTACTCTATTGCACTTCAAACAAGAAACACAAACTAAATTGCACAACTTATTGCATTAGTTCTGTACGAAGTTACAGAACTATTTGATTCCCCCGCTCCCCCTACCTCGGGCTTCCAGTGGGGAGACCTGAGGTCAACCTACCCCCGCCCCCTCCCCATCTTGTCCTTCTGAGTAAGAGACCTTACCAGGCAGTAGCCTGTCCAGCTCACAAACTAGAATCAGGGCAGCCAATTAACAAGGTTAATTGAACCACAGTCCCAAACGGTGACATGATATCGTTGACGTGACATGAAAATGAGCGATAGAAAACTGATCGCGCAAATGTTACCATTCCGAATCGTTTTTGTGCGGGTGCCCCGTGCCGCCCCCGGCAAGGTGCCACCCTGGGGCGCCTATGCCTAAATCCGCCACTGCTCGGAGTACTCGTCCTGGTAATCCGTCTGGCCATGCGGCCTTGTGAATGTTGAACTGTTTAAAGGTCTTACTCACAAGCGTGATTACACAGTCGTCCGGAACAGCTGGTGCTCTCATGCATGTTTCAGTGTTACTTGCCTCGAAGCGAGCATAGAAGTTATTTAGCTTGTCTAGTAGGTTTATGTCACTGGGCAGCTCATGGTTGTGCTTCCCTTTGTAGTCTGTAACAGTTTGCAAGCCCTGCCACACCCGACGAGCATCAGAGCCTGTGTAGTACTATTCGATCTTAGTCCTGTATTGACGCTTTGCTTGTTTGATGGTTCGTCAGAGGGCATAGCGGGATTTCTTATAAGCTTCCAGAGTCCCGTTCCTTGAAAGAGGCAGCTCTACCCTTTAACTCAGTGCGGATGTTGCCTGTAATCCATGGCTTCTGGTTGGGGTGTGTACGTACGGTCACTGTGGGGACGACGTCACAGATGCACTTATTGATGAAGCCAGTGACTGATGTGGCGTACTCCTCAATGCCATCGGAAGAATCCCGGAACATATTCCAGTCTATGCCAGCAAAACAGTCCTGTAGCTTAGCATCTGCTTCATCTGACCACTTTCTTATTGACCGAGTTACTGGTGCTTCCTGCTTTAGTTTTTGCTTGTAAGCAGGAACCAGGAGGATAGAATTATGGTCAGATTTGCCAAATGGAGGGTGAGGGAGAGCTTTGTACGTATCACTGTATGTGGAGTAAAGGTGGTCTAGAGTTTTTTTTTTACTTCTGGTTGCACATTTAACATGCTGATAGAAATGAGGTAAAACTGATTTGAGTTTCCCTGCATTTAAAGTCCCTGGCCACTAGGAGTGCCGCCTCTGGATGAGCGTTTTCCTGTTTGCTTATGGCCGTATACAGCTCATTGAGTGCGGTCTTAGTGCCAGCATCGGTCTGCGGTGGTATATAGACAGCTACGGAAAATATAGATGTAAACTCTCTTGGTAAATAGTGTGGTTGTCACGATCTTCATGAGGGAAAGACCAAGGCGCAGCGAGGCATCCAGTATACATGTTTATTTAAGAAAATGAAACTCCCGTAACTGGGTAAAATAACAAAAAGTCAACGTAACGAAGATCGTGAAGATGAACACACTAAACACAAACAAGCTATGTCCAAACAATCACCCACAAAACCTAAATGACAACCCCAAACATATATATGGTTCCCAATTAGAGACAACGACACGCAGCTGCATCTAATTGGGAACCATTACCCCAACATAGAAATACAACACCTAGAACAAAAACCCTACACCAAAACCAAAGCAAAAACACGCCAGCCTGTCATCTCAGGCCTGGACGTGACAGTGGTCTACAGCTTATCATGAGATACTCTACCTCAGGCGTGCAAAACCTTGAGACTTCCTTAGATTTCATGCACCAGCTGTTGTTTACAAATATGCATAGGCCGTCGCCCCTTGTCTTACCAGAGGCCGCTGTTGCGGAAAAGGTTAAAACCTGCCAGCTGTATGTTAATCATGTCATCGTTCAGTCACGAATCGGTGAAACATAAGATATTACAGTTTTTAATGTCCCGTTGGTAGAATATACGTGCTCGTAGTTAGTCTATTTTATTATCGATTGATTGTACGTTGGCTAATAGGACCGATGGTAAAGGTAGTTTACCCTCTTGGTGACCGATCCTTACAAGGCACCTGGAACGTCGTCCAAATCAAATTTTATTTGTCACATACACATGGTTAGCAGATGTTAAAGCAAGTGTAGCGAAATGCTTGTGCTTCTAGTTCCGACCATGCAGTAATATCTAACAAGTAATCTAACAATTTCACAACAACTACCTTATACACACAAGTGTAAAGGAATGCATACGAGTATGTACATATAAATATATGGATGAGCGATGGCTGACCGGCATAGGCAAGATGCAGTAGATGGTATAGAGTACAGTATATACATGTGAGATGAGTAATGTAGGATATGTAAACATTATATAAATGGCATCGTTTAAAGTGGATAGTGATACATTTATTACATCCTGTTTTAAATTATTAAAGTGGCTAGAGTTTTGAGTCGATGGCCGAACGGCATAGGCAAGATGTAGTAGATGGAATAGTATACAGTGTATACATTTTATATGAGTAATGTCGGATATGTAAACATTATACAAAATTGTTTAAAGTGCCTAGTGATACATTTGTTACATCCAATTTTCTATTATTTAAAGTGGCTAGAGATTTAAGTCAGTATGTTGGCAGCAGCCACTCAATGTTAGTGGTGGCTGTTTAACAGTCTGATGGCCTTGAGATAGAAGCTGGTCTCTCGGTCCCAGCTTTGATGCACCTGTACTGACCTCGCCTTCTGGATGATAGCGGGGTGAACAGGCAGTGGCTCAGGTGGTTGTTGTCCTTGATGATATTTTTGGCCTTCCTGTGACTTCGGGTGGTGTAGGTGTCCTGGAGGGCAGGTAGTTTACCCCCAGTGATGCGTTGTGCAGTCCTCACTACCCTCTGGAGAGCCTTACGGTTGTGGGCGGAGCAGTTGCCGTACCAGGCGGTGATACAGCCCGACAGGATGCTCTCGATTGTGCAAGCCGAATTTCTTCAGCCTCCTGAGGTTGAAGAGGCGCTGTTGCGCCTTCTTCACCACGCTTCCGTGTGGGTGGACCATTTCAGTTTGTCCGTGATGTGTACGCCGAGGAACTTAAAACGTTCCACCTTCTCCACTACTGTCCCGTCGATGTGGACAGGGGGGTGCTGTTTCCTGAAGTTTTGTTGACGTTGAGTGAGAGGTTATTTTCCTGACACCACACTCCTAGGGAACTCACCTCCTCCCTGTAGGCCGTCTCGTCGTTGTTGGTAATCAAGCCTACCACTGTAGTGTCGTCTGCAAACTTGATGATTGAGTCCACGATACCTCCATCTTTTCCTCCTGCGAATGACTGGGATGAGGGCCTTGTTGGGTGTCTGAAGTAAATCCTTCCCATCTGACTCGTTGAAGAATTCCTACAGTGTGGGGTGAGTAATCGCTGTCTTGATATCAAGAAGCTCTTTTTAGTCATAAAACACAGTGGCAGAAACATTATGTACAAAATAAGTTACAAATAACGCAAGAAAACATACACAATAGCACAATTGGTTACGGGATCGTAAAACAGCGGCCATGTTCTTCGGTGCCACTGATTCCTTCCAAACCACTCATTGTTGAATTTGCGATTTCCAACTTGTTGTGTAATGTAAATGTCCAATGGGCGATGAGCTCCGATACATTATGATGTTGACATGATCAGTCCAATCAAAGCTACGGTAGATATGTGATTTTACGTCATTTCATCTGTGGCCAATGACACTGTGGCCAATGAAACTCTCCCCGTAGATTTTGCGGTGACGTAATTTTTCCATGAGTGACAACTTGAGAACACTTTGACAACTTGAGAACACTTTGATTTTTTTCACCCACACCAGAAGCAATCAATATCAATATCAAAACAAGCTCTGAACCAATTATATTAATTTGGGGACAGGTCAAAAAGCATTAAACATGTTTGACCATTTAGCTAGCTAGCTTGCTGTTGCTAGCTAATTTGTTCTGGTATATAAACATTGGGTTGTTATTTTACCTGAAATGCATAAGGTCCTCTACTCCGACAATTAATACACAGCTAAAACGGTAAACTGAATTTGTTTCTCGTCATCTCTCCTCCTTCCTTAAGGCTTCTTTTTCTTCTTTGGACTTTTATATGGCAGTTGGCAACCAACTTTACAGCATTACTACAACCTACCGGTGTGTGGACCTAAGTTCATCTTTCAATCACCCACGTGGGTACAGTATATGCTCTTAAATCTCATGAGGAGATGGGAGATGCCGGACTTGCAGAGCGCTGAGCGTCACAACAATAACCAAATTCTATTTTAGCGCCTGGCCACCCAGACGCTCGCTGACACCCGCGAGCAGTGTGGGTGCAATGATTGAATAACATGTATGAGTAAATTTATTTTGCAATGCGAGCGGTGTGGTCAGCATGTTACGCTCTGTATTTTCCGCTGGCTGCCCTACCACCACAGAAAGCACTGGGCTAGGCTGAAACACCTGCATTTTGGAGCTGCCTTTCTCAAAATAGCAAAAAATAGACCATATTTGTATGCAGCTTTATTAACTAAATTATTTGTTCGTTTTTTTACATTGTTTGCAAACTGATATTTGACAGGCATTAATGCCAAAATAACATGCAAAACCTGCCCTGAATGATGGGCCACCACTGACAGTAGCACATATAGCCCTGTTAGTATGATTTCTATGATTAGCTATTATAGTCTTGTTGGAAGATGTCTTTTGCAGACAGGAGTGCTAGGACAACTTGCCAAACTGCCTTTAGGTCAAGCAAGTGTCTTGTGTATCAGGATAACGCTGTGGAATTCAATGTCCTAAAAATATATTGCACCTCAAACAAAGGCTTTCCACAGCAAAAGAGAGAGAGGAATCCACAGAGTTGTACAGCTGCAAAATCGGAAGACACATATGTGTATCAAATTATAGCCTACTCCTACGAGGCACATTTTCAAGATGCTAAAGAGCTCCACATGTAGCCTACGAGTCTGTGTGAACATGATGTGCTCGGCAGTGGCAAGCTGAGAGAGCACAGTGAGTAAGATAGACAATTCGAAACATTGCTTGTAGCTTGGCTAGTTAGCTCGCTCGTTAGCAAGCCAGTTAACTATTTAGCTATGAAATTATTTGGTGCAATATCTTCATATATCCTGAAATTAAAGTGTCTGCCCTGCCCATATGCCTGTTTCTCTGGGGCCTGTTGCAGTGAGAATGAGCAAGCCACTTTTTAGTGCCTTTCCCACTGTGCACCTGTATATTTTTTTGTTGTTGATCTGATTCTAGTTATAAGGAAAAAACAGCTATCCTGTGTTATACTCAGGGCCTAAAATGATCACCCTCCACCTGTGAAACCCGGGTAGATTTTGGCATTGGCTCGTAAGAATGTCTAATTCATCAGCCACATTGGCGCATGGTAGCACTCTGGTCTCTCCAGTGTGGAGCATTTCATAAAAATAGTCAAGTATGGGCACATGTGCGAGTTGTGATTTATAGCAACATAAATGCTGCAGTAGCTGTTTTCAAAGTATTTCTGACATTTTGTTTCATATCTGAATCATATCTGAATCTGAATCCTAGCATTATAGCTATCCCACCTTGCGCTGCAACACTGCCTGTCTGGGGGTATGTGAGCACTGTCAGTACTGAAAGATTCATTTTTAGAAGCAATGGGCATAGGCATAAAATTTGGTCTAATTTCCTCGACAGTCTACTAAACTGAAACTTTGTCCTTGTGTTTCTTGGCTATTTACATTGTTTTGTTCACAAGCTAGGTTGCTTTTTTTTATTATTTGAATATACACTACCGTTCAAAGGTTTGGCTTCACTTAGAAAACACTTTATTCTGAAACTCGTCAGTCTATTCTTGTTCTGACAAAGGAAGGCTATTCCATGCGATAAATGGCCAAGAAACTGAAGATCTCTGTACTACTCCCTTCACAGAACAGCACAAACTGGCTCTAACCAGAATAGAAAGAGGAGTGGGAGGCCTCACTGCACAACTGAGCAGAAGGACAAGTACATTTGAGTGTCTAGTTTGAGAAACAGACGCCTCACAAGTCCTCAATTGGCAGCTTCATTAAATAGTACCCGCAAAACACCAATCTCAACATCAACAGTGAAGAGGGGACTCCGGGAGGCTGGCCTTCTAGGCAGAGTTTCTCTGTCCAGTGTCTGTTTTAAAAATATATATATTTCACCTTTATTTAACCAGGTAGGCCAGTTGAGAACATGTTCTCATTTACAACTGCGACCTGGCCAAGATGAAGCAAAGCAGTGCGACAAAAACAACAGAGTTACACATGGGATAAACAAACGTACAGTCAATAACACAATAGAAAACTATATGTACAGTGTGTGCAAATGTAGAAGAGTAGGGAGGTAAGGCAATAAATAGGCCATGGAGGCGAAATAATTCAAATTTAGCATTAACACTGGAGTGATAGATGTGCAAGTAGAGATACTGGGGTGCAAAAGAGCAAGAGGATAAGTAACAATATGGGGATGAGGTAGTTGGGTGTGCTATTTACAGATTGGCTGTGTACAGGTACAGTGATTGATAAGCTGCTCTGACAGCTGATGCTTAAAGTTGGGAGATGAGTGGGAGATGTAAGACTCCAGTGGGAGATGTAAGACTCCAGCTTCAGTGATTTTTGCAATTCGTTCCAGTCATTGGCAGCAGAGAACGGGAAAGAAAGGCGTCCAAAGGAAGTGTTGGCTTTGGGGGTGACCAGTGAAATATACCTGCTGGAGCGTGTGCTACGAGTGGGTGTTGCTATGGTGACCAGTGAGCTGAGATAAGGCAGGGCTTTACCTAGCATAGACTTATAGATGACCTGGAGCCAGTGGGTTTGGCGATGAATATGTAGTGAGGGCCAGCCAATGAGAGCATACAGGTCGCAGTGGTGGGTAGTATATGGGGCTTTGGTGACAAAACGGATGGCACTGTGATAGACTACATCCAGTTTGCTGAGTAGAGTGTTGGAGGCTATTTTGTAAATGACATCGCCAAAGTCAAGGATCGGTAGGATAGTCAGTTTTACGAGGGTATGTTTGGCAGCATGAGTGAAGGAGGATTTGTTGCAAAATAGGAAGCCAATTCTCAATTTAATTTTGGATTGGAGATGCTTAATGTGAGTCTGGAAGGAGAGTTTACAGTCTAATCAGACACCTAGGTATTTGTAGTTGTCCACATACTCTAAGTCAGAACCGTCCAGAGTAGTGATGCTGGTCGGGCGGGAGGGTGCGGGCAGCAATCGGTTGACGAGCATGCACTTAGTTTTACTTGCATTTAAAAGCAGTTGGAGGCCTCGGAAGGAGTGTTGTATGGCATTAAAAGCTTGTTTGGAGGTTTGTTAGCACAGTGTCCAAAGAAGGGCCAGAGGTATACAGAATGGTATCGTCTGCGTAGAGGTGGATCAGAGAATCACCAGCAGCAAGAGCGACATCATTGATATATACAGAGAAGAGTCAACCCGAGAATTGAACCCTGTGGCACCCCCATAGAGACTGCCAGAGGTCCGGACAACAGGCCTTCCGATTTGACACACTGTACTCTATCTGAGAGGTAGTTGGTGAACCAGGCGAGGCAGTCGTTTGAGAAGCCAAGACTATTGAGTCTGCCGATAAGAATGCGGTGATTGACAGAGTCGAAACCCTTGGCCAGGTCGATGAAGACGGCTGCACAGTACTGTCTTATATCGATGGCGGTTATGATATTGCTTGAGCGTGGTTGAGGTGCACCCATGACCAGCTCGGAAACCAGATTGCATAGTGGAGAAGGTACGGTGGGATTCGAAATGGTCGGTGATCTGTTTGTTAATTTGGCTTTTGAAGATTTTAGAAAGGCATGGCAGGATGGATATAGGTCTATAACAGTTTGGGTCTAAAGTGTCTCCCCCTTTTGAAGAGGGGGATGACCACGACAAATTTCCAATCTTTGGGGATCTGACGATACGAAAGAGAGGTTGAATAGGATAGTAATAGGGGTTGCAACAATTTTGCCTGGTCATTTTAGAAAGAGAGGCTCCAGATTGTCTAGCCCAGCTGATTTGTAGAGATCCAGATTTTGCGGGGGGGGGCTTGGGCAAGTTGCTGCAGGGGTTGTTGAGATGTTGGCCGGGGTAGGGGTAGCCAGGTGGAAAGCATGGCCAGCCGTAGAAAAATGCTTATTGAAATTATCGTAGATTTATCAGTGGTGACAATGTTATCAGTGGTGACAATCTTCTGTGCAGCTGGGAGGAGGTGCTCTTATTCTCCATGGACTTTACAGTGTCCCAAAACTTTTTGGAATTAGTGCTACAGGATGCAAATTTCTATAGTATATTGGTTTCTGACTTCCCTGAAAAGTTGCATATCGCTATTCGATGCTAATGCAGAAAGCCACAGGATGTTTTTGTGCTGGTCAAGGGCAGTCAAGTCTGGGGTGAACGAAGGGCTATATCTGTTCTAAATTTTTTTGAATGGGCATGCTTATTTAAGATGGTGAGGAAAGCACTTTTAAAGAGCAACCAGGCATTCCCGACTGACGGGATGAGGTCAATATCCTTCCGGGATACCCGGGGCAGGTCGATTAGAAAGGCCTGCTCGCTGAAGTGTTTTAGGGAGCGTTTGACAGTGATGAGGGGTGGTCATTTGACCGTGGACCCATTACACACGCAGGCAATGAGGCAATCCTGAGATCCTGATTGAAGACAGCAGAGGTGTATTTAGAGGGCATGTTGGTCAGGGTGTGTTAAGCATGTCCCAGTTTAGGTCACCTAACAGTACGACCTGAAGATAGATGGGGGGTGATCAATTCACATATGGTGTCCAGGGCACAGCTGGGGGCTGAAGGGGTTCTATAGCAAGCGGCAACGATGAGAGACTTGTTTCTGGAAAGGTGGATTTTTAAAAGTAGAAGCTCTAATTGTTTGGGCACAGACCTGGAAAGTATGACAGAACACTGCAGGCTATCTCTGCAGTAGATTGCAATACCGCCCTCTTTGGCAGTTCATTCTCTTTGGAAAATGTTATAGTTAAGCCAGGATTTAGACACGGCTAGGGCATCCGGGTTGGCAGAGTGTGCTAAAGCTGTGAATAAAACATTACTTAGGGAGTAGGCGTCTAATGTTCACATGCATGAAACCAAGGCTTTTACGGTTACAGAAGTCAACAAATGAGGGCGCCTGGGGAATGGGAGTGGAGCTAGGGGCTGCAGGGCCTGGGTTAACCTCTACATCACCAGAGGAGGAGTAGGATTTGGGTACGGCTAAAGGCTATAAGAACTGGTCGTCTCGTGCGTTCGGATCAGAGAGTAAAGGAGCAGATTTCTGGGCGCGGAAGAATAGATTCAAGGCATAATGTACAGACAATGGTATGGTAGGATGTGAATACAGCGGAGGTAAACCTAGGCATTGAGTGACGATGAGAGAGGTTTTGTCTCTAGAGGCACCATTTAAGCTAGGTGAGGTCACCGCATGTGTGGGGGTTGGAACAAAAGGGCTAGCTAAGGCATCTTGAGCAGGGCTGGAGGCTCTACAGTGAAATAAGACAATCACAAACCAAAACAGCAGTAGACAAGGCGTATTGACATTAGGGAGAGGCATGAGTAGCCGAGTGATCATAGGGTCCAGTGAGTAGCTAGGTGAGCTAGAGACACGGCGATTCAGACACTGTCTGTGTTCTTTTGCCCATATTCATCTTTTATTTTTATTGGCAAGTCTGAGATATGGCTTTTTCTTTGCAACTCTGCCTAGGCCAGCATCCCGGAGTCGCCTCTTCACTGTTGACGTTGAGACCGGTGTTTTGGGGGTACTATTTAATGAGGCTGCCAGTTGAGGACTTGTGAGGCGTCTGTTTCTCAAACTTGACACTCTAATGTACTTGTCCTCTTGCTCAGTTGTGCACCGGGGCCTCCCACTCCTCTTTATATTCTGGTTGGAAACAGTTTGCACTGTTCTGTGAAGGGAGTAGGACACAGCGTTGTATGAGATCTTCAGTTTCTTGGCAATTTCTCACATGGAATAGCCTTAATTTCTGAGAACAAGAATAGACTGACGAGTTTCAGAAGAAAGGTCTTTGTTTCTAGCAATTTTGAGCCTGTAATCGAACCCACAAATGCTGATGCTCCAGATACTCAACTCGTCTAAAGAAGGCCAGTTGTATTGCTTCTTTAATCAGAATAACAGTTTTCAGCTGTGCTAACATAATTGCAAAGGGTTTTCTAATGATCAATTAGCCTTTTAAAATAATAAACGTGGATTAGCTAACGCAACGTGCCATTGGAACACAGGAGTGATGGTTGCTGATAATGGGCCTCTGTACGCCTATGTAGATAAATTAGCAGTTTCCAACTACAATAGTCATTTACAACATTAACGTTTTCTACACTGTATTTCTGATGAATTTGATGTTATTTTAATAGACATAAATGTGCTTTTCTTTAAAAAACAAGGACATTTCTAAGTGAACGGTAGTCTATATAAAGTACCAGTCAAAAGTTTGGACAGCTACTCATTCCAGGGTTTTTATTTATTTTTACTATTTATTTTTAGAATAATAGGGAAGATATCAAAACTATGAAATAACACATTTGGAATCATGTAGTAACCAAAAAAGTGTGAAACAACTCAAAATATATTTTACCTTTGCATTTGCCCACTGAAGTCGGTTACGATGCCGAACCTCAGTCCGGTTAGACGGGTGAGGACAACGAGCACACAGATGAGCTTCCCTGAGAAGATTTCTGACAGTTTGTGCAGAAATTCTTCAGTTGTACAAACCCACAGTTGGTGGACATTCCTGCAGTCAGCATACCAATTGCACACTCCCTCAAAACTTGAGACATCAGTGGCATAGTGTTGTGTGACAAAACGGCACCTTTTAGAGTGGCCTTTTATTGTCCCCAGCACAAGGTGCACATGTGTAATGGTCATACTATTTAATCAGCTTCTTGATATACCACACCTGTCAGGAGGATGGATTATCTTGGCAAAGGAGAAATGCTTACTAACAGGGATGTAAACAAACTTCTGCACAAAATTTGAGAGAAATACGTTTTTGTGCGTATGGAACATTTCTGGGATCTTATTTCATCTTATGAAACATGGGCCCGACACTTTACATGTTCCAATTATATTTTTGTTTAGTATAGCTACCACCACAACCGAAGCCCGGAGTAAACGAAGCACACAGGCTAATTAGGTAGAGAACACTAGTGTGAAATTCCAAACATGGCCCTTCAAATCGCGGGCATGGAGGATAAGATGTCTTAATCTCCTTATTCAGCGTGTGGACAGCTGCCTCAGAGTAGGCCCAAGATGCCAAATAACCCCAGGCTAGGGGTACTGGTGGTGCTTGGCTGCACATACAGTGCCGTGAAAAAGTGTTTGCCTCCTTTCTGATTTTCTCTATTTTTGCATATTTTTTTGCACTGAACGTTATCAGTTCTTCAACCAAAACCCTTTATTAGTTAATGGGAACAAATAACAAACATTGGATACTTATTTAATTGTTTTAATTAACAAAGTTATGCAACACCCAATGTCCCTGTGTTGAAAAGTAATTGTCCTCTTACATTCAATAACTGGTTGTGCCACCTTTAGCTGCAATGACTGCAACCAAACGCTTCCTGTATTTGTTGATCAGTCTCTCAAATCCCTGTGGAGGAATTTTGGCCCACACTTCTATGCAGAAGTGATTTAACTCAGCGACATTAGTTGGTGTTCAATCATGAACTGCTCGTTTCAGACAAAAATTGTATCCACGAGTTCATCTGACTCTGGGGAAGTAGATAAAGGGCATTGCCAAAATTCCTAAATATCCTTTTAACAGGCCTATAAACTGTAATTTATGCCATAAAACACCTTGCAATACAGTGATGAAACTCAAGATGTGGTCTACTTTGATCTCTGCTGGAGAACATCACAACATTTTAACCCATGCACTTCTCTGACACTCAGTTTCTGGTACTGGGTAGGCAAATGCTATTCACTTGGGTCTATGGCACCATCAGAGACAATGAATCAATGATCACCTTTGTGAAATCGACAAGTCAGTCAGAGGAGCGGTACCTTACCAACCTGGCCCTCAATGGGAGCCCTGGGGGCCTGGGGAGTAATCTCATGGTTCAAATGAGTTCAAACAAATCACTACAGCACAGGCAGGATGGCCAACCACCAGCGGGCACGGAGTTTAACCCGCATCAAGCTTGTGCCCATCAGGACAGGGCAGTTCAGCAGGAGTGAGGAGCCATCCTCACGCCATCGACAGCCAAGCTGTGAACTGAAGAGCTAGGAAAGACGTTTAGTTAAAACAGCGTGTGGGACTTCTCACCATTTGAAAAAGCTTCTGCCACAACAATTGATATTCTGGACAATCTGCCTGATCTGTATTCTCGCTTTGCAGCCTTTGACCCAAGTGATTACAAGCTTGGACAGCTCGAAGGTGACTGAGCTGTGACAAGAGGACGTGCTTCGCAAACATATGAGGACACAGTTGCTCCTCTAAACAACACCCGTATAGTCGACTGCGAGTCCGGTAATAGGCCCGGAAGCAACCGTGGCTCAGAATGCGATCCCTCCGCAGGTATCTGTGGGCAATGCAACAGGCCAGTTGATGCGTATTAGGACAAGTATAGCGTGAACACGCCGATCAATGGCTACAAACTATCAGCTCCTGTCTCCATCCTTTAGGAGATCAGAGTGGCTGCAGCTGTGGGGGTGTTCCACTGTGGCAGAGTAGGAAGCAGACATGTTGTTTGTACTCAGGCCAAGAGACTACTCGCACACTACCGCGTCTCCCTCCACACTCAAAAACGCCAGCAAAGGGCTGGGCGATATGGCCAAAATATCATGTCACAATATTTTTCACATTTTGGACGATAGGACTGTATTTAACGGTATAAAAGTTCTAAATATGCTTTATGAGTAGTTCATGACCCTAGGGTGGAAAAACTAATTACAAGTGATTTAAATGCGGCTTTCACCATTCTGAATGTTTTATATTGTTCAATCCAACTTAATTTTCAGCATTTTCATGCAAAAGATCTAGGCCTAGTTAATTGGTGAACTGTTGGAATCATGGAAATAGAATGATTCATCTAATTTTATAGTTAGATGTTAGGAATATAGTGGGCATCACCTGGAATATATTGAGTACGTTTAGATGCACAGGAATAATTCAACATTAAACTGATTACGGCAGTAGGCAGATTATGCAATAGTCATGTAAACACCTTACTCTGCTTATCTTAATCGGCGTAAGGTCAAAATCGAGCATATGCCAATTAAAACACCTGGTTTTCGGAGAAATCTTTTGAATTATTAGGACATGTAAGCTCCTTAAACGGCGTTCCAGCGGTGTATTTGATTTGCACATGTACTAGCACCAGCCGAGGGAGTCTCCCTCTTTTAAGCACGAGAAGTGAGTTTCTGAACTGGTCTGAGACCACTCGGACAGCTGATGAAACTATATTTCTGTCTGTAATAAAGCCCTTTTGTGAGGAAAAACTCATTATGATTGGATGGGCCTGGCTCCCTCCCAGGCCCACCCCCATGGCTGCGCCCCTGCCCAGTCATGTGAAATCCATAGATTAGAGCCTAATGAATTTATTTCAGTTGACTGATTTCCTTATATGAACCGTCATTTTTGGGAGAACAAAACTGCATTCCAAGGCAATCCTATTTCGGATACAGCTTGCAATGTGCTGTCTGTGCACAAACCCGTGCCAATATGATGATGTTGGAGGGAGCTGTGGTTCACATTACAATAAGACACCTGTTGGATTTACAGTAGGCCTGTGTCTCTCCCAAAAAAATAGAGAATTCAGGGGCTAGAGGGCTTTGGTGTTTTTCCATTGATGACCTGTTCAATTTAAACTAACACCTGAGAACTGACTATTGATCAGTCCCTCCTCGATTTTGCAATTGCCATTTTTTTATTAAATTGTTTTAACTATTTTATTTAGCTAAATCAACAGTTCCCGCATATTATGCGATGGCTTGAAAATGTGTCCAATCATTGCACTAGCCCTGCATAAAACAGTCAAATCATCATAATATAACTGCATATAACTGTCCTATCACTACAAAAATAGAGCTCTCAATTTTAACTAATCACCACACGTTTAAAGAATAAAATGGTTCAATCAAGCAACGTTTCCCCAGTCAGCACATTTGTGAAAGTCATCGCAAATTGCCATGCAAAATGTCAGAATTGCTGCACCAAATTCAAGCTTTTGGGGCCACAACCATCACAACAAAACGCTGCGGAATCCTGGAAGGACTGAAACTGATGTCGGATAACTATGGTATCTGATGGACCAGTCCGTAACGTCCCACAGAACACTATGGTCCTGGGTGGAGCAACAGTCAAATGTACTGCACCGCAGTGCTGAGGCACCACTACAGCCCGGGGTTTGATCCCAGGCTGTGTCACAACCGGCCATGACCGGCAGCCACATAGGACGGCGCACAATTGGCCCAGTGCCGTCCTGGGTAGGGGAGGGTTTGGCCAGTGGGGCTTTCATTGGCTCATCATGCTTTAGCAACTACTTGTGGCAGGGCCGGGCACCTGCAATCTGACTCCGGTTGTCAGTCGAACAGTGTTTCCTCTGACACATTGGTGCGGCTGACATCCGGGTTAAGCGAGCAGTGTGATAAGAAGTATGCAGCTAGGCGGGTCATGTTTTGGAGGACCTTTGCCTCTCCCGAGCCCATTGAGGAGTTGCAGAGATCAGCCAAGCGATGTATTTCGGGGAGAAAAATAGTGTAAAATCTTTTTGGGGGCCATACCACTCTGAACACGCCTGGTTAGTACTGGGACGGTAGACTGCCTGGGAATACCAGGTGCCGTAAGCTGAAAAAAAAGGACACTGTTACTGGTCCATGTAAAGGAGGGTTTAGAAACACTGTCATAATTATAAAAAATACAAAATATTGTATTAATTTCCGGTTTTATTGATAGGGATAGCCTAGACAGAAATTAACTGGGAGAAAGAGGGAATATAGTGTAAAGATCAAAGGACGGGGATCATATAAGCCTCAACCAACCTCAGGCATGACGCTGTCAGGATTTTAGACATTTGTCATTCAACACTCCAGACTGTGACTCCAGACTGTGAATCTCCTCAATGCTGAACTTTGTCAGTGGAAAGCAGACAGTTTGTTCCTCGACACACGGTGTCCTCCTTTGAAAGGTTGACAGAAGCTGGAGGCTTCTTTTGCTCAGAGGAAGCACTTTGCCCAGGTTGTCAGTGTTCTTGTTCTCATCAGAGCCCTGGCCAGACACACACAGAGACCGACACAAGGAGAGAACACTGCAGCGCTGCTTGCTCTGTCATCACTCTGTGAGCCCAGCAACTGTCAGTCACTCACACAGACAGGCAGGCAAGGCGGTTAGAAGGGCCTATGAACTGCCTTGCACTCACTCACACTCCGATAAATGCATGAATCCATTTGTTAGGCAGAGCAATGCACAGTCTTTGGAGTGTGTGTGTGTGTGTGTGTGTTTGAGAGAGCCCTGAGTGTATCTGCATGTTCGTACTGTAAAGTATCTGAGCTAGTGTGTATGTTTGTGTGGTGCAGTGTGTAGCTTGCACAGTGCATTTTGGTACTGTGTCTTCCCATACGCAGAGCGTGTGCTTGCACAGAGTGCTGTGCCTCCCCCTCTGCACCTAACCCCCCTCTGGCGGGCCCGCTTCCTCCCCCGTCTCATCTTACAGCCGGCCACTGATGCAGTGCAGTCAGCTTCCTCCGCGCCGGCTCCTCCAGCCCCATTAAACATTCATGGGACCCAGGCCATGAGATACCGTGGCCCATCCCATCTGCACCGCACTCAGCCCGAGAAATTAGCTTCCCTCCCTCCCATCAGCAAAGTACCGGAACCAATCCACCCATAGACACAGTCTGGATTGAAGAGACGGTTCTGTGTTCCAGAAAGAGACACTATTTGACGGGCCATCGTAGAATTTATTTGGTTTTATTTAGCCCACCAAATTTTCTAAGCCATAAAATCAGCTCCAATTGATTTAAAATTTGGAAATATATTAAAGTATTCCCACGCATAATAGAGAGACATGTGATCGTATACGAATATAAGTAGGGTTTGAAATGATTGTTTTAGTCAATAATTATATCTGACTTCTTGCTGTCAATTTGTAGTCTGCAAATGATTTGTAATTATGTTCCGGCCCCCCGATCATCTGCTCAAGAAAAAAACGAACCGCGCGGCTGAATCTACTCTGAACAAAAGATATATACGCAACATGTAAAGTGTTGGTCCCATGTTTCATGAGCTGAAATAAAATATCCCAGAAATGTTCCATACGTTCAAAATGTATGTAAACCAAATTTCTCTCAAATTTGCTTTACATTCCTGTTAGTGAGCATTTCTCTTTTGCCAAGATAATCCATCCACCTGACAGGTGTGGCATATCAAGAAGCTGATTAAACAGCATGATCATTACACAGGGGAACCTTGTGCTGGGGACAATAAAAGGCCACTCTAAATGTGCAGATGCCACAGATGTCTCAAGTTTTGAGGAAGTGTGCAATTGGCATGCTGACTGCAGCAATGTCCACCAGAGCTGTTGCCAGACAATTGAATGTTCATTTCTCTACCATAAGCCACCTCCAATGGCATTTTAGAGAGTTTGGCAGTATGTCCAACCAGCCTCACAACCGCAGAGCACTTGTATGGGCCAGTTTTCTGATGTCAACGTTGTGAACAGAATGCCTCATGGTGGCGGTGGGGTTATGGTATGGGCAGGCATAAGCTACAGACAACGAACACAATTGCATTTTATCGATGGCAATTTGAATGCACAGAGATACTGTGATGAGATCCTGCAGCCCATTGTCGTGCCATTCATCCGCCGCCATCACCTCATGTTTCACCATGATAATGAACGACCCCATGCCGCAAGGATCTGTACACATTTCCTGGAAGCTGAAAATGTCCCAGTTCTTCCATGGCATGCATACTCAACAAATGCATGTCTGTATTCCAAGTCATGTAAAATCCATAGATTAGGGCCTAATTTATTTCAATTGACTGATTTCCCTACATGAACTGTAACTCAGTAAAATCTTTGAAATTGTTGCATGTTGTGTTTTATATTTTTGTGCAGTATAGTTGTTGATCCCTGTTCTACAGTATAGAAGCAGTAGTAGAATAGCACTTAGATTGATTCACCTTGCAGTGCATTGGTGAATTGATGCGTGCAGTAAGCAATGCACATCTTCCTTTCATCCATCCATCTAGATCTCTTTTTCGTGCTATAGGCTCAGTAGTTCAATGCAGAGCCTCCTCTGGTCCACGTGCTGAATGAGAGTGAGAGTACACAATAACATCATCAGTCGTTCCCAGCCCCGTCACCGGCCGTGACGCACTCCAGACGCTCCCCGTCACTCCCAGAAGGCCACCGCTGATGGAACAGCCCCTCACATCCTGTCTATCCCTCCTCTTCTCTCCCCCTCCCTCCCTTGTCTTTCTTTGCTTCCTCTGTCCAGTTCAATCTCCTCTCTCCTCACCATCCCTGCTCTCTGTATTGAAAGCACTGCGTCTGTGGAAAGCTGAATGTGTACAGGTCTGTCTGTCATCTTCTCAGGTCCCTAACCTCTTTGGCACAGCGCTTAACTGGACATAACTGCACACACACACACACACGCGCTTATCGTTCGCACACCACAGCTTTTGGACACGCGTGCACACACACACACACACACACACACACACACACACACACACACACACACACACACCCCTGTGGAAGTGCAGGTTGGCTTTTGGATACATGAGCTACTCTTATCACACTGAGATCAGTCCCAGAGCACCAACAGGAGCAGACCTCTCATTCTGTTTACACGGACCCTCAACAAGCTCACAGCTAGGGTCAGAGCCAGAGTTAGAGGAGTATGCGTATGTTGGTCTTGATTTTTATGGGCACCGTTCGAAGTGGCCAGTTATTGTTTTATTTCAGAGTGCTTTGCTTACTCAAAATCCAGGGCAACCTTTTCACGGTAAGGTCTACACCTGTTGTATTCGGTGGCGCTATTACCATATTGATTGCACCTGTCAAATCCTCTCAGATCTCCACAGCTGCATAGGGCCCCGGCTCCGGCCTTGAGTATAAGAATGTAATGAAACATTTAGAATGATAGGCTGGTGTCTGGTTTGTGGTGCTGATTTTGATTGCTTTAATTGGGATGCTATCCTCAGTACTAGTATCAGTTTGCCTTCATTGTTTTGATTAAACTGAACCAAAAAGGTGGATAATGATCGGCCCGAATCCAAATTAACCCTAGATCCTACGCCTTATGCGCTTATGGAGATCAGAGAGATTTTGATTGGTAGAAGCAATGTGGTGGAACTTCCACTTACCCTATCAGAGAGCAAGGTGGAGCTATTACCATATTGATTGCACCTGTCAAATCCTCTCGGATCTCCACAGGTGCATAGGGCCCCGGCTTAGTGGTGTATTTGGGATTGGGCCAAAGAGTTCCACGCCTACTCAGAGACATCCCTTCCCCTAGCAGCAGAAGGTCAACTTAGTGGTGGCTAGCAGAAGAAAACAATGTGCCACTGGAGGTATGGGCACACCAGTAAGTGCTGCTGCGAGATGGCTGGAGCCAGCTCCATATCACTGAGCAGCCGCAATAGCCTAAAGGCTAAGCAACAGCCGTTTTGAAATAAAGATATGGAGATAGCAAGAGAGATAATCCTTTGCCATGTTATTTAGGGCTGGGAATTGACAGGGATTTCCCGATATGTATTGGGATTATCAACATTCTACATGTAATGCGATTCGATACTGCGATTGTATTGCCTTTTGACGGTCCAAACATATTGCACACTATACACTAAGTGTACAAAACATTAAGAACACCTTCCTAATATTAAATTGCATCCCCTTTTGCCTCAGAACAGCCTCAATTTGTCGGGGCAAGGACTCTACAAGTTGTCGAAAGTGTTCCACAGGGATGCTGGCCCATGTTGACTCGAATGCTTCCCACAGTTGTGTCAAGTTGGCTGGATGTCCTTTGGGCGGTGGACCATTATTGATACACACGGGAAACTGTTGCCGTTCTAGATATAAACCGGTGCGCCTGGCACCTACTACCATACCCCTTTCAAAGGCACTCAAATCTTTTGTCTTGCCCCTTCACCCTCTGAATGGCACACACATAATCCATGTCTCAATTGTCTCGAGGTTTAAAAATCCTTCTTTAACCTGTCTCCTCCCCTTCATCTACACTGCTTGAAGTGGATTTAACAGGTGACATCAATAAGGGATCATAGCTTTCACCTGGATTCACATGATCAGTCTGTCATGGAAAGAGCAGGTGTTCCTAATGTTTTGTACACTCAGTGTATGTCTGCTGCAGAGAGACGAGAGCGCATGAGAAAATGTGTTTTGATCAGTCATGGAAATAAAAGTGCTGAAGACATGTTGGCTCAGTTTTTTTTATTTTTTATAAGTACTGATATATCATCCCAAATTATTTCACAATATGTTACTGTATTGATTTTCTCCCCTATCACCAATGTTAATGTAGTCCAGCCAATGCGCTTAAAGGCCATTTTAACTTCCTGGATGATTATTATATTTTGATAAAGCCATGGTCAGACTAGGTGAATCACGGTTGCACAGTAAAAAGGTGGAACTGAGGCGAATGGGGGAATAACTGTCAGTTATAAATAGAGAGATGTATTACCTGGAAAGGAAACTGCAACTTTCGGACAGATGGAGTTTACGAGAGGTTGGGTTTTTGAATCGCAGCTATTTTGGATTATACAGCAGTGCTCCACCACAACCAAAGAGTGTATTACTGATGTGAAATGACACACGTTCTTCAGTTGCTAGTACCTAATATTACATATTGCGCTACCATGTTGCTCTAGTACTGCTGTTGGCCTGCTATATGACCGTACGGAGTGGCAGACCATCAGTAATACTTGAGATTCAAATAACAAAGCTGGAGGAGAGTTCGGCAAAGAAGAGGAGGGGTTGGGGGAGTAATAGTAATGACTGGGTTCTACTTCTTTTATTCCAGACTACCCGTAACACACCAGATTCATGATGTTCTTTTCTCTCCAAAACCCTCCTCTATCCTCTATCATTGTTTCTGTCTGTCCATCTCTGGGCGGTGTTGTCTGACCTCAGGCGTGCTGTGCTGATTATGTGATCCACGTATCTGCAGGGCTACTGCTATTGCCGCCGAGCTAAAGTTTGAAAAGTTGTTGCCGTGGGCCACGTGGGGGAGGATTTAAGAACGAGCTCCTCTTCCTCCAAGCAAAAGTTGCAGACTAAGAGGATTGGACAATATTATAGCAATATTATATTAGTGTTTTTCATCTGACATAGATCCAATCATGTTTTACAATCTCATTTAGGAGAGTGTGTTTATCTCTGCCATTGTGAGGTTTGCAATCTCCTCCTCCCTTGACGCTGGCCGAGACTGCATGCTGATGAGGCACACTTTTAGCTGTTTATGACTGGGAAGTAGGCTCGGCGTGTGACATGGCGTGTGCGAATCGACTGAGTTTTAACTTGAAGTGAAAGAGACAAAGCCAGTGAGGAAGAGTCTGAAATGAACAGAGTTAGAGAATGAAGTCACGCTTCAACCGGGCTCTCCATTTTAGGCTCCCACTGTTTCCAGACTGCCTCTCTTCCCTCGTCTCGTTCCGCCCACTGACGACCTTCACAGAGGCGCAACAGGTACTCCATTATGGCCCAATCAACAGCCGTGACCAGCCAAGCTCATGTCCTTGAGTGGGAGACCCATTTCGCTACCATTACGGAGACCGCTGGCCGGTGGTGCTCCTATTGGAGCACGGGCAGCGTGATTGATATGACCAGTGTGTCCCTGCTGCCCGCTCTTGCTAAGCCATGTCTTGATATACTGTCTATAGATCCTGGGCTGTACAAATACTAGTCGTTTTTGAAGAGAAGGGTTGCACTTGGGCTGCCATACAGATTTATATTTTCTCTCTCCCCTTACAGTAGATACGCTCAGCCAGCAAATCTGAGAATATTTTGTGGTTGACTGCCTAAATTTCTCAAATGGCTTGTTGGAAGGGGATTGCTGTTAAATTACAGGTTTTTGATGGTGATGTATTAGCATGGCAACCACAATTTATGTGGTGCCCCTCTCTCTATATTGACAGTTATATGCACTTCCGTGGTTGACAGTGCAATGTTTGAAATGATTTTCATGTTTTTCTAAGAAATTATTTCTTCACTAAACTCATCTGCTAATCAGTTTACCATTGGACATGAAAAACATGTGTACCTTCAAAATGGTTGTGTACATGTGTACCTTCAAAATGGTACAGTCATGTTGGAATACTGGCCTTGTCTCTAAATTTGTTGATGACTTCATGCACAAGGCTTTGCATTACTCTTTAGTACAGTGAACTCAAGGGACACATGTCCATTGGTTTCCAATTGCATCGACATCAGTTCAGCATCTGTTACCTCCATTCGCACAGGCCTGGTCCTTTTAATTAAGCACAGTGCAATGCACTCGTACAAGAACCACATCTGTCCCGGATGAGCTTATAGCAACTGATTGATTCTGAAAAGCAAATTACATTGCATGAGTACCACGAATGTTGCTGTTCTGTTCTGGATTTCTTGACTGCTAACAGCAGTGGACTCTTATCTATGATTAAGGAACTGTAATTGAATTAGAGAAAGGATACACTGGGAACAGGCTCCTCTTTCTGATAACTACTTTTCTCTTATGTAACGCAGTGTAAACCCCCTCTACTGTACATCTTTTGCATTTTGGCAAAAACATCAGGACATGCTGTCTTTTTTGTCTCAATTGAGTATCAGTTACCAGACAACAATTAAAAAGAAAATTAGGCCCGGCACAAAAGCTCTAAGTGAAATCCAATATCTTTGTTTCTCTCTAACATCATTCGTGAATCGAACCATTACGGCATGTGCAACGGCGTGCTACAGTATGAGGCAATAAGATTGCGGCCTGTGAAGCTGCATCTTAATCATAATGTACAGTCCCCCGTCTGCAGCCCAGATTAACCTCTGCAGTCTTGGAGACCGAGGCACACAGCAGCTGCAGACGGATATTTGGAGGGAAGACCGTGATGGCATTGAGAAATGAGAATGTGTCTATCCAGAGCGTATAGAGATATACAGGGAATGTTTTCTTTCCAGGTGACTACCTCATGAAGCTGGTTGAGAGAATGCCAAGAGTGTGCAAAGCTGTCATCAAGGCAAAGGGTGGCTATTTGAAGATATATTTTGATTTGTTTAACACTTTTGTGGTTACTACATGATTCCATATGTGTTTTTTCATAGTTTTGATGTCTTTATTATTATTCTATAATGTAGAAAATAGTAAAAATAAAGATAAACCCTTGAATTAGGTAAGTGTTCGAAGTATTTTAACCGGTAGTGTAAATACAGGGTCAGTTCCAGGGCCAATAACATATTTACATTGTGCAGGAATACTGGAGTGATAGGGTTAGGTATGTATAGAGGTAAGGTGACTACGCATCAGGATATATTACATTTTATTTGTCACATACACATGGTTAGCAGATGTTAATGTGAGTGTAGCGAAATGCTTGTGCTTCTAATTCCGACCATGCAGTAATATCTAACAAGTAATCTAACAATTTCACAACAACTACCTTATATACACAAGAGTAAAGGAATGAATACGAGTATGTACATATAAATATATGGATGAGCGATGGCCGAACGGCATAGGCAAGATGTAGTAGATGGTATAGAGTACAGTATATACATATGAGATGAGTAATGTAGGATATGTAAACATTATATAAAGTGGCATCGTTTAATGTGGCTAGTGATACATTTGTTACATCCAATTTTCAATTATTTAAAGTGGCTAGAGATTTGAGTCAGTATGTTGGCAGCAGCCACTCAATTTTAGTGATGGCTGTTTAACAGTCTGATGGCCTTGAGATAGAAGCTGTTTTTCAGTCTCTCGGTCCAAGCTTTGATGCACCTGTACTGACCTCGCCTTCTGGATGATAGCGGGGTGAACAGGCAGTGGCTCGGGTGGTTGTTGTCCTTGATTATCTTTTTGGCCTTCCTGTGACATCGGCTGGTATAGGTTCCTTGGTAGTTTGCTCCTGGTGATGCGTTGTGCAGACCTCACTACCCTCTGGAGAGCCTTACGGTTGTGGGCGGAGCAGTTGCCGTACCAGGCAGTGATACAGCCCGACAGGATGCTCTTGATTGTGCATCTGTAGAAGTTTGAGTGTTTTTGGTGATAAGCCAAATTTCTTCCGCTGTTGCGCCTTCTTCACCGCCCTGTCTGTGTGGGTGGACCATTTCAGTTTGTCCGTGATGTTTATGCCGAGGAACTTAAAACTTTCCACCTTCTCCACTACTGTCCCATTCATGTGGATAGGGGGGTGCTCCCTCTGCTGTTTCCGGAAGTCCACGATCATCTCCTTTGTTTTGTTCACGTTGAGTGAGAGGTTATTTTCCTGACACCACACTCCGATGGACCTCACCTCCTCCCTGTAGGCCGTCTCGTCGTTGTTGGTAATCAAGCCTACCACTGTTGTGTCGTCTGCAAACTTGATGATTGAGTTGGAGGCGTGCTTGGCCACGCAGTCATGGGTGAACAGGGAGTACAGGAGAGGGCTGAGAACGCACCCTTGTGGGGCCCCCGTGTTGAGGATCAGCGGGGTGGAGATGTTGTTTCCTACCCTCACCACCTGGGCCCGGCCCGTCAGGAAGTCCAGGACCCAGTTGCACAGGGCAGGGTCAAGACCTAGGGTCTCGAGCTTAATGACGAGTTTGGAGGGTACTATGATGTTAAATGCTGTGCTGTAGTCGATGAACAGCATTCTTACATAGGCATTCCTCATCCAGATGGGTTAGGGCAGTGTGCAGTGTGATTGCAATTGCGTCGTCTGTGGACCTATTGGGACGGTAAGCAAATTGGAGTGGGTCTAGGGTGTCTGGTAGGATGGAGGTGATATGATCCTTGACTAGTCTCTCAAAGCACTTCATGATGATGGGAGTGCTACGGGGCGATAGTCATTTAGCTCAGTTACCTTAGCTTTCTTGGGAACAGGAACAATGGTGGCCCTCTTGAAGCATGTGGAAACAGCAGACTGGGATAAGGATTGATTAAATATGTCCGTAAACACACCAGCCAGCTGGTCTGCGCATGCTCTGAGGATGCGGCCAGGGATGCCATCTGGGCCGGCAGCCTTGCGAGGGTTAACACATTTAAATGTTTTACTCACGTTGGCTGCGGTGAAGGAGAGCCCGCAGGTTTTGGTAGCAGGCCGTGTCGGTGGCACTGTACTGTCCTCAAAGCGAGCAAAGAAGTTGTTTAGTTTGTCTGGGAGCAGGACATCGTGGTCCGCGACGGGGCTATGATAAACAGAGTAGCATCAGTGTATAGTATATGATGATCATATGTGAATGTGTGAAGGGCTGTTGCCGTGACTGTATTACCGCCACACTGGCAGTCATGAGTCTTGACCGCAGTAAAATTGCGGTCAATTCGGTCAATTCCATTGACCGTTGAGTCTCGGTTATCTCCTCTTATGCACTCTGGACATGCTTTGGTAGTACCCAACTCCCTAACTACCATCAGGTCCTAATGGCCTTGTACTCAGGGCTCTATTGTCCCTCTAACCACTCTGATATCAATGCAAATGCAATCGAAAATCACATATAAATCACTTATCTAAACAGTATCGTGCTTTTAAAACTCACTTCACTGTGATTGATCAATTTGAAGAAAGAAGTTCAACAACAGGTTGAAACTGAGTGGACAACATGGTCGTTGTGGATGTTGTTTCAAATCCTAACACAACGAAATGGACAGCGCTTTCTAAGGTGGTTAATTCAAAACAGCCATACGCTTATGCCTATGAGCCCAAGCCCGGATTTTTTATTTTTACGTTATTCAAATAATGATTGTGCCATTATACAACACATAACTTACCGCATATTACGTACGGCAAAAAAACATAACAAATAACTGATTTAAGATGTCTTTGGTACATAATTGGTCTAGCGGATACTCCAGAATTCAACAAATTCTAGTAAACGCCTTTGAGTGTGGACTGTACTATTATTCATACTGGATGGACTGGTTACATTATACTACACTCCAAACATTATGAGTCTGGGAGAGAACGTTTAGGCCTAGGCAATGCTATTGGTCCATTGATTATGCAGGGCGGCTAAGCCTACAATTATAGTGAATTTGATTTTGAATAGCCTAGTAATATGACGTTAAAAAAATATATTTTCATAATTAATAGGCTGACCCTTTTATCTTTAGCTACAGAATATCTCACCATTGTGCGTTTCCATCTCCTCTTTCTCCTTCATTCCTTTCTCGAGCGTGCAGAGAGAAGGGCTGTCAACAGTTTTAATTAAAAATGTTTGTTTCGATGTTCCCGAACAGATTTCTCTTGGTTTCCCAAATGAAGCAGGAACAGATTTTGGAGAGCCCATGGCATACAGCGTTTGGTTGGAATATCACCTGTTGCTCAGAGAGGCTCGCTATTCGAGTGCATACGGATGGCATGTCTTTTTTTTCCCCTGGACCCTGTTCCTGCCCATTTGATAACGGGCCATTCTAAATCCAAACTAATTTGACATATTAGTAAAGACAAGATTTAAATTGAGAATAATGAAAATATGATCACTTGATGAGAGAACAGCTGTGTAGCCTGAGGCAAGGAACAGAGCGCAAGCGTTCTTTGCGACTTTTTCAAATCATCAATAACTTGAAGTCGCATCCTGCACCTCATATAGGTTTTGATTTCTAAGACATTCTAAGGTTTGTATCATTCACAAATAAAGTTCTCAAATAACTCTAAACCTAGCTTATAGGACCTGTTTCAAATTATCACTTTTACGCTAAACATAGCCACTTCATCTATACACTCGCTGCGGAATGGGAAAATGTCCTTTCTATTTTATTAAGCTGTTCAATTATATTCTTCTTACTATAAAATCGTATAAGATAATTGAATGTAGGTGTTCCAAAGGTGCGCATCAGAGGCTTGTATGCGTGGGAGCCTGGAGATGCTAAACGTATTATATATGTTAATTAACGGTCAATTACTGTGAGACCGGCAATCTTTTGCATGACAATAACCAGCTGACAAAAGTTAATTACCGCCACAGCCCTAGTGTGTGTGTGTGTGTGTGTGTGTGTGTGTAGAGTCCGTGTGGGTGGGTGGGTGGGTGGGTGGGTGGGTGGGTGTGTGTGTGTGTGTGTGTGTGTGTGTGTGAGCGAGCAAAATAAGTGTGTGTGTTGGAGTGTCAGTGTGTGTGTGTGTGTGTGTGTGTGTGTGTTGGAGTGTGTGTGTGTGCAGAGTCAGTGCAAAAATAAAAGGGTCAATGCAGATAGTCCATGTAGCCATTTTGTTAGCTATTTAGCAGTCCTATGGCATGGGGATAGAAGCTGTTCAGGAGCCCGTTGGTGTCAAACTTGTTGCTCCGGGGGGGAACAGTCTATGGGTTGGGTAGCTGGAGTCTTTAACACTTTTCCGGGCCTTCCTTTTACACCGCCTGATATAGAGGTCCTGGATGGCAGGGAGCTCAGCCCCGGTGATGTACTGAGCTGTGTAGCGACATGCGATCGAGGGTGGTGCAGTTGCCATGCCAAGCAGTGATGCAGCCTGTCAAGATGCTCTCAATGGTGCAGCTGTATTACTTTTTGAGAATTTGCGTGCTAATGCCAAATTTGTTCAACCTCCTTGCGGGGAAGAGGTGCTGTCGCGCCTTCTTCACGACTGTTTGCGTGTGTGTGGACCATTTTAAGTCCTTAGTGATTTGGACACCGAGGAACTTGAAGCTCCCGACCCGCTCTACTGCAGCCCCGTCAATGTGGATGGCGGCGTGCTCGACCCCATGTTTCCTGTAGTCCACGATCAGCTCCTTGGTGTTACTGATGTTGAAGGAGAGGTTGTTGTCCTGGCACCACACTACCAGGTCACTGACCTCCCTGTAGGCTGTCTCATCGTCGCCAGTGATCAGCCCTACCACTGTTGTGTTGTCAGCAAACTTGATTATGGTACTGGAGTGTGGTCCTGAGTGGCCACGCAGTCGTGTGTGTGAACAGAGAGTACAGGAGGGGACTAAGCACACACCCCTGTGAGGCTCACGTGTCGAGGGTCAGCGTGGCAGAGGAGATGTTGCCTACTCTCAACATCTGGGGTTGGCCCGTCAGGAAGTCCAGGATCCAGTTGCAGAGGGAGGTGATCAGTCCCAGGGTCTCAAGCTTGGTGATGAGCTTGGAGGGGACTATGGTGTTGAACACTGAGCTGTAGTCAATTAACAGCATTCTCACATTGGTATTTCTCTTATCTAGTTGGGTGAGGGCAGTTAGAGTACAATTGAGATTGCGTTGCCTATGGATCTGTTGGGGCAGTATGCAAATTGGAGTGGGTCTAGGGCAGGGGTCTCCAACATTGTCTAGCATGAAAGCTACTTTTAAAAATGTAAATATGTTGTGAGCTACTCATTTGTTTATAGCTTTCAGAGGCACATTCTTCTCTTCTCTCCCGTTCAACTCTCGGGTCCTTAGTGTACAAGATAAAGTAGTGCACTATGTTTTCTGTCAATTTACCTGGTAAAATAATGGTTCATTAACAACTATAAGAAGGCCCGATAAAAGCAGATTTTTTTTTTCTTCTCCCAAATTCTGTTTTATATTTTTCAAATTGTTATATTTTTCCTGGATTTAGATTTGTTTAGTTTTTCACTCTCAAAATTGCAGTTGTTCCTAGAGAAACAACGAAATTGGATGTTCTGAGTCTATGTCAATGCTTAAATCACATCAGAAGATCATTTGTTTTAGGTCTGGATGAAAACAAATCGATTTATGACTGTAATTGCCCTTTAATTGTGCATCTAGCAAGGTGAGGAATGTGCAGTCTGTGCCAGTCTAGCAATGGTTCTGTACTGCTGCTGCTCATTTAGAGATTTGAGTCAGTATGTTTGCAAATAACAAATAATAGATACAAATGATATACTTACTCATGATATACTTCTGCCAGGTAAGCCTACTTTGCAGTTAACATTTAATTGAGAAGGGTTTGATGAAATGATTTGTCAACCCACAAAATGGTTATCACATCAACTGGCTACAGTTATCACATAAAGTGTGATAGAAAAACACGCGCAAACATATTGCTGGAAATTAATTGGCAGATATTATTTTAGGTTTGGCTTTTTAAGCCAGTAGTGGCTGACCACGGGTGGGATAATGTTGCGTTGATTAGATATTAACTGGGAGCTTGCGGTGTCTGACACTTGTGAGATTTGATAATAACAGTTTGTAATGGAACATATGAAAAATTACGGAAAGCTACCCACGTCGGCCTCGTCGAGTGAGATCACCCACTCCCCTGGGTCAGCGGGCGCCCTCATGCAGGGCTCAGTGTGATTTTTGTCGAAGCGCGCATAAAATTGAGTTCGTCTTATAGAGAGGCATCGCTGGGCAGATCACATATGGGCCTTCCTTTGTAATCCATAATGGACTAGCCCCTGCCACATGCGACGGGCGTTGGAGCTTGTTTATTAGGATTCCACCTTGTTCCTATATTGTCCTTTTGCTTGTTTGATGGCTCTGCAGAGGTCGTAGCGGGACTTCTTGTACTTGTTCATGTCCTCAGCCATAGCATCGGGGTTGGCTGCGAAAGGCCTGTGTGCGGTATTCCGTGCGCTCCGTTGAGAAATAGTCCTCCGATTCGAAGGACCATTTTCCAATGGAGCGTGTCAGGGGTACTTCTTTTTTGAGCTTCTGCTTGTAGACAGAAAGCAGGAGTATAGAGTCATAATCTGCTTTTGCCAAAGGGGAGACGAGGGAGGGCCTTGCTTGTGGGTAGAGTAATAGTGGTCTAGGACTTTATCGCCCCAAGTGGTGAAGGAGACGTGTTGGTGGAAGTTGGGCATTAAGTGTCCTAATGACGGGGAATTAAAATCACGGCAACATGGAAAGCAGCCTCCGTATGCATAGCCTTGTACAGTTTAAGTGCCAGCTTGTTGTTTTTCTTGTCCTGTGGTGGAATATATACAGCAGTCACGATAACAGCTGAAAAGTCTCTCAGGCAGTAGAAAGGGTCGGCATTTGACCATCAGGTATTCCAAGACGGATAGGTTGAGTCTTCCACTGCGCTACAGTCAGCACACCATTTGCTGATGATGAAGAGGCATACCCCTACCTCTCGATTTCCCTGAATTCAATGTCCTGTTTGCTCTGTGTTTTGTCAGCAATGGGCAAACTCCTTTTCCTAGGCTTACCTTTGCCATTTTTTTATGCAATACATTAGACTAGTCAGTAGAGAGGAAATAATAATCCTTTGCTTTCCTCTTCTTGTTTGTGTGTGTGGATATCCTCTGGGCTCTCTCTCCATTGAGGGTCATGGCATGTAGGCCTTTGGTCCCATGGAGAGGTCCCAGTGATGATGCCCTCCAGAACACAATGTGCACACAGTATTAGTTACATGTACTACTCCAGGCCTGAAAGAAGCACCAAATTAAGTAATTTCCTCTCATTATACTTTGAGTGCTAGGTCTTTAGTGTTTGTTGTTAGCATGCAATCAAGAAAAGCAGCATTTTGCCTTTGTAAGAGTCAAGTAAATATAACCCAGGATGTCAGGCCTAGACATGACATGGAGAATACGGTACGACCATTAACCAAAATGCACTTCGTAATTGCACTCTTAGTCATTGTTGTAGAACAGTAGCAGTTAGGTCAACATTTCTCTCATGTCTTGTGTTCCAATCCTAAAACTTCAGTGAGACAGTAGATCTGTTCATTATATTTGAAGCCATCTCATTGTTGTTAGTTACAGTTTAGGATTCATGTTTGTCCTCACAGATTTTGGTCCAGATTAGGCTAACATTTAGTTTTTGAATGCTAAAATGCTAAGCTAGCTTCTTCAGAAAATAGAGTACACTAGTCAACTGAACTCTGGTACATTTTCAAGGAATTTCCAAAGCATGCGATTGATTGCATCTGTTCTCTTTCAGTCCGAAAAGTGTGCATGCTTAATCTAATAAAGTGGATTAAGTCCCCCGCATAATAAAGCGGCTTTAAGTGGTAGACACAGACGCTAACTGTGCCCACCAGTCTACCAGTCGCTATCCTGTGCCAAAAATCACAGGTCCATTTGAATGTAGAGACAGAAGCCTAACAATAACCGTCATGAGCCTAGTACTCCCACAGACATATTTCCAGACATAACATACAGTATTTTACCTCTGCATGATTAAATTTAATTGAATGTAGTAGGTAGTATCACTGTCTTCGGTGAAGCAAGAGATTCCTCGGCACCTATTTTCAGACGTTTGCGGATTACGTTTTTCATTAAACCTCAAATACCAACAAACCATCTGGATTAGCTGTACTCACCCTAAACCCTCTGCTGTGTTGTCTTTGAAGAGAGCATATGCAGATATAGTGTCTGTTTGGCCATAGAGTTGCACTGACTGTGCTGGTTCTCCACCATTTTTCAGAACTGTCCACTTGCGCATTCCTCATGGATTTAAAAGCATAGGAATTGTGTAAGCGTTTTTGTAAAAAGCCATGCAAGAAAGTTTGAGTGCACACTTCGGGAGAATCAGGACTCAGCTACTGTCCTGTGAGTATCCAAACTTAGTGGAGTAGAGAGAGGCCTGCTGATCCACCCTCCGCCATCTGCCCTTAATTCTGGCCAGACACCAGGGGGGTAAGAGGCTCAAAATCAGACCCAGTTTCTTTGACCTCTTCAAAGACATTCCATAGTGGGATCTTAAATGGAAGCTGGCAACAAGTTCAAATACCACTTTCTCCAAAATCTCTGCATGCAAGTTCCCTGTTGTCTCATGAATACAGTTGACTCCTGATAAGTGCATTTTAGTGCCTTCAGAAAGTATTCACACCACTTGATATTTTGTTGTCTTACAGCCTCAATTTAAAACGGATTACATTAAGATTTTTGGTCATTGGCATACACATAATACCCCATAAGTGGAAATATGTTTTTCAAATTTGTTACAAATTAATTTAAAAATGAAATTATGAGATGTCCCGTGTCAATAAGTATTCAATCTCCTCTTTGTTATGGCAAGCCTAAAAAAGTTCAGGAGTAAACATTTGCTTAACAAGTCACATAAGTTAGACTGATAATAATAATAGTGTTGAATTTAATTTTTTTTTAGGTCTTAGCCTACCTCATCGCTGTACTCCACACATACAACACATACAATTATCTGTAAGGTCCCTCAGATTCAACCACAATGACCAGGGAGGTTTTCCAATCCCCTGCAAAGAAGAGCACCTATTGGTAAAACGAACCACAAAAGCAGACATTGGATATCGCTTTGAGCATGATGAAGTTATTAATTACACTTTGGATGGTGTATCAATAAACCCAGTCACTACAAAGATACAGGCGTCCTTCCTAACTCAGTTGCCGGAGAGGATGGAAAGCGCTCAGGGATTTCACCGTAAGGCCAGTGGTGACTTTAAAACAGTTAGAGTTTAATGGCTGTGATAGGAGATATCTGAGGATGGATCAACAATATTGTAGTTAGGAAAGGGGGATACCTAGTCAGTTGTACAACTGAATGCATTCAACTGAAATATGTCTTCCACATTTAACCCATCACCCGGGGAACAGTGGGTTAACTGCCTTGCTCAGAATGACAGATTTTCGATCCAGCACCCTTTCAGTTACTGGCCCAATGCTCTAACCACTAGGCTACTAATCTATTGACAGAGTGAAAATAAGGAACCCAGAACAAAAATATAAACACAACATGTAAAGTTTTGGTCCCATGTTTCATGAGCTGAAATAAAATATCCCAGAAATTCTCTCAAATTTTGTGCACAAATTTGTTTACATTTCTGTTAGTGAGCATTTCTCCTTTGCCAAAACAATCCATATGTGGCATACCAAGAAGCTGATTAAACAGCATGATCATTACACAGGTGCACCTCGTGCTGGGGACAATAAAAGGCCACTCTAAAATGTGCAGTTTTGTCACACAATGCCACAGATGTCTCAAGTTTTGAGGGAGCGTGAAATTGGCATGCTGGCTACAGGAATGTCCACCAGAGCTGTTATCAGACAATTTAATGTTCATTTCTCTACCATAAGTTGCATCCAATGTCGTTTTAAAGAATTTGGCAGTACGTCCAACCGGCCTCACAACCGCAGACCACGTGTATGGCATCGTGTTGTCGAGTGGTTTGCTGATGTCAATGTTGTGAGCAGAGTGCCCCATGGTGGCGGTGGGGTTATGGTAAGGGCAGGCATAAGCTACGGACAATGAACACAATTGCATTTTATCTATGTCAATTTTAATGCACAGAGATATCCTGAGGACCATTGTCGTGCCATTCATCTGCTGCCATCACCTCATGTTTCAGCATTGTAATGCACGGCCCCATGTTGCAAGGATCTGTACACAATTCCTGGAAGCTGTAAATGTCCTAGTTCTTCCATGACATGCATACTCACCAGACATGTAGCCGATTGAGCATGTTTGGGATGCTCTGGATCGGCTTGTATGACAGGGTGTTCCAGTTAACGCCAATATCCAGCAACTTTGCACAGTCATTGATGAGGAGTGGGATAACATTCCACAGGCCACAATCAACAGCCTGGTCAACTTTCTGTGAAGGAGATGCATGAGGCAAATGGTGGTCACACCAGATACTGACTGGTTTTCTGATCCACGCAGATAAGGGCCTAGTGAATTTATTTCAATTGACTGATTTCCTTATATGAACTGTAACTCAATAAAATATTTGAAATTGTTGTGTGTTGCATTAATGTTTTTGTTCAGTATAATATTGCAAAAAAAAGAATTGGCAAAGCAATTTTTTTTGTCCTCAATACAAAGTGTTATGTTTGGCGCAAATCCAATACACATTACTGATTGTCATTTTCATATTTTCAAGCATAGTAGTGGCTGCATTATGTTATGGGTATGCTTGTAATCATTAAGGACTGGGGAGTTTTTCAGGATAAAGAAATATAATGGAGCTAAGCACAGGCAAAATGCTAGAGTGAAAACCTGGTTCAAATCAAATCAAAGTTTATTTGTCACGTGTGCCGAATACAACAGGTGTAGACCTTACAGTGAAATGCTTACTTACAGGCTCTAACCAATAGTGCAAAAAAAAGGTATTAGGTGAACAATAGGTAAGTAAAGAAATAAAACAACAGTAAAAAAGACAGGCTGTATACAGTAGCGAGGCTATAAAAGTAGCAAGGCTACATACAGACACCAGTTAGTCAGGCTGATTGAGGTAGTATATGTACATGTAGTTATGGTTAAAGTGACTATGCATATATGTTGAACAGAGAGTAGCAGTAGCGAGTAAAAAAGGGGCTGGCGGTTGGTGGGTGGCGGGACACAATGCAGACAGATAGCCCCGGTTAGCCAATGTGCGGGAGCACTGGTTGGTTGGCCGAATTGAGGTAGTATGTACATTAATGTATAGTTAAAGTGACTATGCATATATGATAAACAGAGAGTAGCAGCAGTGTAAAAAATAGGGGTTGGGGGGTGGCACAATGCAAAAAGTCAGGGTAGCCATTTGATTACCTGTTCAGGAGTCTTATGGCTTGGGGGTAAAAACTGTCAAGAAGCCTTTTTGTCCCAGACTTTTCACTCCGGTATCGCTTGCCATGCGGTAGTAGAGAGAACAGTCTATGACTGGGGTGGCTGGGGTCTTTGCTCATTTTTAGGGCCTTGGTCCTGGATGGCAGGCAGCTTAGCCCCAGTGATGTACTGGGCTGTACGCACTACCCTCTGTAGTGCATTGCGTTCAGAGGCGGAGCAATTGCCGTACCAGGCAGTGATGCAAGCAGTCAGGATCCTCTTTTGAGGATCTCAGGACCCATGCCAAATCTTTTTAGTTTCCTGAGGGGGAATAGGCTTTGTTGTGCCCTCTTAACGACTGTCTTGGTGTGTTTGGACCATTCTAGCTTGTTGTTGATGTGGACACCAAGGAACTTGAAGCTCTGAACCTGCTCCACTACAGCCCCATCGATGAGAATGGGGGCGTGCTCGTTCCTCCTTTTCCTGTAGTCCACAATCATCTCCTTAGTCTTGGTTACGTTGAGGGAGAGGTTGTTGTCCTGGCACCACACGGCCAGGTCTCTGACCTCCTCCCTATAGGCTGTCTTGTCGTTGATCAGGCCTACCACTGTTGTGTCGTCTGCAAACTTAATGATGATTTTGGAGTTGTGCCTGGCCATGCAGTCGTGGGTGAACAGGGAGTACAGGAGGGGACTGAGCACGCACCCCTGGGGAGCTCCAGTGTTGAGGATCAGCGTGGCAGATGTGTTGCTACCTACCCTCACCACCTGGGGGAGGCCCATCAGGAAGTCCAGGATCCAGTTGCAGAGGGAGGTGTTTAGTCCCAGGATCCTTAGCTTAGTGATTAGCTTTGAGGGTACTATGGTGTTGAACGCTGAGCTGTAGTCAATGAATAGCATTCTCACATAAGTGTTCCTTTTGTCCAGGTGGGAAAGGGCAGTGTGGAGTGCAATAGAGATTGCATCATCTGTTGATCTGTTTGGGCGGTATGCAAATTTGAGGGGGTCTAGGGTTTCTGGGATAATGTTGTTGATGTGAGCCATGACCAACCTTTCAAAGCACTTCATGGCTACGGACGTGAGTGCTACGGGTCTGTAGTCATTTAGGCAGGTTGCCTTTGTTCTTGGGCACAGGGACTATGGTGGTCTGCTTGAAGCATGTTGGTATTACAGACTCAATCAGGGCCACGGTGAAAATGTCAGTGAAGACACCTGCCAGTTGGTCAGCACATGCCCGGAGCACACGTCCTGGTAATCCGTCTGGACCCACAGCCTTGTGTATGTTGACTTGTTTAAAGATCCTACTCACGTCGGCTACGGAGAGCGTGATCACACAGTCGTCTGGAACAGCTGATGCTCTCATGCATGCCTCAGTGTTGCTTGTCTCGAAGCGAGCATAGAAGTGATTTAGCTCGTCTGGTAGGCTCATGTCACTGGGCAGCTCTCGGCTGTGCTTCCCTTTGTAGTCTGTAATAGTTTGCAGTCTGCTTTCCACCAGACACTGGGATATTAATTCCCCTTTCATCAGGACAATAACCTAAAACACAAGGCCTAGTTACAGTTTTGACTTAAATTGGCTTGAAAATCTATGTCAAAAACGGATGTCTAGCAATGAGCAACAGCCAACAGCGATTACAGACTGACAGCTGTAAATCACTGCCAAAGGTGCTTCTACAAAGTATTGACTCAGGTGTGAATGCTTATGTAATTTAGATATTTATGTATTTAATTTTCAATCAATTATTATGTGTGTGTGTGTGTGTGTGTGTGTGTGTGTGTGTGTGTGTGTGTGTGTGTGTGTGTGTGTGTGTGTGTGTGTGTGTGTGTGTGTGTGTGTGTGTGTGTGTGGGTAAAAAAAATATATATATATATATTTTTTTGAATTCAGGCTATAACACAATTTTTTTTTATTCCTTTATAGCCAAAAAGAGAAAGAAATTGCCTGAATGAAAATCAAACTTATCTCCTGTCTTATTTTTCCCTGTGTAAAACAGGACTTTATTATCTGTAGTGGGATCGCCTGCCCGGGAGCTGTTACATCTGTTTAATAGCAATACAGTTTAGTTAATTTACAGTCTTTTTAATTGCTCCTTATAACTGGATGCTTTGGTATTGTGCATGCCATCTCAACTGTCCCAAGCTGTAACATTCATCAGCAGTTTATGGTATACTGTTCACTGCCTTCAATTCCCAAAGCTTGATTGTGATAAATAGCACTGTATGCATATAAATAGCACTGTATGCAAATTCGAGTGGGGAGTAAGATTACTATTTTACTGTCAAACCTTTTCAACATACTGTTTTTCTCAATTCAATTCTCCTTTGCTGCAGTGTTTTCTGACCTGCTGACTTTGCTGTAAAGTTTCAAACGGTCAGTAAAGCTTAGAAACCAGCACAAGCACCCTTTCCTGAACTATTAACAACCCCTCCAATTACATAGTTTGTTTTACTCAGTATCAACAGAATGACCAAGGTCCTCCAAGAATTGTAGGCCACCATGAATCAACAGGGCAACTGCAAAGTCATGCACACCATATAAAAGCATTATAGTGCAATGAGATGGCAGGGGCGAAGTGGAGGGAAGAGGGCCAAGGAGATAGCATGAACAGAGCTGTCAGAAGCAATATCCATCATAAAGGATGCCCCTGCAGAAGCGGAGAACTGGTTAAGGTGAAGCAATCAAGCCGCACAAACGAGCAGCCGCTCATTGGGCGCTAAAATGCTAATCGACGCTGCATGGCTGAGTTGTGCACTGCCTGCTCCTCTCCTTCGTAATTTGAGGTCCATCAACGCTAACATGCTACTCTGCGGTTATTACTATGGTTATTTATAGGTGCTTATGTGAGATACGATCTGTCCACATTCGGAGAGCAAAGGAGCACTGAAAAAGGGTGTCAATTTTTATTAGCGAAGTTGTTAGGGAAGAGATAATGAGCATCAATACCATCAAAAGCAGGCAGTAAAGATGCACAATTAATGGACACTAATATATATGCAGTGTGCGTCTTTTATTGACAGGAGGCCAAACGTTGTGGTGCTAAGGGTTACTGTTGGAGGTTTTAGTCCGATTCACCTTCAGCCATTTGACTAGATGTTCAGGAGTCTCATGGCTTGGAGGTAGAAGCTGTTTAGAATCCTCTTGGTCCTAGATTTGGCGCTCCGGATACCGCTTGCTGTGTGGTAGCAGAGAGAACAGTCTATGACTAGGGTGGCTGGAGTCTTTGACAATTTTTCCTTGACACCGCCTGTTATAGAGGTCCTGGATGGCAGGAAGCTTGGCCCCAGTGATGTACTGGGCCGTTCGCACTACCCTCTGTAGTGCCTTGCGGTCGGAGGCCGAGCAGTTGCCATACCAGGCAGTGATGCAACCAGTCAGGATGCTCTCGATGGTGCACCTGTAGAACCTTTTAAGGATCTGAGAACCTATGCCAAATCTTTTTAGTCTCCTGAGGGGGAATAGATTTTGTTGTTCCCACTTCACGACTGTCATGATGTGCTTAGACCATGTTAGTTTGTTGGTGATATGGACACCAAGGAACTTGAAGCTCTGAACCTGCTCCACTGCATCCCCGTTGATGAGAATGGCGGCGTGCTCAGTCCTCTTTTTCCTCTAGTCCACAATCATCTCCTTTGTCTTGATAATGTTGAGGGAGCCAGGTCTCTGACCTCTTCCCTATAGGCTGTCTCGTTGTTGTCTGTGATCAGGCCTACCACTGTTGTGTCATCGGCAAATGTAATGATGGTGTTGGAGTCGTGCCTGGCTATGCAGTCATGAGTGAACAGGGAGTACAGGAGGGGGCTGAGCATGCACCCCTGAGGGGCCCCCGTGTTGAGGATCAGCGTGGCAGATGTGTTGTTACCTACCCTTACCACCTGGGGGCGGCCCGTCAGGAAGTCCAGGATCCAGTGGCAGAGGGAGGTGTTAAGTCCCAGGGTCCATAGCTTATTGATGAGCTTTGAGGGCACTATGGTGTTAAACGCTGAGCTGTAGTCAATTAATAGAATTCTCACATAGGTGTTCCTTTTGTCCAGGTGGGAAAGAGCAGTGTGGAGTGCAATAGAGACTGCATCATCTGTGGATCTGTTGGTGCGGTATGCAAATTGGAGTGGGTTTCTGGGATGATGGTGTTGATGTGAGCCATGACCAGCCTTTCAAAGCACTTCGTGGCTATAGACATGAGTGCTACGGGTCTGTAGTCATTTAGGCAGGTTACCTTAGTCTTCTTGGGTACAGGCACTATGGTGGGCTGCTTAAAACATGTTGGTATTACAGACTCAGACAAGGAGAGGTTGAAAATGTCAGTGAAGACACTTTCTAGTTGGTCAGCGCATACTCGCAGTACACGTCCTGGTAATCCGTCTGGCCCTGCGGCTTTGTGAATGTTGACCTGTTTAAAGGTCTTACTCAACTCGGCTGCGGAGAGCGTGATCACACAGTCTTCCGGTACAGCTGGTGCTCTCATGCATGTTTCAGTGTTACTTGCCTCGAAGCTAGCATAGAAGTAGTTTAGCTAGGTAGGCTCGTGTCACTGGGCAGCTTTCGGCTGTGCTTCGCTTTGTAGTCTGTAATGGTTTGCAGGCCCTGGCCCATCCGATGAACGTTAGAGCCTGTGTAGTACGACTCAATATTAGTCCTGTATTGACGCTTTGCCTGTTTGATGGTTTGTTGGAGGGCATAGCGGGATTGCTTATAAGCTTCCGGGTTAGAGTCCCGCTCCTTGAAAGCGGCAGCTCTAGCCTTTAGCTCAGTGTGGATGTTGGCCTGTAGTCCATGGCTTCTGGTTGAGGTATGTATGTACGGTCACTGTGGGGACGACGTCATCGATGCACTTATTGATGAAGCCACTGACAGATGTGGTGTACTCCTCAATGCCATTGGAGGAATCCCGGAACATATTCCAGTCTGTGCTAGCAAAACAGTCCTGTAGCTTAGCATCTGCTTCATCTGACCACTTTTTTATTGATCTAGTCACTGGTGCTTCCTGCTTTAATTTTTGCTTGTAAGCAGGAATCAGGAGGATGGAATTATGGTCAGATATAGATTCTCGGTAGGTAATGTGGTCTGCAGCTTATTATGAGAAACTCTACCTCAGGCGAGCAATAGCTCGAGACTTCCTTAGATATCGTGCACCAACTGTTGTTTACAAAAATACTTGTCTTAAAAGACGCCACTGTTCTATCCTGCCGGTGGTTGAAAAACTAGTTTTAATGACTAAGTGTATGTAAACTTAGAGGTAGAGGGCAACGGGGCAGAGCCAGTGTAGCAGGGGTGAAGCTCTGCAGAGTGACAGACTGCTAGCAAGCCGTGTACACAAGACAGACTCAACTCAAGGTTTCCTCCGAGGTACTATCAAACCATAACTCAAATAACAATCTTTCACTTGGCCCTGTGAATGTATCTCACAGGTATCATAACTCACTGTGATGTTACAAGCAGCACATTACCGTTTCCTTTAGCTATGTAGACTTGGATAGGCATAAATGCATAGCATGATAATATGGCCATAACTACACTGCAGCAGTAATGGTGGAGGGATTAGATGCTCTCTGTGCATCTCGGCAGGGTCTCCTTTGAATTGAAAATGAGTGAGTGATACTCGTTGGAGGGCATGTGAGCCGAAGTAGATCAAATCCTGTCCTTCCCTCTACGCTTCATTAGTTTCTCAAGCCACTGTGATATTTAGGTTTTTGATAGTGATCTCATCAAAGCCAATTTTTGCTTGATCCAGAAATGTGTTCAGAGGCTTCGCATGGAAGGTGTGACGCAATTGCGTTGCCTACGGAGGCATGCAGAGGCCAAATCGAGCTCCGTACCGCATCGCCACGCACCGCACATTTTTTAACAATGCGGTGGGCTCCGAATAGCTCCGAATTGACATGATTGGTTGACGGTAGGTGGGGGCGGTACGTCCTGTATAAACAAACTCACTTCCTTGACAACTTCCTTCACAATTGCTCTTCTCTGCTAAGCGCAAGAAGTATGAAGTCCCTAACATCTGTGGAGGCTGCATCGCAGTAAATGCTGTACGGATTGACCATGCAGAGCCTTTAATTTGACAAAGACAGATGTGCCGCGAAGCAATTGCATATTAAATTGCCCAGTTCTTCTTCTACGGATTGCATTTTTCCTTCCCATTTGATGAACTGGACAAGTTCAACAACGCAAACGGACTGTTTCACATCTGATTCTCTTTTATGGCTTGTCTCGCTGGATTCCTTCTCCCTGCATGCGATAACCAGACAGTCAGGCACAGTGAATCCAGTGGGCGTGGTTTTTCACGTTTTCCCTTCATTGATCTAAAACTGCATCGTGCTGCATTTGATATTCAAGTGCTCAGCCTGTGAAAGTAGCTCTTTATTGGCTGACACGACTCCTCCGGCAGTTTTGGGTTAGGTAATAAGGAAGCCATTTTTAATAAGTTTTACTACCCTTTGGGGTATTCTAGATGAGTGGATTTGGACTGTGCTCCATCATCAAATTAGTTGAAAATGTTTAAGTTAATACCTACTTAATTTTCTGTAGATTGTAGAGTTTACATTTCAGCTCAACTCCTCTGCAATCTACAATTTATTTCTGCTTCCTGAAATCAATCATTCTTTATATTCAGTGCAAGCTAGCTAATGGACTTTAATATTCGACAATGGTATATCTCAGTTATTTTGGAAAGTATTGCATAACAGGGTCAGGATTAAAGGGATGGGCACAACTGAAAATAACCAGACAAACATAATCAGTCCCAGATCCCATTCAACACAGTAGCAACAGTTAAAATTACTTACTTCTTGTAACAGGGCAAGCTTGACCCTGTTACACTTGCTGCATATTTAATATATACTTCTAATCTCTCGAGGAGTGTGATTGAGGGTGCTTAAAACTTCAGGCACAGTTCAGTAACAGTTCAGAAGCAGAGCATGTGAGTTGAGCGATTGGAAATCCCGCTCATCACTCATGGAGCGTTCCAGTGCTCCATGTCCTTTCCTACCGCTCTGCACTCACAGGAAAAAAAACTCCCACTGCAAATTCGCTCCATTCAATAAAATCACAATTTAACCAACACCCATCTATTTTTGTGACTACCTGGACCTACCAATTGGTTTTTAAGAATTGAAACCAAACCATACGGGTTTGAATAAACATGAAAAGGTGAATGTAAGAAGCAAACATCATTTCAAATAGGCTCCATGTCATATTAAACAGCATATAAACACTTTTAAATAGGTCAGGAGCCAGACAGGGAGGCTATATTATTTCAATTATTTCAAGGCTATAGCCTAAAATGAAATGCATTGTGAAGCATTACGACACAATACGCTGATAGGGACAAAGTGCTCAGCATTTAAACAACATTTTTGTTGTATTAAATCATTATAGTTTATAAATTGCACATTTAGGCTGTGACTTAGAATGAAATTAAACAAAACGTTACTTGTTAGTGACTTTTGAATTCATTTTTAGAATTCTTACTGCTTACTGAGGTATAGCTTACAGCAGGTGCATGCCCTGAGCTCGTGAAGTGAGCGCTACTGGAGTGCTACTGGAGTGAAATTGGAGTGGGCGAGAAGGCCGACACTCCAGCATTTGGGAATCTCGCTCCACGCTCGAGCCAAATTGGGCACACTCCGCTCACATGCTCTGTTCAGAAGTGAATGGTGTGCTGGATAAATAGTTATTGATATAATGACCTAATGTACTCAAAAAGTGGTTTGACACTGATAAAGATAACGCTTGGGTTGGCTCATTGACTTCCAACAGAGACACCGTTGAGTGACCGCTGTCCAAATGACGAGCTTACAGCCGAGAGTGATAGAACGTTGGAATAACGAAAATGAGTGGCTTGTCAGTTAGATTAGTAATTTTACTGGTACATGATGCCCCAGTAATCCTTGAATTTGTGTGCTAAAGTCACTGATGTGCATTACATTTTTTCACATTTAAATGGATGATTGCAGGACTGTCATCTCTTCTCTCCGATCGGTGAATCTTCTTGAAGACAGACCGCGCCATTCTCAAACAGAGCCCCCTCTAAATGCGGCCTGTGAACATCTTTGGAAGGATATGCAGTACTCTCCCCTCCTGCAGCTCAGAGATTAAAGCATTTGACCATTCCACTGTGTCTTTCTTTGTAAAACCCTGGAGATGTTGCTTACTGAGGAGATGATTACCTCGTTTTCCTCCCTCTCTCCCTCCCTCTAATCAGTATAAACAGTGAAGTCATACCTTCCAGGGGCCTGTTTTTGCTCTCTGGTGATGTCACCAGCAGCCAATCAACACATAGCGCTGGGCTAGGTAGAGGAGGCAGGGAGAGTCTCTTTCTAGGCCCTGGGTATATGTGTGGGGACACAGTGCTTTCCCTCAGCCCCAATTATGATCTGCCTCTGCCGCCGCCAAGAACGAGAAGAATACACACACACAGATCCATATAGCAAACCACCATCCAACATTACAGCAATGTTTTGGTAACTGTAAATATGCCTGTTGTAATGCTAATAGTGTTCAATGTAAGTGAAGTACAGGGGTTTGAGCATCTTTCGACTGCCCATAATGAAGCTGTTTTGCTTTTAATGTAGAATTTAACAAATGCAACATAATTATATGATAGCCATCCTCTGTTTAGTGCAAAGTGAGGTAATTAAGCCAATTAAGCTATTATTTCACATTGACCTCCAGCCAAGGTGACTGTTGAATCTTTTCATGTCTGAATAGGAGATTAATATGCACTTGAAAAGCTTGTGCAGTTTTCCCCTTACTTCGCACACATGAAGTTGCGCCTCTTGCTGTAAACGTGAGTTAAGTAATTGTAACGTACAATATCTTTTGAGTACATATTCCTGAGTGGCCGAGTTACAATTTTGACTTAAATCTGTTTGAAAATCTATGGCATGACTTGAAAATGGTGGTCTAGCATTGATCTACAACCAATTTGACAGAGCTTGAAGAATTTTAAAAAGAATAATGTGCAAATATTGTACAATACCGGTGTGCAAAGCTCCTAGAGACTTACCCAGAAAGACTCACAGCGGTAATCGCTACCAAAGGTGATTCTAACATGTATTGACTCAGGAGTGTGAATACTTATGTAAATGAGATATTTCTGTATCTAATGTTCAATCAATTTGCAAAAAATCTAAAAACTTGTTTTCACTTGTCATTTTGGGCTATTGTGTGTCGATATGTGCTACATATTTAATACATTTTGAATTCAGGTTGTAACACAACAAAGTGGAATAAGTCAAGAGGATGAATACTTTCTGAAGGCACTGTATATACAGTATGTTAGGATTGATTTGCCAAGAAGTGTCCTTCACTTAGTTTTCCTGGTTGCTGGCATTCTTTCACCCTATTGCTTGCATACGGTAGTGCAGAATGTGATGTGTGAAGGTTTACAAGCATCACTGTCTCTGCTGCTCCCTGACAGAAACGGAAGAGGGAGCGAGACACTCCACATTTTTTTCAACGGTAAAAGGCCTGACTGAGTGAACTATCTTCATTTATCCACAATCTTTGTTTTTGATTTGTCCTATTCACAGAGGTTTTTGCCAGGCCCCTGACTATAGGCGTACCTACTCTAGCCAGGCAGTTCATTTCCCCCCTCCCAGGAGCGGAAATTAAGAGTTGGTGAGACATTGGTCATTAAGTTACAATAACTGATCAATGATCAAGTATCAGGGCGAAACAAAAAACAGCATACAACGGCTGGAGGGCACCATGGGCGTAGCACATTCCTATAGCATTACACTGGCAGTGGGTCATCCTCATAAAGACAAACCCAATAATCCCAAGCATCCCTATGGGCCACGGGGGTGAGCAGAGCACCATTTAATTAGCTGTATTGACTGGTAAAATGAAAGCACACTTCTCTTCCGGTTGTAAAGCCAACCCATGCGTGAATTAGTAGAGGATCAATGCTCTGGTAGAATGGATAGCCCTGTGGACAACATGTCGACACACAGCTTCACCGTAGTAAACCAACAACATCAAGTCCTCAGTCAGTATCTGCAGAATGATGTATTGTCAGTAAGGCAGTTGAGATATGTTCCATCAAAGTCTACGACATGTAATGAAAGTGCAGTAAATAAATGTACAGTTTGTGCGTGTGAGTGTGTGCATGCTTTATCCTAATGACTGTCTGACTCGTAGAAAGCCTCATGTCACGGTAGCTAGGGAATAGAGTGTCAAGACGAAGTGCACTGTTTTTTGTTTGCTTTCCACACGCAGAGTTATGTCCTTTTATCTTTCATTCCTAGTACTATTGGTCTTGGCTCATGATGGAATTTGTTGTCGCCGACTTGAATAATGACACCCGTAGTTCATGATTCTTTGTCATCAAAAACAGGCTGCTCTATGTGAGAGAAAAAGTAAACCAGGGTGGTGGAAGTGGAAGAGGCTACTAAAAAAATATGATATTCCAACTAAAAAAAAGACATGGTTGAATACGGTTCCGTAATCCTTTCAGTGTTATTTAGGTTGGGTCCTCTGTTTTGTTGTTTGAAGATGTACCATTGTATATCATGTTTTGTTTTGTGATTATTGTACTTCATTAACATTTTTAAGAAGGCTTTCTAATCTTACATTTCTCTATGTGAAATGCTTCTCTTGCTTCTAGGTTGCTTTCGGTTGGTTATTTCACCACAATTAAGTAACGTCCCTAGCTGTTTACTAAATACTCACAATTCACTCCCCCTCTCCGTTTCCCAGGTGCCCACGGCGTGCGAGAGGAGCCCCAGTTTGTGACGGTGCGCGCTGGAGAGAATGTCATCCTGGGGTGCGATGTGGCCTACCCGCTGAATGGCCAGCCCTACGTGGTGGAGTGGTTCAAGTTTGGAGTGCCCATCCCCCTTCTTCATTAACTTCCGCTTCTACCCGCCTCATGTGGGCCCGGAGTATGCCGGTAATAGGACACCTCTCCCTCTTTATAAGCCCAAACCATGGGTGTCAACGTCGTTTTGGCGTTGGCTTTGTCAATGTAATTTTGTACACCTACAGTTGAAGTCGGAAGTTTACATACACTTAGGTTGGAGTCATTAAAATTTATTTTTCAACCACTCCGCAAATTTCTTGTTAACAAACTATAGTTTTGGCAAGTCGGTTAGGACATCTACTTCGTGCATGACACATGTAATTTCTCCAACAATTGTTTACAGACACATTACAGTGAATTATAAGTTAAATATTGTATCACAATTCCAGTGGGTCAGATGTTTACACTAAGTTTACTGTGCCTTTAAACAGCTTGGAAAATTCCAGAAAATTATGTCATGGCTTTAGAAGCTTCTGATGGGCTAATTGACATAATTTGAGTCAATTAGAGGTGTACCTGTTGATGTATTTCAAGGCCTACCTTCAAACTCAGTGCCTCTTTGCTTGACATCATTGGAAAATCAAAAGAAATCAGCCAATACCTCAGAAAAAAATTGTAGACATCCACAAGTCTGGTTCATCCTTGGGAGCAATTTCCAAATGCCTGAATGTACCACGTTCATCTGTACAAACAATAGTACGCAAGTATAAACACCATGGGACCACGCAGCCATCATACCGCTCAGGAAGGAGACGCGTTCTGTCTCCTAGAGATTAACGTACTTTGGTGCGAAAAGTGCAAATCTATCCCAGAACAACAGCAAAGGACCTTGTGAAGATGCTGGAGGAAGCAGGTACAAAAGTATCTATATCCACAGTAAAAGGAGTCCTATATCGTCATAACCTGAAAGGCTGCTCAGCAAGGAAGAAGCCACTGCTCCAAAACCGCCATAAAAAAAGCCAGACTACGGTTTGCAAATGCACATGGGGACAAAGATCGTACTTTTTGGAGAAATGTCCTCTGGTCTGATGAAACAAAATTAGAACTGTTTGGCAAAGGAACATGATGTGGATATATTGAAGCAACATCTCAAGTCATGAGTCAGGAAGTTAAAGCTCAGTCGCATATGGGTCTTCCAAATGGACAATGACCCCAAGCATACTTCCAAAGTTGTGGCAAAATGGCTTAAGGACAACAAAGTCAAGGTATTTGAGTGGCCATCACAAAGCCCTGACCTCAATCCCATAGAAAATGTGTGGGCAGAACTGAAAAAGCGTGTGCGAGCAAGGAGGCCTACAAACCTGACTCAGTTACACCAGCTCTGTCAGGAGGAATGGGCCAAAATGCACCCAACTTATTGTGGGAAGCTTGTGGAAGGCTACCCGAAACGTTGGACCCAAGTTAAACAATTTAAAGGCAATGCTACCGTATACACTCAATTAGTATGTAAACTTCTGACCCACTGGCAATGTGATGAAAGAAATAAAATCTGAAATAAATCATTCTCTTTACTATTATTCTGGCATTTCACATTCTTAAAATAATGTGGTGATCCTAACTGACCTAAGACAGGGATTTTTTACTAGGAATAATGTCAGGAATGTGAAAAACTGAGCTTAAATGTATTTGGCTAAGGTGTATGTTAACTTCCGACTTCAACTGTATGTAGCCTCTTTACTTACAGTAGTAATTGCCTAAAATCTTTACTCTGAATTTGTGCCCAAGGCTGGTTCTAGCAGGTAACGCCTCCACCTGCAACACCTGCAGTATTCAGACCCCTTGACTTTTATTTGACTTTAAATCCTTATTCTAAAAATTTATTAAATGCATGTTTTTCCTCATCAATCTACACACAATACCCCATAATGACAATGCAAAAATTGTTTTGTGGAAATGTTTGCAGATTTATTAAAAATAACAACATAAATACCTTATTTCTGTAAGTATTCAGAGCCTTTGCTTTGAGACTCGAAATTGAGCTCAGGTGCATCCTGTTTCCATTGATCATCCTTGAGATGTTTCTGCAACATCTCAAGGATGATTGGAGTCCACCTGTGATAAATTCAATTGATTGGACATGATTTGGAAAGGCGCACACCAGTCTATATAGCAAAAACCAAGCCGTGAGGTCAAAGGAATTGTCCGTAGAGCTCCGAGACAGGATTGTGTCGAGGCACAGATCTGGGAAAGGCCACCAAAAATGTCTGCATCATTGAAGGTCCCCAAGAACACAGTGACCTTTTTTATTTTATTCATCCTTTATATTTAACTAGGCAAGTCAGTTAAGAACAAATTCTTATTTACAATGACAGCCTACTGGAGAGCAGTGGGTTAACTGCATTGTTCAGGGCCATAACTACAGATTTTTACCTTGTCAGCTCGGAGTTTCGATCCAGCAACCTTTCGGTTACTGGCCCAACACTCTAACCATTCTTCCATTCTTAAATGGAAGAAGTTTGTAACCATCAATTATCTTCCTAAAGCTGGCTGCCCGGCCAAACTGAGCAATCGGGGGAGAAGGGCATTGGTCAGGGAGGTGACTAAGAACCCAATTGTTACTCTGACAGAGCTCCAGAGATCCTCTGTAGAGATGGGAGAACCTTCCAGAAGGACAACCATCTCTGCAGCACTCCACAAATCAGACCTTTATGGTAGAGTGGCCAGACAGAAGCCACTCACCAGTAAAAGGCACATGACAGCCTGCTTTGAGTTTTCCAAAAGCCACGTAAAGGACTCTGACCATGAGGAACATGATTCTCTGGTCTGATGAAACCAAGATTGAATTCTTTGGCCTGAAGGCCAAGTATCACGTCTGGAGGATACCTGGCACCCTCCCTACGGTGAAGCATGGTGGTGGCAGCATCATCATGCTGCGGGGATGTTTTTCAGTGGCAGGGACTGGGAGACTTGTCAGGATCGAGGGAAAGATGAATGGCGCAAAGTACCGAGAGATCCTTGATGACAACCTGCTCCAGAGTGCTCACAACCTCAGACTGAGTCAAAGGTTCACCTTCCAACAGGACAACGACCCTAAGCACACAGCCAAGCTAACGCAGGAGAGGCTTCGGGACAAATCTCTGAATGTCCTTGAGTGGCCCAGCCCGAGCCCGGACTTGAACCCGATTTGAACATCTCTGGAGAGACCTGAAAATAGCTGTGCAGTGACGCTCCCCATCCAACCTGACAGATCTTGAGAGGATGGGGGAAAACTCCCCAAATACAGGTGTGCCAAGCTTGTAGCGTAATACCCAAGAAGACTTGAGGCTGTAATCTCTGCCAAAGGGGCTTCAACAAAGTGCTGAGTAAAGGGTATGAATACTTGTTTTAATGTGATATTTCAGTATTTATTTTGCCACCTTTGTTTTTTAACTGCTTTTGCTTTGTCATTATGGGGTATTGTGTGTAGATTGATGAATGGGAAAACAATTTAATCCAGTTTAGAATAAGGCTGTAATGAAACAAAATGTGGAAAATGTGAAGGTGTCTGAATACTTTCCAAATGCAGTACAAATCCCGGCCCCACCGCTTCTCCGCATTTCCCTCCCATCTCCCTTATCATTCATTTGTCAATAAAAATTGACATATGAAGTTGGGAGACCAATGTTCTTTCAGATTCACAAGGTCAAGTGTGTGTAAGGAGGGAGCACGTTTGGGATTTTCACTGCAGTCAAGGGGAAGTTGTCTCCCTTCCCCTAACACCTACAGTGGGAAACAAATCTTTGGTAAGAAATATGCCTTCAGGTGCTAGAAGTGTGATACTGCTTGTGAAACACTTAACTGACTGCCACAGGAGCTTTAACTATGAGACCAAGCACACTAACAGTAATGGATGACAAAATAAAGTTGTTCTTTGACAGGTGTAAATAGATATAATGAATGGGAATGAAATATGTTTAAATTCCTGTTGATAAAATGGATTGATGTATCATGATGGTAAAGGAAGAAATAAGGATGTCTTCCTTTAAAACTGGATAATAAACAACTCTAGGTGACCTCTTTAACTATAAAAAGTCCTGGAATGATCACAGTACATGTTCACAGTGGATCAGAAAACAATCCGCTTCCCTTTGAGTTATATCCTGTAGATATGACATCACTCCCATTAGATGCATTATACTGTTAATATGCCATATATAATTAGAGCACTATAATCCCTATTTGGTCAATAGATTAGCTGCAGTCTGCATCAGATAAAGAGGTTCCTGTTAAAGCGTCTTTACAATGCAGAGCTGGGTTCCCACAGCAAAAGCTTTCGGATTTGGAGTTGGAGGCAGTTGCTATGAATGTCCTCTTTATAATGTATTATAAACAGCTGATTATGGCCGATAATCCAGCTATGTAGCAGAATGGGGAGCACTGTAGCCGAATAGCTAACTGAGCAGCCAAGTAGCTAGTCACTTGCGTGTCTGATGCCACGTGGTGTCTGTGAATCGGGACTCTTTCTAATGACAGGGAACAAGAGCAGAGGAAAGGAATCCATAATCATGAGAAACATGCAAAAAACGTGTTCCCTCAAAGGTGATTTTATTTGTCTGAATCATTTATATGAGAAAAATATTCTGCGAAAAGAAACCCTAAAAATGTATCAGACGTCGCCAGGGGCAGGATATGCAATTTTTATGGTCGGTCCTGACAAATGAATGTTAATTAGAGAGCGGCTGAGGATTTCTACATCTGGCCAAAGTCGGAGCAGTTCTGTCGGTTAGGTTACATCAGCATCTACTGTACAACAGGGTACACCGCACTCTGGAGACACAGCATGGATCATATGTATTGCTTATTTTATTAGGTTGAAGCTGCAAACTAAATCACCATTTAGAGAATCCTAGTCAACAAAAGTATTATTATATGGGTAATTCATTCCCCAGGGGATTGTTTCAAGTTTGATCAAGTTTAAAGTTGTATTTGTCACATGCACAAGTACAGTGAAGTGCTTAACCTGCAAGCCCTACCGAACAGTGCATTATTCAATGTAGAAAATACATTTATTGTATTTTTTTTTTACACAAGAAATAAGGCAGATATTTACATGTAGGCAGGGATTAGGAGAAAGTGACTGGTACCAGGATAAATATAAAAATAACGGTAAACAGTATGGCAGCAGCATAAGTGGTGTGTGGATGTATGCATTGTGGTGAGTTTGTTTGTGTGTGCAGTGTCAGTGTAGGCGTGATAGTTGGATATACATGTAGACAGGGCTGAAAGTTGACTGGTAGCAAGAATATATAAATACTTATGGTAATATACATATGGTAATATATACATGTAAACAGGAGTAATAGTGTAGCAGGATAAATAGATGGATACTAATGGTAATGCCAATCCATAATCATTTTAGCAGCAGCGTAGGTGTGAGGGGGAGCAGTAGTTGTTAGCCATTTAACAGTCTTCTGGCCAGGAGAAGCTTTTTACGAGTCTGTTGGTCTGAGTCTTGATGCACCGGTACCGCCTGCCAGATTGGAGCAGTGCCTGAAGTCTTTGGCAATTTCCCATGCATTTCTCAGACACCGCCTAGCATGTACGTCCTGGATGGCTGGCAGCTCACCCCCAGTGATGCCCTGAGCCGTCCCCAACACCCTCTGTAGGTCATTCCGGCTCGAGGGCGGTGCAGTTGCCATACCAGACGGTGATACAACCAGTCAGGATGCACACGGTTGTGCAGCTGTAAAAAGTTCCTAAGGTTCTGAGGGGCGGTTCTAAGTTGTTTCAGCCTTCTTCACGACTGTGCTGGCGTGAGAGGACCATGTTAAGTCCTCAGTGATGTGGACACCGAAGAGCTTGAAGCCCTTGACCCTCTCCCCTGCGTCCCCGTCAAATGTGGTTGTGATTTACATCTTTAATCCAGTAAAATGCTTTTAATCATATGGACAGTGTTTTACTGCGCCAAGGGCCAAAGAATTGAAGGTGGTAGAACCATTTTCAATCTTCTAAAATAGCTTCCAGCCTTTATCTCTAGATCGTAGGTGTCTTTTTTGTTTGGAATACCTTTCAAGGGATATATGCTGCTCCTCTACAATCTTCCCTGGTGCTGTTTTTAGACTGCTCCTCGTACCCCGGTACAAATTACATTTGACAGTCCTCACTACCGCCAATTTCTCCCTGCTGCGCTACAGTAGCTACAGAACAGGGGCCTTTTTTTTCAATTTGTGCTACTGCGAAGCTCTAGTTGTCGCTCGCTAACTGACGGCCGCCTCCCTCACAGTGAGGATTGAACAGCGCCGGAACAGATTGATGTCAAGGCTAGGGTTCAATACCATTTCTTATTCACACAGTGGCCTGAGTTGTGCCCGTTGTAGATTGGGCTGGTGCTTTTTTGCCACAGTGAGCACTGAGGGGGCACTGCTTCCTCTGGTTGAGGGGCTGCCCTCCATCTGTCATGCCAACAGAGTGTGTCTTTGTTTCGAGGTCGTGCCGTTTAGCCACCCCAAGCCAATGAAAAGGGTGTGTGTATTGGCAGCATGGCATTTCCACATTGTCCGAGAGTGGAACATTAATCACTGGCGTTTGGCTTGTTCCATTAGGAGCAACAGAGTCTGTTTGTCACACGCCATACTCTGGGCCTAAATGAGACCTCAATTCAAACACCATCGACTTGGTCATGTCTCCATTTGACTGTCTTCATAAACAATGTGATACACTGCCTGCCTTTGACTGAAAATGGATTAAGATTGCTTCTGAAAGGTACTTTGTCGTTGCTGATGGTTAATGTAGCAGGAAAAACGGATCCCCCAAAATAACCCAACATATGGAATATTCCAACCTTCATCCCCTTGCAGTTCCTGAGGACTTTGCTGTTGAAGATTGCACATGGTAACCTTAGAAAAACACTGACCCTGGTCTATCAGAATGTCAATGGGAGCCCCAAACTGATGACTTTCCTTGCACTTGCCCTAATACCAAGCCAAACCCCATAGTCCTGATATCTCTCCCTAGACTCTGTTTCTGTAAAAACAAACACTCATTTTTGTATCAGGCATCTTTTGCTGAATCCAAAAGATTGTTACTCTTGTTTCAACCAAAAAGAGCCACAGTAGCGGTTACATTTACTGTAGAAAAGAACCAAGCCAGTCCACCGAGCAGAGGGCTGTATTTACCTGTACCTACTCTTCCAGCTTGTCCCCCAAACTCGGTACTATCTTTACCCTAAATATCTGTGTAGTTTCCCCCCTCTCTCCCTTCCCCCCCTTTATCACCCAGATAAAAATACAGCTGCATTTTAAAGCTCTCCTTCCTTTCTAACGGCCAGGCAGGCTGCGGCCCAGTTCTCTTTCTGCAGTATCGATCTCTAACAATCCGCAACCACAGCCACGCTCTCTTATCTACGAGGAGAATCTCCAAGTTAGGCCAAAAAAAAGAGAGCGACATCCGCATTGCCCCTCTTCCGTCAAAGTTATTTAGCAGAGAGGCCTCCCGAGTGGCGCAGTGGTTTAAGGCACATCCTCACAGTGCTACAGATCCAGGTTCGATCCCGGGCTGTCGCAGCTTGCACTGACCGGGAGACCCATCAGGTGGCGCACAATTGGCCCAGCGTCATCCGCGTTAGGGGAGGGTTTGGCCGGCCGGGATGTCCATGTCCCATCGCGCTCTAGCGACTTCTGTGGTGAGCCGGGCGCATGCACGATCGCCAGTTGGACGGTGTTTCCTCCGACACATTGGTGCGGCTGGCTTCCGGGTTAAGTGAACAGTGTGTCAAGAAGCAGTGCGGCTTGGCAGGGTCATGTTTCGGAGGATGCATGGCTCTCAACCTTCGACTCTCCCGAATCCGTACGGAAGTTGCAGCGATGGGACAAGACTGTAACTACCAATTGAATATCACAAAATTGGGGAGAAAAAGGGGTAAAAAGTTAAAATATATTTTTTTAAAGTTACATAGCAGGACATGTTAGGAGTCATTGGAGCTAGTGTGAATCATAGATGGCTCCTTTCACGATATCACCCCGTATGACAATCACTAGGTGTGTCAGACTGCCATGCACTGACAGATGTGAGGTAATGAGAGGAGAGAAGCGGGTAAGGGGGGGGTGTAACAGCTGGACCACTTGAGTGGTATTCTAGACCTGAGGCTTCATGATGCTGCCCTACTTGTACACACACAGTTAAATAAAGATAAACCGATATATACATTTAGACACACGGTAGATACAGATATAAACACATATCCATGTACAGACACTGATAAACAGACATGAGTACAGACGGACACATGGTATTCTGATGACAAAAACAGATGGATAGACACTGCATACTTGCACACAGGCTAGGAAACAAGTCAGTGGTTCTATTAATAATTATTTCCTATTCACCCTATTTCCCATTTTACTTCACTTGATATAACCTGATGTGTTGCATGTAGGGGATGTAGCCGGCCCAAATGGATGTCGCTCAAAAGCATTGACTCTGGGGACCGCGTAGTGAGCCGTGGAGGGCTTTGATAATGTTGCTGTTGAGGGCCGTTGTGCCCTCAAAGGCCTTTGTTTTGCCCATATCGTCGGCCGCCATCTGTTATGAGCGGTTGCCAGATTGCCGAGAGCAAAATCATAAATCCCCTTCCCCCCTTTTACTGCTTGACCCGTAAAGAGTGAAAGCTGCTGTGACACTCTGGGCTGCTACTCAACTCCCGTAGTCTTAAGGCTTGGACGCACAAAGGATACTGACTGCCAAGAGGTACTTGGCACCTCTGCCTAGAGTGTCGTCAGTCCACTTTTTGTTGTTCACATAGCACAGACTGCCCACCGATCAGCCTTGTTAAAATACTCCAGACCACAAGGTGGCAGTAGCTTTCTTATTTTGTTTGGCTTGTACCTGCTGTAGATAGCTAATTCTAGCTAACTAGCAAGCTGCACTAATGTTGTTTCTAGCAAACTAGAATGTGTACCAAGCTCTTGTTGATTCTAGCCAGATGGCCACAACTACACTACAATATGTGGGCACTTGCTCGTTTTTCTTCTCCAAAATCCTGAGCATTATTATGGAGGTGGTCGCCCTTTTGCTGCTATAACAGTTTCCACTCTTCTGGGAAGTCTTTCCACTAGATGTTGGGACATTGCTGCGGGGACTTGCTCCTGTCAGCTCCCCCAGGTTTGTCGGTATCAGGTCGGTACACAGCATGTGCATCTTTTGTTCTAGCAAGAGAAGGAACGGCCTTCTACTCAGGGCCGATGCCAGAACAAATCAGTTGGATGGGCATTTGATTTCCATAGAGGGGCACGTTTCTTAAACGTTTCTATGTTTTTTTTTAATAGGTTTTATAGTAAACACATGTAATTTAACTGTAAAAAATGTATTACCTTTTAATGTAGTATTAACACAACCAATCACAATGTTTTCATCTGATTGTCAAACAAATCACAAGATGTAGGTTACCTTCTCATGTTCGTCCCAAAGAAATCTACCGTCCAAACAAACTGTGCCCCCGCCAACTTTCCTTTAATTCGCAAGTGGCTGAAACAAATCAAATCAAATGTATTTATAAAGCCCTTCTTACATCAGCTGATGTCACAGAGTGCTGTACAGAAACCCAGCCTAAAACCCCAAACAGCAAGCAATGCAGGTGTAAAAGCACGGTGGCTAGGAAAAACTTCCTAGAAAGGCCAGAACCTAGGAAGAAACCTAGAGAGGAACCAGGCTGTGAGGGGTGGCCAGTCCTCTTCTGGCTGTGCCGGGTGCAGATTATAACAGAGCATGGACAAGATATTGAAATGTTCATAAAACAAGCAGAACAGTTGAAACTGGAGAAGCAGCACGGCCAGGTGGACTCGAGACATCAAGGAGTCATCAGGCCAGGTAGGCCTTGAGAAATGGTCCTAATGCTCAGGTCCTCCGAGAGAAGAAAAAAAAATAGAAAAAAAGAAAGAAAGAGAGAGAGATAATTAGAGAGAGCATACTTAAATTCACACAGGACCCAGATAAGAGAAGAAATACTCCAGATATAACAGACGGACCCTAGCCCCCCGATACATAAACTACTGCAGCATAAATACTGGGAGCTGAGACAGGAGGGGTCGGGAGACACTGTGGCCCCGTCCGACGATACCCCCGGACAGGGCCAAACAGGCAGGATATAACCCCACCCACTCTGCCGAAGCACAGCCCCCACACCACTAGAGGGATATCTTCAACCACCAACTTACCATCCTGAGACAAGGCCGAGTATAGCCCACAAGATCTTCGCCACGGCACCAGTAAGCCAGTGACTCAGCCCCTGTAATAGGGTTAGAGGCCCTTCACACTCCTGGGCCAGACTACACTCAATCATAGGACCTACTGAAGAGATGAGTCTTCAATAAAGACTTAAAGGTTGAGACCGAGTCTGCGTCTCTCACATGGATAGGCAGACTATTCCATAAAAATGGAGCTCTATAGGAAAAAGCCCTGCCTCCAGCTGTTTGCTTAGAAATTCTAGGGACAGTACACACCGGAGAAAGCATCCGAGTGAGCGAAACAGTGCCCCTCTGTCTTACTATATGTCTCACATGTATCTGATGCTGTCTGGCCAAAAAGGCTTACTCTTTTTGGACAGACAGCATCAGATACATCTGCTACATATACTGAGACATAAGGGCGCTGCTTAGCTCGCTCTGATGTTTTAGCTGAGATTGATGCGTCTTTCTGTGAGTGGGCGTCTCGGTCAAATAAATGATCAATTTAAAAAATATTTTTTGGGGCTGGGTAAGGATGTACGGTAGGGCGGGCCAGGCCCCCTAAGGCTGACCCATAGTGCTTGCCCTGCTCTTACTTTGCTAAGTACCTATTGGCAGTCAGATTTCTCGTGGGTCTGACCTCTTAGTGTTATGATGGATTCAGATGGGGCAGGCTCTCGTGGCTCTGTGCTCTGTTTCTATGGGTCTGGTAGGGTGTTGGGGTTCGGAACGGAACCCTGCTTGCGCGACCCAAAATAAAACAAGTCCATCTAACGGCATTCCTTCTGATTTTATAGAGCAAAACGGTATATACCGGGCAACTTCTTTTCATCTGGCATGCAAACCTAATTGCTATCTAGCAGGCAAACTTCACTTGGGAGAAGACTAAAACCGTTTAATCTCGCCAATCTTGGATCCCTGGGAGCTATGCCTTATGCTAGCTGGCTGAATAATGAGGGGCTTTTATTATTAGCCTAGTTATTTCGCCAAAGGCTATTTACTCACTTCACTTCTGTTCAAACTTCTCATGTAAGTTGGGGTTAGTCAGTGTGCTAAAATGGCTATTATGTCCATGTAATGGCTATCATGTCCATGTACGCTTGCTACTGTAACTACGTAGGGTGCTCTCGGACTGGCATTGAACAGTTTGTGGCTACTGTCATAATATCAGAGATGCCCGTCCAGTCCATCCAGTTGTGTACTTTTTTTCACAAAAATGCTTCAGTGAGTAAGAGATGCCCTGCTGGCTCACAGACTGGGCCGCGCTGAGTTAATTGATTACCCATCCTTGCGCTAGGAAAAAAATATATATATTTTTATGCCAAGCTCAGTGGCCCGGTAACAAATTCTACTGTATACTAGCTATGTTTCCTGGTTTGACCCCTCTTATTAATCTCTCCCTCATTTTTTCCTGTCCTTCCCCTAGGCAGAGCCAGTCTGCACGGCAAATCTTCTCTGCGGATTGAGAAGGTGCGTTCAGACGACCAGGGCTGGTACGAGTGTAAGGTCCTGATGCTGGAGCAGCAGTACCACACCTTTCACAACGGCAGCTGGGTGCACCTCACAGTCAACGGTGAGTTAGGTGGATGTCACACACTTGCATGCACACATGCCCGCACACCCACACACTCTTTCTCTTTGTCTCTATCCACACACACATGTACCCACACTTACACACACACTCCATCACTCTCTCATACACGCACATGCAACCCCCCCTCCCCACACATGCAGACACCTGTTGCTGTGGCAACAGACACCACAGACAGACACACGGCCTCCCCCGGTCCCTGGTCACAGCACATTAGCTCAGTGTCATCAGTGCTGTTTGACTTACCCAGAGCTCTGGAGAGGAGCCAGTCATTTAGGCCCCGGGCCCCTCTGCTTTGCCACTGTCATGCCTCTGCTAGACTAACCAAAATGGATTCACTGCAGCAGCTGTTGGACTGGCTGGACACCCCAGCCCTGACTGCTTTGGTTGGGATGAAGTCCTATAATGAGACCGTAGTTATCAACATAGCAAGTCAGTTTGGCTTCGTCAAGGGTCTTTGATGCAGCTGATTCTGTTTTTTGTTGTTTTTTGGATAAGGTGGTTTCATTCGGTACAATGGATTCAGTCATGGGCTGTTTTGTCTACAGAGTAGATTTATTATCTTGTGGTGGATGTTTTGTGTGGGACAAGCTTGGGTTGTATACTTATTCCTCTTCAACCTATCTCTGCCCGCACCTGCCCGCCCGTCCAGCATCACTACTCTAGACGGTTCTGACTTAGAATATGTGTACAAATATATAAATACCTTGGTGTCTGGTTAGACTGTAAACTCTCCTTCCAGACTCATTAAGCATCTCCAATCCAAAATTAAATATAGAATCAGCTTCCTATTTCGCAACAAAGCATCCTTCACTCATGATGCCAAACATACCCTCGTAAAACTGACTATCCTACCGATCCTCGACTTCGGCGATGTCATTTACAAAATAGCCTCCAACACTCTACTCAACAAATTGGATGCAGTCTATCACAGTGCCATCCGTTTTGTCACCAAAGCCCCATATACTACCCACCACTGCGACCTGTACACTCGTTGGCTGGCCCTCGCTTCATACTCGTCGCCAAACCCACTGGCTCCAGGTCATCTACAAGTCTTTGCTAGGTAAAGCCCCGCCTTATCTCAGCTCACTGGTCACCATAGCAGCACCCACCCGTAGCACGTGCTCCAGCAGGTATATTTCACTTGTCACCCCCAAAGCCAATTCCTCCTTTGGCTGCCTTTCCTTCCAGTTCTCTGCTGCCAATGACTGGAACGAACTACAAAAATCACTGAAGCTGGAGACTCATATCTCCCTCACTAGCTTTAAGCACCAGCTGTGCCTGGGGAACCTTAAATAAAGGTTAAATAAACATTTAAAAACATTCCAAGTATTATTTGAGAAACTTGAGGTGCACTTGATTTAGTTTGCCTGGCCTGCAGAGTTGCACTTTTTGGACTCAATTGCTTCAAGTCCACCTCAAGTACATGAAATATTTGCAATACGTATTCGAATTGGTAGTATGTCTGCCATGTGATAGCTTTAGGAGTCCTACTTAGTCATACATGATAGCTGGGTTGCTGAGATAAGTAAAAACATTGGCACCTCTGCCTCTGTCCACTACCAGAATGCACATTGAGGATTTGTGTGCTCAATAAAGTGTCCCACTGTGTGAAACAAAAAATAAACTGTCAGTTCAATCATGCCTCCTCTGTGTGCTGGAAGAATGGTATTTTTAACTGATCCAGGAAACCAGTTTTGATAGAACAGAGCCCTTGACTATTGTGGCTGTCCTGAATTCTGTGTTTGCCTAAAGCCTAACTTACCTTAGCATAAACTCCTCTTGACCCTGATCAGTAAGATTAGTTCCAAAATCGAATCAATGGATTAAATGTGGACACTGCCCTAACCGCATCTCACTGTAGCCAGCCACTGTGTGTGTGTGTGTGTGTGTGTGTGTGTGTCTGTCTGGGCATGTACTGTATGTGTACGCAAGTGCCTGCGCCCTTTTGCAGTGACGGCAGGCCTATTTGTGTACGCGGAGGCTCCTCGTAAATCTGTCTGCTTAGCATAGACATAGTGGATTGTTGCCAGGCCAGTTTACCAGCTGGGTCCCTGTTGACTAGGCACTGATAGCAGGGGCTCCGTTTGGCCCTGGCAGCAGGTAGAGCGCCTCACCTTATTAAGAGTGAGAAGGTGTCGATTGGTTAAGCTGACGTCACACCTCTGCAACTTTTATGCTAATGCTAACCCTCGCTGGTGAAGTTCATGGGAAATCTGGTAGTTGGTCCAACTAGTTGGCTAACCTGTCAGTGGATAATGTATATCACTTTCAAATACATTTTCCGTGTATTAGCATTTCAAGTGCTATTAGCATTTCATTAGATACCACATGTTTCATGTGCAGAATCCTCAAAGTAGATACGGTATGAAAAACTTACCAACCCAAAGGAGTCGTGTAATCTGCTACAACAATCGAGCAGCATTGTCGAGTCCCACATTTGATATCATCGGGACTAGACAGAGATGTCAATCTTCAAGTAGGTAAACGGAATCAACTCCAAGCCCTTCAATCGGCACCGGGGCGACGGCACTGTGTTTTAGATTTTTTTTATGAGATGCCACTCAAAGAACTCATTACCATCCCTTCCAACATTGTGACTGCCTGCCTCCTGCCTGCCTGCCTCCTGCCTGCCTCATGCCTTCAAATAACACAGCAAAATGCCTTATGTAATGCCATGAATATATTTATGGCGCCTCGTGCTTCCAGAAGTCTCTCAGGGTTTGGGCCAGGCGCATAATGATGATGGATAAAGCAGCAACCTTTGCTTGTTGTGCCCTGGTCGTCTCTGTTGTCAGGAGGCTATTTGGGGAACGTTGTTAATTAGCAGTTAGCTTCAGTAGCGTTGAGGGAGTGAGTGGCAATCGGTTGGGCTATGGTTGAGTCTGTTGTGATGCTGATGTAGACGCTGCTGTTCAAGTTCCTGAGATATTCCTGGCCCCTCCCGCACCCCGTCAACCAAGGTGTGAGCCACGTGACGTATGAGGGAAGGGGAGAGTGGTTGGTGGGAATGGTGTCATGGCTTGCTTCTCTGTGTAGAGTTTATAATTTTAGGATCAGATAAGCTGATCCTAGAACTGTGCTTGCTGTGTGCATACATGGGGGACATGGGGGGACTTGAAGGACATAGGCTTCACTTCAGTCACATTGGGTCTGATACAGTATGTGCATAACCCTACAGTGCTGTTCAGTGATCTGAAGCTCCACCGGTGTCTCTCTTTCTCTGACAGTGCAGCCTCCTATGCCCTTTAGGCGATTCTCTCTGGTTCAGATCCCCAGGGCTTGGTCCCTACACCCCCTAAAATAGCTCTCATCCCTCCATCCCTCCTTTGCAGCAGAGATCTGCAGTGCATATAAGCTGCACAGCTTCTCTCTCCATCGCTCCATTGCTCGCTTTCTCTTTCTCGCTCTCTCACTCTCTCACTCTCTCTATCACTCTCTCGCTCTATTTCGCTCTCTGTTGTGTTCACTTTATCTCTAGTTCTCTCTCTCACAGCACTCTAGAAAAAAGGAAAAGGGGAGGAAATGTTAAAAAAAATGTCTCCACTCGTGCTCTGAAAACAGATTTACACATGACCCCTAGCTACTGTTTATCCCTATAGGATTAAATAAACAGCCCAGACTGGAGGAGCAAAGGCCCAATAATTTGCATAATGTTCCTTGCAACTGTGATGCAAAGTTCGAAGACTGAGGAATCCAAAATGATGATAATAACCAACTTTATTTCAGTAGCACTCGTCCTATACTAGAGGAGACGTATTCACTTTGGTACAAGTGACATGTGAGGAGCTTTTACAATGAAAATGGACCAACTGCACACAAAAAAACATGCATTTTCAAATGTGTAGAACAACTTGAAAGGAAGGATGAAAAGAAAGAGGAGGAATTAAAAGTAACAGGTATTGGAGTGGGCTTGGAGCAGTGCTGCCATATCAGAACATGATGCCTCGCACAGAGTGGGAGGTTTTTCAGTACTGTCATGCTTCAAAGTGGAAGAGACCATTACTCACAACAACTCACTTGCATCAGTTCCCCAGGCACACTCAACAAACTACCCCTTTCATCCAATCAAATGGTTCCTTCCTTCCTCCTCTGCAGCTTAATTATGAAAGCATTACTGCAGCACACTTTGAGACTGTACCACCCTCAAACCACCTCTTAAAGGGGTAGTTCACCCAAAATCTAAATTTGTCCGATTTTTTTCTATTGTATTTGGTGCACTATCCTTTTAATTAAGAGATCTGGGAATATATCTGAGAGCGTACACTTTTTTTGCTTCTTGGGAAAATAGAGGAGTTATGTGCCTACGCATTAGACTGGAAGTTCAGTCATGCATATGCGGCAAAGAACAGTGAAATATTTCATGTCTGTGCTGTACGATGAATGAAAAATATTTCAGCGTTTGATCTCGTAGAGCTAACTTGTCAAAGCTTCTTCCGATTTTCTTTGGTTGCACCCCATCCACACTAGGAAATAAGGAACTGGCAGTTCTGTTCCGGGAGGACACCCTTCATGTATAGCTCCTCTAGTAGTTAATTTTATGTTTCTAGTAAACATTGAGAACCAACAGTGGAATGTAAAGTGTGGACTAACAGTGATATGCTTACCTACGGGCCCTTACCAACAATGCAGAGAGAATGAAAATAGATAAATAATAGAAAAGTAATAACATGTAATAATAAATATATGGGGTGCCAGTACTGAGTGTTCCTAGACGTTTCCACTTCATAATAACAGCACTTGAATTGACTGGGGCAGCTCTAGCAGGGCAGAAAGTTGACAAACTGACTTGTTGAAAAGGTGGCATCCTATGACGGTGCCACGTTGAAAGTCACTGAGTTCTTCAGTAAGGCCATTCTACTGTCAATGTTTGTCTATGGAGATTGCATGGCTGTGTGCTTGATTTTATACACCTGTCAGCAACTGGTGTGGCTGAAATAGCTGTATCCACTCATTTGAAGGGGTGTCTACATACTTTTGTATATATAATGTATGCACATATAACTAGGAATAAAGTGACTTGGGAAAGCCTTTAAAGGCAGTTGCACAACTGAATGCATTCAACATAAATATGTCTTCTGCATTTAACCCAACCCCTCTGAATCAGAGCGGTGCAGGGGGCTGCCTTAATCGACATCCACGTCATCGGTGCCCGAGAAGTAGTTGTTGTGGGGGTTAACTGCCTTGCAAAATGGCAGATTTTTCTACCTTGCCGGCAGGGGAAGTCTAATCAGTAACCTTTTGGTGACTGGCCCAACGCTCTTAACCGATAGGCTAAGTAGAAGCAGCGGATGTGATTAGTCCCAAAAAGTTTTTGTAAAAAGGGTAAATGCAGATAGTACGGGGAGCTATTTGGTTAACTATTTAACTAACTATTTAGCAGTCTTATGGTTTGGGGGTAGAAGATGTTCAGGATCCTGTTGGTTCCAGTCTTGGTGCATCGGTACAGCTTGCCGTGTGGTAGTCTTTGACAATTTTTGTAGTCTTTCTCTGACACTGCCTGGTATAGAGGTCCTGGATGGCAGGGAGCTCGGTCCCACTGATGTACTGCGTCGTACGCACTACCCTCTGTAGCGCCTTGCGGTCGGATGCCAAGCAGTTGCCATACCAAGCGGTGATGCAGCTAGTCAAGATACTGTCAATGGTGCAGCTGTAGAACCTTTTGAGGATCTGGGGGCCCATGCCGTATCTTTTTAGCCTCTTGAGGGGGAAGACACACGTTCTCTTGCCCTTTTCATGACTGTGTTTGTGTGTGTGGACCATGATAGATCCTTAGTGATGTGGACACCAAGGAACTTGAACCTCTCTACCCGCTCCACTACAGCCCCATCAATGTGAATGGGGGTGTGCTCGGCCCGTCGTTTCCTGTAGTCCACGATCAGCTCCTTTGTCTTGCCGACTTTGAGGAAGAGGTTGTTGTCCTGTCACCACACTGCCAGGTCTCTGACCTCCTCCCTGTAGGCTTTCTCATCGTCGTAGATGATCAGGCCTACCACTGTTGTGTCATCAGCAAACTTAATGATGGTCATGGGTGAACAGGAGGGGACCAAGCACGCACCCCTGAGTGGCCCCCGTGTTGAGGCTCAGCGTGGCATATGGGGGTGGGGTGGCCTTTCAGGAAGTCCAGTATTCAGTTGTAGAGGGAGTTGCTCAGTCCCAGGGTTCGTAGTTCAAAGTCAAAGTCAACATTATTAGTCAGTTGTACAACCGAATGCCTTCAACCGAAATGTGTCTTCCGCATTTAACCCAACCCCTCTGAATCAGAGAGGTGCGGGGGCTGCCTTAATCAACATCCACGTCTTGGCGCCGGGGAACAGTGGGTTAACTGCCTTGTTCAGGGGCAGAACGACAGATATTTTTCCTTGTCAGCTCAGGGATTCGAACTTGCAACCCTCCGGTTACAAGTCCGACGCTCTAACCACTAGGCTACCTGCCGCCCCTAGTTTGATGATGAGCTTGGTGCACTATGGTCTTGAACGCTGAATTGGAGTGGGTTAAACGTGTCTGGAATGATGGTGCTGATGTTAGCCATGACCAGCCTTTCAAAGCATTCAATGGCTACAGATGTGAGTGCTATGGGTCAGTAGTCATTTAGGGCAGGTTACCTTAGTGTTCATTGACACAGGGACTATGTTGGACTCTTTGAAACATGTAGGTATTACAGACTCAGTCAGAGAGAGGTTGAAAATGTCAGTGAAGACACTTGCCAAAGTCAAAGTCAAAGTCACCATTATTAGTCAGTTGTACAACCGAATGCCTTCAACCGAAATGTGTCTTCCGTGATTTAACCCAACCCCTCTGAATCAGAGAGGTGCGGGGCTGCCTTTAATCGACATCCACGCTTGGCGCCGGGAACAGTGGGTTAACTGCCTTGTTCAGGGCAGAACGACAGATTTTTACCTTGTCAGCTCGGGATTTGAACTTGCAGCCCTCCGGTTACAAGTCCAACGCTCTAACCACTAGGCTACCTGCCAGCTGGTCAGTGCATGAACTAAATGTGTAGAAGGCATTTAGTTTGTCTGGTAGGCTTGCGTCACTGGGCAGCTCGTGGCTGGGTTTCCCTTTGTAATCCGTGATAGTTTGAAAAGATGATCAGGCCTACCTGATCAGGCCTACACTGCCACATCCAATGTTTGTCAGAGCTGGTGTAGAGGGATTTGATCTTAGACCTCTTTTGACACTTTGCCTTTTTGGTGGTTCGTCAGATGTTTTAGCGGGATTTCTTATAAGTGCCCGAATCAGTGCCTTTAGCTCAGTGCAGATGCTTCCTGTAATCCATGGCTTCTGGTTGGGATATGTACGTATGGTCACTGTGGGGATGACGTCGTCTATGTACTTATTAATGAAGCCGGTGACTGATGTGGCAAACTCTTCTATGCCATTGGATAAATCCAGGAACATATTCCAGTCTGTGCTAGCAAAACAGTCCTGTAGCTTAACATCCGCTTCATCTGACCACTTCCATTTTGGGGGCATCACTGGTACCTCTTGTTTGAGTTTTTGCTTGAAAGCAGGAATCGGTGGATAGAGTTATGGTCAGATTTGCAAAAAGGAGGGCGAGGGAGTGCTTTGTATGCATTTCTGTGTGTGGAGTAAAGGTGATTAAGAGTTTTATCGGATCTAGTTTCACAGGTGACATGCTGGTAGAAATGAGGTAAGACAGATTTCAGTTTCCCTACATTAAAATCACGTGCCCCAAAGAGCGACGCATCTGGATGAGCATTTCCTTGTTTGCTTATGGCCGTATACAGCTCGTTGAGTGCGGTCTTAGTTCCAGCATCGGTTTGTGGTGGTAAATAGACAGCTACGAAAAATCGAGATGTAAACTCTCTTGATAAATGTGACTAGTTTGGCGGCAGGTAGCCTAGTGGTTAGAGCGTTGGACTAGTAACCGAAAGGTTGCAAGATCGAATCCCCGAGCTGACAAGGTAAAAATCTGTCGTTCTGCCCCTGAACAAGACAGTTAACCCACTGTTCCTAGGCCGTCATTGAAATAAGAATTTGTTCTTAACATACTTGCCTAGGGTAAAATAAAAAAAATGGTTTCAGGAAACTAGGCATATGTCGCGCGTCACTACTTACCAGGAGAGCCATTTGAACGTAAAAATCTCAATGCGTTTTCTGGCAGAAATGCCTTCTGGAACATGTGAACTTTCATGTGCCTTAATAATGACCTTGTATGCCATTTGTAAATACAAATAAAATTGTAAAATTATGAGCTTGGTTTAGCCACTAAAAAATAAATAAACCTTCCCTCTAGCCATGATTGGCTGAGATAATGAGTGGGCTGGACATGCCGAGAGATCGAATTTCGGATTGGTAGCACGCTTCTGTCTATAACATGAGCTGGTCAGTATGTGTAGGTAATCCTTTCTAAAGCATGTTTTTTTTAAGATATCACGTTGTAGAACTGCATAAGTGTTGCTCTCCACTTTCTGGAGGACCGAGTTTTGAAATCAGTGGAATTAGAGTATGATAGCTAGGAAGATGGAGAAAATTCTGGCGTTTGATTGCAAATATGCAGATGGAGTTGATTGAAATATGCAGATGGAATCGAAAAGAGAGTACACAGAAGGCTGTTGTATAAAACACCTGTCTCCAGATTACATCTTCAAACTAAGGGCAACCATGGCATCCGTGGCAGAGGGGGAGAAGCATCCATCCATTTATGCGGGTAAGATAGTCTAGCGGGTAAGATAGTCTAGCTAACTACATTTTCAGATATTACACGTTCCTAATTTTGTCAGAAAGCCGTTTTCTTTTCAAGTTAAAGTATAGCTAACGCTAGCTGGCTGGTTCTCTAGCTAAAGCTACATGTATTATCTGTGGAGTAATATTATTCCTATCTCAGAGCCATTTACATTGCTAGTTATAGCCTAATGTTAGCTAGCTAACATTGAACCTGGTTGGTTAGATTCATGCAGGGTAGTAACATTATGATTTGCGATTATGGTTCATTGTTTAGCTAGCTAGCTAGTTGAGTATGGCTGGTGTTAGTAAACGTTGGCAAAAAAGTGTAATTAAATTGTTGCCAGCAGCACAGTTGCAGTCACCAATGCTCTGGATAAAATAAAAACAGCCTTAACAGTTCTGCTAGGGTGAGTAAAATGGTCAGAGTGAGCTACTCTCTCATTCATGTCTGGAAGTAGCTAGCAAGCTAGCCAACGTTAGCCAGTTAGCTTGGGTGCTTGACTGCTGTTGTTAGGTCAGAACGCTTGAATCAATCCTACTCCTCAGCCAGAGCGTCCAGTGTGCGCTCTGAACACTCCGAGAGCGAAACGCTTTGAATTTACTAACGGACAATCTGACAACGCTCTGAGTTTACGAACGCCCAGAAAACACTCTTTCACTCCAGATAAAATGTACGAACACACCCGTAGTATAAACAGCCTTTAGTTTTGAAATCTGTGTTTGTTTAGTACATGGCCTCACATGTGAATCCTTAAAGAGATGGGAGGGGCTAAAGCTTAAGAGCGTGTGAACAATGTTGAGTGGGTGTAGACAAGTATGTGTACGAAAACATTCAAGGGCCAAAATCAAGTGATTTTACAAGTTTATCAACTTTCAAGGCATAATTACTTTCCCATTTACACTTTTCTAGTCTCTACTTTTATCCAATGTAAAAAACACAAATATAATGAACAAAAATATAAACGCAACATGTAAAGTGTTGGTCCCATGTTTCATGAGCTAAAATAAAAGATCCCAGAAATGTTCCATATGCACAAAAAGCTTATTTCTCTCAAATGTTGTGCTCACATTTGTTTACATCCCTGTTAGTGAGCATTTCTCCTTTGCCAAGATATTCCGTCTACCTGACAGGTGTGGCATGTCAAGAAGCTGATTAAACAGCATAATCATTGCACAGGTGCACTTTGTGCTGGGGACAATAAAAGGCCACTCTAAAATGTGCAGTTTTGTCACACAATGCCAGATGTCTCAAGTTTTGAGGGAGCGTGCAATTAGCATGCTGACTGCAGGAATGTCCACCAGAGCTGTTGCCACCATAAACCGCCTCCAACGTCGTTTTAAAGAATTTTGCAGTACGTCCAACTGGCCTCACAGCCGAAGACCACATGTAACCATGCCAGCCCAGGACCTCCACATCCAGTTTCTTCCCCCTAGGGATTGTCTGAGACCATATTGCGTTCATATTTTTTTCAGTATAGTATGGTCTAAAGTTTGAGGTATTAGAGATTGCGCACCAGCTGTTATTAGCGAAAAGACATATATTGTATCTCCCCCCTTGTTCTTATCGGAAGCTGAAGTTCTCTCCTGCCGATGCATAGAAAAATCAGCGATATATATATATTGTCCTTGTTCAGCCACGCCTCTGAAAAACATGGGATATTACAGTTCTTCAGGTCCTGTTGATAGGATAGTCTCGAACTGAGCTTGTCCAATTTCTCCAGTGTTTGTACGTTCGCTAATAGAATGGAGGGTGAAGGCAGTTTATTCACTCACCAACATAGTTTCGTAAGGGTGCCTGCACTCCTGCCTCGCTTACGCCGCCTCTTTCTTCTCCTAGTCTCAGGGATTAGGGCATGGTCCGGGGTGAGCAGTATATCTTGCGCCGCCGACTCATTGAAGTAACATTTTTCATCCAAAATTAGGTTAGTGATTTGTTGTACTGATGCGCAGAAACTATTTTCAGTCATTGGAAACATTATGTACAATGTACAGACCAGCGCAAAAGCACACAAAATGGCATAATTGATCAGTAGCCCGAAAAACGGCAGCTATCCAATCAAGCGCCATTCTTCTACATGAAACTATTACACACAACTGATAATGCTTGTCATTTGTTTGTAGAGAATCTATGCCTTGCAATCTCTTGACAGGTATGCTTTTCCCCAAAAAAGTGCCTGTTCAAGTTGTCTTGTGCTTTTTGCATACATTTATTTGATTCAAACATTCCATGCAATAATTTTGATAACATTTGTATTTAAAATGGATCCCCATTAGCTGCTGCCTACCTATTCCTAGGGTCCTGCAAAATTATGGCAGTTATATACAGTTAAACACATTACATTACATTTCACAACAGATTTCACAACACATTGTGTGCCCTCAGGCTACTACTCTACTACCACATATCTACAACACAAAATTCATGTGTACGTGTGTGTATAGTGCGTTTGTGTATGCGTGTGTCTGTGCGGGTCTCTTCAGTCCCCGCTGTTCCATAAGGTGTATTTTTATCTGTTTTCTAAATCTGATTTTCCTGCTTGCAAAAGTTACTTGATGTGGAATATGTAGTACAGTGCGCCTCCCATAGTATGTACAGTTGAAGATAGAAGTTTACATACAGCTTAGCCAAATACATTTAAACTCAGTTTTTCACAATTCCTGACATTTAATCCTAATAAAACTTCCTTGTCTTAGGTCAGTTAGGATCACCACTTTATTTTAAGAATGCTTAATGTCAGAATAATAGTAGAGAATGATTTATTTCAGCTTTTATTTCTTTCATCACATTCCCAGTGGGTCAGAAGTTTACATACACTCAATTAGTATTTGGTAGCATTGCCTTTAAATTGTTTAACTTGGGTCAAACGTTTCGGGTAGCCTTCCACAAGCTTCCCACAATAAGTTGGGTGATTTTTGTCCCATTCCTCCTGACAGAGCTGGTGTAACTGAGTCAGGTTTGTAGGCCTCCTTGCTCGCACACGCTTTTTCAGTTCTGCCCACACATTTTCTATAGGATTGAGGTCAGGGCTTTGTGATGGCCACTCCAATACCTTGAGTTTGTTGTCCTTAAGCCATTTTGCCACAACTTTGGAAGTATGCTTGGGGTCATTGTCCATTTGGAAGACCCATTTGCGACCAAACTTTAACTTCCTGACTGATGTCTTGAGATGTTGCTTCAATATATCCACATCATTTTCCTCCCTCATGATGCCATCTATTTTGTGAAGTGCACCAGCCCCTCCTGCAGCAAAGCACCCCCACAACATGATGCTGCCACCCCCGTGCTTAACGGTTGGGATGGTGTTCTTCGGCTTGCAAGCCTCCCCCTTTTTCCTCCAAACATAATGATGGTCATTATGGCCAAACAGTTCTAATTTTGTTTCATCAGACCAGAGGACATTTCTCCAAAAAGTATGATCTTTGTCCCCATGTGCAGTTGCAAACCGTAGTCTGGCTTTTTTATGGTGGTTTTGGAGCAGTGGCTTCTTCCTTGCTGATCCGCCTTTCAGGTTATGTCGATATAGGACTTGTTTTACTGTGGATATAGATACTTTTGTTCCTCCAGCATCTTCACAAGGTCCTTTGCTGTTGTTCTGGGATTGATTTACACTTTTCGGACCAAATTACATTAATCTCTAGGAGACAGAACGCGTCTCCTTCCTGAGCGGTATGACGGCTGCGTGGTCCCATGGTGTTTATACTTGTGTACTATTGTTTGTACAGATGAACGTGGTACCTTCAAGCATTTGGAAATTGCTCCCAAGGAAGAACCAAACTTGTGGAGGTCTACACATTTTCTTCTGAGGTTGGCTGATTTCTTTTGATTTTCCCATGATGTCAAGCAAAGAGGCACTGAGTTTGAAGGTAGGCCTTGAAATACATCCACATGTACACCTCCAATTGACTCAAATTATGTCAATTAGCCTATCAGAAGCTTCTAAAGCCATGACATTATTTTCTGGAATTTTCCAAGCTGTTTAAAGGCACAGTCAACTTAATGTATGTAAACTTCTGACCCACTGGAATTGTGATACAGTGAATTATAAGTTAAATATTGTAATGTGTCTGTAAACAATTGTTTTAAAAAATACTTGTGTCATGCACGAAGTTGATGTCCTAACCGACTTTCCAAAATTATAGTTTGTTATCAAGAAATTTGTGGAGTGGTTGAAAAACTAATTTTAATGACTGCAACCTAAGTGTATGTAAACTTCCGACTTCAACTGTACATAATAATGCCCAAGCACTGAAAAGACTGAAAATAATTTCCAATGTATGTCAATCATTTCCATTATGAACTGTTACATGTTGTCTTTCTCTCTTTCGATGTTAGCAGCTGCCCACTGTTATTCCATTACAATACGCCAACGCTTGACAGAGTGGCAGTGTGGAATAATCTAGAGTCTCCTGTGTATGAAGTGAACGTACAAGTTGGCAGTTTCCAGATAGACAGAACGCCACTTGTTGCCTAACCATGTCGACTTCACACACACCTACTCTGATAAATAGCGTTTCGCCGCACTATTTAGTTTGACACTGTCACACTTCAGTCACACTGCCTCAATTGCTGGTTACAAATATAAAAGACGTGCCACGCATTAGCCAAGGTAAAAGGTTGTCGTCAAGTGAACAGTTTTCGCAGCTCCAATTCTCACTTTTCTCCCCAGACTCTGTGTCAAAGAGATACAGATCACAGTTAAATGATTTACCCAGGACTCTAAGCCAGGACTAAAGTGCTTGTCAGGGAAACCGCTAGATTGGATGCTGCTGTTGTGATGTGGCTGTAGTCTAGAGAGTAGACTCAGATAGAAAGTGGACGAGACCATTTTCTAGCCTGGTCTCAGATCTGTTTGTGCTCTTGCCAACTCCTTATCACTCATTGACAGGGCAGACATGCCAATTCCATAAGGATTTATCAAGAAAGCAGAAACAGACTAGCAGCCAGGCAAACCATTTCCATCAAATAACAGACACAACTCTGTGAGCGAAGTGCAATGGGGGTAAAATGCCACAGGACAGGTGAATGATATCTGCTCATATATGTTTGAAGGGCATTATCATACTTATTGTCAAGTTATGTTTGGCATAGAACTAGAACTACCAAAGACAAAATCAAACATGGCTAAGACATTTTGATGTTTATGGCCTGCCATGCTAATCCTAACGATCCCACCAAATTAGCACAATAGGATGACATTCAAACATGAATTGTAGCATTCCTAGCCTCACTGTGTGATGTCATTGTCAGGGCAGAGAGGTGCTAAATGACTGGTAGACTGCTGGAGACAGTGTTGGAGACAGTGTTGTTGGGATGTCAGTGTCGGCTCATTCTGCTATCGACGACAGGTAAATTAGAACCTTTTTTAGCACATAGGGAGGCTGTGAAGTTCTTGAGGATTACTTAATTGTTTTAATATAGTGCATTTCAAGGCTTGCTAGAAGCGCTTATTATAGCTCATATGTAAGGCATACAGACATTGCTAATGTATTGGATGCAGTTGTTTCAGAGTTCTTGTTTTAGAGTGTTGCCCTAAAGATTAGTGTGTGTTTTCAGATGGACACAGTGTGCCATAGTATAGCAGCAGTGAGCGGTGGTGTATGCAGCACAGGAGCTGTCCATGGCTCTAACCAACTCTCGCTCTGCTGGTGTTGGTGCTGGAAAAACAGGGACTTCAGAAGCACACAGTAGCACAGACTTCATCATTAGCCAGCAACTGAAGGATAGCTAAATGCACAAACCGATTGGTTGGAGAGACTCTGCAACACAACCCTATCGCAGTGTTTCCCCAGGATTTTTTTCAGAAGCGGTGGCAAAGTGACCTTGGGGGGTTGCTTGGTAGTGGGCATGGCCAATGGCACGGTCCCCGACCTAAGATTTTAGAGGCCCTCCTGGCCGCAGAGACAAAATGTTGCTGTTTTAAAGATAATTTCCTGCTGCAATTCTACACATTTTGCCATGGGTCTTATTCTATCGTTCTACATTATTCCAAAATCAATAGGGACTCCATGCCATGACATTTTTTGAATTTTAGATTCTCCCTGACTGTCTAGTTTGTTAATTCTCAAAGATGATCTAATTAAAAAATATATTGCTCCATTATCTTTTCTACATACTTTATATCAGGTTTTAGTGTCACGTCCAGGCCTGAGATGACAGGCTGGCGTGTTTTGTTTTGTTTTTGGTGTAGGGTTTTTTATGTTCTAGGTGTTCTATTTCTATGTTGGGGTAATGGTTCCCAATTAGAGGCAGCTGTGTGTGGTTGTCTCTAATTGGGAACCATATATATATATTTGGGGTCCAGTTACGTTCGTGTTTATTAAAATGTATACTGGAAGCATCGCTGCGTCTTGGTCTGTCCGTATAGAAGATTGTGACATTTAGTCAATTAAGTTTACACTGAAAACCTTTTACCATCCCAAACATCATAAAAAAAAGCATAATTATAATAATGTTGTCATTTTAATTCAATCATATTTTTTGGAGCGGTGACCCGCCACCGCTAAATGAGCGGTGACCCGCCACCGGAATCACTGCTATAGGTTGGAGAGACTTTTAAGCAGTGGTAAGCATTATAATAGATTAAATGGAAGGACTTTGGTGTGCTTGTGTGTTTGTATTTAGGGGGGTAGAGGCCACAAGATCCATCTCTAATGCAGTGACTTACTGATCATTCAAACTAAGGCTGAGGGTGACAGTGAAGTATTCATACCCCTTGACTTATTCCACATTTTGTTGTTAGCCTGAATTCCCCAAAAAAAATTATTCACCCATTTACACACAATACCCCATAATATCTTGGTATAAACATGTTTTTATACATTTTTGCAAATTGATTGAAAATGAAATAGACATATGCGGCCCATTTACTTCAGGAAAGTATTCAGATCCCTTTAAATAGTTTTTTTCCCCCCTCATCAATCTACACACAATACCCCATAATGACAAAGAAAAATAGGTTTTTAGAAATGTTGGCTAATTTATAAAAAATATAAAACGGATATATTGCATTTACATAAGTATTCAGACCCTTTACTCAGTACTTTGTTGAAGTACCTTTGGCAGCGATTACAGCCTCAAGACTTCATGGGTATGACGCTACAAGCTTGGCTTGGGGAGTTTCTCCCATAGTTCTCTGCAGATCCTCTCAAGCTCTGTCAGGTTGGATGGGGAGCGTCGTTATTTTCAGGTCTATCCAGAGATGTTCAATCGGGTTCAAGTTCAAGCTCTGGCTGGGCCACTCAAGGACATTCAGAGACTTGTCCCGAAGCCACTCCTGTGTTGTCTTGGTTGTGTGCTTAGGGTCGTTGTCCTTTTTGGAAGGTCAACCTTCACCCCAGTCTGAGGTCCTGAGTGCTCTGGAGCAAGTTTTCATCAAGGATCTCTCTGTACTTTGCTCTGTTCATCTTTGCCTCGATCCTGACTACTATCCCAGTCCCTGTCGCAGAAAAACATCCCCACAGTATGATGCTGCCACCACCAAGCTTCACTGTAAGGCCAAAGAGTTAATTCTTCATCAGACCAGAAAATCATGTTTCTCATGGTCTGAGAGTCCTTTAGATGCATTTTGGCAAGCTCCAAACTGGCTATGATGTGCCTTTTACTGAGGAGTGGCTTCTGTCTGGCCAATCTATCATAAAGGCCTGATTGGTGGAGTGCTGCAGAGATGGTTGTCCTTCTGGAAGGTTCTCCCATCTCCACAGAGGAACTCTGGAGCTCTGTCAGAGAGACCATCGGGTTCTTCGTCACCTCCCTGGCCAAGGCCCTTCTCCCCCAATTGCTCAGTTTGGCCAGTTGGCCAGCTCTAGGATGAGTCTTGGTGGTTCCAAACTTCCATTTAACTTCTTAAGGTGCAGCAAGGTGCGCTGGGGCGCTAGCGCCCCACTCCCGACACTACCAGGTGAAATGCAAGGCGCCAAATTCAAAATCCAAAAGTTGAATTATTAAACATGCATCAATATACAAGTGTTTCATAGTCATCAAAAGCTCTGTTTCTTGGCAATATCACAGCGTTGTCAGATTTCAAAAAGGCTTTACGGCGAAAGCACCACATTTGATTGTTTGAGGGTAGCACCTTCAATATTTTTCCATTACCATGAATTCATAAGCCATCACGGTTCACACAAAACACATTTCACAGCGAAAACAAATCAATTACCTGTTGAAGAACTTCTGCTGAGGGCTTCCCAAGTGTCCAACGAAGACAATCCATGGTTCTTTTGTTAGAAAAAATCATGTATTATATCCATAAATCGCCGCTTGGTTGGCGCGTTAGAATGAGAAAATAGAGTCCATTGAAACGTGAAGAGAACTCGTTCAACTTATACCTATAAACTTGTCCAAGAACAATCAAACATAATTGCTAATGTATCCTTAGGAACACTTTAATGTATATGTTGTATAATATTTCAACCGGAATATAAACTGGGCGATAGCCGGGAGCGCGCATTTTCTTGTAAGGACATCTGTGGGGACACTTCCTTATTCGTCTTCTTCTCTGCTCTAAAAGCAGCTAAGAAGAATCAGAACACTTTCTCGAGACTGTTGACATCCAGAGGAAGCGATAGGTACTGCATTCATATTACCTTATATGGGCATTTTCATAAGGGAGGGGTTACAAATGAGCAATGTGTCAAAACCACTTTTTCCAGGACAGAAATTCCTCTGGTTTTCGTCTGCCATATCCGTTCTGTTATACTCACAGAGAAAATGTTAACACTTTTAGAAATGTCAGGGTGTTTCCTATCCAATGGTACTAAATATGTGCATATCCTATTTTCTGGGCCTGAATGGGAGGCATTTTACTTTGGGCATGCCAGGCTCTCCAAAACGGTCACCTCGTGCGCTACTCCCTAAGAAGTTAAGAATGATGGAGGCCACAGTGTTCTTTTGGACCTTCAATGCTGCATAAATGTTTTGGGACCATTCCCTAGATCTGTGCTTCGACACAATCCTGTCTTGGAGCTCTACGGACAATTCCTTTGACCTCATGGCTTGCTTTTTCTTTTCCTTTACAAATCATGTCCAATCAATTGAATTTACCACAGGTGGACTTCAATCAAGTTGTAGAAACATCTCAAGGATGATCAATGGAAACAGGATGCTTTGTCATTATGGGGTATTGTGTGTAGATTGATGATATTTTTTGATAATTTAATACATTTTTAATAAGTCTGTAATGTAACAAAATGTGGAGAAGGTCAAGGGTTCTGAATACTTTCCGAAAGCACTGTATATACAGTATATATATTTTTCTATATAAACTCCGCAAAAAAAAGAAACGTCCCTTTTTCAGGACCCTGTCTTTCAAAGATAATTAGTAAAAATCGAAATAATTCACAGATCTTCATTTTAAAGGGTTTAAACACTGTTTGCCACGCTTGTTCAAAGAACCATAAAGAATTTATGAACATGCACCTGTGGAACGGTCATTAAGACACTAAAAGGTTACAGACGGTAGGAAATTTAGGTCACAGTTATTAAAACTTACGACACTAAAGAGGCTTTTCTACTGACTCTGAAAAACACCAAAAGAAAGATGCCCAGGGTCCATGCTCATCTGCGTGAACGTGCCTTAGGAATGCTGGCCAGGGCAATAAATTGCAATGTCCGTACAGTGAGATGCCTAAGACAGCGCTACAGGGAGACAGGACGGACAACTGATTGTCCTCGCAGCGATAGACCACGTGTAACAACACCTGCACAGGATCGCTACATCTGAACATCACACTTGCGGGACAGGTACAGGATGGCAACAACAACTGCCCGAGTTACACCAGGAACGCACTATCCCTCCATCAGTGCTCAGACTGTCCGCAATAGGTGGAGAGTGGCTGGACTGAGGGATGGTAGGCCTCTTGTAAGGCAGGTCCTCACCAGACATCACCGGCAATAACGTTGCCTATGGGCGCAAACCCATCGTCGCTGGACCAGACAGGACTGGCAAAAAGTGCTCTTCACTGACGAGTCGCGTTTTTGTCTCACCAGGGGTGATGGTCAGATTCGCGTTTATCGTCGAAGGAATGAGCGCGTTACACCGAGGCCTGTACTCTGGAGCGGGATCGATTTGGAGGTGGAGGGTCCGTCATGGTCTGGGGCGGTGTGTCACAGCATCATCGGACTGAGCTTGTTGTCATTGCAGGCAATCTCAACGCTGTGCATTACAGGGAAGACATCCTCCTCCCTCATGTGGTACCCTTCCTGCAGGCTTATCCTGAGATGACCCTCCAGCATGACAATGCCACCAGCCATACTGCTCGTTCTGTGCGTGATTTCCTGCAAGACAGGAATGTCAGTGTTCTTTTTCAGTGTAAACATAAATTGCTTAAACCAGATATAAAGTACGTAGAAAAGATAATGGACCTATATATTTTTTAAATAAGATAATCTTTGAGAACTAACAATCACCAAAATAAAAGCTAGACAGGTAGAATATAAAATTCAAAAAATTATGCATTCAGGAGTGTTTTTGTCATGGCATGGGGCACCCAATCATTTTTTAAATAATATTTGAGTCACTCTGATAGCATGAGCCATGGCAAGGTGTGTAGAATTGCAGGAAATGTGCTTTAAAACAGCAAAATGGTGTCACTGCGGCCAACAGAAGAGCCTCCAATATATTCGGTCGGCGAACGCACCATTGGCCTCGCCCATGGCCACACCATCGCCATGCCCACCACCTAAGCCCAATTTTGATCGAGCAAAAACCCTGCTTGCTATTCAACACATGGAGCAGTTGATGAGGTTAATCTGCTGTTCTGTTGCTCTCTCTGTGGTTCAGTCTAAAGAGTGTGTGTACACTGCAATACAGTACTCAGCATCTTTCTGCAATGTAGTGCCTACAAATAAATAATTTGATAGTCCTTTGATTTAATCAATCTTTACCACCTTTGGGAAGTTGGTACAATTCTAAGCAAGTAATGTTTATGCCACACTACAAATAAATCCTTTTTAATTCATTCACCTGCTCCTTTGGTAGCCCATGTCATCCACGTTGACCCATTGACCCATAATTAGCCCCGCTATGGTTCTTGGTGCTGATGATAACCGATTGACATGACCGGGACAAGGCTTTTGGGTTACACATGTAAGCAGATAAGTCCTGTTATTAGGTGGTTATAGATGTGTTGACTATGAAGAAAGAGAAATAAAAAAATGTGTGAATGGTCTGATTGGCCACTCCTGGCTAACGTCTCTGTCCCGAAGCAAGAACCAATTAGCCTGGAGCTAGCCTTGCTATGCCCATCTGCTAGTCCCATCTCCCAGCTAGCCGAATGAGGTCCATCAGCCACTCCTTGGGCTGCAATACCTATTTTGCCAACTGGCCTGGACCCCCGCCGACCCATCACGACTGGACCACCGACATGACTCGCCCGAGGGGGTTTTCTCAACTGGCTCCGCCGTCGCGACGTCACCTGAATGCCCACCCGCTAGCCTGCTAGCCGTGGCCCGCTAGCTGTCCAGAGCACATCGGACTGTTAGCTAAAGAGGCCCATCGGACAAATCCTTTGGCCACTATACCTATTTTGCCAATTGGCCTGGTTTACCACACGGAGCCCTGCTGTAACAGCACGAGGGGGCCACAACAGACTTTCTTCCGTCGCGACATCCCTCCAAGGCCCTTCTGCTAGCTTGCTAGCCCCGGCCCGCTAGCTTATTTCACTGTAGAGCCTCTAGCCCTGCTCAGTACGCCTTAGTTAACACTTTAGTTCCACCTACCACACATGCGGTGACATCACCTGGTTTAAATGATATTTCTAGAGACAATATCTCTTTCATCGTCACTATATGCACAGGTTTACCCCCACTGTATTTGCATCCTACCATACCTTTGTCTGTACATTATGCCTTGAATCTGTTCTACCGTGCCCAGAAATCTGCTCCTTTTACTCTCTTTTCTGAATGTACTAGACGACCAGTTTTTTTTGCCTTTAGCCGTACCCTTATCCTACTCCTCCTCTGTTCCTCTGGTGATGTGGAGGTTAATCCAGGCCCTGCAGTGCCTAGCTCCACTCCCATTCCCCAGGCGCTCTAATTTATTGACTTCTGTAACCGTAAAAGCCTTGGTTTCATGCATGTTAACGTTAGAAGCCTCCTCCCTAAATTTGTTTTACTCACTTCCCTAGCACAGTCTGACAACCCGGATGTCCTAGCCGTGTCTGAATCCTGGCTTAGGAAGACCACCAAAAACCCTGAAATTTCCATCCCTAACTATAACATTTTCCGACAAGATAGAACTGCCAAAGGGGGCAGTGTGCAATCTACTGCAGAGATAGCCTGTAGAGTTCTGTCTTACTTTCCATGTCTGTACCTTGAGCTTCCACTTTTAAAAATCCACCTTTCCAGAAACAAGTCTCTCACCGTTGCAGCTTGCTATAGACCACCCTCTGCCCCCAGCTTTGCCCTGGACACCATATGTGAACTGATTGCCCCCCATCTATCTTCAGAGCTTGTGCTGCTAGGTGACCTAAACTGGGACATGCTTAACACCCTGGCCATCCTACAATCTAAGCTTGATGCCCTCAATCTCACACAAATTACCAATAAACCCACCAGGTACAACACCAAATGCGTAAACACGGGCACCCTCATAGATTTCATCCTAACCAACTTGCCCTCCAAATACACCTCTGCTTTTTTCAACCAAGATCTCAGCGATCACTGCCTCATTGCCTGCATCCGTAATGGTTCTGCGGTCAAACGACCACCCCTCATCACTGTCGAACACTCCCTAAAACACTTCAGCGAGCAAGCCTTTCTAATCAACCTGGCCTGGGTATCCTGGAAGGATATTGACCTCATCCCGTCAGTAGAGGATGCCTGGTCATTCTTTAAAAGTGCCTTCCTCACCATCTTAAATAAGCATGCCCCTTTCAAAAAAAAATTGAACCAGGAACAGATATAGCCCTTGGTTCTCTCCAGACCTGACTGCCCTTGACCAGCACAAAAATATCCTGTGGCGTTCTGCATTAGCATCGAATAGCCCCCATGATATGCAAGTTAGGAACCAATATACACAGGCAGTTAGGAAAGCTAAGGCTAGCTTTTTCAAGCAGAAATGTGCATCCTGTAGCACAAACTCAAAAAAGTTCTGGGACACTGTAAAGTTCATGGAGAATAAGAGCACCTCCTCCCAGCTGCCCAATGCACTGAGGCTAGGAAACACTGTCACCACCGACAAATCCACTATAATTGAGAATATCAATAAGCATTTTTCTACGGCTGGCCATGCTTTCCACCTGGCTACCCCTACCCCGGTCTACAGCCCTGCACTCCCCACAGCAACTCACCCAAGCCTCCCCCCATTTCTCCTTCACCCAAATCTAGATAGCTGATGTTCTGAAGAGCTGCAAAATCGGGACCCCTACAAATCAGCCGGGCTAGACAATCTGGACCCTCTATTTCTAAAATGAAACTGCCGAAACTGTTGCAACCCCTATTACAAGCCTGTTCAACCTCTCTTTCGTATCGTCTGAGATTCCCAAAGATTGGAAAGCTGCCGCGGTCATCCCCCTCTTCAAAGGGGGAGACACTCTAGACCCACACTGCTACAGACCTATCCTACCCTGCCTTTCTAAGGTCTTCAAAAGCCAAGTTAACAAACAGATTACTGACCATTTCGAATCCACTATGCAATCTGGTTTCAGAGCTGGTCATGGGTGCACCTCAGCCACGCTCAAGGTCCTAAACGATATCATAACCGCCATCGATAAGAGACATTACTGTGCAGCCGTACTCATCGACCTGGCCAAGGCTTTCGACTCTGTCAATCACCACATTCTTATTGGCAGACTCAACAGCCTTGGTTTCTTAAATGATTACCTCGCCTGGTTCTCCAACTACTTCTCTGATAGAGTTCAGTGTGTCAAATCAGAGGGCCTGTTGTCCGGACCTCTGGCAGTCTCTATGGGGGTGCCACAGGGTTCAATTCTCGGGCCGACTCTCTTCTCTGTATACATCAATGATGTCGCTCTTGCTGCTGGTGATTCTCTGATCCACCTCTACGCAGACAACACCATTCTGCATACTTCTGACCCTTCTTTGGACACTGTGTTAGCTAACCGCCAGATGAGCTTCAATGCCATACAACTCTCCTTCCTTGGCCTCCAACTGCTCTTAAATGCAAGTAAAACTAAATGCAAGCTCTTCAACTGATCACTGCCCGCACCTGCCCGCCCGTCCAGCATCACTACTCTGGACGGTTCTGACTTAGAATATACCTAGGTGTCTGGTTAGACTGTAAACTCTCCTTTCAGACTCTCATTAAGCATCTCCAAAATAAAATTTTGCAACAAAGCATCCTTCACTCGTGCTGCCAAACATACCCTCATAAAACTGACCATCCTACCGATCCTCAATTTCGGCAATGTCATGTATTTATAAAATAGCCTCCAACACTCTACTCAACAAATTGGATGCAGTCTATCACATTGCCATCCGTTTTGTCACCAAAGCCCCATATACTACCCACCACTGCGACCTGTACGCTCTCGTTGGCTGGCCCTCGCTTCATACTCGTCGCCAAACCCACTGGCTCCAGGTCATCTACAAGTCTTTGCTAGGTAAAGCCCCGCCTTATCTCAGCTCACTGGTCACCATAGCAGCACCCACCCGTAGCACACGCTCCAGCAGGTATATCTCACTGGTCACCCTCAAAGCCAATTCCTCCTTTGGCCGCCTTTCCTTCCAGTTCTCTGCTGCCAATGACTGAAACGAACTGCAAAAATCACTGAAGCTGGAGACTCATATCTCCCTCACTAGCTTTAAGCACCAGCTGTCAGAGCAGCTCACAGATCACTGCACCTGTGCATAGCCCATCTGTAAACAGCCCATCCAACTACCTCATCCCCATACTGTATTTAATTATTTATTTATATTGCTCCTTTGCACCCCAGTATCTCTACTTGCACATTCATCTTCTGCACGTCTACCATTCCAGTGTTTAATTGCTATATTGTAATTATTTCGTCACAATTTATTGCCCTACCTCCCTTATCTTACCTCATCTGCACACACTGTATATTGACTTTTTCCTTTTTTTTCTACTGTATTATTGACTGTATGTTTGTTTATTCCATGTGTAACTCTGTGTTGTTGTATGTGTCGAACTGCTGTGCTTTATCTTGGCCAGGTCGCAGTTGTAAATTAGAACTTGTTCTCAACTAGCCTACCTGGTTAAATAAAGGTTAAATAAAAATAAAATAAATATGCTAGTGTGTGTGTCTCTCTCAGGTAGGGACGCTGGGGGTCTGTTTTGTCGGGAGACGGGCCAATTGTCTCAGAGGATGATCTGTCCCGATCCCCATCATCAAGTCCCGGGGCAAAGATGATTTTATTTCTGAGAGATAATTGGGAGAAATGCGCTCCAAAGCGATCTTTGTTTTTTGTTTTTCTGTAATTAGCTGCTGTGGCACATCGGTTTGTTCACTTTTAAATGTTCTTATTCCCCTCTTTTATTTCGGCTCATTTTTGTAGGAGCTTCCCGGCTTGTCTCACTGACAACGCTTTCGGTAGATAAAGGCTCAAACTTGCCTGGTCTCTTCATACCGTTGTCTCGTAATGCTTGCTGTCCAATTGCATTGAAACATACCCCCGACAGTTCAACAATGCGTAATGTCCTACGCTGTGAGTGTGCATTTCAGACAGATCTGTATTCTATTCTGCAAGGTCAAATATGTGAAAGTAGTATGATACTTTTTACTGTATGATGCAGACAGGCAGCACTGGAGCACTACAAAAACAGCTGTTAGCCTTTCTGAGATTCATACAGTGCAATGTCACCATTTCACTAACTCAACCACCAGCCACTAGCAACCGGAGGAGCAACACTACTCTTTCTAGTGACCAGTAGGTAGATATTGGACTTCATTAGCCAAGATATGATATTGTAATGTGTATGGTATTGGTTCAACATTAAGTATGCAAGTACATATCAAAATCTTAACATTAGGATTTTGTTTGTGTATTTGCTTCACTGGAGGGGATTGACACTATAATATACTTTACATAATTTCTCAGGGAAAAGCCTATCTTGAGATTTCAAAACGCTCATAATTTATTCAAGGCCACATTTCGAACGAAAGGCGGTCTGAGTGAGTTATGCTTCTTCTGATTTTGAGGTTGTCCCATTGCTGCTTCATAGGATCTGTCTAAGCTTTGAGTTTTGTCGTTGGGATGATCCCCAGAGTATAAGATTAAATGCAAAATACATGTTGACCCCGGTTTGACTGTGTAAAGAAACTTTCTAACATTTATATAAAAAAGACATTAAAGAGATTCGCACACCTGGATTGTAGAATATTTGCACTTTATTCTCGTTTAAATTCTTCAAACTCTATCAAGCTGGTTGGTGGTAATTGCTAGACAGGAATCAAGCCAATTTAAGTCAAAACTGTAACTAGGCCACTCAGGAACATTCTATGGTGGTAAGAATCGGCAGTGTTTTATTTACATTTTTTATTTAACTAGGCACAAATTCTTATTTACAATGACGACCTACCCTGGCCAAACCCTAACCCGGATGATGCTGGGCCAATTGTGTGCCGCCCTATGAGACTCCCAATCACGGCCGGTTGTGATACAGCCTGTAATTGAACCAGGATCTGTAGTGATGCCACTAGCACTGAGATGCCTTAGACCGCTGCGCCACTCGGGAGCCAAATATTTGGCCTTGTGTTTTAGGTTATTGTCCTGTTGGAAGGTGAATTTGTCTTCCAGTGTCTAGTGGAAAGCAGACTGAACCAGGTTTTCCTCTAAGATTTTGCCTGTGCTTAGCTCTAATCCATTATTATTATTATTTTTTTTTAAACGCCCTAGTCCTTGTCGATGAAAAGCATACCCATAACATGATGCAGCCATCAGTAGGCTTGAAAATATGAAGTGGTACTCAGTGATGTGTTGTGTTGGATTTGCCCTAAACATAACGCTTTGTATTCAAGACCAAAGGGTAATTTCTTTGCCAATTTTTTTTGTAGCATTACTTTAGTGACTTATTGCAAACAGCATGCATGTTTTGGGATATTTTTATTCTGTGCAGGCTTCTTCTTTTCACTTTGTCATTTAGGTTAGTATTGTGGAGTAACTACAATGTTGATGATCCATCCTCAGTTTTCTCCTATCACAGCCATTAAACTCTGTAACTGTTTTAAAATTACCTTTGGCCTCATGGTGAAATCCCTGAGTGTTTTCCTTCCTCTCCGGCAACTGAGAGGAAGTAAACCTGTATCTTTGTAGTGAATGGTTGTATTGATACACCATCCAAAGTGTAATAAATAACTTCACCATGCTCAAAGGGATATTCAATGTCTGACTTTCTTTTGTGCCCTTTGCGAGGCATTGGACAACCTCTGGTTTTTGTGGTTGAATCTGTGTTTGAAATTCACTGCTCGATCGAGGGACATTACAGATAATGGTATGTGCAGGGTACAGAGATGAGGTAGTCATTACAACATCCTGTCAAACACTATTGCACACAGAGTGAGTCCATGAAACATATTATGTGACTTGTTAAGCACGTTTTTACTCCTGAACTTATTTAGGCTTGCCATAACAAAGGGGTTAAATACTTATTGACTCAAGACATTTCAGATTTTCATTTTGTATTCATTTGTTAAAAAATAAAAAATAAAAATCCACTTTGGCGTCATGGGGTATTGTGTGTAGGCTAGTGACACAAAATCACAATGTAATAAATTGTAAAGTCAAGCTGTGTAACACAACAAAATTTGGAAAATGTCAACGGGTCTGAATACTTTCTATATTACGCCTTATATTCAGATAGAGAGCTAAGCCTAGTTCATCAGGGACATAAGACCAGTTGTCCTTATGTCTGGCTCAAGCCTGATTTTGCGCTTATGGGTCAACAATGTCATCGTCACACAGCTGTTTTTTATTTTCTTGAATAGGTCTTCAAACATAATGTGCCCTTGTTGAGATTGTGAATAATAGTGAAGACATCAAAATAACACATATGGAATCATGTAGTAACCAAAAATTGTTAAACAAATCAAAATATATTTTATATTTGACATTTTTTAAATAGCCACCCTTTGCCTGGATGACAGCTTTGCACACTCAACCAGCTTCATGAGGTAGTCACCTGGAAGGCATTTCAATTAACATGTGAGCCTTCTTAAAAGTTAATTTGTGGGATTTATTTCCTTCTTAATGTGTTTGAGCCATTCAGTTGTGTTGTGGCAAGGTAGGGGGTGTATACAGAAGATAGCCCTATTTGGTAAAATACATATTATGGCAAGAACAGCTCAAATTAAGCATAGAGAAACGACAGTCCATCATTGCAGACATGAAGGTCAGCCAATACGGAAAAATTCAAGAACTTTTTAAAGTTTCTTCAAGTGCAGTCACAAAAACCATCAAGCGCTATAATGAAACTGGCTCTCATGAGGACCGCCACAGGAATGGAAGACCCAGAGTTACCTCTGCATCAGAGGATAAGTTCATTAGAGTTACCAGCCTAAGAAATTGCAGCCCAAATAAATGCTTCACAGAGTTCAAGTAATAGACACATCTCAACATCAACTGTTCAGAAGAGACTGCGTGAATCAGGCTTTCATGGTCAAATTGCTGCAAAGAAACCACTACTAAAGGACACTAAAAAGAAGAAGAGACTTGTTTGGGCCAAGAAACAAAAGCAATGGATGTGGGACTTTTGTCATTTGTTTTTCAACAGGACTATGACCCAACACACCTCCAGGCTGTGTCAGGGCTATTTTACCAAGAAGGAAAGGTATGGAGTGCTGCATCAGATGACCTGGCCTCCACAATCCCCCGACCTCAACCAAATTGAATTGGTTTTGGATGATTCGGACCGCAGAGTTATGGAAAAGCAGCTAACAAGTGCTCAGCATATGTGGGAACTCCTTCAAGACTGTTGGAAAAGCATTCCAGGTGAAGCTGGTTGAGAGAATGCCAAGAGTGTGCAAAGCTGTCATCAAGGACAAGGGTGGCTACTTTGAAGAATCTCAAATATAAAATAGATTTTGATTTGTTTAACACTTTTTTTGGTTACTACATGATTCCATACGTGTTATTTCATAGTTTTGATGTCTTCACTATTATTCTACAGTATAGAAAAAAGTAAAATGAAGAAAAACCCTTGAATGAGTAGGTGTTCTAAAACTTTTGACCGTTAGTGTAAATCATTTGTTGATTCGGACACTGTTGTGCCCTTATACTTGTGCCTTTATGCATGAATCAATCTAGTCTTCACTTTATGCTTTGGGTCCACAGTCAGGACACAGCTTCTGAGTTTTGTGTGAGCAAATCCCTCAAACAAATCGTTCGCACACAATTTTCAAGGGTCTTGTTTCGTGTGCACCTGCCGCTGTTGTTGTAAAATCTCGATTGAGTGGCATGGTCTCTGCGAAAAAGTCCACCCCATACCTATCATACCAAAATGACTCCACATCCATACTCTTTCTGCCATATGTCCCGCGGACATGCAAAAGTGCAAAAAATGCTTTGAGTTCATCCATAGATGTCCCACGTACTGTTTCCTTTTCTGTGTGCATGAGCAACAGTACAATCTCTGATGTGCTGCAACGTCTGCATTTTACATAAACTGATTTCTATCGCCCATTCATCCATTGACGACAGAATAGCATATTTTTGTTTTAAGTTTATTATGTTACTAGGTTTTGCTTAGTAGCCAGAGCAATGCTGCCATGTGAGTGGTCATGTGCTGAATGCATGGACAACAGAGATATTGTTGGAAAAAGTTACATTTGTAAATAGAGCTGCACCTCTTGAATTTTGAGTTTTGAGTTAATTGAGTTAATTGACAAAGGACATTTAATATATTTCTTCACCCTTATTTTACAAGGTAAGTTGACTGAGAACACATTCACATTTACAGCAACAAACTTGGGAATAGTTACAGGGGAGAGGAGGGGGGATAAATAAAAAGTGTCATAGAAGTGGCAGAAAATGCTTTTTCTGATTCTATATAGAAATGAAATGTGACTCTGAAGGAAGATTTGATAAAGTGATGCTCCTTTCCCTGCATCTGTCAATTACAAGCTGCCCCCATCTCTTCATGTACAACCAATCACTCATCAGATTGTCAATTTAATCTAGTTTCCAGGCTTACTTTTATGTGTTAAATTAGTTTTGGGGTAGTTTCGATGGGCCGGCTATGCAGGCTGTCTGGCACCGTTTTGTTTCCTGCTCATCAACTTGGAAAGAATAAAGGATATGTTTTGTATTATTCTAATGGCCTACTGCAACACATAGCATGTTTTGGTTTCTATTACTGTCACGTCCAGGCCTGAGAAGACAGGCTGGTGTGTTTAGTTTTGGTTTTGGTGTAGGGTTTTTTATGTTCTAGGTGTTATATTTCTATGTTGGGGTAATGGTTCCCAATTAGAGGCAGCTGTGTGTCGTTGTCTCTAATTGGGAACCATATATATGTTTGGGGTTTTCGTTAGGAGTTTGTGGGTTATTGTTTGAGCATAGCTTGTTGTATGTTTAGTTGTGTTCAGCGTCACGATCTTCGTGTTCATTTTGTTATTTTTGCCCAGTTACGTTCGAAAATAAATATGTATACTGGAAGCATCGCTGCGTCTTAGTCTGTCCCTTCCGAAGATCGTGACAGAATAACCCACCACAAAAGGACCAAGCAGCGATGTTTAAAGGAGTCCTGGACTTGGGAGGAGATATTGGCTGGGAAGGGGCCTTGGAGGAAGACGAGGGAGCATCGTCACCCCAAGAAGAGGATGGAAGCGGCGAAGGCTAAGCGAGGGAGTTATCAGGATTTATATGGAGCATGGAACCCGGAGAGGGAGAGATATGTTGGGACTCGCCTGGCGCGGAAACCCGAGAGGCAGCCCCGCCCAAAAATTTGGGGGGGGGCACACGGGGAGTTTGGCCGGTTCAGGATGGACTCCTGAGCCAACTCCTCGTGCTCTCTGGAGGGAGGGTTGGGGAGAGCGTCGCACTGAGCAGACACCGTGCTATGCAGTTTTGCGCAAGGTGTCTCCAGTGCGCATGCATAGGCCGGTGCGCGAAATTCCAGCGCCACTCATCTCTCAAGCTAGGGTGAGTGTGCAGCCTGGAAGAGTGGTGCCGGCTTTGCGAGCGAGGTCCCCAGTACACCTTCTGGGACCGAGAGATCCTGCACCAGTTCTGCGTGTGGGGTCTCCGGTTCGCATCCACAGCCCAGTGTGTGACATTCCAGCTCCCATCATCCATGAGGCAAGGGTGAGTGAACAGCCGGGGAGTGAAGTACCGGCTCCACGCACCAGGTCCCCTGTACGCTTAGAGAGCCCAGTACATCCAGTCCCTGCTCCGCGCACCAGGCCCCCTGTGCGCCTAGAGAGTCCAGCACGTCCTGTCCCTGTTCCACGCTCCAGGATTCCTGTGCCCGTCGTGGACCCAGCACGTCCAGTCCCTGCTCCACGCTCCAGGATCCCTGTGCCCGTCGTGGACCCAGCACGTCCTGTCCCTGCTCCAGGATCCCTGTGCCCGTCGTGGACCCAGCACGTCCTGTCCCTGCTCCAAGCTCCAGGATCAGTACGGCCGGTTCCTGCTCCCCGCACCAGAGTGCCAGTGCGCTTAGTGAGCCCAATGTGGCCGGTTCCTGCTCCCCGCACCAGAGTGCCAGTGCGCGTAATGAGCCCAGTACGGCCGGTTCCTGCTCCCCGCACCAGAATGCCAGTGCGTGTCCCCTGTCCGGGACCTCCAGAGAAGGTCCCCTGTCCGGGACCGCCAGAGAGGGTCCCCAGTCCGGGACCGCCAGAGAGGGTCCCCAGTCCGGGACCACCAGAGAGGGTCCCCAGTACGGCCAATGGCCCAGGGCCTCCGGGGCGAGACATCGAGCCAGCTCGGCCGGCACCGGAGCCGCCACCTGGGACTAAAAAACCCACCCGAAGACCCGCCCCATGGACTTGTGGCGCGGTCGGAGTCCGTGCCTTTGGGGGGGGGGGGTACTGTCACGTCCAGGCCTGAGAAGACAGGCTGGTGTGTTTAGTTTTGGTTTTGGTGTAGGGTTTTTTATGTTCTAGGTGTTATATTTCTATGTTGGGGTAATGGTTCCCAATTAGAGGCAGCTGTGTCGTTGTCTCTAATTGGGAACCATATATATGTTTGGGGTTTTCATTAGGAGTTTGTGGGTTATTGTTTGAGCATAGCTTGTTGTATGTTTAGTTGTGTTCAGCTTCACGATCTTCGTGTTCATTTTGTTATTTTTGCCCAGTTACGTTCAAAATAAATATGTATACTGGAAGCATCGCTGCGTCTTAGTCTGTCCCTTCCGAAGATCGTGACAATTACAATAACTTTGATTAGTAAAAGAGTTACAGTAAGTAAAACAGTCCCATAACAGCTTCTTTTTACAAAGTTAAACGTAAAAGAGAAAAAAGCAGGTTAAAAGTCTCAATAGTTATTTGTTTGTGATTTCAAATGTCTGACAAATGATCAGTGTAAAATGCTAACATTTAGAAAAAGTCAGGAAAGGAGCAGGCATAGCTTTTCTTTTTGAGGATAAAAAATATATATATATATATATATATATATATATTACCTTTTTATTGACAAAATCAAATGTCAGTGGCTGTTGGCGTATGGCGCTTCTATTGTTAACAGAAAGGAAACTCCATCAGGGCTGTACTGCAGCTTGACATCATGAGCCAGGAACTAGCTGGACTGGACCAAGATAGGCCTAGCTAGCCTATCTTGATGTTTGTATTGTTATGTACACTGGATAGGTGCAGTGAAATGTGTTGTTTTACAGGGTCACCCCATATTAGTTTCGATTCAGATAAACTTTATTATCCCACCAGGGGGAAATTCATTTGGTCATGTGCTTAAAAAGACAGTACATAAAACATGGAAGCACAGAAACGACACAATATAATTCATTCAAAGTGTTTTAGCTACACATTTGAAGTGAACGTTCAATATGCTGTGTACTCGAGGGACCAACAGACTATCTATTACACAGACCTATTACACAGCCCTATATCTATCTGTTTTTTTCTTTTCTTTAAGTATATTTCCCCTTGTCTGGCTGCTGCTGTGACTGAGTCTTGATTTAAAGGGGATGAGTACTGTCATGTAAAATGCTTTCAAGTTTTAGGAGGATGAGTTTTGTGTACAGTTGGTGGCTGATTCTTGATCTATACCAATTATCCTTCCAGCCATCTTAATCAAGTGCTGGGTCTTGACTTGGTCTTGCACTTGCGTGTTTCCAAACACGCATATCAGACGAAAGGAAAAGACACTCTGCAGGACAGATTCGTAAAAAAAAACATTCTCTGTTGAAATTTCTTTATCTTTGCAAAGGCACAATCATTGAATTTCAGTTTGTTTATTTCGATTCCTAGGTATTATGTGGTCACTCTATCGACTGATTTCCCATTGATCTTCGTAGGGAGTGGTGGAGTTTTGTTCCTTCTAAAATCAATTTCCATTTTGTTTGTTTTCTTAATGTTTATTTCAAGAAAGTTTTCTGCTCACCACTGGACGAATTTCGCAGTTTCTCTGCCAAAACCTTGAAAAGAGGCTCGGTCTGGGTGGACGAAACCCACAACAGAGGTGTCATCTGCATATTTAAATAAGGCTTGACAATCGTTTGTGTAGTACTGGTGAAAGTACGCAACCTTGAGGGGCTCCGTTTTCACCGTTCTAGATGTAGGGATGGCGGAGTTAAACTTCACTTGTTGAGTATGGTTCACAAGGAACCTATGAATCCACTTGATCAGTATAGAGTTGACACCCATATTCACCAGCTTATCCACCAGTAGGTGGGATTAGAGGGTGTTAAACGCACTACTGAAGTCAATGACTCCAATTTTCACTAAGTTATTTGCCTTTTCTAAATGTTTGTAGATATTGTTCAACATGATCAGTAATGCATCAACACTCCTGGAGGCACGGGGGGTGAATTGGATTGGATCTAATTGGGATGAGAGACCAGAGAGAATTTGTTTTTGAAAGATTTTTTTTCAAAACATTTAATAGTTACATATGTAAAGGCTACAGGGCGTAAATCATTATTTTCTTTTGGCCTGTTGTTTTTAGGTACTGGGACAATCAGCGACTTCTTCCATAACTCTAGAAGTATCCCACTTTTCAGTGACCGCTGGAACAGCTTCGGGAACGGTAATGCGAGCTGGTCTGCGCATGCCTGAACTGCCTTGCTGCTGACTCCTTCTGGACCATACGATTTTCGCGGGATGACACGTTGAAAGTATTGCTTGATGTCATTCACAGTGATCTGTATATCTATAGCTGGTATGCTGTCTATACTGTCCAAGGCCACTTTCTGCTGCGATGTAAAATCACACGTCAAATCATTTGCAAAAGCAAGGTCATTTCCGACGGTCATACAATGTATGATTTGGTTTGTAGCCTGTGATGGTTTGTGGCCCTTGCCAGGCTTTCCTACTGTCTTTGTCTTGGTATGCTGCCTTGCACTCCTTGATTTTGCTTTTGAGTCCTCTGAACTTTTCTGCCACCTGATTTAAACACTTGTTTTTTCTGGTTGAGGAGCTCTTTTAATTTACCCACGGTTTATTATTGGGGAAGATGTTGACTTTCTTTTTGGGAAAACGGATGTACTCAGAAACAGTATCCGCTGTCTGTTCCAGATTAGGGTTAAATGCCTTGCTCAAGGACACATCAACATATTTTTCACCTCATCGGCTATTGGCCCAACGCACTAGCCGCTAGGCTACCTGCCACCCATAGGCTATGCTAACTCAAGACAGGCTAGCTCAGCTAACTCAATCACAGGCTAGCTAGGCTTTAAATGGGCTAGTAAGGCTAGTAAGTCTAAGTGATAGTGGGCTGGTATGTCAGCTGCTAAACTGGCATAGCTTTAACTGTGCTGGGTTTATGTACTGGACTGGACCGTGTTTGCCTCAATTCTGCTACAGTTAGCTGTGCTATATTTTACCTGGCAGGGTTTGCTAGATTCTCCAGGACAGAACAGAACTGGGGATTGAAACCGGACACTGTGTGTGTGTGCTGGAGGACCAAGGGCTCTCTGCCAAGCATTGACTCTCCACAGTATTTCTGCCAAATTAGATCTCACCTGTGTGTGTGTGTGTGTGTGTGTGTGTGTGTGTGTGTGTGTGTGTGTGTGTGTGTGTGTGTGTGAACATCTGCACACACTTTGCAGGGCTCACAGCCACAAAGGCTTGTTATAGCATGCCTCCTCTCACGCTGTTTATTAATCCAACCCTGCGACACAAGCTTGCGATTTTATCGCTCCCTCACACACACACACACCCTTTCTCGGTCACACTTGTTCTTCCTCTCACACAACGATGGTGTCATTCCTCCCTGCTGCCATTGAAATTGCTGTGACAATCCTCATGCAGCATTGATATAGGGCAAGTGTGTGAAGCTGCTCTTTAAAACACATGCCTATTTTCATGAAAGTGTGTGTGTGGCTTCAGGCTTTGCCAAGCAGATGAGACATAAAACACGGTGTGAAAGAGGTGCTTTATCTCTCTCCCTAGTTTTCAATTGTACATTTTACATTTACATTTGAGTCATTTAGCAGACACTCTTATCCAGAGCGACTTACAGTAGTGAGTGCATATTTTTCATATGTCGCTTTAGAGAAGAAGAGGGAGAGCGAGAAAGCGAGTGATGGAAAAGCGAGGTCAGAGCTCTTAGAAAGCCCCTTGCTGTGCTGGGATCAGGCCTTAACTCTCCTATCAGAAAGACTCCTAGCTCCCGGTGCAGTGTGGGGCCCCTAGAATCCAAACCCTCCGTTTGCAGCAGGCTAGTGGAGATACAGAGAGACAGTGGATGGGGCGGAGTGGTGGAGATACAGAGAGACAGTGGATGGGGCGGGGTGGTGGAGATACAGAGAGACAGTGGATGGGGCGGGGTGGTGGAGATACAGAGAGACAGTGGATGGGGCGGGGTGGTGGAGATACAGAGAGACAGTGGATGTGGCGGGGTGGTGGAGATACAGAGAGACAGTGGATGGGGCGGGGTGGTGGAGATACAGAGAGCCAGTGGATGGGGCGGGGTGGTGGAGATACAGAGAGCCAGTGGATGGGGAGGGGTGGTGGATGGACAGATGCTGAGCGTTCTTAATTACCTGCTTTGGTAGCGCAGGGCCAGGTGCTGTTGGTTGTATTAGAACATGAGGCACAAGTCCTGCAGGGACAGTGGGATCCAAATTATGTAATGGAATTGAGCTCTGTCTGAATAACAATATAGCTAATAGCTGTGATACTACAGCTGCAGTACCTTTGATGTGGACTGCCTAAAGTTAGTCATTCACAGATGTGTAACATGTCTAACGCTGTATTGTCATCGGCGAAATGGTATGATTACAACACAATATTGATCCCATATATGGGCAGTAGCCTGCTGTATAACGGACAGCTCATGGGCCGCCTTAAGCTTGATTAAGACTCCATCTTCCCATGCCTTTCTGTCCTTTTGTTGACCCACATGGCATCCATTTTGGCTCTGATACCCACAACCCTGAGAGTTACCTCATGGTACATCTGAAAGTGTGGTCATTGGGAGAAACTGTCACAAGTGTTCCCGAGCAGTAGAGTCAAGGTCAGTTGAAGGTTTCAACACATGCATTATTGAACTAATGTTTTGACTAGTGTCAGGTCCTGAAGTACGCTACGTTCGATCCCATAGAGGTACACTGACAACTGTTTTTCCTCGAGCGCACTGGCACTGCAGTCTTTCGGTAGGAGAGTGCAGTGCACTTTGTTTTTCTGTAAATATTTAACAATGTTCAGGCCTCAGATATTTCCTTACCCTGTCCCGTTTTCGTCGACTGTGCTTTTTAGGTATTTGTTACTTTGCCAACATCAGGAAGACTTTCCTTTTTTTTTGTGCAATATAAATCTTTCAAATACACCAATGAAATTGGGCTTTTCCGAAATGTCAGTGGATGAAGCATTCCTCCCAAAATGTTATGCATGTTTTAGACTTTGACCTGGAAATGATCTAATTTCAACCATGAAATATTTTGAACAGAATTGGTTTTGACCACTAAAATACACGGTAAAGATGCTAATTCTAGTCATTGCCATGGTGTAATTGAAATTTAGTTTTTCACACAATGTTATGTGTTTTCATCCTCAATTCGCCTGTTATTGGGTATTAGAGAAACCCTTTACCAAATAATGCTCAATGCTGTAGTTGCTAGTCCAATTAACAATTTATGTTAAAAGCTGCAGCACAGGAAACTGAACCATCTCATCCAAAAAGTTGATTCAGGTTTGCCAAAAAGCCCCTGGAAGCTCCTGGATGATCATCAAGACTCTTGGAAGACTTTTATGGACAGATGAGTCAAAAGTATAACTTTTTGGACAACATGGGTCCCATTATGCCTAGCAAAAACCCAAACACTGCATTCCACATTAAGAACAACGGTCAAGCATGGCGGTGGTAGTATGATGGTTTGGGGATGCTTTGCTGCCTCAGGACCCGGACAACTTGCCTTAAAAGAATATACAGAGCAGAATTCATGGTATCAGAGAATTCTACCGGAGAATGTCAGGCCATCCGTCTGTGAGCTGGCTAAAGCTGAAGTGCACCTGGGTCATGCCGCAAGACAATCCAAAACACAATCTACATGAAAATTGCTAAAAAGCCTGCCGAGTGGCGCAGCGCTCTAAGGCACTGCATCGCAATGCTTGAGGCGTCACTACAGACCCGGGTTCGATCCCAGGCTGTGTCACAGCCAGCCATGATCAGGAGACCCATGAGGTGGCGCACTATTGGCCCAGCATCGTCCGGGTTAGGGGAGGGATCTGATAACATTCATTATCAAAAATATGCAAAAGGAGTGAAAATTAAAAAGGGGGTAAATACTTTTTCACAGCACTGTAATTGATTTCTTACGAGTCTCCTCTCGCTCTCTCGCTCTCTCTTTCCCTCTTCCTCTCTCTCTCACCGCTCTCAGCAAATTAAGGCAACTGGACAAGCACCTTGAGAGAGTTGAGGAGGGGGGCAGCAGCTAACCTATAAAACTCATGAAAACCTACGAGAAAGTGTTATATCCCAATACCATAGTAGTGACAAAAGCAGAATATAAGCCCTGTAGCATGACCCACCTCCATAGTGACAATATTAACGTTATAACTAGAGCCTAACCGACTTCTCATTCCGTAAAGGATCACAAAAAAATGAGCCGGTGGGAGATTTGGGTTCCGTCTAGGCCACGGTGTTGGTCCTAAATCAGAAGAAAGGAATAGGCCCTGGAGAAATGCAGAGAGGAGTAGAGAGGAGAGAGGAAAGAGGGAGATCAATTATTCACACTTAAAACGGCCCAGAGGAGTGGAGGATGGGGAAAGTGAGTGGAAGTGGCTAGCGGTAGCGGCTCATATGCAGTACACTTAGAGGCTATAAATGCCTGGAGATGGTGTACACAGAGGATGATTCATTGATGATTGAATGAGTGGCTCTTTGGCACCATGTAGCTAAGCACAACTGCCGTAGATTCCAGCAGTACATGATGCTCCTTAAAGTGGAACTGACTGCGTTTTAACTACTTTACAGATATGAAACAAACAGAATCATATCAGTCAAAAATATCAAATTGCCAGTATATGCTTCAAAACCAACTTTATAAGAGGTTTAGATTTTACTCAAAATTCCATGACGTACAGTTGGCTGCAGTTCAATGCATGATTCATATAATTCACCAATAAATTTTTTTGGTAGACAAAATAATATTGCTATCAAGTTGTAAATCACAGCTGGCAGGGTACATTGTTTGCTGCATCCACCACTTTGGGATGAACTGTTTCAGTTTCAATGACTGTAACTAAGGCTGGGTACATGTGTCAAACATAAAAGCGAGTATAAATGAGTCCATAGTTGCTAGATGGTGCACAAGCGACTATAAATGAGTCAACAGTAGAAATTTGCTTGCGCATCAGCAGTTTTTACTCTTGTTATGTCAGTCACTGATAGTCAGTCAATTAGCCCATGTCAGCTAAATGTTTTTAGATTGCTAAGTTTAGTTTAGCAGCCAGTTATCTAAACTTGTTATCATGGTCAAATTACCATCCGTCGGGCCGTCGGTCTCACTCAGAAACATATTTAAAAACTGCAAACATTTCTTTCCACCCTATGCCAAAATATGTAGAATTGCAGCAAATTAGCTTTAAAACTGTAAAATTCTATTTTCACGCCAATGTATAGAATTGCACGAAATTAACTCTAAAATGAATTGCTGTCAAGAGGGGGGCTACACATTTTTTTTTGCTCGCAATGTGGGGGAGATGGATGTGGGTACACAGACCCGTGAGCTTACTTCGGCCCCTCATGATGCGTTCAGATTTTTTTGTTGCCCACATCCTCATCAAATGTTCCCTATCCCTGGCCTAGAGTAACATAAACTAATACAAATGTTCTCCATCCCTGGCCTAGAGTAACATAAACTAATACAAATGTTCCCCATCCCTGGCCTAGAGTAACATGAACTAATACAAATGCTATTGTGTTCTTTAAAGTAAAATGAAAAATATTCTAACGTTACTACCTAAGACCTTCGTAAACACAACCAAATGATTATTCTTCAGAAAGCATATATGTAATGTATTTATTAGACTGTTAGAATGTTGACCTGCCATTGGCTAGAAGGGGAGTTCCATCGAGGCCAGCCGTATGCTTAATGGCGCCATTCGACAACGATCTCTAGTGGATACTTCTAGGCTGAAAGGCCCAGTGGTTCAAGAGTTAAGTTCTAAAAATGACCTAGATAAAACATATCAGTGGTAACATAATAACCACACAACACAAGATGTTTAATATAATGATCATTTTATATAAATGTGTGAATAACTATCTTACTAACATACAAATAAATAGGAGTAATGATTACAAATAATAGGAGTAATGATTAAATGGTGAGCAAACTGTTTTTAAATACCTTACAAATGGTTTATTATTACTGAATGTTAATATAAAGTGATACCCTGGTTTGGCCATATTTTGGTATAAGCTTCAAATTGAAGTAGTTTATTTGCTATTTGCAGGTATTAAAGGTAATACATGCATTGAAAATTCTTTGTTGGAGCTCTCTCACATATACTACAGTACATACACAGTAAAATTAACAGAAAACACAATACTTGTGTGTGGTAATGGATACATCGTCCAAGCAAAGATCGTAAACATTCACTTGACTATGCAACTTTCCCAGCGACACATCTCGGGTTTGCTAGCTAGAACTTGTAGTAGTGGATCCCAGGATGAATTGATATTAAACAGAATAGGACAAACTTTGTCCACATAACAGCTTCACACAATGACAGATAAACAGACATATAAATGCAAATATCACACAAAAGCACAGACATTGGAAGAGATATTGCATCAATGAGTTTCCTTTTGACATTTGACAAATACATTTTACTCACCATTTCTTTTCATCGTCCTTTTCAACAGCTCCCCCCAATTTCACAGACACGCCACCGCAGTATGTTGAGGCCAAGGAAGGCGGCAGCATCACCCTGAGCTGTGTGGCATCCGGCAACCCCAAACCTTCCATCAGCTGGATCCGGGAGGGCGAGCCTGTGGAGGACAGCGACAAGTACAAGGTAGACCCCCGCATCACCATTTCCTGTGTTTGCCCCACCCACTGGGTTTTACGCGATAATGGCCCAATGAAGTCCAAGTAGTTATACTAAGCTCAGTGGGGATGGCCGTGCTAAAAAGGACAACATTGGCTATATCATGCAAACTGTTGAGCAAGTCCAGGACCGGTTCACATTATATGTGGGGATAATGTTAGATTACTGGTAAACATGACATTTGACCTGCCCCATCTGTTGTCTAGTCCATTTATGGGATTCCATATTCTGCTAGTTATCTAGAGACGTTCTATCCCATGCCATTTACAACTTTAAAGGGGAATCTCACCCTGGGGGACCCTGGGTTTGTTTTGATCCTGTCCGAGGGATTTCTAGGTCAGTGAGATGTGTTTCACACATAATTGGCCACGAAAAGGGCAGGACTAGACTTTGCGCGCCGAACGGTACACCCTATGGCGACATACGGTGTATTGAGGGGGGGTGCGAGATCTGAAAATAAATGTAGTCATGCTTTGAGGCATTTAGCGGTCTATGTTATACCGATCACACTATGAATTTTTTTGTGTGTAGATATGGTTGTCCTTGTTTGATAGAGCCATCGGGCGTCTTTCAGCAATCGACAGATTCATTGCTAAATATACAAGGTGACACATTTCTTCCAGTCTCTGAAAGTCTACAATGGTGGTGCTTCCTGCTCTGGCCCCATCCCTTCCCCAAGATGGGCTTTTTTGAAAGGGAGGTGGACTCAACACAAAATACTCTTGGCAAAACTGAAAGAACTGATCAGACTGCAATAGCTTCAAGTGATTCAACACGAATTCAACGATGGAGCATTTTTTCATGTTCTATTAGCTACACGGTGACATTCAACCATGCATGTTTCAGCCGGAATGTAGCAAAGAGGATTCAAAACAAATAGTTTGATTTAGCTCAGCTACAGCTGATGCCAGCACCAAGAACAGGGTGTTAGGTTACGCGACAAACAATCGACACTATAAGAGAATTCTACAAAAAAATGCAGTAAATAAATCAGTTTTCACTTAATGTCAATAATGTTTTTGTGAGAATACATAATAAATAATTTGAAAATATTAATGTGGCAGTTGTTACCAATGTAAAAAAAAAACAAAAAAAACATTGAATTTAAAATGTGTCCCATTGATCTTTCTGTGCAGCTGGCTAACAGTCAGCTCACTCTCCTAGGCAAATTATTTGCTACAGTTTATCCTCCCATCACCAGAGTAACCAAAAAATAAAATTACAATGTAACCCAACTCACGTGTAGGCCTACCTTAGAAGTAATATGTGTTGTTAGAATAGTAGCGGTCTAGCAAGAAGTGTGCGTCTGTGTTAGGCTGTGTGTGTCTGTTAGGCTAAGTGTGTGAGGGTGCTGTGTTGGGATGCTGAAAAGTGTCTGTGTTAGGCTGTGTGTGTTGGTGGGGGTTCTGTGCGTGAGTGTGTTGGTGGTGGTGCTGTGTGTGAGTGTGTTGGTTGGGGTTCTGTGTGTTGGTGGGGGTGCTGTGCGTGAGTGTGTTGGTGGGGGTGCTGTGTGTTGGTGGGGGTGCTGTGTGTGAGTGTGTTGGTGGGGGTGCTGTGTGTGAGTGTGTTGGTTGGGGTTCTGTGTGTTGGTGGGGGTGCTGTGCGTGAGTGTGTTGGTGGGGTTTCTGTGTGTTGGTGGGGTGCTGTGCGTGAGTGTGTTGGTGGGGGTGCTGTGCGTGAGTGTGTGTGTTGGTGGGGGTGCTGTGTGTGAGTGTGTTGGTGGGGGTGCTGTGCGTGAGTGTGTTGGTGGGGGTGCTGTGCGTGAGTGTGTTGGTGGGGGTGCTGTGCGTGAGTGTGTTGGTGGGGGTGCTGTGTGTGAGTGTGTTGGTGGGTGTGCTGCGTGTGAGGGGTGCTCACTCTATCCATTCGTAGCAGTAGGATCAAGTCAAAACCCGCCCATTTCTTGACAGATAGCTGAACTAGCCTATTATTATTCAAATTATTTCAAATTTCATCATGGCAGCGGAATTGTTTAGTCAACTGAATGTCTTTTTTTCCCCAGTAGGCTAATATAAGTCCCAAATGGAAGGCAAACAGATTGTTTGTCATCTGTAGCACCATAGACTCCACTGATCAGCCAAAACAAGCTCAATAACTCAATGCATGCACACACTCTTATTAAATATGCGTTCACCTGTATTGTGAGTAGGCCTATGCCATTTTAATATATCCAGTTTAATTGAGAGATTTACCATTCAAATACAATTATTACCATTATGTAATGTAATTAGATTGGTAAAAACAGTCCACTGTATTATTTGATTTTAAAATAGATGCATGAATGCATACATGATGTTGAATATCGGCCTCCATGACTACCAAAAATCTGTATCAGCCCTAAAAAGTTCATATCGGTCATTCTCTAAAGCAAAGTATCCAACATCTATTGCTTACACACGTCCAGTTTTTTTCCATATCAGTGCAAATCAGCTGCCACTCTCCTCTACCGTGATCCGTTGCAAGAGAAGAGACCATCCTCCCTTTCCACTCTTTCATGCTTTTTCCATTTCATCCTCCCTTCCACTCTTTAGCGATTTGGAATCTGTGCCATATTGCTTACACCCATCACCCATCCAATCCTTTGATGTACAGTACGACAAACATGCCCTCAGACAAACCATCAAACAGGCAAAGGGTCAATACAGGACTAAGATTGAATCCTACTACACTGGCTCTGATGCCCGTCGGATGTGGCAGGGCTTAAAAACTATTACAGACTACAAAGGGAAACCCAGCCGCGAGCTGCCCAGCCTACCAGACAAGCTAAATACCTTCAGACACATGAAATGGTTCAAAATGGGAACACTTTGCCTTCCCGGCACAAGTGCATCCTACCGCCAACAGCGCAAAACCCCCAAAATGTAGGAACGCAAGGCTTTATCGTTTTATCGTTATTTTTTACATAAATGTTTGGTGATTGACTAGGAATGCCTTGGAGAATGACCATTCGATCATGATCGACCGGTTGTTGACTACTGGGATTTCTTATAAGCGTCCGGTTTAGTGTCCCTTTCCTTGAAAGCGTCAGCTCTAGCCTTTATCTCCGTGCTAATGGTGCCTGTAATCCATGGCTTCTGGTTGGGATATGTACGTATGAGGTGGTATACTCCTCAATGCCATTGGATGAATCCCAGAACATATTCCAGTCTGTGCTAGCAAAACAGTCCTGTAGCGTAGCATCCGCATCATCTGACCACTTCCGTATTGAGGGAGTCACTGGTACTTCTTGCTTTAGTTTTTGCTTGTAAGCAGGAATCAGGGGGATAGAATTGTGGTCAGATTTGCCAAATGGAGAGCGAAGGAGAGCTTTGTATGCATCTCTGTGTGTGGAGTAATGGTGGTCTAGAGTTTTTTTCCCTCTGGTTGCACATGTGTCATGCTGGTAGAAATTAGGTCAAACAGATTTAAGTTTGCCTCCATTAAAGTCCCCGGCCACTAGGAGCATTGCTTATGGATGAGCATTTTCTTGTTTGCTAATGGCCTTATACAGCTCGTTGAGTGCGGTCCTAGTGCCAGCATCAGTTTGTGGTGGTAAATAGACAGCTACGAATAATTATAGATGAGAACTCTCTCTGTAGATAATATGGTCTACAGCTTATCATGAGGTATTCTACCTCAGGCGATCAATACCTCGAGACTTCTTTAATATTAGACATCGCACACCAGCAAATAGACACACAACCCCGCCCCTTCGTCTTACCAGATGTAGCTGCTCTGTCCTGCCGATGCACCGAAAACCCAGCCAGCTCTATATTATCCGTGTCGTCGTTCAGCCACGTCTCGGTGAAACATAAGATGTTACAGTTTTTAATGTTCCGTTGATAGGATAGTCTTGATCGTAGATCGTCCAGTTTGTTTTCCATCGATTGCACATTGCCCAATAATACGGAGGGTAGTGGTGGTTTACCTACTGGCCGGCAAGTTCCTACAAGGCACCAAGCACTCCTCCCTCTTTTTCTCCGTCTTTTCTTCACGCGGATGATGGGGATTCTTGGGCCTTGTCTCGACAAAGCAGTATATCCTTCAAGTCGGAAATCTTTGTTCAGTTCGAGGTGAGTAATCGCTGTTCTGATGTCCAGAAGCTTTTTTCGGTCAATAGAGACGGTAGCAGCAACATTATGTACAAAATAAGTTACAAACTTACGAAACAACAAATAAAATAGCACAGTTGGTAAGGAGCCCGTAAAATAGCAGACATCCCCCCGGCACCATTATAGGTGAGACTAGAGAGAGAATCAACGAATACAGCAAAGAGCTGCTGTTATGTGTAAGTTCTTGTTTAAGTTGTTATACAGCACTATCAACACCTTTATAAGCCATAAAATGCTCATTCTTTCTTTTTCCACTCAGCTCTACAACAAGCACTGCAGCAGTAATGAATGAGTAGGAAAGTGTATCGATAGGCTTGTGTTGTTGTTATAATTAGCAGCTTGGGTCTTTTTTTTTACATCGAGGAATATTTCACTTTCTCTGTTCATAGGAGTAACGACATGAATTAATGTGGTGCGACTCAAGTTTCACCATCAGCTGGAAGACGATGTCCTTTTTGGTCAATGTCAGCAGAGGGATGTTGAGAGGCGGACCCTCAGTCTGCTGCTCTCTCCGTCGCTGAGACTGACCATCAGATGCAGGCACCATTAGCCCAGTAAAATAAACAGCTAATTATTTAAATGTATGCTACCTCAGCTGTGCCTCACAACTATTGCAACAATGGATCTATTACTAGTGTGATCACATAGCCTACCTCAAACATTTTTTTCAAATGGCCCGAACAACGATGCATTGACAGGGCAATTCAAGCAAAGCCAATATGCAGTGATACTATATTGTAGATGTGCTTGTTTTGAGATCAAAGTGAGAGCTCCTTGTAGCCACGTGTGTACATTTTGTTCATATCCTTTGCTAGTTAGTTAGTTATTAGTCCAGTTACAAATAATTTGTTGTCAGCAATAGGGGAGTGATTGCCTCCTACAAGAGCACAAAACGTTTACATTTCTAGACATCTTTAAAAAGCGAGTCATGTAAAGAGCTTTATTTTGTCTTAAAGGGGAAGTACTGTATTTTGAGACTGACTTGAATAATCTAAGTAGCCAATAGGCAGAGGGTAGCATCATTTGTCTGATTCTCTGTAATAATGGGATGGGAATAATATTTATTTGTAAAGTGGCTTCTTGCATCAAACAACACAACAATATTTTCAGTCACCTCCTTGTCTGAAGGACAAGTGGATAAACAAGTGGATAAACAGGCTCTGCATGTTTTTTTCAAAAGTCTCATGGAATGTAGGCCTTCATTGAACACCACACATTGACTGCTACTGTAGGCTGAATGATATAATTTCCATGTTAAAATGTTAAGGGATGCATTTTCTCCATTGTGTTTGATGGTAGACCACTCTGGTAGGCCTACATTATGATCGAATAGCCACAGTAGCCTACTTGGCCACTGTTAAAACAGTAACTTAAAGCAGATACAGACTCAGTGTTCACAGTAAATGCGCGCTGGAAGTTGCACAGAATTGTCTAAACGTTTGCGCTCCGCAGACCTGAAATTTGCTCAGTGCCAAAACAATGTTGAGGAAACTTTGCATAGGAGTAACAACATGAATTGGTGCATGAGTCAGAAATAATGCAGTGTGACTTGAGTATCGCCATCAGCTGGAAGACTGTCCCCTTTTCTTAGTGGAGAAAAGGAGGGCGGAGGAATGTGAGTTGGGTGAGAGGCTAGCCTCACCGCTACTCCGTCCCTCCCCTCTGACCACAGATGCAGGTCATCAGTCCAGTTTTAAAAAATAAGCAAATTATTATGTCCACTTAGCTGTGCCTCACAAGTAATACAACAAATTACCCATTACCAGTGTGATCATTTAAAAACAAATGTTTTTATTATATATATATATTTCAAAATGCATGGCAATTCAAGCATAGACAAAATGCAGTGATAATGTATTGGGCCTAAAGCCTACTGTACAAACCTCATTGATACAGAACTGTTTTTAATTGGTTAATGTTGCATAGGCTTACGTTTTTTAATTCATGTTTAAAAAAAATCTGAGCGATAGATCTCTGCTTGCATTTTGATTCAGAAAAGGTTGGTGACCATTGGCCTAGGGGTAGGGAGCAAGCCAATTGGTCAATTTGGAATGGGGCAACATTGTATCAAAAGGTCATAGGTCAAATACTAGGAAGCCATAGGTGGTTGAAGCAGAACCAGCTATGCAGTACATGAAACACTCATGCCTGATTGGATAACCCTATATATCAGGGGTCGGCAAACTGCGGGTTAAAATTCAAATGTATTTATAAAGCCCTTTTATATCAGCCAATGTCACAAAGTGCTATATAGAAAACCAGCCTAAAACCCCAAACAGCAAGCAATGCAGATGTAGAAGCACGGTGGCTAGGAAAACTCCCTAGAAAGGCAGGAAACCTAGGAAGAAACCTAGAGAGGAACCAGGCTCTGAGGGGTGGCCAGTCCTCTTCTGGCTTTGCCGGGTGGAGATTATAACAGTACATGGCCAAGATGTTCAAATGTTCATAGATGACCAGCAGGGTCAAATAATAATAATCACAGTGGTTGTAGAGGGTGCAACAGGTCAGCACCTCAGGAGTAAATGTCAGTTAGAGAGAGAGAGAATTCACACAGGACACCGGATAAGACAGGAGAAATACTCCAGATATAACTATTACAGCATAATTACTGGAGGCTGAGACAGGAGGGGTCGGAAGACACTGTGGCCCTGTCCGACTATACCCCCGGACAGGGCCAACCAGGCAGGATATAACCCCACCCACTTTGCCAAAGCACAGCCCCCACACCACTTGAGGGATATCTTCAACCACCAACTTTACTACCCTGAGACAAGGCAGAGTATAGCCCATGAAGATCTCCCCCACGGCACGAACCCGAATGGGCGCCAACCCAGACAGGAAGATCACGTCAGAGACTCAACCAACTCAAGTGACAGACCCCCCTGTAAATCCTGTTGAAGAATAATTTGTTTTCCCGCTCATCTTCTGTAGTTAGATGCACATTGCAGCAATTGCTCTGCCATTTCCTGGTTGATAAAATTCTAATAGTTCACTTTTTTCCAGTTTACAGTGCATTCGGAAAGTATTCAGACCCCTTGACTTGATCCACATTTTGTTACGTTACAGCCTTTTTCCACAATGTATTAAATAAATAAAAATCCTCAGCTATCTACACACAATACACCAGAATGACACAGCGAAAACAGGTTTTTAGAAATGTATTAAAGGTATTAAAAATAAAAAAACAGAAATAGCTTATTTACATAAGTATTCAGACCCATTGCTATGAGACTCGAAATTGAGCTCAGTTGCATCCTGTTTCCATTGATCATCCTTGAGATGTTTCTATAACTTGATTGGAGTCCACCTGTGGTAAATTCAATTGATTAAACATGATTTGGAAAGGCACACACCTGTCTATATAAGGTCCCACAGTTGACAGGGAATGTCAGAGCAAAAACCAAGCCATGAGGTTGAAGGATTTGTCCATAGAGTTCTGAGACAGGATTGTGTCGAGGCACAGGTCTGGGGAAGGGTACCAAAAATGTTTGCAGGTCCCCAAGAACACAGTGGCCTCCATCATTCTTAAATGGAAGAAGTTTGGAACCACCAAGACTCTTCCTAGAGCTGGCCGCCCGGCCTAACTGAGCAATCGGGGGAGAAGGGCCTTGGTCAGGGGGGTGACCAAGAACCCGATAGTCACTCTGACAGACCTCTAGAGTTGGTCTGAGGAGATGGGAGCACCTTCCAGAAGGACAACTATCTCTGCAGCACTCCACCATCAGGCCTTTAGGTAGAGTGGCCAGACGGAAGCCACTCCTCAGTAAAAGGCACATGACAGCCTGCTTGGACTTTGCCAAAAAGCACCTAAAGGACTCTCAGACCATGAGAAACAAGATTCTCTGGTCTGATGAAACCAAGATTGAACTCTTTGGCCTGAATGCAAAGCGTCACGTCTGGAGGAAACCTGGCACCATCTCTACAGTGAAGCATGGTGGTGCAGCATCATCCTGTGGTAATGTTTTTCAGCGACAGGGACTGGGAGACTAGTCAGGATCAAGGGAAAGATGAACGGAGCACGTATAGAGAGATCCTTGATAAAACCTGCTCCAGAATGCTCAGGACCTCAGACTGGGGCAAAGGTTCACCTTCCAACAGGACAACGACCCTAAGCACACAGCCAAGACAACACAGGAGTGGCTTTGGGACAGGTCTCTGAATGTCTTTGAGTGGCCCAGCCAGAGCCCGGACTTGAACCCGATCAAACATCTCCGGAGAGACCTGAAGATCTTTGTGCAGCAATGCTCTCCATCCAACCTGACAGAGCTTGAGAGGATCTGCAAAGAAAATGGGAGAAACTCCCCAAATACAGGTTTGCCAAGCTTGTAGCGTTTATTATTTTTAATAAATTAGCAAACAATGTATTTGATTTTATCCCCAATTTTGTGGTATCCAATTGGTAGTTACAGTCTTGTCCCATCGCTGCTACTCCCGAACGGACTCGGGAGAGGCAAAGGCCTAGAGCCATGCGTCCTCCGAACACAACCCAACCAGGCCGCGCTGCTTCTTGACCAAATGCCCACTTAACCCGGAAGCCAGCCGCACCATTGTGTTGGCGGAAACACCGTACACCTGGCGATCGTGTCAGCGAGCATTGACAAATAGCCTACAAAATATGAAATAATAAAATATGAAATAAGTCAAGGGGTCTAAATACTTTCCGAAGGCACTGTATGTGACAAAACAAGCAAGTATAGTGTAGATAATCAATGCAGCTTTAAGGTTGGAGCTGATTGCCATAATGTTTTCCTTCACACGCTACTTCTGCAGTATGTGCTGTTTATCATCCAAATGGATAACACCTAGAGTCAGACTTCTTCACTGCGTATGATGAAGTCGTATATTCACTTCATATCATCACTTTAAACTCGTATTATTCATATTTGAGCATGAAAAGAGACCTGTGTGTTTTGTAATATTAATAGATATGGATAATTCCATAGTCCCTGTAAGACATCCGTTGATGTCTCCATACTGTGGTGTTGCCTTGAAGACAAAGCTCGGACGACGCTGGGCCAATTGTGCGTCGCCTCATAGGGTCTCCCGGTCGCGGCCAGCACGCGTCTTGAACCAGCATCTGTAGAAACACAGTTTGCGCTGCGATGCAGTGTCTTTGACCGCTGCGCCACTCGGGAAGTTCCATCCACAAGGTTTTTAATGCTTATCAATTGTAGCAAAATACTGAAATACTACACAGGACTCTTAAAGAATTTCATTTAAATGTTAATTGTATTTTTTGATCACAGAAACAATTCGAAAATATGGAATAAAACATAATTAAATGTTAATTATATATAGCAGCCCGTGTAATCATCTTCCAGAGAGTAGCCCCAATCAGCCCGAGCCCCAAGTAATACATTTGGGCCAGATAACTCACACCGGAATCGGCCCGAGCTCAATCCCCGCATCCTAACCATAAGTAATACTACCGAAGGTGGCTCAGACTCGGGGCACATGACGTCGGCCGAGTCTGACTCTCAGCCGAGTGCCCCGACTCTTAGCCGGAATTGGCCGAGATCCACTGTGATAGCTGGGTTATGAAACAATGAATGTGCACAAATTGGCGGGAGAGAGCGCATTTTGGAGAGAGAAGTGCATTGGTCATCTGGGAGCATGGTCAATCCGTCATCTGCATTGGCCATGCAGCATTTACGATGATATAGTTTAAATAAAATTGGGATTGTTAACGTTAGGAAAAAATCCCTAACCAAAAAACAGTTTTTTTCCCCCTTACAAATTTAAATCACAGTGCAGTTATCACAAAACTACCGCTAACAGGTCACGATCATCATCATCATTGTCACGACTTCCACCGAAGTCGGTCCCTCTTCTTGCTCGGGCGGTATTCGGCGATCGTCATCACCGGTTTTCTAACCATCACCGCTCCCCTTTTCGTGTTCTGTTGGTTTTGTCTTGTTTTGTACACACCTGTTAGTCATTTCTCCCAATCATGCTCCTGTTATATTCCTCCCTTTCCCCTCTTCCCTTGTGCGTGATTGTTGTATTCTGTGTAGTCGTCAGTTTTCCCAGTCTGTGTACTGTGGAATGTTTGATTTTGGTTCTCTGCATTTCCGGGTTCCCTGTTTTGCGCCCGTTTGTTTATTGTTCGTGTGGGTATTTTTGCTTTTGCCTTAGGGCATTTTTGGTTTCGACTGGTACTTATTAAATACCTTTTCACACGCAACTTACCTCCTGAGCCTGACTCCTTCTCCTACTACCACAGACACAATCATAAAGGGAAAGCCAATTTTTGTTGCTACTTTATTAACTGGAGCTGTAATACACAAGGGAGAGAGTAGCAAAGCAGCAGCTCAAGCAGGGAGTGGGGGAGTGGGGGAGTGGCTGTGCGTCTGTGAGTGACAGGCACTGGAGTAAAGTACTTAAGTGTTTTTTGGGGGTATCTGTACTTTACTATTCATATTTTGGATACCTTTTGACTTTTACGTCACTACATTCCTAAAGAAAATAATGTACTTTTTACTCCATACATTTTCCCTGACACACAAAAGTACTAGTTACAAAAGTACTTTTCGAATGCTTAGCAGGACAGGAAAATGGTCCAATTTAGAACTTATCAAGAGAACATCCCTGGTCAACAACAAGCTACACGCCCCACTCCCGTGACAAGCAAAAGCAGCAGTAGCATAAATTAAACAATTGTCTTTCTCTCTCCACAGGAAGCGCGATGTAGACCATCTGCATTGTAAATTCACATGGAATTTTATGAATTATTCTTATTGTTTTAATGGAACTCCCCCCTCACTTTTTCTATGGTGTCCTCTCCTTCCCCAGGTTTCTGATGGGAGTCTGACGGTGCTGTCGGTCAGCCGCAAGGACAGAGGGGCGTACACCTGCCGAGCCTACAGCATCCAGGGGGAGGTGGTTCACACCACACGCCTGCTTGTCCAAGGTAGCCCTGTCACAACCTAACATCTGTGTGAGTGAGTGCGTGCATGTGTACATGTCTGCAGCAGTAGAGTTGTGTGTCTTTGTGTTCGTTTTCTGCAGGGTGAATGTTTTAGTAGGCAGGTGTACATATGTGTGTGTGTGTGTGTGCCTATGAGGTCTATGACTATAAAAAAATATTCGGGCAATAATAGACAGACATGCCAGGTCCTAAAACTGCCCTTTATCCATACTGTCTAGTCTTGCCCCTTTGGTGTTGGTAGATCTAATGGAGCCAGGTAGGTGGAAGCAACAGGGTGGAAGATCACCTAGACTCATTAGAAGGCTTGATGGAGTCATCACTAAAGATGGAATACAATTTTTCTTTCTGTCACGGCAAATACTGAGTGCAGACCATCCTAATTGTTCTGTTCATAATAGATTGAGCCATATTGCCTTGCACTTATCCAATCCCTTCAGATCTATCAGGAAACACCACAGGAGTCGAAGCTGGCTAGAGTATGGACTAGGAGTTGTTTGAGAGAGAGAGCGAGGATTGGTTTGATTTCCAGTTTTTAAGTGTACTTTTTTTCAAGACGATTGATGATAAAAGTACCATCTAATCCATTGGGTATCTCACTGCACCCTCATATGCCATGTCTTGAAATATGCAGACAGACGGATAAAAAATATGTTTACATTGTAATACTTCTGACAGACAACTTTGTAACTCCACCCATAACTTTTGGACTTTATAGCATTCCCACAAGGCATGTATTATTGAGTAATTTATAGTTTTACACTTCAAATCAAAGTTTATTTGTCATGTGCGTCGAATACAACAGGTGTAGACCTTACAGTGAAATGCTTACTTACAGGCTCTAACCAATAGTGCAAAAAAAAGGTATTAGGTAAATAAATAAAAACAACAGTAAAAAATACAGGCTATATACAGTAGCGAGGCTATATACAGTAGAGAGGCTACATACAGACACCGGTTAGTCAGGCTGATTGAGGTAGTATATGTACAGTAGCTATGGTTAAAGTGACTATGCATATATGATGAACAGAGAGTAGCAATAGCGTAAAAAAGGGGTTGGCGGGTGGTGGGTGGCGGGACACAATGCAGATAGATAGCCCGGTTAGCCAATGTGCGGGAGCACTGGTTGGTCGGCCCAGTTGAGATAGTATGTACATGAATGTATAGTTAAAGTGACTATGCATATATGGTAAACAGAGAGTAACAGCCGTGTAAAAAGAGGGGTTGGGGAGGGGCACACAATGCAAGAAGTCCGGGTAGCCATTTGATTAGTCTTATGGCTTGGGGGTAAAAACTGTTGAGAAGCCTTTTTGTCCTAGACTTGGTACTCCGGTACCGCTTGCCATGTGGTAGTAGAGAGAACAGTCTATGACTGGGGTGGCTGGGGTCTTTGACAATTTTTAGGGCCTTCCTCTGACACCGCCTGGTGTAGAGGTCCTGGATGGCAGGCAGCTTAGCCCCAGTGATGTACTGGGCCGTACGCACTACCCTCTGTAGTGCCTTGCAGTCAGAGGCCGAGCAATTGCCGTACCAGGCAGTGATGCAACCAGTCAGGATGCTCTCGATGTTGCAGCTGTAGAAACTTTTGAGGATCTCAGGACCCATGCCAAATCTTTTTCGTTTCCTGAGGGGGAATAGGCTTTGTTGTGCCCTCTTCACTACAGCCCCGTCGATGAGAATGGGGGCGTGCTCGGTCCTCCTTTTCCTGTAGTCCACTATCATCTCCTTAATCTTGGTTACGTTGAGGGAGAGGTTGTTATTCTGGCACCACCCGGCCAGGTCTCTGACCTCCCTATAGGCTGTCTTGTCGTTGTTGGTGATCAGGCCTACCACTGTTGTCTCGTCTGCAAACTTAATGGTGTTGGAGTCGTGCCTGGCCATGCAGTCATGGGTGAACAGGGAGTACAGGAGAGGACTGAGCACGCACACCTGGGGAGCTCCAGTGTTGAGGATCAGCGTGGCAGATGTTGCTACCTACCCTCACCACCTGGGGGCGGCCCGTCAGGAAGTCCAAGATCCAGTTGCAGAGGGAGGTGTTTAGTCCCAGGATCCTTAGCTTAATGATGAGCTTTGAGGGTACTATGGTGTTGAACGCTGAGCTGTTGTCAATGAATAGCATTCTCACATAGGTGTTCCTTTTGTCCAGGTGGGAAAGGGCAGTTTGGAGTGCAATAGAGATTGCATCATCTGTAGACATGTTGGGGCGGTATGCAATTTGGAGTTGGTCTAGGGTTTCTGGGATAATGGTGTTGATGTGAGCCATAACCAACCTTTCAAAGCATTTCATGGCTACGGACGTGAGTGTTACGGGTCTGTAGTTATTTAGGCAGGTTGACTTTGTGTTCGTGGTCACAGGGACTATGGTGGTCTGCTTGAAGCATGTTGGTATTACAGACTCAATTAGGGACAGGTGAAGACACCTGCCAGTTGGTCAGCACATGCCCGGAGCACACGTCCTGGTAATCCGTCTGGCCCCGCAGCCTTGTGTATGTTGACCTGTTTAAAGGTCTTACTCACGTCGGCTACAGAGAGCGTGATCACACAGTCGTCTGGAACAGCTGATGCTCTCATGCATGCCTCAGTGTTGCTTGCCTCGAAGCGAGCATAGAAGTGATTTAGCTCGTCAGGTAGGCTAGTGTCACTGGGCAGCTCGCGGCTCTGCTTCCCTTTGTAGTCTGTAATAGTTTGCAAGCCCTGCCACATAAGACGAGCGTCGGAGCCGGTGTAGTATGATTCAATCTTAGCCCTGTATTGACTCTTTGCCTGTTTGCCAGATTTCTTGTAAGCTTCCCACACCTTGAAAGCAGCAGCTCTACCCTTTAGCTCAGTGTGAATGTTGCCTGTAATCCATGGCTTCTGATTGGGGTATGTACGTACAGTCACTGTGGGGGGCGACGTCCTCGATGCACTTATTGATAAAGCCAGTGACTGATGTGGTGTACTCTTCAATGCCATCGGAGGAATCCCAGAACATGTTCCAGTCTGTGATAGCAAAACAGTCCTGTAGTTTAGCATCTGCTGCATCTGACCACTTTTTTATAGACCGAGTCACTGGTGCTTAATTAATTGTTAATTTTAATTTTTTGCTTGTAAGCAGGAATCAGGAGGACAGAGTTGTGGTCGTATTTACCAAATGGAGGGCGAGGGAGAGCTTTGTACGCATCTCTGTGTTGTCACGATCTTCATAATGGACAGACCAAGACGCAGCGAGGCTTCCAGTATACATATTTAATATGAACGTACCCGGGTATACAACAAACAGAAAGTAACGAAGATCGTGAAAGTGAACGTAACTGAAACACAAAGACAAGCTAAGCTCAAACAATCACCCACAAAACCTAAATGAAAACCCCAAATATATACAGTGGGGCAAAAAAGTATTTAGTCAGCCACCAATTGTGCAAGTTCTCCAACTTAAAAAGATGAGAGAGGCCTGTAATTTTCATCATAGGTACACTTCAACTATGACAGACGAAATGAGAAAAAGAAATCCAGAAAATCACATTGTAGGATTTTTAATTTATTTATTTGCAAATTATGGTGGAAAATAAGTATTTGGTCAATAACAAAAGTTTATCTCAATACTTTGTTATATACCCTTTGTTGGCAATGACAGAGGTCAAACGTTTTCTGTAAGTCTTCACAAGGTTTTCACACACTGTTGCTGGTATTTTGGCCCATTCCTCCATGCAGATCTCTTCTAGAGCAGTGATGTTTTGGGGCTGTCGCTGGGCAACACGGACTTTCAACTCCCTCCAAAGATTTTCTATGAGGTTGAGATCTGGAGACTGGCTAGGCCACTCCAGGACCTTGAAATGCTTCTTCTGAAGCCACTCCTTCGTTGCCGGGCGGTGTGTTTGGGATCATTGTCATGCTGAAAGACCCAGCCACGTTTCATCTTCAATGCCCTTGCTGATGGAAGGAGTTTTTCACTCAAAATCTCACGATACATGGCCCCATTCATTCTTTCCTTTACACGGATCAGTCGTCCTGGTCCTTTGCAGAAAAACAGCCCCAAAGCATGATGTTTCCACCCCCATGCTTCACAGTAGGTATGGTGTTCTTTGGATGCAACTCAGCATTCTTTGTCCTCCAAACACGACGAGTTGAGTTTTTACCAAAAAGTTATATTTTGGTTTCATCTGACATTCTCCCAATCCTCATCTGGATCATCCAAATGCTCTCTAGCAAACTTCATACGGGCCTGAACATGTACTGGCTTAAGCAGGGGGACACGTCTGGCACTGCAGGATTTGAGTCCCTGGCGGCGTAGTGTGTTACTGATGGTAGGCCTTGTTACTTTGGTCCCAGCTCTCTGCAGGTCATTCACTAGGTCCCCGTGTGGTTCTGGGATTTTTGCTCACCGTTCTTGTGATCATTTTGACCCCACGGGGTGAGATCTTGCGTGGAGCCCCAGATCGAGGAAGATTATCAGTGGTCTTGTATGTCTTCCATTTCCTAATAATTGCTCCCACAGTTGATTTCTTCAAACCAAGTTGCTTACCTATTGCAGATTCAGTCTTCCCAACCTGGTGCAGGTCTACAATTTTGTTTCTGGTGTCCTTTGACAGCTCTTTGGTCTTGGCCATAGTGGAGTTTGGAGTGTGACTGTTTGAGGTTGTGGACAGGTGTCTTTTATACTGATAACAAGTTCAAACAGGTGCCATTAATACAGGTAACGAGTGGAGGACAGAGGAGCCTCTTAAAGAAGAAGTTACAGGTCTGTGAGAGCCAGAAATCTTGCTTGTTTGTATGTGACCAAATACTTATTTTCCACCATCATTTGCAAATAAATTCATTAAAAATCCTACAATGTGATTTTCTGGATTTTTTTTCCTCATTTTGTCTGTCATAGTTGAAGTGTACCTATGATGAAAATTACAGGCCTCTCTAATCTTTTTAAGTGAGAGAACTTGCACAATTGGTGGCTGACTAAATACTTTTTTGCCCCACTGTATATGGTTCCCAATTAGAGACACCGACACACAGCTGCCTCTAATTGGGAACCATTACCTCAACATAGAAATATAACCCCTAGAACATAAAAACCCTACACCAAAACCAAAGCAAAAACACGCCAGCCTGTCATTTCAGGCCTGGGCGTGACAGTACTCTCAAAGGCGCCGGACTCGACCGCGCCACCCAAAAGTCCATGGGGGGTCTTGGGTGGGTTTCTCTGTCCCAGGTGGCGGCTCCGGTGCTGGCGTGCTGGTCGAAGTCACACACCGGAGGCCCTGGGACATTTGCAGGACTGGGGGCCCTCTCTGGCGGCCCGGGCTGGGGACCCTCTCTGGCGGCCCGGGCTGGGGACCCTCTCTGGCGGCCGGGCTGGGGACCCTCTCTGGCGGCCCGGGCTGGGGACCCTCTCTGGCGCCCCGGGCTGGGGACCCTCACTGGCGGCGCCGGGCTGGGGACCCTCACTGGCGGCGCCGGGCTGGGGACCCTCACTGGCGGCGCCGGGCTGGGGACCCTCACTGGCGGCGCCGGGCTGGGGACCCTCACTGGCACTCTGGTGCAAGGAGCAGGAACCGGCCGAACTGGGCTCTCTAAGCGCACGGGGAGCCTGGTGCGCGGAGCCGAACAGGACGTGCTGGACTCTCTGCGCCGCAGGGGGCCTGGTGCGCGGAGCGAACAGGACGTGCTGGACTCTCTAGCGCACGGGGAGCCTGGTGCGCGGGCCGGACAGGGCGTGCTGGACTCTCTAGCGCCGCGGGGGCCTGGTGCGCCGGGCAGGCTGGGGCGTGTTGAATCCACAACACGGACCTGGATCGTGGAACTTCGGAACAGGGGCGGGGCGTGTTGACTCCACAACATGAACTGGGATCTTGGGACTCGGAACAGGGACTGGGCGTGTTGACTCCACAACACGGACTGGGATCTTAGAACTCGGAACAGGGACTGGACGTATTGACTCCACAACACGACCTGGGATCGTGGAACTCGGAACAGGGACGGGACGTGTTGACTCCACAACACGAACTGGGATCTTGGGACTCGGAACAGGGACTGGACGTGTTGACTCCACAATGCACGAGGAGTTGGCTCAGGAGTCCCTCCTGAACTGGCCAAACTCCTCGTGTGCCCCCCCCAAAAAAAATTTGGGGGCTGTCTTTCGGGCTTCCGTGCCCGGCGAGGTCTCATAAACTCTCCTCTAACCGGATCCCATGCTCCGTATAGATCTTCATACCTGCGCCGCTCCGCCGCCGCTGCTTCCAGTTCCTCTCTAGGACGGCGATACTCTCCAGGCTGGGTCCACGCACCTCCTTAGAATAATTCCTCCTCCCAAGTCCTTAACTCCCGGGTCTCTCGCTGCTTGGCCTTCTTTTGGTGGGTTATTCTGTCACGATCTTCAAAACGGACAGACCAAGACGCAGCGATGCTTCCAGTATACATTTTAATAAACACGAACGTAACTGGGAAAACCAACAACAAAACAAACGAAGAACGTAACGAAGAACATAACTGACAAGACAAACACAGCTATGAACTTACAATCACCCACAAAACCTAAATGAAAACCCCAAATATATATATGGTTCCCAATTAGAGACAACGACACACAGCTGCCTCTAATTGGGAACCATTACCCCAACATAGAAATATAACCCCTAGAACATAAAAACCCTACACCAAAACCAAAGCAAAAACACGCCAGCCTGTCATTTCAGGCCTGGACGTGACATGTGTGTGGAGAACAGGTGATCTAGAATTTTTTTCCCTCTGGTTGCACATTTAACATGTTGATAGAGATTTGGTACAACTGATTTAAGTTTCCCTGCATTAAAGTCTCCGGCCACTAGGAGTGCCAACCTTGGGTGAGTGGTTTCCTGTTTGCTTATTTCCAGCTGACTGAGTGCAGTCTTAGTACTAGCATCTGTCTGTGGTGGTAAATAAACAGCCACGAAAAGTATAGCTGAAAACTTTCTAGGCAAGTTGTGTGGTCTGCAATTTATCACAATATACTCTACTTCAGGCGAGCAAAATATAGAGTCTTCCTTAGATTTCATGCACCAGCTGTTGTTTACAAATATGCACAGACCGCCCCCCCTCATCTTACCAGAGTGTGCTGTTCTATCTTGCCGGTACAGCGTGTATCCCGCTAGCTGAATATCCATGTCGTCATTCAGCCACGATTCCGTGGAAGATAGGATGGTACAGTTTTTGATGTCCCGTTGGTAGGATATTTATGATCGTACCTCGTCTAATTTATTGTCCAATGATTGCACGTTGGCGAGTAGTATTGACGGTAGCGGCAGCTTTCCCAATCTCCCAATCTTTGTCCTCTGTACCTGCGTCGCTTCCTATTGTAAATAGCGTGGATGTCGGCCCTGTGGGGTGTTTGGAGAAAGTCTTGTACGCATCTAATCCGAGGTGAGTGATCGCTGTCCTGATATCCAGAAGCTCTTTTTTGCCATAAGATACGGTTGCAGAAACATTATGTACAAAATAAGTTACAAATAACCTCGAAAAAAACCAACATAATAGCACAATTGGTTGGGCGCCCGTAAAACTGCTGCCATTTTGTCCTGCGCCATTTTATTTAAGGCATGACTTGCCGTTGTGCTATAGAATTCGTGAATTTTGTCTGTTGTGTAATAAATTCTATACATTAGTTTATGCTGGATTCAGTGTACATTTTCATTAACTGTAATTTTGTTAGTTATGTTCCAACATTCCCTCCATCTTGTGCCAACATCAGTTATTTTTAAGTCTTGGTTCCAATTTTTTCTAAGAGATTGTCAGTTGGATAGGCTTTCTTGCAGGTTTTGTATATTCCCACAAGGTTGCTCTGATGTCAAATCTTTCAAATCAAAATTTTGTGATGTGTATCTTTTAAGTTGCATGTATTTGAAAATATCTACATTGGTCAGTCTAAAATTGCTTTTTAATTCTGTCATGGACAGTGGTGTAAAGTACTTAAGTAAAAATACTTGAAAAAACGATTTAATTCGTTTTTTGGGGGTGTCTGTACTTTGCAGTACTATTCATATTTTTGACAACTTTTACTTTTACTTATAAAATAATTAACTTTTATCTCCACACATTTTCCCTGCCACCCACGCACTTATCAAGAGGACATCCCTGGCCAAACCAACTGCCTCTGATCTGGCGGACTCACTAAACACAAATGCTTCATTTGTAAAGGATGTCTGAGTGTTGGAGTGTGCCCCTGGCTATCTGTAAATTAAAAAAAACATATACTTTGACTTGCAATTACATTTACCTTTGATACTTAAGTATATTTAAAACCAAACACTTTTAGACTTTATTCAAGTAGTTTTTAACTGGGTGACTTTCACTTTTACTTTAGTCATTTTCTATTAAGTTATCTTTACTTTTACTCAAGTATGACAATTGGATACTTTTTCCACTAGTCATGGAAATACATTTATTTTCTGTTACCAAGTCATTTACGGTTTCCATGCCTTTAGTTTTCCATGTGGACCAATTTATTGGTGAATTCTGAAAATCTATCCAAAGATTGTTCCCTATGGTTTTTAGGGAGTGATATTGGTTCTTGTAGAATACGTTTCATTTTGTTCCATATTGTTCTTAACTATGAAGTTGTTAATGTTCTTAGCTTTGACAACCATTGTTTCCATTTGGACCTTTGTCGGTTTCTCTGTTGGTGCGTGTTTAAAAAGTGGTGGCTTTTGATTGGCATATGATGCTGGGGGTAAGGATTATGGTAATTCAGTGTCCCTGTTGGTAAGCCACTGAATCCGATCGTCACCAGATCAACTAAGTAAATCTGCAGCGGGCTGTGTTTCCAGCTGTGCCAATGCTACACACGCGCTCACACGGACACACACACACCACACACACACTGGGTTTCCAGATAAGAACTCTCCTACTGTTAGAGGCTCATGCCCTGGGCTCTGGATCAGAACTACCATACTGCCAGTCAATATCACCAAGCTGGCTAAAGGAGGGGGATGGACTCTGTGGGTGGGTGTGTTTTGTGTGAGTGTGTCAGGTCTTCTGTTATGCGATCAGCTCAAAATTGTGTGTGTGCATCTGCTAAATGATTAAAATGTGTGAGTGTGTTTGTGTGCGCACGTTATGCCGTGTTTACGAGGATTTCCCACCATTGGTGCAGACAGATTAAATGAGCTGATATGACTGATAAAATAGACTGAAAAAGAGAAAGATGGCCATCTTTCCTTCTCTCCTCACTCGCCACTATTTTACCAAAGCTCACTTAAACCACTTCCCAACCGCTTACACATGTTAACATTCATGCGTCTTTACCTGTAGGTACATACCCCATTTATTCCTCATAGTGACATAGAGCACATCTCTCTCCCTATACTTAGTCATGTCCATGAAACATTATCCTATTATTATCCCAGACATCAAAGTTCCCGGAACGTTTCTATGACACATTATCATGCCCGATTCCCAGACAAAAGCGTTCCCAGAACGATCCTGTTGGGCTAACAGTGGAGCGGCAGTCTCCTCCTCTCATTGCAGAGGATGGCAGGCAACAGTTAAGCACATTAGGCTGTGAAGAAGAACTGGAGGGACATGAAAAGAATAGGAAATGAAGTCTGAGGCATACATTTATCTGCACTTATGTAATCCACACAGACCCAGACTTATACTTTTTTACTTTGAGTCTTTGCGTCGTTGTTTTCCTTCTGGACTGGCACTGTAATGGTGATGGGTGGTGTCGCTTCAGTCTCATCTGTTTTGTCTATTTACATGTTTTTGTAATGTTTTTTTCTTCATATTTCATGGATGGGGCCGCAATGTTTGCCCGCGCTACAGACGGCTATATCTGTCCCCTAATACAGGACTAGTAAAGGCCCAGTGCACTACTTTTAGAAAAAAGTCAATCTTTCCAAAATATATATTTTTATTACATATATATTTGTTTTTATAAAGATTTTCAGGAGGTGCTGCAGAACCCTCAGCACACCTACTATGCTGGTATCCATGGAGACCTAGGTTGCAACTGCCAGCCAGCCAAATGGAGAGCTTAGCAGCTAGTTAGCTACTTCTATAAAGAGGGCAGACTGGCAATGACAACAACTACCAGCTGCCAAGAGGGCATAACAACCAAAGGTCCTTATTCGGCGGGGTAGGAAGCAAGAATGAGACAGATGCTTTGATCGCCGCTGCTCGATTCCATAACTCTGCTGCTGTGCTGGTCATGGGATCACCTATCGTTCCTACTGGCGACGAGGAGTCTGATATGATACGTGACAAGATTGCCCGGAGTCATGCTCTACTGCAATGCTCATGGCAATGATAATGATGTTGTAGTTCGCCTTCTATTTTGTTACACGTTAACGTTACATGTCAAACCAAGTATGCCTAGAAGGGCTGTGTAGCCTACTAATCAAATTGTATTTGTCACAATGCGCCAAATACAACAGGTGTAGACCTTACAGTGAAATGCTTACTTACAAGCCCTTAACCAACAATGCAGTTTTAAGAAAATACCTACAAAAAAGTAAGAGATAAGAATAACAAATAATTGAAGAGCAGCAGTAAATAACAATAGCGGGACTATATACAGTGGGGGAAAAAAGTATTTAGTCAGCCACCAATTGTGCAAGTTCTCTCACTTAAAAAGATGAGAGAGGCCTGTAATTTTCATCATAGGTACACTTCAACTATGACAGACAAAATGAGGAAAAAAAATCCAGAAAATCACATTGTAAGATCTTTTATGAATTTATTTGCAAATTATGGTGGAAAATAAGTATTTGGTCACATACAAACAAGCAAGATTTCTGGCTCTCACAGACCTGTAACTTCTTCTTTAAGAGGCTCCTCTGTCCTCCACTCATTACCTGTATTAATGGCACCTGTTTGAACTTGTTATCAGTATAAAAGACACCTGTCCACAACCTCAAACAGTCACACTCCAAACTCCACTATGGCCAAGACCAAAGAGCTGTCAAAGGACACCAGAAACAAAATTGTAGACCTGCACCAGGTTGGGAAGACTGAATCTGCAATAGGTAAGCAGCTTGGTTTGAAGAAATCAACTGTGGGAGCAATTATTAGGAAATGGAAGACATACAAGACCACTGATAATCTTCCTCGATCTGGGGCTCCACGCAAGATCTCACCCCGTGGGGTCAAAATGATCACAAGAACGGTGAGCAAAATCCCAGAACCACACGGGGACCTAGTGAATGACCTGCAGAGAGCTGGGACCAAAGTAACAAAGCCTACCATCAGTAACACACTACGCCGCCAGGGACTCAAATCCTGCAGTGCCAGACGTGTACCCCTGCTTAAGCCAGTACATGTTCAGGCCCATCTAAAGTTTGCTAGAGAGCATTTGGATGATCCAGATGAGGATTGGGAGAATGTCAGATGAAACCAAAATATAACTTTTTGGTAAAAACTCAACTCGTCGTGTTTGGAGGACAAAGAATGCTGAGTTGCATCCAAAGAACACCATACCTACTGTGAAGCATGGGGTGGAAACATCATGCTTTGGGGCTGTTTTTCTGCAAAGGGACCAGGACGACTGATCCGTGTAAAGGAAAGAATGAATGGGGCCATGTATCGTGAGATTTTGAGTGAAAACCTCCTTCCATCAGCAAGGGCATTGAAGATGAAACGTGGCTGGGTCTTTCAGCATGACAATGATCCCAAACACACCACCCGGCAACGAAGGAGTGGCTTCAGAAGAAGCATTTCAAGGTCCTGGAGTGGCCTAGCCAGTCTCCAGATCTCAACCCCATAGAAAATCTTTGGAGGGAGTTGAAAGTCTGTGTTGCCCAGCGACAGCCCCAAAACATCACTGCTCTAGAGGAGATCTGCATGGAGGAACGGGCCAAAATACCAGCAACAGTGTGTGAAAACCTTGTGAAGACTTACAGAAAACATTTGACCTCTGTCATTGCCAACAAAGGGTATATAACAAAGTATTGAGATAAACTTTTGTTATTGACCAAATACTTATTTTCCACCATAATTTGCAAATAAATTCATAAAAAATCCTACAATGTGATTTTCTGGATTTTTTTTCCTCATTTTGTCTGTCATAGTTGAAGTGTACCTATGATGAAAATTACAGGCCTCTCTCATCTTTTTAAGTGAGAGAAGTTGCACAATTGGTGGCTGACTAAATACTTTTTTTCCCCACTGTACAAGGGGTACCGGTACAGAGTCAATGTGCGGGGGCACTGGTGTTGAGGTAATTGAGGTAATATGTACATGTAGGTAGAGTTATTAAAGTAACTATGCATAGATAATAACAGAGAGTAGCAGCAGTGTAGAAGGGGGTGGGGGGCAATTAAAGTAGTCTGGGTAGCCATTTGATTAGCTGTTCAGGAGTCTTATGGCTTGAAGCTGTTTAGAAGCCTCTTGGACAATGTTTTTATGTTTGTTTTTTGGTTTTTTATTGTTAAACCACACCAGACAAGTTCCCTCACGGGAAAATAAAGACGGGTGGTCAGTCAACCCTACCGGGAGAGCTACTGGGGGTAAATAATTGATATTGTGGTTGCACAATAAAATAAAACTGCGAGAGCATTCATCAGTGTGCAGGTATTTTTCATTAGTTTAGTTTTGATACTGTAGGTCTGGATGTGCGTACACTGCTTTTGAGCTTTTGAGCACTGCTCTAAGACCTCTGATTCTGTTGGTCAGCTGCTCCTCAGGACCTTAATTAGCTGAATCATGTGTGTCAACATGATCTCTGCTCCACCTGCCTTAATGAACTCCTTGCGTGGTGGTGGTGTGTGAGACTGTATCTGTGTTTATCACCATATCACCACTGTGTGTGTCCACTGTGTCTCTGTCTATCTTCACTGTGTGTGTGCGCGTGCACACTCACTGTGTATACTTTCCTCTTGGCCCCTGCACCATGGGCAGGGTAATCCTTCCTCCTCTACAGCCTGTGTGCCATTATGATGTGACGTGGTCAGGTCGGAAGTTGTGATATCTGTGGGAAGCCTTCTCTCACTCTCTCTCTCTCTCTCACTCACTCACTCACTCACTCACTCACTCACACTCTCACACACACACACTCTCTCACTCTCTCACTCACACTCTCTCTCACTCACACTCTCTCTCTCACACACACACACACACACACACACACTGACCCACTCCCCCTGTTGTCATCTTATGTCATAACGTGCCCCAGCTTAACACAGAGGTTGCGCAAGCATTAGCTAGTTTTGCACGGTATACCAAAGCTTCTGTACTTTTTCGGTAATAATTTCTAGTATTTTTGTTACTCTCTGAACTTCTGTCAAATATGTCTCACGTTTATACTGATTGAGGATCAAGTCTGTCTATCTACGCAATCGATGGCCCCTTTATTCGCTGAGCGCACCGTGAAAATAAGTTAACACACTTGATTAATGCAACACGTCATGTAGAAAGGTTGAAACTGTTAATTACTGTTCGCAAAACAATGTCCATACAGGCTAGAACACTTTACAATGTAAGACGATACCGATAGCTTCCAGCTTTGTAAGCTAACTTTCCTTGCTAGCTAACAGCTATACATCAATTCACAAAATTGTCACCACTTAATTCTCTCCTTCGGTGTATGCATGTACCTCGTTAATTACATCATTACTGGGTCTTAAATAGACAGCGCTCCTTCTATAAAGTAAGAGATTGCTACTTCTATGCAAATGTTGTTGATCAGTACAATAAAATAATTTCCAAAAGGAAGGGAAATAATTTTTTTGTAATCTGTAGCCCCATGAAATCAGCCTAAACAACCTCAACTCAATGGATGCACACACTCCTATTGAATATGTATTCACCTGTATTGTGAATAGGCCAAGGCTACATATTGATTAACCCAGTTTATTAGTAGACCATTATGTTGTTACGTAGTTATATTGGTAAAACAAAGTCATATTGATTGTATGATTGTATAATTGATTTATTAATTCATACATGGCTGTCTCTGAAAAATGTATGATATTGAACTCAAAAGATGCCCAACGATTGAACAGAGCAGTAGCTTAGTTTATCTGTCTGAATCAAGTGCCATTCTGTTTTACGTGGTCTTGCTTTGGTATCGAGTATCGTAATGGGATCGTGTATCATGATACTAAACCTGGTATCGGTATTGAAGTCGAAATTCTGCTATCTTGACAACACTAGCTAGCATGTCACCTTATTTCTGCTGAATAATGAAAAAAATATATATTTGAAATGTTTTCACCTTTATTTAACCAGGTCGGCTAGTTGAGAACAAGTTCTCATTTACAACTGCGACCTGGCCAAGATAAAGCACAGCAGCTCGACACATACAACAACAAATTGGCCATTATGTTAATTGATTTAAAAAGAAAATTGCTTATCATTTAAATTTGAAAGTGAATTTACCTACCAATCAGGTGAGGTTGCTTTGTGTTTTCCACCTCACACTTTTGCATGTACTTCCGATGTAGTCTACTTATATTCTGTCAGTTATTTTCTGATATCTTCTCCTATTCAAATGAAATCAAGTCAATGTGTTTGAGTATGTGCAAATAAAGTGAATGTAACTAATTGCCATTTGTTTTTTGCTTTCTGTTCTCCCAGGGCCACCGTTCATTGTGTCCCCTCCCCAGAACCTGACGGTAAACATATCCCAAGACGCCAAGCTGGACTGCCTAGCTGAGGCCTACCCCGGCAACCTCACATACACCTGGTTCTGGGAGGATGACAACGTCTTCTTCAAGAAGTAAAGTTATGATCGGGTTCATTACTGTTCCATCCCCCACCACCCCACACACTGTACAACCGCTGGCCACATTGAATAGGCTCCTGGGCCGCATTTGGCACGTGTGCCTGTAGTTTGAGACCCCAGCTATACATGGTCTGAGTTTGATGCTGTAACGCCCAGGCCCGAGATGACAGGCTGGAGCGTTTTGGTTTCGTTTTGGTGTAGGGTTGTCAGTTCTAGGTGTCATAGTTCTATGTTGGGGTATGGTTCCCAATTAGAGGCAGCTGTGTGTCGTTGTCTCTAATTGGGAACCATATTTATGTTTGTAGGTTTCACTCTAGGTTTGTGGGTTATTGTTTGAGCTTAGCTTGTCTTTGTGTTAGTTACGTTCACTTTCACGATCTTCGTTATTTTCTGTTTGTTGTTTACCCGGGTACGTTCTTATTAAATATGTATACTGGAAGCATCGCTGCGTCTTGGTCTGTCCATTATGAAGATCGTGACAGATGCATTGTTGCTATGAAATATCATAATATATACTGTACCGTCCCACCACTTTCATAATTGTTTGTAATGGGGCATTTTGTCTAATGTAGAATATATGGAGGAGATTATGTCAGGGATATAATGTGTGTGCATGCGCGCATCCATGCATGCGTTTAGTGTGCGTGCGTGAACCTCAGGTCACATGGTCTTGAACAAGAGCCTGTAATCTGATTGGGCCCATCACTGTCTGACCATATTCAGGGGATGTGTGTTGAATTTTTTTTTTTTACCTTTATTTAACCAGGAAGGGCTCATTGAGATTTGAAATCTCTTTTTCAAGAGCGTCCTGGCCAAGATAGGCAGCACCTAGTCATTACACAATTACAGACAGACAACATGAAAAACTACAAGTAATCTAGTAAAAAAAACACAGAATTCACAAGAGTATAACAAAATCATAAAACAGCAAATTGAAAACATTGACAGGTTAGGGAATCAGCCTCAAAATCCTTCATCAATGATTTAAAAACACCAATCGGGACAAGTTCTTCCAGTGTGTGTATGTGTGTGTTCCACTAGAAATGTCTTCCAGGATAGGCACATCTCCCGCTACAGGCCATGACATCTTCATTGTCTATCACAAAGTGCTTCAGACAAAGAAAATGTAGTTGACAGTTTATTTTAAACATGTTCCATAGCTAGCACAACAAGGAACAGCAGCAACCATTCATGGACTGCGTTCAAAACAAAAAGGATATGTCAAAATGTGTTGTTGTCATGTCAATGTGGACATCCTCTAATACAGTAGCTTACATTTATGGGTCCATGTATACATTACAGTGTGTTTGGTCATCGTTGTCCTCCTTGTGCAGTCACGACACGCAGCAACATTTGAGAGACATCGAAGTACTCTGAAAATCCTGCCCTAACTCACATACACAATAAATATGGAATGCGCAACGCATTCAAGTTCTCTCATTTTAGACCCTTACACAGAGAAGGTGTTACGAGTTCTTGTGTTACCCGCGTTATTGTGCTTTTCTGCTGGTGTTATGCAGAGGCATAACACCAGCAGTGCCTGAACTAGTGTCTAACAGAAAAAGCTTGAATGCAAGGGAAGCTAGCCATCAATACTTGATAATGCTGTTTCCCCTACATGCCTCTTGCTCAATGTGTCTTCTCTCTAGGACAGAAGGCTAGAAGTAGTAGTCTACACTGGAACACTTTCATTCAGTTTCTTCAGATCCACCATGCTTAGGGGATGGGCCCAGATTCTTAGCAAAAATATATCCACAGGGAAAAGCGCACACAGAATATAAAAGGTGTATGCTTAGAATGTTCATTTATTTAGAGCCAGCACATAAACACCCAATGTTTCGACTAGGTCATTAGTTTTGCCCCACATCAGAGTTCAATTCCTGGGTGGGGTGTCCCCTTACAGCCTAAGCTCTGGTACTCCCTGATCTAGTAGGTAGGGAATAAGGATGGGGGTGTTAGAGAGATATTGAAAAAGAGGATGGTAAAGAGAAAGTCAGAGGGAAACTAGTTAGACTGAATTGGAGGGAGATCGGGAAGGAGTAGAGATGGGACGATAAACCAAAAATTACTGACACTAATTTTCCCTTCCTCTTACTAAAGCATTTTGCTCACTTCTGTCATTTTCTGATTTTGATACACAACGTTCCTGTAGATTGTTCTAAAACCATTATTTGGTCAATAGTAATAGCCTATGCAGTATGTGGATTCCTGCTATGAAAGTATCTGCCTGTCCCTGTTTCACTGTGGGCTGCTGACTCTCACTCTCTCTTCCAATTGTGCACATGGGAGAGATGCATTCTGAGAAGCACAAGCATATGACCGTTGCTCAAAATGCTATTGCGGGAAAAATACATTTTTTTAAAGCAACTACTGTTGTTCTAGTTACAGAGAGGAGAGTCAAAACGTTCTGTGAGTATGTCATGTATTTCTCATGTTCAATGCACCACTTTACAACCGGAGTAGGCTTTAGTTAGTATGGTTTTTATGCGCCCGCGGACCCGGGCCGACCGGAGCTCGCTATTTGCAGTGAATAGGCCTACAGTATATCAAGTAGCCTAGACCTAGCGTTGGAAAGTTTTTGTAGGACATTAGCCTACATTTACTGATAGATTAATCAATTTGCCTACGTGGCTATCTAACAACACTATCATATTTAGAGTTAGTAATATAGCTTAGTGTTTTGAGTTCTCAATACCTTGGGTGGTGAATAATATAACCTATAGGCCATTATGCACAAAGATGTGTGCAAATTCTCTGAAGAGAAAAAAGTATTTAATGTAATTTATCGCTGATTTATCGTTGTTGCAGAAGAATGGGTCAGTTTATCGCAAAATAGATTTGTATCTATATTGCCCAGCTCTAGAAAGGAGGTAGAGCGACATGAGAGAAGGAAGATTGAGAAAATAAGAGAGTCAGTCAGGGAAGGTGGAAGAGGTGTGGACAGCGTCACCATAATGTAGACAGAAACACAGTGAGCAGATAGAGATAGGAAAAAGTAGAACAACATACTGGCTCTACGTGCTCACACACACATCACACACACACACATACAGTGCCTTCAGAAAGTATTCACACCCCTTGACTTTTTCTACATTTTAGATTTTGTCACTGGCTGACACACAATACCCCATAATATTGTTTTTAGACATTTTTACAAATTAATGAAAAGCTGAAATGTCTTGACTCAATAAAAATGCAAACCCTTTGTTATGGCAAGCCTAAATAAGTTCAGGAATAAACATTTGCTTAACAAGTCACATAATAAGTAGCATGGACTCAGTCTGTGTGCAATAATAGTGTTTAACACGGTTTTTGAATGACTAACTCATCTCTGGACCCCATAAATAAAATGATCTGTAAGGTCCCTCAGTCGAGCAGTGAAAACTTGAAACTTGATAGAAGACCCCCCTCACCACCACCACCTTTTGTCCCTAGAGACAGGAATATCTAGTGACACAGTGCTTGTGTCATTCCACGCTCCACTAGCTGTGATTATGGGCCACCCACTGAGCCCCTAGCCATCCCACATCCACTCATGCGTGGCCTGTACACTCTATGGAACAAAATAGGATCTTATGGGCTTTTTCAACCCTCACACTCCCAGAGAAGGAACTTCCCAAGTGGAGGGAGATGGGGAGTATGGAGAGACAAGGGAAGAGCCCTCATTTGGCTATAAAGAGACGGTTACTCTGTTATTGTAGCACAGGGAAGTTGAGACAATGGTATTAATGCGCAATGATATTTGAAAATTAATTATTCAACAAGCTATGCCACCTGGGCACCGTACTGATGAAGCATTGTGAGTGAAACCACATAATTTCAGCCTCACTATTCTGTGTTATTTTTCATAGTCACACGTCTGTCTTAGTCATTAGCCAGGTTTCCATCCAACCATTTCATGCTAATGAATTACCAGATGGCAGCCGCATAAAAATATTCACGACAGGCCTGATGGAAACCAGGAATTATCAGTAAAATGTCCTTATTTCGACAAAACAAAATACGCAAGGGTGGATAATTATGTTGTCTTTGAAATTGATTATGCAACAATTTTGGTGGAAACGTCTTTTGTGCAAATATTGATATAATTACCATCATATCGACGTAAACGTGGAGTAGCGCGATGATGAGTTACGTTGTAGGACTACCATCACGACTTGGAAAAGCATTGAGTTCATGGGTAGATGAAATAAGTTATAATGAACTTCAAATGGTGGTTAAGTGCACAATGATCATTCAAATTTCCAATAAATACCGATGGTAGGCTATTATTTGAATTCTGGTGACATGATGATCGGTGCTTGGCTGCCAATTATCAGGTAAAATGATCTTGCTCTTATTCATATCATCATACAGTGGGGCAAAAAAGTATTTAGTCAGCCACCAATTGTGCAAGTTCTCTCACTTAAAAAGATGAGAGGCCTGTAATTTTCATCATAGGTACACTTCAACTATGACAGACAAAATGAGGAAAAAAAATCCAGAAAATCACATTGTAGGATTTTTTATTTATTTATTTGCAAATTATGGTGGAAAATAAGTATTTGGTCAATAACAAAAGTTTATCTCAATACTTTGTTATATACCCTTTGTTGGCAATGACAGAGGTCAAACGTTTTCTGTAAGTCTTCACAAGGTTTTCACACACTGTTGCTGGTATTTTGGCCCATTCCTCCATGCAGATCTCCTCTAGAGCAGTGATGTTTTGGGGCTGTCGCTGGGCAACACGGACTTTCAACTCCCTCCAAAGATTTTCTATGGGGTTGAGATCTGGAGACTGGCTAGGCCACTCCAGGACCTTGAAATGCTTCTTACGAAGCCACTCCTTCGTTGCCCGGGCGGTGTGTTTGGGATCATTGTCATGCTGAAAGACCCAGCCACGTTTCATCTTCAATGCCCTTGCTGATGGAAGGAGGTTTTCACACAAAATCTCACGATACATGGCCCCATTCATTCTTTCCTTTACACGGATCAGTCGTCCTGGTCCCTTTGCAGAAAAACAGCCCCAAAGCATGATGTTTCCACCCCCATGCTTCACAGTAGGTATGGTGTTCTTTGGATGCAACTCAGCATTCTTTGTCCTCCAAACACGACGAGTTGAGTTTTTACCAAAAAGTTCTATTTTGGTTTCATCTGACCATATGACATTCTCCCAATCCTCATCTGGATCATCCAAATGCTCTCTAGCAAACTTCAGATGGGCCTGAACATGTACTGGCTTAAGCAGGGGGACACGTCTGGCACTGCAGGATTTGAGTCCCTGGCGGCGTAGTGTGTTACTAATGGTAGGCTTTGTTACTTTGGTCCCAGCTCTCGGCAGGTCATTCACTAGGTCCCCCCGTGTGGTTCTGGGATTTTTGCTCACCGTTCTTGTGATCATTTTGACCCCACGGGGTGAGATCTTGCGTGGAGCCCCAGATCGAGGAAGATTATCAGTGGTCTTGTATGTCTTCCATTTCCTAATAATTGCTCCCACAGTTGATTTCTTCAAACCAAGCTGCTTACCTATTGCAGATTCAGTCTTCCCAACCTGGTGCAGGTCTACAATTTTGTTTCTGGTGTCCTTTGACAGCTCTTTGGTCTTGGCCATAGTGGAGTTTGGAGTGTGACTGTTTGAGGTTGTGGACAGGTGTCTTTTATACTGATAAGTTCAAACAGGTGCCATTAATACAGGTAACGAGTGGAGGACAGAGGAGCCTCTTAAAGAAGAAGTTACAGGTCTGTGAGAGCCAGAAATCTTGCTTGTTTGTATGTGTCCAAATTCTTATTTTCCACCATAATTTGCAAATAAATTCATTAAAAATCCTACAATGTGATTTTCTGGATTTTCTTTCCTCATTTTGTCTGTCATAGTTGAAGTGTACCTATGATGAAAATTACAGGCCTCTCTCATCTTTTTAAGTGAGAGAACTTGCACAATTGGTGGCTGACTAAATACTTTTTTGCCCCACTGTATAACCTACCCTGTCCACTTTATCAACAAACTCTTGTCTAGAGAGAAACCGTTTTTATGACAAAACCATCGGTAGAGTTGAAAATGCATTGAACTTCTGTTTTCTTGTATTCAGTACATGGGAATTATGCTCAAAAGTGTTTTTTATGGGCAAGTCAGTTTGATGGAAACACCTCTGGTAGGAATGGGCATATTGTTTTTATGCATATTTTAGAATAGTCACATTAAATCTGTCGCCAATTGGATGGAAACCTAGCTATTTGGGCATATCTTAACTTCCACTTAAATGGAATTTTCACCTAATCTCCTATTGCCGTTAATGCATGATAAAGTGATAATTGTACTTGTGGAAGTGGTTATAGGCTCTATATTGATGCTCTTCCCTCCCTCCTCTGCAGTGGCCTGAGGGACAGAGTCAGTATTCTGGTGGACGGCTCGCTCATCATCGGCAGCGTGAAGCCAGAGGATGCTGGGAGATTCACCTGCAGCCCCAGCAACAGCCTGGGCCGGCCCCCGTCCGCCTCGGCCCAGCTCACAGTGCAATGTGAGTGTCTGGCCCTATCCTCTACAGTCAACCCCTACCCCTTATGTACTTGTTTTCATTAGAACACACAGAGCTACTGGGTGTGCACTACAGCAAGATCCGTCCTAACGAACATACCTAATTCTGCTCATCAGCCATACAAAGGACATTGGCTGATCCTAGATCTGTACCTATAAGAGCAACCTGAACCTGCAGTTGTGCTGTTGAGCGGTCCCACTGCAACTGAGTACACTCAGTCCTTCTGATGCTGTTCTCTACTTAATGAGTGTTATACTTTACCTAACCACCCTAATGAGCCACAACAAGAGCTTGGGACTATACAATTCTATCTGCATTTTTGTCCAAATGTTGTTATTGACATAGCCTTGTTCTGTTCCATGTTCTCTACCTATATAGTACTCTATATAATACCCCAATTCATGTTGTTATGTGCAAAAGAATACAATAAAAAAATTGCTAACATTTTGGTTTTAGAAGTGGGGGGAGGCATAACCTGCCGGGGTCTGTTTGGGCATCTAAAGCTAATTTCCTGCATTTTTACACAATCCATTATGCCGCCTCGAATTTAGAACAAGAATTAAGCAAAAATGCCCAAAGTCATCAAGCTAGGTAAGAGATCATTATTAAATAAGTGATTAATAAGACTGAACTAGATCAAAGGTAATTCAATAGTAAGTATTGTGTTGCACCTTTAACCAATACCCTAACAAAATAATGACTCTTGAAAAAAATACAAAGACTTTCTCTATATCAAATTTCAGCCAGACCGACCAGCCAGCTTGGGCCGCCTACATGTCCGACCCCCACCAGTCTAGTCAATAACTCAACTTTCTCCTAACACAATTTTTTCATTCCCAAGGGAAAGGTTTGGAAACACAAAACAAAATAAAAACCACATACACCTCAAATATACATTAACAAACAGAAACAGCAAATCCTCCTTATAATTAATATCATAGGACTAATAGTACTGTGGAGCTCTTTTTACTTGCACACAATATAGCTGGGTCGCCCCGTCCTGTCCTTAGGGGTCCACCACCCTGCAGCGCCCTGTTAGGTTCTTATTTTTCAGAGTAAATAACTCACGGACACTAGAGCTTAACCAAGTTTAATTCTTCCCAAAGGGTCGTTACAGCTGTAATTCAGACAAAAAAAAAGATTTCACACAAGCACTGATATTTAACCCTTTCTCCTCCCTCCACAACTGAACATCCAATACATATCTGTTGCTAGACAGAACCTAAGTGATATCTGTTCTTCCTCACTTCATCTAACCTGACCTCTACCCCAAAGTGCTCGCTCCTCCCCAACTCAAGGCTGTCATGGTTATTGATACAAGACTGTCTCCTCTCCTCCCAGAGTATCCCTGATGGCTAACAATAACATATCCTGACAATGTAAACGTTATACATTACCCAGTCTCCCTCAGTGATGTTGTTAGTTTCCAAGATCTCCACCCAACACATTCCAAAGCCATCTGTCTTTCCACAGAAAACCCAGTCTCTTTCACTCCTTATATTCTATGCTTCTGATCTATCTTGTATTTAATATCTCAATGTTCAAAGTTTAGCCCAAATCCAACAGTCCCTCCTCTTGAACAATAGCGTCCTAATGTTCAATTTATATAAACTTGGAAATTACTTCTAAATGGACAAACAATGATAACAAAACATGAATTTAAAAAACGAACCAATGATTATAAATGAACAAACAATGATAGCAAACATTCACCGTGAGGTTTCCAAACTCAGAGACTTATGGCCTCTGTACTATGATCACATCATATCATTATTATTTATTTCCATCTCTCATCACACAACAAAATGTAATTCCAGCTGATTCTGCTGTCTTGTTCCATGTCAGATGGAACACTTTTTGTTTCTCCACTTGCTCCTTCTGGTTCCTAAAAGAGTGATAACATAAGGCAATAAAAAGACACACAAAACATAACAGTATTAACAATGTGATAAGCTATGCATAATTGTATATGCATGACAACCCAAAGTTTGAAAACATGACAATTCCCACTCTCTCTTAGACTGTCTTCAGGATACTTTCAAAAATGAAAGCTCTAAAAAAGCTTCCTCATGCTTTCGCCCAGTTATCCCCGTCAGACTACAGGATCCAAGAGGTGTTCCCAAGCCATGTCATTCTCACCTTGCTCCCCATCATCTTCCTCCATAGCCACCCGATATATACAGTTGAAGTCGGAAATTTACAAACACTTAGGTTGGAGTTATTAAAACTTGTTTTTCAACCACTCCATACATTTCTTGTTAACTTCTTAGGGAGCGGCAGCTGAGGTGTCGGTTTTGGAGAGTCTGGCGTGCCCAAAGTAAAAGGCCTGCCACTCAGGCCCAGAAACTAGGATATGCACATAATTAGTACTATTGGATAGGAAACACTCTGGATAGGAAACACACTTTCTAAGAGTGTTAAAATATAGTCTGTGAGTATAACAGAACTGATATAGCAGGCGAAAACCCAAGGAATTTCTGTCCTGGAAAAAGTGTTTTTGACACATTGCCTCATTTTGAACCCCTCCCTATTGAAAATAGCCATATATGGGAGTAATATTGCAGTACCTATTGCTTCCACTGGATGTCAACAGTCTCTAGACAGTGTTTGGTGATGTTAGGTTGCTCTGGATGGTAATAGAAGAAGAATTTCGAACTAGTCATCGGATGTAAACAGAAGAGGAGGCACGTTCACGGGCTCGCGCGCACTGTGGTTTTTTCCTTTACTATCGTCCAGTTTATAATCCGGTTTAACAAACTATAGTTTTCCAACAATTGTTTACAGACAGATTATTTCACTTATAATTCACTGTATCACAATTCCAGTGGGTAATACATTTACTTACACTAAGTTGGCTGTGCCTTTAAACAGTCGTGTCATGGCTTTAGAAGCTTCTGCTAGGCTAATTGACATAACTTGAGTCAATTGGAGGTGTACCTGTGGATGTATTTCAAGGCCTACCTTCAAACTTAGTGCCTCTTTGCTTGACATCCTGGGAAAATCAAAAGAAATCAGCCAAGACCTCAGAAAAATTGTAATTTCCAAACGACCTGAAGGTACCATGTTCATCTGTACAAACAATAGTAGGCAAGTATAAACACCATGGGACCACGCAGCCGTCATACCGCTCAGGAAGGAGATGCATTCTGTGTCCTAGAGATGAACGTACTTTGGTGCGAAAAGTGCAAATCAATTCCAGAACAACAGCAAAGGACCTTGTAAAGATGCTGGAGGAAACGGGTACAAAAGTATCTATATCCACAATAAAACATGTCCTATATCGACATAACCTGAAAGGCCGCTCAGCAAGGAAGAAGCCACTGCTCAAAAACCGCCATAAAAAAGCCAGACTACGGTTTGCAACTGCACATGGGGACAAAGATTGTACTTTTTGGAGAAATGTCCTCTGGTCTGATGAAACAAAAATAGAACTGTTTGGCCATAATGACCATCGTTATGTTTGGGGGGAAAAGGGGGAGGCTTGCAAGCCAACCCCTCATCGTTCTGTAGCAACTCTCTCTCGCTGTATCTCAATCACAACTAAAAAATATATAAATTATCCAACCCAAATTTAGAATGACAGTCCTTAGTGCTTATTTTGAGTCTAGGACTCGAATTCTAGCTTCTCAATTTAGCACACATCATCCCTTTTAGTACATACATTTATAAACAACCTTTTATTGCCAGTAATAACTCCTCACATTACATCCCCCCTTTGACCCTGTTTTCCTGTCACGAGTGGCCTGGTAATGAAAGATCAGTATCTCAATGCATCCTTAGTCCAAATTGTATGCAGTGTGTAATGGAAACCTTGGGAAAGAGTGTACATTTCGTTAGCATTCTCTATGCTACATTTTAATCTGCAATCCAAAAGTATTAATTATAGACCAAACCTGTTATTTGTTTTAATCCACCCCATCCTTTATTTAGCATGTACTACCCGTAGACAGGGCGACATTATCTCGCCACCAAGTCTAACGATTCACTGGTCTCTTTACCCCATGATTCTTCATAACCACCGCACCACATAAAAAAAATGTAAAGTTAATTTTAGGTTTGGTAACCCCTATACCAATTCCTCGTGACCCCTCCACCCTTTCGTCCATTCTAGAATACCATTCCAGAATAAGACGACATAAAATGTAAATATATTTAAAAATAAAACCACATAAACTGTCTCATGATATAAAAAAAACAAGGCCTTCTGAGTTTGCAAGGAGTGTTTAGCCATATAATTTAAATTTGTTACCTTTATAATCCATTCCCCTGGCATTTTGCCTAGATTCTTCAACCTAAAATAAGTTTTCCTTTGGCAAATTTAGCCAATTTCTCATCGTAAGGAATCCGCAATATTTAATCCCTGGCCTCGTGATCTCGTGATCTCATACGTCTTCTTTCACATAGAAACAGTAATCTCTATGAACCACTTATCGATCGAACTGAGACTATACAACGCTAGGTGAAAATTCCATTCCTGCTCCTTTCCGGAGGATTTGTTGTTGCCCCGTTTGAAAACGATGCAAACGCTTGTCTGACAGCATTTTCTCCGACTACAGCAGGCTCCATACCCACTTTACACTCCCTTTTCAAATGACCAATAGCCCCACACCTAAAACACGCTTTGATGCTTTTCCGCTACATTTCTTTGTCTTATCTTGGGCCATTGAAAGTTAGTGCTTTTCTCTATGGCGCTATTAACCCCTCGCGCATCTGCGAGGTGAGTGGAGTTATATTCCACTCTCAAAACATCGTCTTGAATTAAATCTACTACCCCCGCAATTACCGTTTTGATCACGGGATTCAAAACCTGCCATCAAAGCAGAAGTGCCAAATTATATCAATAGACTCCTGTGGCATCGTACTGGTACTCATTCTGAATTTATCATGATGCATTTTTTTTTACATCAAAACGCTGGTATTGTGAGCTTTTGATTCTGGTTTTATGTCTTTATGCCAAGTCATAATTGCCTCCCCTGAATTCTTTATTTGATTTGAATTCTCCTTCAGCAGGGAAAAGTTGTCCTATTTTCTCCAATTTGCTACATTTTTCCCATATTCCAGCCGAATTGGTAGAATGTTTCTTTTAACGCCTCCATGGCTTCATTAAAATCCCTAGCTCTATATTACAAGGATAATCGGAGCCGTTTGTCGCCATATCAATAGTTATTTTTCCCTAAACTCTCCCGACGGTGTTCAGAGTATTTAAAATTTCTTCACTCCCTTCTATAATACACACCTTCTATTAACTATTTTCTAAGATAGCACTTAGACTTCTCCGGATAATAATGAATTGGTCACGGCACTTAATACCTTGTATTAGAACAGATACCATAGCGTCTGCAAATTTATTACTGGAGAATAAGGAGGACTTAATGGCTTTGTCCCGTATTTCCTCCAATATCCCTATTATTGATAACACGCATCTACAAAATGATTCACACTTGTCTTCCTATTTCCACATAATCTGCCATGGTTCACCACCCCAACAGAGCACAACACTAACCACCCATTCACACACACACTCACACCCTGAGCTAATATGGCCACCATGACTGGCTTCGACCCTTCTTACGGGTCTGGCCAATATACCGTTACACTATGGTTTTACCCTCCATAGGACTACCCTGTTCAGGACTTGCCCTCTCTCTATGAGATTTTACCCTCCACAGACGTTCTGCTCGGGACTTTATCTATGAGACTTACCTTCATAGGATCTATCCTGCTCGGGACTTACTCTAAACTTTATGGGACTAGCATATACCACAAAGCTACGACCGGTCGTTACACAATGGGCCTGCCGAATTAAACTCAGGCTCTCCAGGTCCGTATCCCATAAATTGTTCAGCCTACGATTCTCATCTCCCCAAGGTGTCAAAATGAGTGTATCAGGTATAGGAACTAGCCTACCTTGTTTGTTGCCAGCTCTGCTCCACTGATCTGGACTCTTTGGTTTGACTACAAATCGTGGTGAACACTGCTCACAGCGCCATCTGTTAGGTTCTTATTTTTCGGAGTAAATAACTCACTGACAATAGAGAAGCTTAACCAAGTTTAATTCTTCCCAAAGGGTCGTTACAGCTGTAATTCAGTAAAAAAAAAATGATTTCACACAAGCACTGATATTAAACTCTTTCTCCTAGGCTTTCTCCTCCTCCACAACTGAACATCCAATACATATCTGTTGCTAGTCAGAACCTATGTGATATCTGTTCTGCCTCACTTCATCTAACCTGACCTCTACCCCAAAGTGCTCTCTCCTCCCCAACTCAAGGCTGTCATGGTTATTGATACAAGACTGTCTCCTCTCCTCCCAGAGTATCCCTGATGGCTAACAATAACATATCCTGACAATGTAAACGTTATACATTATGTCTCCCTCAGTGACATTGTTAGTTTCCAAGATCTCCACCCAACACATTCCAAAGCCATCTGTCTTTCCACAGAAAACCATTAACTTCTGACATAAAACCCAGTCTCTTTCACTCCTTACATTCTATGCTTCTAGTCTATCTTGTATTTAATATCTCAATGTTCAAAGTTGAGCCTGAATCCAACAGCCCCAACCCAACACACCCCACTCAGCTTTAAGAGTTTTCTTCAAAAAGTACGATCTTTGTTGCAAACCGTAGTTTTGAGCAGTGGCTTCTTCCTTACTGAGCGGCCTTTCAGGTTATGTCCATATAGGACTTGTTTTACTGTGGATATAGATACTATTGTACCTGTTTCCTCCAGGTCATTTACTGTTATTCTGGGATTGATTTGCACTTTTCGTACCAAAGTACGTTCAACTCTAGGAGACAGAACGCGGTCTACAAATCTACAATTATTTTTTCTGAGGTCTTGGTTGATTTCTTTTGATTTTCCCATGATGTCAAGCACAGAGACACTGAGTTTGAAGGTAGGCCTTGAAATACATCCACAGGTTCACCTCCAATTGACTCAAATTATGTCAATTAGCCTATCAGAAGCTTCTAACACCATGAAATCATTTTCTGGAACTTTCCAAGCTGTTTAAAGGCACAGTCAACTTAATGTATGTAAACTTCTGACCCAGTGGAATTGTGATAACGTGAATTATAGGTGAAATAATCTGTCTGTAAACTATTTTTGGAAAAATTACTTGTGTCATGCACAAATTAGATGTCCTCACCGACTTGCTAAAACTATAGTTTGTTAACAAGACATTTGTGGAGTGGTTGAAAAAACAGTTTAAACTTCTTAGGGCTAGGGGGCAGTATTTTGAAGTTCGGAAGAAAAACGTGCCCAAAGTAAACTTCCTGTTACTCAGGCCCAGAAGCTAGGATATGCATATAATTAGTAGCTTTGGATAGAAAACACTCTGAAGTTTCTGAAACAGTTAAAATAATGTCTGTGAGTATAACAGAACTGATATGGCAGGCAAATACCCGAGGAAAATCCATCCGGGATGTCTGAATCAGTCATGTCACACTGTTTTCAATTGGCATGCTATTCAAAGCAGGGTATTTTTGCTCCCAGATTGCAGTTCCTATGGCTTCCACTAGATGTCAACAGTCTTAAGAAAAAGGTTTGAACGTTCAATCATGTAAATCAAAGGAGTAAGACCACTTGTTCCTGAGTTTACGTCAAGTGTCCTGTTTTGGATTTTGCGCGTAATTATTTTACAGGGAATGCACGCTCAGTTATTTTTCTCTTCTATTCAGCAGGTTATATTCCGTCTGAAATATTATAGTGTATATTAATTTTAGGGTATCTGAGTATTGATTACAAATGCTGTTTGACTTTTTTCGACTAACTTTATGGGTACTTTTGGGATATCATTTGTCTGCATGGATGAAAGCCTTTGGGCAGGTGGATTACTGAACAAAACGCGCCAACCAAACGGAGATATATGGATATAAAATATGTACATTTGATGTACATTTGTATTTGATGTAAGCTAAAGCCTTTTGAATCTGAATACAGGAAATATGGCACTATATCTGGCCAAGGTATAGAGTAAGTTAGATAGAAACCCTCTCTCTCTCTATCCACTGCACTGTGTAATTGATTGGAGGTTACATTGGACTACAAGCCAATTCCAGACCACCCAAGCTCGGCCAAGCGGGCATATTAGCCCCAACCCTGATCCCATCCAACCACTACACACACTCTGTGTCTCTTAACCCCTACACACACACACCAATGCCGGGAGCCGTGCTGGTTAGAATTGAAATGGTGACCTTGAAGTCACTCTTTTTCCAGGTCACTCGAGTCACTTTCACATTCAGCAATATTCTCCAAGCATGATACGCTCTCTTTAGTTTTCGGTCACACTGGCATTGATTAATCAATATTATTCGCAGCCCGCCTTTCATTTATGAGTCGTGACTTTCAAGAACGCCAGCCTAGTCGTTCCCCTGAGGTAAATCAGCTATATTGTATTCCAAATGAATGGAGGCAAGAATGAGCATTGAGCACCAGCAATATCCATCCACCGGCGAGAAATGTGGCCTCGCGTCTGTGGGTAGTGATGACTCGTTTGGGTAGCCAAGGCAACAGACATTTTGCATTCCCCCGCTCTCTCCTCCTCTACGGCTCCAAATTGGATATTTATTTTCTCATGCGCCTGAGGAGGGGCAGGCAGCACCAGTCAGGAGGGAGGGTAGCGAGCATTACATCATTGCTTTCAGAGACCAGACACTTTTTTGACACAGGCTGCAGAGAGAGAGGGAGCTTTTTTCTCTCAAGTAGCGACCAATTTCCCAAAGCAAGTCACTGCCTGAGCCAGAATGCAGAGAGGGAGAGAAATTGCTAGCTAGCCAATGCTGTTCTATTTTTAGAATTTGAATGATATTCTTGTCTTCTGCCTGCCACTGAGGTCTTTGACAGCTAACGGACTGCTGAGCGATTGTTGACAGTTAGGGCTGCGTAGTAGGTGTATAGTGTGATTATAGTAGGTGTATAGTGTGACTATCTCTGTTTTTTTGGGGCGTGGTGATGTACAGTTGCTAGTGAAAGTCTACACACCCCTTTGACAGGTTTCACATTTGCTGCCTTAAAATTACATCTAAAAAGGGATTAAACAATAAAAAATGTCTAGATTGCGTATGTCTTCACACCCCAGAGTACATTTTTTGGTGGAAGTACCTTTGACAGCCATTACAGCTGTGAATAATTTTTAACAAGATTCTACCAACTTTGCACAACTCTTAAGGCTACAAATAGCCATCGTTTTTGTCAAAATTCCTCAAGCTCAATAAACTTGGTTGGGAATCATTGATAGACAGTAATATTCATACCTTGTTAATGATTTTCAAGGATATTTAATTCAGGACTGAGACTGGACCATTCAGGAACACCTCTTGGAAAGCCATTCTGGTGTGTCTTTGGCATTGAAATTTATGTTATTGCCCTGCAGAAGAAAACAACTCTATCCCAGGGTTTGGTTTTCAGAAGACTGAAGATTTTCATATACATTTTATTCCTAACAAACTCCCCACTCCCTGCCGATGACAAGCATACCCATAACATGATGCTGCCACCACAATACTTGAAAATACAAAGGGATCAACAACATTGCATTCACTTCACATTACTGGCCTGCATGACAAAATTAAAAAGAAGGAAGCCTGTGTTAAAATCTACTCTAAATCAACCATTCTGTTTGCAGCAAGGCCGTTAAGTAATACTGCAAGACAATACGTCAAAGACATTAAGATGCAGTGCATTCAGAAAGTATTTAGACCCCTCGGCTTTTTCCGCATTTTGTTACGTTACAGCTTTACTCTAAAATGTATAGAATACATTTTTTTCCTCATCAATCTACACACAATACCCCATAATGACAAAGCGAAAACAGGTTTTTATAAATTTTGGAAAATGTATTACAAATAAAAAAACAGAAATAGCTTATTTACATAAGTATTCAGACCCTTTGCTATGAGACTCGAAATTGAGCTCAGGTGCATCCTGTTTCCATTGATCATCCTTGAGATGTTTCTACAACTTCATTGGAGTCCACCTATGGTAAATTCAATCAATTGGACCTGATTTGGAAAGGCACACACCTGTCTATATAAGGTCCCACAGTTGACAGTGCATGTCAGAGCAAAAACCAATCCATGAGGTCAAAGGAATTGTCTGTAGAGCTCAGAGAAAAGATTGTGTCGCACATATCTGGGGAAGGGTACCAAAAAATGTCTGCCGCATCGAAGGTCCTCAAGAACACAGTGCTCTCCATCATTCTTGAATGGAAAAAGTTTGGAACCACAAAGACTGGCCGCCCGGCCAAACTGAGAAATCGGGGGGAGATGGACCTTGGGGCCACTCCTCAATAAAAGGCACATGACATGCCGCTTGGAGTTTGCCAAAAGGTGCCTAAAGGACTCTCAGACCATGAGAAAAAATATTCTCTGATCTGATGAAACCAAGATTGAGCTCTTTGGCCTGAATGCCAAGCGTCATGTCTGGAGGAAACCTGGCACCATCCCTACGGTGAAGCCTGGTGGTGGGAGAATCATGCTGTGGGGTGTTTTTCCGCAGCAGGGAGACTAGTCAGTATCGAGGGAAAGATGAACGGCGCAACGTGCACAGAGTTCCTCGATGAAAACCTGTTCCGGAGCGCTCAGGACCTCAGACTGGAGCAAAGGTTCACCTTCCAACAGGACAACGACCCTAAGCACAAAGCCAAGACAGGAGTGGCTTCGGGAAAAGTCTCTGAATGTCCTTGAGTGGCCCAGCCAGAGCCCGGACTTGAACCTGACCGTACATCTCTGGAGAGACCTGAAAATAGCTGTGCAGCGATGCTTCCCATCCAACCTGACAGAGCTTGAGAGGATCTGCAGAGAAGAATGGGGAAAAACTCCCCAAATACAGGTGTGCCAAGCTTGTAGCGTCATACCCATGAAGACTCGAGGTTGTAGTCGATGCCAAAGTTGCTTCAGCAAAGCACTGAGTAAAGGGTCGGAATACATATGTAAATGTTTTATTTCAGTTTTTTATATTGATTTATATTTTTATAAAATTTCTAAACCTGTTTTTGCTTTGTCATTATGGGGTATTGTGTGTAGATTGATGAGGGGGAAAAAACGATTTAATACATTTTAGTATAAGGCTGTAACCTAACAAATTGTGGAAAAAGTCAAGGTGTCTGAATACTTTCCAAATGCACTGTATACTGCATAGGCACTGCATTGTCTGAGGTACCCGGACACTCTTTCTCTCTCTGTCTCTTCCTCCTCTCACTCCGTATTTATTTCTGTCTATTCCTATCATCTCATCATCTTATGCCTTTCTGAAGCCACATTGTCAACTCCATCTCTTTCTCTCTCTCTCCTTCCATTGCTTCTGTTCTCGCTCTTCCCCCTCCCTCTTCCTTTCTCTTCTTCCGCCTCTCTCAGGTGTATCCCCCCCATCTCTGTGCCCTCTCTGGGTTGGTTGAGCTGCAGGCTACCATGCTTCCATACCTGCCCCAGGAGAGCAGCCACACACACACTCAAACCCTTATATGCCACCACACTCACACACACTCACACTCAAACACACACAAAATTAGATTGTCGCGACCGTGACCGTCTGTTTCGGTACTGTGTGCGTGTGTGACAGGCGCTGCAAAAGTGAGTGAAAGGGAGAGCAAAAGAGGGAGGAGGGGGAGAGGTGACATCATTCTCTGTGGAAACCCTTTCCTCTGCAGTGACGTCAGCTACAGACGGTCGGCGGGCTAGGCAGCGTGGGCGATAGCGGCCCCACTAGTCCACTGATTGCAGTGCAGGACTACGCCAAGATTTCAGGCAGCGTGTGTGTGTGTGAGAGAGAGAGACAGAGAGCGAGAGAGAGCAAACACCCATGCCCAAGCTAATACAACTGTTTCCTATTTCAATTTCAGTCCCCTCCTCTTCTTCCCTTTCACTGGTGAATTACGCATAATAATCAGCTTTGGTACATGTGGTAAAGCGAGACCAGACATGAAAGTAAAGACGTGTGGATATGTGCATGTTAGAGAAAGTGTGTACGCGAGCTATAGCGAGACTGGCACTACCCCACCTCCTCTCTCCCTTTCTATAAATAGACTGTGGCACTTCGCCAAAGATTAAGATGTTGAGAGGGATTTCTTTCCAAACCGCTCCTTTCCAAGCAGCACCGGCCGTCTCTTGCAGCCATATTCACCTGGCTTTGACTAGATGACGAAGTCTGAATCTGTCCTTAGGCCAGGGATATTATTCACGTCAGACATGACACACTGAGACCTGTTTGGTTAGAAGGTTAGACAACACAGAGGAAATTAATGGGGAGTGCAGACAAGTTTGTTGGTTTGTGCCATTGTGGCGTAAGGTAAGGTCTAGTGGCAAATCTGTCATCTCTACCACATAGTGACACCAAACAAGATACCATGGACACTCACAGAATACACTACTGAGCCAAATCAAGTTGGACTGAGCTGACCTGCTTACACATCCATCAATTTGTGAAAATACGGAGCAAAAAATATCCAAGCCAGCACAGTTTTCTTCAGGTTGGCAAGAGATCGTGCAAACACCTCTTTGAAACAACCTACTTTGACCTTACTTCGCTAAGCAGCCCTACTATTCTCCTGCTTCCGAGCTTGTTCAGAGTTATAGGCTAGGGCATTGACTTGAGTGCCTACACCTCTTTCCTCTCGTCTAACCGTGCTGCCAGATGAAGTTATATCAGCCGTGACTCCACTCAGCCATGGAAGCCTCTGTCTGAATACTGACGAGCACATCCTGCTCTATACTCATTTTAATCCACGCAATACCATTCTATATATTTGGCTAGGATTCCCCTTCCTTGGAAAATGAATTGACATGCTCAGAACGTATTTTTCCGTTTACTAGTCAGTATTTACCCATCCACTCCCAGCACACACACAACCTCCACAGCTAATTCTCTCAGACCAGCTGCTACCGAAGCACAGTTTATCATGTAACGACAGCCCATGCTCATAAAACCTGTTATTTCCCCTGCCTCCTGCTGCAGTACTGGTCCCATAATCACTACCAATGTTACTTCACCATAAAGAGAATGTTTTACTATGATATTTATGTTGTGGCCTGGGCGATCTAGCTAGCGGTTAGTGCCGCTGTCTACACCATTGTACAAAACTTTTTCCATAATAGACCAGATTAATCCAGGTGAAAGCTATGATACCTTATTTATGTTAAATCCACTTCAATCAGTGTAGATGAAGGGGAGGAGACAGGTTAAAGAAGGATTTTTAAGCCTGGAGACAATTGAGACATAGATTGTGTGTGTGGCATTCAGAGGGTGAATGGGCAAGACAAAAGATTTATGTGTCTTTGAACAGGGTTTGGTAGTATGTGACAGGAGTACCGGTTTAAGTGTGTCAAGAACTGCAATGCTGCTGGTTTTCCACACTCAACAGTTTCCTGTGTGTAACAAGAATGGTCCACTACCCAAAGGACATCCAGCCAACTTGACACAACTGTGGGAAGCATTGGAGTCAACATGGGCCAGCATCCCTGTGGAACGCTTTGGACACCTATGCCCTGACGAATTGAGGCTGTTCTGAGGGCAAAAGCGGGTACAGCTCAATATTAGGAAGGTTTTCCTAATGTGTACATTCAGTGTATATTTGCCCATGTTGGTTTGCGTTCGAATCCAGCCCACTGCCTTTGTGACAAACTCTCTGCCTTTCCCACCATTTCTCCTTTGTCCAATAAATACAGAAATAAATTAAATACAAATGAACTGTATTTCTCTCTCTCGCCCCAGACCCTGCCCGTGTCAAAGACATGCCACCTGCCATCTACGTGGCCATTGGCCTGCCAGGCTTCATCCGTTGCCCGGTAGACGCCAACCCGCCTGTCACGCTGGTCAAGTGGACAAAAGATGGCAACCCCCTCCGGATAGAGAAGGTGAATCAAGGGTCATATTCATTAGAACACACTGTAGCAAAACGTTTTGCAATGGAAAACGAAAAGGTGCATTTTGTTATTGGACACGCTCAGGAACCCTTCCCGGTTTAAGTCCCTTTTCTTATGCCTAGTGAATATGACCCATAACGTTCAGAGATAAATGTATCGTGTAAAACTTATATGATTGTCTGTTAGGTAGGAATAGGGAATGGTATCAGCTCTATTTGTTCTATTTCTATCTGCAATGTTCAGAACGTTTGACATCACTGAAACCCGTATGACATCACTGAATCCAAAATCTCTCATGGACAGACGCACGTAACATAAGATGGTATTGTAGCGTCTGTCAACAGACTGTGGGATGCGATGTGTAATGAGGAACTTTGTTCGGCGCTCAGATTTTTCGTCAATGATCATTTGGACAAATCACGATTTCGAATCGGAAGAGGAGGGGACATTTAGCCGATAGACTTGCCCGAAACTTCCGTTTAGAGGGGTGGAGACTCCACTAGTCTTAGTATATTTTCTTATACATCATCCCCCAGAACTTAATTCTTAGTGAAGTAGGGTGAAGTTGCCCCGCCTAGACATTGATCTAAAGTCAGTTTTGTGTTTTTCCCCCCTAATGGTTAAGTTTAGGGCTAAGGGGTAGGCTGATCGTAGATCTGTGCCTAGAAGGGCAACTTCTACCTGAGTTTGGATGACAGACTGTGAAATCTCCTCAGGCTTGGAACTGCGACAAAGGTGATGAACTAAGCTCTTCACATGTGCATTAAAGAGGAAGTTTCCTAGTTTAAGGCTTCTAGGGGTGGATCAATTGTTGTGTATATCCCAAACAAAATCTAGCTGTTCTTTCTGTTTCCTTCCCCTACTTTTTGCCCTTGTTTTCAGTCCCCTTTTAACTACTGAGAACAATGGGGGACTGATCGCACTTCTCACTTCCTATCCCATCTTGAAGCCACAGTCTCCTCAGCTCTATGCAGGATGACGGGATAGTGCTGTGCCACTGGTGAGCCCAGCCATACAAACTTTGCGATGTCATAGCGTTAGCCCCTCTTTGTACCCTCAGTACCCTGGTTGGAGCCAAATGGAGGACGGGAGCATCCGCGTGGCCGAGGTGACGGAGGACTCTCTGGGCACCTACACCTGCATGCCTTACAACGCCCTGGGCTCCGAGGGATGGTCCGCTCCCACTCCTCTGGTGCTAAAGGTACGCAGGCTGATACTAACAGTCATTTGCGTAGCGTGCTAGTTAGTATATCAATCATTATGCATTTTCCATGGAAAGACTATCATGCTTCGAGTTAGCCTAACGGCTACACCCATCTCGGTCTCTCACCCTAATCTTACCTCCATTGGGGAACACTCTCTCTGGGCAGGATCCCCCTAAGTTCTCGATTGTTCCCGGAGGGGAATACAGGCAGGAGGCTGGGAGAGAACTGGTCATCCCCTGTGCGGCTGAGAGAGAATTTCCCTATCCCAATATCACATGGCGGAAGGTAAGTGAAGCGACCCTCCCACCATCCAAAGGACTCATGCTGTGGCCTGGTTCTAACAGTCTTTACTTTATAATAGGACAGAGCCACAGCTCTTCTTCTCCATCCTTTCACTCTAAAGTTACGGGTATCAGGCAGCACGTTGCTGTACACTCACACAGTCTATTTGACAAAGCTACTCGCTGCTAGTAAATCCCCAAATGATGTAATGTTAAGTGATAACGGGTGGTTATTACTACCATGTAATTTCTAAACCAGACACCGCCAAATGTGTTTCGATGGTGTTTGTCGATATTGGAGTCATCTTTTCCATCTTTGCCACAAAGAATGAGATGAGGTTGCAGTCAAACTGGCTCCTAGAAATCACAATGTTTTAATTGCATTTTAATGGTGGCGTTATCAGTTGAAACAATCAAGGGAAACACATTAGCGTTAGCTTTCAATTGTCTCTTGATTATGGAGCTTCTTAATCTCTCCCAATGAAAACAATGTGATTTGCAGTTGTTTGTCTCCCTTTACCGTCGCCGTGATGCTGATGCCGAAATGTTTTGTTATGAGTAGCTGAGGAAGGATAGTCTCTTCCAACAGCCACAGTGACTGAGGAAGGACACATTTTAGTCTTTAGTGTTAGTCTTTCAGTTTTTCCTGTCTGTCTGTTTGTCTACAAATCTACCTGTCTGTGTGTGTCTCTGTCTGTCTGCCTTCTTTTTGTCTACCAGTTTGTCTATCTGTCCCGTTCTCGGTCTATGTCTCTGTCTGTCTCTGTCTATATACTAATCTACTGTCTGTCTGGAGGCTATGTGGGTGGGTGATAATTACCTTCCTTGCCAGAACCAATACAGTATGTGCTGTTCTGTGAGATGTGACTCCTCTCTCTTCCCCCGCTCTCTTGTTAAGGTAGGGAAACCCAGTAAAAGCAAGCACAACGTCCTTCCCACCGGCAGCTTACAGTTCAAGTCCCTGAGCAAGGAAGACCACGGGGAGTGGGAGTGTGTCGCCACCAACGTTGCCACGAGCATCACTGCCAGCACACACCTCCTAGTTTTTGGTACAAGCCACTCCGCCGTACAAATGCACAGAAACAGGCATGAACACTCATGCACACACACATCAAACATACACAGGAACAGGTACACACACACGCAAATGAACACGCAATCAAATACAAGTAGTCCAATACTAGGACATCACGTCCAATGGTAACAGGAAGCGGAATAGTACTGGGTTGTATTCATTAGGCGACAAACGGAGTAAAACGCACTGAAACAGAGAGGGACTACCTGGTCTTGTCCAATCAAGAAATGCACATTTTCATGATCTGTTGCAAAATGTTTTCAAATGGTTTCCGTTGCATGCCTTAATGAATAGGACCCTTGTGTGATCTAAGGATAGTGAAGAGAGGCAGGGCTGTGCAGAGCAGCGTCAACCGCTGACAGTTTGCCAAAGCTCGACGCGTCAGCCAAAGCACCTGGGGGACATGTGCAATGAGCAGTTTGCAAGGTCAATGAAGTCGCGCCAGCATTCGCAAATCACAGATGAGCGAACTGGGCTGGGCTCAGTTCGGCATTGGGGAGGTAGACACAGAGACTGTTTCCGCTGCTGAAAGCTCTAGTTTGTTTGAGAAATAAGGACAACCGATAGATAAACTGTCACTTGTTGTGTATAGACCGTCCAGTTCCGATTATGCTTTTTTGGAGTAGTGTTAGTGCCCATAGCTACAGCTGGCTATGGAGAAATACCACTTAGTCTTCAGTTAGCTGATATTGCCTGTATGGAAGTCTTTGTACGTGGGGGCAAGATTCACAGACGGGGGTATTCAGGACACTGTTAAGCTTTGTCTTCTGCGTTCTGTCTGGCATTCAACAGTCGAAGGCACAATTTGCAGGCGTTCCATTTGCCAATGAATTTCACATCCAATTGGATGATTGTGTTAATGTATACTGAACAAAAATATAAATGCAACATGCAATAATTTCAATGGTTTTACTGAGTTACAGTTCATATAAATTCATTAAGGCCCTAATTTATGGATTTCACATGACTGGGCAGGGACACAGCCACTCACTGAGGATCCAGGCCCAGTCAATCAGAATGAGTTTTCCCCCACAAAAGGCCTTTATTACAGACAGAAATACTCCTCAGTTTCATCAGCTGTCCGGGTAGCTGGTCTCAGACGATCCCGCAGGTGAAGAAGCCGGATGTGGAGGTCCTGGGCTGGTGTGGTTACACGTGGTCTGCGGTTGTGAGGCTAGTTGGGCATACTACCAAATTCACTAAAATGACATTGGAGGCGGCTTAGGGTAGAGAATTGAACATTAAAAGATCTGGTAGCAGCTCTGGTGGACATTCCTGCAGTCAGCATGCCAATTGCACGCTCCCTCAAAACTTGAGATGTCTGTGGTATTGTGGCCTGCACAAGATGCACCTCTGTAATGATCATTGCTGTTTAATCAGCTTCTTCTTCTTCTTTTATGCCACACCTGTCAGGTGGATGGATTATCTTGGCAAAGGAGAAATGCTCACTAACAAGGATGTAAACACATTTGTGCACTAAATTTAATAGACATAAGCATATGGAAAATTTGACACTTGACATTTTTGTACAGTGTATTTGGTGGTTCATCAGAATATGTCCAACTATCAAAATCTTTCCTCTCCTTTACCTTTCAGCACATTTTCGTGTTTAATTTATAGGGGAGACTGTAGTTGGCCAGAGATTTCTCAAATCATCTACTAGAGATCTTCTACGGTTACTATGTCAACTAATTAAGATACATTCTCCTCTTTTTTTCTTGGAGAGCAGCAAGGCTTCCTGGGTAATTTGTCTGTCTTCCAACCCTTATAACCTTTTGACTGGTGAAACGTTTCAGTGGTGACATCTGGCGTTATTACCGAAGTGACACGACTGCACAAGGTCACGCCTACAGTATTATGACACAGATGCTGATGTGTGATTCGAGGAGGAGAGGGAAGAAGGTTCTAATGATTTGTCAAGTCTTACCTTACTGGTGACCATTTTAAGATGCTATTCAATTAAGTGTTGGCTTGGAATGGGGCAAACCCGAGCCAACATGTAGCCTAATGTAGGAATATTCTAGTGAGCATTAACCAACTCCAGATAGCTAGCTTGTCAGTCACAATTTTAGGAATGACCGTAATTACATGACAACTGTATATGATGTTGTCTCACTATCAAATACTACAGTATAATCTTTATCAGAGAAAAGTTCTCACCCAGAGTCACCTATATGGAGGTGTAAAGAAGTTGGCCACACACACACACACACACACACACACACACACACACACACAGACAGTGTGGCTCTGATCAGGTCTAGTCCAGCTGGCTCAGAGGCCTAGGCTTGTTCTTTAGACACCATGACAACAGTTGCTGTGACCCATAATCTCAATGCACATAGATACACAGCTAGAAGACCACTCTTAATGAAACTCAGGCCTACCACCTTAGTATAGTCATAACACAACCACACAAAGCCTACACATATGAGCAAGAGCTGACTTTCCAGGCCAACTCTGTGTGCGTGTGTGTGCGTGTGTGAGAGATTTAAGTACGTGTGTGGTTTATGCTTCATGCTTTACTCTCTCTTTCACCCTCACTATCCCCACATGACCCCCTCTCCCCAGGCACAAGCCCCCACGCCCCGGCCAACGTCCACGCAGCGATCTCCACCACCTGGGCAAACGTGTCGTGGGAGGCAGGCTACGACGGTGGCTTCGAGCAGACATTCTCAGTCTGGTATGGCCATGTGTGAGTCATCCCAGCATGCTTTGCTTCCTGCTTCTTCCTTCTTCAAACGTTTTTTTCCCTCTGAGGCTACGTCCCGATTCTTCAGCATTCTCCCTCCAGTCAATGCTTCCACACCAATCCAGTGTTTTGAAATAAATGACAAGGAGGAGTGTACATGTGCATACTTCTTGAATAGGGTGGAGAATGGGGATGCAGCCCAACTGTTTTTTTGGGGAAACCTTAGCCCCTCTCTGCCCCCTTCTGTGCTTTTCTTCCTAGGGGAGGCTGCTGCACTTTGGCTGGGGAGGAGAGGGCTTGGATGGGGTAGTGGAGTGGAAGTTGCCACTTGACACTGGTCTGAGTTCAGTCTCAAGTTTTAAGGTTAGGGTTTGGGGAGGGGTAGGCTGTTCCTCAATTCAAATCAAAGTTTATTGGTCATGCTCACAGATTTGCAGATGTTGTCGCAGGTGCTGCGAAATGCTTATGTTTCTAGCTCCAACAATGCAGCAATATCTAGCAATACAATAACAACACACACATAATCCGGAAATTAAAAAATGAACAAGAAATGAAGACATATCAGAACGAGCAATGTCAAAGTCTAAATATATGTGTATATATATGGTGAATAGACAGTGTGGAAAGTAAATTAATCGAAAAGGTGTGTACAGCAGTAGTTATATAGAATGAGCCGTGACTAGAATACAGTTTATACATATAAAGTGGGTAAAACAGTATGTAAACGTTATTAGACCTGTGCCTGAAAAAGGGCAACTGTTACCCAGAGGGATGGGGAGGGGTGGGGATAAAATGACGGTAGGAGAGAGGGGGACAGTCATCCCAAATTCTTGGAGGATTCAGTCAACTGCATAAAATCCATTGAATGCTATGCCTATATAACTCTGATAGGGTTGGATTGAGAAGCACAAAAAGGCCTAATTCAAAATATTTAAGACAGCAAATGACTAATATTTTCTGTTATCAGGCTATCAGGAAAATGCCCTGTAGCAACACACCTTTGTTCAGAACGAGGCGAAAAGGCCTAGGAAACCATTTTAACAATAGTTTTACCTTATTACCAACCCTTTTTGCCCATTGACTCCTCACTTAGTCTTCTTCATCATGCTTATAACATCTACCAACACATGCTCAATTCCTTGCATGAATACAAAAGTATACATGATCCCAAAGGACCTCACTTACCACTACTGGGCTTGTATTCATAAAGCGTAAAGTAAGCGTGCAGATCTAGGATCAGTTGTGCCTTTTAGATTATAATAAATAAGCTTACATGGAGAGAGGGGGACCTGATCCTAGATCAGCACTCTATCACGTTTTTGGGAAGACCCAGATGCAGACAGAGTCGAAGTAACAAAAGTTCATTACTAGAACAGGGGGCAGGCAAAACAAGTGCAGGCAGAGGTCAGTAATCCAGAACAGAGTCCAAAAGGTACAGAACAGCAGGCAGCCTCAGGGTCAGGGCAGGCAGAGGTCAAATAATCCTGTGTGGTGGGACAAGGTACAGGACGGCAGGCAGGCTCAGGGTCAGGGCAGGCAGAATGGTCAAAACCGGGAAAGCTAGAAAACAGGAACTAGAAACAGACAGGAGCAAGGGGGGAAACGCTGGTAGGCTTGACGAACAAAACGAACTGGCAACAGACAAATAGAGAACACAAGTATAAATACACAGGGGATAATGAGGGGAGATGGGCGACACCTGGTGGGGGGTTGAAACAAGCACAAAGACAGGTGAAACAGATGAGATGCTTTGTGAATACAGACTAAAGCGTCATCCACTGAGCTCCTTACAGACCACCACCACATCACTCACAATCCAGACCAGACCTGTCGCGGCTCGTCATCCCACTCCCAAACAGACACACAGCCAATGGGCTCGCCCCTTAACGACCCCAGATAAAAACCAGCGAGAAGAACTGTATCAGACTGTAACAATCCCTAAACGGGGTAGTTGTTATTACAAAGTGAATATAAATCACCTTATTAAGAACGAGGAGAACAATTAGCGAGAAGAGCACAGCGCAATTAGTCCGCTCTCCGGGCCTCTAAAAAAACGAATGATATATTATTGTGCTTTAAAAGCTGTGACGTGCCCACCCCCTATGCCCCCTTATGCCCTTATGCCACGCCAACAGGCGTTAGACAACTCGTGTTTGCGTCGGAGACTCCACAGCACCCTCCCTCGCCCACTTCCAAGTGCACATACCATAGTACAAGTACATTGTATTAATAGAATGCTGTACTAATTAAGTGGTTAGTTACTAAGTTAATTCATATGCTTGCGCTTCACACTATTTTGCGGTATTATCAATCAAATCATCATACTATTTGAACATTTTCTTTTCAGATTGAGATGACTGATACCTTTTAGAGGTGCTGTCTTTTAGTTCCTATATTAGCACCAGGCAAGGTGTGCGATCAGATCTATTTATAACACACTGGAATTACTGCCACAGATCTCTGTGGCATCATCTGGCCCCCATCGTTATCAACAACACAACTAAATCCGTTCAGTACATTGCTGTACGTGGCATTCACGAGTTTGCTGATCACACACAAGACAATCCTGATCACTCACAGAAGTCAACACATACTTCTGCTCTTTCCATGGGTGTGTCCCAAATGACACCCTATTGGCTATATAATGCACTTACATAGGGAAAAGGGCGCTATTTTGGGGGGACACAATGAATAGGCTACAACCTGTCCTGTAAGAGGATAGGCGTCATACTGTACTTAAGAAAACATGTTACAGGAAAGTAATGTTGGGTTAGAGATAATCGTTCTCTTAAAGCAGCTCTGGGGGGTTTTGAGGGTTTCTATTTTGCCAAGCAAGAGTGAACAGAGCTTCTCCTCCACACTGTCCAACCAACTGTCCACCTTTTCTCTCTCTCTCTCTCTCTCTCTCTCTCTCTCTCTCTCTCTCTCTCTCTCTCTCTCTCTCACTGTCTCTCTCTCACTGTCTCTCGCCTAGTGCGTATACCTCCACCTAGTTGCTTTCCCTAACGCTGATGCAATGCTAGAAAGTAGCAACCTTCCACTAGTATTCCTGCCAAATATCACTATTTTATGGCCCCTGCTGCTCTTAGCTCTATAGAAAGCCTGCTGGGTCACTGTTGTTTTGTTTATTTGTTTTTATTTGTTTGATTATGTTTCAGGTGTGAAGGACTGATATTCTATTGAAACTTGGATCATGAATATTTTGGCCACAAATGTGCCACAAACCCAGTGAACACCAGCCTCATATAACATTGCTTATTCTAACTCTGTCAGGTGATGAGGCTGTTATAACAGGTCATAAGCGCCATTCATAACCCTATGTATTCTGTATGTAGGCCCATAGGCCCAGACCACTAATTCTAACCCCATGTCAGGACATTAGGTGGTTATAGCAGGTTGTAAGCCCCATTGATAGCCCTATGTTTTGGATGCAGTCATTGACTAACCATCATGTCAGATCTCTTTATTGGACTGCTTTAACACCTTAAGGCAGGTCACTATGGTGTTATAACAGGTTGTAAGCTACTCTCCAGAGTATAGAAGCATGGTGTGTGAGACTGGCAGGTCACTGTGTGATGCAGAGTGCGCATGCGTTGTCACGGTTACCGCGGTGACTCGACAGGCAGCTGATGTTGGACTGCATCCCAAATTATGGCACCCTATTCCCTATATAGTGCACTACTTTTGACCAGAGCCGTATGTCTTTGAGCATTAGGCAGGGAGGGGCTGGTTTTGGAGGACAGTGTCAGTATGCAGGAAGCACGGCCAAAAAGCTCCGTGCTGCCAGCCGGGAGATGAAGAACAACAATTCTCATTGCAAGGTCCTCTAGCAAACATGATGGTCAGGCCTCCACCGTGATGCGTTTACACATGCGTGCACACACACATAGTCGCAGACACACAGCCATAGAACACACGCACACTCTCAAAAGCTTTAATAAGCATTGACATACTCTTCAACGCGTAAAACACGTTAATGTGCTCTCACAAGACACCCGTACACACATTTCCACACACTTGCGTGGACTGACACGTACACACGGTCTGGCACATGTTTGATTGACCTGTTATCGAACTAGTGTTTAGTTCCGCTCATCCACCTAAGATGACAGCGTTAACTTGCTGCGCTAAAGGTTAGCCTCAGTCAACAAAAGCAATATCACACAGGTTCCATCTCTTTTTTTTTGAGTATGTCATTATCAGCACTCAAGTCATTGTTCTTGGAAGACTGCTTTATATCAAATAAAAAAAACTATTTCCCCAGAGACCACTCTCAAGTGATGTTCAATTAAAAATTAAAAATTTACTTCCAGACCCTTAAGTTGACTTATGGAAATTGTTACAAGATGTAGCAGAATTTGTTAAAACTCAAATCCAGACTAAAATACTCTGCATGGTCAATCCGCTGTCTGCAGTTGCCTTACAATCATGTCAATATGGCTACATAAAAAAAAAATCACATTTATTTATAAAGCCCCCCTTACATCAGCTGATGTCACAGAGTGCTGTACAGAAACCCAGCCTAAAACCCCAAACAGCGAGCAATGCGGGTGTAAAAGCACGGTGGCTAGGAAAAACTCCCTAGAAAGGCCAAAACCTAGGAAGAAACCTAGAGAGGAACCAGGCTGTGAGGGGTGGCCAGTCCTCTTCTGGCTGTGCCGGGTGCAGATTATACATGGAGCCCTCCGCATTGTTACAACATTTGGGAAGCGCCCAGCGGTGCGGTGCAGAGCTGCGGCCTCCACTGGAGGCGCCGCAGTAATGTCAAACCCTCCGCACGGAGCCTCCAGATCGCATTCCCCGGAGCAAGCATGAATTGACTTTTAGCCTCACCAGGTAGGATGTACCATCTTTATTTGTTTCATGTGTCAATCAAAGATGGTATCATGGCACAAGGCGCGACCCAGATGCAGACACAGGAGGCAGATGGTTGGAGTTTAAGATGTTTAACAATCCAAAAAGGAGTAGGCAAGAGAATGGTCGTGGACAGGCAAAAGGTCAAAACCAGTTCAGAGTCCAGGAGGCACAGAGTGGCAGACAGGCTCGAGGTCAAGGCAGGCAGAAAGGTCAGGCAGGCGGGTACAGAGTCCAGAACAGGCAAGGGTCAAAACCGGGAGGACTAGCAAAAAGAGAATAGCAAAGGCAGGAGTACGGGATAAAACGCTGGTTGACTTGGAACATACAAGACGAACTGGCACAGAGAGACAGGAAACACAGGGATAAATACACTGGGGAAAACAAGCGATACCTGGAGGGGGTGGAGACAATAACAAGGACAGGTGAAACAGATCAGGGTGTGACAGATGGAACCTCCACCAAACAGCACCCCAGTGACCACATTATCATAATATACACACCCTCATAGTGAATGCATCATAACATACACACCCTCATAGTGAATGATCATAATATACACACCCTCATAGTGAATGATCATAATATACAAACCCTCATAGTGAGTGCATCATAATATACAAATCCTCATAGTAAACACATGATAATATACACACCCTCAGAGTGAATTATCAAAATATACACATCCTCATAGTGAACGCATCATAATATACACATCCTCACAGTGAATGATCATAATATACACATCCTCATACTGAACGCATGATAATATACAAACCCTAATAGTGAATTATCATAATATACACACCCTCATAGTGAATGCATCATAATATACACACCCTCATAGTGAATGATCATAATATAAACACCCTCATAGTGAGTGCATCATAATATACACATCCTCATAGTGAATGATCATAATATACAAACCCTCATAGTGAGTGCATCATAATATACAAATCCTCATAGTAAACAGATAATAATATACACACCCTCATAGTGAATTATCAAAATATACACATCCTCATAGTGAACGCATCATAATATACACACCCTCATAGTGAATGATCATAATATACACACCCCCATAGTGAATGCATGATAATATACACACCCTCATAGTGAATGATCATAATATACACACCCTCATAGTGAATGCATCATAATATACACACCCTCATAGTGAATGATCATAATATACACACCCTCATAGTGAGTGCATCATAATATACACATCCTCATAGTGAATGATCATAATATACAAACCCTCATATTGAGTGCATCATAATATACAAATCCTCATAGTAAACAGATAATAATATACACACCCTCATAGTGAATTATCAAAATATACACATCCTCATAGTGAATGATCATAATATACACACCCCCATAGTGAATGCATGATAATATGCACACCCTCATAGTGAATGATCATAATATACACACCCTCATAGTGAATTATCATAATATACACACCTTCATTGTGAATGCATCATAATATACACACCCTAATAGTGAATGATCATAATATTCACACCCTAATAGTGAACACATCATAGTATACACACCCTCATAGTGAATGATCATAATATACACACCCTCATAGTGAATGATCATAATATACACATCCTCATAGTGAAGGCATCATAATATACACACCCTCATAGTGAATGATCATAATATACACACCCTCATAGTGAATGATCATAATATACACACCCTCATAGTGAATGCATCATAATATACACATCCTCATAGTGAATGATCATAATATACACACCCTCATAGTGAATGATCATAATATACACATCCTCATAGTGAATGATCATAATATACACACCCTCATAGTGAATGATCATAATATACACACCCTCATAGTGAATGCATCATAATATACACATCCTCATAGTGAATGCATAATAATATACACATCCTCATAGTGAATGCATCATAATATACACACCCTCATAGTGAATGCATCATAATATACACATCCTCATAGTGAATGATCATAATATACACACCCTCATAGTGAATGCATCATAATATACACACCCTCATAGTGAACGCATCATAATATACACACCCTCATAGTGAACGCATCATAATATACACACCCTCATAGTGAATTATCATAATATACACACCCACATAGTGAATGCATCATAATATACACACCCTCATAGTGAATGATCATAATATACACACCCTCATAGTGAACGCATCATAATATACACACCCTCATAGTGAATGATCATAATATACACAATCTCATAGTGAACACATCATAATATACACACCCTCATAGTGAATTATCATAATATACACACCCACATAGTGAATGCATCATAATATACACACCCTCATAGTGAATGATCATAATATACACACCCTCATAGTGAATGCATCATAATAGACAAACCCTCATAGTGAATTATCAAAATATACACATCCTCATAGTGAATTTATCATAATATACACACCCTCATCCCTCATAGTGAACGCATCATAATATACACACCCTTATAGTGAATGTATCATAATATACACACCCTCATAGTGAATTCATCATAATATACATACCCTCATAGGGAATGATCATAATATACACACCCTCCTAGTGAACACATCATAATATACAAACCCTCATAGTGAATGCATCATAATATACAAACCCTCATAGTGAATTATCAAAATATACACATCCTCATAGTGAACGCATCATAATATACACACCCTCATAGTGAATGCATCATAATATACACACCCTCATAGTGAATGCATCATAATATACACATTCTCATAGTGAATTATCATAATATACACACCCTCATGGTGAATGCATCATAATATACACACCCTCGTAGTGAACGCATCATAATATACAAACCCTCATAGTGAATGCAACATAATATACACACCCTCATAGTGAATTATCAAAATATACACATCCTCATAGTGAATTATCAAAATATACACATCCTCATAGTGAACGCATCATAATATACACACCCTCATAGTGAATGATCATAATATACACACCTAAATAGTGAATTCATCGTAATATACACACCCTCATCCCTCATAGTGAACGCATCATAATATACACACCCTCATAGTGAATTATCATAATATACACATCCTCAAGTGAACGCATCATAATATACACACCCTTATAGTGAATGTATCATAATATACACACCCTCATAGTGAATTCATCATAATATACATACCCTCATAGTGAATGATCATAATATACACACCCTCATAGTGAACGCATCATAATATACAAACCCTCATAGTGAATTATCAAAATATACACATCCTCATAGTGAACGCATCATAATATACACACCCTCATAGTGAATGATCATAATATACACACCCTGACAGCTGCCATGTCACTTAACATACATACGCTCAATGGCGAAGACAGGAGAGTCACTAGATGTCGCCTCTGACGCCGCTGCGCAATGATTTGCCGGGATTGGGAACGGCGGAATAACCGTCTGCGCTTGGCTTGTGCTGTAAATCACTGGGAGACTTGTTGACAGACAGTCAGCACACAGTAAGCAGGTTGTGATTGATCCCAGTCCCAATCATGTACACCATCATACAGCTATTCATGCATGTCTGTCAGGGGAAGTTATGTCTACTTATCACATGGCACAGGGACATGCTATATGAGGATTATGACGCCCCCCGTAGGTTGATATACATAGTGTATAGTGTTATCATTCTGACCCGTTTACCTTGAGATAAACCCATGGTCCCTCAGTGGACTCATCCATTGTTATCTATTAAGGCCTACACTATGCTACAATACGAATGGAGATTGATGCCATGCATACTGACTGGAAAGTATAACATGGATGCAGACACAAGAGTATAGAACTCGTTCCCCAAAAATATTTTTGGTGGGAGATTTGTTGCATTCAACTTCAGAAAAGCTGTGTTGTACCTAAAGCATGGCCCATCTTTGGCTTCCATGGGAATTTGCACGGCTGAGCGCAGCATGGGCTTGCCACCATCAACTGTATGACTGTGTAAAATTATTTGACTGAAATACTGTGAAATTGCATTCTGTAAATGAAACGCTGTAACAGAAATGATCTTACTGAAATGACTAGACTGCAATTGTGTCACTGAAATGACATTACAGAAATCCTGTTACAAATGGTGTTACTGAAATGACATACTATAAAGCCTGTTAATGAGATAATGAGGCCGAAATCATGTTACAGAACTGACCAGGCAGAAATCATGTTACAGAACTGACCAGGCAGAAATCATGTTACAGAACTGACCAGACAGAAATCATGTTACAGAACTGACCAGACAGAAATCATGTTACAGAACTGACCAGGCAGAAATCAGGTTACAGAACTGACCAGGCAGAAATCAGGTTACAGAACTGACCAGGCAGAAATCAGGTTACAGAACTGACCAGGCAGAAATCAGGTTACAGAACTGACCAGGCAGAAATCAGGTTACAGAACTGACCAGGCAGAAATCAGGTTACAGAACTGACCAGACAGAAATCTTGTTACAGAACTGACCAGACAGAAATCTTGTTACAGAACTGACCAGACAGAAATCTTGTTACAGAACTGACCAGACAGAAATATTGTAACATAACTGACCAGACAGAAATCATGTTACAGAACTGACCAGACAGAAATATTGTTACAGAACTGACCAGACAGAAATCTTGTTACAGAACTGACCAGACAGAAATCTTGTTACAGAACTGACCAGACAGAAATCATGTTACAGAACTGACCAGACAGAAATCTTGTTACAGAACTGACCAGACAGAAATCTTGTTACAGAACTGACCAGACAGAAATCTTGTTACAGAACTGACCAGACAGAAATCATGTTACAGAACTGACCAGACAGAAATATTGTAACATAACTGACAGGACTGAAATGTCTGTTACTAAAAAGACTGTCTAGGTCTTCCATTTCCATTCCTATGTGTATTTTTCTCATCCCCCTCTTTCATTCCCATTCTCCTCTCTCCTTCCTTGCGTGCTCCTCTTACTTGCAGGGTGAAGAGGGAACAGCTGGGCCCACACGACTGGTTGTCTATGCCCGTGCCCGCTGGCCAGACGTGGCTGGTAGTACCCGGCCTGGAGCCCCAGACGGCCTACCAGTTCAGTGTCCTTGCGCAGAACAAGCTGGGCACGGGCCCCTTCAGCGAGGTCGTCACTGTGAACACACTGGGTGGGTATTATGGTATTCACCTCTGACTTATGACCTATTGGACTGGGGAAGAGAGCCAAGCATAAGTGACATTACCTGGCGGGCACATGACACAACTGTGTGGTGTGATTGCAAGATGCATTTAGAATGAATTGAATGATGTGTGGTTTTGTTGTGACTAGTGATGTAGGTACTGGTGTTGGTTGCAGCAGCTGTAGTAGTAATATTTTGTGGTTGCCTATCGACTTTCTAAAGAACTAATACCAACAATTGCAGTTACATTGTGGGCCACTACTACTGCATTTAAATACAGCTCTCTAACCCCGCCTCATCTCTTTCCATTGCTCTCACTCTCTCTCTCTCTCTTTTGCACTCTTTCTCTCTCTGTCCAGTATTTCCTATAAGTACCCCTGAACCATTGGTGCTGCTTACCCCACCGCGGTGCCTCACAGCCAATCGGACGCAGCAGGGTGTCCTGCTCATGTGGATTCCGCCGGCCAACCACACAGCGCCGATCGAGCGTTACGTCATGGAGTTCCGCCTGGGGGAGAGGTGGGACATCCTTGACGACGCCATTCCCGTCGGAGAGACAGAGCTGCTAGCCAGAGACCTCATTCAGGTAACTAGCCTAATGTATATACACTGCTTCATACGGAGACAGAGCTGCTAGCCAGAGACCTCATTCAGGTAACTAGCCTAATGTATATACACTGCTTCATACGGAGACAGAGCTGCTAGCCAGAGACCTCATTCAGGTAACTAGCCTAATGTATATACACTGCTTCATACGGAGACAGAGCTGCTAGCCAGAGACCTCATTCAGGTAACTAGCCTAATGTATATACACTGCTTCATACGGAGACAGAGCTGCTAGCCAGAGACCTCATTCAGGTAGCTTACTGTATATACACTGCTTCATTCGGAGACCGAGCTGCTAGCCAGAGACCTCATTCAGGTAGCTTACTGTATATACACTGTTTTATGCAGAATGGCAGATGGCCAGTTATCCGCAGGGCTGGTGTGGGTGTACGCTTTGGTTCCAGCCAAGCTCATTAACACACCTTGATCCAAGACAATGGTAATGACTATGCTGATTGGGGATGGGAGTCAGTTGTAGAAAGAAGTATGTTCTTCAAAGAAAACAACTATTTAACATTATATTACAACAATAAGTGTATCTTCCTTGTCAGCCCCGAGTCTGTCTGATATCTCAATGAAGTCATAAAAAGGATTAGGATGCATCTCCAATGGTACCCTATTCCCTATGTATAGTCCACTACTTTTGACCAGTGGCCCATAGGGCTCTGATCAAAAGTTGTGCACTATATAGGGAATAGGGTGCCATTTGGGACATATCCTTAGTCTTATGTAAGCACACCATCTAGGGAGAGTTATATGTTAGTATAGTATAGACAGTTATTTTCCCACCAGCATTGAAAAAAAAAATCCATATTATTTTGTTGTATGTCGGATTGCGCTCCTGGCGTGAAGTGTTTACTCTCATTCTAACCATCAGTAACAGGATGCATCCCAAATTGCACCCTATATCCTTTATAGTGTACTACTTTTGTCCAGGGCCCAAGTAGTATACTTTATACCATATCTGCACTTTAAATATAATATGGTGCCATTTGGGACGTAGACACATTCTATGCAGGTACATTAGTCTAGCTTGACTCCCAACACCCACACACACTTCTCTATCACGTGTTTCACATTTAGCAGCACAGTTCACATTTAGCAGCACAGTGTAGCACAATTCTGAAGCTCACTTTTTACTCCAGCTATTGAGGTAATTGGACCACAAGGGACCATCTATTTGGGGTTCTGTCTTCCTCTTCTTCAGTAACATACTGTTAGAGATGTGACACTTTTCATGTCCAATTTGACAGGTCGATTTCCTTGTGGTTTTCCTCCTAAAACGAACAAACTTTGGTTTATTTTTTGTAAACAATCGTTTTTATTGACTGTAAGAAGTGTTACATGAATGACAGTGTACAACTTTAAACAGATGTTGTACACACACTCACTTCTTTAAAAGTATTTATATTTTATTGCATATCCGCTATCATTTCCAATGATCAACAATAACGTTTGAACATCAGATCGTCAGTTACTAACTATCAACGGGACTATCGTTACTGCAATATTCTCAGTTTTCTGAAATGTTGCCTTTCGGACAAGATACCCTCATGGCTATCCAACTCGATGGATTCTCTACTTACCGAGCGGACAGGACATCGGATTCAGGGAACTCAAGAGGAGGAGGAGTATGTCTCTTCATCAAATGGTGTGCAGACTCGGAAGTCTCTTCCTATTGTTTACCCATCTAGGATTACCTGATGGTCAAATGCCGACCCTTTCTACTGCCTGAGAGACTTTTCAGCTGTTATTGTGAGTGCTGTATATATTCCACCTCAGGACAACAACAACAACAACAACAACAACAACAACAAGCTGGCACTTGACAAACTGTACGAGGCTATAAATAAGCAGGAAACCATGCATCGGGAGGCTGCTTTTCTTGTCGCCAGTGATTTTAATTTCTGCATCACCAAGACACGCAGTGGTGTAGTGCAATTTTTTATGTAATGGGGCACCATCATTTCTCAAAGTTTGTAGCCGACTGACAGATCTAGCGTATTGAATGTCATTGTACGATAGGCCTATGCATAAAATGCATCATCCAATTGCAACGTCTGTCTATGCCCACACATATTGTCTCAAGAAAATGTTATATTTTGAATATCCTCACCAAGTTAGGCATACTTAATTTCAAAATAGGCCGTCGTCACTGTCAGTCGTTAATGATAATTCTTCACGTTTTACCTGTGAAAGGTCAAACTGTATCTGCAAGCCAATCATTTGATCTCAGTCAGTTTCATGGGAATATGCATTTAGATCTTCTTGAATGCGAATTAAAGCAGATGGTGTTTACAAACGAATAGCCTTTCTTGTGGGCTTATTTTGTTTCAATCAAAACAAGTATCCTGCCTGGTGGCGTGCGCTGAGTTTTAGCCGCATGAGGTCATTTTTTTTACTATTCAGCTTCAGATAAGAAATGACTGAGGTGGTTTTGGTGTAACATTATTGTCCTACTATGCAATAGTATATGCTATTATTTTCAGTTCTGTTACGTAAAATACTAATTCATCATTGTGTGATCTTGCAAGACAGACATTGATTCCTCTCTGATCTAACTTTACTAAATAATACAATAGTTGAACAGTTTTGAACAAATACATTTCTTCCAAAATGAAGGAAAAGCAAGAGGGAGAGAGAGAAAGGTTGTCAGTTTTTTCAGTTTCACTGACTTTTTTCAGTTTCACTGACTTGCAGCTAGTTTAGCCTACTCAAAACCCTCTGCTCAAACAGAGGGATGCTACTAAAGGACACCAAGAAGAAGAAGAGACTTGCTTGGGCCAAAAAAACACGAGCAATGGACATTAGACCAGTGGAAATCTGTCCTTTGGTCCTTTTTCCAACTGTTGTGTCTTTGTGAGACGCAGAGTAGGTCAAGGAATGATCTCCGCATGTGTGGTTCCCACCGTGAAGCATGGAGGAGGAGGTGTGATGGTGTGGTTTGGGCTTAGTGTGACTATCATTTGTTTTTCAACAGGACAATAACCCAATACACATCTAGGCTTTGTAAGGGCTATTTGACCAAGAAGGAAAGGGCTGGAGTGCTGCATCAGATAACCTGGCCTCCACAATCACCCAAACCTAACCCAATTGAGATGGTTTGGGATGAGTTGGACCGCAAAGTGAAGGAAAAGCAGCCAACAAGTGCTCAGCATATGTGGGAACTCCTTCAAGACTGTTGGAAAAGCATTCCGGGTAAAGCTGGTTGAAAGAATGTGCAAAACTGTCATCAAGGCAAAGGGTGGCTACTTTGAAGAATGTAAAATTTAAAATATATTTTGATTTGTTTAACACCTTTTTGGTTACTACATGGTTCCATATGTGTTATTTCATAGTTTTGATGTCTTCACTACTGTTCTACAATGTAGAAAATAGTAAAAAGAATGAAAAACCCTTGAATGAGTATGTGTGTCCAAACTTTTGACTGGTACTGTATATTATGACAAAATGTTGTGATGTTTTTGTTCGTTTTGGTCTTCGGCAAGGGTTTTTTCGGCTGTTTGTGTACACAAAAAAAAATTCGGAGCCGTAGTTTCCGCCCCTTCGTCGTAGAGATTCTTCAATTAAGTGTTTGTTGTCATTCAATGATAGACAACTTGTTTTCATGCAAATAAAATATTTGAAAAAAACTGCACCAAACATCTTTGTTAGATATAAAATTGCGTGACTGCAAAAACTCAAGAAATATGTCATTCATTTATGTTATCTTAGATTAATTCAGACTATTTTAAGGAAGTGCATACTGGCTACAGCATCTTAAGTTGGACAAACAGTACTATTGTCGCTTTTTCAAATTGTTCAAGCAAAGGTCTTTCAAGGGAGTATGCGAGCACATTCGTTCAGTTCGCCTCGCCAAATCAAATTTTTTGTCAACGATCTACACAAAACACTTGAATGTGAAAGTGGAAGAAAAAATCTAATGAGTTTCATTTTTTATTGAAAAAAAACATCTTGATTAGATAAGTATTAAAACCCCCTGAGTTTGAATGTTAGTATTATCTTTGGCAGCGATTTACAGCTGTGAGTCTTTCTGGGTAAGTCTCTAAGTACTTTGCATACCTGGATTGTACAATATTTGCCCTTTATTCTTACAAAGATTATTCAAGCACTGTCAAGTTGGTTGTTGATCATTGCTAGACAGTCATTTTCAAGTCTTGCCATAGATTTTCAAGCCGATTTTAAATCAAAAGTGTAACTAGGCCCCTCCGGAACATTCAATGTCGTCTTGGTAATAACTCCTGTATATATTTGGCCTTGCGTTTTAGGTAATTGTCCTGCTGAAAGGTGAATTTGTCTTCCAGTGTCTGGTGGAAAGCAGACTGAACCAAGTTTTCCTCTAGGATTTTGCCTGTGCTTAGCTCTGTTCTGTTTCTTTAATTTAAAAAAAGAACTCCTTAGTCCTTGCCGATGTCAAGCATACTCATAATATGATGCAGCCACCACCATGCTTGAAAATATGAAGTGGTACTCAGTGATGTGTTATGTTGAATTTTCCCAAAACATAACACTCTGTATTCAGGACAAAAATGTAATTTCTTTGCCACATTTTTTGCAGTATTACTTTAGTACCTTATTGCAAACAGGATGCGTGTTTTGGAATATTTTTTTTCTGTACAGGCTTCCTTCTTTTTACTCTGTAATTTACAGTGCCTTCGGAAAAGTATTCAGACCCCTTGACCTTTTCCACATTCTGTTGGGTTACAGCCTTATTCTAAAATGTATTCAATAGTTTTTTTCCCTCATCAATCTACACACAATACCCCATAATGACAAAGCAAAAATACCCCAGTCTGAGGTCCTGAGCGCTATGGAGCAGGTTTCCATCAAGGATATCTCTGTACTTTGCTCCATTCATCTTTGCCTCGATCCTGACTAGTCTTCCAGTCCCTGCCGCTGAATAACATCCCCACAGCATGATGCTGCCACCACCATGCTTCACCGTAGAGATTGTGCCAAGTTTCCTCCAGATGTGACGCTTGGCATTCCCGCCAAAGTGTTCAATCTTGGTTTCATCAGACCAGAGAATCTTGTTTCTCATGGTCTGAGAGTCTTTAGGTGGCTTTTTGCAAACTCCAAGTGGGCTGTCATGTGCCTTTTACAGAGGAGTAGCCTCTATTTGGCCAGTCTACCATGAATGCCTAATTGGTTTAATGCTGCAGAGATGGTTGTCCTTCTGGAAGTGGAGTCCACAATCATCTCCTTTGTCTTGATCACGTTTAGGGAGAGGTTGTTGTCCTTGCACCACACGGTCAGGTTTCTGACCTCCTCCCTATAGGCTTGTCGTTGTCGGTGATCAGGCCTACCACTGTTGTGTCATCTGCAAACTTAATGATGGTGTTGGAGTCGTGCCTGAACTTGCAGTCATGAGTGAACAGGGAGTACAGGAGGGGACTGAGCACGCAATCCTGAGGGCCCCCCCCGTGTTGAGGATCAGCGCGGCGGATGTGTTGTTACCTACCCTTACCACCTGGGGGCGGCCCGTCAGGAAGTCCAGGATCCAGTTGCAGAGGGAGGTGTTTAGTCCCAGGGTCCTTAGCTTATTGATGAGCTTTGAGGGCACTATGGTGTTGAACACTGAGCTGTGGTCAATTAATAGCATTCTCACATAACTGTTCCTTTTGTCCATGTGTTAAAGGGCAGTGTTGAGTGCAATAGAGATTGCATCATTTGTGGATCTGTTGGGGCGGTATGCAAATTGGAGTGGGTCTAGGGTTTCTGGGATAATGGTGTTTATGTGAGCCATGACCAGCCTTTCAAAGCACTTCATGGCTACAGACGTGAGTGCTTCGGGTCTGTAGTCATTTAGGCAGGTTACCTTAGTTTTCATGGGCACAGGGACTATGGTGTCTGCTTGAAACATGTTGGTATTACAGACAGACAATGTCAGTGAAGACACTTGCCAGTTGGTCAGCGCATGCTCGTAATACACGTCCTGGTAATCCATCTGGCCCTGAGGCCTTGTGAATGTTGACCTGTTTCAAGGTCTTACTCACATCGGCTGCGGAGAGCTTGATCACACAGTCGTCTGGAACAGCTGATGCTCTCATGCATGTATCAGTGTTAATTGCCTTGAAGCGAGCATATAAGTTATTTAGCTTGTCTGGTAGGCTCGCAATTCATCACAATTCCAGTGGGTCAGAAGTTTACATACACTAAGTTGACTGTGCCTTTAAACAGCTTGGAAAATTCCAGAAAATGACGTCATGGCTTTAGAAGCTTCTGATAGTCTAATTTACATCATTTGAGTCAATTGGAGGTGTACTTGTGGATGTATTTCAAGGCCTACCTTCAAACTCAGTGCCTCTTTGCTTGACATCATGGGAAAATCAAAAGAAATCAGCCAAGAAAAATTGTAGAGCTCCACAAGTCTGGTTCATCCTTGGGAGCAATTTCCAAACACCTGAAGGTACCACGTTCATCTGTACAAACAATAGTACGCAAGTATAAACAACATGGGACCCCGCAGCCGTCTTACCGCTCAGGAAGGAGACGGCATCATGAGGAATGAAAATTATGTGGATATATTGAAGCAACATCTCAAGACATCAGTCAGGAAGTTAAAGCTTGGTCGCAAATGGGTCTTCCAAATGGACAATGACCCCAAGCATACTTCCAAAGTTGTGGCAAAATGGCTTAAGGACAACAAACTCAAGGTATTGGAGTGGCCATCAAAAAGTCCTGACCTCAATCCTATAAAACATTTGTGGGCAGAACTGAAAAAGCGTGTGCGAGCAAGGAGGCCTACAAACCTGACTCAGTTACACCATCTCTGTCAGGAGGAATGGGCCAAAATTCACCCAACTTATTGTGGGAAGCTTGTGGAAGGCTATCTGAAACGTTTGACCCAAGTTAAACAATTTAAAGGTAATGCTACCAAATACTAATTGAGTGTATGTAAACTTCTGACCCTCTGGGAATGTGATGAAAGAAATAAAAGCTGAAAAAAATAATTCTCTCTGCTATTATTCTGACGTTTCACATTCTTAAAATAAAGTGGTGATCCTAACTGACCTAAGACAGGGCATTTTTACTAGGATTGCATGTCAGGAATTGTGAAAAACTGAGTTTAAATGTATTTGGCTAAGGTGTATGTAAACTTCCGACTTCAACTGTACGTACAGTCACTGTGGGGACCCAGTATCACTGCACTTTGTACATTTGGTATTAGTACTGACCCTGTATAGCTTCCTCTCCACACATCACAAGAATGATTCAAACATTTCTAAGGGCACGGATATTTGGACACTTATGGATACAGATAGCCACACAGCAATGCTGCCTATGACCGCTGATGCGTGTGTGTGACTCTGTGTGACTCTCTGTCTTAGGAGGCATGGTATGAGTTCCGGGTCATGGCGGTCATGGAGGAGCTGGTCAGCGAGCCCAGTAACACAGTTGGAGTATCCAGTACAGGTGAGTGAACAACACACCTCTGCATACACATACAAGTCTATGGACACCCCTTCATCACACAGAACGTGTCTAAAATGAGAGAGACACAGGCATGGGGCAAGTTGCAGACTAAAATGTTGATATGGCAGACTTGTAAAACTTTAAAACAAAGCAAAGCAAATCGGGAAATCATTTTAAGGGTCCATCGTGTTTAAAAAAAATAATACTTAAATATAAATGAGTATTGCCCAATGCAGGCATACTTCTAGTCTGGTCCTGGAACTGTTTATACTGTCTTGCCAACCCCTGTGTCAACTTAGGAGTTAGCAACACAGCACAAACACATCTGGGACCAGAGATTGGGACTGTGAGCAATTGTGAAGGCATCACCAGAGCAGCAAAAAATTCACGAGTTTACTTCCTAACATTGGAATTACTTTACTGCCCCCTCCTGATGAAGTAGTTGCATTACAGCATCAGATTGTTTTAAACAGTCATGCTGAAGGATGTTATTTCAAATACAGTGATCTAGTAAAAAAAAATGAGGAAAGGAGATGAGGAAAAGAATTGACTCATGAGTTTTGGAATGCATTATTTTGACTCAGTCAGGTCCTATGGGGAGGTGCATCAATCCAGCAGAGTTTCCAAATCCATTTCCATTAAGTGTGTTTGGGCATATCGATCGCTATAGGGCCATAAATGATGAGTTGCAGAATCAGGTGAATTGGGCAGCCAGTTGCTGTGGTGATTGGCAGAGGCCTGCCAGGGACACACCCATACGCAAACACAGAACACACACAGTTAGTGTGGTGACTGCCCTGTAGATGTCAGGCCCTCCCTTTCATAATCAGCTACAAGCCTAGTTCAAAAGCTATGTAGAGTTACTTGAGTAATTTGCACATAATGTAATTTGCACAATAATGCAGGTCTAGAGGCTAGCCTGGAAATATTTGTTTTCTAATATACCAATATACTTATTATTGTGCGTTGATATCGGTCACAGTATTGTTTTGAGTCAAACACCTCTGCCCAAGCCTACAGTCTACTGGCAGACAAGTCATTTCATGTCTCCCTCTCCCCCCCATATCTCTCTCACTCGCCCCCCTCCTCTACCTCAGACTTCTTCCCTTCCCCGGAGATGGTAGATGAGGGGGGACTGACGCGGCCGGTGGTGGCTGGCATTGTGGCCACCGTCTGTTTTCTGGTGGCCGCCGTCCTCTTCAGCACACTGGCAGCCTGCTTCGTCAACAAACAGCGCCGACGCAAGCTCAAGAGGAGGAGAGGTAAGACATACAGTATAGACACACACAAGGATTCAGACAGACACACATCCTTGATTTGATAGCTCTCTATCGACATCTCGTTGAATTGACATTGATGGCATTGATACATTAATTATGTCTTATTTTGTGTGTCCCCCACCTCTTTTTCAGACCCCCCTCTCTCAATAACACACTGCAGAAAAAGCATGGAAACTCCGTAAGTAACCCAAGCCAACAATGCTTTTATTTTATTTTCCTCCTTCGCTGCAAATGATGCAAATCAAGGCTAGGGTGCACTGCATCACAATTTAAGGCTTTTGACAGACACACCCATCAAATAGAGAAAGCCTCTTGGCAGGACCACCAATTACTGGCCTGCGATTGGCCAAATATGGATGGACAGGGGGCTGTCACTGTTTAACTAGCTATTACCCATAGTTCATCTCAGGAAAGCCAATACTTGGTCTTTAACGGTCAAATATTGAACCAACACATTCTCAATTCTAATCTGAGATATTTGTCGTGTACAGTAAAATTATAGTATGATACTGAAAAATAAAAGTCATATTCTAACAAAATTGACCAAATAAAAATTATCTTGTCAATGATTCCTAACAAAATGTGGCAGACCCTGGAGAAAACATATTCGTCTACCTGTTTTCTATAATGTAATTTTAATAGACTAGTAACTAGTAACAAGCGTGTGTATGTCACGGCCCAGAAACTTAAATCGATCGTTATTGACCTTGTTTTCCTAATTACAGTTGTTTTCCTAATTACAGTTGGATTGAACGATCAATACTCCTGGGTCACAGAAAGGTTGTCACGACCGTGTTCACAAAAACATTGAATACCAAGTCTTTGTGTGCGACCGAAATGACACCCTATTCCCGATATAGTGCATTACTTTTAACCAGAGCCATATGGGGCCCTGGTCAAAGGTAGTACACTATAAAGGGAATGTGGTGCCATTTGAGACGCAGACCAAGTCTTTTAGTAGCAAAACAAAACAACCCTACATAGAGACATCAATAAAAAATTCCCTCACATGAAATGCAGAACATTTGATCATTATTTGAGGGTGGCGCTTCAGATGTCTGACAGAATATTGGATTGGAGAAATGGTTCTTGCTCAGTTCTCTCAGGGTCTCATTTGGCTCATGTGGCCTCATTAAAATAGCATCTTAATTGCCACATAGATTCTCTCGCTGTCTCACCCTCATTCATTCTGTGGGCTTTGAGGCCTGGACAAGCATACACCATAGAGCTCCATTCCAATCTATATCTGTTTTGCTCAACTCACTGTTTTTACAGAGCATGTTTTGTTAATCTCCTGGTGTGACGGTACGAACATTGCAACGCGGTGGACAACCACATTTTAGAAGATAATATTTTATGTCTGTAAAGTTATGTTGTTTTGAGTGTCATTTGAGAGGTAAAAACAAAGGTAGGCATCCGATTTGTCACCATAGCCTGTTATTTTTCCAAAAGCTTCCACTTGATTCTGATGTCTTTAGCCCTCGTCTTGGGGCTCCTTTTGACCCTTTTCTCAGTAAAGTGCCAACACGAACAGTACTGTCCTGGCTCGGATGTTTTTCTTCCACATTGTCCTATCCAGCACAGTTTCAGCAACTATGGTGGGTGTGTAACCAGGCACGCCCAGTAGAGCATGGCTCGGCTTGACAAGGCTCGGCTCAGTAGTAGTGTGAATAGGGCAATAGGGTATAAAGACCAACGTTTTAGGAACATCAAACCAGTTTTAGGCTATTTTGTATAATCCACCCTAGATGATGTGCAATGATAAATCAGACCACTAGGGGACACACAAGCGCTAACACGGTATAGCAAATCCAAATCTGAAGTCCATGGATAAAATATGACCTCCGGTGAAAGCTATGATCAGAGACCAGCTTCAGATACTGAAAGGGGTTAAATCCCTCTCTCTCTCGCTCTCTCTCTGTGTAATAATTGGTGTAGGGTGAAATTGCCCGTAGACACTGATCTTGGGTCAGTTTTGCATTTACCCCACCAATGGTTAAAGTTAGGATTGGGGAAGGGGAAGTTGATGCTAGATCTGTACCAACAGGAAACTTCACCCCGGAACGTAAGTATTCAGCCAGGTCTATGTTCTGTTCTGTCCCCTATCTCCTCTATGCTCACTTTGTCGATGACTATAGGTTAGCAGAGGCTGTGGCTGAAAGGCTGCGGTTGAAAAGTGGCTCACTGGCAAAGTACGGCTGGTACATGTGAGTTTCTATGGCAACGTGCCCCCGGGGGGAGGGTCTTGATATTTTTTTGCCTGATGTGCAGCACCGGTGGCGAAACGCGCCACATCATGTGTACAGGTGCACATTTACCGTATGGTGAATGTTGCGCTCACACATGGAGCTAACCCCTCCTCCTCTCCCCCTTTCCCACGATGCAGTATTGAAGGCACAACTACGGCAAGGATGATTTCGACCTGTCGTGTGTTGATTTGTCTTCTCAGTAGACAAAAATATCCGGAGGAGAATCCTCTGGCTTTTTCATTATTCCTCTTTTCTACCCTGACAGCGATGTTGTTCTTTGATCTTTGTCGAGAATACTTTTTTTGGCGCTGGGAGGAACTTGAGCTGTAAACAAATCCAATTGAAGTTTACCATGGTAAAAAAACATGCATGCTGTGAATGATCTTTCCTAGCTGGCTATTTTCATTTGGACCCAGGGGCCTCCCTCATGCTGCTTTACACCTGGCTTAACTACCCATGCTTCTGTGGCAGGCACTAACTTTACTCTGCTCAGCAGTTTACCATGGTACACTAAAACAGTTTACTTATCAATGTTATCATGGAGAGTTTTCAACTTTTCCCCACACTTCAAAAGAACAACGGACCAAACTGCTGACTGAGCCTAATTCATTTTTTTATCTCTTATTCTTGAATGAATTATTATTTAATTAACCCCTCTTTTTTGTCTGTTTTCTTCCCCCAGTTCTAATAACTGCAACCTTTGATGACTTTTGGATATGGCTTATAATGGTTTACACACCGTGTCAAGCAGCAGCACTCTCTTGTATTGGATGATCCTATTAGTTTTGCAATATGCAGTACTCATCATCAACAACATTGCATACTTGTCAAAAAAGTGAAAGTGAAGGAGTTTGCATTGACTGACTAGGGTTATGCACTTGAACGTTATCCTCCAAATCTCTTTTATCACTGTTGTCAATGTAAGACTTGAACATAGTCACAGCAAATAGAGAACGGAAGTACAAAAACATAAATGCTTAATGTATTGTTTTCAGTGTGGGATTTTTTTCCAATACCACATTTTACATGGAGGCCAAGCTGTCATTATTGGTTTCTGTAAGTGTTGACCCAAGCCAATTGCACTCCAGCTCACTATATATCAAGTTAGAGTAATAGAAAGTACTTCAATGACAGAGCCTCCCAAAAGTGTTGCACTGAAAGTGATGTTAACCTCTTCTGACTCTAAGAATACTAAGAGCATACAGTTGATGTCGAACATTTACATACACCTTAGCCAAATACATTTAAACTCAGTTTTTCACAATTCCTGATATTTAATCCTAGTAAAAATGCCCTGTCTTAGGTCAGTTGGGATCACCACTTTATTTTAAGAATGTGAAATAATATTAGAGAGAATGATTTATTTCAGCTTTTATTTCTTTCATCACATTCCCAGTGGGTCAGAAGTTTACATACACTCAATTAGTATTTGGTAGCATTACCTTTAAATTGTTTAACTTGGGTCAAATGTTTTGGGTAGCCTTCCACAAGCTTCCCACAATAAGTTGGGTGAATTTTGGCCCATTCCTCCTGACAGAGCTGGTGTAACTGAGTCAGGTTTGTAGGTCTCCTTGCTCGCACACGCTTTTTCAGTTCTGCCCACAAATGTTCTATAGGATTGAGGTCAGGGCTTTGTGATGGCCACTCGAATACCTTGAGTTTGTTATCCTTAAGCCATTTTGCCACAACTTTGGAAGTATGCTTGGGGTCATTGTCCATTTGGAAGACTCATTTGCGACCAAGCTTTAACTTCCTGACTGATGTCTTGAGATGTTGCTCCAATATATCCACATACTTTTCCTTCCTCATGATGCCATCTGTTTTGTGAAGTTCACCTGTCCTTTCTGCAGCAAAGCACCCCCACAACATGATGATGCCACCCCGTGCTTCACAGTTGGGATGGTGTTCTTCGGCTTGCAAGCCTCCCCCTTTTTCCTCCAAACATAACGATGGTCATTAAGGCCAACAATTCTATTTTTGTTTCATCAGACCAGAGGACATTTCTCCAAAAAGTACGATCTTTGTCCCCATGTGCAGTTGCAAACCGTAGTCTGGCTTTTTTATGTACGTTTTGGAGCAGTGGCTTCTTCCTTGCTGAGCGACCTTTCAGGTTATGTCGACATTGGACTCGTTTTACTGTGGATATAGATACGTTTGTACCTGTTTCCTCCAGCATCTTCACAGGGTCCTTTGCTGTTGTTCTGGGATTGATTTGCACTTTTCGGACCAATGAACGCGTTTCCTTCCTGAGCGGTATGATGGCTGCGTGGTCCCATGGTGTTTATACTTGCGTACTGTTGTTTGTACAGATGAACGTGGTACCTTCAGGCGTTTGGAAATTGCTCCCAAGGATGAACCAGACTTGTGGAGGTCTAAAAAAAAATCTCTGAGGTCTTGGCTGATTTCTTTGGATTTTCCATGATGTCAAGCAAAGAGGCACTGAGTTTGAAGGTAGGCCTTGAAATACATCCACAGGTACACCTCCAACTGACTCAAATGATCTCAATTAGCCTATCAGAAGCTTCTAAAGCAATTCCATCATTTTCTGGAATTTTCCAAGCTGTTTAAAGGCACAGTTAACTTAGTGTATGTAAACTTCTGACCCACTGGAATTGTGATAGAGTGAATTATAAGTGAAATAATCTGTATGTAAACAATTGTTGGAAAAATTACTTGTGTCATGCACAAAGTAGATGTCCTAACCGACTTGCCAAAACTATAGTTTGTTAACAAGAAATTTGTGGAGTGGTTGAAAAACAAGTTGTAATGACTCCAACCTAAGTGTATGTAAACTTCGACTTCAACTGTAGGTGCTAAGACATGCAACTAAGAAATTGCTGATATGTTTTTGGTACCACTTTATCGTATGTGTCTGTCCTACAGTTAAATCAATTACTAAACTAACTCCTACTACTAACTACTAAATAGTGCCAACAGTTACATGTACACACCATGCTGATTTTAACGTAACAGCTCTATTCTTTTACTATTTTGCTTAGTCTCCATCCCACCAATATGAACTATTAACTGCCGATAGGTGTAGGGTTGAAAGTACAAAAGGGGGTTTGGAAATATCTCCCAAAAGTCATAGGAACAAAGGTGTGCATGTGCTGCTACCAAAGCCAGACAGAGGGTAGGGGTACCCTCGTTCCCTCAGAAATGCATGATTCCACAGTACTCAGTATTTCTTCCTATCATCTGTGGGTTTCTAATTGTACGCTGTATGACTGTGCCTAATAAATGGAGAACTTGTCAGACGTGCACCGGCCAAATCTCTTCTTTTATCTCTCGTTCCTTCCCTGTCTTCTCTTTTCCCCTCTGTTTGTTTCGGGCTCTTGCTCAATATTTCTCTCTGTCCTCTCCTCCCCTTTCTCTGTCTTGCTTACACCCTTTTGCTTTCTACTTCTGTTTCTCTGACTCGGCTTCTCTCCATTGTTCTCCTTCCTTTTCTTAGTATCTTTCTCATGCCCCTGTTTCTCTGACTCCATCTTTCTCTCCCTACCCAGCCTTTTATTTTGGACTCTCTCACACCCTCTGTCCCTCCCTGTTTTTCTTTCTCTCTTTCCCTCCCCTTGCTTCCCTCTCTCTCTCTCTCTCTCTCTCTCTCTTTCTGTGTTTGGACATGTGGAATCTCTGGAGCCTCATTGACAGCATTCCTCCTCCTCCCTCTTCACCCCTCTTTCTCTTCCTTCTCTTCCCATCTCTGTTGTTTTTCCCACCGCAGGACTCCTCTTAGCCCCTTGCCCGGCATAGAGCCCTACTGCGAGGGGCAAGACGCCAGCAGCTACCGGCCCCCACCCTCCAGCCCTCAGTGAGTGTGGCTACCTGCACCTTGTTCAGCCCGCCCCTCAGTCAGTATGCTGCTGGCTGGCTTGGCCGCATGCTTCATGTGCTGGGCACGGTCACACACTGGTTCAAGCAATCGGGGCCCTAAGCACCCTCGCGGTCCACTCACAGGAGATGCAAAATGATTGAAAGTTACAGCTGTAAAAGTATATGCACTAAGCAACCTACCTGGGGTCATACTGTTTTATAGTCTCCAGAGATGTCATAGTCCTAGATGTCCAGCTGGGGGTGACGTGTGTACAGCATTGTCGGGTACGAAGTGCCCTTCTTTGAGAAACGTGTTTAGCTGAATTTAAATACATTCAAATTTGGATGAAAGCCCTAGATCCCGATATCTCTGAATTTTTCCAGAAATTGATCAAACAGCAATTTAAACCAGTACGTTTAATGGTATCCCCCGAGGTGTGCAGAAACTTAGCGCGATATTAGCCGGGACTGACAAGGATTTTCAGATTCAGGAATAAAAAGGCATCTGACTCGCGATCAGAATGCTCCAAATTCGAATTGACATATAAGCCACGGTATGTGGTGTACCTACAGTCAATATAAATAGTTAAGTAATAAAAGTGCCTGATTTGACATTGCACAGGAGGCAATGAATTCAGTTTTCCAGAGATGGTAAAAATTGCCCCCGATGTTGACCGCCATGCTGAACATGTAAGATGAAACCACTCCAGTGTTGAGAATGATCCAAAAATCAAATTTTGCCTAATTTTAGTCGACAGCCAACCTCGTCCCATTAAAGGTTTCCACTAGGCGTACATACCCAGAATCCTCCTCTCTCTCTTCTCATCTCGTGGGGTTCATTGGTCGGGCTGCTGCTGCTTCTTCTCACGCCCCACCCCCTAACTGCCCTCCTGTGCCATGCACCGGGAATAGCCCATGCTCCGGCCCGACCTGTTTAAAACCTAGCACAGGTGGACCAATGGCACTTTAAGTCTGGGATGTATTTGGAAGTCACCATATGGCATGGCTATACAAAGGGAACAGGTCTGGTAACAACAACTGGGAAGCAATTGATTTGGTTTATTGATAACATCTAACATTTATTGATTACATCGGAGAGATCGCTATTCAAGAGAATCTGACAGTTATTCACTAATTATGACAATGTGTTATTACTGCCCCATTATCTGTGACTTTCATTCCCAGTCAGAAGTGTTGTCCATTTGTACACCGTGGGGTGAGTTTTGGCAAATGTAACTTTCTTTCCCTCTCAAAAGTGCAAATTACTCCCAGAGTCATTTGAAGTCTGGGCTATCCGGCTCCAAAACCACAGTTTTAACACATAATTCAAATAACTCTGTGGCAGTTACATTTGCCAAGACCCACCCACACAGTTTATAAACAAGTGCAGGGACAACACTTTTGACTGGGAATGAAAGTCACAGATAATGGGGCAGTAATAACACATTGTCATAATTAGTGAATAACTGTCAGATTCTCTTGAATAGCGATGTCTCCGATGTTATCAATACATGTTAGATGTTATCAATAAACCAAATCAATTGCTTCCCAGTTGTTGTTACCAGACCTGTTCCCTTTGTATAGCCATGCCATATGGTGACTTCCAAATACATCCCAGACTTAAAGTGCCATTGGTCCACGTGTGCTAGGTTTTAAACAGATTGTGGCTTTAAATATAGCAAATATGTTGCCATAAAAATGTCATCATTCAGTACCGTTAACAATTTACCTAAACCGTGCAGGTGTAATGCATAATGCTGTTATAATGCATCATAGGACTTGTCATAAGAATGTATGGCCCCATTATTACCATGTCATAATTACTCTAATAATCATCCTTACTAAATAACAACCATTTTGAATCACTTTTGAGAAAATGTCCTACATTTCTTACATAGCTAGACGTATTATAAGACAAACGTATGTTTTCAGTAAAGTGTTACCAAAGTACATCAAGTATTATTTTTACAGCATAAGTGTTAGACTTTTGGAAATGTTCATGTCACTGTCAACAGTACGTAGTCACACAATACGTAGTGGTTATACACTGAGTGTACAAAACATTAAGAACACCTTCCTAACATTGCGTTGCATCCCCCCCTTTTTCCCTCAGAACAGCCTAGATTCGTCGGGGCATTGACTCTACAAGGTGTCGAAAGCGTTCTACAGAGATGCAGTTCTTGACACAAACCGGTGCACCTGGCACCTACTACCATACCCCGTTCAAAGGCACTTAAATATTTTGTCTCGCCCATTCGCCCTCTGAATGGCGCACATACGCAATCCATGTCTCAATTGTCTCAAGGCTTAAAAACCCTTCTTTAACCTGTCTCCTCCCCTTCATCTACACTGATTTGAAGTGGATTTAACAAGATACATCAATAAGGGATCATAGCTTTCACCTGGTCATTCTATGTCATGGACAGAGCAGGTGTTCATAATGTTTTGTACACTCAGTGTATGTCAGTTCTAACATAAATATTTAACCCCAGGTCATTTCGCTGTGGTCTCACTAGTTTGTCTCATTTTCAGACAAGCAAGTTTTTTCACTGTTCCTTTGTTGTCATTAACAATAACTATTTTTGAGGCAGAATGGACAACATACTCTAGAAATCTCCCCCAGGTTGGTATGTCACAAAAAGTATTCGCTGAATGTACCTTGTGTCCTTCCAGATTGTTTGCAGCCAAGCAGCCCCTGAATCTCTTTGTGACGAACCCACCCCTGCACACCTGATTTTCTCCTGGCAGTTACGTTGTCACATCCTTGTAGAAAAGTTGCCCTCTTACTATGCTTTGCTGTTTTACTCTCAGCTATTCTGTTAGATTCCTTGAAAAGTAGAGTATTTCAATGTTAAGTTTAGTAGTGTATGTGTAATAGTAAGCATACAGCGATGGTGCCAAATGGTGCTCGTGGTACTGTATACAAGCTCATGGCACAGTGCAGAACATACAGTAACATACTAGAAGTACAATGGTTTATTTGTAAGCACCTGTAATTTTACAGCATTGTATTCAAACCAGAGATGATCAAGAGAACCCTCATGAGGTTGTCACTTTTACATGCATGTATTGTCCTCATCTGCTTTACTGCTAAAATTAATTCTATAACCAGTGTGAATACGTCTTTGTCTCATAATAATATGAGCGGTGAAAGTCTTACCATGAAAAATGGCACATTCAGCAAATGCCAAATACTGTATACAAAAGTGATTTTTATAGAAACAAATAAACAAGCCAGCACACAGTATAACATTTTATAGCTGTGACGAGTTCTATCTAGACTGAACTATGTGTATAGATAGCATTGCTTCTAATAGCTATTTTCTATGTATTGAACTTGTTGATATAGTTTTAGATATTATGAACCACATGAGCAGTAGACATTGAATTTTTAGCTGGAGGTGTCTTGAATGTGGGTGCGCACTGTGTCCAGTGGAGGCAGATGTGTTTGCCTATGTCACGCACTATACTTGAAGAGCCTGCACCACGACAGATGGTGCCTTCTGCAGCTTTCCATACGTAGCAGAGAGCGAGAACGTCATTGTTTTTCAATACGGGTCATCGACTGTCAGTTGCCTTGGAAACTCAGCCCCTCCATTGCCACCGCAGCCATTACAAGCACAGCTAAGCCTTAGTGAAATACTAAAAAGCCTCAGCCTTGCATTGTATTTTGGTACTCAGAATAAAGTATTATTAAAACGTCCTGATTTTGCTCTCTTGTTTTCTGGAAAATGTTTGTTATTCCTCATTTCTTGGTGTAACATAAAATACTCTCTGACTAAATGCTATTTGACATTTCTTCCGAATGAATAAAACCCAACTAATAAAATACATATAGTCTGATTTCTACAATGATGACCTTAGAATTTGCTGTATTCTAAGTTGATATTCTGATAAGTTTGCCTTATATTCAAAGCACAATTTGAAATTCAGATAACATTTAAATATAGCCACCACAAATACATATAGTGAGAACGAGGCTCGAGAGTATGTGGTCCAGGGAAGTTTGAGTAATGACAAGACTTTTCCAGAAAAAAGGATGGAAAAAAGATACAGATGCCCACTGCTAAAGATGGTCACCTGAGTCCTAAGGATGGCGGTGTCTGGGCAAGGGGAATGTGTGGATGGGGTGTTAGTCATTGCCTCTGGTTGGCTCTATCATAGGTTTATGAAAAGTCAATGGAAATGTCAGGTGATACTGAAAACACATTAAGCATTGTTATTCCACTGAAATACACTTCATAATTGTGACTGACTTCACATCAATTACACTACCATGACTGAGAAAAATATACTGTACAATGGAAATATATTACTCAATCAGACATGATTCATGATCAGCACAGTCTCCTCGTGAGCTGTTCAAGTGATGCAGTTGAGCAAATGGAATGCTAATAGACAACATAGTCTGTTAACCATGTACACCAAGGAGACTTTACTCAGTGTATCATCTGACTCCCTACCAATACTATGCACCTACAGTATAACTCAATAGTGTCTGCATATCAAGTAATGTATGATGTTGCGTAGGAGAGCAGTCCAAAACCCGAAAGTTGCTGCTGCACATGGTCCCTCCATATCCATCCTCTATTCATAACCAAATGATAAACATCCAATCCCTGCTTCGTCAGATCAAATCATTGGTGCATGGTAGCAGTGTCTGAAATCCCCAATTGAACTTCAGGCTCGAACTAAACTTGTAACTGCACATAGTCTGTTATTTATTTTGTTACCTAAAGATCAAACATTCAAATCCGAGCATGGCTCTTTGAAAAGCCTTTTTGTAGATGAATGGTTTGTCATCTCTTACTGGAGACTTTATTGTATATATTTGATCGTAATTTTCAGCTAAAATGATGCCTGACAGTAAAAGCATTGACTGAGGGGCTTAGTTTGGGTGTTTGCCGAGTCAAGTTGAAGGAGGTTGTTGAGCAAACATTGACTGGCCTTCTGTCTTTCCATTGTTTCTCAGGTCCTCCTCTGGTAAGGTGAGCCCGGAAAGTATGCGTTCCATGGAACCACCATCGGAGTGTTCAGAGGACGGTCATGGCATGAGCATGAAGAAAATCCCTCAGAGTCCTGCGAAGAAGGAAGAACTCTCCCTGTACAAGAAAACCAAGCGAGCAATAACAAGCAAAAAGTACAGTGTCTCCAAGTACGAAGCAGAGGCAACCACACCCATTGAGCTGATCAGCCGAGGCCCCGACGGACGCTTCGTCATGGACCCCAGCGACATGGAGATGATGTCCGTCAAGCCCAGGCGAATTGAGGGATTCCCCTTTGTCGAAGAGTCGGACCTCTATCCAGAATTCCGCCAGTCGGACGAGGAGAACGACGATCCCGGGCCCATGCCCCCTGTCATGGCAACTCTTCGACCTCACCAGATCTCCCCAATCTCCAGCCAGGAGTCTTACCTGCAACCACCGGCCTACAGCCCCCGCTTCCAGAGGCCCATGGAAGGTATGACCATCATGGAGAGCAGTCGGCTCCAGGCCACGGGGCAGATCCAAGGCTCCCTGCACCACAGAGCCTTCTCCCATGGCCACGGTCACTTCTACGGTTACCTTAGCAGCCCTGGGGAACCTGAGCCTCCACCCCCTTTCTACATGCCTGACACCAGCCCTCTGAGCTCTGTCATGTCATCCCCCCCTTACCACCCCGAAGGACCCTTTGGTCACCCCCGCATCCCTGAGGAGATGGGGGAAGGAGATATTCTACACTATGGCGTCTCAAGCTTCCCTCTTCCCCTGACGCTCACCTCTTCCTCTCGCTCCCCGGAGATCTGGCACAGACCCGATTTCCCCTTTGCGAGTCTGGAAGGGCCCCACTTCATTTTTCCACCCCACCACCCTTTGCATCTCCACCGGGAACCCTTCTTTCCTCCTCCCCATGTTCTTCCCCCTGCTGCTTTCCAGCCCTCCTCCCTCCAGGTGCCCTCATACCCCGGTGTCCTGCAGCTTGAGGCCCCAAAGAGCCGTCCAGGCAAGTCTCCCAGCACGGTCAAGCCCCGGGGCCTTCCAGCCAAGCGTTTAGCTATGCAAGAGGCGCAGAGTCTAGGGCAGCTAAGACACACAAGCCACGGTATGGGTGTGCCAGTTTTGCCTTACCTCGACCCAGCAGCCCACATGGGTGGCCCTAGCACATTCAGTAGCTTGGACACCCGGTGGTTCGAGCCCACCCCCCGGCTCAGCCCCAGGCAGGCTCGTAGGATGGAGCCTAGCATCATGGTTCTCCAACCTTCCCGCCTCTCGCCCCTCACCCAGAATCCCCTTAGTTCCCACGAGGGCTCCCCAGAGATTGTAGTGCGACCCCGTCCCCGTCCCAGCATCGTCCAGCCCTCCATACCTCCAGAGATGTCTGAGATTACCCTGCTTCCCCCCTCTTCAGCCAGCTTCTCCTGGAGGTCCTCTCCCTCGTCCTCTCCCGCCCATGGCCAGGGTAGCAGAAGGGCAAGTCCCAGCTACCGCTCCCACATGGCCTTTGCCACCTCCGCCACAAGCTACCCGTCCCAGTCCCCATCACCCCCCGTGGAAAGAAGCAACATGTTTGGGCAGATGCCATCCCAGAGGAGAACTGAGGAAGAGGTCCTTCCGTGTGAGCCCTCTCCACCCCAGTTGTCAGCTTCAGGGTAGGTGCACTAGGCCTTCAGGGAGGGATTTACTTATCTGCGCCAGTATACATTTATTTAAATTGTTAGGTTGCTTTGTGTTCTGAACACAGTGACATTGAGGACCATTATGGTTCTACTAAATGCACTTGTCAGGACAATTGGGGTAATTAGGGTAAAATTGGGGTTGGACTTTATATCAATGTAAAAAAAAATTAAGTAAAGATCGATTGCTTCTTGTTTTTAGACTTGAGATATGATTTCATCAAGGGATCGAGTTCTTGACAACAAATTGACTGGGGACTCTTACAAATTTTCTTGCAATGGCATTTTGCTGTATAGATTTATTTGATTGGTTTAGGAGTTCTGCCATTCTCAAATCGATTAACGCTGCTTTTCATATCAGAAATCAACTTTCAAATATCCATCCATGGAATCTGTGAAGCAAGTACTGTACCAAACTTGTCTTTTAACAAATCACTATTTGCACATTTTCCTCTAAATTCTGACTTGGTGGAACAACTACTTTGTGACCTGAGAAGATAAATGTTTTGCTTCACAGATTACCTTACAGACCTTTCAGGGCTATAGTAAGTCTTTGGAGAAAATGCCATTATTATCTAAACCATTTCAAATGCATTGTGCAGTTTGTTTGATACAAGCCCCTAAAAGCCTGGAATAAGAGAGACATCACCAGGATCCCTGGTTTTCCATTTGTTTCATGCTTTACCCTGCTTTCACCCAACAGGAGGAATCCCATATGTGCATCCCAATTGACTCTCCGACAAAACAAATGCCATTGCTGTGTCTAACTCGTAGGCCTTTTAGGACTCCTTATTTATAATGCAGAGGGTGCTTTTAGGAGAGTCCATCTCAGCAGGCACAGGGGGGTCCATCATCATCCTTAGTAACCTGACTGCATGAACCGCCTCTTCCCTGAACCTTTCACCCCAACCTCACCCCTCCATTGCCCCCAGGATACCCCCAGGTCTGACTGCCAGGGGAGGCTTGTTGGGCGAAGTGTGTTGCAGGGATCTGTCCGCTTTCATTTGTTGCAATGTCTCCATCATTATTGATTAGGGGCAGTTGGTCGTTCTTGATGGCTCCTGGAGTCTTACCTGCTTTGTTTTTGATTGATCTCAGCTATCTGGGCAGCGTTGTTGTGACCAGGTCCTCTACACCGCAATAGGTAAGGGTTGGATCCATGTCTGAAAGGGGGGGGGGCAGCAGGTGGGGCTTTGAATCACCTCGTCCTTTAAAGGGGAATACGAGTCATTGGGTCTTGCTTTGTTAAGTTTGTTACTCCAGTCAAATTCATTTCCGTTTTTATTTTCCTTTTTTTTCAAAGTAGCTATGCATTTTGAGTTCTTCAGTATTCAATAATGTATGCATTCTGACATAAGTATGCATATGTCACCTTTTATGATAATTGATTTGGAGATTTAGACACGTATCCCTGACACAACTTCATGCTTGAGAGATGTATGCTAACAACACTTGTCATTTTTCTATGAGGATTGTTTTGATTTACTACCATGGCAGCTGACACGTACACAAAGAAAAGCTGCAAGAAAGTCCTTGCACAAGCAAGCCCCAGACAAAATGTTTGTCTGTTCTTTTGACTATAGAAGCATTATGATGTACTGTATGATGGTGTTACCTTGGCAGCTTAGCTGCACTTATCCTTCTTTTTTTGTTGCTTCTTTTGTGTCTTCAGTAAGAATGAGTAGTAGATATCAGAGGAAAACAATATTTATCTGACAAATATGATCACAATTGTAACAGCCCTTTTCTAAGCCTACCCAAGTGTATATTATAGGTTGTCCAGGCTGTACACACTTAGAAAAAAGGGTTCTATCTGAAACCAAAAACGATTCTACCTGGAACCAAAAAGGGTTCTTCATAGGGTTCCCTTATGAGGACAGCCAAATAACCCTTTTAGGTTCTAGATAGCACCTTTTTTCTAAGAGTGTAGTAGTATAACTCTCGTCTGGTCTTGTGGCAGACAAGAGAGTTATAACATGTTAATTCTTAGCATTCCTCTCAAGCAGGAGTCATATTATCCTTTCTTACTCAAGGTGTTTTTGTATGATGACACCAATTGAAAATATTTTGGACCTATACTCTTAGGAAATATTTGATGTAATTATCCGTCTGAACTCCCTTCGCTCCAGTCAGTATTAAACAAAGCACGCAAATAACCTAATTACACTTGTAAGTTTGGACTGCAGAACAGTTCTCACTACCAGGTGAAGCAAGTGTCCTTCCAAAACTGTTGATGCACTTCCTTAATATTGTGGGGAAAGTAGAGTTTTTAGGTCCACACCACAGCCCTATGAAGTGCTTTTCACAGTATTCCCCTTTAAAGTCCTGTTCCATGTGCAAACTGCCATGCATGCCATCGCTAAATATTGCTATTCATTATTTTATTTTTAAGAACAAATATCTGAATAAACTCTTGTTACATTTGTTGTCCGAGTGCTTAGTTTTGGTTTTGGCTTACTTTTCGTTATGTGACTGTTCCCAAGTAGCCATTTCCCCTCCCGCCATCTCTCCCCCTGTCAGCATGGTGAAGCCCATTGTAGACAGTATCCATGTCTATGAATACATATTGATGATGCTTTGTCGCTCAGCTGTGATTTCCCCCCTCCACTAACAGCCTTCAATTTCTCTCTGCAGCCACAGCTGGAGGACAGCCCCTTTGTAATGCTATTTGTTTTCCGTGCCTTGTGAGAACCTGTTGTGTTTGTGGCAGAATCTGTGGGCTGCCGTTTTAAAGTGCCTCAGTATCTGGATAGGAAGACTGCAGACAAAAGAGCTGGCTGAGAATACTCATTCATGTTCTACAAATTACAATATTCTTTCAAATTTGCACCTGTTATTTTCACATTTAACAAATCATAGAACAGATTGTGTAAAATACAGTAACACTGTAGATTCAAGTCACACAAACATTCCTCTTGATTTTGTTTGACCAAACTATTAGCTTGGTTCAGTCAAAAACCTCAGGTGTGTCACATTGCTCCAAACTATAGGTAATGTGAAGCTGACTTCAGAAGGTTTGGTTCTTGAACCTTTAGGGCCTCATGTAGAAGGAAAGGCCCACTCGACAGAAGTTCCTCAGGGTTACATGTGTTCTCCCTCCTTTTTTTGTTCAGAAGTCGTCGAGGTGCTCCGAGTGCCCCTGCGGGGTCTGAGAGGTTTGATGCACTGAGATACCAACGTATTAAAAAGGCCAAGAAGATGATGGTGGTCAACAACAACAACTCCAAGTCCAGAAGAAAAACAGGTGAGGCCTCTGACATTGTGGATGTATGGTCCTGACGTTGGACAATGGTTGATTAACATGTACATTTTGAGGCATACCACACATTTGACAGATAGTGTGTCTGGCAGACTCAATTTTTTTTCAATAGCCATCTATGTTTTGAGAGACTTGATCACAACAGGATTATCAAGGACTTCCTCTTTCACAGGCGTCAATCAGATTACATATATGCATCATACTATGCTATCTACTCAGCGGCACGTCACTATGGTGTGATAAGGTAGTATGGTGTGATACTTTCCTCATCTCTGTTACTCTGCCGTAGTGGTGGTAACACCAAGGTAGTTCCCTAATGAGTTCTGAAATTCTCCAGAAACCTAACTTTGACACCAACTTTCTCCATAATCATAACAGAAATTATAGTAAAACTTACACCGGTATCAAATGACTGTAGATGATCAGTTAACAGCATTTATCTTTTGAATAATACAATTCAATGTCTCACTTATTCATGTGGCATTTCCAACCCATGAACTTAGTTGAACCCTCCTAAGATAAGTATCCACTTTCCAAGGGTATTGTGCACAAATAACCGTACACGGTGGTAAGTTATGGGGAGTGGTACAGTGTAAAGTATTTACCCTGGATTGGAACTGAGCTCATTTTCTAACTCAACCACCCTGTCTTCTGACCCATTGTTTCCTGTGTGTTTTGCATTCCTTACCTTCCCGCCCAATGTCTGACCGATAGCACCCAGGACCCTTATTCTCTACCTCTGCCCTCTTATCCTGACCTATGTCTCTCTCACCTCTGACCTGCCTGTCGCTATCCCCCTCCCATCCTCCAGGTGTCTCCACCTCTCAGACCCAGCAGGACTACACCTCTCAGGTACTCCAGCCCGAAGAAGCTCTCTACCTCCGCAAGAAGAAGAAACGGCCCATCAGACAGGACCCGTATGCCCGCTTCTCAGCTCTGCTGTTCCGCCGCCCGCCCCGGGAGGACCAGAAGGCCATTTTGGCCAGCATGGACAACATGGACCCAGACCATGTCACTTTCCTCTGAGCCTGTGGGGGAGTCAGGTTACACTCTTCCCCAAAATGCCACAAAACCCCACCTGGAAAATGACCCCTCAGTCTAAAATGTTGCTCATTCCTCAGCATCAATCAATGGTTAATTTTTTTTTTAAGAAATTGAAAGTAAAATGGTGGCTATCCAATGTCTTCAAAAGTTTTACTCCAGTGCAAAACATTTAATTTGAGGAAACCAATACCGTGTGCTTCAACATTTATTATTTTCAAACACATTTTCTAACCATTTAGAAAAGGACCCATCTGTCTGAGGTTTTCATTTTCTATCTCATCTTTATACTACAGTATTATTTTGTTGTTTGCAGAAGAGGCTTAGCTCATGGCCCCAGTGTCAAAACAGCCCATGAAGCCTAGTTAGGTCTCAGTTTACAGCACCTTGCTCACCCTAGTCTCCTCACCTGCCTCACTCTGCCAGCCCTCTATCACTTCCCAGAGACTCATCCCATCCACACAGGGTTCTCACTTACGTCCTACAAAATATACCTCAGAGCACAGGACATGGCACCACAATGACAAGGCTCAGCTAGCTGAACACAACTGTACTGGCGTATGTTTTTATTATTCTTATTATTCTTATTTAAGCATGTTTTTGTTCAAATTTGACACAATTTGAATAATTCTGAATGTAAAAATCCAATTGGTCCCAATATATATATACCATAAGATGGTTGGGTTGATGTAGGTCTACTTACAGTTGTAGAATGATATGATGCTAATCAAAAATCTATCTCTGGTCTCTGGTCTTTTGACACACCATAAATGAGGTGTTCATAATGGCTATTAGGGAAATGGAGCATGTTATGCTTTACATACAGTAAATGATATATTGTGGACATATGGTTTCCGCCATCAATCATTCTCTTGGAATCATTTAGAAGGTGATTGGACATTTTAGTTGTTCTGTATAAACATCAATTCCATTTCATTATCACTTAACCCCATAAAGGAATGGTCAGTAATTCCCCTTGTGGGGAAGATCTGTCGTAAAACAAAGCACCTAGGCTCATAGATCTATTTTGAATAGGGCGAGGGGAAGGGTTTAAGTTGGGATTAGGCTCCATTTAAACAGAAGTGTACTGTACTGTATGCCACTCAAGGCATGCAACCTCACACATTCTATACAACACATGCTACTGCCCTAGTTACTATTCAGGTTGGACTTTGGGTGTGTCTCATTGTCTGGGAAAGGATTTTGCACTGGAGCAAAATCTTGGCTTTTACTACTCTTTATTTGATGCCATCTTCACTTCTACTAGCACACTTACTGTAGCCTTGTGTAGTAGTTCTGAGGGCTCCATCTCCTATTTAAAAAGTACTATAGTAATGCCAAAAATACTACAACTTCCTTAATCAATAAAAACAACGTGTACTGTACTGAGAGGAGGATAGGATTTTGTGCCATAGTATACTATAGTATTTTTTTCATTCATATGGGAGGGCCTGATTCAATGAACAAAAGGCTTATGATGGCCTTTATTGGGATTCTGCTTGTTGCCTGCTTCGGTTTAGTTTTTTTTCTTCTATTTTTTCCTTTTTGTTTATGAAAGTAACTGCCTTTATTGGGCATTTCCTGTATTTGTAGCCTTGGCATTTTTTTCTCTTCTTGTGCTTGTTTTAATGTTGTCTATTCCCCTATAGAAAGATCAACGGAGGGGCTTCTTGTGGCATAACAGGGCTACACAGAGCTGCTAAAGTCTTTATTTTCTAAAATGTGTTTTTCCGTCATTGAAGGGTGCTTCTTTTTTATAAATCGACATGTTTCATTATCATGTAGATATAGACATATCTGGGCTCATTAAAGCTGAACCATGTGGGTCATGACAATGGGGGGTGATCTGGTGGTGGTCAGAGAAGGAGAGGGGTGTTAAGAATGGTTTCACCCACACATGTAGGAACACAGGTGCTGCTGTGCATGAGACCTATTGTTCATATGTTTTGGTTCAACCGTTTGGTTCACTGTTGGTTTGAAACGTCTCTGAATTATGGAAAGCTAGCACTTAGATTCGGGTATATTAACAAATCTCCAGCAAGCCGATACTTTCCAGCAAAGTCTCTGATTGGGTATCTTATTGATACTGTACAATAAAGGCACTTAAGAGTTGCAACTTCAGGTGCTAACAAAATCATTGAATCTGAAAGTGGTATTGCTACTTTCAGAGAGATGTGCAATTTCAGAGGAATGACCGCTATACCAGAAATCTGAAATGATACTGTAATTGATCATACTTGATGTTTTAAGGTTGGAGCAGTATAACCATTAAACAACATGCTCTGTACATACGCCTTTCACCATCCATCTTGGTGCTTTTTAAGCAGGATGTGTAGATTGAGTCTGAATCATGGATGACATTGCTCATGTTTCATTTATGTTTTGGTGTGTTGAACTTTTATACTTTGTCTGCATATGTATTTTACATCAAACATATTACATATTGTGGAGGGATAGATGCCAAGTCGTGTACCTTAAACAGTTAAAAGGAAGACAGAAACTTAGCTAAAGAGGAAAGTCTCAAAGTTATACTATGGTTTTATGGAGCCAGGTTAGTGTGTTCGGTTGGACTTTTTTGTGTCAAATGGCCACCATTTCTTGATTTTTGTTTGACAGTACAGGACTTGGCTGGTTTATTACCCATTTGTGACTAACCTGAACCGAAGAGTTACCTTTGGCGTAGACAGCAGGATCAGGATATTCTATTTATCAGTAAATCCCCAACATTGCACTTGTAAACACAATGACACTGTTGTCAGTATAGGATGATACTTTCAATAATTAGCATACTATTCTCTTCTGAGTCGGGTTACCTTCCTTAATTTGAAATCTTCCTTAATTTGTGTTGTTCCAACAGGATTTATCGACGCTGTAAGCATTAATCAATTCAACTGTTTGAAAGGTAGATATTTCAACACAAATTGTACACGTGAAGTCAAAATCAAGGTGGTTTGTTATGAAAATATGTATCTGCTTATTATGTCATGGCCATTTATTTTCAAACCCTCCGTCAGAAGAATTACAGTTGAAGTCGGAAGTTTACATACACTTAAAGTTCATTTTTCAACCACTCCACAAATTTCTTGTTAACAAACTATAGTTTTGGCAAGTCGGTTAGGACATCTACTTTGTGCATGACACAAGTCATTTTTCCAACAATTGTTTACAGACAGATTATTTCACTTATAATTCACTGTATCACAATTCCAGTGGGTCAGAAGTTTACATACATTAAGTTGACTGTGCCTTTAAACAGCTTGGAAAATTCCAGAAAAGAATGTCATGGCTTTAGAAGCTTCTGATAGGCTAATTGACATCATTTGAGTCAATTGGAGGTGTACCTGTGGATGTATTTCAATGCCTACCTTCAAACTCAGTGCCTCTTTGCTTGACATCATTGGAGAATCTAAAGAAATCAGCCAAGACCTCAGAAAAACAATTGTAGACCTCAACAAGTTTGGTTCATCCTTGGGAGCAATTTCCAAACTCCTGAAGGTACCACGTTCATCTGTACAAACTAGTATGCAAGTATAAACACCATGGGACCACGCAGCTGTCATACCGCTCAGGAAAGAGACGCGTTCTGTCTACTAGAGATGAACATACTTTGGTGAGAAAAGTGCAAATCAATCCCAGAACAACAGCAAAGGACCTCGTGAAGATGCTGGAGGAAACGGGTACAAAGTATCTATATCCACAGTAAAACGAGTCCTATATCGACATAACCTGAAAGGTTACTCAGCAAGGAAGAAGCCACTGCTCCAAAACCACCATAAAAAAGCCAGACTACGGTTTGCAACTGCACATGGGGAAAAAGATCATACTTTTTGGAGAATGATGAAACAAAAATAAAACTGTTTGGCCATAATGACCATCATTATGTTTGGAGGAAAAAGGGGGAGGCTTGCAAGCCGAAGAATAAAATCTCAACTGTGAAGCACAGGGGTGGCAGCACCATGTTGTGGGTGTGCTTTGCTGCATGAGGGACTGGTGCACTTCACAAAATAGATGGCATCATGTGGATATATTGATGCAACATCTCAAGACATCAGTCAGGAAGTTAAAGATTGGTCGCAAATGGGTCTTCCAAATGGTCAATGACCTCAAGCATACTTCCAAAGTTGTGGCAAAATGGCTTAAGGACAACAAAGTCAAGGTATTGGAGTGGCCATCAAAAAGCCCTGACCTCAATCCTCTAGAAAATGTGTGGGCAAACTGAAAAAGCGTGTGCGAGCAAGGATACCTACGAACCTGACTCAGATACACCATCTCTGTCAGGAGGAATGGGCCAAAACTTACCCAACTTATTGTGGGAAGCTTGTGGAAGGCTTCCAGAAATGTTTAACCCAAATTAAAAAATGTAAAGGCAATGCTACCAAATACTAATTGAGTGTATGTAAACTTCTGACCCACTGGGAATGTGATGAAAGAAATAAAAGCTGAAATAAATCATTCTCTCTACTATTATTCTGACATTTCACATTCTTAAAATAAAGTGGTGATCCTAACTGACCTAAGATTGGGAATTTCTACTAGGATTAAATGTCAGGAATTGTGAAAAAAATGAGTTTAAATGTATTTGGCTAAGGTGTATGAAAAATTCCGACTTCAACTGTATATCAAAATGAAGATCCAAAATGTAAGGAACATGTTCTATAATTCGAAATATATTTAAATATATTGTACATACAATTATAGCATATATTGCCCAATGTATTATGATATTATATATTTTAAATACATTGGACAATATATGCATGCAATTACATAATATTTTGTATTTCATAAATGAAAATCGTATTTATGTAGAATACCTTTTTCACAAGGGTGACTACTTGCGTCAAAGCAATTGCCAGTGGTTCAGATAAGGAACAATTAATATCATTGTCGAGGTAACTCACACTTTAAAGAGTATCAACTCTCAACTATTGTCCAGTTCTACTAAGAATATGTAGTATTTAATGCTACTTGCAATGTTCGTTTTAATATGCTTTTGTTCTGAAAATGGCCAAGCTATTATTTAATGTAATACCTTCAAAGTGAATATTATTACAGTTTAATTCCTATTCTGGCTATGAATCCTTATTATCAAAATTTGACAAGTTTGTTAGGTCTAGTTGAGCTGTGTGATTTTGATACTGGAAGGCAGATTTGATCACCTATTGACTTAGTATTGACTGTATTTCTAACTTGCAGTGTCACAGTACTGTGATCAGTATCAGAGAACTACTCCGTCAAGTCATTAATTCTGGTGAAATGACAGCATTGATATTGGTGCTGAATTTAGTGGCTGGTGAGGGCCAAGGGACATGTGAATAATTAGGATACACAATAAAAACTAAACATTTTGTTCCATGCAATAAAATAGGACACTCTGTGGGCTTTTTGTTAACCTGTGCCAGGTTCAATGGAAATCTTTGAAAACTTAGGCCTCTTTCATAAATTCATTTGACTTTGCCTCACTTAAATGTGAGTAAACTTAAGTTAAAATAATTTCTTCAAGACATACACCACCGTTCAAAAGTTTGGGGTCACTTAGAAATGTCCATGTTTTTGAAAGAAAAGCACATTTTTGGTCCATTAAAATAACATAAAATTGATCAGAAATACAGTGTAGACATTGTTAATGTTGTAAATGACTATTGTACCTGGAATGGCTGATTTTTTTATGGAATATCTACATAGGCGTACTGAAGCCCATTATCAGCAACCATCACTCCTGTGTTCCAATGGCACGTTATGTTAGCTAATCCAAGTTTATCCTTTTAAAAGGCTAATTGATCATTAGAAAACCATTTTGCAATTATGTTAGCACAGCTGAAAACTGTTGTTCTGATTACAGAAGCAATAAAACTGTCCTTCTTTAGACGAGTTGAGTACCTGGAGCGTCAGCATTTGTGGGTTCGATTACAGGCTTAAAATGGCCAGAAACAAATAACTTTCTTCTAAAACTCGTCAGTCTATTCTTGTTCTGAGAAATGAAGGCTATTCCATGCGAGTAATTGTCAAGAAACTGAAGATCTGGTACAACGCTGTGTTCTACTCCCTTCACAGAACAGCGCAAACTGGCTCTAACCAGAATAGAAAGAGGAGTGGGAGACCCCGGTGCACAACTGAGCAAGAGGACAAGTACATTAGAGAGTCTAGTTTGAGAAACAGACGCCTCTTAATATTTTCTTTTTATTGGCCAGTCTGAGATATGGCTATTTCTTTGCAACTCTGCCTAGAAGGCCAGCGTCCCGGAGTCCCCTCTTCACTGTTGATGTTGAGACTGTTGTTTTGCGGGTACTATTTAATGAAGCTGCCAATTGAGGGCTTGTGAGGCGTAATAGCCTTCATTTCTCATAACAAGAATAGACTGACAAGTTTCAGAAAAGTTATTTGTTTCTGGCCATTTTAAGCCTGTAATCGAACCCACAAATGCTGATGCTCCAGATACTCAACTAGTCTAAAGAAAGCCAGTTTAATTGCTTTTTTAATCAGAACAACAGTTTTCAGCTGTGCTAACATAATTGCAAAAGGGTTTTCTAATGATCAATTAGCCTTTTTAAATGATAAACTTGGATTAGCTAACACAACGTGCCCTTGGAACACAGGAGTGATGGTTGCTGATAATGGGCCTCTGTACGCCTATGTAGAAATTCCATAAAAAATCTGCCATTTCCAGCTACAATAGTATTTTACAACATTAATTAGACCAGGTCTCTCTTGGAAAAGAGATGTTATCTCAATGAGAAAAACCTGTATAAATAAAGGTAAAATAAAATTTACAAATTTAAAAAATATATATATATGACAACAATGTCTATACTGTATTTCTGATCAATTTGATGTTATTTTAATGGACAATTGTTTTTGCTTTTCTTTCATAAACAAGGACATTTCTAAGTGACCCCAAACTTTTGAACAGTAGTGTATATTATTGAAAATTTGCTTTGTTTCTGAGAGAAACCAAGTCCTATTTAAAATGGCACAATTCTATCACTGAATTGAACCGTCATCCCAGTCAAAAGCTTTGTCAGCCAAAAGAAACCTATTGAATGACCATGGTCATTTTAGACATTTGCCTATATTGAAACATGAACCACAGCAAATATATTGATACATTGTTGCATTATTTACACAGTAGCTCTACAATACATTGTGGCCCTTAAAGTACCAGCAGAATAATGTAGAAATCTGACGAAATTGCAAACTGGCCTTTTGCAGATATTTATAGAATATCCCCCTAAGGCTATTCTGTTGTTTCTGTACATGTGTCTGCTATGTTAGTAGCTGACTAAACTCAACTCTATGGTGAGGGAAGTTTCTGAGGACAAACATTGGTACAAGGCAAGTGTTTCAGTATTGACTTTGGGCGAATCGATGTAATCAGAGCTGAATTCCACAAATCCTGGTCTCTGCTCAACTCCGTTGATGGAGTTCATCAGAAACTTCCTTCACCAAGGAGTTGAGTTTAGTCAGCTACTATGTTAGCTGAATGTAGAGAAACCTCTCCCAAGTTAATAAAGAGGACACAACTAAAGTGTCAAATCACATTAGTGTTTTTGCTTTCAGCAAGCACACAAAAAATCACCAACATTCAAAACATTTAAAATTGTTAAATATTGACCATAATTATCCAGATAGGGGGAATAACCCTATTTCTTTTTTTCAGAATGTACAGTCATTTAATCATTAATGGCTTTCCCAAGAGATGTCCACAGTCAAATTCTTTTGAAGTTTAAAATTAAGAATATACTGTAAAGCATGAGGGAAAGGGAGCAGTAGAATGTCCCTCTTGAAAATACAAATATATACAATTTATATGGAGTTTAATGTATATGGATATGTATGTGCAATGTATATGGATAAACATGTACATAGTGTATAGCAGAGAGATAATTGCATGGTGAAGTGTCTGAATGTTGCTGTGAAAAGAGAAAGAATGCATATACGATACTGAAAATATATACATAATATGTGTGTGTATATATATATATATATATATATATATATGTGTGTGTGTATGTATATATATATATATATATATATATATATATATATATATATATATATATATATATATATATATATATATATATGTGTGTGTGTGTGTGTGTGTGTGTGTGTGTGTGTATATATGTGTGTGTGTAAGAGAAGAGAGGATGTGTAAAAACAAACACTCATTTAGAGGTCATTATAATCAATATTTCTGGGAATATTATACATTTGCCCATATACTGAGTCACTGGATATAAGACAGCTTTTGATATTGAGTATGGAATGCTGTCGCAGGAGAAGGATCTTGATATCACAAAACTGACAAACCTGAACATTTGAATGAAATAATAGCTTTTTGCTAACATTAAGATGCAATCAAAGCACATACCTTGATCCACCTCTCCCACAGTTGGGATTTGAAGCAGAGCCTGCTATTGTATATCACAATGGATAGGGTCACTTCCCATTCAAGGGATTGTGGACCAATGATTGGTTGTCTTAGGCGAAAATATGATGCTTGCCTAATATTTTTTGCTGTAATAATGAGTTCAGTGACAAAGACAAAAGGAGTTGCTGCCTAATCATGCCACGGACTAACTATTTTAATAATAATATATAGATATAGTTTTTGACATTTCAAGACAAAGCACTGAATATCACATGTAATAACCAAGCTCTGTGTGTTGTGTGTGAATACACTCCGATTTGACTATCATAATAATAATAATATAATATATTACATTTAGCAGACGCATTTATCTAAAGCGACTTAGTCATGTCAAAAACAAAAAACGCGTGGTCCCGGGAATCGAACCCACTATCCTGGCATTGCAAGCTCCATGCGCTACCAACTGAGCTACAGAGGACTGTAATATGAATATACAGTGTATTATTTCACCCACTTAATCATGTGTAACTGGGATTGTCCTTTATGTTTTTAAAGATATTTGGGGCATTTGTGTACATGACTTTAGTCACAAAGCTGTTATATGATATAGTGGTGCACATACGAACTGTACAGTTGAAAATTGTACAGTTATTAATGACATGATACTGTCTGTCATTAGCAATAGCTATTTTTGTGGTGTATCTGGACCATTCTCAGAGGTCGTCTGATATTGGTCATATTGGGTTGGTAAAATAACTCCGGTAACACTTTACTTGACACCCAGCGTCATAACACGTTATGAGACAGTCATAACCATGTCATAATATGTCATAACAGCTGACATAACCTGTCATAACCCATATATTTACACCTGTTGTGACATATATTACATTATTTTATGGCTGGTTATGACACCTACATAAGTATTAAAACCCACATATATTCAAATTTGTTTTTTCCCTGCCAACAAGTTTCCTTTTATTTGAACGTTTGTCTCTTACGTCCTTTGTTGTTATTGTAATTCATTCTTAAGTCATGTTTTTTTTTTTTCATCGTCTTTTAAAGAACTTGCAGCAAATGCCCTTTATGACACTGTCAAGAAGCATTATGACCCTCCTGTGTCACTTTACTTGGAATAAGAAAATACACTTTATGACACTGTAAAAAGCATTATGACCGTCTTAATCACATAAGCCAGATAGGCCTATCACGTACATGCCCTTTTGTCAGTCATCAGTCAAAGAGAGGGTGTCTTGTCCTGCTGAAATCTGCTCCTGCATTCATCCCATTCATCAACAAAACAGAGCATTGGGGTAGGTGCAGGTCTGACATCAATTTGTGCGCAATTACAATAATTTAATATGGTAAATTTCAGAAAATTGAATATAACATAAACATGTTTTGCCTTGTGTGGTAGCTTTTGTGGGTTTTTACACTCTTATGTAGGTGTCATAACCAGCCATAAAATAATGCAATACTGTATATGTCACAACAGGTGACAAGTTATGTCAGCTGTTATGACATGTGTTATGACGCTGGGTGTCAAGTAAAGCATTACCATAACTCTATGTAACAGGAACTGTCATCATAATTGTTTGCTCTATGGAAGAGGATTTGTTCGGCCCTTATTTCTCATAGTACAGGCTTGGTTAGATATGAGCGCAATTGTGGTTTGCTGTCCCCAAGGATTGATGTTACTACTTCATAGCAGAACAGATACCATTAGAGAGCATTGTAAAGCTATGTCTTTTGATACTTGTTGTATGCCTAATTCATTAAATAAGTCTGAAGAGTAAGAACATCTGGTGCTAAAACACACGTTTTCAAGGACTGTGTTATTTGAGTAATTATTTTTGTCATTTTACTTCATCTGGTAAAGCACACTTTGTTGTTGTTTTGAATATATATTGCTGGTGCTCTCCCATACTCCAATCTCTGAGTTCCACACTACATTTTGTAAAACCAAAACATAGCCGTATAACAAAATGCCAAACCATTATGCCTCCCCAAGAAAATGACAGTATGAGGAATTTGAAGACACTGCACAGTACTGTACACAGTCGAGGCTTAACAAGATATAAGGTATACAATTATACCTTGTGGGTCACTAGTAAACATGTAAACACAAATGTGCTACTGTGCTAATACTCAAAAGACTACAGAAGATGCAAATGAAAGCATACACTTTTGTCACACAGTATAAATAATGTTTTAAAAAAGTATACCTTGTCATATTTTTTTTGTATATGAGAATATGATGCACACCGAGTATATTGCTGAGTGAGTAGGAACTGAGTAGTGTACGGTTAGTTTCAGTGGTACATTGTAACATGAAGCAGACCAATAGATCTCTGTGAGTGACTGAATTCTTCTAAATGCTACAAATTAGTTTAATATTTAATATTATAAATCAAACCAATATAGAATACAAAAATATAAAATATAGTATTATGTACCAAAGTGGATGGTCAAATCTACATTTGGGGTTAATTGTTTTCATTGTGTATCATTTTGTTCTTTTATTTTTTATACCCATTTGTTTCTTTTTTAGCAAAACAGAATCATACAAGTAGAGAATATTTATATTCCACTGATTCATCAATGCCTTTGAGACAAACCATTTCAGTTCTGTACAAAATAAATAACAAAAAAATTGTGCAAGTGTCATCAGTTTATTACAGACTAAGATAAAGATACAGAGTTTTACAACTTGTAAGCATAACTGGAAAGCACCAGAATTAATTCTTCACTTATTTTTACAGGCAATGAATCGGTCCTGTCAAGTTGATCTTGGGATATTGTCACGAATCACTTCTGAGGGGACAGACCAAGACGCAGCGATGTAGCCAGAATACATGATTTATTCAAAGACGAGACGGAACAAAACAAGAAAACGAAGAACAAGACGAGAGCCCTAACGCTAAACTATACACAAAGAGAACTAAACCTAACCACGACGGAAGAACCCTAACTAAACCTCGAACGGAGAAACCTAACTAGACAAGAACCTGATGAACCTAACATAATCATGACATGAACATACAATAACCCACGAAACTAAGGTGCAATTCCCAAACATATAAATGGTTCCCAATTAGAGACAACGAGACTCAGCTGCCTCTAATTGGGAGCCATTAACCCAACATAGAACTAGACACCATAGAACTGTGAAAACCCCTAAACCAAAATGAACCCAAAACGCTCCAGCCTGAAAACCCAGGACTGGGCGTTACAGATATGCTAACATGGCTAGCTTGGCCAATGGGGATCATGTAGGACTATGTGGCTCTACAATAGGTCCATCATTATACCAGTCAGTTCCCAAGACTACCACAGATTCTCAACTCGTAGACTCAATTGGCATTTGGAAAGAGGGAGAGTACAATGGTTTTCATGCAGGTGCTCCTTTGCATTCTGTATAGCAGCAGAGTACAATATATGTGTAATCTATATTCCTCTAGTCAACAGACTGTGCAAGTAAGGTATTTTACAGTACATGTGTACAGATTTTCAATGCTGCTTTGAAAAACTGTTTTTGTTTTAGCCACATTGTTTTAGCTACATTGTTTATTGTGTAATGTATATTTGTCTGCCTCTAACTCGCAATAGTTGCAAAGGTTTGATTTGTAAAGTTGCAGCAGACTATAAAGATGCTCTGGAATTTGGAGACAGTACATGACAGTAACATTTTCTAGTGATCCATAAGTGGAGCATATTGACTTTGCGATTCCATCATGACAACAACTGGTGCTATTATCCATCCATTCTGTGGTGCTTTAAGTGGTGAGTTAACTCCTTGCTTCACACATATTGTGAGCACCCTGCTTATTTACCAACAAATGATGTTGTAGTCTATTGTAGAACCGTCCTGAAATGGTATATTGTGATTAGACCTATGGGCAGTAAACAAACCCTTCTTGGTGTTGTACTGGAATTATATTTGATATGGTATTTGACATACAAAGATAGCAGTTTCATTGAAAGCTTAGTAAGGTATCAAATGAGGTAAACCTTTAGATGTAGGGCCATTGTTAGAAAAATTACTTTGCGTCATAGTTATTTGGCAAAGATTCATTGTTTTTGTGTGTGCGTATACTGTGTGTAATGGATATTGCTGTGTCAGAAGAATTTGTGTTGATGCATCAGGGAATAATCAGATAAGATGAACTTACATCCTCAGCGTCCATTTTATGAGAAGGCAAATTGATGTGGCATACATTTGAAACACATTTCATTATTATGACCCCACGACGTTCTTGGTACAGAGCACATGGGTGTTAATGCTGGACAAAATTAGACATTGATTGCTCTGTTCTATATGTCAAAGTATTGATCGTCATTATATAGGCTTTACAGGTTTTACAACAATGCTTGACAAGTCAGTTCACAAGCACTCAACTGCAGTAATGTTAACCCTTTTGGAGTAGCCTCTGTGTATGATTTAAGTCCACGCCATCCATCCATCTTTTCTCAACATTATGCCTCACTAAATGCAATACGAGTGTTCAGATGTACTTTGCTAAATATTGTTCCATCCTCATTTGGTCTTCCTTATAGCTCTCTGGATTTTTGGGTAATGTTCAATTCTATCTACAATAGGATTGTGTTATCGGGCTTCTTAAAAAAGCCGGAGACAACTCAGTACCTCAGAATGCCAGAATGATGTCGTGGATATCTTCACATTGTGATGTTATGTTACTATCAAATGTTCACCTTCATCTGGCCATTTGAGAGCATTGTATACTCACAATCATCATGCTGTACACTTTTTACATCTGCCAACACAGACTTCTTTCTCACTTTTCTCACGTTGTAGACATTCTAAAGCTTTCCATAAACTGGCACAAAGAAATACTATTTCTAATGTACTGGTATGTTTGGTGTTGAAATTTGCAGTAGGTTTACTGGGCACTTTTTTTCTTCTTATTGTTTTGTGTTTTATAAAATCATTTAATGCACCGGTCCATTCAGAAAATATTTTATAGACCATTTTTATATTTACTTTCAAAGTGACTAAAATCAAACCATTTCAATTTTTTAATTTTTTATTTTAACCCCATTTTTTCGTAGCTTTTCTACATAAACAATTTACAAATACAAGAGGCACCCAGAGGGTTAATTGTTCACCATTTTCTGGTATTATTGTTGTATGAGAAAAAAAACATGTATATGGTGCTGAACTAAAGCCTTATGTGTCATACTGTTTTTCAGTTTTTCCCACCATTTCACCCATGCTCTCTGGACAGACCAATGCCTCCCACAGGAATTTATGTGAAGCCTTAGAAAGGGCATTCTACTAACACATGCCGTCGCAAATGACAACTTGTCGTCCTGCTTCACTGACTTTTACATGAATTGTGATGAATCAATTAATTGTGTTCAGAAATGCACAGAGTGAAAGAAGTCATTCTTAGCTACCACTGCATGGATGTTTGGATTTTGGTGTGAAATTATGATTCAGTCACTAAGGAACGAGACAAAGAAATCTGAATGTGTAACAGCCCATGCAGCATTACAGGGGATGCTTATGTACTGTAAAGGGGAAATGTGACCATGAAAACAAACATGTTTCCTGTTATCTGTGGTTGATAGTGGAGCAGTATGGCAAGGAGTCTCGTCCAATCTCACGTCAACCTCTAGCCCTTTATCCCCACCAGGCACTTGTGTAGATATCAAAGGATTGGGTAGGTGCAAGCAGGCGCAGAGCTTGGGTTTCGCCACGGGGTGGGGTGAAAAACATTAGATAGAAACACTAGCCCTAACCCTATAAAGGCGTGTATCAATTTAACCTTTTTTTATTATTTCTTGCTGATATGAAGGATAAGGTCCTTATGCTTCCAAAACCATACCGCAAGCGATGCGTGTTAATGTTCAGACCGAGTGTCAGGGCTCTTAACAAACTCCCCCGTACAGAAGACGCCTTCGTCCAATGACTCTTACAGTATGTGTAATGTAATGGAACTTATGGTCATGATTAAGGGCTACAGTTCAACCTAATCATTCGATATAGAATAGCCTACTTTTTCTTTCTCATGCCATTCAAAAACACATTTTTAGTTTCCTAATGTTAAGACCTGCCTCAATACAAACAATGGATTATTTATGTGATGGTATACAGTGCCTTCGGAAAGTATTCAGACCCCTTGACTTTTACATTTTTTTCAGAATGAACACAGTGGCCTCCATTATTCTTAAATGGAAGACGTTTGGAACCACCAAGACTCTTCCTAGAGCTGGCCGCCCGGCCAAACTGAGCAATCGGGTGAGAAGAGCCTTGGTGACGGAGGTGACCATGAACCTGATGACGGAGCTCCAGAGTTCCTCTGTGGAGATGGGAGAACCTTCCAGAAGGACAACCATCTCTGCAACCAATCAAGCCTTTATGGTAGAGTGGCCAGACGGAAGAAGAAGAAGAAGTTTTATTTATATAGCGCCTTTCCATAGCTCAAGGTCGCTTTACATTGCACATTACAATACATTCAGAACACACACACATACATCGCAGTCACATAGGATACACACTACCCAAAATGCATGTCAAACAGATATGTCTTCAACTGGATCTTGAATGCACCCACGGATGAGATATTGCGTAGTGTAAGAGGTAGTGAATTCCATAATTTAGGAGCATTAACACCAAATGACCTCCCACCTACAGTGGACAACCGGAAACGAGGGACGGTCAACAAACCAAGTTCAGCTGATCTAAGGGAAGCCACTCCTCGGTAAAAGGCACATGAAAGCCTGCTTGGAGTTTGCCAAAAGGCACCTAAAGACGCTCAGACCATGAGAAACAATATTCTCTGGTCTGATGAAACCAAGATTGAACTCTTTGGCCTGAATACCAAGTGTCACGTCTGGAGGAAATCTGGCACCATCCCTACGGTGAAGCATGGTGGTGGCAGCATCATGCTGCGGGGATGTTTTTCAGTGGCAGGGACTGGGAAACTAGGACAACGACCCTAAGCACACAGTTCAAGACAACGCAGGAGTGGCTTTGGGACAAGTCTCTGAATGTCCTTGAGTTGCCCAGCAAAAGCCCGGACTTGAACCCGATCGAACATCTCTGGACCTGAAAACAGCTGTGCAGCGACGCTTCCCATCCAACCTGACAGAGCTTGAGAGGATCTACAGAGACGAATGGGAGAAATTCCCCAAATACAGGTGTGCCAAGCTTGTAGCGTAATACCCAAGAAGACTCGAGACTGTTATCGCTGCCAAAGGTGCTTCAACAAAGTACTGAGTAAAGGGTCTGAATAATTATGTAAACCTGATTTTTCTTTGCCATTATGGGGTATTGTGTGTAAATAGATGGAGGGAAAAAAGTATTTAATCAATTTTAGAATAAGGCTGTAACGTGACAAAATGTGGAAAAAGTAAAGGGGTCTGAATACTTTCTGAAGGCACTGTATTTTACATAGATGTATTAGCTGTTTAAAATGTAGACAAAAGGCATAATTTGGCTGTTACTTGTATAGGTCTATCTCAAGTCCCTGCAGTGTGTTAACTAAATTGAAACTATTAAAAGTACTAAATAACTTTAAACATTTTTTTATGAATAATAATTTTGAAGACCTTGGTTCCATCGGCAGCCACCAGGCCGAGGCCAGGGGGCCACTCAAGGGGGACTAGCGACAGACAAACCTGTACATAGATTTATAAAATAAGCAACACCAGGTCGGACCAATTCCAGAATTTAATGAAATCATATTATATATAAATGTAGCCTTGTTTTATAGTGTTAAATGTTTTTTCTTTGGTGCATCATCGTTGAAATTATTATTTAAAAAATGTTAAGGTGGGCCCTCTAGGTGCCACACCCTTTGCCCCACGCGTTGGCTCCGCTTCTGGCAAAATGTCCTACTAGCCCATCAGAGAACAAGGTGGAGCTGTTACCATATTGCTCTAGCTATCTGATGCTTTCAGACCTGCACAGGTGCCAGGAGGTAGGGCCAAGGGCTCGATTTGGGATTGGCGTCCGTTTTCAGTCTGTTGAATCGCCAGAGAGGCTCATGAGAAATAGCAAATCATGTCTACTGAGATGTTTGCCCTGCTGTCCAAGGTACTGTAGCGTTAGATAGTAGTACCAACTAAAGGCCCCTTTCCTTCTCACTACATACATACACATTCCATGATGGCTCTACAGAACTTATTGAGTTGACATTTTCAGATGCTAAAATCTCATGTAACCTTTACTCTGCTTCAGATATGTTTTGTATTTTGATATAATAAAATTGGACAAAAAAATAGCATTTTGTTTTTGTCATTTGTACAGTATATTTGCCCCAGGCTCCAAAATGCTACTGTACTGCCTTTGGGGACCCAGACGAAGCCAAGCCTTTCCTGAGGCAATTTGGTGTGGTGGCCAAAACAATGTGTGGCACTCTATCTAAACATGCTGCAATCAAGGATTGATTGACGTTTAGGTAGAGTGCCAGACTGCGTTTACCCATTACCTTGCGACAGATGCATGCCTAGTTGAAGGCTCAGCTACGGTCAATGGAAAGCATTGACAAGTCCATATAGGCAAGCGGGGGCATCATACACCCAAAAATTCTCTTGGGGCACAAATTACGTGAGGATGGCTAGGCGACCCTGTCTGGAAGTTGGAGAATTGTGCATTTTTCACCCCAAACAACTTTTCCTGCAATCTAGAGGCATAATCATTATGATTAGTTCCTTGTAAAATGTCAATTTTTCTGCATAATTAAGCATACCTCTTGAGCTGTCTATTCTCCTGACTGGTGGTTCTATTTTTAAAGAAACTAAATATGCTTCTCCGCATCTCTGCTAAAATATGGGTAAAAGATTGAAAGGAATGTGCGTCTTGTTCAGTACATTTTAGTTATTTCTTGCTTTTCTAAAGTCTATCAATCTTGCCAGCAGGCATGCCAGCTAAGATAGTTAGACAAGATAAATACTCTAACTTGATTGATAGCCTGAAATTGCTTCTTGGTAGCTAGTTATGAGGTTGGGAGATTGGGAACCTATCTGGGCTAGCTAAATCCAACTCCATAAAATTGCTAGGTGGCTAGTAATATTACAGAGAAACAACAATAATTTAAAAATATATACTGTACCAGTCAAAAGTTTGGATACACCTAGTCATTCAATGTTTTTTCTTTATTTTTGACTATTTTCTACAATGTAGAATAATAGTGAAGGCATCAAAACTATGAAATAACACATATGGAATCATGTAGTAACCAAAAAAAGTGTTAAACAAATCAAAATATATTTTATATTTGAGATTCTTCAATGCAGCCAGCCACCCTTTGGCTTGATGACAACTTTTCACAAGCTTGGCATTTTCTCAACCAGCTTCATGAGGTAGTCACCAGGAATGCATTTCAATTAACAGGTGTGCCTTGTTAAGTTAATTTGTGGAGTTTCTTTCCTTCTTAATGCGTTTGAGCCAATCAGTTGTGTTGTGACAAAGTAGTGGTGGTATACAGAAGATAGCCCTTTGGTAGAAGACCAAGTCCATATTATGGCAAGAACAGCTCAAATAAGCAAAGAGAAACGGCAAGAACTTTGAAAGTTTCTTCAAGTGCAGTCTCAAAAAGCATCAAGCGCTATGATGAAACTGGCTCTCATGAAGACCGCCACAGGAAAGGAAGACCCAGAGTTACCTCTGCTGCAGAGGATAAGTTCATTAGATTTAACTGCACCTCAAATTGCAGCCAAAATGTAGAAAATAGTAAAAATAAAGAAAAACCCTTGAATGAGTAGATGTGTCCACATTTTTGACAGGTACTGTATTTTTTTAATAATACCTGCCATTTTTCTGACTTTATGGTTTATGTTTCAACTCAATTCAAGTAAATGTAGGTTATTCTCCAAGGCAACATCTACAGTAACTACCAGTGTAAATCATGGTAATCTAGATGATGCTATTTAGACAAGCTCCAGAGGATGGCAGAGTTGTAGGGTAAAAATACACTACAAAGATGATCGTTTCAGAGCTGGGTTTCCAACCTAATTAGTGCATATAGTGCACAATAAAGAATGCATAAAATGTAGCCAACCAGATTTTCCCAACATATTATTAAGGATTATCCGATTATATGTTTTTCATTTAAACAAACGTCTTCAGGTCATACAATAGTTAGCCTACATCTTGCAGCCTAGTAAAATATAAAGTGGCTATTTTGCTCATTTTGTGCATTAGTGTTTTACAAAATTGAAATCTGAGTGATGCGCAATGTCCTGAGACCGAGCATGCTGGTCTACATACACTCAATCCACGAGAGCGCGCACACGGTCACGAACTGTACACCTCTGCGCGTTCTCAATCACGACTCACTCCGCAGCAGATTCTCTCTTGGAAGTGGCGTTACAAATCGTTTAGCGCGTGGCTCCAGTTTGATAGCAAGTTTAGCTCTAAAACTGTCCTTACAATGGCTGTAAAGGGAATTATTTCAGTCAACGTTTTCTCAATGAATGGACTGTGAAGTACCATCACATTTTAAGGAAGTTTAGATTTACTTACAAAACACGATAACAGCTGGTTGAACATTGCCCACGAGCCGTCTCCAGCGGGAGTTTTTGAACACACGGACGGCGAGGTTGAGACTATTTGTTTTATGGGACGTGCCAGTTCCAGAAAAATGTAGCTAGCTAGCGTAACGGTAGCTACTAGGCTATACACATATCGCGTGTCCTTTTTGTTTTAGCTCGGAAGGATCAAGCTGTGTTTATGCAGTTGGCGTGGAAGACACCGGCAGGAGGAAAAAACTGTGGTGAAAAGCGACAGTGATAACCCGAAAAACATCTCATCACCAGACACCGGTAAACAGACATTTCTCTCACTTCAGTTAAGGCTATCTGTGTGGTTCCGTAGTCTGATAGATAACATTACGGGCATCAAAACTAGCAATAAGAAAAAAAAAAGCATACATGTGCTAACACACCATGACATGCATGTACGTTCTAGTCAGCCACTGGCTATGGGGATAATACTATGCCGCTCAACATAACGACTTGCCCAGCGTTTCCCAAACTCGGTATTGTGGTTAACGATTAACTAATTGAATCAGCTCTACACAGTGTAGTGCTAGGGCAAAACCATGGCTATGTTTTGGAAACGCTGGTCTAGTTTATCCAGTAATGGCATTACGCTACAACCTAGCTAACTAACAAAGAATATACGATATTAGGATGCTAACTAGTAGGGGTTTTTGATCATGGCTAGCTAACGTTACCTCCTTTGCTGGAGCCTACATTAACAGAAACATTGACCAAAAATGATAAGACAGCGAGGTACCTAAATTGATAATGCAATACAATTTATCCTAGCTAGCGTACAGCATAATTGGTAGGGATTTTAAATCATTCTCAGGAAAACAGATCAACTATAGCCTAATCCAGTCCTAATCCTTAGTTTAGGTAGTTTAGTGGTTAGAGCGTTGGTCCAGTAATCGAAAGGTTGCTAGATCGAATCCCGGAGCTGACAAGGTAAACATCTGTCGTTATGCCCCTGAACAAGGCAGTTAACCCACTGTTCCTATGCCGTCATTGTAAATACGAATTTGTTATTAACTGACTTGCCTAGTTAAATAAAGGTTTAAAAAAAAGAATAAGGCTCAAGCCACATAACTAGCTGTTCACGAGATCAGAAAGACTAGCTAACTAGAATATTCACAAAAATTATAGTTGATTTAGCTACGTCCATAGCCTAAGCCTAGAGTAGATGTAGTTGATCATAAAATTATTTCTTACTGCACATCGCGTGCCCTGCTTTGTTATCCGTCTAGTTTACATTTGACAGAAATATGTAAAACAATTCATGTTATTCAATAACAAAATCATGGCGATCTAACAGGGTACCAACATCAGTCTAAGAAGCTGTCACCAATACCCTTGCTTTCCAAACTGTCAAGCAAGGCCAATCACCCCCTTAGTAATTTCATGCTGACATCAGAATGATTTTCCTGGAATTTCCCACTGGCGGATAACAACATTGTCTGTTTTGCCTATATGCAAAGTTGCATTAATCATTGAGGTAATGAATATAAAGTACACTTTTTGCTCATGGTCAACCTTTGATTTATATGGTGGTGTATATTCCCTTATTACCACTGTATACCTCTTTTGATATTACCAAGAGCTTCCATCTATAGCCTACAGTTTCAGCTAGTCCATGGCACCAATCTGTCTAACTCTAAAAGCATGTCAGACTTTAAAGCACTTGAGAGTAGCCCATCAATGTTTTACAGAGTAAAACTATATTGGTTCAGAATGGAATGAAAAGGTTCAGGCTCTCCAAAGTGTGCCTTCATTGACAGAATTTTAAGCAGACAAGTGCATGAGAAATGGTAAGAGAATCCTTGCATTTCTATGATTAACTTGTGCACAAAAGCAGTGAGTCTAATGGCCCTCATTAAGATTGTTACATGATGCACTAAAGTCTCCAAGGCTTCCCTAGCCTTTGACCCTAACTAATAAGGAGTTCCTTACTCAGGAAAGATCAGATCATGTGATCACTACCAAGGGACACTACCAAGTGACATGACTGGCTCTAGTCAATCTTTGTTGGATTTTCCAGTGACACATCATCTAGGCCTATATCAGCCATCATGGCTAAGAAAATACCGGCCCGGAATTTCCATTCCAGCTGTGCATTCCTACAAACTAGCACAGTTGGATAGTTCCTGTCTTCCCTTCCCTCCAACTATGGAACTATGGACACTTCTTAGGAGGGTTATCTGTGACATGTTTCATCGAGGACGCAATCAATTAAGGCAACGTTTGTCACAGCTGTTATGTACTAAATTATATTTTCATGTGCCCGTTTCTCTCTATTACAGGAGTCTGGCTGCTGTAAATTGCAGACACAGTGCAAGGCACTGACGCAGTATTAGGTGTGAAATTAGAAACTGTTCAACGTAGGGCTACATCATAAAACAACTGTGCAGTCTTGTGGAAACTGATATCAAATATAATGTGGTCCTACAAATTGTTTTAAAATAGTTTATAGCCCATAATTTACACTCTTTGAAGCTAGAGATAAAATTTGCTACTTAGAGTGCTTTAAAGTATTCACACCCCTTGACTTTTTCCACATTTTGTTGTTATAGATAGATTTATTAAAATTGATTACATTTAGATTTTGTCACTGATCTACACACAATACCCCATAATGTAAAAGTTGAATTATGTTTTTAGAAATGTTTACAAATTAATTGATTCAATAAGTATTCAACCATTTTGGTATGGCAAGCCTAAATAAGTTCAAGAGTAAAAATGTGCTTAACAAGTAACATGCAGTGTATTTGGAAGTATTCAGACCACTTGACTTGTTCCACATTTTGTTACGTTACAGCCTTATTCTAAAATTGATTAAATAAAAAAAAATCCTCATCAATCTACACACAATACCTCATAATGACAAAGCACATTTTTGCAAATGTATTAAAAACAGAAATACCTTATTTACATAACTTATTTGCATCAGACCCTTTGCTATGAGACTTGAAATTAAGCTCAGGTGCATCCTGTTTTCATTGATCATCCTTGAGATGTTTATACAACTGGATTGGCGTCCACATATGGTAAATTCAATCGATTGGACATGATTTGGAAAGGCACACACCTGTCTATATAAGGTCCCACAGTTGACCGTGCATGTCAGAGCAAAAACCAAGCCGTGAGGTTGAAGGAATTGTCCGTAGAGCTCAGAGACAGGATTGTGTCGAGGCACAGATCTGGGGAAGGGTACTAAAACATTTCTGCAGAAATAAAGGTCCAGAAGAATACAGTGGCCTCCATCATTCTTAAATTGAAGTAGTCTGGATGAAACCTGGCACCATCCCTACGGTGAAGCATGGTGGTGGCAGCATCATACTGTGGGGATATTTTTCAGCGACCGGGACTGGGAGACTAGTCAGGATTGAGGGAAAGATGAACGGAGCAAAGTACAGAGATCCTTGATGAAGCCACATAACTAGCTGGGGTGAAGATTCACTTTCCAACAGGACAACGACCCTAAGCACATAGCCAAGACAACGCAGGAGTGGCTTCTGGACAAGTTTCTGAATGTCCTTGAGTCCGGACTTCAACCCGATCTAACATCTCTGGAGGGACCTGAAAATGGCTATGCAGCGAAGCTCCGCATCCAACCTGACAGAGCTTGAGAGGATCTGCAGAGAAAAATGGGAGGAACTCTCCAAATACCATGCTTGTCATACCCGAGAAGACTCAAGGCTGTTATTGCTGCCAAAGGTGTTTCAAGTACTGAGTAAAGGGTCTGAATACTTATGTAAATAAGGCATTTCAGTTTAATACATTTGCAAAAGTAAAATAACTGTTTTTGCTTTGTCGTTATGGGATATTGTGTGTAGATTGATGAGGGGAAAAAACAATTTAATAAATTTAGAATAAGGCTGTAATGTAATATGTGGAAAAGGTCGAGGGGGCCTTAAAATTTTTTTTTGAATGACCGTCTCATCTCTGTATCCACACACATACAATTATCTGTAAAGTCCCTCAGTCGAGCAGGGAATTTCCAACACAGATTCTAATACAAAGACCAGGGAGGTTTTACAATGCCTCGCAAAGAAGGGCACCTATTGGTAGATAGGGGAGGGGGAGGGGGGGAAGAGTAGACATTGAATATCCCTTTAAGTTTGAAGTTATTAATTACTCTTTGGATAGTGTATCAATAGACTACAAAGATACAGGCGTCTTTCCTAACTCATTTGCTGGAGTGGGATTTCACAATGATGCCAATGGTGACTTTAAAACACTTGCAGAGTGTAATGGCTGTGATAGGAGAACTGAGGATGGATCAACACCATTGTAGTTACTACATGATACTAACCTAATTGACAGTGAAACGGAAGCCTGTACAGAATACAAATATTCCAAAACATGCCTTCTGTTTGCAATAAGGCACTAAAGTAAAACTGCGGCAAAGTAATAAACTTCATGTCCTGAATACAAAGTGTTATGTTTGGGGCACCACTCTTCATATTTTCAAGCTTGGTGGTGGCTGCATCATGTTATGTGCAAAGCTCTTAGACTTACCCAGAAAGACTTGCTGGCAAAGGTGTTTTTTTTCTTCTTTTTACTTTGGTGTGAGTAGTTATGTAAACTAGATTTCTGTATTTCTGGGCTCCCGAGTGGCGTAGTGTCACTACAGTCCCTGGTTCGAATCCAGGCTGTATCACATCCGGCCGTGATTGGGAGTCTCATAGGGCGGCGCACAATTGGCCCAGCGTCGTCCGGGGTAGGCCGTCATTGTAAATAAGAATTTGTTCTTAACTGACTTGCCTAGTTAAATAAAGGTTAAAAATATATTGTTTTCAATAAATTTGCGCACATTTCTTAACATGTTTTCACTATCATTATGGGGTATTGTGTGTTGAGGGTTAAGATTTTTTTTTTTAAATTCAATTAATTTTTAATTCAGGCTGTAATACAGCAAAATGTGGAATAAGTCAAGGGGTATGAATACTTTTGGAAGGAACTGTTTTTCACTGCAAAAACAAGGGAGGCCATCTTTCCAGTTTTCCACACAGACTTGAGTCATGCCAAATAGCTGCCACTGTGCCAATGACAAAGCAGACACTTTAATAGTCACCATACTCATTTTAGTTGCATCAGTGGGATTTACGTATCCATTAGTGATGTGTGGTTTGACTCATAACCCGCGGTTATATCTGTGGGCCGGGCGAGTTTAGGGTAGGAATGGGTACGAGTACTCGACCGGTCGTCGAAACTCTATCTTTAACCAGAGAACATTTATTTTTCTTAAATACTGTAGTACTATATATTTTTTTGTCCCCCCCTAAAATGTAAATGTTGTCTTGAAGACAATGTTATTTTGCTTTGACTCTAGTGTTCCATTTGTACATGTGCATTTGCAGGGCACACCATAAAAGCAACCATGCCAAGCATCCGTTTTTCCTAAATTCCCTTTCCCCACAATGTCGCACTCAGTCAATTGCGTTCCGACTGCTCCCTCTACACACACGTGCTGTGTGCACACAAGCTAGTGTTAAATGTGTTAATCAATTTAGAAAATTCCAAAGAACATGCAGAATAAAGGGTATTGAACGTCTGTATATCGAAAAGAGATTTAGTTTTGTAACCCTGAAAAATGATTTCAACTCTACGAATTGAGCCATGTATCAGATTATCACTTTTTGAGATGAACTGTAACAGATGCGAGATGCGCGTCACTTCGCACTGGCAACTTTTTTTAAGTTGGAAAAATATTCTGTTCGATTCTTTTGTTATATTACTTTTATTACTAGGTGTGTCTTGACTGATAAGGGCTCGGGAAAAAAGTGTCTTGTCGGCTTTTTTGTTGTTGTTGAAGTGTGTGTGTGTGGACACCTACTCGTCAAACATCTCATTCCAAAATCATGGGTATTATAATGGAGTTGGTCCCCCTTTTACTGCTCTAACAGCCTCCACTCTTCTGGGAAGGCTTTCCACTAGATGTTGGAACATTGCTGCGGGGACTTACTTTTAACCACGAGTATTAGTGAGGTGGGGCACTGATGTTTGGAGATTAGGCCTGCAAGGCAGTCGGTGTTCCAATTCATCCCAGAGGTGATCGATGGGGTTGAGGTCAGGGCTCTGTGCAAGCCAGTCAAGTTCTTCCATACCGATCTCGACATACAATTTTTGTATGGACCTCGCTTAGCGATGTCTGCACGTTAATTAACTTATAGCCTATACTGATACTTTTTTTCCAGTGTTCTCCTTTCTCTCACTCTGACTGGACTGTGTCATCACATAAAACTCTACTGTTGTTGGCTCTTGTGGAATGTGAGACTTGTAGTTTTTAAACAATTCCAGCGGGGGAAAAATAGATTATGGTTGGTTGTGATCTTCACTCGCACGCTGTGCTCGACATATCTGTTTTTAGGGGCAAATGCAAATGAAATACTCGTGCTGTAGAGCCCTGCCGCATTTTGGGAAGTTTCTCCCATTCTTCTATGCAGATCCTCTCAAGCTCTGTCAGGTTGGATGGGGAGCGTCGCTGCACAGCTTTTTTCAGGCCTCTCCAGAGATGTTTGATCGGGTTCAAGTCCGGTCTCTGGTTGGGTCACTCAAGGACATTCAGAGACTTGTCTCAAAGCCACTCCTGCGTTGTCTTGGCGGTGTGCTTAGGGTCGTTGTCCTGTTGGAAGGTGATTCTTGGCCCCATTTTGGAGGTCCTAACCTGCTCCAGAGTGCTTTTCATCAAAGATCTCTCTGCCTTAGCTCCGTTGTTTCTCATGGTCTGAGAGTCGTTTAGGTGCCTTTTGGCAAACTCCTGCTCTGTGTGCCTTTTATTGAGGAGTGGCTTCCGTCTAACATAAAGGACTGATTGGCGGAATACTGCAGAGATGGTTGACCTGGAAGGTTCAGAGTGACCATCGTGTTCTTGGTCACCTCCCTGACCAAGGCCCTTCTCCCCGGATTGCTCAGTTTGGATATGCGGCCAGCTCTAAAAAGAGTCTTGGCGGTTCAAAACCTTTTCCATTTAAGAATGATGGCGGCCACTGTGTCCTTATGGACCTTCAATGCTGCAGAAATGTTTTAGTACCCTTCTCCAGATCTGTGCCTCCGTACAGTCTCTGAGCTTTACGGACAATTCCTTCGACCTCATGGCTTGGTTTTTGCGCTGACATGCACTGTCAACTGTGGGACCTTATATAGACAGGTCTGTTCCTTTCCAAATCATGCCCAATCAATTGAATTTATCACTGGTGGACTACAAGTTGTAAAAAAATCTCACTGATGATGAAAGGAAACAGGATGCAAAGGAGCTCAATTTTTTCTGACCCTATTTTCGCATTGTCATTATGGGGTATTGTGAGTTTGAGGAAAAACATTTTTTAAATCCATTTTAGAAAAAGGCTGTAACGTAACAAAATGTGGAAAAAGTCAAGGGGTCTGAATGCACTGTATGTTCTCAATTTCAAAACTATACCAGTAGACAATGTATACTAGATGTTGTACATGCCTTGTGCTGACATTAAGTTTTTGGGTGAAAATCCAACCCTTGTTACCTAGGTGATGAAATGTCTGGAAGCAGGAGATTAGATCCTTAGCTTAAAACATACACACAACTACCAAGGTCAATGCCAGAAGGTCTGATTGGCACTTGGAAAATAGTTAATTGCCTGCATTGACTGGCCAATGAAACCAGTGGTAAGTGCACCACAGACTTCTCATTATTATTGGCCAACAACTATGAATGTCAATGGTTAACTGTCAGTTCTCACGGAGTTGGATACTGAGTGGAGGTATCGCCTCCGCTTTTGTATCAGGGCCAGTGTAGTGTGTCTCAAGTCATTATGGCTATTGGTCCTATTCCCATTACCAGAATCTGCCTCCCAGACTTGTGGCATCTTGGCCTCATTTACCCATCGCAAAGTGCTCTATTCGACCTCCCCGATTAGTTAGCTCTTGTGCCTATCCTGGTGTTAGCACATTGGTCAGATCTTCAGTTTGTAATAACGACTCCAGTTAAGTCTGTTTCAACACTTGCTTGGTGATTTAAGGACATCTTAGCAGACATTGAACTAAGCGGTCACATTACTGGTTACAATTTAAATCACTGGTGCATAATTAGCATAGGATATTTGTTGATGGTTCCACAACTGGATCTACCACTACACAAGTCGTTGCACTCTACCCTATGATGTGAAATCAAGTGTGTTACATTCTTATTTCAACATGCATATGAGTAGCAGACCCTGCAGCAAAGATTACCCTATTGTGCTGAGAGAGTGTGAGAAGAATCAAATCCTCTGGGACGAGCGTGATGAGTTTAGCTAGTATTGTAAAGACAGTCTGGTCTATGTTCCTCCACTACCTAATTAAGTAGACAAGTGTTTAAAGAGCAGTTATTCAAATATATGTGGGTTATGGACCATGCGTTGTCATGCTTCTTTGTATCAAGAGTTTTGTTTAGACATTGCTGTCATTGTGGCAGATATCTGACTATTTCCGTAAGCTTGAAGCATTTTGTCAGTTTGCATTTCTTGTTTACATGGGAAAAGCTCCCTGACTGTAGCATGGCTCTGTCGCCAGTGTAGACCATGTCTAGAATGTAGAAACTGAGAACACTAAGCTACACTTGCCTGTATTCCCTTTTTATTTTTTTATACATAGGCTACTAAAAGTCAAGCTTCCTTTTTTTAATACAGTCAAATAGAAAACGTAGTCACCCAGATGCCCCCGGGCAGAAATATTTTGCAGAAGGAGCTCTATTTTGGTGGCAGCCTTTGGTACATTTGAATGCCTTGATTCCATCCGAAATACATTGCTGAATACTTTATCGAGTTTACCTCCCAAATTTGAAACATTTGATGTGGTGTTGTGTAGAAAGATATGTTTACCATTTGAATGACTGAAAATGTATGAACTCTGTGTATTGTTATTTTGGATATCGTCTAGGCATACAGTTGAAGTGGGAAGTTTATATATACAGCCAAATACATTTAAACTCAGTTAAATTCCTGACATTTAATCCTAGTAAAAATTCCATGTCTTAGGTCAGTTAGGATCACCACTTTATTTTAAGAATGTGAAATGTCAGAATAATAGTAGAGCGAATGATTTCAGCTTTTATTTCTTTCATCACATTCCCAGTGGGTCAGAAGTTTACATACACTCAATTAGTATTTGGTAGCATTGCCTTTAAATTGTTTAACTTGGGTCAAACGTTTTGGGTAGCCTTCCACAAGCTTCCCACAATATGTTGGGTGAATTTTGGCCCATTCCTCCTGACAGGGCTGGTGTAACGGAGTCAGGTTTGTAGGCCTCCTTGCTCGCACAAGCTTTTTCAGTTCTGCCCACACATTTTCTAGGGGATTGAGGTCAGGGCTTTGATGGCCACTCCAATACCTTGACTTTGTTGTCCTTAAGCCATTTTGCCACAACTTTGGAAGTATGCTTGGGGTCATTGTCCATTTGGAAGACCCATTTGCGACCAAGATTTAATTTATTTCCTGACTGATGTCTTGATATTGATTCAATATATCCACATAATTTTCCTTCCTCATGATACCATCTATTTTGTGAAGTGCACCAGTCCATCCTGCAGAAAAGCACCCCCACAACATGATGCTGCCACCCCTGTGCTTCACGGTTGGAATGGTGTTCTTCGGCTTGCAAGACACCCCTTTTTCCTCCAATCATAACGATGGTCATTATGGCCAAACAGTTCTATTTTTGGATCATCAGACCAGAGGATATTTCTCAAAAAAGTAAGATCTTTGTCCCCATGTGCAGTTGCAAACTGTACTCTGGCTTTTTTATGGAGAATTTGGAGCAGTGGCTTCTTCCTTGATTAGCAGCCTTTCAGGTTATGGGACTCGTTTTACTGTGGATATAGATACTTTTGTACCGGTTTCCTTCAGCATCTTCCAAGGTCCTTTGCGGTTGTTCTGGGATTGATTTGCACTTTTTGCACCACGGTATGTTCATCTCTAGGAGACAGAACGCGTCTCCTTCCTGAGTGATATGCCGGCTGCGTGGTCCCATGGTGTTTATACTTGCGTACTATTGTTTGTACAGATGAACGTGGTACCTTCAGGTGTTTGGAAATTGCTCCCAAGGATGAACCAGACTTACGGAGGTCTACAATTTGTTTTCTGAGGTCTTGGCTGATTTCTTTTGATTTTCCCATGATGTCAAGCAAAGAGGCACTGAGTTTGAAGGTAGGCCTTGAAATACATCCACAGGTACATCTCCAATTGACTCAAATGATGTCAATTAGCCTATCAGAAGCTTCTAAAGCCATGACATCATTTTCTGGAATTTTCCAAGCTGTTTAAAGGCACAGTCAACTTAGTGTATGTAAACTTCTAAATATGAATCACATGTTCATGTCTTATGATAAAGTTATGCAAATTAATACATTGTCAATACATTTTTGAATATTGTTTTCTGTTTTAATGCCTGGATTCCATGAGGGCCCTGATTTATCGTATTTGGACCAGAGTGAGGCTCTCCACTAATTGTTTCTGCAGTGATGATTCTTCATCGAATGTTTTCATAATTGATCTGCAGATAATCGGCGAAACACCTAGACCTACCAGTAGCCTATGCAAATTAGGGAGCCTAAGGAACAGCTCTCTCACGATTCGGTAGGCTACACTGACTGAGGAGAAGAGTTACTCACTTTAGCATCACTGCCTGGCAAGCCCCGACATCCTAGGAAAGGATACCTGGGAAATCCAGGTATCCTTGTCCCGATGCGATACCATGGACACACAACCACTGAGTGATTTATGAATGGCAAAGGGATATATGAGATCAACTTTATTCAATGATTTCGACTCATCGTAGCCACTTAATTTACACTGAACAAAAATATAAACCCAATTTTCCATATGCACAAAAAGCGTATTTCTCTCAAATCTTCTGTAAAAATGTGTTTATATACCTGTTAGTGAGCATTTTCTCCTTTTGCTAAGATAATCCATCCACCTGACTGGTTTGGCATATCAAGAAGCTGATTAAACAGCATGATCATTACACAGGTGCACCTTGTGCTGGGGACAATAAAAGACCACTTTAAAATGTAGAGTTTTGTCACAACACAATGCCAAAGATGTCTCAAGTTGGAGGAGCGTGCAATTAGCGTGCTGACTGCAGGAATGTCCACCAGAGCTGTTGCCAGATAATTTAATGTTCATTTCGCTACCATAAGCCACCTGTTTTAGAGAATTAGGCAATACGTCCAACCGGCCTGACAACCACAGACCACATGTATGGTGTCGTGTTGGCGAGCGGTTTACTGATGTCGAAGTTATGAACAGAGTGCCCCATGGTGGCGTGGAGGGGTTATGGTATGGGCAGGCGTAAGCCACGGACAACCAACACAATTGCCTTTTATAGATGGCAATTTGAATGCACAGAGATGCCGTGACGAGGTCCTGAGGCCCATTGTCGTGCCATTCATCCACCGCCATCACCTGTTTCAGCATGATATTGCGGAGCCCCATGTCGCAAGGATCTGTACACAATTCCTGGAAGAGGAAAATGTTCCATGGCCTGCATACTCACCAGACATGTCACCCATTGAGCATGTTTGAGATGATCTGGATCGACGTGTACGACAGCGTGTTCCAGTCCCCGCCAATATCCAGCAACTTGACACAACCATTGAGGAGTGGGACAACATTCCATAGGCCACAATCAACAGCCCGATCAACTCTATGCAAAGAAGTGTCGTGCTGCCTGAGGCAAATGGTGGTCACACGAAACTGATTGGTTTTCTGATCCACGCCCCTGCCTTTTCTTTAAGGTATCTGTGACCAACAGATACATATCTGTATTCCCAGTAATGTGAAATCCATAGATTAGGGCCTAATGAATTCATTTATTTTTATTTTACCTTTATTTAACTAGGCAAGTCAGTTAAGAACAAATTCTTATTTTCAATTATGGCCTAGGAACAGTGGGTTAACTGCCTGTTCAGGGGCAGAACGACAGATTTGTACCTTGTCAGCTCGGGGATTCGAACTTGCAACCCTTCGGTACTAGTCCAACGCTCTTACCACTAGGCTACCCTTGACTGATTTCCTTATGAAAGATAACTCAGTAATATCTTTGAAATTGTTGCATGCTGCATTTATCTCTTTGTTCAGTGTACATGGTACGTGGAAATTCACGATCATCATGCTCTCTCTATCCTCTGTGTAAAGAAATGCAACTGAAACCAACCAACGTGCACACAAATTGTACCTTGAAGGTGGGAACGACCGCAGACTGTTTCCCTGTCATCGCTCGCTTTGTGACTGACAGGCACCTATCCTGTCAATAGTTTGCTAGAATATGCATGTTAATTATAGTGTGAGAGGGCTTGACGGAATAGCGACTTGAAACTTTCAAATCGAAAGTTGTCTAGTTAATATGAAGTGGATAAAGTTGCAGGCTATAAGCTGATTGGTTGGATAATCACTTCATGATTCCTCAATCTAGGCCTGATGCAAATATGAATGTAAAACATAAAATGTTAAAGATTATGTAACTCATTCTGAAAATGTACAGGATATGACTTACTTCCATACTGAGGTTATGGGTTAGGTTGGACAAATCTTACTTCCTACCGTTATATATAGTTCAGGTTTCTCTCAAACAACCAGTAGGCCTACACAAACTAAGCTTTGTGGAAATGACAATTCTTTAGATGGGAATGGATGTTGCAGTTTGGAGCATTGCACGCTTGAAATTCCACAGTCTAGTCTAAGATCATCACATTTTGTGAGGAAAGACACACAAGTGGGTGATTTTACACATTGCTCCACTTTTAGTAGCAGAATGTCATTGACAGCTGCAGTCCTGTAGACTACAAAAAGCTCAACTTGTACTAATCCTAGGAATTGAACACATTTACATTGCATGTATTGTATTGCCATGTTTGTGTAGGGGATGAATGTTCCTCATTTAAAAGTGCTGCTAGCATTAGATAGGCTAAAAGCATTTGTGTAATGAGAACAGGCCATTCAGCTCATCTAGCCTTCCCATATACCTATCTCTAAGTGACAGTCTCTAATGAACGTGGGAACGTGATTTCAGGTTTAGGGCAATATCAAGACGGTCACATTATCTTTATAGGACGTTCATTGTGGTGTCTGTGTCATGGTTAGTTAGACCAATGACTGGCTGTTACTCATCATTTAGCTGAGGAAACTCATCAAACTCAAACTCATCACTCATCATTTAGCGTATGAAAATATATTATTATTTGGTTTTCTATCAAAATAATTATTGCGAGCTAATGTGATATAATAAAGTAATTTTAATATGTTGCGAGAGAAAAGATTATTCGCCATTAAACCCGGCAGATAAATCAACATCATTAATGAAAAATTAACAAATTTAACTGTTATGCTTGCGCATATCTATAGATAAATCCATCAGAAGAGTGATGAAAGTTGGAAAGAGGATCTCAATCTCTGCGCAAGAAACACATGGACAAACTTCCAAAAATGAAGGTTAGGCTAGGGTGTTATGTTGCAGGAAATCACGCACAGAACGAGCAGTATGGCTGGTGGCATTGTCATGCTGGAGGGTCTTGTCAGGATGAGCCTGCAGGAAGGGTACCACATGAGGGAGGAGAATGTCTTCCCTGTAACGCACAGTGTTGAGATTGCCTGCAATGACAACAAGCTCAGTCCGATGATGCTGTGACACATTGCCCCAGACCATGACTGACCCTCAACCTCCAAATCGATCCCGCTCCAGAGTACAGGCCTCGGTGTAACCCTCATTGTGTAATGAGAGAGGGATGTATTGGGCATAGCCACCGAGACACAAGGAGCCCCTTGGTCATCTGGACAGTAGAGGCTTTATCGACTGATTCTTGAGTCAGCCTGTTGCATTGCAACCTGGACCTCAGAGACTGGGCAGACGAGTAGAGAAAGAGAGTGAGGAGTCTTATGGGAAGGAGAGTGAAAGATCGAGAGAACAACAAGGTGATGTATCTGCGCCCCAACAGAGGAGCTCACCTCAGCCAAATCACTCGAGGGACTTTACCTCGGCTTTGTGTTTCAGTGCCTTGTGGTGTCAGCAATTAGGCTAGCTTTTGTCTGGTGTCGTAATGACCGATGTGCTAGGCTTTTGGAAACGTTTCGGCAAGAACAGCATTCTAAACACACCCTACAGGGCACTTTTTCAAAGACTACGTCAGCGCTTCGCTCAGAATAGTAGGGCACAAGACGCTGATTCATTAGCTGATGTGCTTTGAGGCAGACTTCTGTTCTGTTCTGGTAGTGCTCTCTGTCCAAAGGTTTTCCATTTGATATGTTTTCCTGGCCTTGAAAAGGGATGCTATTAGCTAATGAAGTGCAAACACCCTATCTTATTTAAAATATCCCTTGGCTTTTTAATTGGTCTTCTTTTTGCAAGCTGACACTAGAGGACATTTCTGTAAATAAAGAGCTACTATTGGGATAAAAGGCCAACTTCTCATTTATAAAAATGTAAATGTTGCCATCGCATGTGTTAACCTGACAAGGTAGCTTGGCAATCACCAAGGCAAGTAAACTAATGAATGTGTTAACGAGCAAAACAAGCATAAAACTAGATATTCAAAATGAAATGTCTCAACAGCCCTGCAGTCATATTATGCAACTGACCACCCTCCTTTGTACACTTGTTATGTACGTGAGTGCTCATAAACTCTCAAAGGGCTCCTTGTTTGTCTTCATCCTCTGCTACTGCACACAAAGGCAGACGTGACCCCTGACCTTGGCCCTGGATGCTGGAGGAACATTGTGTGTTCATTATTTACACAACTGGCATAGCCCAGTGTCCTGGGCCCTGACCCCACACATTAAGAGCTGCTAACTCGCTCTCGCCCCACAGCTTGAAAAGCATCTCCCCTCAGCCTCCCTGGCCGCACATACACCGGCATCTGAGGATGCCATGGAATTCCCTATCAGGATTCCATTCCCCCTTAAACAATTCCTGCATTGATAGGGAAGGGGGTTGGAAAGCTGCCAGGGTATTCCTACAATGGAGAGGGGGGATAATGAGGCAGCAGCATTGACAAAGGGAATTCTCATTCAGGGCCTGGATTGACAACATGGTCTGTGTGAAACTGTGTGGCAGCACTTAGGGAGCCACAGAGCAGATACCTGAGCAGGATCTCCCACCAACAAACTCACAATCCCAGCCATTGTGCTCCCAGTGCATGGGAGGCATCCGGTCATGGTGTAGGCTCTCAATGCCACTCGTACCAGAAAGAGGAATTTCAGCTTGTTTTTTCGTAGGGCTTGAGAAACATTCACACTCCCCTCATAGTTTTGCTCTTTTTTTATATTGAGTGTAAAAATATAGATGCTAGAATAACTGAGAATTGGTTGCCTATTGTACATTGTCTTCTGTATCGTTAGTGATGGGGCTAATGATGGACAGTTGCATCACAGTATTTTTGGAAGATATTATTTGACTCAAAGTATCTATTTGTTTTCCATCTTTTTAAATAGTGAACCAAAATGTTCAGCACTTTATTTCCATGGATGATAAACTCATTTTCTCATGCTCTCTCTTGTCTCTCTGCAGCAGACATATTGTGAGCAACATCAAATCGCAGTAAAATTACAATGCATATAGAATTGTGAGAATTGCGTATTGTCACCTAAGTAAGTATTGTGATAATATTGTATCGCGAGGTCCTTGGCAATTCCCAGCCCTAGTTTTCATGCTAATGTTGTGTGTTTTCAGTTTGGAAATCCCATCAACATGCTCTTGAACCCCCTAGTTCTGTTTAGCCTTGTATAAGAAGCCATTTACGGTTGCATGTTTTACTCAGTCACAGAATTCATACACTGGAGTCTAAAAATGTAGAGGGCACAAGTGAAAAAATGTCAAGTGCACCAGCTCTTTACATTTGGGAGAGTTGTTGAGTGGCTAAGTGAGGAGTTAAGTGAAGTTGGGTGAGATAAATAGGTGCTCTGAGTGAAACTGAAGTGTGTGTTTGTTAGTGGTGCATGAGTCAGCTGTTTGTTCACCCGCAACCGCCCTCAATTGCTAATAACCCACCCGCAACCACCCGACCTATAGTGGTTCCTCCTTTAAAAGTTGCGAGCTTACGCCGCGGGACTTAGAGGTCATTTGTGGTTTGGTACGGTACCCTGCGTCACCACTTCATTGCTCCAGACCAGCGCAAGGGGGAGTTAGAGCACTGATTATTCTTTTGGGTACAACTGTGTCTCTGACAATGAATGGGTGACATAAACCTAAATAAAAAGTGATAATTGTGCACGACTTCAGTATTACTTACTAAAACTTGTTACAGAAAGGTTTTTATTTTATTTTGTTAGGATTATTTTGCTCTTACTGTAGTAATGTAGCCCACTCCCGACAGGTCACGTTGTACAGCGCCTGAGTGGTGTAGTCGTCTATGACACTGCATAGCAGTGCAAGCTGTGTTGCTACAGATGCTGGTTAAATACTTGTGCTGGCCTTAATTGGGAGACACATGAGATGACTGTAGGTTTTTGGTTTTTCTCTCTAAAAACAGAAATAAATTATTCTAAATAACAATCTGTCTTTTACAAATTAGTAACAATGTCTCAACCCATGTTCAAGAATGGCCTGTTATTAGTGCCAGTCTGTTTTAGTTTGAACGTGCAATGTAACTAATAATGGCATCTATGCTTTCACTTATGATAAAAAATACTGTAGGCCTACCGTTGGCGACATGAGTAATGTGCTGTTAACTTCTTAGGGCTAGGGGGCAGTATTTTGAAGTTCGGATGAAAAATGTGCCCAAAGTAAACTGCCTGTTACTCAGGCCCAGAAGCTAGGATATGCATATAATTAGTAGCTTTGTATATAAAACACTGAAGTTTCTAAAACTGTTAAAATAATGTCTGTGTATAACAGAACTGATATGGCCGGCAAAACCCAAGCAAAATCCATCCCGGGATGTCTGGCACGTTATTGTCACACTGTCAGTCATGTCACACTGTTTTCAATAGGCCAGCTATTCAAAGCCTATTAGATTAACCCCCAGATTGCAGTTCCTATGGCTTCCACTAGATGTCAACAGTCTTTAGAAAAAGGTTGGAACGTTCAATCATGAAAATCCTGGGTTCATGTCAAGTGTACTGTTTTGGATTCTGCGTGTAACAGGGAATGTGCGCTCAGTTCCTTTTCTCTTCTATTCAGCAGGTTATATTCCGTCTGAAATATTATAGTGTATATTCATTTTAGGGTATCTGAGTATTGATTACAAATGCTGTTTGACTTTTTTCGACTAACTTATGGGTTCTTTTGGGAAATCGTTTGTCTGCATGGATGAAAGCCATTGGGCAGGTGAATTACTGAACAAAACGCGCCAACCAAACGGAGCTATATGGATATAAAGAGGAACTTTATCGAACAAAAGGACCTTTTATTGTGTAACCTGGACGCTTTGATATGCCATCAGAGGAAGATCATCAAAGGTAAGCAATTTATTTTATGCTATTTTTGAGTTTTGTGACACCTCTGCTGGTTATGTTATTATGCTAATTGAGTTGTTGAGTGGGGGTGCTATCCTCAGACAATCAAATGTTCTGCTTTCGCCGTAAAGCCTGACAATGCTGTTAGATTAACAAGAGTCTAAGCTTTTGAAGGGTGTGCAGCATTTGTATTTTCATGAATGTTTGAATTGAGTATTTTTGTAATTTGAATTTGGTTCTCTGCATTTCACCGGATGTTGTCAAAATCGATCCCGTTCACGGGATTGGATCCGTAACAGGTTAAAAGTAATGTAGGTCTTATTTATTTAAAGAGCATATTGAAGTTAGAAGCAATAGGATTTAAAGCAACAGCCTACAGCTATTTTAGCACCATTTCGCGCTGCTCTGAGAATTTCACTGAATCTCCGCTTGGGTATTGGTTAGACTAGAATTAGAAAAATAGGGTGTAGAAATGTTATTCTCTTAGTGCAACCTTTATTTAACTTGGCAAGTCTGTTAAGAACAAATTCTTATTTACAAGGCCGGCCTACTCCTTACTCCCCATCGGGGAATTGAACCCCGGTCTCCCAACAGCACACTGGATTCTTTAGCTAAATAGCCCATCGCTGTACACCTGACCGTCACGTTGTACAGCGCCATATTTTCAGTTCCATCCTAACCGAACCCCAGGTGGTTTTTCGTTTTCCTTGGAATAGAAACACCATAATATTAATCAAATTAATTAAGCAAGTACCAGTCAAAAGTTTTACTCATTCCAGCATTTTTCTTTATTTTTACTATTTTCTACATTATGGAATAATAGTGAACCCATCACAACTGTGAAATAACACACATGGAATCAGTAAAGAACACATTCTTATTTACAAGGACAGCCTACTCCTTCCTCCCCGTTGGGGAATTGAACCCCGGTCTCCCGCGTGCCCGCATTCTCTAGTTCAGCTGTTATTGAAGGCTATCAAATGCTTCTCAAAGATGCCCTCTGGTGGTCAAACTAGCACTAACTACCATTAATGGTACCTGTGGTTCACACTTAAATAACGTGCCATAGAATTCTGTGGCACCATGCAAGCTGCGCCACAGTATGCTGCAACCTTTAAAGGAGGAACCACTGTATGTGATAAAGTGAATCTTAGGCCCGCACCTGACCCTAACCCACTAGTATAGTAAATGTGCTGTAGGCTACAGTCAGACGGCTGAATGATTTTTTGACAAGAGGTGAAGGATTTATTTTGCCAGATTTTTAGATATGTTTCTGCCTATTTCTGCCATTTTCGTAGGCTATTTGTCTACTTGTCTATAATTATACTGAACGAAAATATAAACACAACATGCAACAATTTCAAAGGTTTTATCGAGTTACAGTTCATATAAAGAAATCAGTCAATTGAAATACATTAATTAGGCCCTAATCTATGGATTTCACGACTGTGCAGGGGAGCTAGGTCCAGCCAATCAGAATGTTTTCTCCCCAAAAATGTGCTTTATTACAGCCAGCATTCCGGATCACCTCTTCACTGTTGATGTTGAGACTGGTGTTTTGCTGGTACTATTTAATGAAGCTGCCAGTTGAGGACTTGTGAGGCGTCTTTCTCAAACGAGACACTAATGTATTTGTCCTCTTAGTTGTGCACTGGGTCCTCCCACTCCTCTTGGAGCCAGTTTGCGCTATTCTGTGAAGGGAGTAGTACACAGCGTTGTACGAGATCTTCCGTTTCTTAGCAATTTCTCGCATTGGAATAGCCTTGATTTCTCAGAACAGGAATAGGCTGACGAGTTTCAGAAGAAAGGTCTTTGTTTCTGGCCATTTTGAGCCTGTAATCGATGCTCCAGATACTTAACTAGTCTAAAGAAGAGCAGTTTTATTGCTTCTTTAATCAGAACAGTTTTCAGCTGTGCTAACATAGTTGCAAAATGGTTTTCTAATGATCAATTAACATTTTAAAATTATAAACTTGGATTAGCTAACACAACGTGCCCTATGGAACACAGGCATAATGGTTGCTGATAATAGGCCTCTGTACGCCTATGTAGATATTCCATAAAAAATCAGCTGTTTTCCAGCTACAATAGTCATTTAATGTCTACTGTATTTCTGACCAATTTGATATTTTAATAGACCATTTTTTTTAGCTTTTCTTTAAAAAACAAGGACATTTTTAAGTGATCCCAAACTTTTGAACTGTAGTGAATGTAAATGTGATATTTCAGGGGGTTTAATACAAACTCAGCAAAAAAAAGAAACGTCCTCTCACTGTCAACTGCGTTTATTTTCAGCAAACTTAACATGTGTAAATATTTGTATGAATATACCAAGATTGAACAACTGAGACATAAACTGAACAAGTTCCACAGACGTGATTAACAGAAATGGGGTGTCGCATCTGCATGAACGTGCCTTAGGCATGCTGCAAGGAGGCATGAGGACTGCAAATGTGGCCAGGGCAATAAATTGCAATGTCCGTACTGTGAGACGCCTAAGACAGAGCTACAGGAAGACCGGACGGACAGCTGATCGTCCTCGCAGTGGCAGTCCACGTGTAACAACACCTGCACAGGATTGGTACATCCGAACATCACACTTGCGGGACAGGTACAGGATAGCACCAACAACTGCCCGAGTTAAATCAGGAACGCACAATCCCTCCATCAGTGCTCACACTGTCCGCAATAGGCTGAGAGAGGCTGGACTGAGGGCTTGCAGGCCTGTTGTAAGGCAGGTCCTCACCAGACATCACCGGCAACAACGTCGCCTATGGGCACAAACCCACCGTCACTGGACCAGACAGGACTGGCAAAAAGTGCTGGACATCTTTCTTTTGGTGTTTTTCAGAGTCAGTAGAAGGGCCTCTGTAGTGTTTTAAGTTTTCATAACTGTGACCTTAATTGCCTACCGTCTGTAAGCTGTTAGTTTCTTAACGACCGTTCCACAGGTGCATGTTCATTAATTGTTTATGGTTTATTGTACAAACATGGGAAACAGTGTTTAAACCCTTTACAATGAAGATCTGTGAATTATTTGGATATCTTTGAAAGACAGGGTCCTGAAAAAGGGACATTTCTTTTTTTTGCTGTGTTTTACATTTGCAAAAATGTCTAAAAAACAGTTTTTGCTTTGTCTTTGTGGGGTATTGTGTGTAGATTGATGAGAGGGGAAAAAATCTATTCAGAATAAGCCTGTAACGTAACCCTTTGGGAAAAATCAAGGGGTCTGAATACTTTCCGAATATACTGTAGCCTAAATATTTTAGAACCTTTTTAGAATGTATTACCTTTTATGTGTAGCATAAACACAACAAGTCACAATGTTTGAATTAGAGGTCAACCGATTATGATTTTCAACGCCGATACAGATTATTGGTGGACCAAAAAAAGCAGATTACGATTAATTGGATGATTTTTATATATATTTGTAATAATGACAATTACAACAATACTGAGTGAACAATGAACACTTATTTTAACCTAATACATAAATAAAATATATTTAGTTTCAAATAAATAATGAAACATGTTCAATTTAGTTTAAATAATGCAAAAACACAGTATTGGAGAAGAAAGTAAAAGTGCAATATGTGCCATGTAAAAAAAGCTAACGTTTAAGTTCCTTGCTCAGAACTTGAGAACATATGAAAGCTGGTGGTTCAATATTGCCAGTTAAGAAGTTTTAGGTTGTAGTTATAGGAAATTGGACACGTCGACTATTTCTCTCTATACCATTTGTATTTCATATACCTTTGACTACTGGATGTTCTTATAGGCACTATAGTATTGCCAGCCTAATCTCGGGAGTTGATAGGCTTGAAGTCATAAACAGCGCTCGCAAACGCAGTAAAGTGCTGTTTGAATGAATGCTTACCAGCATGCTGACGCCTACCACCGCTCAGTCAGACTGCTCTATCAAATATCAAATCATAGACTTAATTATAATAAACACACAGAAATACGAGCCTTTGGTCATATCCGGAAACTATCATTTAAAAACAAAACGTTTATTCTTTCAGTGAAATACTGAACCATTCCGTATTTTGTCAAACTGGTGGCAACCCTAAGTCTAAATATTGCTGTTACATTGCACAAACTTCAATGTTATGTCATAATTATGTAAAATTCTGGCAAATTAATTAGTCTTTGTTAGGAAGAAACACAGTTCGAATATACTTCTGTGTATTGATTTTAAGGCATTGATGTTTATGGCTAGGTACATTTGTGCAACGAATGTGATTTATTTTCACGACTGTGCTTTTGTTAAATCACCGCATTGATTATATGCAACGCAGGACCAGCTAGTTAACCTAGTAATATCATCAACCATGTGTTGTTAACTAGTGATTATGTGAAGATTGATTGATTGTTTTTTTATGATAAGTTTAATGCTCAGTTAGCAACTTGGCTCATTGCAGCCACAAGGTCCTTTTGACGCTGCACTCTCATAACAGGTGGGCAGTCTGCCACACAGTTTCCTCATGGATTGCAATGTAATCGGCCATAATCGGCGTCCAAAAAGGCCGATTACAGATTGTTATGAAAACGGCCCTAATTAGGCTACTTCAAAACTATCCTGTAGGTTACCTGCTCACGTTCATCCACTCCTCTCTAATATAATTCAAGCATCCAAACTGCGCAACGGCCATTCGATTTAATGGAAAGAGACTTCTGTTACAAAACACAAGTTTAATGACATTTGGAGATTGTCAATCCAAGCATTCACTACTAAGTAGGGAGGGATGTATTTTCTGTTTGTCGAGATGATCATCAAACCATGATAAGCGCTCTAAGTCGGTAATCAGTATGCAGTTATACGTTGCCTATTGGTTGTGTGTGGTGCATTCAGAAACCTGTTGGTGTGAAATTTTGTATTAATATATCAATCAAAATGTTAAATCTGATTTCCCCCTAGCTGATCATTGACTGTAGCCGGCTCTGATCGTAGTGTAATGACACAGGCAGGGAGAGTGAACTTTGCTTTGGTGGTCGCCAAACCCTCAACCTTCTGGCCCGTTAGACCTGTGTGGCATTGACTGAGCCACAAAACCATGCTGAAGTGGTAAAACCGTTATCCACATTTATAAACACTGTTGCTACAGTTATTTGGTAATAATTATTTCTGAGTGCAGTTTGAAGGGGGAAGTAGTGCTTTTTTTTTACAGTACAAAAGGAAGCAAGGTTTCTGTTTGGAAAATGTGGCGCCGGATAAAGTGACGGAAGATTTTAGTTTACCGGCCATCTGAGAAACTTACCGGACCCATATGCATTTGGTGCGTAACCCATTATGGCGTCCACTTACGGTGCTCAGAATGACAGAAATCACATTTAGATTATGGTTATTCATCTTAACAGAACATGCAACTCCTATAATGAAGCAGCCAATACAACAATTTTCAAACATTTACTAAAATGCAGTTCACGGGAGAACACCATTATAAACAGCGTATCTGATGAAAGCGGTATATGACAGATGAAAATATCCGTTAGAAACTAGAAAGCGGGTGTATCAAAAGATGCAACAGCTAGGATGAGTTGCTAATATGACTTGGATTGTGCCTTTGCCTTCTGGACAACCAGAAAAAGTTGATATGAAAACCAATAGAACTGGAGAGAAATGGCACAAGGAAGTCTTTCATAGGCAGCGTGCGTGGCACTCGGTCTAGCTGATTATTGAGTTTTGGCAGCCAGTTAAAATCATAAAAAATATGTGTGAAGGTAATGTCATTCTTTTGTAATTATAGTTTTTGTTTCCTTTCACGATATAACAATGCAATTGAATTACATTTAGCACTAAAGAATAACTTGACAGACATGAAAAAATGTATATATACACTGCTCAAAAAAATAAAGGGAACACTTAAACAACACAATGTAACTCCAAGTCAATCACACTTCTGTGAAATCAAGCTGTCTACTTAGGAAGCAACACTGATTGACAAATTTCACATGCTGTTGTGCAAATGGAATAGACAACAGGTGGAAATTATAGGCAATTAGCAAGACACCCCCAATAAAGGAGTGGTTCTGAAGGTGGTGACCACAGACCACTTCTCAGTTCCTATGCTTCCTGGCTGATGTTTTGGTCACTTTTGAATGCTGGCGGTGCTTTCACTCTAGTGGTAGCATGAGACGGAGTCTACAACCCACACAAGTGGCTCAGGTAGTGCAGCTCATCCAGGATGGCACATCAATGCGAGCTGTGGCAAGAAGGTTTGCTGTGTCTGTCAGCGTAGTGTCCAGAGCATGGAGGCGCTACTAGGAGACAGGCCAGTACATCAGGAGACGTGGAGGAGGCCGTAGGAGGGCAACAACCCAGCAGCAGGACCACTACCTCCGCCTTTGTGCAAGGAGGAGCACTGCCAGAGCCCTGCAAAATGACCTCCATCAGGCCACAAATGTGCATGTGTCTGCTCAAACGGTCAGAAACAGACTCCATGAGGGTGGTATGAGGGCCCAACGTCCACAGGTGGGGGTTGTGCTTACAGCCCAACACCGTGCAGGACGTTTGGCATTTGCCAGAGAACACCAAGATTGGCATCAGTTGGATCAGCCTGTAGTGTGGTTTTCCACTTTAAGTTTGATCCAAATCCAGACCTCCATGGGTTGATAAATTTGATTTCCATTGATAATTTTTGTGTGATTTTGTTGTCAGCACATTCAACTATGTAAAGAAAAAAGTATTTAATAAGATTATTTCATTAATTCAGATCTATGATGTGTTATTTTAGTGTTCCCTTTATTTTTTTGAGCAGTGTATATATATATATATATATACACACAAAGAAGATAGAAAAGGAAACAAAAGATAATGTGTCTAATTTTTTATGTTGAGACAAGAACGGGAGGGGTGTGTAGCGAATATAGCCTATAGGCGCGTCCAGAATGCACTCAACTCTCTCCCACCAATTATTGCGCAATCATTGTGTTGTTTGCCCTTTGACTGTGTATTTGTCCCGTTAACGTAATTTGGTTACATTAACTTCTATTACTAATTAGGCGTACAGCCATTGACCGTTTTCATTCTCGAAGTGGAAACATGGTTTGCGGAGTTCACAATTTGACACACTTGTGAGAAACAAGTTTTTATTTCAAAGCCATAATTTTTTATGAATTTTGTAAATTGTTCATTGTCTTTCTGTTTGGAGTTCTCCATGTGAGCAATGAGCATAGTTTCTCTGTCTTGTTGAGGGAGCACATGGCTGAGCATGCATAGAAGTAGCCTACCTGGCCTGCTGTGGGCAAATGTAGGAAAATACACATTTGGGCTTGTCTGATTTCTGGTTGTCTTAACTCACCACACTGGAATAAGTCTGTCATTTATTTACGTTCCCTTTGTTTTGTTTTTTTCATTAATATCTGCCAGGATATTAGTAATCCCTCTGTCTGAAGGTGTTCTGTCTCTGGTTTGGACTCCATCTCACTCCCTTCTAAAGGGTCAACTGTGGGACAGCAACACCTTCAGGTAATGACTTCATCACTCACACACTTAGAGGTGAATGGGGATAGGAGGATGCTACAACATTTGTCCTAAGCTCTGGCAAGTGTTTAGAAAGTCAAGTCTCCTGCGAACATCATTGGAAAATAGTCTGTTCCTCTCCATTATTTCCCTTTCACCAGACTCACTTGCTATGTCTCTTTTTAGAACTATCATACCAGCTTGACCCAGTGTACTCCCATGTGATGTTAGATAAGGTCTCTAATGATAACAGAAACGTGTATTTTCTTGGTGACCTGAACATTGACTGGTTATCATCTAGTTGTCCTCTCAAGAGGAAGCTTCTTACTGTGACTAATGCCTGTAACATGACCCAGGTTATCACTCAACCAACTAGTCTATACCAATAGTGTTGGATCTGTGAAATCTACTTGTATTGATCATATCTTCACTAATGCAGCGGAGCTTTGCTCCAAAGAAATATCTGTTCCCATTGGCTATAGTGACCAAAACATTGTGGCAAAACAAGGAAAGCCAAAGTACCAAAGGCAGGACCTAAAGTTTATGTGTAAGAGATCATACAAAATGTTTTCTGAAGACTTTTGTTGAGTATGTAAAATGATTCTTGCCAATTGGTGACAAACATGCACTTGTTAAGAAACAAGCTATTTTGTACATAATGTTGCTGCTTCTGTCTCTTATGACGGAAAAGAGCTTCTGGACCTCAGAACAGCGATTACTCACCTTGAATTTGACAAATATTTTTTCTTTAATGAGTCCGAAGGGAGGGATTTACTCCAGACACTCGAACAGGCCCTCATCCCCGTCATTCGCAGGAGAAAGAGACGGAGAGTTCGCGGAAGGAGATTGGGTGCCTTGTGAGGATCAGGCGAAGAGCGGCTAATCTGCCTTTGCCATCCGTACTGTTAGCCAATGTACAATCGCTTGAAAATAAATGGGACGAACTAAAAGCACGTATATCCTACCAAAGGGACAGTAAAAACTGTAATATCTTATGATTCACCGAGTCGTGGCTAAACGATGACATCAATAATTATGGATGCACGATATATCGGTGATCATATCGGAATCGGATGATGCCAAAAATGCCAACATCGGTATCGGCCCGATGTCTAGTTTATGGCGATGTGAAAAACAGATGTCAAACATACCGTGCATACCTATATAACGTAGGTACATGACGTTTTGACGCCACAAAAAATGTTGCACTACACGTGCAACACAGCATTCCTAACCTAGCCCACAATGTCTGCTGTGTGGATCGAGCAGTCATTTGAAAGAATAAGAACATTTCAGCGAGACAACTCAAAGGCGAAATCCATTAACGCCAAGATAATGGAATTCATTGCCCTTGACAATCAACCGTTCTCTGTCGTGGGTGATGTTGGCTTTCGCGACTGGTCGAGCACCGCTACACATTAACATTACCAAGTGCGCTATTGTTCAGATGTTGCCCTACCGGAGTTATACAGTAATAGTGTCACTGCTATTAGCTTCACGACATACTATGGAATGCCATTTGGGTCTTTACGTATCAAAAAAGATACATTTCAAATAACACTATTTGACGTGTTAAATAAGCTTTTAATTTGACACGTCAAATAACACAGTCCTATTATCGAATGTTGTGTGTTCTGAATTTGCACGTGTAAGCCAAGCGAGCCGCCACTACTATAGCATTGTCAAAGCTGTACAAACACTATTTGAACGCGTTAAATTATGTGACGTGCAGTCATATTCAGGTTCTGATTGGTCAACAAGCTTATTTGACACGTCAAATAGTGTTATTTGACATGCAAAGACCCAAACGGCGTTCCATAGAAATGCTGGTTGAGAATGAAACGACATTACCAAATGAACAACGAAACAGCACACCAAGTAAGTGAAAGAAATTGGTTTTTACTGATAATGGGGACATTACCAGTAAGATTTGGCATGGGTCCTCCGTTCCTCAAAAGGTTCTACAGCTGTACCATCGAGGGCATCCTGACGGGTTGCATCACTTCCTGGTATGGCAACTGCTCGGCCTCTGACCACAAGGCAGTACAGAGGGTAGTGTGTACGGCCCCTCACCGGGGCCAAGCTTCCTGCCATCCAGGACCTCTATTTGTATTTATTATGAATCCCCATTAGCTGCTGCCAAAGCAGCAACTACTCTTCCTGGGGTCTAGCAAAATTAAGGCAGTTTATAGAATTTTTAAAACCATTACAATACATTCACAGATTTCACGACACACTGTGCGCCCTCAGGCCCCTACTCCACCACTGCTGCATATCTGCAGTACTAAATCCATGTGTATGTTATCGTGTGTGTATGCATGTGTCTGTGCCAATGTTTGTGTTGCTTCACAGTCCCCGCTGTCTTTTAATCTGATTTTTTAAATCTAATTTTACTGCTTGCGTCAGTTACTTGATGTGTAATAGAGTTCCATGTAGTCATGGCTCTATGTAGTACTGTGTGCCTCCCATAGTCTGTTCTGGACTTGGGGACTGTGAAGAGACCTCTTGTGGCATGTCTTGTTGGGTTTGCATGGGTTTCCGAGCTGTGTGCCAGTAGTTTAGACAGACAGCTCGGTGCATTCAACATGTCAATACCTCTCATAAATAAAAGTAGTGAAGTCGATCTCTCCTCCACTTTCAGCCAAGAGATTGACATGCATGTTATTAATATTAGCTCTCTGTGTACATCCAAGGGCCAGCTGTGCTGCCCTGTTCTGAGCCAATTGCAACTTTCCTAAGTCCTTTTTTGTGCCACCTGACCACACGGCTGAACAGTAGTCAAGGTGTGACAAAACTAGGGCCTGTAGGACCTGCCTTGTTGATAGTGCTGTTAAGTAGGCAGAGCATCGCTTTATTATAGACAGACTTCTCCCCATCTTAGCTACTACTGTATCAATATGTTTTGACCATGACAGTTTACAATCTAGGGTTGCTCCAAGCAGTTTAGTCATCTCAACTTGCTCAATTTCCACATTATTTAGTTGAGGTTTATGGTTTAGTGAGTGTTTTGTTCCAAATACAATGCTTTTAGTTTTAGAAATATTTAGCTTATTCCTTGCCACCCACTCTGAAATTAACTGCAGCTCTTTGTTGAGTGTTGCAGTCATTTCAGTTGCTGTAGTAGCTGACGTGTATAGTGTTGAGTCGTCCACATACATAGACACTCTGGCTTTACTCAATGCCACTTTATATAATGTTTGCATATCCTACATTACTCATCTCATATGTATATACTGTACTCTATACCATCTACTGCATCTCGTCTATGCCGTTCGGCCATCGCTCATCCATATATTTATATGTACATACTCTTATTCATTCCTTTACACTAGTGTGTATAAGGTAGTTGTTGTGAAATTGTTAGATTACTTGTTAGATACTACTGCATGGTCGGAACTAGAAGCACAAGCATTTAGCTACACTCCAATTAACATCTGCTAACCATGTGTATGTGACAAATAAAATTTGATTTTGATGAACCTCTTAGGGATCCAATCCCGTGAACGGGTTCGATTTTGCCAACATCCGGTGAAATGCAGAGCACCAAATTCAAATGACAGAAATACTAATTTCAAACATTCATGAAAATACAAGTGCTGCACACCATTCAAAAGCTTAGACTCTTGTTAATCTAACAGCATTGTCAGATTTCCAAAAGGCTTTACGGTGAAAGAAGAACATTTGATTGTCTGAGGACAGCGCCCCACCATACATATTCAATTAGCATAATAACATAACCAGCAGAGCTGTCACAAAACTCAAAAATAGCATAAAATAAATTGCTTACCTTTTGAAGAGCGTTATCTGATGGTATACCCAAGCGTCCCTTTACACAATAAAAGGTCCTTTTGTTTGATAAATTCCTCTTTATATCCATAAAGCTCAGTTTGGTTGGCGCATTTTGTTCAGTAATCCACCTGCCCAAAGGTGTTCGTCCATGCAGACAAACGATATCCCAAAAGTACCGGTAAAGTTCGTTGAAAAAAGTCAGCGTTTGTAATCAATACTCCAATACCCTAAACTGAATATAAACTATAATATTTCAGACGGAATATAACCTGCTGAATAGAATAGGTAAAGAGCTAAGCGTGCACTCCCTGTTACGCACAAAATCCATAATAGTACACTTGACGTGAACTCAGGAAGATCTTGCCTTACTCCCTTGATTTTCAAGATATAAGCTTCAAACCTTTTTCTAAAGACTATTGACATCTAGTGGAAGCCATTGGAACTGCAATCTGGGAGCTATTCCCCTATATAACCAATAGGCCCCTAACTGAAAACAGGTCATCCCCACTCCCTGGATGGATTTTGCATGGGTTTTTGCCGGCCATATCAGTTCTGTTATACTCACAGACATTATTTTAACAGTTTTAGAAACTTCAGTGTTTTCTATCCAAAGCTACTAATTATAAGCATATCCTAGCTTCTGGGACTGAGTAACAGGCAGTTTACTTTGGGCACGTTTTTCATCCGAACTTCAAAATACTGCCCCCTAGCCCAAAAAGGTTAATGGATTTCGCCTTTGAGTTGTCTCGCTGACATGTTCTTACTCGTTCAAATGACTGCTCGACTTGTTGACGGCTTGATCCACACACAGCTAGGTTAGGAATGCTGTGTTGCACATGTAGCGCTATATTTTTCGTGGCGTCAATACGTCATCTACCTATGTTATATAGGTATGCATGTCAGATTTTACATCAGTTTTGCACATTGGCGTTAAACTAAACATCAGGCTGATGTTGTCATTTTTAGCTAATATTTTCCAATTCCGATATGCTTACCAATATATCTAAAACCAAAAGCTTGTATTTGGTTAAAGGTTGTGCATGAAGGGTGTGACAGTCAAACTAGTTCATTAGAGAGGCTTCCATTAAAGAAAACTCTTGTTCTATAGCTCTGAATTCACGAAAAGCCATAAATCATGTTTTCAGATATTATGGTAAATTATATTAAAGGCTGCACTGAAATCTAACTGTACAGTTCCCACAATCGTATTATCAATCATCAGTAATTTGTGTCAGTGCAGTACATGTTGAGTGCCCTTCTCTAAGCATGCTGGAAGTCTGTCAATTTGTTTTATAGAGAAATATCATTGTATTTGGTGAAACAAAATGCTTTCCAACAGTTTGCTAAGAGCTGCCAGCAAGCTGATAGGTCTGCTGTTTAAGTTGTTATTCAGTACTTTCAACACTTTTATAACCCATAAATGCTTGTTCTCCCTACTTCCACTCAAGCTACAACCAGCACTGCAATGAATGATAAGCTTGCGGTATTATTAGGGGCTTGTCTCTTTATTTATATTTTTTAAAAATATTGAGTAATATTTAACTTTCTCTAGTCATAGGAGTAACAACATTAATTGATGCATGAGGCAGAAATAATGCAGTGTGACTTGACTTTCGCCATCAGCTGGAAGACTGTCCCCTTTTCTCACCGCTGCTCTCTCCCTCCTCAGACTAACCATCAAATGGTTAAGTGGTTAATGTTGCATAGGCTTAAGTTTAAGTCTGGTTAAAAAAAGTATTTTTACTTAAGTGATCTTGGCTCCGAAAAGGTTGATGACCGCTGGTCTATGTCATGCAAAGAGCAGGTGTTCCTTATGTTTTGTTCACTCTTTGTATATATGAATAGTATGTAAATAGTATTTTTGTTGTCTCCAATTTATTACATTTTTTTATTTAGAACTGAATGTAATATCTTATGATCTTGTCTAACTGTTATGTACTTTGTCATGTATTTTGGACCCCAGGAAGAGTAGCTGCTGCATGTGCTGTAGCTAATGGGGATCCTAACAAACTAAACTCTCAATCTACTAACCTACCTTACCTATCACTTTTGGGTGTGTATTCAATGCACTCGATACTGCCTGTAGTATTAGAGTATGCATCATTTACATATGGTAGCATAGGTGGAGGGGGCTCATAAAAACGACGAGGAACTGGCTGGCCAGACACGTTGCTCAGCTCTGAGGTTGAGGAGGATGAGCCAGTTTGACAGTCTCTCGTCCCACTCTTCTCCCAGTCCATCCACTCAAATAGAAGGCTTTATCTGAGTGGATCTGCTCATTTGTCAACTCCAGAGCGGGTTTCCAACAGCAGCGTTATTCAAAACAAGCTCCACCATGCCTGATCCTTCAGCTGTGCGGAGAAGAGGCAATTTGAGCGATGAGTCATCAGTGGAGAAGTGTCCCCATGTCCTAGGCCTGATAGCCAGGGCTTATTATTCTACCTATTGCTCCTAATTTGACTGAAATTTTAATGGTGCTGTGTTGTGCGAGGGATTGCAGCTCCTGCCCTATGTGCCGTGACTAAGAGGCTTGTGAAAACTGCGAGGTGGATGCTGGCATTGGTGCAATTTACAGAGGCGCACAACACACCCATTGGCTGTTTTCAAATGCAACTCAAGGTCCAGAAACCATAGAGGCAGTGGCAGTTTCATTGGATTGCAAAAAATGGAATTTCTGTAAGCTAAAAAATCATTTCCCCCTCTACCCCTGGGAGGAATTCAAAAGTTAAGGCTCTCACTTGTTAGGCTAATCATTCTTAGATGGACTGGTAATAAATAACAGCTTCCTCAGAATCTCAAACAAGTGCTGGATGGTAGTTTCAAGCCATCTGATATTCTGTACTCTGTGACTGTAGGCTAAAAATGGCCTCCCAGTAATTAGTCAACAATTTAGCCATATTGTCTGTTGGAAATGATCAACCAAATGGGCCCTGTAATGGAAAATATGAAACTACCTGCTTTTACTCCAATTCCATATGTTTGCCATCCATAGCCCCCGGCTGCAGTTGCCAAGCGCCCAGTCTCTTTCTCCAGTCCTTTGCCATCCTGTTATGTGCCACTTCGGGTGCTGTTTTGATGAGGCTGCTGTCTGGTTGGGGCTGGATTTTAGTGAGCCCGATAATATCCAACACGTAATTGGATTGGAATCTGCAAGGTTACTTGACTGCAGTTTTTCGACAGATGGGTCAGTTAAAGTCAGGGATGCGTGACTGTTTCTGTGATGATGGTTAGCACCAATTTTGTAGCCCTGGATTTGGACTCATGTCTTAAGTTGCTGGACTCTACCATCATGGACTCTAAACTACATGACTTGGACTCTGCAATTTATACATGAGTAGTAAAAAAATGTAAAAAGTGATTGCATGTTTTCCTTATATTTGTATCCTAAATAACCTACACGCTGTAACTATGGTCAATTATCGCTTGACACCCAACCCGACTAACTACTTTCTTCATATGGACTCAAGGACTGATGGCTTGGACTGTTGTGCATTAAGTCAATAGTAACTCAAAATATTTGTCACTACAACACTGGTTTCAAGATACTCAGGTGTAGGGCAACCTCTCACAAATTAACTGAGAGAACCTTGCACAGTTTTGATTTGATTGTTTCACAAAATCCAAGCATTCCACCAGCTCTCATCCTATATTTACTGATGCAGAGTGCATTCGGCTAAACATGTCATAAACCAGTTAAGCTACATGCCATGTGTATAACATTAGCCTAGAGTGTTCAGTTAAGCACTAAGGCCCGAGGAGGTGTGGTATATGGCCAATATACCACGGCTAAGAGCTGTTCTTATGCATGACGCAACGCGGTGCTCTTAGCCGTGGTATATTGGCGATATATCACAAACCCCCGAGGTGCCTTATTGCTATTATAAATTGGTTACCAACGTGATTGGAGGAGTAAAAATAAATGTTTTGTCATACCCGTGGTATACGGTCTGATATACCACGGCTGTGAGCCAATCAGTACTCAGGGCTCGAACCACCCAGTTTATAATAGTAACACGGTTAACAGTCATAGCAGTTAGAACTGTATTCACTTTGGGTGAAATTCAGACCTGATTTATGCGCCTATTAATGAAACTTTAATTACATTTTTATGCAATTTTTTCTCTGTGTATTCTGACCTTGGAGTTAAGCATGGGGAAATGCATGTGGCAGCCAGGTATTCGTTTGGGGGTGGAGATCACATGAATGGAGGTGTGGCAGAGGTGTGTCTACAGATTAAAATGTTCTGACCTTGACTCAATTCCGGCATAATTCAAGCACATTTACACTCAAGGAAACCATGAATAAGCTTGAGCAACCTGTCAGTTCCAGATGGAAAAATGGCTACATTCTGATTTCCCAATATTAATAACATCATTCTCCATGTGCTATAATTTAAACATTGATAAGAGCTATTGATAAAGAGCTAGGTAAATTAGTCATAGGACTGCAAACTGAAAATGTATGACCCTTTCCCATAGGCTAAGTATGAAATGGTGTGGCTTTATGCAGAATTTAAGCTGTGTGGCCTTAGGGAATGAATGTTATTTTTAATAAGGGTTACATGGAGAAAATTGGACCTCAATTAAATGAAAATGGATGGCACTCCTATCAACAACATATATTTTACCTAAACCCTCCCTAAACGCTTGAAAAGAAACAAGTGACCCCCACCCAATCCCAGAAAAATAGTTAAATCAAAGTGGATCCCAGAGAACATGTCTACTGTTTACCCTAAGTACTTGGACAGACCAGAGCCTTAGATATGCAGTTTTAGAAACTGTTCTTCATCCTGTCAGCATTACATGGCAATACAGGAATTGTGATAGCGCACGGGGCTGCGGGCCAGAAGGTGGTGTGTTCGCAGACCACCGTGAACAAGAGTAGGGGTGGAAAGATTGCCTTTAGACTAAAAGCATTACATCATGGGCAAGAAACAAGTTGCTTTTAATCAATGAAATTATAGTAGGAGCAAGCTATCGAAGTTGACCTCCGGTCCTCATTTGTGCTCTCCTTCTCAAACTGAACAGAACATAGGCTAGTCCGCGTGGAAGATGTTTTTTTTTTTGACTAGGCATAATCAACAACACAATTTGGAAGAAACCTTTGACTCCCTCTGAACTGCCACCATAGCCCTACACAGCACAGCCATTGGTTAAGCAGCACACAAACACGTTATTGATCAACAAGAGCAGGCCGGGGCTCAGGGTTGGAATATCCATTGCAGTGTGTAATGCAGCCTAGTTTTATTTGGACCATCCCAGCAGCGATCTTGGAAATATAACTTTGCTCTGTGCTTCTCCGAGCATGTACTTCGTAGCCTATAGCTATTTGAGCATTTGATTGAGACCAACTAAATAGCCTATAGGCACATTTGATATTGCACACCCAGCGGAGAATCAGAGATGAGGGGCTGCATCGGCAAATATATATATATATATATATATAAAAATATCTCATCTCAATCTCCTAATAAGTAACTAATTCTAAAACACAGAAATATTGAAATTTCATCAATTACAAATTACATGACCCTCCCTTTGACTAGATTTAAAAATACTAAACCCTCCCCTTAACTGAAATTGGATAAAGCATGACCCATTTTCCTCCAGGTAACCATTCTGTAAATTTCGATCTGTCCCCGACACCTTTCAGGGATGAATCTTGGAGACTCATGATGCAAGGCAAAGCCGAACAGAAGGACAGTCACGCAACATTTTACTTTTTGTGCGCTCCAGAATGTTTTAATTATTTTCCCAGAATTTTCCTGTTAATTACAATTTCCTATTATGTTAAATATTATTAGCCACTATCAGTATCGACCGTAAGATTTAGTTCCCTTCAGTTGGTAGGCCTACCCTACATTACATTACGCTGTTTGATTTAGTCTACCTTTATTTGTTTCCTCTAAACGCTTTCACTCCCGTGTGGTTGTTGCTAAGGGGTCGCTAGCAATAGTGGGTAATATGTATTAACTAGTTATACAATAATTTGGGACGGAGCCTATTTGAATCATCATTGAAAGCAGACAAAACACGGGGCCTGTCACACAGTTCACGACAACTGGACCGTTGGCATCACATTCCATCAGTGAGGATTAAGGTAGATTTATGACTATTATTCAACCACTATTATACACTTTTCTCCCCTTCCAATAGTTCATGGATTGAACAACTGAATATGGCAACTTTCAGTATGAATCAAAACTCTGTATTTGGGGGGGTTTTCGTCGGTTGAATTAAATGTATTCAGTGCGCATAAAGCCGAAATCACACACAGACGCCCGTCACTGACATGAAATTTGCGTGCGAGAGTAAGCGTCAATTCACATACACTGCGTAGTATGCCTACGTAATTGTCATGAAAATCCATAAACAGTTTAGCTATTTAGCCCCTGACAGTTGTGTGTTTCTTTTGACCTTAGATGTCCTACGAGAGCCACCTTACCTGGGCTTAACAGTTGTTGTTTTGCTAGTTCAGGAGGATGATGTTAATAAACGGCTCGGGTTTATTAGAAACAACTACATCTCGTTCTTTCTACATAAACAGTATTCTCTCTTGAAGTCGGAGTCCTCGAGTTTTCCAGCCGTAGCCTAACCTAGGCTATATGATCGAAGTCAACACAGGTAGGCTGCAAATGTTTTCAAATATACTGAACAAAAATATAAACGCAACATGTAAAGTGTCAGTCCCATGTTTTATGAGTTGAAATAAAAGATCCCAGAAATCTTTCTTATGCACCAAAAGCTTATTTCTCTCAAATTTTGTGCACAAATTTGTTTACATCCCTGTTAGTGAGCAGTTCTCCTTTGCCAAGATAATCCATCCACTTGAAAGGTGTGGCATATCAAGAAGCTGCACCTTAAATGGCCACCCTAAAATGTGCAGTTTTGTCACACAACAGATGTCTCAAGTTTTGAGGGAGCAAGCAATTGGCATGCTGACTGCAGGAAGGTCCACCAGACCCCGCAGGTGAAGAAGCCAGATGTGGAGGTCCTTGGCTGGCGTGTTAACACGTTGTTTGCGGTTGTGAGGCCGGTTGGACATACTGCCAAATTCTTTAAAATGACGTTGGAGGCAGCTTATGGTAGAGAAATGACCATTCAATTATCTGGCAACAGCTCTGGTGGACATTCTGCAGTCAGCATGCCAATTGCACACTCCTTCAAAACTTGAGACATCTGTGGCGTTGTGTTGTGTGCAAATCTGCACATTTTAAAGTGGCCATTTTTGTCCTCCGCACAAGGTGCACCAGTGTAATGATCATGCTGTTTAATCAGCTTCTTGATATGCCACACCTGTCAGATGAATTATCTTGGCAAATTAGAACTGCTCACTAACAGGGATGTAAACAAATTTGTGAACAAAATATTATGTTTGGGCTCTTTTTATTTCACCTCATGAACACTTTACATGTTGTATTTTATATTTTTGTTCAGAATACATAAATAATGTACAATATATTAGGTTCTGATAGATCCCCCTACTTATAAAGTTATAGTATATAAACTGTTAAGTATATAAAATGTAACTCTGTAAAATCTTCGAAATTGTTGCATGTTGCGTATATACTTCTGTATTTGACTCAAAAGCCTTAGTTTAAAGCCCAATACATTTTAAACGACATCTTTAGTCTACTTAGCACAGGGAAGATCATAACAATTCCTCTAATTCCTTTTCTACAAACGACCCGTGCAATTTATCCGCTTACTTTACCAGCATTGCTCCGCGTAGACACAAAAAAAAAATAGACTTGCTTTCTAATTTGATGAGCTATGAGGCCGTAGACACCAGTGACGCTCGCGGTCTGTTTTGTCATTCACTCATGCATGCTACTTCCAGCGTGAGCACGCTCGTTCCCACTCTTAAAAAAAAAATATATATATATATGCTTTTCGTTTGAATTGAGCTTAAGTGGGCCATACCCAAAGAGTTAGTGACGCACCTGCATATGGTAAGTCTGAATACCGAATACTTAGAAGAGCTTAAAACTAGTGGGAACCGAAGTCTGAATTGGTTCCTTAGAGAACAACAAACCATCGACTGACAATTGAGCTACGCATATTTAGTATGATGCCTAGCGTCATAAATCTCAGCCTTAAGCTACTCTTTGTTGTACAAGACAACGGGAAATGCTGAACAAAATGTTAAGCTTAACCCAATGCTTGTTTGATAAATTGTTAATATTTTTTCTGCACCTGAAGTCCTTTAACACAAACTACAATTGGGATTTAGGCTATTCTCAGTCGAGGGAAAAGAAACCATAATAATTCTGAACAAAGCCTTATAAAAACGTAATTGCAGTTAGGCAATGCTTGTCCAAATGTTATGTCTTTTGAGGATGTTTTTTTTGTGAAAGCTAGTGCTGAAATGCTAAATCACTAAGATGGTGTCACAGGTCATACCCTGGGGACAGACCCCTGGCTTAGGGCTTAGTCTTTTACAGTGGGGCTGGTAGATGAACGCTTTGTCTGGCCAAGATGTTCACTCAAGCATGGAGCCACATGAGAAAGCTCTTTTAGAGGCTGACCCGTTTAGTCAACCCAAACCTACGCAAAATGTTGAATTGCCCACCAAGTGTTATTGTTGTCAGATACGTTATTGGTCACAATGCTTTGTTTAATCTTTGTATGTACAAAACTATGATGTCTTTTGATTTAATAATTGATCTCGACATTTCCCGTTCCTGGGAAAAGGCAGGATTAGCACCGCGTTACAGAGAATTTGTGGAAAGGATAGGAGCGGTGCATTATACAAATTGTGTAAAATCTGACCCATATGCTGGGTTTATTTATTGATTGAGCTCTACTGCATTAATGCCTATCTCAGTATGATGTGCTGACTCCTACCCTTGCTTTAACCAATGAGTCTGCCTAACATCCTGGACATGATTAATCTGTCGTGTTGACAGTCAAACTAAGCATGCTTTTTCTCGCTTTGGTTTGGCAAAGAACGCATGAGTGTAATTTCCTAATGACTAGTTCCATCTTTTCTGAAGCCATTAGTATTAATATACAGATGAGGCCTGAGGTATTACTGTGTAGTTACTGCAACGTACCATTGGCAATCTTTTATTTGTAGCATAATATAGGCTATAGCGCTTGTTTGAGTAACTGCAGATTTCCCTCCTGTATGCCACTATGCGAAAGCGGATAATATACAGTTATCAGTTTTTCTTAACGCATCCACTTATGAATCTTCTACGTTAATGTGGTATAAATTCTACCCAGGACATCTCTCATGCATTATAGCAAGTGTTGTAGTCCTCCTCAGGCCTCTCTTGTATTATGTCTTTCACTTTATTTGTTCCTCCCAGGTATGTTCAGTTGAAATGATAGAGGACATAAAAATGCACATTATGTCAAACACGCAACTCGTACCACTCAAACTCGGTGCTCTTGTGAATGCGCAAGCTCTAGGGATTTGAATGGTTAACCGTTAGTTTATTAGCTGCCAAAAGAAATGTAACTGGTCATGCTTATCGGATTATAGGTTAATTTGCATAATGTATTGGAGTTACATTTTATTTGTGTTCGCTATGTAGGGTAAGTGTACCTATTAAGCCCACCAAAATCTAAGTTTAGACATTTCTAACATATACTGCCCTAATCCTTGTAAAAAGCTACAATTTAAAGATTTATCTCTCGTGATTTTTTTATGACTTTACTTACAATTTGATAAAATATGTGAAAAGTCCAGACTGGGTTTAATGTGTACCCTATAAGGCCATGGGTGCAAATGTTTAGAATGTAGAAACTGACATTTCTTGTGTAAAATTGGATTATGTCAATCAACCCCTAAAGTTATTCAATAAACTGATCTTTGCTATTCATCATGAAAGTAGCACTTATAATGGGGGTCAAATTGTATCCACAGAGATCGGCTTTTGTTCTTGTCAACCAGTACACACCTGAATTAACTTCAATCAAGACATTAATAGTTGAATCAGGTGTGTTATTGCTTGGTTAGAACACAAAGAAAGAAAGACTACAGTATGACAATGCCACCACCCAAAAGTGCATGAGTATAGTTACCCAATAGTCATCATCTTGTCCCTCATTTGTTCTCATTTTAGTCCACCACGTGTAGGTGTTCTGTCCCTGATAACCCTCAACCCTGATCTCATTCTCCTCTGCATCAACGACTACAGGTCCAACCAAACATCTTGGAGAGAGTACAGAGGTTTCTAATTGTTTCTAATCTTGGTAAAGACACCATAGCTAGAACTGTAGTTGTGTTCTAATCAACTTAAATCGGAACAAAAAACATTTATGCTCATGTTCATTGAATATTAGGGATATCAACAACCCATCCCCATGTGTTTCAATTTAAACAGGCTTTATAGGAGCTTAATTGGAACAACGGTGATTTTTGGTGAAAAGGACAGAATAGCAAAGTCTACTCATAAATAATTTGGAAACCATTGGTTTGGGGCATGATTATACAGTTGGTTTCATTTCATTCTGTATAGACGGAGTGCATTTTGTGCTACTGTACCCTTTAAGCCAAACAGATGTCAAATTTACAAAAATGTCATTTATGTATAACAATGCAAGGTTCATTTAACAGTAAAATAAAACAAAATGCATGCTGTGAATGCCTGAAATCTCTTCTGCAAGTTATGTTGCTGCTGTGTGGCTGTGACATGCAGGCGCGACTTCTGGCATGAAAAACCCATATTTTCAATTGGAAATAATAGGTCATGAAATATGTTATTATTTGCATATATCAGCACATTAATCTCAATTTGAAAGTATGATCACTAATCTGAGAGCGTACTAAAAATATCAGCAAAATGTGTTTATCTGAGGGTAGCCTCAACTAGCCTCAAGTTTTTTTTGCGGCTTTGGAATTGGCCGCTAGTGGGAATAATGTAATAATAAAACGTGATTGATATTGTTTAGAATAAAACGTGTTATGGGTATAACAACCAGATGAATTAGTCGAAACATTAAACAGCAGAAAATCTTAGTTTTTTTATTAAATCCACAGATGGAAGTGGGCTTAATAGGTACGCTTATTTACACACTCCAATTGTTGGACAAGCATATTGTGTACAATTTGCCTATAGGCTATAGTTAGATGGGAAAGCCTTATAGGCTTACTACTGTTACCAAGCAATTGGAAAAGAAACTGTTCAAAATGTCTGTGAGACGATAGGCTTGCTGTTGTTGCATCTTTCTATTAAGGTCTTAATGAAAAATGTCAGTTCCTTGGATGCGTGCATTTGTATTTTCTGTTGGTCACGTCATTGATCATTTTACTATTTCGAACAAATTTAACCGGTTGTTAACCAGTTAATGGAGGGGTCAGTTAGTCATCAGCAAAACTGACTCATTTTCACTTTTGTTATTCTCAGCTGGAGTAACATGCTGTAGCCGGCTTCCTATGATGCAGGAACAATTCTTGAGAGAAACCACGCATGACAGAATTGGGCCATCCCAAGCAGGGAAAGAGAGGAAAAGGGCAGCAGAGTGGATCTCTTCAATACAAGTCCCTCACAGCTTGGAAATCATTCTTTGTCATATTTACTTAATTTTTTTCTCTCTCTTTGATGCCAAAGGGCCTTTGCTAACCTTTTGAGAGATGAATCTCTGTTTTCCAGACAGTGCTCAAAAACGTTTATTTCGATAGAGTGATCGCGGAACTAATAGGCCCAGTCCTATCTCATCGCCAGCATGGAAAAGCAAACATCTGTCTGTGCAATGCTGCAACTCCCAGTAGTCACACACTTTATTATGTTTGAGCACTCAACCCATTTTTAGATGTTCATTAATTGCATCTGTTTGTTGTTGCCTGGTTCGGGCACAGAGTTCAAACCAAAGTGAATAGGCCTACAAACCAGCTGGCATTGGGCTCAAATTGTCATGGTCTCATGCTTTGCTTTTAACTACTTAGGGAGTGGTGGTGCGCTAGCACCCCACTCCCGACACTACCCGGTGAAATGCAAGGCGCTAAATTCAAAATCCAAAAGTTGAATTATTAAACCTTCATCAATATACAAGTGTTGCATAGTCGTCAAAAGCTCTGCTTCTTGGCAATATCACAGCGTTGTCAGATTTCAAAAAGGCTTTACGGCGAAAGCACTACATTTGATTGTTTGAGGGTAGCACCTCCAATATTTACCATTAGCATACATTCATAAACCATCGTGGTTTACACATAACACATTTCACAGCGAAAACAAATCAATTACCTTTTGAAGAACTTCTGCTGAGGGCTTCCCAAGTGTCCACCGAAGACAATCCATGGTTCTTATGTTAGAAAAAGTAATTTATTATATCCATAAATCTCTGTTTGGTTGGTGCGTTATGATGAGAAAATATAGCGTCCACTCGCCCATTGAACCGTGAAGAGAACTCGTTCAACCTATACCTATAAACTTGTCCAAGAACAATCAAACATCATTGATAATGTATCCTTAGGAACACGTATGTATATTTAGTATAATATTTCAACCGGAATATAAACTGGGCGATAGGAAAGGAAAAAACCACAGAGCGCGCAAGCCTGTGAACGCGCATCCTCTTCTGTTTACTTCTTGTGACCACTTCCTAATTCTTCTTCTATTACCATCCAGAACAACTAAACAAAATCAAAACACTGTCTAGAGACTGTTGACATCCAGGGAAGCAATAGGTACTGAAATCTTACTCCCTTATATGGTCATTTTCAATAGGGAGGGGTTCGAAATGAGGCAATGTGTCAAAATCACTTTTTCCAGGACAGAAATTCCTCGGGTTTTTGCCTGCCATATCCGTTCTGTTATACTCACAGACAATATTTTAACACTCTTAGAAACTTCAGAGTGTTTCCTATCCAATAGTACTAATTATGTGCATATCCTGAGTGGGAGGCATTTTACTTTGGGCACGCCAGACTCCAAAACCGTCACCTCGGGTGCTGCTCCCTAAGAAGTTAACAATGTAATCCATTGTACTTACTGTGTGGCACCTGATACATTTTGAAAATATTTTTACATGGCTGTTGTTGACTTTGGTTTAAGTGTAACTGTTTGTAAATGTGAACTGATTAGAATCCAGGAGTAAGTGGCAGTTGTACACCTACAATGCATTCCCTGAGGGAAGAGACCAGTGCTAATATGGATTTGTGGCTCATAAATAAGTAATTAGGATAGTTATTTAATTATTCATTGTAGAATGAGTCAGTGAAATCGATTGCTCATTGGTTTACTCCTTCAATTTTTACTTTTCTGGCTTTGGTCTAATTTGTCAGAGGGCCAAATTGAGCCTAATGTTAGAAAATTCCACCATTCTGAAAGAAACAATGTTCTTTTCCCGTTACTGTTTTGCAAGATATTAAGCAGGGGTTCCCAAAAGTTTTGCCTCGTGACCCACCAAATTAAAAGATGTCTGAGTCGCCACCCACCATATGGGTTGAGTGGTGAAAAAATATATTTAGACCCAAGAATGAGAAAAAAATGTGTTAAAAAAACCTTCAAAACATTGAACTAAATGTAGATTTGAGTATGGGCTCCTGGGACCAATTTTAAATCAATTCACGACATAATAATTTAATGATTTTTAACCATGCACAAAATGTAATGTAATCCCGTGACCCACCTGAACCCCGGCCACAACCCACAAGCATTTTTAACAAACAGAATATTATCACTTGAACTCAGTGACTCAGAGATGCTGGTTTGGTCTGCTTGGTTAATTTACAAGTCAATATAATTCACTTAATTTAGTAGGAAGTCATCGTGAAGTCATAAACAAAGCCCCAGTGTCTGTTCCTCTTTTGCCTGGGACGAGCAGACATGAGGATTCATGCTTTTTCAGAAAATGTACACAAAAATACACCTGAATACACTATGAAAAGAAGAAAATAGAAAACAAACATATTCTTCAGTAAAAAGGTCATCAATCAGCTGTCTGAATTGCCCTTGAGGCACCAAAACATCCCATTTTAGAGTTTGAGATCATTCCATGTGCAAGGTGCAAAAAAACTTAAAGCAAATTAGTAGCTAGTACGTCTGTACGTTAAGTCCAGTACAGGGGAAGTTTCTGTGAAAGGGCCTAAAGGCTTGAAAACCATTCACAGAGAAACTTCACACCAGATCTCCATGCCTATAGCAACCCCCTCCTTACAGCGAGTGTTTGACTTGGCTCCTTGCGTTTCTTTAATCAGAGGCAGTAACACTTGTCACTGGCTCGCTGTTCCTCGGGCCCATGCCAAACGGCTGCCCGGAGCGGGTGAGAACCGTCTGGGTGCCCTTGGTAAATGGCACGGCTCTCATCGTATGCTTTACAAAGGCCCATTGATGTGCTGCCCGGCTGGGCACTACCACCACTTAGCGTACCCTCCCTATCTCTCACTCGTTCTTGGTCTCTCCATCATTATTTCTTGAAATTGTTCTTTCTACTTGTCCGTCTCTCACTTGCTCTGTCTACGTCTCTCTCTCCCTCTTGCAGTTCCTACATTCCTTGCGTTCACGTGCAGGCCATAGCCCACCATGGGGATCATTTAGTTAATGTCGGACTGGATTGGCTGCTAAGTCACTGCTATTATCATACCCTGTACAGGTGGTAATTTCTCTGCTGGCTTACAGAAAAAATGTAACTGTTCTCAAACAGCAATAGAGCTTTAAAACGTTCACATTTCAGGTTAGGCCTAGACTTTGTCTACATGCTTTTGAAAGTGTGCAAATATTTTGAATAGCTTAACTGACAGCCAAATTGACATCGGCTATTATACACATTTCGTTGGACACCGTACATGCCACCAATGAAACTTGAACACTTGTCATTCTCAAGATAGCTAGCCCACCGCCACCACTCACCTCAAGGCCACCGACGCATTGGCTGAGCAGTGTGGTGTGTCGGTGTAGCACTCCCAGGGGAACCATCTTCACCACAGTCTGCGTGCTTCTTGCACTCTCGCTCACCTTCTACCCTCACGCACTTGCCTCACCTACATCACTAGCATTTTGTTTGAGGCTGACTGAGCACCTTCTCTACCCCCCTGCCTCACACTGTGTCAATCATAGCTGGATTATCATGCATTACATTATATTTATGTTTTCAGTTGATGTGTCTTGTGACGAAGACCATACAAAGGCATGCTATTTTAGGAATTTAAGGCTGAGAGAACTCGAGGGGGCTTTCAGAGGCTGTAGAGGGCTTTATACTGTAAGTGTCTGGGTTGACAGAGTTTCCTCACACATTATCTTATGCAGACACACACTGTCACATATAGGTCGACTAGTCTGAGCTTCAGAGCTCTCTCTCTTAGTTTCAGAGGTTGTGGCTCTCCTCACATATGCATGGCTCGCCCTGTCAGACCGATTGCCTTAGTTTTGCAAAGATGTAGCGTAACATAAAATGCAAGGTTAGAGGGGGATGAAGAGGGACAAATGGTATGCCTCAGTGGTACAGTTTAGCATTTTCCAACACGCTGAGCAGGGTGACATCACTAGCAAGAGGCTTGAAAAGCCATGAAACAAAGAAGGCTGTTAGCCTACATAAAAATAATATTGAAACAAGGTAGGACTGGGCCTGCGAAGAAGCCATAGGCCTACATATCAGGTTAGGAGTCAAAACATGGCAGACCGCAATTGCACTTAATATCTTGTGGAGTGTGCAGTGCGTTTGTTTTGGATCCTTTGTGAAATTATTAAATATTTTCGCTAATGATTTGCCACTGCTCTTACAAAAAGCTAGAATGACTATGTATGCGGCTGATTCCACTCTCTACACGTCGGCACCCAAAGCCAGTGAGCTCACTGAAATTATCAGAGTGGGTGATTTTAATATGGGTCCTAAATACATCTAAATATGGTTGAATGCAAACAATGTAGTTATTCCCTCCGTAAGACATTCAAACGGGCAAAGCAACAGTACAGAGACAAAGTGGAGTCGCAATTCAATGGCTCAGACACGAGACGTAGGTGGCAGGGTCTACAGACAATCACGGATTACAAAGGGAAAACCAGCCACGTTGCGTACACTGACGTCTTGCTCCCGGACAAGCTAAACATTTTCGCCCGCTTTGAGGATAACACCGTGCCATCGACACGGCCCGCTACCAAGGACTGTGGGGTCTCGTTCTCTGTGGCCGATGTGAGTAAGACATTTAAGCATGTTATCCCTCGCAAGTCTGCCGGCCCAGACGGCATCCCTAGCCGCGTCCTCAGAGCATGCGCGGACCAGCTGGCTGGTGTATTAACAGACATATTCAATCTCTACCTATCCCATTCTGCTGCCCGCACTTTCTTCAAGATGTCCATCATTGTTCCTGTACCCAAGAATGCAAAGGTAACTGAACTAAATGACTATCACCCCGTAGCATTCACTTCTGTCATCATGAAGTGCTTTGAGAGGCTAGTTAAGGATCATATCACCTCTACCCGACCTGACACCCCAGAACCACTGCAATTTGCTTCAATTTGCTTACCACCCCAAAATATACAAATATGATGCAATCGTAATTGCACAGCACACTGCCCTATCCCATCTGGACAAGAGGAATACCTATGTAAGAATGCTGTTTGTCTATAACTCAGCCTTCAACACCATAGTAACTTCCAAGCTCATCAAGTTTGGGGCCCTGGGTCTAAAGCCTGCCTTGTGCAAGTGGGTCCTGGACTTCCTGACAGCTGCCCCCGGGTGGTGAAGGTAGGAAACAAAACCTCCATTTCGCTGATCCACAACATAGGGGCTCCACAAGGTGTGTGTGCTCAGCCCCTCCTGTACTCCCTGTTCACTCATGACTGCGCAGCTACACACGCCTCCAACATAATAATCTAAGTTTGCAGATGACACAACCATAGTAGGCCTGATTACCAACAATGACGAGACCGCCTACAGGGAGGAGGTGAGGGCCCTGGCGGAGTTGTGTGAGAAAATTACCTCAAAGTCAACAAAACCAAGGAGCTGAACGTGGACTTCAGGAGACCGCAGAGGGAGCACACCCCTATCCACATTGACGGGGTTCACAGTTCTCGGTGTAGACATCACTGACTATCTGAAATGGTCCACCCACACAGACAGTCTCAATCTCAGGAGGCTGAAGAAATTTGGCTTGGCCCCTAAGACCCTCTCAAACTCTTACAGATGCACAATTGAGAGCATCCTGTTGGGCTGTATCACCTCCTGGTACGGCACCTGCACCGCTTGCAACCGCAGTGCTCTCCAGAGGGTGGTGTGGTCTGCCCAATGCATCCCCTGGGGCACACTGCCTGCCCTCCAGGACACCTACAGTACCCGATGTCACAGGAAGGCCAAAAAGATCAAGGACATCAACCACCCGAGCCACGGCCTGTTCACCCTGCTATCATCCAGAAGGCGAGGTCAGTACAGGTGCATCAACGCTGGGACAGAGAGACTGAAAATCAGCTTCTATCAAGGCCATCAGACGGTTAAATAGCCATCACTAGCACCTTAGAGGCTGCTGCTCTATATACATAGACATGGAATCACTAGTCACTTTGATGTTTACATACTGCTTTACTCATTTCATATGTACAGTGAGGGAAACAAGTATTTGATCCCCTGCTGATTTTGTACGTTTGGCCACTGACAAAGAAATGATCAGTCTATAATTTTAATGGTAGGTTTATTTGAACAGTGAAAAAATCCAGAAAAACGCATGTGAAAAATTTTATAAATTGATTTGCATTTTAATGAGGGAAATAAGTATTTGACCCCTCTGCAAAACATGACTTAGTACTTTGTGATTGCCAACAAGGGTTTTGCCACCAAGGTCAGACGTTTCTTGTAGTTGTCCACCAGGTTTGCACACATCTCAGGAGGGATTTTCTCCCACTCCTGTTTGCAGATCTTCTCCAAGTCATTTAAGGTTTCGACGCTGACGTTTGGCAACTAAGAGTATGCTCCTAATCTCAGCTCGTTACCTGTATAAAAGACACCTGGGAGCCAGAAATCTTTCTGATTGAGAGGGGGTCAAATACTTATTTCCCTTATTAAAATGCAAATCAATTTATAACATTTTCACATGCGTTTTTTTTTTTTTTTTTTTTGTTATTCTGTCTCTCACTGTTCAAATAAACCTACCATTAAAATTATAGACTGATCATTTCTTTGTCAGTGGGCAAACATACAAAATCAGCAGGGGATCAAATACTTTTTTCCCCTCACTGTATATGCTGTATTCTATTCTACTGTATTTTAGTCAGTCACTCCGACATTCCATTTTACTTTTAGATTTGTGTGTATTATTGTGAATTGTTAGATATTACTGCACTGTTGGAGCTACAGTGGTTCGTCCTTTAAAAGTTGCAGCGTACTGCAGCACAGCTTGCATGGTACCGCAGAATTCTATGGCATGTTATTTAAGTGTGAACCACTGGTACCATTAATGCTAGTTAGTGCTAGTTTGACCACCAGATGGCGTCTTTGAGAAGCATTTGATAGCCTTCAGTAATGGCTGTACTAGAGAATTAAACTTTTTTTTTTGTAAGAACATAGTATATGGGACTGATTTAAGAAATTTTGCTTAATTATTTGATTAATATTATGTTTCTATTCCAAGAAAACCCTCTGGGTTTCCGTTAGGATGGAATGGAAAATATGGCGCTGTACAGCATGACAGTCGGGAGTAGGATACTGTGCTGGGCTATTTAGCTTAAGAATCCCCGTGTCGTTCGGGCACGCGGGAGACCAGGGTTCAATTCCCTGAAGGGGAAGAAGGAGTAGGCTGTCTTTGAAAATGAGAATTTGTTCTTAACTGATACCATATGTGTTATTTCATAGTTATGATGTATTCACTGTTATTCTACAATGTAAAATATAGTAAAAATAAAGAAAAACCCTGCAATGAGCAGGTGTGTCCAAACCTTTGAGTGGTACTTGCTTAATTAATTTGATTAATATTATGGTGTTTCTGTTCCAAGAATAATGAATAAACCCTCTGGGTTTCCTTTAGGATGGAACTTCAATATGCTCTTTAAATAGGACCTACACCACTTTTAACAGCACATTACTCGGCACTATTGAGACTCGTGTTGCCTACTGTATATCGGAAAATATGACGCGACTCTCCGCCAAGAATTACATATAGAGGATTGGAGGATTCTAAATTAAAACCAAAAGCCACCTCATGGGTCTCCCGGTGGCGGCCGGCACAGGTATCTGTAGCAATGCATTTAGCATTGCGATGCGGTGACCTAGACAGCTGCGCCACTGGGGAAGCCCCATGCACAAATATCAAAATACAGTGAGGTGTTGGGAAAGGTATATTGTCCTGCTAATAGCCCATAATGGGCTATTATAATACTGTACATGGTGTCCAGGTCAGGATAACCAAAACATTTCTATATTTAAGACTATATCAGAAAGAATGCTGGTACTTATTTATTTTGATCCAAAGCCATGTATGAGTGAGTCACTCAGCTTTATGTAGGTGCCGGCTATATGACTGTGCCATCAACTTGATAATATATAACCATATTTTGGAAGTTATTTGGTTCTCAAAAAAACAAAAGTGAGCGATTTGTAATCTGAATCAGGGCCAAAATAATATTTGTAAAGGTCAAAACATTTATTTCTGTTTTTAGAGGGAGAGAAACGCTGGGCCAATTGTGCGCTGCCCTATGCCCCTTAGTGTTGCCCTGTGCTACCCAGTGTGGCGGGGTGGGGGTCCATCCCTCTTTCCTTCCCCATGGGCTAGGTCTGTCTTCTGTGCTCGGCTCTGCGGCTCATCCCGTGCCCCCTGCACTCGTGCCTTGAACCTTGCGTGCTTTCAGTGGATACAGCTGGAGAACTGCAAGGCAATCCCATTGTGCGCCATTCGGGAGCCATGACCAATATATATATATTGTCCTGCTAATAACAGGGTTAATAATATCTGAGAATATCCAATGGGCTTTTTATATAATTTTAAATTAATAATAATAATCCCTTTGTTTAAAAAATTATATTTTGGAGATTTCGTTTTCAAATAACATAAAATTAGCGAGGAAAAAGGAATTTCTTGAACATGGGGTGAGACATTGTTACGAATTTGTAAATAAAGCCGGTTTATTATTTAGAATTGTTTTTAGAGGAAGAGAAACCAAAAAACTACAGTCATCCATGGGTCTCCCAGTTGAGGCTAGCACGGGGATTGAACCAGCATCTGTAGCAACACAGCTTGCACTGAAATGCAGTGTCTTAGACCATTGTGCCACTCAGACGCTGTACAACGTGACCGGTCAGGAGTGGGCTACACTACTACAGGAAAAGCAAAATAATCCTAATAAAATAATAACCTTAGTGTAACAACAGTTTTAGTAAGTAATACAGAAGTCGTGCACAATTATCAGTTTCTATTTAGGGTCATGTCGTCCATTCATTGTCAGGACCCAAAAGCATAATCAGTGCTCTAACTTCCCTTTGTGTTGGTCTGGAGCAATGAAGTGGTGACGCAGGGTACCGTACTAAACCACAAATTACCTCAAGTACTGCAGCATAATCGCAAAACATTTAGTGGAGCAACCACTGTAGGAACACAAGCATTTTACCACAATCTCAATACCATCTGCTAAATATGTGTATATGACCAATACAATTTGATTTGATTTGGTACTGGAGCTAATTTTGCAACCTCTGTCTCTGTGTGCCAGCCTGTTTCACATGGGCCTCTCTATTTTTATAGGGCCCTAATTAAGGAGCTGTTCAAGTAGAATGGCGAATCACAGCTCCTACAGTCTCACCCCAAGCCTCTGTGTGCTTTTCTTTTGAAATAAATCTAAAGGGAGGAGGCTGGTGGAAGTGCACAATCTCATATTTTTTCTTAACCCATCGCTTGCTTTCCTTGCTTATTCACATGCTTACCCGCATTGGAAGAGGTTCTTCAGACATGTATTGTTCTGTCTTTATTTTGGGAGGAATTCTTTCCAAATGGGTAAACTGTGGGTGGCCGGCCTTGGCCGTTCTGGACAGTAATTCTGTACATTAGAGAGCAGTCTCAATGCCAGACTCCTTCATGTTGTACCTGTAGGTATTTATTCCCTAATGAACCAGTAGTTTTTCACTGACTGTATTTACAATGGAGAACCAGCAGAATCTGTGACCTTCTTAGAGAGTGGTCTGTAACACACCAAATATAATGTAGCGAATGACCCGTTAAAGATGAATGGAGAAATGCGTAATGCTCTAAGCATGGGGTTTCTTGACCAATCAGACTAATGGAGATGGGTGAGTTTCTGGCTTAAGAGGGTGTGAACGATGCTGAATGGGTGTAGACAAAGAAGAGCCCTCCAGTACGTGTACCGAAATAATCAAGGGACATTTTCTCAAAAGTGAGGTCACAAGTTTATCAACTTTCAAAGCAGAATTACTTTCCCATTGTTTCTCAAATCTAGTGTATGATATACCATTTTCTAGCTCGAGTCTCTACTTTTATTCAATGTAAAAAAACACAATTTCAAATGTTGCTACATAAGATCAAACTGGTCGGTCTAATGCATTTTCATTAGTATTACAGCTAATGCTAACTGGATTAGCATCTCCTCCTTTCTTAGAATATTTCTGAACACTGCTTAAAGATTCACTTCCACCCTCTAGTTTGTAGTAAGCCAAAGTGTGCCCAACTATCGGGCAAAACAGATAGGGTTTGCTTAGATTGTTGACAACATGTAAACTATATTTTGTCTCAATGTTTATTGAAAACAAATTCATTTGCACAATGAGCACTTGTCTCTCAAATACATCTTAGTAGTTGTTTAGCTAGCTAGCAAATTTTTTGCCATATTAGCGTTGACATGAAATCAGTCAAAACGACATGGTATCAACAAGAAAAAACTAGCTGAAACGAGCCACCTACGATTCCCCACATGGCAGCTTCTTGTCATTACGGCTAACTATCTGACCGTTCAGAATCATAACACACAGCTTCCGGCCACATTGATGCACGCGCATTTGACTTCAGCTAACCTGTCTATGTAGCCCAAATCATGTTGTTAGAGGTTCACTCTGTGGCAATTCTGTGGCCTCCCGTAAGAAGTTAGGTTAGTGGGGTGTAACCAGGGCGGACAAATGGCTCCAAGACCGCAGTAAACATATTACCTTCTTTGTAGTTGGGCATCAAAATTAAACCGGCTCTCTCATCTTTTGCCTCGCCAGCTACTGCCAGATTGTGTTTTCCTTGCTCCCTTTGTCCTGTCATATTAGGGCTGTGGGGATGTAAGCTCCCAGTACCTTTGAACAGCACTGGAAGCCCAGGAGGATTTGTGGTTGTCAGTGTGGGAGCCGAACGGCACAGTCCTGGAGTCTCCACTCTTTCATCCTCCATTTCATCTCCCTTTCTTTTAGAAGCCACAGAGAAAATTGTGTGAATGTTTGGAGCCACAGCTCAAACTAGTACGCTACAGATATCCCCTGCTGGTGTTTCCCTGGTTCCCAAATCCCAACTAGCTCTATATAATGCTATACTGTTGGCCACACTGATGGGGTGTAATTGTGGTGTACACAAGGAATGAGCCATAATGAGTTGCTCTGTTGGCTGGATGTAAACCTAGATAATCTGTTAAATCTGCTGGAGCATTTGGGTTAACCTAGTGATTCTGCTCCAAGGTGCTCCCTCGGATAGCATGGGGGCGATGGAATGCTGTGCTGTCCCAGCTCTCAGCTGTGGGCTCTGCGAGCAACTGGTGCCAGACGGTCCCAACACAACTCCTGTTCTGGATGAATCAGACCTTGACTGTCAGCTTGCTCGCTAGCCTTTCGCCCGCGTATGGAGATATGCGCTACATTTAATTACATCACGCCACAGACACCGCTCTAAGCACGATGCACAATGTATAACCCAGGGATGTAGAGTATCGAAAAACACACTTCACAAACACTTGTCTCCTTCTCCACTCATGAATATGTATGCTTTTTCTTTACATGTAGTTAGACAGCAGCTGTCCTACTTTTTTTCCTCCCTATCTCGTTCCCGTGCGTTGTTGCTCATTAAAAAAGACTTCAGCGACCGAGTCTCAAAGAGGAGGCATTCCTACAGGCGTCTCCTCAACGTCTGTAGAGAGGAGGGCTTGTCGACAAACGGGTGTCTTTATCCAGCTTGTTGAGCTAGCATAGTGTTAGCGCTCAGCTGACAGGATCCGCAAGCTATCTATGCCTCATTAAAGTGAGAGGCAAGTTAATAAGACATGCAGGGGAGGATCCAGTCAGTGAGATAGGGGGAGCGAACCTGCAAGTAAGCATTTTGTTGGACAGTAAATCTGTTTCCAAGTATTCACACACAAATAGACGTGATTGTGTCTCAATGTAATCAAGGTGTATATATTATTATTATTTTTGAAATACAATCACTTTTTGGGCTTAATTGTGGTCAATTTGCAGTGTACAAGTTATTATTTTCCAGCCACCCGACCATTCGCTCTGACAAAAATCTCCCTTCCCCCTGGTGTATACCATGTGTATCCTGTACTTAACTTCTTAGGCAGTGGTGGGGCGCTAGCCGACACTACCAGGTGAAATGCAAGGCAAATTCCAAAAGTTGAATTATTAAACATGCATCAATATAGAAGTGTTTCATACTCATCAAAAGCTCTGCTTCTTGGCAATATCAAAGCGTTGTCAGATTTCAAAAAGGCTTTTAGGCGAAAGCACTACATTTGATTGTTTGAGGGTAGCGCCTTCAATATTTGCCATTACCATGAAATCTTTAGCCAGCGCGGTCCATAGAAAATGCATTTCACAGGGAAAATCTGTGCCTTACCTTTTGTAGAACTTCTGCAGAGGGCTTCTTAAGTGTCCAACGAAGACAATCCATGGGTATTTGGTTAGAAAAAGTCATTTATTATATCCATAAATCTGTTTGGTTGGCGCCTTGTTTTCAGAAAATCCAACGTGAAGAGAACGCGTTCAACTAAACCTATAAACTTTTCCTTAACCTATACGTGTTCAGAAGTATGGAGAGTCTGACGTGCCCAAGGTAAACTGCCTGTTACTCAGGCCCAGAAGCTAGGACATGCATATAATTGGTAATATTGGATAGAAAACACTGAAGTTTCTAAAACTGTTAAAATGTCTGAATTGATATGGCAGGTAAAAACCAGAGGAAAATCCATCCAGAAAATATTATTTTGAGGTCACTGTCTTTCCATTGATTTGCTATTGACTATAGAGGGAATTAGCTCCCAGATTGCAGTTCCTATGGCTTCCACTAGATGTCAACAGTCTTTTGACATGGTTTCAGGCTTGTTTTTTGAAAATCGAACAAGAAATTGAAATTATGCCAAGTGGCTCATGAAACGGACACTACTGTTTTGCGCGTGCGAATGGGTGCGCGCGCTCCTCATTTTTACTATTGAACAGACTATTTTCTGTCTGAAATATTATCGATTTATTTAGATCTTTAACTACTTAGGGATTAGCGGCGCGCTAGCGGGTCGCTCCCGACACTACCCGGTGAAATCTAAGGCGCCAAATTCAAAATCCAAAAGTTGAATTATGAAACATTCATCAATATACAAGTGTTGCATAGTCATCAAAAGTTCTGCTTCTTGGCAATATCACAGCGTTGTCAGATTTCAAAAAGGCTTCACGGCGAAAGCACAACATTTGATTGTTTGAGGATAGCACCTTTCCATATTAGCATAAATTCATATCCAGCGCGGGTCACACAAAACCCATATAAGAGCAAAAAAATATCACTTACCTTTCGAAGAACTTCTGCTGAGGGCTTCCCAAGTGTCCAACGAAGACATCCAATGGTTCTTTTGTTAGAAAAAGCCATTTATTATATCCATAAATCTGTTTGGTTGGCGCGTTATCAGAAAATGTATACCGTTGAGTCGCCCATTGAACCATGAAGAGAACACGTTCAAATTATACCTATATACTTTCTACAAACAAATCAAACATCATTTTTAATGTATCATTTTATGTATATTTACTATAATATTTCAACCGGACGATAACGTGAACAATAGGAAAGGAAAATAAAGTGGGGTGCGCTCACAATCTCGCGCCCGTCAAACGTTGTTGACAAATGTGATCCCTTCACTACTTCCTCTTCCTATCTGTTCTGCTTAGTGCTAGAGCCTCCAGACACTGTATAAAGACTGTTGACATCTAGTGGAAGCCATAGGTACTGCAGTCTCAGTCCTGGATAACATAGAAATCAATAGGCAGCCTGGACAAAAAGGTCATGTACAAAAAAAAAAGCTGCAAATCCGGATGGATTTTTCGCCTGCTATATCAGTTCTGTTATACTCCCATACATTATTTTAACACTTTTAGAAACTTCAGTGTTTCCTATCCAGTAGTACTAATTATGTGCATATCCTATTTTCTGGGCCTGAGTGGCAGGCATTTTACTTTGGGCACGTCAGACTCTCCAAAACCGTCACCTCTGCTGCCGCTCCCTAAGAAGTTAACCTGAGGATGAATTAGAAACATTGTTTGACTTGTTTGGACGATTTCTTTGTCTGCATGTTGAACGACTGGATTACAGAACTCCATGGCGCCAACTAAACAGACCTTTTGGGATATAGAAGGACTTTATTGAACAAAACAACCATTCTTTGTGTTCCTGGGACCCGTGGGATTGCAAACTGAGGAAGATCTTCGAAAGTAAGTGATTTATTTTATCGCTATTTTAAAGTTTGTAACACCTGTGCTGGTTTGAATAATATGTTGTTGTGGGGCGCTGTCCTCAGACAATCAATGTTCTGCTTTTGCCGTAAAGCCTAAGCGGTTCGATTTACCAAGATTCAAAGCTTTTGAATGGTGTAAAACACCTATTTTCAGGAATGTTTAATATTACTATTTTTGTAATTGGAATTTGGCGCTCTGCATTTCACCGGATGTTGACGCTAGCGTCCCACCGATCCCTAAGAAGTTAAGACTAATAAACTTGAAACCTGGTAGCCCGACTCCAGTTGTTTACTTTTTCAAAACAGGTTAGCAGTGAGAGATCAGTGGTAGGCAACGATTTGATGTAGCTTATCTGGCAAACAACATCGACAAGGCACACCGGGAGGTTTATGTGCGACGCCTTTGATAAATCAGTTATTGATTTGTACTTGTCAGTGTGCAGATCACCTACAGTGGAAGTGGGGGAGAAAAGAGAGACCTAACTCTGGGTTCAGCTAAAATCTTCTCCATCCCACTGTGCACATCAGGCCCCTGCACAACACTCCTTGAGGCAGTGAGTCATCCTAGGCAAAGTCACTGAGCCATTGCACAGATGCACTGCAGAGGCCATAAAGAAAATTAAATTCTTTAATCTCAACCGAGGGAAGTTACCACCTTTTGTTGCTTTTTATTGGTTCAGTTTTTCAACCTCAAAGTGAATGTATGATGGCTGCCATATAGAGATCGCAATAACAGTAATAGTTCTCAATTCATCCAATGAGGAAACGTGGGACAATAATAAGGCTGTCTGAATAATTAGTACCTGTTGTAAAACAACTTTCTGTTTCCAGCTGATAGGCTACGTCAACTCAATCACATTCTAATGGTCTCTTAACAAAATAATTGCTTGCCTGGATTTAGTATTCGTACTGGGCATAGCAAAATTTAAATGTTGTATCTTGATTTTAGTTTAGTCATAACCCTATTCTCCCCTGTGTATCCGTTCTGTGACAGTCAAAGCACTGGAGATTATGGGAAGGTGTGGACAAGCTTTCGCTGCAGATTGTGTGCTGCTCACACGGTGTGACCGCCGCAACACTTCCTTTTGTGCCCCATCTCCACTGGGGGCCTGGGTACCGAACTGCATTGATTTGAGTGGAAGATCCTTTTTGTTAATTCACCAAATTTGAGGGGCTTTGTCCAAGTCTGGGAGACTCTCCACTCCCTTCCTTGCTCCAACATCTCTCCTATCGCTCCCTCTGTCATCCATTCATTTATTAATTCAGTTATTTTTGGGGCAGCCGGCTTCCCATGTCACCCAGCCATACCAGCAATCCCAGATCTATTCACCAGGTCTTTCCCTCCCCACGTCAGCTTTCATAAACTAGACGATGGGATTACCATTGTTTTGGTGCACGAGTATCTGCAGCAATACATATCCAGGCATGTCTGAACATGTCTCGAGAGCTCGGAATTAGAGTAGACAGATAATCAACGGTATCAATCATTCCTGACAGTGTTGTTTTGTCAGTGATATAAAAGGGAACAAACAACCTAAAATGGAAAGATTCTATAGGTGTTTTCACATTCTGCATTGGAACAAACAAACACAGAGGCTTCATAATGCTGCTCATTGGGCATTGAGGAACCAGTCAATGGCCAATGAGCACCATTATGAAGCCTCTTTGTTATCTATAGTCAACATTGTAATGGCCGTACCTGTGGGAAGGGCAGCGATTCTTTTCAGCCTTTTCGATTGTTCTTCACGTGGGGATCCTCTTCACCGTTGACCTGTATTGCAAAAATGGGGAATCAATCAAATTCAATCAACTGTATTTATAAAGCCCTTTTTACATCAGCAGATGTCACAAAGTGCTATACAGAAACCCAGCCTAAAACCCCAAACAGCAAGCAAAGCAGATGTAGTAGCACGGTGGCTATGAAAAACTCCCTAGAAAGGCAGGACTCTAGGAAGAAAACAAGAGGAACCAGGCTCTGAGGGGTGGTCAATCCTCTTCTGCCTGTGCCGGGTGGCGATTATAAGAGTACATGGCCAGGTAATCCTGGGGCATGGTTCTAGGGCTCAGGTCCTCTGGGAGGGGAGAGGGAGAGGGAGAATTAGAGGAGGCATACTTAAATTGACACAGGACACCAGATACTGTATAACAGACTGACCCTAGCGCCCCGAAGATCTCTTCCACCGCACGAGCCCGAGGGGGCGCAAAACCGGACAGGAAGATCACGTTTGTGACTCAACCCACTCAAGTGACGAACCCCTCTTAAGGACGGCATGGAAGAGGCAGAGAATCCTAGTGGAGAGAGTTGAGCCGGCCAGGCAGACAGCAAGGGTGGTTCGTCGTTCCAGTGCCTTGCACATTCACCTACTGAAGAGATGAATCTTCAATAAAGACTTGAAGGTCGAGACCGAGTCTGCGTCTCTCACATGGATAGGCAGACTATTCCATAAAAATGGAGCTCTATAGGAGAAAGCCCTGCCTCCAGCTGTTTGTTTAAAAATTCTAGGGTCAATAAGGAGGCCTGCGTCTTGTGACCGTAGCGTACATGTAGGTATGTACGGCAGTTCCAAATCGGAGAGATGGGTAGGAGCAAGCCCATGTAATGCTTTGTAGGTTAGCAGTAAAACCTTGAAATCAGCCCTAGCCTTTACAGGAAGCCAGTGTAGAGCGGCTAGCACTGGGGTAATATGATCACATTTTGGTTCTTGTCAAGATTCTACTAGACGTGTTTAGCACTAACTGAAGTGAACAGTAGCTATAAAAAGTTATTGAGTAGACTGCATAGATTTCATGACTAGAAGCTCAAAAGACAAATGCTGTCATTTTTTTGTTGTAAATTGTAATTTGTCGTAAATGAGGGATTTGGTCACTAGTGTAACCAGGAGCATGGATGCAAACTAGTCACCTTTTCATTCTAACATAGGTGACCTACGTGATTCGTGCAGATCTGATGAGGAAAGTTTGGGCGAGGGGTGATTAAAGAATTGAGTTCATGGTGTGAAAATTATCTGGCTAATAAAGTCAGACAACTGACGTTAGCTAGCTAACGTTACATCAGATGAGCTAACGTTACATCAGATGAGCTAACGTTAGTAACCTAACCAATTTGCTATAATATTAACTGGTAACGCTATATGACTCCTTGCCGTTCAAGTTATAACGTGTTAGTTGCTTACTGGATCCTGGCAATCTGTGTGAAGCACAAGCATTTCGCTACACTCGCATTAACTATGTGTATGTGACAAATATTTGATTTGACATGTTAACTAGCTAATGAACTATCTGTGAACTAATGTTTTCCCTTTACAGTATGTGGTTAATTTTCAGAATGAGAGAATTTGGGGAAAATGAGACGTTGCTTGTTCAACAAGTGGAGCTGGAGCTGGGCCTGGCTTAAGCTGGATGTCGCTAGGTGAAAGGAACACCACACACTTTCTCGCTTTTTCAATACAGTGGATAAAAAGGGTTATGCCAGGTGTACACTCTGCCTGAAAGAGATCAATTATGCCAACAAAGGATATCATGCTCTGCTGGCACATTGTAGAACAGATATCCATAGGCAGAAAGTGTACAATGCAGTGTAGCCCACGATATTGCGTTGGTTGTGTTGAACTTGACAGTAATGTGTGCGCGTGTGTGTGTGTGTGTGGGGGGATTATTTAATTTTTTACTCTTGATCGATTTGTACTATAGTGGCCACTGTAATAGAGCAAAAATAGAATGCCTGTTTGTTTCATTCTATTTCTACTTAAGATGTTTTTTTCCCAAGTGCAATATTTAGATGTGTGTGTGTGTGTGTGGTCACAAGCGTTCTATTATAAAGGCTGTCATGGCTAACTGCAATATTACTGTACTGTTTTTTTCTCAAGACTTGAGTGTCATTTGCAGTAAAGTCTAGGCAACAGAACATTGGATTGGTTTCTTTACATTTGTTTAGCTGTGAGTTAGGTTCACATTAACCACTTATTTTACACAGAGACTGATCATGTAGATCATATTCTTTGTTTAATTAGTTAACCTGCATTTCCCCCTAGCAGGGATTTTTTTCAGTGCAAAACAAAAGTGGCACTTTTTTTGGGCCCTCGCCAGTTTGCATCCCTGCAGAAGGAGAGGCCTCATTTAACACTGTAAATTCATCAGGCTTGAGCCATGTTTCAGTCAGGCCAATCACATCAAGATTATGATCAGTGATTAGTTAATTTACTATGGCTGCCTTGGAGTTGAGGGATCTCACATTGAGTAGCCCTATTTTGAGATGTGAGATCACAATCTCTTCCAATAATGACAGAAATGGAGGAGGTCTTTATTCCAGTGAGATTACCAAAGCGAACACCGCCGTGTTTAGTTTTGCTCAACCTAGATCGAGGCACAGACATGGTCTCAATGGGTATAGCTGAGCTGACTACACTGACTGTGCTAGTGGAAGACTCCACTAAGCTGGCTGGCTAACAGCCTGCTGCCTGGCCTGCACCCTATCTCATTGTGGAGTTAGAGCCCTGTCTATGTTCTTAGATAAGATGAGAGCACCCCTCCAGCTAGTATGGAGTCCGTCACTCCTCAGCAGGCCAGGCTTGTTCCTGTTTGTGGGTGAGTCCCAGAAAAGGGGCATATTATTTACAAATTCTGTATTTTGGGAGCGGCAGATAAGTTTTCAACCAGCGATGTTGTGAGACTCTGCAGTAGAGCTCATCACTCCCGGGAGGGGGGCAGAGACAGTTACTCGATGCCGACACATCTTTCTAGCTTATTTACATGCTGAAGCTATGTTGCGCTTGGTGACCTCTGACTGTTTATCCTAACGTCGTTGGTGACGACGTGGATAACAATATCCCTATACTCTATGCTTGCCAGTTTTAGCCTTCGCCAGCACCCTCCTCAGATTAGCCTTCACGTCGGAAGCCCTGCCCCCTTGTAAACAGTGTATGATCGCTGGATGATTCTTTTTAACTATTTAGGGAGCGTCAGCCGAGGTGTCGGTTTTGGAGAGTCTGGTGTGCCCAAAGTAAAATACCTGCCACTCAGGCCCAGAAACTAGGATATGCACATAATTAGTACTATTGGATAGGAAACACTTTGAAGTTTCTAAAACCGTTAAAATAATGTCTGTTTATAACAGAACTGATATAGCAGGCGAACACCTGAAGAATTTCTGTCCAGAATTTTTCTTTTTGTGACATTTCCTCTTTTCCATAGACTTGCTATTGAAATCCATGTATAATAGCTCCTAGGTTGCAGTACATATGGCTTCCACTAGATGTCAACAGTCTTTATACAGTGTTTGAAGGCTTTAGCACTGAGCAGAACTGAAAGGAAGGGGACCACAAATGTCAAGGGACCACAAATGTCAACAACGTTTCCCGGCACGAGATTGTGAGCGCGCCCCACTTTATTTTCCATTTATATCGTTTATGATATCATCTGAGTGAAATATTATCGCTAATATTCATAAAAGGATACCTAAGGATGCATTATAAATTGTTTGATTTGTTTGGGCAAAGTTGATAGGTATATTTGAACGCTTTCTCTTCACTGTACAACGGGTGACTCCGACGGTGTATTTTCTGAACATAACGCGCCAACCAAACTGAGATTTATGGATATAATAAATGACTTTTTCTAACAAAAGAACCATTGGATGTCTTCGTTGGACACTTGGGATGCCCTCAGCAGAAGTTCTTCGAAAGGTAAGTGATTTATTTTAGCTCTTATATGGGTTTTGTGTGACCCGCGCTGGATATGAATTCATGCTAATGCATAAATATTAGAGGTGCTATCCTCAAACAATCAAATGTTGTGCTTTCGCCGTAAAGCCTTTTTGAAATCTGACAACGCTGTGATATTGCCAAGAATCAGAGCTTTTGATGACTATGTAACACTTGTATATTGATGAATGTTTAATAATTCAACTTTTGGATTTTGAATTTGGTGCCTTACATTTCACCGGGTAGTGTCGGGAGCGGCCCGCAAGCGCGCCATTTATCCCTAAGAGACTAAGTCTAATATTGCGGGTAATGGAGTCGCCAAGGACTAGGGTTTTCAATTTGTCAGAGCTAATGGTGGGAGTCTTTGGCGTCTCAGACCCCGTTACGGGTGGAGGAGAGACCTGAGAAGGCTCGGCCTCTGACTCCGACTCGTTGCTTAATGGGGAGAACCGGTTGCAAGTTTCTGTCGGCTGAATGATCGACACCGGTTGAGCATGCCGACAGCATTTCTTTCCAGAAGTCTTGAAAATTGTCCGGCTGCGGGGACTGTGCGAGGGGATTTATACTACTATCTGTACTTACTGGTGGCACAAACGCTGTTTCATCCACACTTAAATTGCCCTTGCGTAACGATTGCATCTGAAGCTTGCAACACAGCTCTCCTCACCATAAGGCGATAGTTATCCTGTATATAATGAGTACAGCGACTGCAATTAGAAGGCTTAATGTTATTACTTCGTTTTTTTGGCTGTTGGAGGTCCTCTAGAACCATGTCCAGATAAAGCGGCAGTGGTGAAAAAGTTGAGTGAAAGAAGTCAAGCGAGGAAAGAACGTAGACGTTGGTAAATGTGTTAATGCAGGGTTTGATCAAATTGTTATTAAAAGTAAAAAATGAAAAGTTAAGCAGATCGCCAAGTAGCAACAAGCAGCAGACAAGTCCGGAAGTTGACTTCGTGGCTGTGGTAACTTGACAGTTAACTTAATCAATCATATCCCACTGTAATCGGTTGATGGAGCACCTTGGAACAGCAGTTTGAAACGGAAGGTTGGCTATACAGTAGGCATATTACCCCGTTTTGCTTGTCATGACCACACATCTGTGGTCTCTTCCCATTTTTGGTTTGCTTTCCCACTTCCTAACCTTTTATATTAGATGTGAAACTTGCATCGAGTGTGTAGCTGTAGCCGAGAAGGGACCAACATCTGACAAGGGAATTGCCACTTTTCTGGCGCAAGGTTACATTGGCACACAAAGGAGACGGTTGGCAGTGATTGGACAGAGGTGAACCTGGCCTAAACACCATTCCTGACTCTACATTTAAGGAGAGAATTGCTGAGTCACTCCCAACAGTGAGCCCATTGATGAAGCTAGCTACCTGTTGCATGACAATATGAGTGGAGATGAAAGGATTTGATTGAAGCTTTGTCACAGGCTGTAATTAGGCCCAATGTTCAATCTGTGGGGATGTTTTAGACCAATCAAAGGGCCACTAAACAACCATAAATGTAACATTATGTCAGCTTCAGTATACTTAGTTGATTCTTGTTATTTTATTGTTATCTTGTTATCTCCTCAATGATGGCAAGGCATAATTCAGCATCCTTACCATTTAGGCTACTCTACAAAAACAAGCACACTCGTGCTTTTCATTGTAGTCTTTTTCTCTCTCAAGACAATCATATTAGTCATGCTTTTACACACTTTTTTTTAGTTTAGTGGTGTCTCAAAGTTTGTTGCCTTTGTCTGAATATCCTGTGCAAATCCTTTCTGAGCAACTGCATTCTGAGCATATAATGCAGCAACCGACTGCTCCGTCACTGCTTTCTGAGTACTCACGCTTTCTTTATCGCTCTCTTTCATTCTCTCTCTCCCCCCTGTCTCTCTCTGTATCTCACACTTTATTTTCCACCCAGACAATGAATGGTGCCTGCGCTTTCTTTTCAATGTCCTTCCTGCTGGCTTTCACTCCTCTCTCGATCTCTCAATGTATTGTAGGGGCTCTTTGTTACCATATTTCTCTTGATGTATAAATTAATACATTTAATCATTTTTGATTGTGACACATTATTATTATTTTACCCCCAAAAATGTAAATGCTAGAATTATTTTATTATATATTGCATTTGGAAAGTATTCAGATCCCTTGACTTTTTCCCCAAAAAATTACATTACAGCCTTATTCTAAAATTAAATAGTCCCCCCCCCATCAATCTACAAACAATACCCCATAATGAAAAAGCAAAAATATTTTTTTGTTACATTTTTGCTAATTTATATAAATTTACACAAGTATTCTGACCCTTTACTCATTACTTTGTTGAAGGACCTTTGGCAGGGATTACAAACTGGAGCAGGTTTTGATCAGGGAAATCTCCTTGGCATCCACAATGCCAGTTCATTTTTCCCTCGATCCTGACTAGTCTCCCAGTTCCAGCCGCTGAAAAACATCCCCACAGCATGATGCTGCCACCACCATGCTTCACCGTAGGGATGCTGCCAGGTTTCCTCCAGACGTGACGCTTGGCATTCAGACCTAAGAGTTCCATTTTGGTTTCATCAGACCAGAGAATATTGTTTCTCATGGTCTGATAGTCTTTTGGTGCCTTTTGGCAAACTCCAAGCAGGCTGTCATGTGCCTTTTTACTGAGGAGTGGCTTCTGTCTGGCCACTCTACTATAAAGGCCTGATTTGGTGGAGTGCTACAGAGATGGTTGTCCTTCTGGAAGGTTCTCCCATCTCCACAGAGGAACTCCGGAGCTCTGTCAGAGTGACCATTGGGTTCTTGGTCGGGGATTCGATCCAGCAACCTTTCGGTTACTGGCCCAACACTCTAACCACTAGGCTACCTGCAGCCCCGTATTGTGTAGATGTGTGTAATTGCTTAGGTTACGTCCTGAAACCTTTTCACTGTTTTTGTTTTTGCGGCCTTGTCTGCTTAGTGCAGTCAGGGTTGGTCTCAGTATTTATTGCAGGAAACCTGACACCTTAAAGGACTGTTTCTGGACTATATTTGTCCACAGCCAAATTATTTTGCTGCACACTGTACTTGTTAGTGTGATAATACCCTGCAAACGAGAAGTGTAGGTCAAAGCCTTGGGCAGCAGTGTCTAAGTTGACTTTTCTCAAAGTGGTATTGTGATTTAGACCAGTAATTAGTAAATTTAACATTTCTTGAGCTTTGAAATAGATACAGTTAAGCTACCTAAAACACGATTTTAGGACTAATTCCTAGTTGACATATCCAAAGCACAAGTCTTCATATTTTACACAGAGGGCAGGGGTCATTCCATATGGACGAATGGAACATTGTGAAGGGCCATTTGCCAAATCAATAACCATAGTTTAACTAAATAAATGTTTTCTAGCATTAAAGAAAAACTTCACCCAAAAACGACCTTTTGGTATTTGTTTCATTAGTCCGTTGTTGACGTAGTCCCAAAATGTTTTGCTTGTCAGAAATGTCTCTCTGGCTTTCACCTCGCTCTCGCTCGCTCTCTCGCTCGCGCGCTCTCACTTTACTTTGCCCCCAGGCAATGAATGGTTCATGCGCTCACTTCTCTTTCTTTTCACTGTGCCCTACCCTCTGTCCTTCCTGCTGGCTTGCACTGTTCTTTCTCTCTTGTTCTCTCCCTCCTCCTCTCTCTGTCTTTGCCATGCAGTTCACGCTGTGTCTATGGGCTTCTGTAATTGCCTATTTGCACAGTTGAAGTTTGTTGATCAGCTTAACCTTTGTCTTGTCTTAAAGCGGAAGATGCAATTTGTAATGTTGAATGGATTGTCTCAGATGTGTGTGCGCGTGCGGCACAATTCTATTTGTGCCCTTTGGTGTCATTGTTTGTTGTGATTTACAGGAAAGAAAGCATATGCTGGATGCCTCATACGTGATGCACTAGCTCCCAGACGTCCGGCTTATAGACTATCTACTGTGGGATTTAACCCCCCATGTAATGTTGGCTACACACAACATAACATCCTTTCATTATTCAAAATATTGACGGAATGTCAACATGCTTAATTTGTGCTTGTTTTGTAAATTATACTTGAGTTGTAGCCTCTTTTCCATAATAAAGAAGACCATGATCTTTCAATGTAGTTGAATCAATAAATTGAACATATTGTCATGTCTTTCTTGTAATTAACCTGAATGTTTTATTCTTTATTTGTCAATGCCATATCCATGCATTTCAATGTCTGACTGCCATGTGTATTTTAGTAAAAACTTTAATTTGGTGATGACATTTTGTTATGGTTTGACCGTGTGTCAGTATGGCTGTCTGTAACAGATACTTAGTCTGATATCTGCTGGCCTGACAATACCTCCGATGAGGTCATGCTCTGTAGAGGCAGAACCCAGCCCCTCATTTCACATTGAACGCCCCCCGAGCTTGTTCACATTAGTGTGGGTCAGCCGTGGCAGGAAACACAGTCAACTTTATCGACAGTCAGATCAGATTCCAAACACACACACACACACACACACACCCTTTGTAGGACACCGTTATCCAACATGCTGCCTTTGTAGTGGTGCAATACTGTGAAGTGTTGCAATTCACAGATGTTTTAGGTTGTCACAAATAGACAACCACATGCATGCGTTCAAGTCTAATAAAAAGGCATGCTTCTCATATACCTCAAACACATCACTTATCCAGGTTTCGCTCAATAGACAAAAATGTAATAAATCAGAGGCCATTTAGTTAAAAATAATCTTGATTTGATGTACCATGCCACCCCCTATCCCCTCTCTAGTTTTGTGCTTCCTATATTAGCTCTGCTCCAGTCTGTAAAATTCCTCCACCCCAGCTGCTGAGGCTTAACTGCATGGCTTCACACACTGGACATTAGCCTAAGAGAGATACAATAGGATAAGATGTTCTTTATTGTTAATTAACTTAGAGAACAGAAATGTCTTTATGCTCACAGTCCAACCCCCCAAGACACGGACGCATACCGAGGGGCTGGTCGCATTGGGTCTCTTTCTGACAGGGCGATTATACCAGGCACTAGGCTATAAGGTGTTCACCCATAAAAGGATTATTTCCTTCAATGTTTATGAACATATGTTCATTCACTAGACACGTGCATCAGAAAAACAATAGTCCAAACCCGACATATAGTTCAAAAGTTACAGACAATTTACTCCGAATTTAGCATGATTAGAGTGAATAGAATGACATTCCAGCCAAGGTTCCCTCCTGCTGCCCAGAAGAAATATCAGCCCACAGAGAGAAGCACAAGATTGAACTTCACTCAACATTCTAGAGCAAAAACATTTGTGTAAAAAACCCAACGATAGAGCCTTTTGTTCCTATTTTTTTGTATTTGTCTCAGGCTTTTGGCAGTAGGTGCACCCGATTCAGCTGCCCTGCGAGGCGAGTAGACGAACTGTTGCCGTTTTGAACCATTACATGTGTCTGAAGGTACAAACTCTGCCTTCCCGGCAGGCCTGGTGAGCAAATCGGTTGGCTCAGATTACCGTGTCTGCACTAACGTAGCAGGCATAAAAGAAAGCTACAGCAAAGTTGATACTGTGAGATTTCAAAACGTTTAAAACAGAGAGAGCGACTATCAAATCAAATTTTATTGGTCACATACACGTGTTTAGAAGATGTTATTCATTTTGACACCACTTTGGAAGCATGCTTGGGGTCATTGTCCATTTGGAAGACCCATTTGCGACCAAGCTTTAACTTCCTGACTGATGTCTTGAGATGTTGCTTCAATAAATCCACATTTTCCTCCCTCATGATGCCATCTATTTTGTGAAGTGCACCAGTCCCTCCTGCAGCAAAGCACCCCCACAACATCATGATGCTGCCACCCCCATGCTTCACAGTTGGGATGGTGTTCTTCGGCTTGCAAGCCTCCCCCTTTTTCCTCCAAACCTAACAATGGTCATTATGGCCAAACGGTTCTATTTTTGTTGTTTCATCAGACCAGAGGACATTTCTCCAGAAAGTACGATCTTTGTCCCCATGTGCAGTTGCAAACCGTACTCTAGGTTTTTTTTATGGGGGTTTTGGAGCAGTGGCTTCTTCAGCGGCCTTTCAGGTTATGTCGAAATAGGACTCGTTTTACTGTGGATATAGATATTTTTGTATCTGTTTCCTCCAGCATCTTCACAAGGTCCTTTGCTGTTGTTCTGGGATTAATTTGCACTTTTCGCACTAAAATACATTCATCTCTAGGAGACAGAACGGGTCTCTTTCCTGAGCGGTATGCCGGCTACGTGGTCCCATGGTGTTTATACTTGCGTACTATTGTTTGTACAGATGAACGTGGTACCTTCAGGCATTTGGAAATTGCTCCCACGGATGAACCAGACTTGTGGAGGTCAAAAAAAAAATTCTCATGTCTTGGCTGATTCCTTTTGATTTTCCCATGATGTCAAGCGAAGAGGCACTACGTTTGAAGGTAGGCCTTGAAATACATCCACAAGTACACCTCCAATTGACTCAAATTATGTCATTTAGATGAGAAGCTTCTAAGCCATGACATTATTTTCCCAAAAAAAGGCACAGTCAACATAGTGTATGTAAACTTCTGACCCACTGGAATTGTGTTTCCCCAATCAGAAGCCATGGATTACAAGCAACATCCACACTCAGCTGAAGGGTAGAGCTGCCGCTTTCAAAGAGCAGGACTCAAACCCGGAAGCTTATATGGAATCCTGCTATGTCCTCCGACGAACCATCATACAGGCAAAGCGTTAATACAGGACTATGATCGAATCGTACTACACCGTTTCCGACGCTCGTAGGATGTGGCAGGGCTTGCAATCTATTACAGACTAAAAAAGGCAAGCACAGCCGAGAGCTGCCCAGTGACAATAGCCTACCAGACAAGCTACATTTCTTCTATGCTCGCTTTGAGGCAAGTAACACTGAAACATGCATGAGAGCATCAGCTGTTCCGGACGACCATGTGATCACGCTCTCCGCAGCCGATGTGAGTAAGACCTTTAAACAGGTCAACATTCGCAAGGCCAGACGGATTACCAGGACGTGTACTCCGAGCATTCGCTGACCAACCTGCAAGTGTATTCACTGACATTTTAAACTCCCTGTCTGAGTCTGTAATACTAACATTTTTTAAGCGGACAACCATAGTCCCTGTGCCCAAGAACACTAAGGTAACCTGCCTAAATGACTACTGACCCGTAGCACTCACGTCTGTAGCCATGAAGTGCTTTGGACGGCTGGTCATAGCTCACATCAACCCCATTCTCCCAGAAACCCTAGACTCACTCCAATTTGCATACCGCCCCAACGAACCACAGATTACGCAATCTCTATTGCACTTCACACTGCCCTTTCCCACCTGGACAAAAGGAACACCTATGTGAGAATGCTATTAATTGACTACAGCTCAGCGTTCAACACCATAGTGCCCTCAAAGCTCATCAGCTAAGGACCCTGGGACTAAACACCTCCCTCTGCAACTGCTCAGGCCCCTCGTGTACTCCCTGTTCACTCATGACTGCACGGCCAGGCACGACTCCAACACCATTAAGTTTGCCGATGACAACAGTGGCAGGCCCGATCGAAGAACAGAGAATAGGAACATGTAGGGTCTGACTAATGGACGGCTGACTAGAGGATAGAGAGCTACGGTAGAGGAGAGTGTCGGCGAGGACTCCTCAGACATTAAACGCAAGGGACGTCTATTAAGATGACATCTCGGAGAAAGTCCCTCTTACTTTAGACAGTGAATGCTGGTCTTTACGAACCAGAAGTTTCTGTGCTTTAAAACACTTCTTTCCCTATGGGTGTAGGTCTACCAGGGCGTGGGTCTTCTAAAGATGATATAATCTGAGGCAAAGTTGGTTCTTCAGTGGTCATCACGACACAAACCAGTAGTTTCTCCCTTTTTTTAAGAAACACTTCGTCACCCCCAATTGATATACTGTATTACTTTCTTTCAACCGACTGGATCGTCCAAGTGAACTTCATCTCTTTTGAGTATTGATTTTCCTATAGAGTAACCCGTGTGGCTTGCCTGGCCACTGCATATTTAATGGTCCATAATGC